>CM062812.1:956165161-958646197 GCA_031772625.1 Pinus tabuliformis | reverse complement strand
TACTCCACAACTTCCTGAAGCTTCTTCTAAGGCTTCTTCTGGAGCTGATGTTGAAGGGTAATTATACTCTCCCTCAACCACCAGTCTTCTAACCTTTTCCTTTCTCCTCAAGGATTTGCATGCATCTTGAACCTTAAGAGCATATAGGTTCTTGACCCATGCACTGATCTATTTCACCTTCCTGTGGTGATATGTTTAAGGAAAACCTTTCCCCTACTAAAAACCACTTCATAGTCGACTGAAAAAACAATATTCTTCTTTAGTCCTAGAACATACATCACATCTATGATCATAAGAGTGGAGCCAGACTCCCTCTGAAAGGTAACCCATATCGATCCTGATAGCTCTATACCTCTCATCATCTCCAAATCTATGTTATGCTTGAGGTATTTCTCCTCAAAGTCACTGAAGAGATCTTTATTCCCATATATGGAATGACGCACCGTTGTAAGATACCACATGTCCCCATGATAGTGTTACCATGCATGTAATGAGAGTGAAATCAAGTTTGAATTGTGAAGCTAGAGCTTCACCTACTTCTGCTATTGTAAGCTCATTCTTGCTTGCTTTTTTCTATGGGCAGTTCTTGGCATGGGCAGTTCTTGGCATAGTGCTTGTGCTCGTGACATTGAAAACACTTGACTTTTGTCAAGTCCATCTTTCCACCCTCTTCGCCTTGGGACTTATTTCCATTTCACTTCTTTTGCTTACTTGCTAAGGAAAAATCCTCTTCCACTTCCTCGGATGGGTCCCATCTTGGTGTTTCCTCCTAATCTCCTCCTGCATCAAATCCGAACACAATCGTTCCCAATATGGAAGCTTCTCTCGACCATTGATAGAGTCTAGATAAACTATGCAACTCTTTGGAGGTCCTAGAAGAGCAAGACTCACATATCATCTATGGCACCCATGATTCAAACACTTCAAGTTCATCACGACATTGAGTGAACTTGGTCAGTAATTTGGAATGAGTTGCCTGCCTCCATCTTGATTTTTCGAATTTTTATCTTTTAGTGCCAACTTCCTATGGTCTCTATTGTTATGGAAAGGTCCTTCAATGCTTTCCACATATCATGTAGAGTTTCCTTCCCATGGATACTCGAGAACAATGTGGTCTCGAACATCTCGAGGATTATCTGCCTCGCCCTTGCCACACACTTCTTCCATTCAGCCAGATTATGAGCATCTGATGTTGGTGGCTTAGGAATGTCCTGATCAATGAATTCCTTCAAGCCATTATCCTCAACAAAGCCTACATGCGGTCCTTCCAAGCTATATAATTCGAGCTTCCATCCAAGGCATACTCGAGCCACAAACCATAGATACCATTTGTTGATCCTGAACTATGTATATGAAAATTCAAATTTCCACTATAACCTAAACTCAAAACTTGAAAATCTCCTCTACTATATGTAATTTTTCTCTGATACCATGTAGAAATCATGTAGATTCACAAGCTCATGCAATTTGTTAAAGCACATGCTAAGAATCTACTTCTACTTTCAACCAGCATAAGCCAATAGATCGATGAAAACACATAATATCAAGAGGAAGATAAATCAATGGCACATAATACATAAATATTCAGGGAAAGCCACAACCCAAAACCCTGCTATATATATTGCATTTAAATCAGAAATCCAAGATGATATTACAATGCTTTTTCTCACAAGAACAATCCCAACACTCAGTATGATCGATCTCCCAGCTCCCAGCAAGGTCAAGACAAACATTATCCTCTTTTGTTTCTCTCCAAGCCCTATTTCCTTATGCAATTCTTATGGATGAACAACCCATATTAATGGGAATCCAGTGCATCCAAACTACGCAATCCAAACTAGGTCTAGTGCTTGATTGCATGCACCATATGTACAACTCAGAAAACTATACAACTGATAGTACATTGTCCTACATTCTAGTCTCAACTAGGTCTTTCCAAATCAACATGCATGAGTTTTTGATGAGGGAATCTTCAGTTAATAAGAGTAGCACTAGTGGATGTATTAGTGCACCAACTGACTGTTAACTCTCTATTAGTTCACAAACAATTTGTAACTAATTTTACTGAACTTAACTCATTAAACTGAGTTATCTAATTACAAATTCACAATTAAACTCATACTGGACCCTATAAATTAGGGAGAAACATATACATGACTTCCAGAAGGACTTCCAACTCGAAATTCATAAGCTAATTAAGTTAATTAAATGTAATTAACTATTTAACAAGTTTCTATTAGAATAGAATTTGATTTAATTCTCAGTTTAATTCAAGGACAAATTAAACTGGAATTTTTGGATTCTCTTTTAACATTTCTTTGTTTTATTTCAACACAAAAATTCACCAAAAAAGTAGCAAAGGATAAAACAAATGCTAACTCATTCACATATTGTGACAAGTGGCAACCAATCAATCTTTAATTATGATCAAGCTTTCCTTGCTGATAGTCAACTACCTCTTATCACTTTATTCATTAGGTGGTCAAATGTCAACCTATAATCTTCTAATGACTATGTGACTGAAGGCTAGTAGAGGTGTGATGTGCCATCTGTCCTTCTTTGGAAACAATTATCCTCAATGGTTAGCTATCGACGTGTTGCAACATTAGGCTTGGGAATGTTGCAACATCAATTATATTGGCATGTTGCAGCAATAGAGTTGCAAACTATAGTCTATCATGTTGCAGTGATGTGTTGCATCATAAAAAAACCATTCATATTGTATTAATTGGAGTTACAACTCTAGCCTTTTTATCATGTTGCAATAGTGGGAGTTGTAACACCCACTTCTTAGTTTTATCAGAACACTAAGGTACCAGGGAACTTACATGATATAAGGGTGTTGATACAACCTTAAAGTGTTACAAACCACAAGAGTAGTTATCCTTGACCACTACTTCAAGAGTACCTACTTGAGCCTCCTGAAGTGATTCCATACATTATTATAGGTTGACACAAAAAGTTAAATCTCTTCCTAAATACATAAGAATGAACATGAAAGTGAGATAATTGGAAGATAAATGTACCTATATAAAAAAAACACCAATGTGGGAAAATAGGTGATAGGGTAGTATGAAAGTGTAAAAAAATGTACTCAAAAGTTGTTGGACATGCATTAAATATGTCAATTTGGGTCCCCATCAAGGATATGTGTGCACTTATACCCACTCTACATTATTTTGAGAAGATCCACATAAATTAAAATTGAAAATATAGGAAAGAAACATGTTCCCTATATTTTAATTGTTTCATGATCAAATTTCTCTCTACCAGATCTTCCACATGATCAAGATAGGAAGTAAGGATGCCTTGGTGTAGGAAGAGGTTGCGGGGTTTGGCAACATAGGGTAGGTTGGGGCTTGGGGGAAGGTGGTGGGAGTGGGGGTGGGGGGAGGGTTAGTGTGGGCTTGGGGAAATGGTTTGGGGTGTAGGTAGGGCCATTGATGGGATACGAAAGAAAGGGATGTAAGGGAGAGAGAGGGGATAGGTATAGGTAGATAGGAGGATAAGTGGGGGGTAGGGGTGTAACATGATTCAAAATATTAAAATGGGAATCTAATGAGCCTACAACCTAACTAAAAATATGCATCAACCCAAAAGAATGGAGATGTGTGGAAGTTAGGAAGGAGGTGCATTGGACCCAAATTAACTCCAAACTTGTGAGTTATATGTCATTTCTTGCTAGATTAATTTTCATTCTTAGAGTAAATAAAAAGAGCTTATAAACTGGTACCCTTCAAGTGGTTTTTTCGAATTGAGCTTATCTTTTTAAAGTGAAATTTTATATCCATAAGTTTATGTGCAACAAATATGAAATCTTCGGATATTGATGTTATAATATTGGTTATTCCCATCATTATTTACTTATTTCTTCCATTGTCTTTTCATTGGATAACATCATTATCAATTGAAAGTTACATAAGTAATGGTGCATGCATTACACATAACTTAAGAGATAGTTTTACGTATCCTTTAAATCCATATATTTTTAATTTTCTTTACGTACAAAAATATTATTGACATTGAAATGTGACATAAATACTTTTGTGATTTGAACAAAGGAATATATAATATCAATAGACAATCAATTAACATGATGATGTTGATTAAATTAATTGATACATATATTTTTTGCAAATATATAAGAATAAATCATCGTCATCGTCATCATCATCATCATCATCATCATCATAATCATTCATTAACATCAAATAATTAAACATTTTAATTTCATAGAACACATGCCATAGAATGTGTATGTGTATGCATATGTATGTATGTGTGTGTATTCAAAATCAGCTCAAGTATATATTTTTTATTAAAATGGCACAATGTGCATAATATATAAAATGACACCTCATTCCAAAACATGGAAAAATGGAATATGGTGTCTTGGATACAAAATGAACTCATTGGTCATTCATTGACCACTGGCACATTTGCCACTATCAAGTGCATCCTGGAAGTTGATCTTTCTTATCTTACTAGAAGTAGGAGCTTGAATCTTTTTATTTTTGGGCGTGGCTGATCTCTATAGAAACTAAACAAAAAATAATATTCTTATAAGATTTTTTACACAATGAATTAACACACTTACAACAATATACTTTATAATTCAATCCTAGAAAACTTGTCATAGATGATACTCTTAGCCATGAGGGTGTTTCCCTTCTCCATGAACCTAAACTCTCAAATATACCACCTTGCAATAGTTATAAGAATCAAAGAATGAAATTTAAAAAGAAATGTCTAAAGTCAATTTGATTCATGATACATAAAAAAATCATTAATGAATGATCTCACCATGAATATCTCAAGAAATGGAAAAGATTGAATAGAAAGTGTAGCACTTAGTTTCACAATTTTCTTAGACGAAACACCTCTTATTTCATCCAATATGGTATTGACATGGAATGAAATTCAACAATGTGCATGGGGGCTTAGTGGTGAACCCTAGTAGATAAATGGTGGTGGCTACTAGATTGGTGGGTGGTATATGGGTGCAACCATTATGGATTGATGGGATGGAAAAGGTAATGGGGGTAGACAAAAATAAATCCCAATGGGTTATACAAGTTATGAGAAGTACCCTAGAGGAGAAAATTTGTATCCCAAGAGCAACCTAAGACCAGGTTTTCTTATAGCCTAGGACAAATGATGGGCAGAAAGTGGGTAGTGCTAAAGGGTAATGATGGTGATAGTTCCGACTTATATATCAATGATTGAACTTGTATAAACATTCATAATAATTTTGTAAAATAAAATGTGGAATTCAACCAAACTAAGACAACAAAAATCACATTTAAAAAATATGCAACTTGACACATGATACCTGGGAAGGGGTTGATTTATCCATATAAGGTGGACATGGTTCATCATTAGATGATATCATAGCATATAGAAACATTAAATGAAGGCTGCAATTATATCAAACTAAGATCTCATTCAAACTAAAAGAATCTAGAACATGGACTAAAAACATATGACAAAGTTTTCAAGCGAGTGTCATTTTAATTCATGAATCATTCACTCCGCCATAGTTGAGTATGGGGTACACTAAATGAATAGGATGTTTCTATTACTACATAAGTGGCAGAACTTGATACTAATGCATCTACTAGCATTTAGGGACTATTATCAAATATAAAAACAACAAACATCATATAATTATATATAGAAAGAAAACACACAACAATCTATCTCTCTCTCTACTCACACAGACATAGAAAATGAAGAATATAGAAATGGTCAAGATATTAATCTCCTCCATAAAATGATTATACTTAGTGGCCTCCATATGCCCATAAAAAGTCTCTTCATAGCTTGAACATCTATGAAGATCACATAAAGCGCCATGTATCCTCTGCTAGTCGTACTTTACTACAAGAGCTAAAGGCACAACCCCTTCCCCAACATCACTTATAGGTCTCTCCTAGGAATATAATGCTATGAAAGTGCTATCTTGTGATAGGTTACAATTCAATGTGGTTATGGATGTTTAATGTTATCTACAATAGGAGGATGATAGCTAAGGGGGATAATAATTCACTGTTGAGGACAAGGACATAGAATTGGGTCATTTTTATAGGCCATTTTGTCACATCTAGTCAATAGGCCTATTAACTGGGTCAATGAACATCCTTTTACCCCTTGTCACCACCTTGCACAAATCCCTATTTATGACTCTCCTTAATCCCTGAATTTTTGCCTTTAACTACTTCATTTTAGTGCTTTTAAGGCCCAACACACCTTGCTACCTTAGGAGATTACATTCACCAGCATGTTGACCCTCTCTAGACCTACATTGATCACCAACAAGTTTCCCCTTGTTGGGGGTGTGTTGATTCTATAAATTCAGGAAAAAAAAAAAGAATCTTGAAGCTTCCTCTTCTAGAAGCATCCAAGAGTTGTTACAACCATTTACCTTGGATAAGAACTTTGAATCCTATCTCCCCTACCTTGAAGTTTTCACCTTCCTATCCCTTGAGATCATCCTCCCATCAAGAGTGGATCTCAAACCTAGATTGGTAAATGGAAAAGAATTCCTAAACCACCATCCTCTCCTATATTTTCACTGCCATCCACACGCTAGGTGTTGGATTTTGGAGATAGATTCTACCCTCATGTTGCTATTGTGAGAGTCATTATTCCATGCATTAGGATGACATAGAGGTACACTTTGTGGCAAGGAAGGACAAGTCAACTTGAAGGAGCTCTTCTACAAGATCAACTCTTATATTTGGTCGTAACTCTCTCCATTTCTATTAATAAAAAGTGTTCATTATTTTCATATATGTGATGTTATGATTTCATGTATTTCAATGCCATGTTGATGCATTGAATAAATTGATTGGATGATAAAACATAGATGTTGCATATCATTGTCTTGTGTTGTTTAATTGTGCAGGTTCTAATTATAGTGAGTAAAGCTAGGATTGGAGCATACAATCCAAGAGAGGAGATAAGCTTACAACATATTCCAAATAGGATTCATCCCATTATCCATTTACTTTAAGGAAAACATTATTTTATTTGCTTTCTATTGTTCTAGACTAGGCCATCAAGTCTAGGGATGATACTTCTATCTATAGTCGTAGATTCCATATAACAAATTGGTGAATCCACTGGGTAACGATGTATTCCCTTGGTGGTTTCCTTGTCCTTAGTGCTTGTTTTACCTCTTCTTAAGACCTTCACTGTCTTACCCAATAAATAATAGACCTAGGAAGACCTTTCATTGAAATTTAATTAAATTTTTTATGTTAGAACATTACATCCCCTGATCAGTGCTCCCTCTAGTCTAGAGACAGAGCATTGCAATGATCCTGATCCTTCTTTGTGCCTACGTTGCAGAGCACGAGTGCCCTTATAGCACCTATGTTGGTCTATGTTCATGCATAAATTTACTTTTTTCTGGTTTTCTCTCTTTCTAGCTTTGTTCCAATTTCTTTTCCTTGAGTCCCTGAGTGCCTTGTGGTCTCTCAAAAGCCTCCATTTGGTTTTCTTTTGGTTTTGAGTGCCTTTTATAAGGAATTTTTTATAATTTCCTTTTTTCTTATCATTAGGTCATTAAAAAACTAATTTGTTTGATCATTGAGTGCTTGAATGCATTGGTGTTATAGTCGTTGTTCTAAAAAGTTTTCTTTTATCAGTGATTAGATGTGCATCATAGTTTTCATCATATTTTAAAATTAAGTGAAATTGAAAAGAAAAATATATTTGCATTGGCATATAGGTTTTTGTTTGTGTGTCAATATTGGAACAGTTGCATTAAAATGTAATTGCACTTAATATATAGTTTGCTTCATTTTGTATAATGCATACTCTTTGTCTCTTCCCTCCTTTAGATAGATTTTCATTGAAAGTGAAATATTTCATTTCTTCATGCTAGCTTGCATTTTAGGGAATTCAGGTGAAACTCGTGGTGAGCCCCAAAAATACAACTTAATTGAAGATTAAATTTAAAATTTATTGAATCAACCTAAGGAGCATTTCTAACATTAACACAAACATTTAGACATCTAGGCCAGATATGTGATCTGGTGTCGGTAAACATAGGAGCTATCATTGTTTTCCAGCGTTGTATCCCGGGGATGATACCCCATTCCATGTACGTAAGTGTATAGGATCATTACTCACATACCTTTTGGTATATTGGATGGTTCTCCACGCATGATAATTATATGGGAATGCTCTCATCAAATGGTTATGCATTAGACAACACTACTACGAACTACACTTCCACGTATCATTCGTTATATTTTTGAATTTTACCATAGGTTTCTATCCTCACCATTGGTAACCGAGTCAGCCACCTTGTATACTTTGATACACCAAACACATAATTCATGGAGATTGTCTTCTCGTAAATAAATCCTTGGTTCTCCAAGGTGTTATATTGCAGTTCACATTGACTTGGCAAACCCTTTTTCGTAGATACCCCTACTTTGATTTATTTTTGTTGTTAATTTCTAAAATCAATTAATTGACCGTGAAATAACATCCTCCTCATGGAACAAATCCTTAGTAGATCTTAGGTTGAGACTAATGGCGACAGTTCCTGAGTATACCAATCAAGGAAACCCCTCTGATGGGAATCCTGGTCCTTTTCCTTCTTTTGGAAATATTGATGCTCCTTATATGGAAACATTGTCCCTTCCCAGATTTACCATTGGTTTGTTAGTTTGGTTATTTTCGACCCCTATGGTTCTGAATGTCCAAACTTCTCCTCAACCAAGTTCTCCTCCACTTGAACAATATCAACCTCAAGTTGATCCTAAATTTGACCCTTTTCCTTCTTCACCTGTTTTTTCTTCATCCCTTTCTTCCTCCTCGCCTGGTGAAATTATTAATTCTAGTAACCAAGAGGCTAAGAAGAAGAAGAAAAGAATGAAGAAGAAGAAGAAAAATAAGTAGGGGGTCAACCAAGCAACCATTGCTACTGATGCAACTAGTATGGAGAAACCTTCCAATCAACCCTGCAAAGTTAAATTCCCTTGCAAGTTATGTAAGGGTGATCACCTTCTTAGAGATTGTCCTGGTATTCCCAAGGTATTAGAAGTGTGGTCCATAGGCTCACATCAACCTTTGTCGTCAGCTTCTAGAGATCATGTTGATGATAAACCTTCAACTAGTGATAGTAAGTTCCATGGGAAGAAAAGGAAAGTTAAGTACCCCTGGGGGTTACGTGAAGGGAATCATCCTATTCACCTTTGTCTGTATATGGATGAATCCTAACAAATTATTTAACACCTTACAACTTCTCAACCATGTCTTCCAGTTGGTTATTGAAAGCTTTCTCCCAATCCTCCACTAGTCGATGAAGTAATTGATCAGAATATGTCTCCATTCAATTCCACTCTCTTTGAATGTGAATCCCATGAGTCCTTTCTCGACCAACCATTTTTTTATAAAATGGTTGACTCAACTCCACCTTCATTTCATCTTATCTTTCCCGTAGAGAGTGAACTTCATACCGCTCAGGTTCTTCTCATTTCTTTAGATTCCAATGAACTGGGGGGCAATCCTCCCATTCCCATGGTACAGGAGGATAGTCCTCCCATTCTCATGACATAGGGGGGAAATTCTTCTATTCTTGCAGTACAGGGAAGTAGTTATCCTATTCCCATAGCACAAGGGGGCAGTTCTCTCATTCCCATGACACCCCCTCTAAGTAATATGGTCACTTCCTTTGATTAGAGTCGACTGGAAGGATATCATCTTCCTCCTTATGTGTGCTTCCAGATCATAGTACAATCTTATAATGTGGTCATACTTACCACAATCATAGATGAAGGCACTTTTGTTAGTATTATTTCCTCAACTACTTGGAAATATTTTAGTTCTCTATAGCTTGTGCTTGTTACCCAGAATCTATTGGCCTTTAATAGAGGAACCAATCAATAATTATAGATCCTTCCTCAGTTGCCTATTACTTTGGGAGGAAATATTGTCTATAAATATGTGATGGTAGTCCAAGTACCTTTGGATTTTAATTTACTCCTTGGGTGTGACTATGTTTATGACATGGGAGCTCTTGTCTCTTCTCTCTTCCGTGTGATGTGTTTCCCACATGAAGGAAGAATAGTGACCATTGACCAACTTTCATTCATTAGTCCTAATTTAACTCCCAATCAAACAACTTCCCTAAATGGTCCTTATATGCAAGTGGTATCTCCCTTCCACAGATTAATTATGTGGAAACATGTTCCATGCCTGCATCTACTGATGATCTAGTAGGTGATGTAGTGCATCATTTACTAGGGGAATTGGAGTCTGATCTTTCCATTGGATCCTTTGATACCTTCTAGAGCATTGTTCTCCCATCTGATGAGAACCTCTTGGAATCCATGGCCTTTTGTAGGTCATGATCAAGGTCCCTGAGCATAGTTCCTTTTCTTGTGTCAAGCTCATTAAAAAATGAAACAAGGTCCTAGAGCACAATTCCTTTTCTTGTGTCAAGATTGTTAAAAAATGAAACAAAGTCCCTTGAGAATAGTTATTTTCCTATGTCAAGCTCATTAAAAAATGAAACAAATATCCCTCCAATTTGAGTCTTTGATTAGATCTCATAAATTCCCCATCAATTCTTTACTTTAATCTTGTAAATGAACCTTCATTCCATCCACCTGTTAGTAACTAGTAGTCTACTTAGGTGAATGAAATGAAGCTTGGGGGGCATGTGCCTAGAATTGAGTCATTATGTTGGGGGCATGCAAATTTATTTCAAGCATAGATTTTCTCTATTTCAAGCTTGTGTAAAAATGAAACCACTCTCAAGCATAGTTTTTCTCATGTTTCAAGATTATGAAAAAATGAAACCATCTTCAAGTATTCTCAAGCATAGTTTCCCATGTTTCAAGCTTGTGTAAAAATGAAACCATTTTCATCCTACCTCTCGTGATTGCCATTTTTTTTTAAGCCTATTTATGCCATATGAGCCTTGGTTTTCTCTTTCCATCGTCACCATCTGCTTGGCCGATCATACACTTTCACTTGGTTTTTTTACCCTTTCTTGAGGAACAACTGAGATGAGTGGTCTTATTAGCTAGCCTCTTGATCTCTACGTGTTTTGAGTCGTTCCATCATGACCGAAACCAATTTCTAACCTTTATACCACTCGTTCCTCCAGGTGGAGTCCTCTTTCAACTCTGTTTAGACTCCATCACCATGAAAATATTGTCAAGCACTTGCCTTTTCAAACTTGTTAAAGTAAATGAAAATACATTTACTCAGTATAAGTTTAACCCATTTCCAGACTGAGATAGACTATTTACAAAAAAGGAATAACTTAGTCAACCATGACTAAGAGGTTCTCTTGGGACTATCTACGAAAATTAACCTTTGGAGTTCTCTTTTTTTGCCTCTTTTTCAAACTCTCTAATAAAGAAAAATATGTCGATTTATACCTTGGATGGACTTGTTAAAACATTAAACAATGATGGACTCATCGATCATGACGGGACCGAACCACTCCTTCTCAGGGTTTGTTAAATATACTCGGAGGGATTCATCTAAAGGATGAACTTACATATCAAGCATATGTTATCCTCCTCAATCTTATTAAAAAATAAAGAGGTACTGACCAAACATGGTCAGAGAAACTGGGAAAACAAGGTGCTCCACTTGTTAATGGTAGTGAGTCACTCTTTAACATGACACTCTTCCACTTCATCTCTGTGGCTATTGGATTGGGAAATCTATTTGTCTTTTGGTTCATCATACCTTTTCAAAGCCTCCGCTTTTGGTTTTGGGTCAATGTTGCCAACTCCATTTAGTGTCGCTAATGTGTTCAAGAGAAGTTATTCAGTTAATATATGCTACAATACTCTTAAGCCTTCATTCCATGTATGTCGTTCCTGATCCAGTTCCATATCATCATCATTTCGTCTCAAATCATGATACTTGTTTCATGTCGTTGATGGGAGATACATCAAGGCCCTTCTGCAATGAGTCGCTTCCTGTCGACATCCACTCATTATCCAAGAAGTTGACTTAGGAACAACTCTTTGGTACCTTGGTGCTTGCATACATCACTAACTAGTTTCCTCACTCTTAGTGACAGGTTTACATCATTGGCCTTCGACATAAAGATTCTATGTGGTGTTCGACTTCGACTCATTCATTCACACCATAAGGATTTTATTATTGTACCTTGAGAGCCATTAACATCATTGGTGGTTTCTCTCACATCTATTAACAACTTACATCATTGGCTAGTAATCAGATGGTGTCTACCATATTAGACTCCAGCTCATTGATTTGCATGGTTAGACTCGTAGATTGGATGATGGTGTTAACGAGATAGAAGACCCCAGATTTAGTTTCATACATCCAGGATACAGTTTCAATGTGATAGCTATGATCATATAGATAGTTAGCTGGTCATGGATCCACCCTTTTTCATTAGTGGATGTGTCTTTTGATCATTGTACATGTAATTTTAGATTATATTCTAAGCATGGGTATGCCTCCCTCAATAGAGATATCATGATTTAAATGTATTATAACAGATAATGATCTCGTCGGTTGTTCTTGATCCTAACTTGTCACAAGGTAAAGCACTTCAGTCATCAGTTTCCATTTCTGACTTTGCACTTTAGAGGGGAATTTATTATAGGCCATTTTTCACATCTAGTCAATAAGCCTATTAAATGGATAAAAGAACATCATTTTACCACTTGTCATCACCCTTGCAGAAATCCCTCAACATGACTCTCCCTAATCTCTTAATTTTTTCCTTTAACTACTTCATTTCAGTGATTTTAAGGCCCAATGCACCTTGCTACCTTAGGATACTACGTTCACTAGCGGGTTGACCCTCTCTAGACCTACGTTGATCACCATTAGGTTACCCCTTGCTGGGGGTGCGTTGATTTTAGAAATTCAAGAAAAATAAAAAGAATCCCAAAGCTTCCTCTTCCATAAGCTTCCAGGAGTTGTTACAACCATTTACCTTAGATAAGAACTTTGAATCATATCTCCCCTACATTGGATTTTTCACCTTCCTATCCCTTGAGCTCATCCTCCCATCGAGAGTGGATCTCAAGCCTAGATTGGTAAATGGATAATAATTCCTAAACTACCATCCTCTCCTATATATTCACTACCATCCACAAGCCAAGGATTGGCTTTTGGAGATAGATTATACCCTCATGTTGTTGTTGTGAGAGTCATTATTCCATGTGTTAGGGTGACATAAAGGTACACTTTGTGGCAAGGAAGGAAAATTCAACTTGGAGGAGCTCTTCTACAAGATCAACTCCTATTTTTGGTTGTAACTCTATCCATTTCTATTAATACAAAGAGTTCAATGTTTTCCTATATGTTATGTTATGATTTCATGTATTTCAATGCCATGTTGATCCTTTGAATAAAGTGATTGGATGATACTACATAGATGTCGTATATTGTTGGCTTCTGTTGTTTAATTGTGCAGGTTATATTATAACGATCAGAGCTAGGATTGGGGGATACAAAACAAGAGAGGATCAAAGATTACGATAAATTCTAGGTAGGATTCATCTTGTTATCCATTGACTTTAAGGAAAGCATTGTTTTCTTTGATTTTTTTTATTCTAGACTAGACCATCAAGTCTAGGGAAGATACTTTTGTCCGCAATTGTAGATTATATATAATAGTCATGCCTAGCTCTTTCTTTATCTTGTGCAGACATGTTACTCAACCCCTAGAATTCACCAATGTCATAGTAGTTGATACAATGATCTAACATAAAAATTTCCCATAATTTCGTAAGGAAATATAGAAGCATCACCATATTATTCTAAGGTGTTTTTCAAATACCAAAATCCACCTATGCATCAAATGGTCTATAGAAGTTTAGTAAATGCATTGGTCCATATAAATGTGTCTCTTTATCACTTGTTGCCATAATTGGATTATTGGGTCAATAAGAAATGTCATTAACTGTTGTTTTGAAATCTTTAGAACTATGATTTAATATTTATTTAGACCCACCCTTTTATACATACACATTTTTTCCTTGTAATTCGAAATGTGAGTTGATTGGCCTTGGGAATTCACAATGGAAGATAAAATTATGTCTATAGAAGTGTTTAGCGATAGTCAAGAGGGATCTATGACATTTTACAAGTCTTGTATAAGAGTTATAAGGGAGTTCAAACTTGCATCATTTTCCATGTTATTGTTTCTCGGTTGGGGTTTAGATTTGGTGTGTCCTCCTATGGTGGCATTTAATATTTAGGTTTATTTTTTCCCATTTTAAAACAAATTATGAATTTGAAAAAAAAAATCTATCTCGCATCAAATGAAGGAAAAATTTTCAACCCCTCCTTGCTTTTCTCTCCTAATTCACTCCCAATTTCTCAATGTTGGCCAAAACATGTGACATGGTTTATAGAAGAAACAAACTGGCAACACACTTTTATTTTTTTCCCCATGCACATGTGCATTCTTAGGAATGCAAGTAAACTCTTAATAAGAATGCATGTTGTTAAGAACACATGTCTTCCTACCAAGGACATCCTAGCATTCACTCGGCATACTTTATGGTGGTTTATAAAATCCCAAAGATGGGATTGTATGGATGCATGCATGTTTTTCTCCTAACAATGCCAACACATTCATGCATGAGAAAATTCTTGCTAACCCCATTGCAACTTTTTTATTATCATCTTCAAGTGAGGAACCTACATTTGTCCATTTATTAAATTACTTTGTTTTTTTATCACCATTCTTTTCAATAACTAACAGGGGTCTTGGTGTTAATCTTGAAAAGTGAGAAGTCAATGATTAGTTCTTTAATATTTTGAAGATGATTATAATAATTTTACTCATGTGAGTTTAGTTTTATTTTCATCCCATGGCATCCAATTGTTAATGCCCCTATTAAAGAAAAGGAAGGTTGAGAATTAGGGATATAAACCAATGGCTCCCCATTTTCCATGAGAATTGGGGATGAGGGGATGACCAAGTAAGGTGATTATTGAAATAGTTTCTCTCTAAGTTTTCACCATAGTGACTTACAAGCTACATGAATGTTTCATAGTTTCCAATTTCTATACATTACAAAAGCACCCTATATGGATCAACGCTTTGAAAATGAGGCTCCTTTAACAGATTATGTCACAAGGAAAGAATTATTGTGTAGGACGGAATTCCATAGTTTAATGCATTTAATAGCTTAAATAATCCATTTGTTACAAATAATTTGATATTGGGTGTACATACATTGATAATTCCCAACTTATCATTTTCTCTTGAGTATGTTAAATGCTCCAAGCCACTCCATGGAAGCTCTTCTTCCCATAAATCTATATGCATAAATGGTAGCAATACTTTGATAAATTATTGATATGCCATTCTAAAAGGAAGTAAAGAATGTGATTAATTAATGTGTGGCCACTAATACTTTGGTGTAAATATAAATCAAGATATAAGAGACTTTAGATTGTGTAGCCACACTTTGTTTATCATGTTTCCAAATATTGGTATGAGAGGTTTGAAAGGAAAATAGGATTTTCAAGTATTTTTCCTAATTGGATTAAAGGATATTTTAGATTCTCCACCATCATTTGTATCCAAATAAGAATTAACCTCCGTGAGCAACAATTTCCTTCAAATAGCATTCAACTTGTGGTGAAATTAGTGGCTTGCAAAGTTATGTTGCATCATAGGATGTCATAGCCAAGTTACCTACATTCTCTAATCATGATGGGTGGTGCATTATTGTAACTAAACATAGCCAAGAAGAAGTGATTAAGGAATCCATAACTATTACGGTTTTTATGAGTTGTAATAAATGTCTCTATAATATCCCATTTGGGTGTCAATTTAATTAAAAAAATATTTATTTACTTCTCCTTCTAAGTCTACATACAATAACATAACCAAATCTAAAACCATCATAGTTACACATGCAAATCTAATAATAAATACAATATAAGATGCATGGAATGATTCCATAAAGCATATACAATTGTGCAATCAAATCAAGATAACCAACAATACACAATTAAAATGTTATAACAAACACGCAATGTAACCCTTTTCTCTTTAGAGTCTAAGTGATGATCTAATAATGCTCTACAATACCATGATCCAAATTTATCAGCAGGAGGGGAATTGCATCAAAGTGTTAATTACCCACCCAACCTATGAAACTTCATTCACAAGTGTTGTCCATTAAGAAAGAATTGATTTTAATGAGGTCATGGATTTTAGGGCACACATAATCTATCTACAATTAAATCAATTTTTCCCAAAGGAATATCATAAATCAGACTCCAATTTGATGAACACCAATGTAGCAGAGCGGCTCCTAGACAACAACATTCCCACAACCTCCCAAGGAACGTTGTGCAAGGTTTTATTACCATCCTCATCACACCCACAATTGATAGTGACCCCCCTCTACAAGGATATTATGACTGCCCTCAATCTTAATGCACATTATCACACTAAATAATGGTGTCCCAAGGGAATAATAAAACAAGTAGGCATGCACAAACTAAATACTAGTACTCCTACAATGAATAGTAAACTCCTAGTCTATTAGTATATTAAAAGTAACCAATAATATTCTTAGACAAGTATAGAATGCCAATCATAGGTTCTAGCACAACATTGGAAAATCTCAAGACATTTACTCATGATCCATCCAACTCTTTGCTTCCCAAGTGTAGCATCATAAACACTTTTTGGCTCCTGGACCTTCTCCCTCCCATCGAAGGAAGAAATGAGGTTTGAGGGTAAAACTAGACAAATGATAAGAATAAGGTAAAAGTAAATTACAAATCTTTCTCTTTTTTGTTTTTACTCAATTTAACTTTATAGGTCATTTTCTCAACTTCCCCATTTCTTAAGACTTACTAAGCTCTAGGATATGGTCATCATCCTTATTGACTCATAAACCTTTCTATTTGAGTACATATTCTCAACTTTATGTCATGTCTCAACCTAAATAAAGATCACCATGGAGTACATCAATAGGCATGTTATTAAAAAAACGTATATAATATCAACCACATCATCACAAATATTACTCATTCTAAATCATCATCAGATATCACTAATTTTACATAGTCATATCAAGAACATTTAATGCTAAATAAATATATATCAAGGAGACATCATTGCTCATCAAAACCTACGTAATCACATAGATGTCTAGGTCTACCATACTCAATAATTAATATAAGAAAGTTAGATAAGGGTATGATGAGTCTAAAACACCATATATTATTATTCAAAAAAAAAAAAAATTAACCAACATCAAGGTGTTATAATACTCCCCTATTAACAAGGGCTACAACTTGGATCCAAGTCATCATCATATAAATGAGAGTAAATCTGTTTCATTTCTAATTCCAACTCCAATGTTTCATCATATTCTTAGTAGTGCTACTAGTGGACATCGACATAATTCATTACTCTATTATACAAATGTTGTTGTTTATTTCCAATGATTTCCAATCGCTTAGTGAGAATTCCCTGGTTTCTTTCATCTATATATAATCAAAATATAACATACTACTACAATCAAGTACACATTTTTAAAGAATATATATATGAAAAATAGTATGACCTTTCACATGCAATGGCAAGGCACTATTTTGTATGCCACAACACTAATTAATGCCAAGATCTCAAAACATCCATAATATATCAGTGCTAGATTCTTCCATTTCCCTAAATTCAAAGAACTCATTTTTGGATTAACTCTAAGAAACACATTTTCTCTAGCATTAAAGGCTCTTTATATATTATTTTGTTTGCATAGTTATTTTCTTAGTTGTGAGTAGCCTTCAGATTCTACTAAACTTTTTTCACTATATTTTCCATTTCTTCTAGAGTATCCTTGTCTTCAAAAATTATCCCAAGTAATAGGAGTGTTTCACTTCCATCCATATAAGGCTTCGAATGATAATTTCTCAATAGATATGATATCCATTATTGTAGGTAGATTATACTAAAAGTAGGTAGCGTTTCAAACTTCTATATTGAGTCATCACATACATGTTCAGCATGTCTTCTAGAGTCTAGTTGATTCTTTTTGTCTAACCATATTTATCTATATGGTAAGTTGTATTGAAATTTAGTTTCATGTGTAATTCATGAAGAAACTTTTTCCACATCATCAAAGTAAAATTGGGGTAATGATCTATCACAATTACTTTCGATATACTATGCAATCTCACTACTTATTAGATGAAAATTTGGGCAATATCACATGTCTGATGAGTATTCTCCATTACAATGAAGTGGCATATCTTCGTCAATCAATCAACTACTACCAATATCAAGTGATTACCTATGGATATTTGCTTTCACTTCCAAGATGGAAGACTTAGGAAACTCAATTTTCTAGTTGGATATTGGTGATCTAATTTTTTTTGTTAAAATTACAAATAGTGGGATAAATATGTCACAACATCTAATTTCATACTAAGGAAATGGTAAAATTCCTTCATAATTTGATAGGTCTTTTTGTTCCCTAGGTGTCTAGAATAAGGAATATCATGTTCTTCATGAAATACCAATGCTCTCAAGTTCTTTTGGTCTAGTACATAAGCTTTTTTCATTCAAAGTAACACCCTATCTTTTGTTTGATGATAAACATAGTATTTCATGGCCTCCCTTATTCTTCAACCTTTTCTCCTTAAAAAATACTAGAATACTTCTTGATACCATTTACCATTCGTATTATGCATCTTGGTTACTGCTCTTAAGTCTAACCGGGCTTGTGATATTACACACATATGCCATCTCTAGCTCAAGGCATTAGCAACTAGATTTTCCTTTCATTTTATATGTAGTAAGTCATAATTATAGTTACTCATGGATTCCACCCAATGCCACCTCCTAGCATTCAAATATGGTTTATCCTCCAAGAACTTCAAACTTTCAATAATGCACTATTCAAAGGAGTTATAGATCATAAGTCATGTATTTTTTTTCATCAATATTTAACTTCCTTGACCCATAATTTACTACTCTTCTTCCTTCTTGCATGAACACTCCCTCAATGCCTTCCTTACTCACATTAGTGCATGCTAGGAATTCCTTGTCAAAATTGGGAAGGATTAATATTAGTGTAGACATAATGAGATTATTCATTTATTGAAGTCCTTTTTCATGAAGTGTTTTCCAAAGAAACTCAATTCCCTTACCTTGTAGCCTTGAAAATGGGCATGCAATACTTGAGAATACTTTAAAAAATATTTGATATTAGCTAAATAGTTCCAAAAAAAAATCTCTCCTCAACTACATTCCTTGGTTTTGGCCAACTAGATATGGGCTATATCTTCTTAGGGTCCATGTTTAGTCCCTCTTATAGCATTATGTTCCCAAGATACTGAATATGTTTCTTGGGGAATTCATATTTACCAATTTTAGTATACGATTAGTTATATCGCAAGTTCTATTGCATTAATTAAGGGTGTTCTTGATGTTATTCCTTAATATTATAATATAAAAAGATGTAATTAATGAATACCATCATAATTGTGCCAAGATATTTCCAAAATACATCATTCATCAAACTTATGAATATAGTTGGGGAATCTGTCAATATAAAAGGTAATAACAAGAACTTGGAATGCTTGCATTAGGTTGTGAAGGTATTATTTGGCATGTCTTCTTTGTCAAGTTTGATTTGGCGACAAACCAATTTTAATACAACTTAGAGAATGTATTTAATCCCTTGATCTTTAAACTTCCGTGGATATTACATTGAAACAATTCATCACAACTGATCTAATAGAATTACTTAAATCTTTAGTGTTAATTTTTACTTAGATTTAATATTCTTTAGTTAGTTGATTTTCCGCTTAATTAAATGAAATATATGACAATGCAATAAATGGAAAATGGAAAGAAATTCACAATCCATCCACAATAGAAACACAAATTCACCCTAGGAAACCTTTATAGGAGAAAACCTAGTTATAAGGTGAGGTTGGTCTACTCTATTTTCTTTGGTATGAAAAATGTGCAAGTACAAAGAAATAGGTACTCTTTATGGAGTTACCTAAGACTGGTGGCTTATATGGGTGCTATAGAATATTAACTCCCTCTATTTTTCTCTTTAAATTCCCACTTCTATTTTATTTTCTCTAGTATATAACAAAATGCAATAGCATGGAATGAAATATCTAGTGCTCTTAGTGGATGATCCAAATATTTTTACTTCATTGATGCATTCATAATTGCATTTAAAAGAGCATGTAACCATGAGCGCATGCACATAAAAGAAGAGGAAATAAAAAGGCAACCATGAGAAATATGGACACACACAAGTTGATAACAAAGTTCACCTAGTGTGGGTTATGTCTTCGAACCTTGCTCAATGTGGGGAGGCATATTTTATTAATTCTTAGTGAAATAAAAAATGCATATAATTTAAAATTTACACCTTATACCTCCACTTTAAGGGATGGCCTGAAAATGCACATCTCTGCTAAAGAAACATATTGCACGGATGGATTTGTGGCAAAATTTCGTGAAATTTGATTATAAAGTCGGCCTACTTTTGTTATACTAACTTCTGGAGCTTTAGGGAATATTATAGATTCCATAAATATTCTTTGTAGAATATTCCTTCCAATATTCCAAAGAAATCAGTCTCAACAAGTGCACTTGGCAGTGTGCGGTTCTGGCATGTCATGGTTCCACAAGCGGGTTCCGGGGTCAACGTATGGTTTCGTTGGTCGAGCTCGCTCTTTGATCCATTCTCTCTCCATTCGTCGATGGAAAACGCATTTAAATATTGGTGGGGAGGGGCAGAATTATCATAGTCCGCCACTTCTGGCGCATTGTCACCACCCTGGATTAGGTCCTAAGAGACCCGAGTTCAAGCCCGTGACATCCACTTTTTGATGGTGTTAATTTTTAATAGTTGGTGGTTGGGAATTGTTTGGCGTTTGGTGGTTGGGTGTCGTTTATAGTTTGGTGGTTGGTCGTTTGTGTGCTATGGGGTGGCCTGGCGAGCGGGTCGACCGCATTGTCCTTACGGATTCGATCCCCACCGCCCCCCCTCTAATAATATACAGTCACTATAATGGTGGGCAAGCACCCGGGTCACCTATAGGCCCTGGCGCAAATTTAATTTATTATATATATATATATATATATATATATATATATATATATATATATATATATATATATATATATATATATATATATATATATATATATATATATATATATATATATATATGGGTGTTATTTTGGTCAGCAACTTTTGACTTCCCATCGACCAACCATTTTTTTTATATTTTTTGAAATTCAAAAACCATGACCGCCATTTTTTGCCGCCGAATTTTCTGGGGTCATTGGGAAAATTAAGTAGGAAACAATTTGGTCACTTCCGTCAGCCATAAAGGTCCAAAATTTCGCTCCATTAAGAAAACCGACTGACTGCTAAGTAATCGCCACTTGGTGCACTCTAATTCGCCTATACTGTTGACTGGGCTTATGATCTCATCTACCACAGGTTGTCCCTTGATTGGCTACCTGCTGACCATACCACCATGTCACCTTGGTCATGTCAACATTTGTATGGATAATGTCAACATTTGTACCTTTGACGCTAGCTGCCATGTGTAGTCTTTGGGTCTTGCCTACAAAAAATTTCGTTGTTTCTTGAAAACTTTGACGGGCCATAACTTTCACATATAGTGCCGGATTGAGGTGCCATCCACACCATTGGATTTAGAATGATGTTCTCTATGATTTGAGATATGTTTTGCTGAGTTTTGAGGACTTTGAAAATTTAGCCTTTTAGGATTGTCCTGTATCATTCCTCCCCACTGAGGAGCTTTTAGTCCTCCAAAAGCATGAACACAATCTGAAATTTGTTATACTCCCTCATCTACATAACAAGTTCCCTAACAGGCCACACTTCCTTCTCCTTCACCTTTGTACTTCAGAGCCATAAATGATGAACCAACACCTATATTCTATGCAAACCTGTAGTACAACTTGCAAAATACATGTTCTTACAAGAAAAAACATGACCCAAGAAAACCCCATACTTGCCAAGAGTTTATAACACATTCATTGGTCAAGTTTACATCATAATAATAACAGAAACCATACCCAAGCTATTAATGAAAAATGCCAAAAAACATCATCATGTTGCATTCATAAGTGATGGAAAACACTTCATCACTTTTACAATCATTTCACAACATGTGATTTACAAAATGTGGCCATGTTCAACTACTTAAAAATTCTACCCATTTCTTACCCAACCATGTGAATGGGTTCTCTTCTTGTAGATGGATTTCTTCATTGACTGGTCCTTCTTCCTTCATAGGTTCTTTTTGGTCATGGAGTACCCAACATGTGGCTCTCTGATGTCCGTCCTTGTTGTAGTGACTGCAATAGTCCTTCCTCCTCCAAACTTTTCAGACCTTCTTTGAATGCTTGTTCCTAGTGCATCCATGATGAGGAGGACTTCCTGTGGAATCCTCACTATCACTGGAATGTTGTGATGTGCTCCCATCATCTGTCACTGATTGGTCACTAGTTGTCTCGAAGCATTCTACAACCTCCTTTCCCACATAACCAAGTCCTGCATAACAAGGCAATTCCTCCACCTTGATGGGATTCACAATGCCCTGACCACTAATATCGAGGCCTTTTCCTTGATACCCCATTTTCTTCATTAATTTTGAAACAATTCCTATAGAATTTTTTTCAATAGTAATGAAATCATCATCATAAAGAGAGCATGAAACTGAAGAATCACTTTTCACCCAAGGCTTCAATGATGAGGGCTTGGCATGTTGCAACTTTTCCAAGGCCTCCTCCTTGGCTTGCAACTGACATTGAAACCTTTGTTTCTCCCCCTCAGCTTCTTATAGGAGTCTCCTCAGTTCAATATTCTTTGTTTGAATGATTTTGGTTGATCTCCTCAAGTTCTTAGAGCCATGCAATATTTGGTGCTCTTCTCATCTTTAGCACAACATTTGCTGCAATATTTGTCTCATCGCCTGAATTAGAACCCAAGTCAATAGGTCCATCACCTGCAATCCCAAGAGATTTAATCTTTGTCTCATCACCTGAGTCAGATCCTAGGTCAATTGTTCAAACACCTATAAATTCGATAGTTGTGAACTTCTCCTCATCCTTTGATTTAGATTCTTAGTCTTGTTGCATGGTAGCGACTGTCTTCTGCTTCTCTTTTCTGCCATTCCTCTTTTGCTTCAATTCCAAATGCAATTTCCAGCAATGTTCCTCATCATGCCCTTCTTTCTCACAATGAGTACAAGAGGGCTTTACTTCCTTTTTCCTTCTTGTTGTTTCCTTCTTTGCATAGTTTCCTTGTTCATACTTTCCCCTACTTTCAAAGTGAATGGCTTTCACACTAGCCAAGTCAAGAGTAGTGGGTTCAAATAATAACAAAGAATGTCAGAGATAATCATGTAAAGAACCAATATACTTCATTAGAGTATCAAGTGAATCTAGAGGAATGCCCAATGTTAAATATTGTTTTCTAAACTCTTCTGTGAAGCTTTGCACATCTTGTCCTTTGCCTTGTTTCATTTTTTTCCATTCTCTTATGGATCTTTGTCGACATGTTAATGGATAAAACTTTTCTTTTAAAACATAGAAAAATCCAGACCATGAAGAGAGGAGTTTACCCACATGCTTACTTCCTTTTTGAAGTTTTCTCTCCCACCATATGAGAGTGATGCCTCCCAGTTGAAGAGATGCTAACTAGACTTTGGTTTCATCTTCTTCTATCTGTTGAATCTAAAAATACACCTCAATGTGTCTGATCTGGTTATTCAACTTCTTTGCATTGGAGTCTCCATTAAACACAGGCAAAACAAAATTTACATCCAACTTTAAAAAAACAAAATTATTTTTATGAGCTTTTCCACTTGTAGAAGAATGAGAAGATGAGGAAGAAGTGGAGAATTCACTAGTAGATGGAGATGGGGGTTCAGGAGGCTCTCCTCCTCCTCCTTGATTTACGAGGCATGATCATATGGTTCTTTCTTCTCCTTTTTTTCCATTGTCTTCTCATAATATGCAAACATTTTTTCAACTTTGTTGACTGTGTTGTAAAAGGCCTTGCGAAAATTTCGCTCTTCCTCCAACCGAGCATCTTCATCTACCATTTTCCTTCTTCATGCTACACACCCTCCTAATAGATCAAAGGACTCAAATTTTCCTTCACCCTAGTTATCATACACTTGCAATTCAAATCAGAAAAAGACCCTCTCTAATACCAAACTTGATCTAAACCATTTACTTGATTGATGCATTCAAAATTGCATTTAAAATAGCATGTAACCATGAACACATGCACATAAAAGAAGAGGAAATAAAAAGGCAACCATGAGAAATATGGATACGCACAAGTTGATAATGAAGTTCACCCAGTGTGGGTTACATCTTCGGGCCCTAGTCAATGTGGGGAGGCCTCTTTCATTAATTGTTAACAAAATAAAAAATACATACAATTTCAAATTTACACCTTATACCTCCACTTCCAGGAATGGCCTGAAAATGCATAGCTTTGCTAAAGAAATAGACTGCATGGTTGGATTCATGGTGAAATTTCAAGAAGTTTGACTATAAATTATGCCCAGTTATGTTTTGGTGACTTTTGGAGCTCTAGGGAATCTTATAGATTCCCTATAGATTCTCTATGGAATATTCCTTCCAAGATTCCAAAGGAATCGGTCTTAAAAAGTGCGCCCGACAGGGCACAGTTCCAACATGTCAGGGTTCCACAGGTGGGTTCCTGGGTCAGCGTATGGTTCCGCTAGTCGAGCTCACTCTCTAATCCATTCTCTTTCCATCCATCAGTGAAAAATGCATTTAAATATTGGTGGGGGCAAATTTATCACAATCCACCACTTATGGCACATTGGAACCTTCCTGAATTAAGTGCAAGGAGACCTAGGTTCAAACCCACAAAATGCACATTTTGGTTGGTGTTAATTTTAAATAGTCGACAGTTGCACATCATTTTCCATTTGGTGGTTGGCAGTTTGTGTGACATGGGGTCGCCCTGTGGGCGGGTTGGCCAAACCGGTAAGGTGGGTTCAATCCCTACCACCCCCTTTCAATAATATACAATCATTATAATGACAGGAGAGGTCCCAAGTCACCCGCTGGCCCCGACCCAACTTTAATTTGTTATATATATATATATATATATATATATATATATATATATATATATATATATATATATATATATATATATGAGGGGTTTTGGTTCGGTTGGCAGGGTTTGATCACTCATCAACCAACCATTTCTTTAATATTTTTTGAAATTCAAAAACCATGACCGCCAATTTTTGCCGCCGAATTTTCTAGGGTCATTGGGAAAATTAAGTAGGTGACAATTTGGTCGCTTTTGTCAACTGCAAAGGTCCAAAATTTCTCTGTTAAGAAAACTGACTGGTTGCCAACTCGGTGCCACATGGTACATTCTAATTCATATGTACTGTTGACTAGGTTGTTGATGTCATCTGCCATTTGTCGCCCCTTGATTGGATACTTTCTTATCATACTGCCAAATCACCTTTTTGACATCAGCGTCCATACTATTAATGTCACATGCCACGTGATAGTCTATGGGTCTTCCCTACAATTTTTTTTTTATGTTTCACGAAAACTTCAGCAAGCCATAACTTTCACATACAGTGTCGAATTGAGGTGTCGTTCACATCGTTGGATTCAAAACGATGAGATATTTTATTTGAGATAGGTTTCATTGAGTTCTGGGGATTTTCAAAATGTGGCCTTTTAGGATCCTCCTAGATCAATGGACCAATACTTAATATAACTTGATTTCTAACTATGGGTGATGTTTGGATCCCTCAACCCTCAACTAGAGTTACAGGTTTGAAACTTCTAGATTATTCCTCAAATTCCACACATGGCTATCCACATATGCATAAGTGATAGGGGTTGACGTGGCATCCACTCATATAATGGTTGTCAACATGGTAGGTTAACATGCGAGAGGCATAACTTTTCCATATGAACTCCATTTAATGTGTTTCTTGCATCATTGTAAATATAACTAAGTGTAGAATAGCGCTAGATGTTTTGTCATAAGTGAGAATATTTGAACTCCAAAAAACTTCATTTAATGCATAAAAATAGCTTTAGAAGGTATCAAACCCCAATTCTCTAAACCAAGACCCATTGATTAAAATGACCCTACAAGATGATTCCTCCAATTTGTCCACTTTGAAAGCAATGGGATAGATGAAAAAGAGTATAATGATCCAATCTAGATCAACCCTTGAGTTGATCATATATATCACCAATCCTAGTTAGAGGATACCTATTCTTAATGGCTACTCTATTCAATTCTATAATTAATGTGTATTCTATTGATCCAACCTTCTTAACAAATAACATAGGAGATTCACAAGGTGAGGCACTTGGGCATATAAATCCCTTACCTAACAATTTTTCCAATTACATCTTAATCTCACCCAAATTATTTGTTCCCAATCAGAAAGTTTCCTTTGATATAAGGGTTTCTCCAAGCATGAGATTTATCTTATAATTTACTTTTATGATTGTTAGCAACCCCGATAATTATTTATACATCCAAAAATTCTTTGATTATGGGAAGTTTTCCTACTTATATGCTTGATTCCTCTGCTACTTCAATGACAAGAGTGAGATGTCATTTGCATCCCTTACGCACACTGCACTTGGCCACTTACATGGCTAATATTTTCCTTACTATTAGGGGAGTCTTTCTTCTTTGATACTTCTCACTACTTCCTTCTTGTGCACATATGTAATCTTCTTTTCATAATAGTTTACCTTATTTTTATGGAGTTCCAACTAATTTTGTCTTTTTATTCCATTATAAGCTCCAAAGACCAAATCATGCAAACATATTATATTGTTCCATCCTCCCGATTCTACCATGCACCCATCAATTTCTTGGGTAATCCATTTTTTTGCACCATTTTTCATTTATACATTTCAAGGGTTCTACATCTTCTGGATGCTTAGCTTACATTTCTCAACCACTACAAAGGATGGGTTCTACATCTTCTGGATGCTTAGCTTACATTTCTCAACCACTACAAAGGATATGAAATTATGGGTACTCATTATATCAATTGAAAGAGTCAAGTGTTGCTTAGAAATAACATCTTTAGCTTAGATGAAAAAACTTAACACTCCTCCTATAATTTATCATTTTTTTCATGTTTTTTCAACTTATCACTTAAATAGTCTTTCTTAAATACCTCTATTCATTTTCTTTCATTAAAAAAAATATCATGAAAAGCATCTAAAATTCATAACTACATTCTTGATATAATTCTTAAGCATTATCACTGTAAAACCACATCATCATCACCAATAAAATTGGGATAATTAATTTATCAAAAAAATGATTGTCCATTGTAAACTTAATCATAATCACTTTACAATGCCAAATTTGAAGAATAAAGAAAAAAAACAAAATTCAATAAACTCATTAATATAAATATATAAGATGCACAAAATTAAATTAATAACTGCAAATTTAACGCCGAATGTTATATACATGATTTTTCATTTCTTGTTATGCATGTAGACATGAATTCTTACTCTTATACTTCTGGGTGATATATAGTTTTGCTTTGCAAATTGGGCCCAATAATACTTACATGAATGAACACATGGTTTCACTCACTCAATTTTCTCTCCAATCTCTGCACCATACTCCATTATTCCTTCGTTGTCAAAGAATCATGGTAATCCCCAATGTTAAGCTAATGAAATCATGGCATTCCATCGTGAAAACACAGTAGGCCCTAACCAAAAATGCATCATGGGAGATGCATTATTGATAGAAATTAGAGTATGGTATGGTCCCATCCCACCACCTTTATGTAGACATTGTCATTACGGATTCAAACTGAAAGTTTGCGCGTGAGGACAGCGGGATGTTCATTTTTGAAAGTTGAAATTTTGCTAAATTTGAATGTTTTTGTTTGCTCTAAAATGGATAGATGTGGTTTTTAATAGACGTTATTAAAGTTGATGTGAATAAATTATTTTATTTATAAAGTGGAGGGATTTTAAAATATAATGTTTCTTGCAGATGAAAATAGTTTTTGTTTTCTTATTTTTAAATTATTTGATTTTAATTATATTTTATTGAGATTTTTAAGAAAATATTAGCCAAATATAAAAAGGATAAATGGCTTTAAATTTGAATAGTGGATTGAGATTTAATGGGAAGTTTTTAGTTCATGCATGATTATTTATTACATTGAAAGTAAATTACTTAATAGGTAAATTTTATGAATGACAAAGTGATTTGGAGTTTAGATTTTAAGAATTTATATTTTTATATGAGTTATGAAGTTTGGGTTCTTTATTTATTTTTATTATCATTTTATTGAGGTGGCCATATTTTAGGAGGATTTTATAATAAGCAATGTAAAGATGAGTATTAGAATTAGTTATGGAATTTGACATTTTACATAATGTTTTTGAACATATTTGAGGTGGAATAAATATTTTGTAATGCCAACACTGATAAAGAAAAAGTCTAAAGTTATAAGTTTGATGTGCAAGTATACAAGTTATTGGTAAGAGTACTTTATAGGACAATCCTATCGACATTGAGATTGGTATGTGTGTGCGCGCGCTACTGGTCATTATTGCAAATTTAAGAAATTGCTAAATCATTTTTAGATTTTCTTCCAAAATTTTGAATTTTGTCATTTAATGAATAATTGAGAACTTTGTTTCAAAGTTTGGGTAGTATAGGGCTAATGCACTCTATATATAAATATATGAATATGGAAGACATTAAATGTTTGGAAGAATCAAAGGCTATAAAAGTATCAGGAAGGAGTGTTATTGGAATTGTGTTTCTAGTTATTGATGAGAAACATGAATGAATGTCCTTAACACCTAAGGTGATAATCAAATATGTAAAATCAAGAAAGACCAAGAAGAAAGGTTGCTAAAAGAAAATAAAGACGTCAACAATTTGATACTCATAATTCCATATAAAATGTGAAATGATGGGAATGAAAAACAAATATTTGTCACCAAATTTTCACTTGATGTGCAAAATAAATTTGAAATTCCAAAATGCCTGGAAGAAATGAAACATTTTCCAATCATAAAGAAAATCAATATCAACATGTTGGTGAATGACATTAATTCCATTACTTAGCAGGGTAGTATAATCCTAACAATAATGAATTTATATTGAAGATACAACTATATAAGAATATTGAGAAGGCTAGTGTTAATAACATGGGTTTGATTAAGTTAGATGAATTAATTGTAAATGAGAATTTTGAAGCAATATTAGTGAGATAGTATATAAAAGACTTATGTAATATGAAAATGTGGATGTAGATGATGGTTTCTTCACAGACATATAACTTATTATCAGATTTACATTCTACAAATTTATATGGAAGAAAATTTAGGGAAGTAAAACAAATTGGTCATTTGAAAAATACCTTTGACAATCAAAGGTGAATGCTAAATTTCAACATTAGTTGCATGCCCATACTAAGACATTATTAAAACTATTAGGAAGGGATAATAGTGTCCATAGTAAACTCTAACTATGCAAATAAAAAAATAGTTTGGGAAACTAGTTATTTCTTTATGGAAGATATTTAAATAATAATTGACACTATTATATACTACCTAAATTGATATTGATTTTGTTATCTAGTATTTAGAATGTTGACTATAAGATGAACTTTGAGACTTACATTAGCCAAGTTAATCAATTTAAGGAAAATAAGTGATAGGAACTTTCCAATATGGTCTAATTTTATTGGTTGTTATCCTCCCCACTCAGATTCAATTCCTTTAAGTGACATGATAGAGAATTGAAATATGTATATTCCTCCTATAAAATAAATTATCTTTTCTTAAAAAAATTATTAATAATATTACAACTAAAAAAATATATTATAACATATACATTGTAAAATATTGTAAAACTATATTCTTCAAATAATACATAGTTGAAAATAAGATTCAAAACTTAAAACTCTAATACTAATAAAACTCATGAATTCCATTACAAAGTACATATTATTGCCTTTGAAAACAAGACATATTTCATTTTCAAAATTTATTTTTTTTAATCTTAACAATAACTTCTATAAAAATACAACAACTTCAACATATGCATCCATTAAGCTATGTACACATTGTTAGCAATTATATATATATCATTCTTCTAGTTAATTTTATTTAAAATTAGATAAATATTTGTTTAAATTATAAACTTGAGTTTTGAATTTTACATAATTTAAATGCTATAAAAATTTACCATAAAATTGAATTTATTTATATATTCAATAAAAATATATTAAAAAACTACTATCTCACCCACAATTAATTTATTCAATTCTTAAAAACAAACCAACCAACAAAACACTATTATATAACATTATTTAAAAATAATTTTATAATAATATAAATTTTACTTTTATGACATTATTATAATTTATTATAACAAACCAATTAAAACATTAATATTTAAGAAAAAGGCTGAACAATAGGACTCATCACTCAACTAAACCATCCAATCTCAAAAAGGAAACCAAAAACATGAAAACCATGCTTATAATTGTGTTTCCTCTTTTCCATTGTTTCATAATCTGCTTTCAAGAAACCTTTCCTTCGCCCCTCTGAATTTGTTAAAGAAAGCGCCTAACTTTTGGTGAATAGGGCGCGAAATCAAATCAAAGTTGGTTGTGCTGCACTATGCAAGCAAACTTAAAAAATACATCAAACCTCAAATTTAAACTACTTACGGAAACTTCCTAAAATTCTATATATTTTTCCTCTACTTCTCTCGAACATTCATATAATAAAATTTGTAATATGATTGCAAATCAATTCTGCTACACTGTTGGCTTTGCTTGGCGTGGCCTCCGGTACAACCCAGTCCATTCTTTGTCGGTACTAGTTTATTTTTCTTCTGATAGCCGAGCAACCGACCGCACTCATATGGCTGCAATCTCTTAATAAATATATGGGCACTCGCCCTTTCTTTCACAGAGCTTTCTCTGGGTATCTGATTTCCGAATTTGGGGTGTGGCGGACTGCGATTTTTCAGCATCTGGGTGAGCACCCATCAATATCCACAGGTGCGTATAACGTGAGGTATATGCAGTGCAATATGACGTTTATGTGTGTGTATATAAGCGGGGGGATGAAGACAAAGGTGATGAATTTGACAGAGAGACCCATTGATTTGCAGATAAGAGTGGGATCCATTCTCAAGAAGGCCTACACTGTGAAGGCCGGCAAAACAAAGACTGTGGATTGCAGAAAGATATACATGTCATATGCCCCTTCGAGAAACGACGGTGCTACATGTTTCTACTATGATAAGAGTTGCCAGCCATATGTTTGGATCCACAATCCCAGTGAGTTCAACAGGATGGTGAAGCAGCAGTATATTAGCTTGGAGGATTTGAGGGACTATTCTGAAATCAAGATTTACAGAGAACCGGGAAGAAGCAATTTTGCTATATACAAGAAGGCCAGGTCAGATTTGTGCTGATTGGCTGCTGAACAAGGGTGTGATTATTTGTAAATTTATTTTAAATATCAAAATGTCAGAAATTGAAATTAGTCATAAAATTTATATTTATATTCATATTATATCCTCCTGCATTATAAACATAATGTATAAATCATGCCTCCAAAGATTTGAGAGCAAATAAATAGATTACACCATCTCTTTGTACTGATAGTGGTGTTTTTGCTATATACAAGAAGGCCAGGTCAGATTTGTACTGATTGACTGCGGGTGTGATTATTTTTAAATTTATTTTAAATATTAAAATTTCAGAAATTAAAATTAGTCATAAAACTTATATTCACATTACTTGTATCCTCCTGCACTATAAACATAATGTATAAATAACGCCTCCAAAGATTTGATAGCAAATAAATAGATATCACCATCTCTTTGTACTGATAGTGGTGTATAGTACTACGTTTTGTTTTGTCAAATTGGCTCGCTGAACTTGGTAGATTTTTATGTAGTATTCTGCCATCAAATTTGCGGTTTTTTACAAAGGTTCCTTCGATATCACTCTTCAAAAAAATTAGGATCATTCCATATTTAATTTGATTGAAAAGGACGGTCTATTGGTTAAGATTTTTTGGATGTAAGTTATTGGGATTTTAAATAATTGTGAATTTTTTTTTTTTGAATTTGGCTAAACCATTTTCGAATGTGATTTTTTTGTTTATAAATATATTTTTGTTTGTATGTATGAATTTTGAAAATTTTAAACATTTAAATTGTGCAGAGTTTATAACTTTAATTTCTAATCTAATAAATTTAATTAAAAATATATTTAATTTTAATATATATATATATATATTCTAAAAATATATTCCAAAAATTAATTATTAATTTGATAAACTAAATTATAATAAATTTTCTTATATTACCATAAAATAAAATAAAAAACATACAACATAATTACTACCAAATCCTCACCCAAATATACAATTAAATTAAAAATGACCCTAATTTAATACAAAATATATTTACGAATTTTAAAGTGTTACTATATAATACTAATTCATGAACTTAATATTCAGTATATGTTAGTTTCCTTTACTTCTTTAGCGCTTCACAATTTACCTGGTTACTCTTAAGAATATGATGAACTTTTTGTTATGAATATTAATTTTTTTTTAAATCTCATATTTAAAATTATGAATATTATATTTAATTTTTTTTTAGTTTTATGTTTTTTTTTAAATTATATTTAATTCTATAATATTTTAGTATACATTTATATTATTGAAATTTGGTGTTTTTTTGGTCGTTTCAAAATGTTTTTATATTATAATAGATATTATTGTTTATATTATTTTTAATCATTATCTACTTAAAGAGATAATAGTTTAGGTGATTCAAATATTAATTATTATTTTTATGAAGTTTATGATTACTAATATAAATTAAATTGTAGGGAGTAAAATATAAATAGTAAGAAGTTAAGAAAGTCCAGATCCTAAGTGTTGGTTTCTGTTGGCATTGGAGGTTTTAGACATCATTGGAGATGATTTTTTATATGAGGTATTCAAATTAGCAAGACAAGAGCATTGGTAGGTTGAACAAGTTGGATTTCATTCAAGAAGGATATTATATTATTGTGGTCTTCATGTTTCTTTTTTAGGACCTTAAGAGTTTCTTCATCTGCTAGTGGAGAGTGATAGAGTTCAGTATTGGCTCCATCTTCCTCTACTATGACCTAGCGAATTTCCTTTGGAGCTTTTTGAGGAGTGGAAGAGTGAAAAATGGTTGCTACTTCTTGAACTTGGATTTTATCTCCCAATAAACCATAAGGACTTTTCCCCTAGAAACCCCTAACTGTAACACACCCTTTGACTGAGCATATTGCATCAAGTTGTTAAGACAAAAATTTCACTCAAAAAACCCAAAAAAAAAAAAGGAAAAAAAACCTTAACTTAATTTTTATAAAAATTATAAATGTAAATTTTACTATAACTATTAATCATACCTATAATAAAATAAAACATTTTTTCATAACATAGTTTTATATTTTTCAACAACTTTTAATCAATATCTTACCTATCTCAAAATTAGATTATCATTGTGGCTACTTTCAATAACTTCAATTAAAGTATTCCCTTTAGGAGTTCAAATTAAAGTACTCCCTCTACTGTCAATCTCAAAATTAGATTATTATTGTGGTTGTGTTTAATGAGTTCAAATTAAAGTAGAAAGTATTCCCTCTACTTTGCCATAGTAGAATATGAATTTTAGTTAAAATTTAGAATATGAAATTTAGTTAATTAAATAATAAAATATGAATTTTAGTTAAAATTTCAATTGTGAAATATTGTAAAATATTATTACGAAATTATAATTGAGATTGTTAGAAGTTTAAACCCTACCAGCCGAGATGGGGCAATAACAATGAAGGAACTTTTAACCTCAAAGAGGCCAAGCGCATAGCCCTTGGGCTTGAATTTCCAAACCCTGATTGGGTATGGAAGGACCTATGGCAGAACCAAAGCTGGATGAAGATCAAACTGTTCATGTGGTTAGTGCAGTATAAAAAAATTCTAACCTAGGAAAACATTAAGAAAAGAGGGGTAGCTGGTCCATCTAAATGCCAGCTATGTGAATTACAAGAAGAAACTATGGATCACCTTCTCAACCTCTACCCATTCACATCCACATTGTGGAATTGGATTGCTTCAATATTCAGACAAACAGACAGGGACATGGGTAGTATTACCAGCACTATAAAGAAGTGGAGGAAAAATTTCTCTGATAATGAAATAGTCAACAAAGCTTGTGCTTGAGCTCCAAGCTTTCTAATCTGGGATGTTTGGAAAGAACGCAACAACAGAATATTCAAAAACATGAAGAGTTCTTCCCAAAGCATCATGGCACAAATTTTAAGACAACTCAATGAGACGGTAGGAACCCTCATTAAAACCCCCCCTGAGAACCAACCTAAAAATACTGATGTGCAGATACTAATATAATTGGGTCTGCAGGGGCTTATCCCAAAGGGAAAAAACAAAAGTGTAAATCACATAATGGCTGATAAGGATTTCTGGCAACCTCCCCCTCAAGGTTTTATGAAATGCAATATAGATGGGGCCTCAAAAGGAAACCCAGGCATGGCTGGTTATGGAGGAGTGATAAGGGATGAAAAGGGTTGTATAAAAATCATCTTTCATAGTAATTTGGGGAAAGCCACAAACAATATGGCAAAACTCATGGCCCTTGAGCAATGCTTAGAAATCTTGAGGGACTCAAATCTTCATAACATTATAATTGAAGTTGATTCCGAATTGATTATAAATTTGGTCAAGAAAATTTGCTATGGCTCACCTCCCGAAAAAGTTTCGAGACATTGGAGGCTTCTGCAAGTCTATCAAAAGATTCAATCCCACCTGCAAAATATGAGAACCTTGAGTTTCACTCATGTCCGTCAAACAACCAACAAATTAGCATACATCTTAGCTAATGAAGGAGTACTCTGTGCTAAAAGCAGCAATAAATATAAATGGATAGAGATCCCCCAGGGGAGATTGAGGGAAGAGTGTCTCAGATAGGCGAACGTGGACCAGGAGCTCTATCAGAGCAGGGGATACTAGCAGGTTGTAGACTTCTAGAAACAGTTGATTTTCAGTCCACATGAAGTAGCAGTTCAGGGATATATACGTAAAGAAGGGCCAACCCTTAGGCCGGAATATGGGCCCAGAAATCTAAAAACCCAAGGTTCTCGGGCGGGTTTCAATTGACAACACAAATATTTATATGAATTTGAATTATACTATAGATCAACCTTTCACTGGCTTTGTAGGGAGCTTGGTTAAAGTGCGAGTAGATAGGAGAAATAGCAGCAATCTTATCAATTCTGCATGGCAAATAGCAAGGTGGTTACCGAGCCAAACGAACGCGAAATCAACTTTAATAGTAGCTTTATTAGGCTTCGGGTCCGAAAGCTAGGTTAAACATCGAGCAAGTCACTCAGACGGACGTGATTCACTCGCATTTGGTGGATTTCGGGCGGACTACATGCGCAAGGGTTATCAGCCAAATCAGACTCAAAATTTTTATAGAGCAGTCTCTAAAGGCTTATCGGGTCTGATTCAAGAGTTAAAGGGTATGCTTGTTACGGGTCCGATATTGTTCTTGATCGTTAGATCTCTGACAACAGATCGAATGGTCTAGGAGTTCAAGTATCCTTTTGGTTCTGATGTCATGTTTTTGTGGGCCTAGGGCCCAGATAGTGGGACGTAGGCTCGGTTTTCTAAGCTTTACGTGGCCCACTTCTCATTTGTAAATTTTCTAATATGGTTTTTTTATTATTTTGAATAGAAAGTCTGACGCTTACTCAGCAAAAAAAAGATTGTTAGAGGTTTAAAGCACTAAATTTTGTAGTATAAGATATATTTATGAAATTATATGATGGTTTGTAAAAAATATTACTTAAAATTATTTCCACACATAATATTTTTAAATTTTTTTGTTTCATTTAAATATAAAATATATATTTCAAATCTTATTGGTTAAAAAATTTTAAAACCTAATATCCATAAAAAAGAGTATATAACATTTCTAAATCTTTTTATTTTATTTAAATATAAAACATATGTTTTCACATTAATTATTTGTTTAAAATATTAAAAAAAAAAACTATTATCCATAATGTTTGAGATTTAGGTGGTAACCGTTTGCATTAAAAAACATTGAAAAATATAAGGAAAATATTTATTTCAACTTTACATTATTGTTTTGTATTATGTGGATAATTTTTACATATATGTAAACAAAGTTAGAAAAAGTTAGAAAAAACATTTATAGGAAGGAAAATATTTATTTCAATATATTATATTTCAACTTTTCATTATTTCTGGTATTATGCGAATGTTTTTTTACACCTGAACAATCTTTTTAATCTTAATAAAATTAATAGTTTATTTAAGTTATCAACATAGAAAAGTTACCTAATAAGAATCTTTCAAATTAAAATATTATTATTCTTCAAATTTGATTTCCACATAGAATTAAGGTAAGTTTTATAATGAATCTCTATTCACTTTCACATATCTTTTAAATTACTTAGATTACAACATTCTTATACACTTTCATTAATAACTCGTGTAATAATTATTTAAAAATAAATAAATTATATTATAATATTTTTGGAGGAAGGCTTACTTCCAAAAAGGGTTACTTTAGGGCAATTAAGGGTAATGTCACGCATGCGTGAGATTGGTTGGTTGGTTTTCCAAATGTTTGAGTTGGCTTTTTTTTTTTCTCTTTTTGCTATTTTAAAGATCTGCATCAAGAAGTCTAACTTATGGATGAAATGACCTTTTTCATGATATTTTTTCTGGTTAATTTTAATCAAAATTCTAACATAGATTTTTAAAAACTTGAGTTTAAATTGTTTAATCAGCATAATTCGAGTGCCCCAGGGTTCTTCGGGGTGTTGAATCCATTTATGCAATCAAAAATGTATTTAAACAACAAAAAATATTGAAATTGCATTGGCAGTTTTTGGTGAATTTGGTGAAAAATGATATTTCGTCTATAAGTTAGACTACACCCATTTTTATTAGGCATATTCTATCTTTATGAAATAGCCCTTTTCACCAATGATACAATTTTAAGCAAGAATGTGACTCATAGAGGGCGTTGCCTTACACGGGAATTAAACTCAGCCTATACATTATGTTGAGTTTGGCCTTCATTTTGAGGCTTAAGGAGTCTAGCTCTTCTTCCCAACTGTCACAGTTTATGCATATAAGCCTACATACTGAAAACTTTCCAAAAGACGATAATATTTTACAAAACAAAACATAATCACCTATGTGGAGGAAAGACAACCTACGCATTATCTACTTTCTTACCATCTATTGTGGAGGGCACATCGTTCATCAGAGTGAGGTTGTTGTCCTAACTTTATTTGTTTGTTGGAGGAGGCCTTTGGATAGATATAGATTTGAGAATTTCTTGCAACTCTTCCACTTGTTGTTGTGAGCTGCTAAGCTCATCATCACTTCATTGGTCATGCTCTTATGTGGGTATAGAAAATAGTTGGTTGAATTTGACTTTCAGTGTCTGGATATCCTCTTGAATTTCCACTAACATGAGCATAATTATTTCCATGTTAACCCATCTTAAGGCCTCCACCCCTACCATATTCTCGTCTTTTACTATAGGTTGCGTTCCCTATGCTCTTATGCATCCTTTGTCTATCCAAAATTGTCATGCATGTTGACCCCCACACTCATAAACATAGATTTCTTGATTTAGTGAAGTGCCCCCTTAACCTTAGAGGCCCAGGGATGGAATAGAGCCACTACCACACACCTTTATTAAACCTCCCAATCCTCTACAAAAATTGAATTTCACCACACTAAGTCTCACAAGGTCAAGGAAATTCTCAACAAAAGAGGAAACATTACGTTCCATGCTTTCCAATTCAATACTTAAAACATATAACTTGAGGTGAATGTTGTTGATATCGTCAAATGGGACTTTGAAGCATGCACATAGACTTTTGGACATTCCTATAGAACCATTGAACACAAACTCATGGAACTAAGGTAAGGCCAGCTTAGAGAAGCCTCGATCCAAGAGCACATATAGCAGGCTAGAGACACTAGGACCAATACATTCACATAAAACTGGAGGCACATTAAAAATCTTCTATCTAGGCCTGATTTGTCCTTGTCTCTCATCAAATTGAAGTTTGACAATGTTAAGATAATGTTAGCTTTTCCATTGAGAGTGCCATTAACATTGACTATTCCTTGAATGCAACTCACCTCATCTTACAATAGAAAAAGCTTAGAACATTAAAGTTCATGTGCAATGTGTTGATCCATAGATAGATGGGAAATCCTTCGTAACTGAATGTGCCATTCTTGCATCACTTCAATCTGTGTTGATTTCCAATCTAAAGGCCCTTGTCAGTATTGATTTTTTTCCTTGGGATGGAAATTCTCCTAGTCAATATTGCATTAATGTACCATGTTGCGAGAATTGGTGAATTTTCACCAAACAAATTCTCCTTTTCCCAAAAATCCCATAGAGGGGGTTGCCTTACAAGGGAATTAAACTATAGGTTCATGAAATCTACTCTAAAGTGACTCCCACCACTATGAGGTACATGTTTGTACTATCCCTTTATTTTATTTTACTAAAAATTTTAGGATTTTAGTTAAAAAAATACTCCATTAATTCATTTTCCAAAAAACTCAAGAAGTTGCACAATTCTTGTACAATATTAGTTGCCAACAAATTAAATCAAATTTGCAATGTAAAACCCAGAAATTAAATAAACTACTGCAACTCCAACAATATTTTATTAATGGAAATTCATGAGAAAATTTACATAAATATCTCAAGAAAAACCTGGTTAGACTCCCAAAAGCATATTCCCTTAACTCCTTGACAATTCCATCCTAAATATTTCAGCCTCTCCATAGATACTAGTTTGACCCTCCCTAAGCATGGAAATTTGGCCCACTTGTTGAACATATAATATTACTCCTTATTGGACCACTTCGAACTCCTTGTAGGATCAAGGATTAGCTAGGGTGGATTTACAACCACCAAAACGAGCCTCCACCAGCTAAGGTGTGTATTTCAACACCAAATCCAGTGAATATAATGAGGGTTTCTCCCTTCCACTTTAAGCTACTAGAGCTCTCGGGACAATTAACAAAATACCAATAGTCATTCATATCACAAATGAACTCCCATCATCCTTTTTATAATTTTTCCCCTCTTCAAATACCATGGGTTGTTGAAATGCCATGGGTTACTTTTTTAATAATAAAGTGACTTTACAAGTAATTTTTTTCTTAACTAAATCAAAAGTCACTTGTATTCCCCTTTTTAATTTAAATATCCACTATCATGTCTAAGATGACATTAAATAATTAAATTATTTTCTCCTTTCTTTTGTCCTCGAAAAGGGACATTACAATCCTCTCTTCCCAAGATTGTTTGTCCCAAGAAATCCAAACTATATTCTTGGGTCCTAAATAAGCATAGAGAACCCCTTCTACATATGATCCAAAATCTGCATATCAATACTAGGATCCCAAATACACCTATAGAATGATCCTGCATATAGCTTTTGTACACAACTAAACCGAACTTGTTGTAAATTTAACAACTTGTCATTTCTCTTCCCATGATCAAAAACTTCAGTTGTGCTAATAAGTAATGGAGTGAAGGGATTTTGATTGCCATCATCAACTAACAATGATGTTGCATCATTTATGGTTGGAAATTTTGGGCCACCTTTGCTTCTGTCCGCCCCATACTTCTCTTCAATAGAAGCAACTAAAAATTATTAATCAATGTTTCTGTTACTCCTATGTTGCCCAATGTAGCCACAAACCTCCAACCCTCACAAGACATATCACTCTTGGCATATTCTTCTTCCATAAATTTATATGAATAATTATTTTCCTTTGGACTTACTTCAATTTCTACTTTCTAGTCGTTATGGACTTTGGATCTACAATCTCTTTTACCTTTCTCTGTCATTGATGATGCCCATGCTATGATCTAGCCCACCATGGAATGTTAGACTATTCAATTTTCTTGTTAAAACCTTCAAGTGATTTTCTATTATAATCTTAAAATTTTCCACTCACATCTTCAATCTTTTGAATTACTTTTGTGACTAATTTCTCCTGATGGTTCAGAAACATTTTTCAAATAAAGCCTTTAGGATGGCACGAAAACTAGCTCTAGTACCATTGTACTCCCTTTATTTTACTTGACTAAAACTTTCAATAATTCATTTCAGGAAAACACCCCATTAAATCTTTTTCCAAAAAACACAAGAAGTTGCACAATATTAGTTGCCAACAAATTAAATTAAATTTGCAATGTAAAACCCAAAAATTAAATGAACTATTGTAACTCCAACAATATTTTATTAATGGAAATTCAAGAGGAAATTTACATAAATATATGTTTGAGAAAAACCTGGTTATACTCCCAAAAGTATTTTCCATGACCTCCTTGACAACTCGTTCCTTAATATTTCAGCCTCTCTAGAGATACTAGTTCAACCCTCCTTAAGCACAATAACATGACCCACTAGCTATATGGATAAGATTACTCCCTATTGGACCACTTTCAACTCCGTATAGGATCAAAGATTAGCCATAGTGGATTTACAACCACCAAAACCAACTGCCACCGGCTAGGGTGTGTATTTCAATATTGAAATCAAGAATTATAATGAGGGTTTCTCCCTCCCACGGTAAGCTATTAGAACTCTCAAAACAATTAACAAAATATCAATACTCATTCATATCGCAAATGAGCTCCCATCTTCCTTTTTATAAATTTTCCCCTCTTCAAATACCATGGGTCACCCTTTTAATAATAGAGTGACTTTATTATTTTTTTCTTAAAAAAAGGTTATAAACAAAAATATCAGCGTTTCATATTGGTGAGAACTGCAAAGTCTCAAAGTTTAGAGCATGTATATATATAATTTATTAAATTATTTAAATTTTTGTTATTAATATTTTGATTAGTTAACCAAAATCTTGATGCTAAATTGAAAACAAAAAAGTGAAGTCATTCTTACTTTCATCTATTTAAAGGTGATTTCAATCATCATAGTGACATGACTTGGTATCCAACTCTTTATTGATTGGATTTTAAGTCCTTAATTATGAGAATGCCCATTGATTGGATTTTAAGTCCTTAATTATGAGAATAACGTAGAGTTGGAGATGTCAACTATTGGTATCCAGCTTTCCCTGAAAAATAGCAACCACCAAATAACGTGATTATTGAAAGAATTTATTTCTAGTCTATCACCATGCCACTTAATTAGTAACTTGAATATTTTCATAAGCTCTATTCATTAGGTTAATTAGTAACTTGAATATTTTTCAACTATCGCACTATGGATCAATTCTTGGAAATTGATGGCACTTATTTTTTTGTCTTTGTTGTTTGCCACAATGTCATGTCCCAATCATTTCTTCACATAAAGCAATGTCGTTTAATTCGAAGTCTTCGTCTATTTGCAACGATTCTGATTATTAAGCACAGTACCAGAAATGTTGCCTTTCAATTGTGTTTCATGCTTTATATATATATATATATGAAAGTGAGGTTCAACGGGTATGAGTTTACAACTCGTGTTTCAAAACCCTTTTAAAAGTAAATCACTTGTTTTGTTCAATAATAATTAAATTTATATTTATTATCTATTAATTTAATTATTATTTATTTATCCTGAGTTATTTTTAAAAATAATTTATAAATAAGAATAAAATTATAATAAAAATAAAAAATAATGGAAAGGAAGAGCAAATAATTAAAAGTCATATATGCTTTAAAACGATTTTTGTTTGATCAATATTTTGGACAACTGGGATTTTTGATAAGGGAAGATGCATGTTGACCTAGCAGTGGTGTTCAGGTCTGATTTCACAGTCAGTCACTCAGGCTCCCTCTAAGAGTCCTCAACCCTCCTCCTGCTCAGGTCTCATGCCCTATAGCTCGGTTCTTTTCTTGTTCATTGGGTGAGAAATTCAGAGAGCTCTGTGTGGGCTCTGACTGCCTATTGCGGTCTTCACGAGCTCGTTCCTGCTCCTCCCAGTTTGGGTTGGCCTACTCAATGGCGGAGCTTGCCCAGGCAGTGCCTTTGCTCGTGGAAATTGCAGCCTTCAACGTTTTAGTTGCGTTAGCTCCTAAGTTCAGTCAACAAGGCGAGTCAAAGTTTGTGAAGAGGGCAGAGGAAATTCCCAAGATAGAGATATGTGCCCCTCAGACCTGCTCTCGCGCCCTGCAACTTGCAGACAGGGGTCTTATTGGCCAGTTTATGGGCCTGTGGCCATCCCCTAGGATAGTTAAAGCCTGGATCGAGAAGAACTGGAAGCCTCTTATTAAAGGAGAGGTAATCTCCTCCATTTGTGGCAAAGGTTTTTATAATTTTTACTTTAAGAATAGGCTGGATAGAGAGTTGGTGTTCGATAGTGGACCATACTTTATGGGAGCCCAGGGGTTGTATTTGGATCGTTGGAGTCCTAGCTTCAATCCAGAATGCAATGTTCCATCCTCGGTCACTGTCTTGGTGAAGTTGTCTTACCTCCCCCTGCAATGTTGGAATGACGCGACTTTCAAGCTCATAGGGAACTCCTTAGGGAAGTACATTGACTTTTCAGAACCAAAAGATGACCTCTTCTCTTGTACTAGGATGTGTGTGGAGGTGGACTTAGAGACAGGCCTTCCCGCAGCTACCAATCTCTACATGGATAGTTGGACGCATGTTCAAGAAGTAGACTATGACCAATTGCATTTTAAATGCAAGTTGAGTATGGGCACTTTGCTAAATGCTACCCAAAAAGCTTGGAAGTCTCAGAGAAGCAATCAGGGGATCCTAAAGACCATTGGCAGCAAGTTAAAAGAAGGAAGCATTCGAAGCATTCGCTCAATGAGGGTACCCCAAGCTCCATTCTGGTCACCAAGGTTGTTGACCCTACTCAACCCCTTCCCTTGGGTTCTCTAGTGGTGGGTGGTTCTGGTTTGGGGTCGGAAAATTGTTTTGGTGTTTTGGGCTCTACTCCAAGAGTCAAAATTTCTTGGCCCCCCCCCCCCCCCCTTCCCCCTCTCAAGAGGTCCTTGCCACCCTATCGGCCTCCCTGGCTCAGGCCTCGAAAAGCCATAAGGCAGTGAGCTCTAGCCTGAACACCGCTAGTAGCTCAGAATAATCCTAGGAAGAGGAATGATCCAGGTGGATATTGTGGCCACCCACCTATTCCACCTAGACCTCCAATCGGTTTCATCTGTTTCCTTGTTTATTGTAACGTTTACTATTTTTAGTAGTTTTTCAGGTCCTAAACTTCCAGATCAGTATTGATCCCCTAAACAATGTTTTTTTGATGTCCATAGCAAGCCCATAGCCATAGGCAGGGGCTTATTGCAATCTCGGTAGTACTCGGAGAGATATTTCCAACAAGGTATCGTACGTGCCAAACGAAGATAATATGACCAAGTTATGACCCAGAGAAGTTGGCTAGCCAACTAATCCCAATGGGGCCCACAAACTCTTGGCATTCTATCTCCTGGGGTTAGGCTTGTGGTTGTTTAGTGTTTTCCATTATTGTTCAATAAGAAATAGGCCCTTAAGCCTCATTGTGACACAATTCAGAGGCATGTAGCCGCCACATCTCTTCTCAGAGATAAGCTACCATCGGCCGAGATAGTTATATTTCCATTTTGTTTGTAAGCATATTTTAGTATTTAATATTAATGAAATGAAGTGTTATTTCTATTGTATCTCCGTATTTATGGTTATATCTGTAATTTTTGGTGTTCCTGTTTAAATTTGGATCATTGGTATTAGAGCAGTCTTATCTTTGTTTATTTTTCTTTGCATGTCCCCAATGAGGTTGGGATATAAGGAGTTAGGACTCGTACTAGTCGAACCTTTGCAAGACGAGCCTCGCAAATCTCGATGGCCTCCCATGGCGGAAAAGAATAAAGACAAGGGGCTAGGAGATCCTTTCAAAATCTTGCTTGATGAAGCCCTTGAGGGACAGAGGAATACGATGATGGAAAAATTTGCCCAAATCCTTCAGCAACTACCCAAAGGTGACACATCTTCTTCCAGCAACTACTCTAGAAGCGCCACATCCTTTAAGGTACAAGTAAACTTTGACATCCCCATATTTGAAGGTCAGATAGATGCGGATGTCATAGATAAATGGTTGAATCTACTAGAAGGGTATTTTTCTGTTCATGATTTTTCCTTCCGAGAAAAGATTACTTTTGCACTTCTCAAAGCCACCCCCCACGTCAAGGACTGGTGGGAAATCTACTATGAGAAGAAGGACAGAAGTACACCCTCAATATTTTTAGTTGCACCCACTTGGAATTCGTTTTGGGATGCCATCAAGGAGCAGTACTACCCTATTGGGAAGTATGAGAATAAATACATAAAGTTGACCGCACTGCAGTAGGGAAGGGACCAAGACGTGCTAGAGTTTACCAATGTTTTTCAAACCCTTCACACAAAATTAGGTATCAAGTATTCTAAGCGACATTTGGTACTCAAGTATCGCACTGCCTGTTGGTGCACTAAGATGTAGTTTTACAGGCAATCTTAATTCCTATATTAATTGTCAACCCAAGGTAAGTCTTTTTATCTCAAGAGTGTCATCAAAATATATGCATTGAATTCAGAGGTTATCTAATGATAAATCATTGCAATCACTAATAACTATCTCTTCAACTCAATCCACACAATTCTGAAAGAAATAACTAAGGAAGAAATAACTCTGAAAGAACTCTTAACACACTCTGCAATTCTGTTTAACTTATTCTAAAATCAAATGAATCTGAATGCAAATGCAAAGAATCACGCTTGACAACCTTCAAATAGAATTAAGACTAACTCACTCAATCAAGAAAGAGAACTATAACAATTGAACAACAATGATAATCTATAGCAAATCCGAATTGAATAAAGAATCCTAATTGAACGGAAATCTTAATTGAATGGCAAATTCTAATCGAACAACAATCTCAATTGAACGGCAACTGATAATTGAATAGCAAGCAAGCATATAATGATAAATGATCTCTAAACAACAATTGATCTATATAAGCAAATTATGGAAATCAATTAATGCTATCTCTAAGATCTATGATAACATAACTCATAATGAACAGTGATCTACTATTGAAACTAATATAACCAATCCAATCAAAGCATTACTCAGATATGTCACATAGCTAAGTATGAATCTAAATGAACAACAGTATGAATCGGAATCATCAATATTCACAATAAGTGAAATGATATTAACTGAACATTAACAATCAATAAAGACTAAGTAGAAAAGATTATAACAAAAGAAAGCATTAGAACTTCTCTTGACCGGGCCCAGAGTCACCAGAAGTCTCCACTAAGAAATACTCAGAATATAAGTATGGATCAAACGCAGTCTTTCTTCATTAATATAAGTAACAAGATTACAACATCACTAAGATAACAATATTATATGTCTCAAAAAGAATAATTACAAATTATGAAATTCTGAACTCCTTTTTCGTTTGCCTTTCAGCCTTATATATAACATTAAAAGTTAAACTAGATAAAAGTGAATCCTTAGGATCAGGGGATCCTGAGGATTTCGCAATACACAATCTAATTCTGTCATGAAAAAACATCAATCTGCCTGGTCTCTCACTGTGTTGCCTGCCTCATACGCTATCTTTTTCCTTTTACGGCCTGATGCTACTCTGTTGATTGAATGACTATTGACCAATCCGCGTCTTCTAGAGACAAGGATAATAAAAGTCAGCTTCTTGTACTAGATTTATCTAATTTGTTACCAAGTTCTTTCATCCAACTTTAGCTATTATTTCCTTTATTTTGATTCATAAACAGAGATAATCATGTAAGGATGAATGCGAAATAAAGCAATTACAAAGGAGAAAACATACCTTTTTCTTGACCCAACATACTCCCCAACTTACCTTGTTGCATGTCCTCATGCAATTAAATAGTTGATGTGTAGTTGAGTTAGGGAGTAGGCAGGATATACCTCCTCCTTATAATTTCTGAAGCCATTTTTCTTCTTTAGTATAGCAAAAGCCTAGGTAACGTCTTGATCCTTCAAGGTGTAGTCACAACGATACTTATCTAGAGGATACCATATGATTGGAGTCCTATACCGACATCCTATCCATTCAGGCCCCATGGTTAAGACCATGTTACTGTACTTGTGGAAACAAGAGGAGGCAGCTTTAAAGTTCCAGTATCCAAACAGTTCTCAATTTCTAACAGTAATGTTGGAGACTTCCCACCTTTGTTTGGCTGTAGACAAGGCTTCCTCCTTAATCTCTTGGAAGTACTCCTTTCCAGCTTGTATAATATTCATGTGAAATGGCCCCAGTTGGTCCACAACACCATCTCGCTTCATGAACTTCTTGTGTCTGACCAAGAGATGTAGGGGTTTGGTTGGCTCCCCTCTCACCCATAGGTCGATTCCTTCTTCACGCTTCCTAAAAGTATTGTGAGTCTTGGCCCACTTGAGTTGATTGGTAGCAAGAGAGAGAAATGCCTGGAGTTGTACATCCCCTATAAAGGGGCAAGGGTTGTTGTCTCTGTCATCTTCCATAAAGAAATTGTGCATATAAAGTTCATAGAGGAGCCGATGTACCTTCTTGTCCTGTTCTCTAAAGCATTTGACAAAGTCCAAGGTAGTTTTTATTTCCACAGACTTCCCAGCCTTAATAGCTTTGACTTTTAGCAGGAGGTATCTCTCCAAGAGGAATAAGGCATAATTTGTAGCAGGGGCTTTGCATGACAGGGTGTCTGAATAAAGAGAGCAGATAGTTTCCAGCTACTCTTTAGCCTTCTGTAATTTATCCAGTTATTTCTCAACCTTTTTATGTTCAGCCTTGTACTAAGCAAAGGTCTCATCCTCAGTTACTGTAAGTGCCTCAAACTTTTTCTTTAACTCTTGATGTATCCGTAGGGGCACTACCTCCTCCTTGTGTTGGGCTAATTCCTGTTGAACCTTCAGTAGTTCATTCTGTAGTCTACTAATAAATGTCTCCTTGACTAGGGGAATATAAGCAGGTGTCTCTTTTGTCTGGGTTTCTCCATCTTGGGTCTCCATGGGATCGATCTGAATAGTAGCTTTAGCTACCTATTGAATCATGCAATGACCAATTTGAATGTCCTCTTCATCATCTGTTTGAACAACAGTATCCATTGTAGGCTAGTCCGTTTGGGTCTCCTGTGAGAAAACACAAGGGTCTTCAGTCCGCATTTCAATTTCTTTTGCAAGACATGGCTCTATCTGAGTTTCCTTTGGATAGACCAAAATATCCTCAGTTTGGGTTTCAGCATCCTTTCCATAACAATGTTTTGTCTGTGTGCCTGTGGTCTCTTTTTCTACTTTCAAATTCCTAGCTCTAATGTCTTCTTTTAACCACTGCCTTAGCTCCCCAATTATTCGCTTATGTTTTCTATACTTTTTAAGCATTTTTCTTAGCCTATCCTTGTAGGAATTCTTTATTATAGTACTTCCAACCAGCGGTGGGTTGGCTGCATTGTCCTCTAGTTCCTGTACAGGTGGTTTTGTGTCAGCATCATGGAGGGTTCCATCTGGAACTGTATCTCCCGATGGAGCTTCACCTTCTAGCTCCTCTTTGTCATGGATTTCTTTTTTAGGAGATCCCAATACAATGGTGTCTCCTGAAAAATTGTCATTCTCCTGGTTTTCTTCTAGGTAGGCCTTGTCCTTAGGGGACTTAGAAAAAATAGTATTGCCTGGTTGATTTAAATCTCCCAGGGTTTTATCTGCAGGATTTTCTTCAGCTGGGGGGTCCACTAGACCAGTGTCTACTGTCTGATTTTCTTCTCTACTGACTTCCTCTTCATTTTCCTCCACTTTAATTGGTTTTTCCACAGAAGGGATTGGTTCCCTCTGTTCCTCCACAGAATCAGTGAATGGCAGGGTTTTCTCACGACTAGGGCTGTCAGTAGGGGCAGACTAGTTGGGGTACAATTCTGTTCTTCAACATTCCCATATTGTTCTCTACCCTCGCCAAATATTCCCATGTTTTCCAATACCCTAACCACTTCCTCCTCATAGTCTTATAAAGGGGAATTTTGCAGACTTAGAGATGCTTTGCGAGATGGTCCAACCTCATCTATTTTAATTGGGATACGTTGCTTGGATCTCACTTGCATAGAGTACCTACATTTTGTTGGGTTCAAGGGCACAAAGGAATTATTTCTTTTCAGTGTCCTTCTCAGACCTCGGGTTCTTGGCCCTTGTTGCTCTGTTACTCTGTTTTCTGGAGGTGGAGCCAAAGTAGGATTTACGACATTGTCCCAAGTTAACTACTGTTGGGCCAGTCCATTCATGATAATAAATTTAATCAATCCATGATGACAGATTACTTTGTGTGGGTCCTTAGCTATCCTAACTCAATGGGTGACATCATGTAATAGGGAATTCAAATAAAACAACAGATTAACTGAAATTTTTTGTTTTAAAATAGCTAGAAGTTTTAGTTGCTTGAGCTTTACCACATCGTGTCGGTCGTAGCAGGTAATGTACCTTTGCACGATGATGACCAATTCTTGCTACAGCTTCCTTAACGCCGAAGGATGAATCCCTTTTCCTGTTCGCACCAGTTGCTCGCTTGGATCCTGGAATACTTCAACCACATTATGTAGAAGGACGTGTTTTTCTGTCCATTTCATTGCCTCTGTTGGAAGTCTAGTGACTTCATCTATGACTGCTTCAGATATCGTTATACTTCTGCCTCTTACCACTCTGTTTTCGTTCTGCAAATTCTGCAGAAATTCCAACATCAGCTCCTCATGAAATCCCTGCAATTTGTTCAGATATTGTAGCCATCCTGCATGCTTGATAATTTCACGGGCTTGATCCGATACCATAAACACTGGAGGTTCATTCCGAATATCTCTTCCTCCCATGGCTGCTATACCTGTGAATGGTTCACTTGTATGAAATTGTTTTACACTTCTACAATTTAGAATAGCAGCAGAGAACGTTACAATAATTAACAAAGAAATGACGATGTTTTGAGAATTAATATCATATTGAGTTAAACCATTTGTCCCATCAACCACACTTAACGCACGATCATGAATCTGCATGCCAGCCATAATGGTTGTCGTCCTTTCCCTAATCAGAAATACTTGCTAATTAATACGCATTCGTAATCATCATTCAGTCCTTACCCAGAAGTTAATTCAAATGATTATCACATAATTATCCATAATTGTCACACATGCCATGCATACGCGGGCCATCCCCCCTCTGACAAGAAAATGGGTCCACTTCCTTTAAGCATGTGAAAAGCAAGCGAAAGCATTGACAATCCATAAATGTCAGCAACCAATCCAAAATAAAGCATGCTAATCGATAAGGAAATTAAAGAAATACACGTCATCAGATGTGAAATGGCCAAAAAAATTAAAACATAGATTTTAATTCATTATGTCAAAATATTTTCACCGTAAGCGGTATTAATAACAAAGGCATAATCAACGGTATGTATTAATGACTGTCGTAAAATGATTGGACAATTAGAATATAATGAATATATAACATAAGTTACTGTGCAGGTTGGCTTGGAAGAATTTTATTCAAATGGAAAATTCCCTTTAGAAACAAATCCATAGGTGGTAAGAGCTAAAGAACATTTGGTAGTGTAATATGATACTCCAATACCACAAGCAGAGCTGCTACTGCCAGTAGGCGTTCATAGCCTCGACAGGGTTGCTTTTTAACCCCACAAATGAGTCAGAGTCCTCCTTTTAGTATGTAGATGGTTCTTCTTTTCTTTTCATAAAGAGACCACTATGCTGGCATGGTGACCAGATGACCATAGTGCCATTCACCAAGATATAACAAAGTGATCAAGCTAGCTCATGATGGGACCCCATGTCCTTCTGACAATTTTAATCATCAAGAAGGTCACTACCTTGGTTTGGTGGCCAAATTGGAATGTCACTCGTTACATCCTTATGATCATGGTAGGCTGGCTTGAGATGAGACCCCCTATCCTCTTTAAGACAATGTTTGATGCATTTTCATATCTCATTATTTCCATTTTTTTATTATAAAAAGAGGGAGGCTCATTTTCTCCTTAAGAGTCAGGAATGGTGTAAGAAGTAAAAAGATGCCAATGAAAGTTTATATTCTTATCCCCATATCATCATGTCAATGAGATTTATCCATTTGAAAGTATAAACATAATCCAACATGGTTTGAAAATAAGGAATCATTTTATGATGTGTCCAAAGAAGATATGTTTAGCTAGTCATTATAAAGATACATTGTATCAACTTTTGAATAAAGATAACCATCAAAAGGCTTCATAGGTCATAATGGTATTGTCATTACTATTTTTCCTTATATCAGGCACAAATCCATTCAAATGGTGTTTATTCACAATACAAAGGAAAAAAGAAGATGGCATAATGACCGTCCATTAAAGAATTCACAATTTATCCTATTTAAAAAGACAAAAAGTGTTGTTCAATGGATTGAACAACAGAAATTAAAATAAAAGAAGAAAAAAACATGCATAAGTGATGTTCAATCAATTGAACGACAATCGTTTAATTAATTGAACAACAATCGTTCAATCACTTGAATAACAATCGTTCAATCGCTTGAACAAAAAAAATCGCAAACAAAAACGTGTTGTTCAATCGATTGAACAAAAATCGTTCAATCGTTTGAACAAAAAAAATCACAATCGTAAAGGTGTTGTTCAATCAATTGAACAACAATCGTTCAATCATTTGAACAGAAAAAATTGCAAACAAAAAGTGTTGTTCAAACAATTGAACAACAATCGTTCAATCATTTGAACAACAAAAATCGCAATCGTAAAGGTGTTGTTCAATCGTTTGAATAGAAAAAATGCAAACATAAATGTGTTGCTCAAATGACTAAACATCAATCGTTCAATCGTTTGAACAACCAAAAATCGAGGGGATGTGGTGTTTAGTCGATTGAACAACAATCATTTAATCATTTGAACAGCAAAACAAAAACTGCAAAAGTGTTGTTCAATTGATTGAACAACAATCATTCAATCGTTTGAACAACTAAAGAAACAAAAAACTCACAAGTGTTGTTCAATCAATTGAACAACAATCGTTCAATCGTTTGAACAACAAAATCAATAAAGTGAAAATGTGATGTTCAATAGATTGAACATCAATCGTTCAATTTCTTAAACAACAAAATCAAGAGACACAAAAGTTTTGTTCAATCGACAATAATCGTTCAATCGTTTGAACAACAAAAATCGCAAATTGCAAATGTGTTGTTTAATCGATTGAAAAACAATCATTCAATCGTTTGAACAGAAAAAATAAAAAAAACATAAAAGTGTTGTTCAATCAATTGAACAACAATCGTTCAATCATTTGAACAACAAAAATAAAAAAATGTAAAAGTGATGTTTAATTGGTTGAACAACAGTCGTTCAATCGGTTGAACAGAAATCATTCAATCGGTTGAACAACAATCATTCAATCATTTGAACAGCAAAAGAAACAAAACGTAAAAGTGATGTTCAATCAATTGAACAACAATTGTTTCATTGTTCGAACAAAAAAAATTCAAAAACACGATAGTGTTGTTCAGTCAATTGAACAACAATCGTTCAATCGTTTGAACAACAAAAACAAAAGATACGGAAGTGCTATTCAATTGATTGAACAACAATCATTCAATCAATTGAATAACACTTATCAAGCACACAAAGCAATACAAATTTTCATAATAACATGGTAATTCCTATTCTTAGTTGCAATCAATCATGGTACTCCATGTGATTTTCGCTGAAAAATCTCTCACAATCTTGATATGGATCACAGAAGCCTGAACTCTTTAATTTGACAAATGGTACTCCATGTGATTTTCGCTGAAAAATCTTTGACAATCAAGAATATATACATTATTTACATTTTTAAAGAAATCTCAATTTTTTGAAAGAAAAGATGCTGGATCATCACTCCTTGCAGCTGATATTTGCATGGAGGCGTCCTCGTATACCTTCTCACAGAAAGACTCCTTGGTGAGCAGTTTGTGATAGAGTCACACTCGGTGTCCGTTCACCTTAAAAGAATGACTAGATTCGTCAATAGTAGATAAGGTAAGAGTACCATTTCTATGCACTTCTTGAATCTCATAAGGGTCAAGCCATCTTGTTTGCAACTTGCCCGGGAAATTATAGAATTCGGAGTCGTAAAGGAGTGCCTAGTCCCATTTTTGAAACGTTTTCTTCTTGATAAGGCTGACATGCCATTTTCCCCTTTGTTGTTGAATAATTGCAGCCCGTTGCAAAGCAAGCAGTCGAGCCTCGTCTAGTTCGTTGATCTATTGGAGTCGCCTGGTTTGGGCTTCTGCTAGATCCAATCCCACTTCCTGGGCCGTTCTTAGAGTCTTTATTTCGAATTCGATCAGAAAAATAGGTTCTTTTCCGAACACGAGCTGGTATGGAGAGTATCTAGTAGTATTCCTCCAAGTCATGCGATAGGCCCACAAGGCCTCTTGCAATCTATTATCCAATCTTGCCGGTGTGTTGAGACTATCTTGGTTAGAATTGCTTCAATGACCTTACTGGTGGTTTCGACCTTATCGTTCGCCTATGGGTGATACAAGGAAGTGATCCTGTGCATAATATGATGGTTTCTGAGAGTGGCAGTAATCTTGTGTCCTACGAATTTCCCTCCCCCATCTGTGATCACTTCTCACGGTAAACCATACTGCAGAAATAGTCCAAAAAGGAAGTTAATCACAACTTCCTTTGTGGCTCTTGGTAAATCTATTGTTTCCACCCATTTCGTCACATAATCCGTGACAACCAATATGTAGGCCTTCTGATTGGATGGCGGATGGAATGGGCCTACAATGTCCAATGCCCAACGCTCGAAGGGTTTTATGACTAGTTGAGGCTGCAGTGCCATTTCATCAGATTGGCTACGCCAGCCCATCCTTTGGCAGCTATCACAAGCCTGGGCATATTTCTTAGCATCCTTAAAAATAGTGGGCCAATAATAGCCCATTTGTAATACCTTATGCCCTATCCTTCGATCTGTGAAATGTCCCCCGCAAGGCTCGTCATGGCAAGCCTTCAAGATGTCATAAATCTCATCCTCACAGATGCATCTGCATATACACATGTCGGCCCCTGTGTGAAAAATATATCCGCCTATCCAAGAGAATCGGGTGCTGCGCTGAACGATCAGTTTCCTCTCTCTTGTTGTCAAATGCCTAGGTAGCTTCCCTACTACCAGATAATTTTCCACATTTGCGTACCATGGCATCTTGACTGCCATGACAAATAGATGTTCATCCAAAAATTGGTCATCTACCGCCAGTGGATCATTCACCTTCGGGATTCGAGATAGAAAATTAGCAACTGGGTTTTCCTTCCTCGGACGATCCTTAATAGTAATGTCAAACTCCTGTGAAAGCAATAGCCACCATGTTACTTGACCATTTGTGATAGGTTTATTAGCTAGATACCGAATGTCAGAGTGATCAGTGTACAAAAAGACTTGGTAGCCAATTATATAGTGTCTAAATTTGTTTATTACATAAATAACAACTAAGAATTCTTTTGCTGTCACTATATACTTAAATTCTGTAGAAGTGATATTTTTGCTAATATAATATATAGCATAAGGTTTCTTGTCCTCCTCCTGGCCAAGGAAAACGCCTATAGCTACATTTGATGTGTCCATGGATATGTGGAAAGGCATCTCCCAGTTTGGTCCACGTAATACTGGTGTTGTTGAGACTAGTTTCTTTAAACCTGTAAAATTTATGTCACATTTTTTAGACCAATTGAAATCAACATTTCCAGTTAAAGCATATAAAGGCGCAACAATTTGTGAATTTTTTTAATAAACCTACGATAATAGCCTGCATATCCCAAGAAGCTACGTACCTTTGTTTGAGTGCAGGGGGTAGGTAGTAAAAGAATTACTTGTATTTTTGCTGGATCTACCTGTGTTCCTGCTGCAGAGATTTAATGTCCGAAGATTACGCCCTCGTTCATCATCATGTGACACTTGGCATTGTTTAAACATAACCTGGTAGTAATGCATTGTTCTAAGACCTTTTCTAGTGTTTGTAATTCTTGGTCAAAGTGATCCCCATATGGAGTAAAGTCATCCATATACACCTCAAGTCCTTCATTTATTAAATCAACAAATATGCTGAGTTTAGCTCTCTGGAATGTAGCTGGGGCATTACACAAGACAAATGGAAATACTATGTATGGGAATGTACCCCAGGGACAGGTGAAGGTTGTTTTGTCCTGGTCTTTAGGGGCAATCGGAATCTGATTATAGTCGCTGAAACCATCTAAGAAGGAAAAGAACTACTTCCCTGCCAAAGTATCAAGGACTTAATCGATGAATGGGAGGGGGAAGTGATCTTTTTGTGTCACCTTGCTCAACTCCTGGTAGTCTACACAGATACGCCACTTCCCATTTTTCTTAGGGACGACTACCAATGGAGAGACCCATTTACTCTCCGAGATAGGATAAATGAAGTTTACATCCAACAACTTTTGTAACTCTTCTCTCGTAAGAGATGTGGATTCAATCTACGTTGAGGCTACCGAATGGGTCGAGCATCCTTCTCCGTATAGATGTGGTGTGTACATAGCTGTGGGTCTATTCCTTTCATATCAGGATAATCCCAGGCAAAAGCCCCTTTATATTTTTGCAAGACCTATATGAGCTTTTTTTGCTGATCGCCATCCAGACTATCATTAATATTTAGAATTTTACCTGGTTCGATCTCAACAGGTTTGTTATGAACAACAGTCGTCTGAATATGCTGGTCATTGGTATCCTTCAGAGGATCCTCCATGGCTTCATTATCAAGAATTTCTTTCAACATTTGACGCTTTAGATTGCTCACATTAGCTAGCCGATTTATAAAATTATTGATAACGTCATCTTCAGTCTAATCTTTAAATTCCAGTGCCTCTACTACTGTGAGTGGTGAACGAATGCTTTCCTCCAGGTACACTGATGGTTGTTTACATATGTTTACAATGGGCAGACTTGGCTTGGCGGGAGGATATAACACAATACTTTTTACAGCATCCCCCTTTCCAATAATCATGTTGCCTTCTCGGCAGCCAATATAAGCATCAACTGTTGCCAGCCAAGGTCGGCCCAGAATTATAGGGTGCCCATCCAATCGACTCTTTGGGTTTATAACAAGAAAATCTACTAGATATTCCCACGAATCAACAAAAACTATAATATCCTGTAAGGTTCCTTCTGGCCTTACCACCAAATGATCAGCAAGTTCTAATAAAGTGGTGGTTGGTTCCAGGGTTGTAATACCAAGTGCTTGACATGTTTCTACTATTAAAATATTAATGGCTTGATCCAGGTCCGGGTGTGACAAAGGACCCTTCCAAGACCTTTTACTTTCGTTATGTGTTAAATTGCATTTTTAAAAGAACATTAATGAATACCTATGCACACTGTAAAGAATAGGAACATGACAATCATCAGCACATGAAAACATAAGATGTTGATAACGAAGTTCGCCTAGGAGGGACTACATCTCCAGGCCCTGGTGTCAAGATGGTGTAGGCTGCTGCATTAAGTGCTGTTAATAGTGATGATGTACATAAGACATGATGTCACTTATCATACAAGGAAACTTCCCTCACACAGGAGTGGCTCCAAGAGATGTTTCGCTACAAAAACTCTCAATCAAAAGGACTCCTATTAGTATGACATAAACTCATGCATGATGAACATCCCGCCAACATGGCATAAAAGGGATCTCAATGCAAACATACATAATGCCAACATGAGTATCCCATCAACATACAACAAAGGGATCTCAAAACATAACATGATGAATCATGACAACAAGTACATCACACAGATGATTTTTCATCACATCAAGCAGGAATCATGAAAACGAGTAAGAAAAAAGATCCCACATCAATCATCAATAGGTATCTATGTGTTATAGACATATTTGGGCACTGCAACTCCAATATTATATGTCCATAAACCAAGGTCTCTTTAACCCCTAAAAGTGTTGTTTCATACCCTAAAGGATCATGGTCAACTGATTACATCATTTCCCAGAAGTTCTACCTGAAAAACCACTTAGAACTGGCCAAAATTGGACCATACTGATGACTCCAATGTCAAGGTGCGATGCATCTCACCTTCTACACATGGGGGGTGTGATGCATACTGAAAAGGCCTTCTGTAGGGTGTGATGAGCGAGGGTGGACAAATATCCGAGACAGTTTGCTAAGTGGATGATCATGGAATCTTCCAGAAACTTCTCATATGACACTTGCCTCTCTAAATTCGCCCAGGGATCAGTAAGAGATCCAAGAAATCTCCAAGTGAAACCAAGAAATATTAGTGGAATGACACTAATCAAAAACCCAGAGCTGACTCACACCCTTGCAAGACATCTATAAATGGATCCCTCATATGAGAGATCTAGAGGCTGGAATTTTGTAATTTGTAAGGAAGTGTTGTTGGTTTATCTATGAGAAAAGACATTGTATTGTTGGGTGATCTTTCTTTTCATGAGGTGAAGAGGGCTTCTATGCTGGGAGGATGATGCTGGATCAAACAGCTGGGTTGTAATCCTCTCTTCTACTATTAATAAATTTCTTTGAGTTTTCCTCCATATAATCGTGTATTTGTGAATCTTATTGTTTATGAATGCAATTGTATGGTCAATGTGTTTCTAATTTTGCATTGTTTATGATGTTTTAGATAGAGATGCTTTGATGGTTTTCTGTTACTTTGACTCTACAAGTACTCTTTGAAGCGGGACAAGTAGGAGAGAAGTGGCAAATTCTATCAAGGGAAAGAGAAATCAAGTAACGATCCAAGCGGAAGATCCAGGTTGGTCCTCTTTTCTTCCCTATTATATATTACACTTAAAGGAAATTTTGAATTTCTTTGATTGTTTGTTTTTTGTTTGCTTTATAAACTACAGATGGAGCCTGAAGTTAGCCATCTAGCCTTCGAAACGCCTTTGCTATGCAATTACGAAGTAGATGAATGCTGCTTTAGTCAATCTCTGGGTTGGTTTATGAACTGAACATCTGACTTACAAGCATTCTAAGTGCCCTTGCGGTAGCTCATAACCTCATAAGATCATACCCCTATACTTTGTTTTTACTGTCCATCATAACTCAACCTAAATCACTGAACTTAGCTGCAAATTTTGAGCAAAAACCAAGCTCAATTTCGCTCCCTGGTCCATCGCACTGTCTGTAACTGGCAGCCTATATGCATCGCACCTCCTGTGTGTTGCAGGTGAGATGCATCCCTGTTTCCCTGTGTTGCAGGTGCGATGATTGAGTGATATTGTTTCTCTCTTTGAAAGCTGGTTTTTCCTCCTGATTTTCAGCTTTATTCAGTAGTTTTGTTGTTCATGATCAGTATCTCATTGCTGAAGCCTCCTTCCTTTACATTATTCAGCCTCCATTGGTTAGGATTTGTAAATGTTTTTATGTATTTTTCAATCATTTACAGTCCTCCTTTGTCAAAAGTAGCTTAATTGAACTGTCGTTTTTTGATGCAAAAAGTGTCGTAACTGTCATTTTGAGTCAAAAAGAATTGTGTCGTAAAGTCTTCCTCCTCTAGATAGTCGATTGTAATTTTGTCATTGTATTTGATGTGGATTATTAGTATTTGAAGTGTCAAAAGCAGTTTTCAATTTGAAATCGAAAAGTGTCATTTTAGTCTTCCTTTCATTTTGAAAAGAAATTGTTAAAGATGTCGCTTTGAAGAAAATAGTTCAGATTTGTACTTAGTTTTCCTTTTTGGCATTCTCACATTAAGGAAACGAAAAAAAAATACATGCATTTTCATTTGCATTTAGACTATGTGCGAAAGATGATTTAGGAAAAGTGCATTTAGTGTGTGCTCTTTGCTCTATGCTGAAAGAATCATACTCTTCTTTCCTTAGTAGCTAGGATTTTCATTGCTAAAACAAAATAAACGACTGTTTATCATTTTAGATTGCATATTTAGGAATTTTACATCTACATCACGTGGTGAACCTTGAAAGACAAAATTCTAAGAAAGATCAACTCTAAAATAAATCTCAATGAACATAAAAATGATTTGGAACGTAACGCAACACATCTAGAAGTCTAGGCTAGAGACGTGTTCCAGCATTGTAAAACCTGGTCACTATCGTTTTCATTGAAGGTTGGGTGATTACTCCTCTTTGATATGACAAGTGCCAGTACAGACTTGTGCTCCCTGTACCGTCGAGTATATATTGGGATACAACAATACGTTGATACCCTTTATCCTTAGGAAGCCATGTCTGCCGCTCTATCGATCGCAATGCACTGAACACAACATTCGGGAAGATTGACTGTCGTACATAAAGTCCTTGGTAATTTCTCTTTAATTTACCACCAAGGTGTATATTGCAGTTTTTCGATTGGTTTGGTAATCCCTCTATCTAGATTTCCAGAGTAGTCACTTTCGTTCCTTTTCAACTCCTTAAAAGAAAAGGTCCATCTAAGCACTTGTCACTTCAGGCTCATTAAAAATAGAAGGCGACTAGAGTCACCTTTAGCTTTTTCTTGACTCTTAAAAATTGAAAAAGAAAAGTTGCGTCAAAGTGTCTTAAAATTTATTTGAATCGGAATAACTTTTTCCCCTTTAATTTTGAGTTGATCAAGTAATCCACAATCATGGAAGAAAGTCAATCAAAACCCCGTCATTTGCAGAGACTAGTGAGTCAACTGTCTTTGACTCCAAAGATGAAACTATTCCGGGCAAAATGGTCTCGTTTAACTGAGTACACTTCACCTGATTTATTTGAAACTTGTGTTTCAACATCGTCAGAGACTACGACTACTTCGATTATTTCTGGTACATCTGCCTTTATAGAAGAAGTTTCACAGTTACAAGAGGACATTAGAACTGATCCTAGTGTAATGGTAGACACTTCTATAGCTCCATCTAGGGCTAATCCCGAAACTGAAGTTCACTTACCTGAACATCTGGAACTTCAGTTCCAGAATTCAGAAGGTTTCACCCCTCCAGTATCTGTTACTGCAGAAGCTACACTTTCTTCAGCTCCAGAAATATTTTACAGACCTGACAGTATACCTCTTCAACTTGGATTGATTGCCATAGAAGAGATAGCAGAGGATATTCCATCCAGTACTCCATTTCATTTTGGAACTGGGATCCACTTATATCCTTCTACTACAGAAGTTAGTTCTTTTAATCATCCTTCATCGCAAGTTCCTGTCGAATCACTGGGAAATCTTTTGGATAGACTAAATATGTTTGAGCAACCATCAACATCCAGGACCGTGTCAACTGACACGGCTACAACAGAACTTGCTACTGCCATTCCTACAATGTTTGCTGGTATACCATCTTTCCCAGCTAGTTATCAACAGCAAGTCGGAGTCCACTCAGGGACTATTTTGATGACATGATCTGTTCCTATTTCTTCATATGGAGTCTCATTTGGTATTTCTTATGTTGAAACTCAACAAGTTGATCCAATATGTCTTCAAAGCCCAATCTACCCTTTAAGCACTAGATTGCTACCATATGGGGGGCAGTATGCCTTTTCATTGTTCCCTCTTGGAGAACAACCATATGAGAGTTTACAACAAAATTTAGGTCAAACTAGAATTACATCCAGCGGTTGGGTACCAATACTGCCTCAACAACCAAGGGTTGTATATTCAATGCAACCAGTCCAACCTGTGTCGAATATTCCCACTACACCTGCTATTGTGACTGTATCGCAAGTACAAGCGCTACCTGTTGTGTGTCAACCTCAAGTCTCTCAGGTTGCAATACAACAGCCTCTTGTCTCCGCGATTCAATCACAACCTCAAGTTAGTGCCTCCTTACCTGGAATGACTTAGGCTCAAACAGGTACTATCACTCTGCATCTTGGTCAATCATCCGGTATTCGACAACAAAAAATGGTCCAACAAACATGGCTGGTACAATATCAACAACCGCAATTCCAACAATCTTACCAAGGACTTGAGCAACAAGGCTTTGTCAGTAACAGGCAACCACATTTCCAAAATGGTTATCAACAACCATACTATAATGGTGATGTCCATCAACCTTATCAAAGTTACCAGCATCATATACATTATACTGGTATGCAAAGACCTACTGCTCAGGCAATTCCATCTTATCCTGGGTATGCTTTGCCTAACCTGATTCAACAGTTGCCTTTTGTAGAAACTCTAGAATTACCATATCTAAATCGGTTGACGAATGATCCAATTGCTTACACCCCTTGGTGGCCAGCGATTCCTCATAAACTTCCCTATGATATTCCTAAATTCAATGGAAATCCAAGTGAAGATCCATCGAATCATGTAATGGCATTCCATTTGTGGTGCTCATCTAACACCGTGAATGATGATTCGATTAGGCTTCACCTTTTTCAACGAATGCTAACTGGTCCGACAACAAAATGGTATATTGAATTGCCTAGAGCTTCGTTTGATAACTTCAGCACCCTTTCCACTACCTTTTTAACCCATTTTCAGCTACCCATAAGGTACGGAACGAGGACATAACTCCTTACTAATTTTAAACAGATGACAAAACTCACATATCTGATCATATTCATGAGTGGTGGCGTCGTCGTCGAATGGTAAAGACGTATGTTCCTGATCAGCTTTTAGCTTAATGGTTTATAAAGTCATTATTGCCCTCTATTACAGAGGATGTGGCTAAGGGAGGAGTTGTCACTGAAGAGCAAGTCATTGCTCATGCACAATATTTAGACTTGATCTATACTCAGTCTGGCACGCTCTACGACAAAATTCCTGATGCTCCTAGACCAGAATTTTCCGTTCCTCCCCCTCCTAAATCAAACAAGGACTCTCATGTCGGCGATGGCGTGATCGATACCACAAGCACGAAAACCGCAAAGGCTACATCTAAAAAAGCCCTTGCAGTTTCTAGTCAAAAAGAAAATGAAGAACCTCTTGCCTCGGAGATTAATGTCGTGTCATCCAACAAGGGCAAAAATCCAAAGCAACCAGGGGGCAAGAAGAAAGGGAAAAATAATAAGAAGAAGTAGATAAATTTACCTCCTGAAAACCATGCTGGGCAAAAGAAACCTCATTATCCATGTTACATATGTGACGATGAGCATTTCACGAAAGATTGTTCACATAAAGCTGAGGTTTTGAAATTTTTAAAAACTTCAAATACCCCAGCAGTGTTGACTAATCCATTTCCAAACCCAGAAACAAACCTGGTTGCTATTGATCATGCTTCCCCATCCCAAGTGCTTATGCTATCCATCTCAAAACAACAAAATGATGCTTTGATATCAACAAGGAATAAAGATTACGGGAATCCACAGTCGTCGAACAACAAGGCTACAGATCAACCTAGCAGTTTGACAACAACTTCATCAGAAGTTGTTCCACCCATCATTCCTGAATTAACTATAAAACCGCCAAAGGGAGTAGTACATAAATCAACATTTAATCCTCGTGCCCAAGTAGCACAGAATTATAATATAGTGGAGGATCTGGCACAATCGCCATCTGCTATGTCGACACTTGAAGTACTGCAGAATTGCCCCTCCCAAAAGCAGCCTTTCTTATCAACGATAGGTGGGATTGATCCGGCGGATTCCAATCTGGTGGCCTTTAATCATAAAGGATACGAACCTTAGTTACCGGCCCAAATCTCTTTCCTTATACAGGTAAAATCCCTCAACAAAACTGTTCATCAAACAATCATTGATGAGGGGGGATTTACCTGTATTATGTCAATGGGTTGCTGGAAAACTTTAGGCTTGCCACCCTTGTCACGATCATAAATGACATTAAAAGCGTTCGATGGAAGAACACACATGCCATATGGGATATTAAGTAACTTGCAAGTTGAACTGGGGGGCAAGACAGTAGAAATTGAATTCGAGGTCATTGATGGAAACCTTGACTACAATATCTTGCTAGGAAGGCCCTGGATTTATGCTATGGCCTCCATTGTGTCAACATATTTTTGAAAGATTGCATTCCCCTTTCAAGGTGGACTTACAATCATTGACCAACTGACCTTCCTCCTCAACAGTTCGCAAGTTACCAGAAGCATTCCATTAATCCATGGAAGTTCTCAATCGCTTCAAAATATCGGAGTAGGTCTCCTAAAAGACCCTTCCTTAATGGGTACTTTTTCCCTCCTGCCTCTGAGTAATCTGGCAGAAGTGGCCACAGTGGAAACCTATCATATGATATCTTCTACATCATCAAAGATTAAGAAGGACTCTGACCATTTTGATAGTGTTGATCACAGCAAGGTTTTCATAGTTGAAAATCTGACTGACATGACTCAATTAAGCGATGTTGTACATTATGTACTGGGGGAATTGAAACCAGATCTTTCCTTCATGACCCCTTATGAGTTGTGATCAAAGGTCACCAGAGGATAATTCGTTGACTGGTGTCAACCTCGTTAAAAAATGAAACCAAGGATCTGAGCAGAATTCCTTGTCTTGTGTCAAGATCATTAAAAAATGAAACAAGGCTGAGCAAAGTTCCAAGTCGCGTTTTTCACTTGATCTCGTAAAGGAACCTTCATTCCATCCACCTAATTACTGCAAGTAGTCTAGTGAATGTAACGAAGCTTAGGGTGCATGCATCCTTGTCTATTTTGCAAGCAAACCCAGCTGTAGAGATAAGTTTCCTTGTAAGTTATGTGATTGGTATCTCACACCATTCACCTTCGTCTATTTCGATGGACAAAGCCAAGAAAGTCCTGCCTAACCGCAGGGACTTCCATATGGTGACCTGGGAACTCTCCTTTACTTAAATACCTGGGGGCATGCAAACCTTCGTATGCAAGTAAAAAAGTGACCAATTTGATTTTTTTAACTTTTTAGCGTTCCCAACTTTTTAGCTTTTTAGTTCAACTTCTTAGGTTAGGCAATTGGTCCAAGACGTTTGCACACCAAACAGACCAAACGAAGTATTTTGCCTCGTCAGAGGACAAAACCATCCTACCTAACCTCAGTAGTTCCTTAGCTTTTTAGTTTTTCTAGCTTTGTAGTTTGGTCATTTCTAGCTTACATAAAAAGGCAATGAGCACATGTTATAGTAGAGTTCAAGCTCATTAAAAAATAAACCTACCAATGAGAGACATCTTCAAACAACTGGCATGAGCAATGTTTCCGCAAGGTTCAAGCTCATTAAAAAATAAACCCACCTATGAGCATAGTTTCTCCTGGTTCAAGCTCATTAAAAAATGAATCCATCTTTGGTAAATAACCTTTGTGATTGCCCTACTATCAGCCTTTTTGAACCTTGGTTGTGTTCCTATCGTCACCTCCATTCTTTAGGCCAATCACACACTTCCACTTGATTGTTTACCCTTTTAAGGAACAGCTGCGACGAGTGATTCAGATTGCCACCCTCTTCACACTGCCATGTTTTGGAAGTTCCAAACTTGCCTGGAACCAGTTGCTACATGAAAATACCACTTGTTCCTAAAAAACAGGTAACTTTTAAACTCTTTTTAGACTCATTAAATATAAAAAGATTTTCAAGCCATTGGCCTTTCCATATCATTAAAGTAAAAGGAAATGCCATCCATCCCGTACATTTTAATCTTTTTGGACGTAAGGGATTATCAAACAAAAAGATCAAGCACTTGTCTTTTTTAGCTCATTAAAGCGATCGAAAAGTCATCCCTTTCGTATTTTTATACTTTTTCGGACTTAAGGGATTATGCTACGAAAAAGGATTGTTGGAGTTTCCTTTTTGTCCCTTTTCAAACTCTCTAAACAAGAAAAGGACCGAGTTATATTTGTCGTTAAACTCATTAAAACAATAGCGACAAACTTGTCCACCCAGACAAGAACGAGTCTCACTGACGCTAGGCTCGCTAAAAACATAGCGACAGGTTTTCCCAAAGGGAAAATTATAGACCAAGCATATGTTATCCTCCTCAAGCTTGAAAAAAATAAAGAGGTACTGGTCAACAATGACTGGGGAAAAAGGGAAGAAAACTTGAAGAATTTTATTGGTAGCAGGTCGCTCTTGAACATGACACTTTCACTCCCTCACCATGATTGAGTCGGGTTGGGTTATTCTGTTCATCATATCACCATTGGTCCTCCATACCATCCATGGGGTTAACACTACCAATCCATATCATTGTCGCCGACATGTTCAAGAGAAGTCATTTAGAGAATTCACCATCTAGCAAACGCCTCATCCACTGCAATACCTTCACCCTTCATTTTTCATGACCGCCATTCCTGAACCTTATATCATCAAATCGTTTTTACCTCCAGAAAAATAAATTTCTTCATTTCACGTCGTAGATGTGGGATACATCAAGGCCCTCCTACGACAAGTCACTTCTTTTCGACATCAACTCATTATCCAAGAAGTTGACTTAGACACAACCCTTTCAGTACCTTGAAGCTTGCATGCCTTAATGGCAAGTTTCTTACTTCCGGCGACAAGTTTACATCAATGACCTTCGACCGAAATATTTTGTGTGGTGTTCGACATCGGCTCATATATTCACACCATGTGAATTGTACTATAGTACCTTGAGGGTCATTATCATTATCGGTGACTCCTCTCGCGCCTGTTAACAGCTTACATTATTGGCTGGTAATTAGGTGATGTCTTTCCATGTTTGACTTCAGAACATCTTTTCACATGGATCGACTTGTACATCGGGTGAAGATTGAACGAGTTTGAAGACCCCAGATCTAGTTTCATCCATCTGGGCTGCGATATATTTAGGAACATAAAGAAATCAAATGTGCACAAAATCTACACAGATAGTCATCTAAGCAAAAGAAGATGACTCTTCATATGAAGAATCACTCTGTCCTATGTACATGAAAATGAATTTATGAAGCTGAGCATGGGAATGCCCACCTCAGCTAGATCATGAAAATAATATGATGATGATGTATTGTATTGTATCTTATACAGGTCACCTTCCAGTGCGAATTCCTTGAATCCTCATGATAAATCATTTCACCCGACATCAGAAGATTTACGACTTCATGCTTTAGGGGGAAACTGTTATAGACATATTTGGGCACTGCAATGCCAATCTTATATGTACATAAAACAAGGGCTCTTTAACCCCTAAAAGTGTTTTTTCATACCCTAAAGGATCATGGTCAACTGATTACATCATTTCCCAGAAGCTCTACATGAAAAACAACTCAGAACTGGCCAAAACTGGACCATATTGACTACTCCATGGTCAGGGTGTGATGCGTCTCACCTTCTACACATGGGGGGTGTGATGCATACTGAAAACGCCTTCTGTAGGGTGCGATGAGCGAGGATGGACAAATGTCCGAGACAATTTGCTAAGTGGATGATCATGGAATCTTCCAGAAACTTCGCATATGACACTTGCCTCTCTAAATTCGCATAGGGATGAGTAATAGATCCAAGAAATCTCCAAGTGGAACCAAGAACTATCAGTGGAATGAAACTAATCAAAAACCCAGAGCTGACTCACACCCTTGCAAGACATATATAAATGGATCCCTCATCTGAGAGATCTAGAGGCTGGAATTTTATAATTTGTAAGGAAGTGTTGTTGGTTTATATGTGAGAAAAGACATTGTATTGTTGGGTGATCTTGCTTTTCATGAGATGAAGAGGGCTTCTATGCTGGGAGGATGATGCTGTATCAGACACCTAGGTTGTAATCCTCTCTTCTACTATTAATAAAGTTCTTTGAGTTTTCCTCCATATAATTGTGTATTTATGAATCTTATTGTTTATGAATGCAATTGTATGGTTAATGTGTTTCGGATTCTGCATTGTTTATGATGTTTTGGATAGAGATGATTTGATGATTTTATGTTACTTTGACTCTATAGGTATTCTTTGAAGTGGGACAAGTAGGAGAGAAGTGGCAAATTCTATGAAGGGAAAGAGAAATCAAGCAAGGATCCAAGCGAAAGATCCAGGTTGGTCTTATTTTCTTCTCTCTTATCTATTACACTTAAAGGAAATCTTGAATTGCTTTGATTGTTTGTTTCTAATGTAGCTACCCATCTTAGTGGGACTAGCGGTTCGAATTGACACTAGCTTTCCCTGAAACACTGTGCAGCACAATGCATATCAAAATAAGTACATGAATACACTGCATATACCTCACATCCAGGGCCATCTGAAGAAGCGGATGTCAAACTGCTGAAGTTGTTTGTGCCATCAATCTCATGGCATCAATCGCATGGAAATGGTTGCTCGCACATGAATGCTGACACGTGCACTCCACTTAGAAAGTGGCTAAAGAATAGAATGAGCAAATGAAAAATCTGAACACACCTTCAAATTTGTGGTTCGAATAGTGTAAAATCAACTGTCAAATTTCCAAATTCTGAGAAATTGAGAATCTGGGGCTCAAGGAATCTTTTAGATTCCCCCTAGATTCCTCAAAGATTTTGCTCCATGGGTGGACTGGAAATCTGCAACTCAATAGGAAAATCTGGCCTCACCATTGCGATCCATGTGGAAAACCATGAAAAACAACTGTAAAGTTGACTATATTCCGACATGGAGAAAAATTACCTCCTCAGGGAAATTTCAATGATCATGGTTCCGCTCCTTGTTTCTATAGCAGTCATGGTTCCACCTCCATACTGAAAAATGGCCGAAAAATGCAGAACTTTGATGGAGAAATGAACAATGCCATTGTGTTCGTGGCTTCGAGAAGTGTTGAAACCATATAAAAATTTTCAAAATATGACAAAGTGAAAATTCGGCCCCCCTGCAAAATGTTGCCTTGAACTACGTGCATTGCCCCTTTCTCCTGGGTGCACTGACAAATTGTGTTTAAATAAAAATTCTTTGGTGGATTTTCCCAAGTTGGAGGTTAGATGAGTTGGTTTAGGGGTCCAGTTAATATGGAGGAGGTCTGGCGGTCAAACCCCGCCTCCTCCTTTTTTTATACTTCATAACATATTTTTTTTTAAATTAATGGAATGGTTGGGTCAGGCCTACCTGGGTGGCCCACCCATCGTACCGGCCTCCTTCTCAACATATCTTGTAATAAATGGCTTCCTTTCGGTGTGGTTATGTCCGTGCCCCAAGGGCCGGCCCACCACCCACTATGTATGGCGCCCTTCTTGTTTGGTGTGAGTTGTGGGATGGCGAGGTCATGACCACCCACCCCATGTCTATTGTTGCATTCCGTGGGAGGGGCTGGGGGTTGTGGCCCGCCCCTCCACCATTTTTATATTAATTTTGTTGTGTGAGAGTTGGGGTGGCGGGGTTGGTTGCCCACCACCCCCTTTTTTATATATTTTTTTTTTACATAAACCAAACTGGGCATTTTTGAAAATTCGGTTTTGGATCGAAGGAGTCATTTTAAACAGGCAACGATTTCACCCGAAATCTGACCAGAGCTGGCCAGATTCTATCCCTTCTTCATGATCAAGGGGAATAAATAGTAGAGAGATTACAACAAGTTGATACGTCAATTTTGAATTATAAATTGTACCTTCATTAATCCCGCTTCGTCATCAAAAGTCAACCCAACTTTGACTGCTTCTATCTCCTTCATCCAAACTCATATTGGAGTTTCATTCACACCATTGGAATCAGGGAAACGAGAACTTCGATATGATTTCAAGTTCATCGCTTTTGTGCCACTTTGAATTTTGAGCTTTTTCCATGCCACTAGTGTCTGAAGATCCACCTGGATCAATCCTCCCCACTGAGGAGATTTTGGTCCTCCAAAAGCATTAAAAATAATCTGCAACTTCTTTGTTCCTTGTCTGCATCACAAGTGTCCTGAAAGGTCTCGCTTCCATCTCCTTCACCTTTGTTCTTCAAAGCCTTAAGTGATGAGCCGACACCTGCCACCTCTGCAACCAGTAGTATAATTTTGCAAATTACATGCTTGATTTACAAAACCAACTAATGACCCAAGCATCCCATACTTACCACGAGTTTATAACACATACTCAGTGGTCAAGTTTACATCAAGATGGATATAATACCCCATCTACGAAAAAAAAGGCCAACATATCATTGTCGCTTCAACATGTGATGGAAAACTCATCATCACTACAACACATGATTTACAACCATAAGGCCAAACACTAATTTTATTTTGAAAAGTGATGGAAACATGACATCACTTTCACAGTTTATCATGCTACTCAAAATAAGACCAGACATCATTATTACTGAACAAGTGATGGAAAACACATCATCACTTTTACATTTTAGAATGCAACAAATGATTTACAAAAGTACGACCATGAAACACTAACATATCTAGAAACCATTTTTCAGTTATCAAGGTGAATATGTCATCACCCTATGATGGTTTTGCTTGTCGAATAATTGTTTCATTTGCTTCATGCCTCGACACTTTTTCTTTAAGGTGCTGCTCTGGATGGAGCCTCCAACATGTGGCTCTTTGATGGCCACTTCCGTCACTGTTAGCTCTGCTCTTACTTTCAACCTTTTAAGGACAAATTCAAGCCTGATTGGGTTATTGATGATAAAAAAGGGGGTCGCAGCAGTTGGTTTTCCTTCCTTCCTTCATTTTCTCTATAATTCTATAGCCCCCACTACCTCTGTTTCCTCCCCATCCTTTATTTTTCTACGTTCCCATAGCTCCCGCTATCCCTGTTTCACACTAGCTTTTAGTATAAAACATGTGTTTCCTTAGCTCCTGGGTGTTGGGGTTTCAACATTATAAAACCCTGATGACGTGACTGTGCACCATAACCTACGGCTTTCCCGGTCACATCACTCTCGTTAACTCTTTATCTGTTTCCATCGTCCGATCGTACCTCCCACACGATCCAATGATATACGCTTCTCCCGCTGCCGAAAGCCGCACGCATGATAGCACACAGGGAAAGCAGTTTCCCGTCGGACCCAACTGCCACGTGTCACAGTTTTATTGTGTCGTGCCCCCTTATACGAATTCCATCTCTCCCCGTAAGCGGTGCGGGGAAACCACTTACCGCCCATTGTACTATTCCCCGCCCATTAACATCCACACACCTTTCTCGTGCAATGACCGTTGGATCTGCTGCTCCTTGATTCGATGGCCCTCGTTTATCCATCCGCGATTACTCCCGATAGCCCTGGTAATCTGATCTCTGTTGTCCATCTGCCAGATCTGATGGCTTATAATCAATTTCACCTCCGTTTCCTCCCGACGCCTTCCGTCGATAGATCTAGGCCGCCCATTCACTCGATCCAACGACTGTTGTTTACTTCCGGTCCCGCTCATTTGCTTGCCATGAAGTCTATGCTATTGACTGTTCTCTGCTGCCGAAGAACGAAGACAATTAGCTACCCTGTACCTGGCACAGTTATTCCTCAATCACTGCATTCAATAGAAAGGATGGCCAAAGGACGAGAAGGACAGCCTTGAGCAGATAAATACATTTACCAGTTATGGAACCTGTTCATACAGTGTTCCACCTGTTTGAAAAGTACACCTAAGTACCAGAGAATGTCAAATTTTGTTCATTAAAGTAGCAGATCATAGCAGAGGCCCATATCAGACAGTTATTGTGACTGGTGGTCCATTAGAACCCTCCACGCATAGGATAACAAACATTTTGTAATCAACCTCCATATATACCCAGAAATAAGATGTAATGAGGGTTGATGGATATTGTTTTGATGTAAATTTCAACTTCTGGAGACTGTAGCTACTGTGATACCTGTAGCATCTGGTCTTCATTTTTGGCTAATAAAAGCTTCTTTTCTTGTTAATTGCTCACTTTCCACTTCTTCTTTGTTCCAAGTTGTGCCTGTTATACATTTTTCACGTGCTCTTGATGTTTAGCATTAGAGGGGCTGTAATACCACCTCTGTGTTAGAATATAGTATGTATTATTGAATGTGTATGCAGGTTTTTGTTGTTTTAATGCCAGAGAGCTATCATCCTGTCTGTGCATTAGGAAATAGATTTGAAGATCTTTTAACTGGTTGCAACCAACCATCACAGGGTCCTGTGCATCTGCTGGTGTTGTCAGTATTCTCCATCTTCACCTGTTCCTCAAACTGTGAGTAATTGGTGGTCTAAAGCCTTGTAGTCTGGGGGTGTTCACCCATGTCTGGGGTTAAGCATAGTAGAAGTGGTTATCTGGCTTGAAAATACATCATTCCTTCCATTCATCCACCATTTTCCAACATTTTTATTGAGTTTGTAATGTTCCCGAGCATCTCTGACATACAACCTAGGAGAGTTTCTTGGGGTGATAACAGTCGCAATGACTACAATAGATTTTCTTCTTCCAGATCTGTTTAACATGTTTCTTTACTTGTTTTTGAGAGGGTCTTTCACGCCTCATCCTTTGGTGTGTTGTCATTATTTTCCAACACTTAGAAAATATATGGTTATGTAATCCACAAAAGGTACATGTTTTTCGATGCCATGTATTTACGTTCATCATTAAAAACATGATTATAATCGAAATGAACATTTGAATATCGAAACTGGTTATACCTCTCCTTGTTGTTTCTGGTGTAAGTATGGTGACGAGAGCTTGCCTCAGCTCTTTCCCTGCAATGGGTACTGCCATGGGATGATGGGGATGTGTTCCCATCATTCTCTTTCCTCGATGATTTCGACATTGTCTCAAAAGAATTTGACACCTTCGAGCATTCTCCTTTGGTGTATCTCAAGCCTGCAAATTGAGGTCTCTACACAACCTCCAATGGTTGAGTTATGCCTTGATTATTAACACCAAGTTCTTCTTCCTTCTCGTGCTTTGTCCTGGTAAGGAGCCTCATGTTTGTCCCTGTAATTGGGATCTCTACATCTCCAACAGAAATCATACTATGTGACAACGAAATCGAAAGGAAATCAACATCTTTTACCTCCTCTATCGATTTGGAAATAATTGATGAGGGCTTCTCATCATCTATTGTTGGTGGTTCGCTAGATGTCTCGGGGCATTCCCCAACTTTCTTTATGACATATCCAAGTCCTGCCTGATGGGATGATTCTTCTACTTTGATGGAGTTGACAATACCTTGGCCATTAGCGCCCAAGCCTTTTCCCTCATACCCCATTTTCTTCAATAGTTTGGAGCAAATTCCTGTGGTATGATTTTAAAAAACAACAAAATCATCATCAAAACACATATATGAATTCAGAGAATTACTTTTTACCTTACATGGGTCACGTTGCAGTTTTTCCAAGGCCTCTTCCTTAACTTGCAGTTGTCGTAGCAAACAATGTTTCTCCTCTTTCTCTTCATGTAGAAGCGTCTTCAATTCAGCGTTCTCTGTTTGAAGATTTTGGTTGTTGTGCTTTAGTTCTTCCAGGGCCTCTTCTATGGCTTGCAACTAAAGTTGCAATCACTCCTTTTCCTCTGTCTCTTTATCTAGACTTTCATACACTATGTCCAACCTCTTGGAAATTTTGAGCATGGTCTCGTACATCACTGTTTCATCCTCTGTCGCTATTCACGCTTGCAATTCACATCCACAGAAAGACTGCTCTGATACCATGTGATCCAGGTCCAAGTGTGACAAAGGACCCTTCCAAGACCTTTTACTTTCTTGATGTGTTAAATTTCATTTTTAAAATAACATTAATGAATACATCTGCATGCTGTAAAGAAGAGGAACATGACAATCATCAACACATGAAAACATACGACGTTGATAATGGAGTTCCTCAAGGAGGGACTACATCTCCGGGCCCCGGTGTCAAGATGGTTTAGGCCATTGCATTAAGTGTTGTTAATAGTGATGATGTACATAAGATGTGATGTCGCTATCATACAAGGAAAATTCCCTCACGCAGGAGTGGCTCCAAGAGATGTTCCTCTACAGGAACTCTCAGTCGAAAGGGCTCCTATCAGTATGACATAAACTCATGCATGATGAGCATCTCGCCAACATGGCATAAAAAGGATCTCAATGCAAACATACATGAAGACAACATGAGTATCCCATCAACATACAACAAATGGATATCAAAACATAACATGACGAATCATGGCAACAAGTAAATCACACAAATGATTCCGCATCACATCAAGAAGGAATCATGAAAACGAGTAAGAAACAAGATCACACATCAAGCATCAACAGGGACCTATGCAGCACAATGCATAGCAAAAGAAGTACATGAATACACTGCATATACCTCACATCCAGGGCCATATGAAGAAGCGGATGTCAAACTACTGAAGTTGTTAATGCCATCAATCTCATGGCATCAATCGCATGGAAATGGTTGCTTGCACATGAATGCTGACACTTGCACTCCACTTAGAAAGTGGTTGAATAATTGAATGAGCAAATGAAAAATCTGAACACACTATTAGATTTGTGGCGTCGAATAGTGCAAAATCAATTGTCGAATTTCTAAATTCTAAGAAATTGAGAATCTGGGGCTTAGGGAATCTTTTATATTCCCCCTAGATTCCTCAAAGATTCTTCTCCATGGGTGGACTCGAAATCTGTAACTCAAAAGGCGAATCTGGCCTTGCCATTGTGATCCCTCTAGAAAACCATGAAAAATGACTATAAAGTTGACTATATTCTGACATGGAGAAAAATTACCTCCTCAGGAAAATTTCAATGATCATGGTTCCGCTCCCTGTTTCTACAGCAGTCATGGTTCCACCTCCATACTGAAAAATGGCCAAAAAATGCAGAAATTTGACGGAGAAATGGACAGTTTCATTGCATTCATGGCATCGAGAAGCGCTGAAACCATATAAAATTTGTCAGAATCTAACAAAGTGAAAATTCGGCCCTCCTGCAAAATGTTGCCTCAAACTACATGCACTGCCTCTTTCTCCTAGGCGCACTGACAAACTGTGTTTAAATAAAAATTCGTTGGCAGATTTTCCCAAGTTGGAGGTTAGCTGAGTTGGTTTAGGGGTTTGGTTAATATGGAGGAGGTCGGGCAGTCAAACCCCACTGCCTCCCTTTTTTATACTTCACAACAGATTTAAAAAAAAAAATTAATTTAATGGTTGGGTCGGGTCCACCTTGGGCAGCCCACCCACTGTACCAGCCTCCTTCTCAATGAATCTTGTAATAGATGGCTTACTTTGGGCATGGTTGGGTCTGTTCCCCAAGGGCCGATCCACCACCCACTACGTATGGCACCCTTCTTGTTTGGTGTGAGTTGTGGGTGGTGGGGTCATGGCACCCACCCCATGTCTATTGTTGCGTTCGATGGGAACGACCGGGGGTCGTGGCCTGCCCCTCCACCGTATTTATATTAATTTTGTTGTGTGAGAGTTGGGGTGGCGGGGTTGGTGGCCCGCCACCCCCTTTTTTATATATTTTTTTGTTACATAAACTGAACTGGGCATTTATGAAAATTCAATTTGGATACCCAGATCAATTAGTGTATTGGGAAAAGAGCGGCCATATATATGAACTGTAACTATGGAATTTCCAGGATATTCATACTTTATTGGAGTTTCCCCTCCCAAGAGTAAATCAAATAAGGCTCCTACAATGTGAATGGTGGGTGAGGTTTTTGCTTTCCTTGCAGGCTTGTTTACACATAGCTCTTTGATTGTTTTAGCATATATGGGAATGTCTTGAATGGCTTGGAGGAGAGGAATTTTAATACAAATATTTCTTAGTTCCCCTACAAGATAAAAATCTAGATAAACAGTAGGTTTTGGTATCTTTAACCTTTCAGGGAACAGGGGAGAAGTGAATGTAAGTTTTTCAGGGTCTTCATGTTGATCTGTCTCTTCTCCCTGCTTTAGCTCGATATTAATTGCAGGTGGTGGTATATGTACAAGTGGGGTTTCAATTTTGATTGAAGGTTGGTTCCTATTTTCCTCAGGGGTGATGATACGCCCTGACCTCAATTTGGGTTCATTACATCTTTTGGCTCAATCTCATAATCTGAACTTTCGATAATCTGCACCAACTAGACCAGTCTATTATTAGGATTCAAATTCGGCTGAGCTGACAATTGAGGGTGCAGAACAGGTTGAGGATTTTGCTGTAATGTATACGAAGTTGATAGTGCAGGATGAGGATGAGGACCTGTTCCCATTGGTGCATTGGATATCCCAAGAGGTTGTTGCCAATTTGTAAACCAGTTCGAATTTTGAGAGGTGGAGGCAGGCCACTGGGATTGATAAGGATTGCCTTGCCCAACAAGAGAAAAAGGAGAATTTGGCTAGCCATTAACTGAAAAGGATTGCGTTGGCCGGGATGTCATAGGGAATGGCTGGGTTTACCAATTTTGGTAAGGTGATTGGCCTTGCCATGCTACCCCAAGGTTCTATTGCTGATTAAACTGTGAAGAAGGAAAGAACTGGGATGCATCTTGTGACATACTTGTAGGTTTAGCTTTCCATTGTCGACGTTGGTTCATTAGATATACTAGCTCTATTTCTTCTTTAGCTTCCTAGAATACTACTTTCATCCCCGATAATGATGGACATTGTTCAATGGCGTGATATTTAGTACAGATAGTGCATGTTTGCACCATGTCTAACGGGCATTCCCATTGGCTGTGCTTCTTTCGACAATGTGGACAGAAGATGGCCAAGTTTTTTTCTGCTAAGGTTTGTTTTTGTTTAGCCTGTAGGACGTTTAGCTACATTGTGCGAGTGACCAGGATGTCTATCTTGAAACCTCCCAGGAGGTTACTGATTTCCATCTATGTGGTTTACTTCCCTTGCTCATGGGATCTCAGCTTACTACTCTTGTGCGTGTGCTTCCTCGCGAACACCTGATACAAAAGTGAATGATTTCATCATAATCTTCCTGAGAAATATATCCTTTCCCCATTAAATTTAGAGTTTCTAACCATTCCTCTTTCATTCCTTTAATTAAGATAGCTATTAGGAATTCTTTAGGTAAGGTGGTGTGTGGAGACCTCTGCAAATTATAATTAAACCGTTTTACATATTCTTCTAGTGTTTCATTATCTTTTGCAGTCATCTTAAAGATTTCATCTTTTAGCTCCCTAGTCTTGCAAAAGTCCTGGTATCTTGTGAGGAAGGAGGTTTTCATATCGTCCCAAGAATTAATAGTTCACCCACCCAGACCCATGAACCATCTTAAGGCTGCTCCTTTCAGAGTACAAGGGAACAAATTTAGCTTTTGGGGGCTAGTGGTGTAGTCATACCCTCTACAGAGGACATCAAACTCAAACAGGAAAGCATCGGGATCCTTTGTGTTCATCCCATGAAGTTTGGGATGCTTTGCAGAGGAATAGCCTTCATGGGGGCATTGGCCACTTGTTCGACTATGGGATACTCCAACGTCGAGTTTTTACCTTGAGGTGGCTGGTTTGCCATTTGGTCAAAGATGTGCCAATAAGTGACAGGGATTTCAGGGGGTGATTTTTAAGTAAGCGGAGGATTAGCAACCCGGGCTGGCTTTGCAGCACTGCCTAGATCCGGGATCACAGGAGACCCCTGTTCAGATAGTTGTGGTTCTGCCTTAGTAGTCCCACTGGTTTCTCCTTCTCCTTCTCTTAAGTTACAAGATTTTCCCTCTTGTAGAGGATTAGAATGTAAACTTGTTGTAGCTTGAAGACTCTGTTCAAATCCTCCAACTTGGCTTTGAATCTTAGCATAAGCTGCAAATGGTGAGCCTGCTGCTTGAGGGATTATAGTAGGACTTTTTCAAGGTACTGCTTGGAATCCTACTGACACTTGAGACTCTGCTTTTCTTATGATTTCGTCTATAAAGGTCATTCTCCCAAGGTTCACCAATCCTTTGGGTTTTGCATATTTAGATGGGGGGTTCTGCTCTTTTCCTATCTTTCTATTCCTAGTCATTCATAAAAACCAATTCCTATTTAACCTCTAAGATCTTGTTGAAAAGAAGGTTGGTAAGAAAACACTTTACTTGCTAGGTACGTAGGTTCTTACCTTCTTTTTTAAAACCCTATTATTTCACAGAAAGATAAAAATGAAATCACTTGAAACACTCTCCCCAGTAACGACGCCAAAATGTTGGTGCACTAAGATGTATTTTTACAGGCAATCTTAATTCCTACATTAATTGTCAACCCAAGGTAAGTCTTTTTATCTCAAGAGTGTCAGCACAATATATGCAGTGAATTCAGAGGTTATCTAATGATAAATCATTACAATCACTAATAACTATCTCTTCAACTCAATCCACACAATTCTGAAAGAAATAACTAAGGAAGAAATAACTTTGAAAGAAATCTTAACACACTAGTACGTAGGCGCTAGCCTATAGAAGGCTCCAACCTTAACTCGTTTTCCAGCTATTACTGGAAGGGAGCTCAAACCCCGTGGATCTTGTACTAGCCGATCCATTTACTAGTGCGTAGGCGCCATCCTACAGAAGGATCCAACCTTAACACACTAGTACGTAGGCGCTGGCCTATAGAAGGCTCCAACCTTAACTCGTTTTCCAGCTACTACTGGAAGGGAGATCAAACCCCGTGGATCTTGTACTAGCCGATCCATTTACTAGTACGTAGGCACCAGCCTACAGAAGGATCCAACCTTCACTCATTTTCCAACTGCTATTGGAAGGGAGCTCCAACCCCCTGGCTCTTGTACTAGTTGATATGTTTACCATTACGTAGGCGTCGGTCTACAGAAGGCTACGACATTCTCTCTTCCTCCAAGGACCACGTTTCATAAATTTTCAGACTGGATGCTCCTGGTACACAATAATACACATGAAGGCCTCATTTCATCAAATTTTAATACTAGACCCATCACCAACATTGAAGCTCAAAATCAATCACCATTGCAATACAATCATCAAATACATCTGCATCAACCAATCATTGAAACTCAATCATCCATCTCTTAGTCAACCACAACTGAATCAATCAAACACTGAAAACCCATCATTACTAAAGCAAATCACAATCAATCAATCTGAACATTCATAACATAGTCACCAAAACACAAAGCAGAACCCAGAACTCAACATCAACCACCAGAACCAACTGCAACTTCAGGCATCATATTTCATAATGTATACGCTACTTTGATGTCCTGAAACACCATGTATGCATGCTTTTAACTAAGCGAACCAGTGTATAGATCTGCAATTACTAACTTAAAACTTCCCAATAATTCCAGACTTCAGTCATACCCAGATCATAACATTTACAAAATAAAACATGCATTAGTATTCAGAGCTATCCCAATCAACATCAGATCATGCAATGATAAGTCATTTCAATTCTTATGATCCTGATCTAACGTTAGATCTCATCCCTCATCAACCACTAAGGTTCATCCTTAGTTCAGATCAAGAAAAACACCAGAAACCCATAACATGCATATTTTCTCTTGATCTAACTCCTCATAAGATATTCATTACTTGCACACTTATCCCTTTGGTCTTCTCCTCCTTATATAGTTTTAGGTCTTTCTCAATACCTCGGACCAATACCTTGGACCAAAACCTTGATTTTCCATCCCATACACACTTTTATTTATGTGAAAATGCATGTATACATATACGCTCCTTTTCTTTTGTTAACCCGTGTGTATACGCTTCTTGGACAAAGTGAACCAGCGTATACTTCTTAAAACACTCTCTTTCTTCAATCTCTGGAGTCTGATTTGTAATACTTTGTTTTTAACCTGTTGCACTATGAATTGTCATCTGTGTGAGTTGTCATCAAGGACAACACCTGTATCATAATGCCAACAATATGTTGCATGGATAAGTATGAATCTAAATGAACAGAAGAATGAATCAGAATCGTCAATCTTCACAATAAACGAAATGATATTAACTAAACATTAACAATCAATAAAGACTAAGTAGAAAAGATTATAACACAAGAAAGCAGTAGAAATTCTCTTGACTGAGCCTAGAGTTGCCAAAAGTCTCTGCTAAGAAATACTCATAATATAAGTATGGATCAAACGTAGTCTTTCTTCATTAATATAAGTAACAAGATTACATTATCACTGAGATAGCAATATTATATGTCTCAAAAATAATAATTACAAATTATGAAAATCTAAACTCCTTTTTCATTTGCCTTTCGGCCTTATATATAACATTAAAAGAGTAAACTAGATAAAAGAAAATCCTCAAGATTAGGGGATCCTGAGGACTTTGAAATACATAATCTAATTCTGTCATGAAATAACATCGGTCTGCCTGGTCTCTCGCTACCTTGTCTAGCTCAGATGTTGTCTTTTTCCTTTTACGGCCTAATGCTACTCTGTCGATTAAATGACTATTGACCAATCTGCATCTTCTGCACACAAGGATAGTAAAAGTTATTTTCTTGTACTAGATTTATCTAATTTGTTACCAAGTGCTTTCATTCAACTTTAGCTACTATTTCCTTTATTTTTATCCACAAACAAAGATAATCATGTAAGGATGAATGCGAAATAGAGCAATTACCAAGGAGAAAACATACCTTTTTCTTGACCCAAAACTGCCTACACAGATACATATAGGATGAGACGGAGTTCCTGAACACTTCCTCACTCGACACGACATACCGATACGCTGTCAAGATTGAGAAGAATTTTAAATAGAAGAACCGAGACTTTGGATTTGTGAATCTGAAGCAAGGGAAAGGTGCCCCCAAACCGCAGAGCAAAGGAAAAATCTAAGCCGGGGTGACCCAGGACAAACTATCGAAGAAGCAAGTAAAGAACAACACCACGAAGCCAAAGAAGGACATGGGAAAATGGTGTGAGTTCCATAAGAGCTCCACTCACAACACGAGTGAGTGTCGGGCCAAGCAGTCACTGGTGGCCAAGTTGAAGGCTTCCGAATTAGACACATGTTCCGACTCTGAGTCAGAACCTAACAAAGGAAATGACAAAGTGAAGTATATCATTGATGCAAAGCTCAGTGCCACCATGGCCACCACCAAGATCTAGAATAATGAGCCTGAAGATCCATTGGAGGGGGAACGCCTCTTCCACTCATAGATGTGGGTGAAGGGTTCTTCACTACAGTTCACTGTCGACAGCGGGAGCCAAAAGAACCTCATTTTAGCAGAGTTTGTGAAGTGGTTAGGCCTGCTGACTACAACACATCCGTAGTCATACATCATCGGGTGGCTTCACCAAGGATGACATCTCCGCATCATCCATCTGTGTAGCCTTCCCTACAACATCAATCCCCTCGTGGATGAGGTATTTTGTGATGTTGCGCCTCTTGAAGTATGTGATGTATTATTAGGAAAGCCATGCTTGTGGAAGTGACATGTTGTATATGAGTCTAGACCTCGCTTTGTGATTATTACTTGGGCAATAAGTTGTATAGTATACTGGAAAATCATTAGTGTAAAGCAATGCAGTAAGATCATTTCACAGATCGGGAAATTTGTTTTCCTTATGATTCACCCTCAAGGCAAGAAGAATATTGTGGCCAAGACTTCCCAACAGGTCTCCTCCACACAACAGCAACAGATGGACAAGGTCATGGAGAAGTATAGGGACATGTTCTCCTCACCTACAAGGGTGCCTGTGCACTATCAAGTAAAGCATTCCATCGATCTAAAACCAGCCGTTACCCAATGGACAGATCTATCGACACTGTGCTCTGGAGGACGATGAGATTAAGAGGAAGATTCAGTAGTTGTTACAGAAAGGGCACATCAGGCCAAACTCATCACCTTGTGGGAGCCCAATTATATTGGTACAGAAGAAGGATGGGACCTGAAGACTCTGTAATGACTATCGGGTTTTGAACAAGATCACTATATGGAATAGGTACCCAATCCCATAGATTGATGGCCTGCTGGACCAACTCAAGGGGACCAAATATTTCAGCAAGATTGATTTGAAGTTTGGTTATCACCAGGTGCCTACCAAACCCTCCAATGTGTGGAAGACTACCTTCAAATCCAAGGAGGGCCTTTTCGAATGGTTTGTCATTCCTTTCGGGTTGACGAATGCCCCCGCAACCTTCATGATATTGATGGACGACATCTTACGACCCTTCACCAATGCATTCATAATGGTGTATTTAGATAACATCTTAATCTTCAACCAGAGTTGGGAAGAGCACCTCCACCATATGCGATAGGTCCTCCAAACCCTGCGACAACACAAGTTGTGTGCCAATTTGGAGAAATGCACTTTCAGCATGACCCAGGTTCCGTATTTGGGGTACATCATTAATCAGCACGGTGTGCATGTGGACCCAACTAAGATACAAGTCATTTGGGATTGGCCAACCCCAACCACTCTAACAAAGCTTTGCAGCTTTTTGGGTCTTGCCAATTTCTCATTAGAGGAAATTTTGGCCTAAAAGTGCCTATGAAATTTTCACGTAATTTCCATGTCATAATATGTAAACTAATCAAAATATTTTAAATTTAAAAAGAGGAACATGTCATAAATAATTTTAAATTGGTTAATTTGACTATCTGTGAAATATCTCTTATTAATTTGGGTATGCGTGAAATATTTTATTAATGTTATTTACCTACCTTACCCATATGAATTACAATACCAAAAAAGTTGTTAATGTAATGTAAATCTTGGTATTATTGAAGGAATATAAATTAAAAATGTGGACCCATTTGACATTAATAACCATGCCCCAAAAAACACAAAAAAATTAGTTAAATATAAAATAGTTAAATAGTTAAATATAAAATATGAAATAGTTAAAAATAAGATATAATTATAGTTAAATATAAAATAGTTAAATAATTAAAAAAACATATTCCAGAATGGAGAAATTACATGATTCCAACCAAAAACATAAAATAAGTAGTTAAATAAAAATAAACTCCAAAAATGGCAAATAACCAGATTTAGACCAAATATATAGAATATATAGTTAAATATAAAATAGCTAAATAATTAAATACTAAATAGTTAAAAAGTTAAAAAATGTATTCTAGAAAGGACAAATTACTAGACTGTGGCCAAAAAAATATATTCTAGTTGAAATTGTGGTTTTCAGTAGACAATGCCATTAAAAAAACACAAAAAAATAGTTATATCTATATATATATATATATATATATATATATATATATATATATTTTGTTAAATATAAAATATAAACTTAAACAATTAAATTTAAATATAAAATATATATAGACAATTATTTTAATAAAAGTGTCATATGTTGAGGGATTTCGATAAAAGCAAAAAAAATTAGAAATAGTATATTAATTTTTTTTATTAAATCTCGTGCTAATGAATATTATGGAACATAGATAAAACATTAGGGTAATTTTGAGTTCTAAAATGGTACTCCTACGAAAAATGTACAACCAAAATAAACTCTATAAGAACCAATAGAATTCAAGATGATGATGTCAACCATGAAGGATGATTCACCATTTTTGGAGTAAAAAAGTAAAATGATTAAAAAATAATAAAATAATAAAACTATTTTTTCAACTTGTATTTTCAATTTATCTCCCCAAGGTTTTACTCAAAATCGTTAAATGCAAAATTTAATTCCTCATCCAAGGAGTACCCATGTTGCATACTTTCGATGAACCTTGCTGCACAAAAAATGAGAAATACATGAAAAAACATGATTGCAATCAAGTTTATCATGTATTTCTCATTTTTCGTGTAAGGTCCATTGAAAGTATGCAACATGGGTACTCCTTGGATAAGGAATCAAATTTTGCATCCAACAAGTGTTTCTGCTTGAAATTTGAGTAAGCCCATAGGGAGATAAGTTGAAAATATGAATTGAAAAAATATTTTTTCCTTTTTCCCTCTAAAATTTGATGATGTAATCTTAATCTTATTTAATTATTTCTACTATTATTTTATAATTTCCTTAGGAGGTCCATTTTAGACCTCAAAAATCTCCTAATGGTAAATTATTATTAAAAAATTGTCTACATGGCATTTTTTTTATTAATTTCTTGATTTTTCCTTAGGAGGCTACTTTTACGCTGAAATTTCCTCTAATGACCGCAGGTTCATGTTGGGGTTCTCTCATATCACTTGGCCTTTAATTCAAGTCACCAAGGACGAAGTGAAAGCAAATATATTTTGGTCTGAAACCCAACATAAGGCGTTTGCGAAGTTGAATCATCATCTCTACTCTGCACTAGTGCTTACATTACCAGACCTGAAACAACCATTTGAGATTGAGACATAAGCCTATCACTATGTTATTGGTGCATTTCTTACTCAGCAGGGGCATCCAGTGGCTTACCACAGTGAGATACTTTCAGACACAGACCGAAAGTATTCCACATATGACAAAGAAATGTATTCTGTTATGCAGGTCTGCCATCAGTGGAAGCATTACATTATGGGGAAAGAAACAGTCATCCACACAAACCACCGACCCTTGTAGTTCATACAGACACAAGAGGAGTTGCAGAATGATCGCCATAAAAAATGGTCCACATACCTACAACAATTCCATTTGAACATTAAGTACAAGAATGGAGGCACCAACAATGTTGAAGACTTCCTCAGCCGACCACCAATCGTGGCGTTGATCATTGTGCTTGACTCTTGTGGGCATGAGAATTTGAGGTGGTGGCATATTTAAGAGCGATATAGAATTCAGGAGCACATACCAAACATTCTTGGAATGTAAGCCCTGTTCCAAATTTTCACCTCCATGATGCACTGTTATGCCACCTGGGACACATTTGTGTTCCTGCAAGCGAGCATGCCAAGATAATTTGGGAAGTGCACTACAGTTGGGTCACTAGACATTTTAGAGTAGAGAAAACAATGGAAGTACTACAAAGTATTTTTACTAGCTGAACCTTCATCAACATGTTGGGAAGTACATTTGATCATGCACTGGCTTTGCCATTGCAAAACCAACCATTAAGAAGTAAGGCCTATATACTCCTTTTCCTACTCCTAGTCGACATTGAGAATCCATCCTCATGGATTACATGTAGGGCCTTTCTTCTACTACGCATGACAATGACTGCATTTTCATGGTCATCGACAAATTCCCTAAGATGGCCATTATGGCGGCCTACAAGAAGAATATCACAAGAGAGGACACTGCTAATCTCTTCTTTGAGTGTATTTTGGTCAAGTATTTGGTCAATGTTGGATACCAAATTTACTAAGTCCATGACTTTCCACCCCCAAACTGATGGCCAAACAAGGTCGTCAATAGGATAATCGTACACATTTTGCTCATGTACATCTTGAACATCCACGCACATGGGATGAAAGCCTCCCCTATGTCCAACATAGATACAGCAGAGCTCTCCATAGCATGACAAGCTATAGCCCCTTTCAGGTAGGTCTGGGATTTTAGCCATTATGTCCCATTGATGTATACCATTTGCAGCCACTCAGGCAGATTCAGTTCACGTCGAGTCTGAAGCTGACAGGGCTAACAACTTCATTGAGCGAATTCAACACATTTGCCAGCAGGTCCATGATATATTAGACAAAGCCAATGCTAAGTACAAGCAGTGCCATGATCAACATTGGGTGTTACACAAGTTCTAGGTGGGTGACAAAGTTTGGCTACATCTACAGAAGGAGTGCCTCGCTGGACCCCACAACAAGGTTTGCCTACTATGATATGGGCCATACACCATCACCAAGGTTTTGCGGGACAATGACTTCGAGCTCAACATTCCGCCTTTCCTTGGCCTGCACCCAGTGTTCAATGTTGACCGATTGCAGCCATACTTCCACCATTGTTGGACACATCTGACATTGCATAACAACTCACACCAAGAGAGCTAAACCCAGACTATATGGAACATGCCACAACTTATCAGATCATGGACACACAGATCAAGAACACTCACCAGCAGAGGATCCAGCTATATTGAGTTGTCAAAGTAGGCCAACTCCTTCACTAGGGAAAATGGTTCACCAGGGACCAGGGTCAACAAAAATTTCGTCACCTCATGGAGGTTCTACATGCAATGGGGACCATTTCTTCCTAAGGAGGGAGGAATGATCTAGGTGGATAGTGGTGGCCTCCTACCTATTCCACCTAGACCTTAGTTAGTTTCATCTGTTTCCTTGTTTATTGCAGCATTTACTATTTTTAGTGGTTTTTCGGGTCCTGAACTTCCAGAGAAGTTTTGATCTCCTAAACAATGTTTTTTTGAGGTTCGCAATAGGTCCGTGGCTATGGGAACGACCCTACCACAAATCTTGTAGTACTCAGAGATATCTTTCCAACAAGGTTTTGTACACGCCAAACAAATATAATATGACCAAGTTATGAACTCGAGAAGTTGGCTTCCCAACTAACCATAACAAGGCCCACAAACTCTTAGCGTTCCATCTCCTAGGGTTAGGTTTTTTGTTGTTTAGGGTTTTCCCTTAATTTTCAATAATAAATAGGCCATTGAGGCTAATTGTAACATAGTTCAAAGGCATGTATTTACCACATCTCCTTTCAGAGATAAGCTATCATCACCCGAGCTAGTATTATTTCCATTTTGTTTGTATGCATATTTCAATATTTGATATTAATTAAATGAAGTGTTATTTCTGTTGCATATCTATATTTATGGTTATATCTGTAATTTTTTACATTCTTATTTAAGTTCGAATCAAAGATGAGGACGATGATGGATTCCTTACATAAAAGGAAGGTGCAGGGACATCTACACCGCAGTGTTCTACAGATGAAAGACTAGAAAGTACAAGGACAAAGAAAATAGAAAGAAAAGGTAAAAAAGTAGGAAGAAAAACAAACAAGGAAATAAGGAGGGAAAAAACTAAAAAAGACAAAGAGTTGGGAGTCCAACACGCTATCACTCGTCAGCTAGTAGGAGGGGGGAAAAGGGAAATAATATGGGCCCAGATAAGGGGGTGGGAAATAAAAAAAAAGTGATTAATGAATATAATCTCCTAGAATTGTAGGGTACTGGGATCAGTAAAAATAATAATGGAAGTGAAATCCCTAATCCAAAAGGAAATACCAGATGTCACCCTACTACAAGAGACAAGATGGATGAGCAGACCCTTCACTCAATCCAAAACAAGATTTGGAGCCACAACAACCTAGAAACAGTCAGTTTGAGAGGGGCATCGGGAGGACTTTGTATGATGTGGAACCTTGCGAAACTGCAATTGGTAAGTTCTTTAAAATATACTCTTTGGATTGCAACTTCTTTTAATATAAGAGAGATGCATCAATCCTTCACAGTGATCAATGTCTACATGCCCACTCATTTCTGAGAAAAGCAAGAATGTTGGAAATCCCTAATGGAGCTAAAAGGTATAGAGTATGGTCAAAAGTGTATTCTTGGAGGAGGGAAGCCATGAAAAAAGGGGTGGATCCATTGTTCAAGATGCCCTCCAAGAGCATATGGAAGATATTATATTAACTCTAAAACTCTTTGATGTCAAGCCCCAAAAATTTCTGTATATTTGGACCAATAAAAGGGCAGACATGAGCCATATCGGGGCCTGACTAGACCTCTCTCTTGCCTTTGACAACCTCCTTATCCTAAATTTATGCCTTAAATCCTCTATTCTGCCGTGGTCTGGTTCTGACCATCGGTCGATCAGTCTGATGATCTCCCAACCCCTGAAATCGGGTCCTATCCCCTTTCAAATTTCTTGCCCTATGGTTTGATGTCCATGATTTATTGGAGGTTGTTTCCCTCTCATGGTCGGGGTGGATTGAGGGAAGCCTAATAACTATTTGGGAGTCCAATATTCATAGGCTAAAAGATGACATTAAAAATTGGCTCAAGAAAAACAAATCTGGAAGATAAGGCAAGATCAAAGAGATGGAAGAAGACTTAGCTTCAATCCAGGGACAAATGGAAACAACCTCGGTAAGAATATCAAACTTCCAAAAAGAAGCAATGACTTTCAAGGCCCTCCACGCAAACCTTAGGAGTGAAGAGGAGTACTGGAGATTGGAATAAATAAATAATTGGCTGAAGGCTGGGGATACGAACACAAAATTTTTCCATAAACAATCCAAGTTCAGGGAATCAAAAAAAACATAGAACAGATAAATTACGGTGGGAAAACCATCAAGAATTTTGAAGAAATTAAGAGAGTGGTGGTAGAACACTATGGAAATATATATACAAGGGACCCTACAAGGGATATAGATAGCAAGGAATTCTTCCTGGAAAGTATCATAGAGATGGTGTCAGAGGAAATGAATAAAACTTTGGTATCCCCTCCTTTGATCGATGAAATCAAAGGGGTAATATTCTCCTTCCCCCCTGATAAGGCTCCTGGCCCGGATGGATTCTCAACTGGCTTCTATCAATTTTTCTAGGAGGTAATAAAGAAGGATCTTTTGATGTCCATGATTTATTGGAGGTTGTTGCCCTCTCATGGTCGGGGTGGATTGAGGGAAGCCCAGTAACTATTTGGGAGTCCAATATTCATAGGCTAAAAGATGACATTAAAAATTGGCTCAAGAAAAGCAAATCTGGAAGATAAGGCAACATCAAAGAGATGGAAGAAGACTTAGCTTCAATCCAGGGACAAATGGAAACAACCTCGGTAAGAATATCAGACTTCCAAAAAGAAGCAATGAATTTCAAGGCCCTCTGTGGAGTACTAAAAAGGTATGCTTTTGATGATCATTTCAGTGGCTTTTCAACAGAACTTGTGAACCTTTTTGCATCATGAACTTGGAAAACAATGAAGAATTATAACAAAACATGTGAGATTAATATGCAAGACTTAACCGCTGATAATTGTCATTCTCCTGTGCAGGAAAGGGTGAAAACGAGGAGTTGTTGTTCCAAAGAAAAAGACAAGAACAGGGTAATTGCTGTCCCTTTGACGGGGGACCGAGTGAAAACAAGGCTAAGCAGATCAAATCAAACCGGCCCAGAAAAGGAGGAGAAGACACCAGCTCGGCGGAGGAGAAAAGAGATGATTAAGGATTAACAGTTTGGCGAATCCCTCAGGATATTTGATCCTAAGGGATCGCTGCTTTATCTATCTTGTTACTTAGACATCTCCGCCGTCACCCTTATATAAAGGGACAACACTGTTAGCTTTGGGGGGATTATGCTTTTATGTAATTTCTGTTAAAGATCAAACTTTGATCATCGAGTCTCGTTGAGAACTGGTTCATTGTACTTCTGTTTTATGCATTAATACAAACTTGGTGATTATCGTATCTCTGCGTCTGGATTAACTTAAAGCGGTGTACCCTTGGAGGCTAAGGGCCCGGCCCCGGAGGACACTTGCTTTTGTATCACTACGATTTGATTTCTGCGTGATTTGCTTATCATCGTTATTTGGTAATCTGATATGCTTTATAAGTTGACATCACATGCTCTGTTAAGATTAATTCATCAAGGTTTTTACAGACAAAACCGTTGTATTGACTCTGCATTATATTACTGATCCTTTCAGAGTTGATTGAATGTTATTAGTCTTGACCGAATATTATTACTGTTCGTTATAGAGCTTTTGTGTTGTACATTCATGTTATAGAATTCATCCGAAAGTTGTGTTCTTTATGATTGTTGGATTCAGAAGTAATGTTGTTCTATTTTGAAAAGCAGTCGTATTCCTGTTAATTAAGATTGATTCTAGATCAGATTACTATTCAAGTGTGTTGTGTGCGTATATGATTTCCAAGCGCTGTTCCATAACTTATCAGTAATTAGTGTTGTTCTATTAGTGTGTGCTGCTTGATTTGCCTTAAGAATGAAAGATTGTTGTTTGATTACGATGAGTGCATTTGAGTTAGTAGATTCAGTTTGATTACTGCTCACGAGACTTAGTTGCTTAATTGTTGTTCCATTTCAGAATTGTTGTTCCATTTTAGAATTGTTGTTCCATTCCAGATTTACTGTTCGATTTCTTATTTGTTGTTCCATTTTTCTATCTGTCGTTTGATTTACTCGCATTAGTTGTTTTGGTGTGAGAGACGATCTGTGGCTGTAGTGAGCCTCAGCATTTACTGTCTAGCTCTCAGACCAGTGGTCCATGCTCTAATTTCCTTTCCATCAGTTTCCAAAGGGATGGGTTATCGCTGCCGAACCCTTGACTGATAAGTTGCCTAGTTTTCTGAGTGTGTGATTTATTCCTTTGAAGTAACTTAGTTATAGACAAGCATCCATTTACTCTTGTATTTTTGAACGTTGTACTACTAGCATTACTCTGACAAATGATAGCCTCAGACTGAGACACTCTTTGAAATAACAAAATGCTCCCGGATTGACATATTAATGTGAGGTAATTAGAGGTGAAAGAGACCCTTTTTATAGCTCTACATTTTGGTGCCGTTGCCGGGGAAAGAGTGTAGCCATTTGTCTTTTTCAGAGTAGTGTACGAACCTGCTAGGGAAGAGTTGGATCTTAAAAACGGAAGGTAAGAACCTGCGTGCGGAGCATGTAAAAGCCCTGCTCCACTGTCCGCTTTCCTAACAGATTTTCTGTTGCTTTGTTTGAATAGAATTTAGTAGTTCATTTGAGTGCATGACTAAGCAGAAAAAACCAGAAAAGAATATCAAACCTCCACCCAAACCTGAAAAAGCTAAGGGGCTGGTGACCCTTGGCCGAACGACCTTCATAGACGAAATCTATAAGAAAACAGAATCTCAGCCATCAGTAGGCCCCAGGAAAATCATTTCTAAACAGCCTACTAGTTCCCTTCAGGCCACAGGATCACCATCTGTAGCCTTTGCTGAGGTGCATAGTCAAACTGAAGAGCAAGACTTTCAAGAAATTGAAAATTCTACTCCAGAACTATTGCAGGAAGGGAATTTCAGCAACCTTTGTGAAGGAGAAGGAGAAACAGGGGAAACCGAGGAACCAAGATCTCCTATTGAAGCAAATCAGCCATTAAATAGTCCAGATAAGGGGAGCGCTGCAAAAATCATTGTTGAAGGAACCCAATCTCCTCAGACATCAGGTATTTTCATTATCCCGGATAAAGGAAGTGCTATTAAAACTATCCCTGTCAAAGCCATTCCCTCTCAACCTAGGAATACCCTCTTAGATATCACAGAAGGTTATTGGCATATATTTGATCCTATGGTTTAGAACCAGCCAAACACTCAAACCTCTACATTACAATACCCTATAGTGGATTCTGCAGCAAATGCGCCCATGAAAGTTATCCCTCTTCAACATATCCCTACATTTCACGGTCTCACATCAGAAGATCCGAATGCATTTTTATTTGAATTCGATGTGTTGTGCAGGGGATATGATTACACCACCGATCCCCAGAAATTGAAATTATTCCCCTCTACATTAAAAGGGGCTGCTTTAAGATGGTTTATGGGACTAGGTGGTGGGTCATAAACAATTGGGATCAAATGAAAGAATCTTTCTTGAAAAAATATCAGGACTATTGTAGGTCTAGAGAATTAAAGGACGAAATATTCCAAATGACAGCCAAACCGAATGAAACATTAGAGGAGTATGTGGAACGTTTTCAGTACAATCTACAAAGATCTCCTTATGCATCACTACCTTTACCTAATAATGTGTTAAAAACTGCATTGATAAGGGGCATGAAGGAACAATGGATTGAAACATTAAACATCATGGGAAAAGGGGATATTTATCAAGATAACTTTGCTGACATCATTGATTTATGTATCAAGAGTTCGAGAGGCAGCACAAGAGTAAAACCGGCAGAACATGATCGGTTTGTAAGAGATAACAAAATATCAACAAAAGGAGTAACACGTGTAGAGATTGGAAATTTATTGGAAAATTTTAAAACTGATATTCTGGGGACACTAACTACACAACTTGATATTATGCAGGCTAAACAGAAGCAGATGGAGGCAGAACAGAATTTGGCGATCTTCTGTCCCCGATGCAGGAAAAAGCATAGTCACAAGGAATGTCCACTGGATACAGTCCAAACATGCGCCATCTGTACAAAAGATCACCTTACGGAAAGCTGCCCCTCACTTCCTAGATTGAAAGCGGTATATAAGGAAGCGGAAGAAGAACCAAAATCGGTGTACTTGATCAACCAGCGCCGCCAGTGGCAGCCGAGACAATCTGGTATGTTTCCAGACCCAACTTCTTCTTTTCAGCCTCCACAGTATAATTCTCAACAATATAGTATGTGGCAAAGTCAGTCCCAACCCCCATTTTCAAACTGGTCACCACAGTCGTTTCCTTCTTCAAACCCGTGGCTGAATCAGGCAAACCAATCTGGTTGGCCGAATTTCCCTTACACTCCACCATATTGGCAAAATAGCCCATATCCTCCACAATGGACTCCCCCTACTTCACAAAGTTCACCCTGGCAGACAAACTGGCAAAGACCGATGCACCAGCCAGTAGGTACTATTCCACTCCCTCAACCTACTCTGCCAGCCTTACAACAAAATCCCCAGTCTAATCTGAGACCGCAACTCCCAGCCCAACCCAACCCCAATCCAAATAATAGACCGGTCCAATCTCTCCAAATTATAGAATCACCAGAAATAGGACCCGACCTCAGGGAGTGTAATGATCTTCAGTTACGATCTGGACGTATTATTGAAACTGAGGGAGATAAAACAGTTAATATTGAAGATCAGTTACCAAGAGAACATCAGTTGCAACAAGAGGATGTAAATAAGCAGCAGACTCATAATCAAGCAACCACATCCTCTCCTCTGTTCCCAGAACGATTAGTCATACCTCGACCTTTACAGTATCCTAACTTCGACATTCTGGGAGAATTACAAAATCTGTACATAAAAATCCCATTCCTCCAATCCATTCAGGACATTCCTATATACGCAAAAGCTATCAAAGAATTGTGCATAAAGAAACCAAGGAGGAATATAACAATTAATCGAAGAGTCCAAGTAGTCGGTACTTTATCTGATTTACTATCCGGGAAAGAAACACCCATTAAATAGGAAGACCCATGAAATCCAATTGTAACTGTTCAAATTTATGGTCAGACCCTGTCTAATGCCTTAGTTGATCTAGGAGCTGCAATTAATATTTTAACAACCACTACTTGCCAAAAGATCGACATTACATCTGTAGAACCCACCTCTACTTTGTTAGAATTGGCTGACCGATCTGTGGTTAAACCGGAGGGTACTCTACATGATGTCATGGTCTCTGTAGATTCCTGGGAATATCCAACCGATTTCCTGATAATTAATCCAAAAACCCGACTTGATGGACACCCGCTAATCGTAAGTAGACCTTGACTTGCCACTGTCGATGCTTACATTGGTTGCCGGCAAGGAAATATGACCATAACCAAAGAACCAAATATCAAGAATTTAGTTCTATATCCTCCAGTGCAGCCAAGTGTCACAATAATTAAAACTAACAAGCACCCTGTATCATACCTTACTGATAACAATAGATCTCCACTAACTATACAAGAGGCACTTGATTTTAAAGATCAAACAGAAGATGATGCCATTAACAACTTCATTAGTCAAACTTGTTATAGACATTTTTGTGCCTTACACCTCTAAGCATGAAATGTCCATAAACCAAGGGATCCTAAGTCCCTAAAAGTGTTGTTCCGGCCCCTAAAGGAACAAGGCCAACAAATTACAACTTCTCCCATAAGTTCTCCACCAGAAACTGCTCAGAATCAGTCAAATCAGGATCATTTCTGCTGCTCCACTAGCTAGCTGCGTTGCATAGCACCCAAGTACACTAGCTAGGTGCGTTGCAACACACCTAAATGCACTACCAGGGTGCGTTGAGTGGGAAATGACAAATGGCAGTGTCATTCCGCGAGGTGGACAGACAATGGAAGCTTCCAGAATCTTCCCCAATGACACTTGCCTCACTGAGTTCGACCAAGGATGAGTAAGAGGCTCTCAGTCTCCAAGTGGAAGCAAGAACTGACAGAGAGAGGCCACTAGTCAAATCATAAGCTGACTCATCCTCTTTGCATACATCTATATATGGATCCCTCATCCCAGAGATCCGGAGGCTGGAATTTTGTACATTGCAGAGAATTGTTGTTGGTTTTGAGATAGATATCAGAGTATTGGGTGATTTATGCTTTGTTGGAGGTGAAGAGGGGATTCCTTTGCTGGGAGGTTGATGCTGGATCAGGAATCATCGGTTGTAACTCCTCCTGGATCTTCTTGTTATATCAATAAAACTATTTGAGTTTCTCCTACATGCTTGTGTATCATTGATGTTTGTTACATTTGGATGTTTAGCTTAAATCTGATCCTAAGCTATTTATGAATATAAATCCATGTCTTTGTGTAGTTTTCGTCTTTTGTGATCTTACAGGAACTTGGTAAAGCTGGGCAAGTAAGTGAGCAGGTAGCTGGAAGCTGTCAAAGAGGAGAGAGATTGGATCAAAGGACTAGCGCAAGACACAGGTTGGTTCATCCTATTCCTCTTCGTTTATAGTTCATAAAGAAGAATACGAAAGTAGTTTTCTCTGTTTGTTTCTAAGGTCACTGTCACACCTTAGTGGGATAGGGTCGTTCTGAGTAGACACTTTTCCCGTTAACAAAATGGCGACTCTGCTGGGGATCGTGTCTAATTAGTTTGTTTGTGTTTCTCTTGTTGTTTGTTTCATAAACATAGAAGTAACAATCGAACTGCATTTTCCATTAAAGTAGACATCTGCTACTTCAATCCATTCACTGGATCTGTTTATGATTTGAACAACTGATTCACAAATGATCTGATTGCCCTTTGTGATAGCTCTTAGACCTCTTTTAAATCTACCCTCTGATTGTGCATTACTGATTGCTTTTACTCGGCCAAAAACCATAGATTAAACTGCAAACCGTGACCCAGAACTCGGATAGAATTCTCGTTTCTGCCCCAGCGCAGGCTCTGTGAAGAGATTCTGCATTTCAACACAGTTCTTGAGAGGGATACCTGCGCTGCAATCCAGTTTCTCTGTGTAACAGGTGCGCTGATCAGCCTAGCCTTGTGCAGCTGAGGTTCTTTGCTTCATTTTTTCAGTTTTGTCTCTGATTTTTGCAGCCTGTGATCAGTGTATGTGTCTATTTAAAAACCCCTTTTCTTTTCCTTAATTCCGCCTCCTTTGTACAAAAAGACTGTAGATGTTTTTGTGTGTTTGTTACATCATTTACAGTTTTCCATTGAAAAAGTAGAATAGTCATACTGTCGTCCTTTGATTTAGATCTGTCGTAAGTGTCGATTTTGATCTTAGGAGAAAGTTTATTTGCTGTTGACAGTCGATTATGCTTTTACTTTTGCCTTTGGTTTGAATTTGTGACTTTCTAGTGTCGAAACGAGTATTTATTTCAAAATCATAAAGTTTCGTAATCATCTCTACCTTTTGATTTCAAAAAGAAGCTTGTTTGTGTTTGTCACTTGAAAGCAAATTTAGATTTGTACATCAACTTTCTTTTTAGGCATCAATATTAAGAAAGTGAAAACAAATACATGCACATGTGCATTTGCATATTGATAGTCTACTTGGCTTGATTTAGGAAAAGTGCATTTACAGTGTGCTCTTTGCTCTTTGAGAAAATATTGTGTCTTTCTTTTCCCCTTGTAGCTAGGATTTTCATTGCTGAAAAGAGATAAAAGTTTGCTTATCATCTTTAGATTGCATTTTAGGAATTACATCTACATCTCGTGGTGATCCCAAAAGGCAAAATTTATAAGAAAGATCAACTTAAAATAAATTGAATGAATCTAACAACACTTTGGAACTTAACGCACAACATTTAGAGGTCTAGGCTAGAGACGTATTCCGGCGTCGTAAAGCCTGGTAACTGTTGTCCTCACTGATGGTTGGGTGATTCCTCCACTTTGAGACGATAAGTGCCAGTACGGACTTGTGCTCCCACATACCGTCGAGTATATATTGGGAGACCCCTATAGGCTTAAAACCTTTTATCCATAGGAAGCCATGTCGGTCGCCCTACTGATCGCAATGCACCGAACACAGCATTCGGGAAGATTGACTGCCGTACCGTAAAAAGTATTCTGCAGTTTTGCGATTGGTTTGGTACTCCCTCTACCTAGATCTCCAGAGCAGTCCCTTTCGTTCCTTTTCAGACTCCTTAACGGAAAAGGTCCATCTGAGCACTTGTCACTTCAGGCTCATTAAAAATCGAAGGAGACTAGAGTCATCTTTTGTGTTTTCTCGACTCTTAAAAATTGAAAAAACAAGTTGTGTCAAAGCGTCTAAAAATTTATTTTAAATGAAATATTCATACCCTTTTCCTACGTTGATCTTAGGTTGAGAAAATGGAGTCTACCAACCAAGGAATTCCCCTTGGTGGAGATCCTAGTCCCTTCTCCTCTTGGGGAGATGTTGGTGCACCCCATTTGGCCACATTGTCGCTTCCAGGACTGAGAATTGGCTTGCCAGTATGGCTCTTCTCAACCAATGTCGTTCAGAACACCACTATTCCTGAACAATCAAATCAGCAACCAGACGAGTCCAGAGTTGCCCACCAACCTTCTACTTCCTCTAATTCTTCCTCTCCTCCTTCCTCTTCGCTTGATGGGGCTGGCAAATCCAAAAGTCAAGTTCCTAAGGAGAAGAAGGAGAAGAAGAAGAAATAAAAGAAGAAGAAGGAGCCAAAGGCGAATGGGGGAAAACGAGTGTCGTCTAACGAAAATCCACACACTGCACCGACCAGGCCTAAATCGCCATGTGTCATTTGCAAAGGAGACCACTTTCACAGAGATTGTCCTTGCATCCCTCAGATACTAAGGGACTGGTCTCCTCGTTTGCACAATCCGGTGTCATCAACCTCTGATGATCATGTTGAAAGCACACCGTCAACTAGCGAAAGTGAAGCCCCAGGACAAAAAGGGAAAGCTAGATTTCCTTGTAAACTGTGCGAAGGCAATCATGCCATCCACCGTTGTCCCTTCTTAGACGAAGCGAAAAGAGTTTTGGATGATCATCCGGTTTCACCGTTACGACTTCCTCCTGGATATAAAAAACTCTTGCCGAGTCCGTCGCTAGTTGAGAATCCAGCTGGCCCGCTCAAGTGGTCGGCTGAAGCGCCTATCATTGAAGATAAACCATCTGAATCCATACCAGACGAAAGTCAAAAGGTCGAGGCGGCAGTTGACCCGGTCTTGCCTTCAGAGGTTTTATCTTCGGATGATACAGTCACTGAAGAGAACAAGGATGACACCGTCCAAATTCTCTTCATCAACACAGACTCCGACGAACATGGGGGCAATCTACCCATTCCCTTACCGCAGGAGGGAAGTTCGTCAGAGCCATACCCGGCCGTCTACTCGGTCCCACCTCCAAGCAACCTAGTTGTCTCCTTCGACTGGAATCAACTAGGTAGACCCCATTTACCAGCAAGTGTACCATTCCGAATTATCGTTCAAATATATAGAATGGTCATGGCTGGTACCATCATAGATGAGGGGGCTTCTGTGAGTATCCTTTCCTCTATTGCTTGGAAAGTGCTTGGTTCGCCATCGCTGTTGCCTGAGATGAGAAATCTGACAGGCTTTGATAAAGGAACCAGTCGACCTTTAGGGATCCTTCCCGATGTGCCCATAACATTGAGAAGGAAGACAATTCAAATGAACGTAATGGTTGTTCAAGGACCCTTGGATTATAACCTACTCCTTGGACGAGACTATATTTATTTCATGGGAGCCATCGTCTCCTCACTCTTTAGAGTAATGTGTTTTCTGCACGAAGGAAGAGTGGTCAAGCTCGTGGACCAACTTTCATTTCCCGGATCACGCATAGCAAATAGTCACATACCATCCCTAAATGGTCTCTTCACGCAAGAAATGTCTCAAACCCCAGTCCTTCCTCCCGATGAGCACGAGTGATTCGGAGAGATATGACTGAAACCCAGGGGGCATGCGTCCTGGTCTGCTTCGGCAGGAAAACTTCGGGTATAGGGTAGGTTTCCGCGGGAGAATATGACTAGTCTGTACCCCGTCCGTCGGTGGAAGAGGGGTTATTCTAGAATAAGATTCTCTTGTCAAAGTTATGTGAGTTGGCAGACGTCGTCACTCACCTTTGTTTATCTTGGTAGACATCGCCGAAGAAGTGTTTTGTTTGCAGCGCGAATAGAACAATCTTTGGGTAACCTGGAAGAGGTAGGCCTTTCCTGATAGAACAAATGTTTTGTCTGCAAATTGAGGGGTAACCTTGAAACCATATTTTATACCTGGGGGCATGCAAACCTTTTGGAGTGCAAGCAAAGAGCGATTATTTATCTGTTTTTTGGATTAGTCGTCTCCTAACTTGCATAAAGAAAGGGTGTGGGGCAAAACTCTAAAAATTGCCAATTTTATATGAGAAATTCTTATCATATGACTGGATTAATCGAGCAGTTTTAGCACATAGTTCAAGCTCGTTAAAAAATAAACATAAGACATGAGCAAATGTTTCCACCCGCGTTTAAGCTCATTAAAAAATGAACTATTCCCCGGTAAATAACCACCGTGAATGTAGCATTTCAGCCATTAAAGCCTTGGTCGTGTTTGCACCGTCACCTCCACTTTTCCATTGGCCGATCATTCACCTCCATTTCATTGTTTACCCATTTTGAGGAACAGCTACGAAGAGTGATTTCACTAGCCATCCTTGTGACACTGCCGTGATTGGAAAATTCCAAACCTTACCTAGAATCAGCTGCTACCCATTTTATCACTCGTTCCTCAAAAGACGAGTCTTCTTTAAGCTCTTTTCAACTGACTCGTAAAATATGAAAAGATTGCCGATTTTTGGCCTTCCATCTCGTTAAAGCGACCGGAAGTGCTATCCCTCCTCTAGATTTTAATCTTTTTGGACCTGAGGGATTATTGCACAAAAAGATCGAGCGCTTGTTTTGTTCGGCTCGTTAAAACTATCGAAAATTCATCCCTTCTGTATTGTTTTATAATTTTTCAGACTTAAGGGATTAGATGACGAAAAAGGAATTTTGGAGTTACCTTTACGTACCTTTTTAAACTCTCTAAAAATGAAAAGGACCGAGTTATCTTTGTCGTTAAACTCGTTAAAAAGATCAATAGCGACAAACTTGTCTTTAGACGAGAACGAGTTTCACTATCGCTAGGCTCGTTAAAACATAGCGATGGGTTTTCCCGAAGGGAAAATTATAGAACAAGCATATGTTATCTTCCTCAAGCTTGACAAAAATAAACAGGTACTGGTCAACAATGACTGGGGAAAAATTGGGAAGAAAACTCAAATAATCTTTATTGGTAGCAAGTCGCTCTTGAACATGACACTTCCACTCCATGCTTGAGTCGGGTTGGGTTGTTTCATTCACCGGTCACATCACCATGGTCACGCCATACCATCCACATTTGGGGTAAATGCTACCAATCCATCACATAAGTGTCACCGACATGTTCAAGAGAAGTCATCCAGAGAAGTCACCTGTGTCCCATCCACTACCATACATTATACTTCATTCTTTCATGACTGCCATCCTGAACCATATATCATCAGATCGTTTTCACCTCCATCAAAATCATTTGCTCCGTTCCGTGTCATTGATGTGGGATTCATTAAGGCCCTCCTTTGACAGATCGCTTCTTGTCAACACCAGCTCATTATCCAAGAAGTTGATCTAGGAACACCCCATTCAGTACTTTGAAGCTTGCATGCCTCAATGGCAAGTATTTCACTTCTGGCGACAGGTATACATCAATGACCTTCGACCGAAAGATTTTGCGTGGTGTTCGACGCCAAGTCCTTTATTCACACCACGTGAATTGTACTGCAGTATCTTGAGGGTCATCATCATTATCGGTGATTCCTCTCGCGCTTGTTAACAGTTTACATCATTGACTGGTAATCAAGCGATGTCTTTCCATGTTCGACTTCAAAACATTTCTCACATGGATCGACTTGTACTTCAAGTGAAGATCGGACGAGATTGAAGACCCCGGATCTAGTTTCATCCATCCGGGCTGTGATATATATTCAGGAAAATAAAGACATTGAAATGTACAGCACTGCAGCACAGATAATCATCCTACCAAAAGGATGATGACTCTATCAGAATCATCAGTCTACCATCAGACGATTGTCTGTCCTATGTACATGAAAATGAATTTATAAAGCTGAGCATGGGGATGCCCGCCTCAGCTAGATCATGAAAACAGTATGAAGATAATGTATTGTATTGTATCTTATTACAGGTCTCCTCCCAGCATTGAAAGAACTTCAGATCCTCCTAATAAAGCATTTCACCCGATAAACGGCCTCATACTTTAGGGGGCAACTGTTATAGACATTTTTGTGCCTTACAGCTCTAAGCATGAAATGTCCATAAACCAAGGGATCCTAAGTCCCTAAAAGTGTTGTTCTGACCCCTAAAGGAACAAGGTCAACAAATTACAGCTTCTCCTAGAAGTTCTCCACCAGAAACTGCTCAGAATCAGTCAAATCAGGATCATTTCAGCTGCTCCACTAGCTAGCTGCGTTGCATAGCACCCAAGTACACTAGCTAGGTGCATTGCAACGCACCTAAATGCACTACCAGGGTGCGTTGAGTGGGAAATGACAAATGGCAGTGTCATTCCGCGAGGTGGACAGACAATGGAATCTTCCAGAATCTTCCCCAATGACACTTGCCTCACTGAGTTCGACCAAGGATGAGTAAGAGGCTCTCAGTCTCCAAGTGGAAGCAAGAACTGACAGAGAGAGGCCACTAGTCAAATCATAAGCTGACTCATCCTCTTTGCATACATCTATATATGGATCCCTCATCCCAGAGATCCAGAGGCTGGAATTTTGTACATTGCAAAGAATTGCTGTTGGTTTTGAGATAGATATCAGAGTATTGGGTGATTTATGCTTTGTTGGAGGTGAAGAGGGGATTCCTTTGCTGGGAGGTTGATGCTGGATCAGGAATCATCGGTTGTAACTCCTCTTGGATCTTCTTGTTATATCAATAAAACTATTTGAGTTTCTCCTACATGCTTGTGTATCATTGATGTTTGTTACATTTGGATGTTTAGCTTAAATCTGATCCTAAGCTATTTATGAATATAAATCCATGTCTTTGTGTAGTTTTCTTCTTCTGTGATCTTACAAGAACTTGGTGAAGCTGGGCAAGTAAGTGAGCAGGTAGCTGGAAGCTGTCAAAGAGGAGAGAGATTGGATCAAAGGACTAGCGCAAGACACAAGTTGGTTCATCCTATTCCTCTTCGTTTATAGTTCATAAAGAAGAATACGAAAGTAGTTTTCTCTGTTTGTTTCTAAGGTCACTGTCACACCTTAGTGGGATAGGGTCGTTCTGAGTAGAGACTTTTCCCGTTAACAAAACTGAATCCGGATCCTGCACACAGTGTCACATGATAAAAGCAGCATTTGATAATGAATTAGAAGAAGATCCTCTGAAATATACGCATGACCAAACAATACCTGTTACTTCTGTTGCAAACAGTAAAATTTTGGAAATTGAACCGGGAAAAAATTTAAATATTAATGCCAACCTCACACGTGAACAAGAAACGAAGCTCATCCATTTGTTAAGAAAATATCAAGAAGCATTCGCATGGGATTACCCTGATATGAAAGGAATCGATCCCCAATTATGTACACACCACATTTATATAGAAAAAGATGCCAAACATGTTCATCAACCGCAAAGGAGACTTAATCCTCATCTAAAGGATGTGGTAAAAACTGAACTTCAGAAACTTTTAGATGTTAATTTTATCTATCCTATTTCTGATAGTAAATGGGTCTCTCCACTTGTGGTGGTACCAAAAAAGAATGGGAAATGGAGAATCTGTGTGGATTATAGGGAACTAAATAAAGCAACACAAAAAGACCACTTTCCTCTCCCATTCATAGACCAAGTATTAGATACTTTAGCAGGAAAGAAATTATTTTCTTTCTTGGATGGCTTCAGTGGATACAATCAGATTCAGATTTCCCCAGAAGACCAGGACAAAACTACTTTTACTTGTCCTTGGGGAACATTTTCCTATCGAGTTCTACCTTTCGGCTTATGTAATGCTCTTACCACATTCCAAAGGGCTATCCTTAGCATTTTTGCAGATTTAATAAATGATGGACTTGAAGTATACATGGATGACTTTACACCATATGGAGATGATTTTGATCCAGCACTAGACACCCTAGAAAAAGTCCTACAACGCTGCATAGCTACCAGGCTTTGCTTAAGTCACGAAAAATGTTACATGATGATGACTGAAGGACTTATCCTAGGACACTATGTTTCAGCAGCCGACATTTAGGTAAACTCGGCCAAAATCCAAATACTTTTGCTTATTCCCACTCCTACTACTCAAACAGAGGTACGCAGCATTTTTGGATTTTCCGGTTATTATAGACGATTTATAGAACATTATTCACACATTGCTGCACCTTTATATGCACTAACTGGTAACGTTGATTTTCTTTGGACAGAAAAATGTGAGCGTGCTTTCAAGGATTTAAAGAAGCTCGTATCCACAGCCCCAGTCCTTCGAGGACCAAACTGGGATTTACCATTTCAGATATCATCTGATGCCTCAGATACAGCCAGTGGCGCAGTCCTTGGGCAGAAAGAGGATAAAAAACCATATGCTATCTATTACATCAACAAAAATTTATCCCCTGCTGAATTAAATTACACTGTTACTGAAAAAGAATTCCTAGCTGTAATACATGCTGTCAATAAGTTTAGACATTATATTACAGGCTATCCTGTTATCTTGTATACAGATCATTCTGCCATAAAATATTTAGCAAATAAGCCTGTCACAAATGCCAGAATAACTAGATGGTTGATTTTATTGTAGGAATTCGATATTACAATCAAGGATTGGCCGGGAAAAGAAAACCCTGTAGCCGATTTTCTCTCAAGAATTCTAAATCCAATCGATGCAGCAGCAGTTGAAGATCAATTTCCGAACGAACATCTGTTTGTTGTTGCCGTTCAAACACCCTGGTATGCAGATGTTTCCAATTACCTCGCAGTAGGTAAACTACCAAAACACCTAACCCCTAATGAACGCAAACAGATTGTTCAGAAGAGTACTCAATTCTCGTGGATTGGGGCTATTTGTTTCACACAGGGGCAGACATGCATATCAGGAGATGTGTTCGAGAAGATGAAATCTTTGACATCCTAAAAGCCTGTCATGATGGACCATGTGGTGGACACTTCACTAAGCGTAAAACTGGACATAAAGTACTGCAGATAGGATATTATTGGCCCACCATTTTCAGAGATGCAAAGAAATTTGTCCAAGCCTGTGACAGCTGCCAGCGAGCAAGACGTCCTGGTCAATCTGACAAGATGCCTCTGAAATCACAGTTAGTCATTGAACCATTCGAGCGATAGGCTCTTGATTTTGTTGCACCCATCAACCCATCATCAAATCAGAAAACATATATCTTGGTGGCAACAGAATATGTCACCAAATGGGTTGAAGCAGAAGCATTGCCAAGAACCACAGAGGACTCTATCATACAGTTCATGTTCCATCTATTTGTATGTTATGGCCTTCCAAGGGAAATAATTACAGACGAAGGACCACAATTTGCTGGGAATAGATTAGCTGCAACACTCAATAATTATCACGTCCAGCATAAAATCACTACTCCATACCACCCACAGGCGAATGGACAAGTAGAAAGCAGCAATAAGGTAATAGAATCAATCCTAACGAAAACCATTGTGTCACATAGGTGTGATTGGGCTGCCAGACTACCTGAAGCACTCTGGGCCTATAGAACAACATGGAGAAGCACCACTGGTTACTCACCTTATCAATTAGTGTTTGGAAAACAACCCATTTTTCCCATAGAATTTGAAATCCAAACATTACGAACAACACAGGAAGTTGGCTTAGATCTAAGCGAGGCACAGATTAATCGACTACAACAGATCAATGAGTTGGACGAAATTAGGCTCTCTGCACTTCAAAATACAGCACTGATTCAACAGCAGCAAGCTAAATGGCATGATGCGCTCATTAAAAACAAAGTCTTCCATGAGGGAGACTGGGCTCTGTTGTACGACTCTCGGTTTCAGGACTTCCCTGGGAAACTCTAGACTCGTTGGTTGGGACCATACGAAATCCAGAAGGTACATGACAATGGAACCCTTACTCTAATCACCATTGACGGTTCTGGATATGCCTTCAAAGTAAATGGCCACTGAGTTCGTCTATATGGCAAACCACTCACTCGGGAATCCTTCTGCCAGCAGCTACGCCTAGACACTGATATGGAGATTTTAGGAGAGGAAGAGAAGTCTTCCTCACCTGTAATTCATTAAGGAATTCATTTCTTTTTACAATTTGTACATAAGTTCTTTTCTTTGAGTCATTCTTGTACATATATTTAACTAATGTTTTCCTGTCATTTTTGTTGTTCCTTTTCTTTTTCAAAAGAACAACAGTTCGATTTTTGCCGTTCCGTTTCCAAAAGAATAGCATTTGTGTGTTTCTGCTATTCCTTTCCTAAAAGGAACAACATTCTTGATTTCTGCTGTTCCTTTTCAAAAGAAACAACATTCTTGATTTCTGCTGTTCCTTTTCAAAAGGAACAACATTCTTGATTTTCTGTTGTTCCTTTTTCAAAAGGAACGGCATTTGCTTGTTCTGTTGTTCCTTTTCCAAAAGGAATGACATTTGCTTGTTCTGCTGTTCCTTTTCTAAAGGAACAACATTTCCATTTTTGCTGTTCCTTTTTCAAAAGGAACGACACTGCTGCGTGTTTGTTGTCCCTTTTCCAAAGGAACAACATATTTTTTATTTTTGTGTTCCTTTTTCAAAGGAACAACATTTTTGCGTCTTTTGCTGTTCCTTTTTCAAAGGAACAACATTTTTCATGGCTGCTGTTCCTTTTTCAAAAGGAACGTCATTTTGAGTGTTTTGCTGTCCTTTTCCAAGAGAATAGCATTTTTTAAATTTTTGCTGTTCCTTTTTCAAAGGAACGACATTGGTGTGTTTTGTTGTTCCTTTTTCAAAAGGAACGACATTTGCACTTTTGATATCTATGCTCCTTTGTTGGAACACCACTAGCATACTTTTTCTCTCCTTGTGAAACAACTCATTCCTTTTGCTGATCTAAATTGAGGATGCTTCTTGCTCCTATTCTTTCAAAGTCTTTAAGATACAGCGATGCACTTATGCAATGAACACAAAATCACAACATACTGAAATCCACAAATTATAAATCGCTATCTTTATAAGGCTCTGTATTGGTAAGAGGACAAAAGGAAGGACACACTTATTCATCATCTTTTGCTGTCATTATCTTACTAATTTTTCTTTGATTGGTTATCTTTATCATGACAATCCCTTTAATCCTCTTTGATTATTATTTAGGAATAAGAGCAAAGGGTTTATATCTTCCTATTGAGATGGTAAGACTTCTTCCACCATTCCTACTCTTAAGGAGTGTTGAACCACCCTCTGTGTATAAATAAGGAAAAGTGCTTTATGAAAAAGAAAAAAGTAAAGATGAATTATAAGTTCTCAAATGCAGGATAGGGGGTCTCATCAAGAGCCATCCTACCATGATCATAAGGATGGAAGTGAAGTGGCATTCCCACTATGGCCACCACACCAGGGATATGGTCCAAAAGGTATATCAAATAAACAAACCTTGGAACAGGAGGTCTCATCACGAGCCGGCCTGCCCACTTTTCGCTCCTTCCTCGTGAATGGAATTATGGCTAACTGGTTACCAAGCCAGCATAATGGCCTACACTTTGACATTACACTCCTTAATATACACATAAAGGATCATGGTTCCAGGGGTGAAATAAACAACTCTGCCAAGGTTATGGACACATGTCGGCAGCAGAGCACTGTTAATGGTATTGAAGTCACATTGGTTACACCAATAGGTAAGATACTAATACTCTTTTGTTTCTTATATCCTAGGAACTAATCATATATTATTTCCCGACTTATATATCGCATGAACATTTATTACCACCAATCATGGAAAAGTAAGTGACAATGACCACTTGAGATTTGGCAAGTACGACAGATGTCCTATCCCCCCAGCCTCACATCATATCACAACAGCCTCTTACGTAATACGCGATCCAACTTTATGCCTCAATTTTGGTAATTCGTTGTTTTTCTAAACATGGCATATTTTCATACGCTGTTCCTTTATGACTTCGTTGCAAATCGGGTGCTGCTCCTTTATTTGACGGCTGGGACAACCTATCACATTGTGGGGGGGGAGGTTAACCTCATTATTCCCCGAATTATGTGTCAGCTCACTATTCAGGAAAGATAGTGTACTAGGGTATGGCACAGCTTAATGGCATGATATTTCTATTTTTTACACAAGTTGCTGTTCATAAGCCATTTCTGTTGCATACTCTGTTTTTTTCAAAATCTTGCAATTATTACCCTCTCTGTGTTTCAAACAGCACAAGCAGTTGCTGTTCCATTGAGAATCCACAGTGAAACCATGGGAGGAAGGGAAATTCAAAGGGAACCTCAGGTGTTGACAGTCTCCGCTGTTGCCCGGGAGATCCTGGAAAGAGCAGGGTGGCTGACTTATCTCAACCGCTTGCAGGAATCTAACGAAATAGTGGCAATTGAATTCCTGCAAAATCTGCAGGAGGATTACTCCTTAGTAAGGGGGAGACAGATAGCAGTCACCGATGATATAATCGCAGAAGTCTCGGGACTACTAGCCACCGGACCTGTATGGACACTAAAAAAGGAAAGACTACAAAATATTATAGAAATCTTCCAGGACGAAGGCCAGAGCTTGACGATTAAAGGAAAGGGAGTTCTGCGAGCAACGCTAGGAGAGCCCTAGGCAGAATTAGCAAGAACCGTGCAAAGCTACATCACCTGCGAGGGTAGAAAAGACGTGGTAAGACCACGACATCTTAAACTCTTAGCTGTTCTAAAGCAGAAATGCTCTGTAAATCTGCCTGCACTTTTGAATTCATTACTTCATGACGTTGCACGAAGCTTAAAAAAGGCACAGCATGTAGAGTCAGTTGTCAGTCACCACGGGTTAATTCGATTAATTGTTAGTCATAGCCTCACCCAGCAGCAAAGTAGCTGGGAAGAGCTAATTGCAATAATTGAGGGAAGGGCGATAGCACCATCCCCAAAACGTAAGCATACTACCAGCACACCAGAACATCCGGAAAAACGCAGAGAATTAGTAAAACAAAAACATGTTACTAGTACATCTGAACGTCCAGAAACACGCCAGGAATCGGCAAAGCGTAAGCATGCCACCGGTACACCCGAATAGCCAGAGAAATGCAGAAAATCAGTCCAGTTAGCTCGGATATGAGGAAGGCTGGAAAAGCTCCAGGAAAGCACCAGCCAGCCAGTAGAAATTGAGGACGAGCAATCCTCACGACCAGAAATAGAAGTAGAGCAAGCTGAAGGAGAAGAGAAAGAAGAGGCCGAGCAATCTGAAGAGGAGGCTGAGCAATCTGAAATGGAGGCCGAGCAATCCGAAAAATAAAATGAGGAAGAAGCTGAGCATTCTGAAACAGAAGCTGAGCATTCTGAGGCAAAAGCTGAACAATCCAAGCAGGAGGAGGAAATGGGACAGCAGGAAGGTAGCCCACCATAGGAACCAGTGGGAGAAGATGAATTGGCCGCAGTTTTGGCCAATATGGGTGAGTATGGCCAACCTTCCAGTCCAATAGACCTCCACGATAAACCCCAAGAGGAAAATGCATCTGAAAAACCACATGCAGAAGAGGCAGAAGAAGGAAATTTATCTGTTCATGATGAAGAGGAGATAAGAGATACTGAACAGGAACAATTCGTTCCTAAGGCACCAGAGGAAATTCCAGAGGAAGTAGAAGCAGAAAAAGAAGTTGCCCAGGAAGTGACGGAACTAGTTAAGGTTCCCACCCTAGAACAGCCAGAGTAGAACAGTGAAGAAACACCCCAGGAGAAATATCTAGGGACTAGTCACGGCCCAAACCGCAGCAGACAGCCTGCTATTCCTTCTAATGAAACACTGGAAATTAAGGAATTGCAAAAGGAACAGCAGAGATTATTGAGCATAATAGCCCAGCTCCACCAGTAGATCAGGATCCTGAAAGCAAGGTAGAGGGTAAGGAAGACCGCAGGGAAGAAAAAGGTGACCATTCCAGTAAAACTCCGCAAGGCAAAAAGGCAGAGGACTAAAAATCACCCTGCTGTTCAAAACCCTGCTGAAAATCCAGCTGCTGTTCCAAACGATGCTGAGGAACAGACTATTGTTCCATTTGAAAAGGAACAACAGCAAACTGATATTCATGTTAAAATAGAAATGGATGATATGATGACTTGTGACAAGGAAATCCAGACGGAGGCACCACCCTCAGGGGTGATAAGGGTTCTGAACTCAAAACAACGCAATAAGAAAGTTCAGGTAAAACTCTCGGCCTCCACTGCTGCATGGAGAAGAGATCCAAAGACAGTAACCTTGCGCAAGGGATTGAAACGGGCTCAGCAAGAAGCAGAAAATCTTAGAGAGCAAACAGTCCCTCGCGAGAAATATGAAGAACTACAACAGCAACTAAGGAACGTCAATCAATCCGAAAGCCAGGCCTTTGAAGGATGGCGGAAGGAACAAGAGAAAGTTGCAAAGGTAACTCGTAGGCTAGATACTGTTATCAAGCAGATGGATACCTTGTGTTCTTTATACAATGACGTTTTAGCATGTAGGGCCCCTGCCAAAAACTATGCTCTGTTTTTACTGGAACGGTATTTACAATTAAAAATAAAAGCTGTTAAAGTAGGTGCCCCCATACAAATTAACACTGTCAATGACTTTATAGACTGCTGTAAACATTACGGGGCGAAGGTCTAGAGATTGCTGTGTGAATTCTACTTGCATAACCTCGTGCTAGATCAGGAGACTGAGCTGAACCCTGGCCCTTTTGTTGGAGACATCCAATTGCAAGCATTCATCTCATTTGGGGTTAATCAGATTAAATGGCTCAAAGCCTATAATACTTTCCAGAGGCAGGAAAATGGCCTAGATTTGTGGGTAAGGGCTGAGCCTAGGGACCCAGTGCAGTTGTGGAAAGCACATAGAAACCTCATGAGGACTCCGGGTGGCATTGAAACATTAGGACCCATGCATGAGGCACTCATTCGACAAAGTTTAGAATATTTTCTTTCTATCAAAGACCTCTCCATTGATGCAGCCAAATTTCGGTACCGAATCTCTAATCTGAATATCCAGCTCAGGGAACCGTTTAAGTATGAGAATTTTGAATTATCTGCCAACCGTTTGAACCTCTATGGCGAAAGCATTTTGACAGCAGGGCCATCCTGGTTAGGATATAGATTTCGCAGTCCAATTATTTGGCACCCTGCACCCGGGTATCAAGCCCTGTATGAGATGCCTGAGGGTCAAACAGGCCAGTTCTTTGACTACCTAGTTAGTCATCATGGCTGTAGGCCTCCGCATGAGATTCCTTCTCAAGCCTATTCTCTCACTGCCTTGCATGTCAACTACAACGTTTTCATGAGGGCATGAAACAGGGTAAGCAGGGGGGTGTGTGGAGTATTAAAAAGGTATGTTTTTGATGATCATTTCAGTGGCTTTTCAGCAGAACTTGTGAACCTTTTTGCATCATGAACTTGGAAAACAATGAAGAATTATAACAAAACATGTGAGATTAATATGCAAGACTTAACCGCTGATAATTGTCATTCTCCTGTGCAGGAAAGGGTGAAAATGAGGAGTTGTTGTTCCAAAGAAAAATACAAGAATAGGGTAACTGTTGTCCCTTTGACGGGGGACCGAGTGCAAACAAGGCTAAGCATATCAAAGCAAACCGGCCCAGAAAAGGAGGAGAAGACACCAGCTCGGCGGAGGAGAAAAGAGATTATTAAGGATTAAAAGTTTGGCGAATCATCCTGAGGGATCGCTGCTTTATCTATCTTGTTACTTAGACATCTCCACCGTCACCCTTATATAAATGGATAGCACTGTTAGCTTGGGGGGGATTATCCTTTTATGTAATTTCTGTTAAAGATCAAACTTTGATCATCAAGTCTCGTTGAGAACTGGTTCATTGTACTTTTGTTTTATGCATTAATACAAACTTGGTGATTATCGTATCTCTGCGTCTAGATTAACTTAAAGCAGTGTACCCTTGGAGGCTAAGGGCCCGGCCCCGGAGGACACTTGCTTCTGTATCACTACGATTTGATTTCTGCGTGATTTGCTTATCGCCGTTATTTGGTAATATGATATGCTTTATAAGTTGACATCACATGCTCTGTTAAGATTAATTCATCAAGGTTTTTACAGACAGAACTGTTGTATTGACTCTGCATTATATTACTGATCCTTTCAGAGTTGATTGAATGTTATTAGTCTTGACCGAATATTATTACTATTCGTTACAGAGCTTTTGTGCTGTACATTCATGTTATAGAATTCATCCGAAAGTTGTGTTCTTTACGATTGTTGGATTCAGAAGTAATGCTGTTCTATTTTGAAACGCAGTCGTATTCCTATGCTAGATCAGATTACTATTCAAGCGTGTTGTTTGCACATATGATTTCCAAGCGTTGTTCCATAACTTATCAGTAATTAGTGCTGTTCTATTAGTGTGTGCTGCTTGATTTGCCTTAAGAATGAAAGATTGTTGTTTGATTACGATGAGTGCATTTGAGTTAGTAGATTAAGTTTGATTACTGCTCGTGAGACTTAGTTGCTTAATTGCTGTTCCATTTCAGAATTGTTGTTCCATTTTAGAATTGTTGTTCCATTCCAGATTTGCTGTTCGATTTCTTATTTGCTGTTCCATTTTTCTATCTGCCGTTTCATTTACTCGCATTAGTTGTTTTGGTGTGAGAGACGACCTGTGGCTGTAGTGAGCCTCAGCATTTACTGTCTAGCTCCCAGACCCATGGTCCATGCTCTAATTTCCTTTCCATCAGTTTCCAAAGGGATGGGTTATCGCTGTCGAACCCTTGACTGATAAGTTGCCTAGTTTTCTGAGTGTGTGATTTATTCCTTTGAAGTAACTTAGTTATAGACAAGCATCCGTTTACTCTTGTATTCTTGAACACTGTACTACTAGCATTACTCTGAAAAATGATAGCCTCAGACTGAGACACTCTTTGAAATAACAAAACGCTCCCGGATTGACATATTAATGTGAGGTAATTAGAGGTGAAAGAGACCCTTTTTATAGCTCTACACCCTCCATGCAAACCTTAGGAGCGAAGAGGAGTACTGGAGATTGGAATAAATAAATAATTGGCTGAAGGTTGGGGATACAAACACAAAATTTTTCCATAAACAATCCAAGTTCAGGGAATCAAAAAACAACATAAAACAGATAAATTATGGTGGGAAAACCATCAAAAATTTTGAAGAAATTAAGAGAGTGGTGGTAGAACACTATGGAAATATATATACAAGGGACCCTACCAGGGATATAGATAGCAAGGAATTCTTCCTGGAAAGTATCATAGAGATGGTGTCAGAGGAAATGAATAAAACTTTGGTATCCCCTCCTTCGATCGATGAAATCAAAGGGGTAATATTCTCCTTCCCCCCTGATAAGGCTCCTGGCCCGGATGGATTCTTGACTAGCTTCTATCAATTTTTCTAGGAGGAAATAAAGAAGGATCTTTGCATAATGGTGGATTACTCATTCAAGAAATTTGTCATCGGGGGTGGCATAAACACTTCCTTCCTGACTCTGATCCCCAAATAATCAAACCCTTCTTCCTTCGCTAGATTTCCTCCAATATCTCTATATAATGTCTCCTGTAATTTCTTCTCGAAGTTGTTGGCCATAAGGCTCAAACCTTTTCTTCCTTCTTTGATCTCTGCTAACCAGGGTGGGTTTTTACCAGGTAGGAAAATCTTTGACAATATTATCCTAATGCAAGAGACTCTCATTTCGAGTTGGCATAGGGGAGATGAAGGGATGATCATAAAGTTGGACATGGCAAACGCTTTTGATAGAGTTAGGCATGGAGTCCTAATAAAGGTCCTCAAGAAAATGGGGTTGAATTATATATTTATCAGATGGATTAGCCTATGTATATCTTCCCCTTAGATTTCTCTGTTATTCAATGGCTAGGTAGCAGGCTTCTTAAAATATTATAGGTGTCTACGTCAAGGTTTCCCTCTCTCCCCGTTTTTATACATCATTATGGCAGATGCCCTGAGTAGGAAACTAGAGCACGAAAGAGCTTCTCTCAATCTTCCGGGAATTAGGTACAAAGAAGGAATCAGAAGTATAAATCATGGACAGTTTGTGGATGACACAATTTTGATGGGAGGAGCCTCAACTATAATTATCCGACACTTCAAAAGAAACTTAGATAGATTCCTCAATGCTCCCGGGGGGGCATCAATGATAGTAAGATACACATCTATAGCTAGAATATATCCATCTAGAAAGAGAAGAAAATTGAATAAATCTTGGGGCTCAGAGCAGTAAGAGACTGGAAAGAATTCAATTATTTAGGGGTACCTATATTCCTAAGATGAGCTGCTCCATATGTCTAGAAAAAATTTCAAGATAAAATGAAAAAAAAAATAGTAAATTGGGGAGGGATAATCCTTAACCATTCGGGTAGAGAAACCCTAGTGAAGTCTATCCTGTCAGCTATCCCTTTGTATCATTTTTCAGCCCTGCAAGCCCCCAAGTTCATATTACACCAAATGGGGATGTATATAAGGAAATTTTTGTGGGAGGGAGGGAGAACATAAACCAAAAAATACCATTTGGTAAATTGGAAAACGGTTAGATCTTTGAAACAACATGGTGGATTGGGAATAAGGGACCCAGGGATAGAAAACATGGCAATGGGAGCAAAGCTACATTGGACCATGATCATGAAGCCAAATCAATGGTGGACTTAGGTGATTAGGGCAAAGTATTTAAATCAACAAAATGACCAGGAGGAGAGAGAGGACATAGTTTTGGGTTCCCCCATATGGAAATTGATTAATTCCTCTATGGACATCATAAGAAAAAAAATAAGAAAAGTCTCGGGGAATCGAGCCTCCATAAACATTTTCAAAGACTCAATTATGGGCCTCCATCCCTTGGTCTCAAATCATTCCCTGTAAGCTCTAAGAATCTTCATGAGGCAAGGAGGGGTGGAAAATTTGGATGAGATCTCAGAATGGGATCAGCAAGGAGGGTGGAAGGGGTAGAATACTGATAACATCCTGAAGACCCTACTCCCATAAAGAGAAAAACTTTTAATAAACTAAGAATTTGCACCCCCATAACTCTCATAGTCACAGATAAGTGGGGATTGAAAAATGCCAGCTACATTGTTAAAGAAGGATATTCTCACCTGATCTTTAAATCCCAGGTACCACCTAAATCCTCCATCTAGAATAAAATGTGGAAACCAAATGTTGTCCCAAAGGTAAATTTTTTCTGTTGGCTGATATCTCATAAAAAAATTCTCATAGCAGAGAACCTTCAAAAACAGGGTCATATTGGACCTTCCAGATGCCCGCTTTGTGAAAATTTAGAAGAGTCCATTCCCCATCTCTTTCTCCATTGTCAGGTGGCTAAGGAAGTTTGGTCAGTGGTTCTAGGCCCTCTTTACTATAGGAATTCATGGTCATCTGACCTCCTTCTTTTCTTCAGTTCTTGGCCCAAATGCTATTTGGGCTCCCTTCAGGCCAAAAGCATCTTCAAATAAATTTAGTCTGCTCTTCCCAAGTATGTCTGTTGGAAAATTTGGCTAACAAGGAACAAAGCGATCTTCAGAAAGACCCGCCCCTCTGCCAGTTTTACAGCCATGAAAGCCCTCTCATCGTGTATGGAATTGAACATACCAGAAATTGATCCCTCCCTGGATCAAATTGAATCCGTCTAGATTACACCATGGGTATGTACCCCTGCTCCAAAGCTTTCGGAAAAAGGCAGCCCTTCTCGTGCCCCGTAGATCCTAAGATTATCTTCTGAGGGGCTGGTGGAATGAATAAAATATTTGAAACAATGGACTGTCCAATTTGATGGAGCATCAAAAGGTATTCCTGGGGTGGTAGGAGGGGGAGGGATTCTCATTAATCCCGAAGGAAACATTGAAGCTATATATGCTTGGGGCCCAGGAAGGAAGACAAACAATCAAGCTTAGGCTTATGGTTTATTCCTCGGACTTTCTCTGGCTCAAAAAAAAGGGCATCAGGAAGACCCAAGTCTTAGGAGACTCAATGTTGATAGTAAAACATATGAAATAGAATTCATTAGCAAACAACATGAATCTAAAACAAATAATTAAGAGATCCCAAGGTATGATTCCTCTCTTTGGTTTGGTGTCATTCTATCACATCCAAAGAGGGGATAACCAGGAAGCAGATAAGAAAGAAAATTTGGCCTGTCGGTTGAATGCAAAAAGAAGTATAGTGAATTAAATAGAGGAAACACTATACATTCCCTAAACATGGTAAATATTTTCAAAGATTGGACCGGGGAAGGCACTCTTGGCTAGACCATGAGGTCAGGAAATAAAAGAAATAAGGTTAAATTGGAGTTAGCACCTATATACCCCTTTCTCTTTTTTCTCTCCCTTCATCCTCTTCATTCCCCCCCCACCCTTTCCTTCCCTTCCCCTCTTCTTCCATGTCATTTCTCCTCCGTAGCCCTCGTCACCCTTCTTCATTTCAATCCAGGATGCCTCCTTTCGAATTGAACCATTCCTCTCTCTCCGGTGCTTGTCTCATTGGCCTCAACTTGGCTCGACCCTTTCTCGTGCCTCGTGGCATAGGTCGGCTCAACTTGCTGCTGCAGTGTGGCTTCTCCCATCACGTATGTCCTACACTTGGTACCGGGATGTCTCACAACGTGAGAACCCAATCCTTACAGCATAGAAACTGTTGCAGTGGCAAGCGTTCTAGCACAGGAGCAAGTAAGAAAATGGGAGAGGGTGAGAAGCATTTAATCCCTCTAATCTTAATTTCTCAAATCACACATGGGAGGAAGGCGTGGGTAAGAATGAAGGAAAAAGTGAGAAAATGGGAAATAATGGTGGAGCATAGGGATCTCAGCATCATGAGTACCAAGTTCCATTCTTGCATAAAATTTCAGAATTGCCTCTTCTATAAATTGGGTAATGGTTTGATCTTCTGTCATTGTTTTTGGTCAGTATCTACTCGGGTAGTCTCTACGAAGGCCCAACAGCCAGGGCTGAGGTCACTGAGTAATTTTTGTAGGATTCTGGTCAAGGTGTTGGCCACAAGGGTGGTAACCGGTGGTGTGTGCAGTCGTGGGAGGAAGTTGAGTGTTGGTAAGGGTGGAATTTTTGTTGTGCAGCAAGACAGTGGCATTGGGTTGATTTCTTGGAACAATCCTGAGTGGGGGGTTCGTGACACCTTGGAGATTGGTCACTTTGGTAGCTCCCCGGTGGTGAAAATGAGTGTGCAAAGAAACTTAGTGGAGGAGAACTCGTTGTTTGGTTCCTGGGGCTGTCGTCGGCCTCAGACAGGGGGGTCAAGGGAGGGCAGAGCTAAAGAGGGTGGCAGAAACAAGCATATCTATAATAGTTGGGTGCAAGGGCATATGGAATTTAGGGAGGGTCTAGAAATTATGCAAAGATGCATCCATAAAAAACATAAGGAGGTGTTAGAAATGCAGGAGCAGCAGACCGAGAAGAAGGAGCACATCCGACAATTAGAGGATGAGGTGGACGCGCTGAGACAACAAATTCAGCAACTAAAGCTCAAAATGGTATAAAACAACCCGAGGACTGATGAAGAATATATTGGACTTGATCTTAACAGCCCAACACTGATGGAGAAGTAATATGCTTTCTCTCTTGGTTTAAGGATGCTTTTTAATGGAAAACTTCACTTGTAAATATTTATTACATCAATATTGTAGAATGTATAACCACAGGCTACCAGTTATGGGATTTTTTTGGCTTTTTAGGGAAAAATTCTCTAGGAAGGTATGGGGAACAAATTAATTTTCAAAAGCCCTTAGCAGGCTCAAAATTTTGATGTAAAATCCTGATTTTGGATGTGAACGGGCATGATTTATATATAAATATACTACTCTTTCTGGTTAAAAAAAAAATTGATTTTGTTTGGCTAAGAGCTTGTCTTCCTCTGAGGTAAAGAAACAAATTAAGGGTGGAAGACCTAGAAGCATTTGGTAGGAGTGAAATTTCACCCCTTTACAGACCACCAGCAAGTTATTTCAGGTGGTGTGGTTTTCCTTGAATAACGGTGATAAGTCAACATGAATTCGCAGATAGCAGCCACTGATAACCATCCTTGTTGATGGTTTGACAATTGAAATCTGAATAATTTTCCCACTTAAAAAATTAAAGGTTATATAAAAAAATAAATTATATAAAAAAGTATTAAATGAAATAATAAAACAACTAGGAAATAAATATGTATATATATAAAGTCCTTGGATCTCATGAAGCCCACATGCCACCCTACATGTGCTCTGCAATGTAAGCTCACCCAAACCCTCATGTCACATCTTCGAGTCTCATTTGCTCATAGTTTCTAAGCAGGTCTGGAATAATATGGAATCAGAAGAAGCACCTTTGTGACATGGTCGAAGGTTGTAGAGTTGATAGGGTTGAAGGTTGTACAACTATACCTGATGTACTAATGCTTTGGAATCAAATCTTATTTCCCCACATAACTTCTTTTTATGGAAAACCAAATTCTTACCGAGAAATAGGGCAAGCTTTAGGGCAAACTTCCTTTGTAACATGTCATATTATAGAGGGGAGAGCTTGAAATTCTGGAAGGTGTGGTGCACAAGATTTTGGAAGCTAACTAAGTTTTGGCTTCGTGTCATGTGGCCATATTCATTTATGATAGTTTAAATGAGGCTCCGTGGAGAAAAATGTTGAACTACTGGTGGAAGTTGCCACACATGCAGAAAAATAGTGGCTTTGAGGTTCCTTATGTTATGGTTGCTGCAAAAGATAAGTTAGAACCACATCTAATGTCAATAATGAATTCGACAAGGATTAGCCAGGATATGGGTGTGGAATCCACTATTACTATTAGTATGAAATTGGAAGACATAAATAACCTATTTCGTCGGATCATTAATGTAGCCCAACTTCAACATCTAAGAATTATGGAGATCGATAAATTGTTCATTTCTATATAGTGAAAAATGAGGTATTATTGCCAATTTTCTACCTTTATCCATGTCATATTCATTATTGCATGCATAATCCTAGAATTTGTCTTGATACACAAGAAATAATATACATGAAATCATTGTTTAACTTACCATCCTCATGGAAGAATGAAAAGCTAGGCTCTAGCAAAATAGATTGTATGCTATAACATTTAAAATTAGAATATCAGATATTCAATAACTACATGCTTTGACTCTAACTATGAGTTGAGTTCTCGATCACTTAATATTCAATTTAACTTTACAATTGTGCTCCCAAGGCAGACTTTTAAATGTTAAGGTAGAGTTTACTTAGGTCTAAGGTTGAATTTTCAGTGGTAACATAACCATAGCTAACAATGATTTTTCCTCTGTCTAAGGTGGGTCAAATGGCCGGGCAATTTTTTAAACCCAAATCAGATGATTTTGAAACTGTGGATGGCATGAAACTAAGGTATAGAGGAGATAATATTAATGGTGATACTTTCAATCTGAAATCTCGAAAACTACATCCCCAAAGGATGGTTCATGCTTATTTCCAATCTGCTTCATTCCCTGATATTATTCACAGTGTTCTTTCATGCATGCAAGCCATAGTTGTATGCTTCTATCAATGTGCCTATATGCAAAAAAACACAGTTGGCCTCAAAATAAAACTTTGGATATGATATTTAGAAAATTTAGACAATGAGTTTAAAGCTTAAATGTAGGTTAATGTAGTAAGCTTAATATAGGGTAGTGCAAAGTGAGGTTGCAATAAGATGTTCATTTTTATTGAACAATCAAATGGCAAGGAAAAGTTTGGTTAAACTTTACCACCCTTTCCTGCACTGATCAACTACAAGAGAAACTTTAGTTAAATAAATGATATGAAAACAAGTCAACACAATTAATATGGGGTCAACAACATAATGATTGGTAAAAATTCCCTAACCAAATTGAGAGATAGTTAAGGTTCTTTACCTTGATTTGGACCCAAGTCAAAATATTTCCCCATGGGAATGATTAAATACCTTTAAATGATGGTGAAGTTATTGATTTACAACTTATATACATTATAGGTTATTACAACCAATGATCTGAAATGATCATAAGTTAAAACTAAAGTAGAATTGATTATGCCATTATTGAATTGAATGTTAACTGAAAGTGCGGAAACCGAGAGAACTACTCGAGAATAAGACTTTATGACAGATGATAAAACATAAATAAAATCCAAAACAGTAGTGAAAACAACAAATACACAACGATAAAGAACAAAAAAATTGATTACGGAGTTCATCCCTGATGGACTACGTCTATGGGTCCACTTTCAAGATGGGTGACCACTTTATTAGGATTGAAACCAAGGAGGTCTATTACACGGAAATTTGACCAAACTGAATGTGCACACAAGCACTTCTGGTCACTGTCATAAGATATCCCTCTGAACCAGATTTCCAGCTCCTGTCACAGTTCGCAATTCTAACTCCGGATGCTCCTGTTACACTAAAAACAAAACAACCTCTATCCCTCCACAACCTGCACATGAAACTCAAAACTACCAATGTCCACTTCAATGTGAAAAACATCCTTTTAAACAATGCAAATACATTCCAACCTCCTCAGACTGATTTTAGGAGTGCATGAGTTGACTTCAGGGTTTGTTGGTTTCGATCTTGTTAGGTTTTTCCACCTTGGAACACTTTACAAGGTCATCACATTAGTTTTGCAACAAAAACTCCAACAAAAACCCACAAATAACTTTATATTAAACCATAGCCATTGGTGGCTTAATGAACGGGCAGAGGAGGTTGACCACCCATGTGAATAGGCTGCAGTCTAACCAACAACTTCCACCTCCGCAATCTTCCCCCGGCAGTTCCGGCTACCAATGCTCCGGCAGTTCTGGTTATGGTTTGTTCACATGTTACGGTTGATGCTGATGATTTTGTTGTGGTTAGACTCTCAGTGCCAACCCTTATGACTTATACACTGATCACATAACCACAATCTCGATTCCACTATGGTTAAGGTTTGATGCGACGGTTAATTGCTAACCCCGTCAGTCTTATCCAAATTATGCTCACATGTAATAATCTATGCTTGCGGTCTCCGATGTAGTCTAACCCCATAGTTCAGGTCTTTTTTAACCATTTATGATGTTTTGTATTGTTTCATATAGGCCGAGAGTTGATACAACTTAGGTTTATGTATTTTTTTGAATTGTTTTAATACATGGTTTTGTGACATGGTCTATTAGGTTGTAGACTTAGTTTTTAAGGTATTTTCTTATGCATTTTTAACACATGGATTAATGCATAGAGGTAATGTATTAGGTTTATGGTTTAGAATTAGGTTTAGGTATAGGTTAATGGGTTTAGAATTAGGTTTGGATTAGGTTAATTTTTAAAAATAACCTTTTACATCAAATTGTCACAAAGTGACATTTGCGACAATCGTAACATGATGACGACAACCAAACCCTGCAAAAAGGATGACAAACCCATGTCGACACTAAATCCTGCGAACTGACAACAACCACATGTTGACAGCTAGGTACAAAACCACATCAACTAAACACCATGAAAAACCATAAACATCACCTAAACAACCTGATCCATAACCAACACTGTCGAAGCTGATGACACTGAACTGAATGCTGACGACGATAGTGAAACTGTGTAATTGATCTGACAAGATCCTCCTGGATCAACCAAGTTAGATATATTCCCTAGCCATGATGGGTTTATTATTGTAAAAATAACATTAGAGAGAGAGAGAGGGGAATAACGATGTATCACATTAAGAGAGAGAGAGGGGGGGGGATAACGATGTATCACATTAAGAGAGAGTGGGAGAGAGAGAGGAATAATGACGTATCACATTGTGAGAGAGAGAGATAGAGAGAGGTTGTTTGGAAAATTATGGTGGGGGAGAAGAAAAATGACGACAATCTAGTGAAGGGGGTGATGAATGGGGGAAGATAAATTGGTGTTATTTGTTCTCCTAAATGAATATGCAACTTAACATTGATAATAACAACATTCCTAAGAATAAAGAAACTTCAATCTTCAAATTTCAACCCCTCCCCCATGCCTATCTCAAGCACCAATAAAATTCAATGTCTCAAACTTCTGGGCATTGGACTACTGAAGCCCTCTAACAACTCCATATCATAGGGAATAATATTTTCTCCATACATTATTAGGTTTGGGAATTTAGAGAGAGAGAGACGTTGTTTGGAAAATTATGGTGGGGGAGAAGAAAAATTACGAAGATCTAGTGAAGGGGGTGATGAATGGGGGGAAGGGAAATTGGTGTTATTTGTTCTCACATTAATAGAGAGAGAGATAGAGACAGAGACAGAGAGAGAGAAATAAATGATGTATCACATTAACAGAGAGATAGAGAAGAAAAATTACAACGATCTAATGAAAGGGGTGATGAATGGGGGGAAGAGAAATTGGTGTTATTTGTTCTTACATTAACGAGAGATATAGAGAGAGGAATCAATGATGTATCACATTGAGAGAGAGAGAGAGAGCTAGTGAAAGGGGTGATGAATGGGGGGAAGAGAAATTGGTGTTATTTGTTCTCACATTAACGAGAGAGATAGAGAGAGGAATAAACGATGTATCACATTAAGAGAGAGAGAGAGAGAGAGAGAGAGAGAGAGAGAGAGAGAGGAAATTGGTGTTATTTGTTCTCCTAAATGAATATATGCAACTTATCATTGATAATAAAAACATTCCTAAGAATAAAGAAATTTCAATCTTGAAATTTCAACCCCTCCCCCATGCCTATCTCAAGCACCATTCAAATCCAATGTCTCAAACTTCTGGGAATTATACTGAAGCCCTCTAACAACTCCATATCATAGGGAATAATATTTTCTCCATACATTAGTAGGAGAGAGAGAGAGAAGTTATTTGGAAAATTATGGTGGGGGAGAAGAAAAATTACAACGATCTAGTGAAGGGGGTGATGAATGGGGGTGATAAATTGGTGTTATTTGTTCTCCTAAATGAATATGAAACTTAGGATTGATAATAAAAACATTACTAAGAATAAGGAAACTTCAATCTTCAAATTTCAACCCCTCCCCCATGCCTATCTCAAGCACCAATCAAATCCAGTGTCTCAAACTTCTAGGAATTGGACTACTGAAGCCTTATAACAACTCCATATCATAGGGAATAATATTTTCTCCATACATTAGTAGGTCTGGGAATTTTCAAATGCAAACTTCTAATACCATGTTAAATTTTTACCTCAACTCAAAATAAATCATATAACTACTAAACTAGAAAACTTTGTTTCACCTTTCAGAATTGTAGATCCACCTGCACTAAACCTTTGTAAGATAAACTAATGAGTACAAACACAACATTCTACATGATCTACAAAATAAATAGATAATTAGGTTCTAGGATACTTAAATTTCCAATTTGGAAACTTGGGATAGTAAGATAGGAAACGAAAACAATCATAAGAGTTTCTTTACTACTCAAAAATTAAAACAATAACTACTACACACGTTGTGAATATTTACTATCACAACAAATAAATTAAAACACACTCTCATAGGTAAACTATCTTGTGTGTCATCATTCACTTTTGTAGACTAAAAAAAGGAAGCTATGATTGCCTTATAAAGGCCTTAAGTAATCCACCCTTATGGAATTTGTTACAAGTGCCTCATAATGAACTCATGCTTGAGTGTAACCACAATGATTAAAAGCACCCATGCTCAATTGTGAATAAGAACATTAAAAACACTCAATCACTCAATGATAATGTGTCATAACTCCTTGATGCATAATAACTATAGTATTAAACCAACTCCATCACCTAACACTTGTGTGTTCTAATTGATGCACAATAACTCCAAGAAATAAAAAATAGTAGAGAGGGTCCATAAAAAAATATACCCTCTTATGAATATCACCCTCACATGTGCACCCTCCCCTATAACTAGCTAGGAGTCAAGTCTATGGAAAACCTCTTGGCCTTAACCCTCCATCCACTAGTAATGTCAACCCCATCTTCCATGAAAGATGTTTTTTGACATTGCCTCACCCACAATCAAAGATTATAGTAGATGCTAATCATTTCATTAAGGAACTGGGATTCTAACTTGTAGAAGTGTCATAAATTATAAATTATAATACATATTTTATAGGATGATTAGTCATAAAGCTATAATTTTTAGTGAAATCAAGGTTTAATTTGAAAATTTAACCTTTCATACTTGGTGTGTATTTTTTCAAGCACACTCAAGTTATGCCCACATCTTAAGCACTCAATGAGAAAATTTTGTAAGTTGGGTACTGTAGAGCCATATATTTTTCACCAAGAATCTATATCAAATAAGAGAGTCATTAAAAAATACATTGCAATTTGAAACAAAATGAAATTTCTTGGAATTTTGGTCTTATTTTTCTGAACAACCTTGTCAAAGCCAAATGTTCTAGAAACCATATGATATATGTCCATTTCTTTATATATTTTTGGACATTCTTGCGGACTTCACACCATCCTTTGGAGACACATGAGGAATCCATCCAAAACATCGACATGCATCAAATATAAAAGATCAAGAGTAAGGGAATACGGGGTTAAGATATACCCTTGTAACATGAATGAGGAAATGGAGTGTGTTACCACCTAAACTAGTGTCCAAGTGGAAATTCCAACCATCGGTGCTACCTTAACACAACAATATGGGAATCGCATCATTGTCACCTCAATACAATATCCCCTTCACTTTTGGCTTGCTCCTAAGGTCGAAGTGGGGTATCCCTAATCCATTATTAATAGAAATTAAGTAAATCTCCTTTACTAAATTATTCTATGAAGGATTATTATTACTTCAATGAATGAACCCCACACATATAGTAATGTAAACGTATAATGGTTTCAACAATTGGTGATTAAATTCCTTAAGGTAACACTTCAATAATGATAGTATAAAACCACAACTATCCACCGAAAGTAGTACAAGTTAGGATCTAGTGAATAGATTCCAAATCAAATTATAAAGTATAGAAGAAAGGATAACTTCAAAGTTGCATTATATTTATTAACATATCAATAAAATAGCAATAAGAAGAAGCTACTCTTAAAAGAAACCACTTCAAGCTAATTAAAACCACAAGAGATGAAATTGACTAGCATAATTTGATTGTGTTTGGTGTGATTTAAGTGCCAGTCAATTATTTTCCTAATTAAGGGCAGTTTCAAGGTTGTCCTCACCCTTCAAATTTATTTCATTAATGATTTATTGTAGAATTCTAGATTTGATTTTAGAGAAACAATAATCCAAGAATTATATTTCAACCTTTAACAAGACATTTTGGTTGTTTAGCTAGGGTTTTATGATATGAAACAAAATAGAATCCCAAAGGTTGCTTAGTATCATGTTTAGAAGTATATCAATGTAACTAAGCAAGAACTTGGAATGGAAGGTAACTTTCCCCTAGTATTTATCAAGATTAGTTCTAGAACTTACTAGGAAAGTCTCTAAGTTAAAGATATCGAATTAATACCAATTAGAGTTAATTTCACCTCTAGGAGAGAATAATAAGATTGCTACAACTTTATAATAAAAGAATTAACTGTTAGTCTAGTTCAAGATTCATATGAAAACTAGACAAGCTCCTTCAGGTTCATAAACTTAAGGTTCATATGACAACTAGACAAGCTCCTTAATCTTTCCTTTCATTTGGGATGGCTCATCATTATCGTTGATGTCATAGATTAGGTTGTTAATATTAAATTCCTCCATACTATGGAAATTCACACTTAGGTTGCATGCATGCAAAAAAATTTCACCATGATTAGGATTTACTCTAGTAGTAACATCATTGATGTCTCATCCAGGCACTTTTCTTTATCTTTGATGGTTTTATTTTGGTAGGAGGATGCATTATAGTAAGGATGTTAGTTTATGAAACTCTAGAGAGCATGATGGGTAAATAATGTGCTAGATGTAGGGGCACACCTCCTAAATCCAACATTAGGAAGAAGAAAGGAAACAAACACTACTACAACACCAAGCCTTGATATTGAAATTTGCATGATTTGGTGGTTCATTTTTTTTGTATTTTTTCATAAGTTCATGCTATAATTTATGACATGCTAAGGGCAATCTTAATTTGCAAAATTTTAGTGTCACTCTACCTCATTTTTTCATCATTAAGAGTAACATAATAAAAACAATGCATGAAGATAATGTCATATTTACATCATGTGCATTTTTTTACCTTGTTTTAGAGTAGATTTTGCAATGTGCATCCAAATATTAGTTATTATTGTTTAATTATACTTAATTAATAATATTGTTAAGTAATTGATTATGATAATTAAGTATTAATAATGTACAAGCATAATATAATTAACATGAAGGATACAAGTTTCTTAGCATTGCTTCAATTTGAATGAAAGCCACTTGAGGCTTAAGAAAGGATGGCATAATGATGTTGTTTCCTAGATAAACCTGTTATGAAACCAGATCACAAATAGGTAGATCAATTACTTAAAAATTATCCTCTTTGAGGGGGAAGCCTCCTTTACATTACATAAATGAAAAATTCTTGGATGATACAAATGACAAGACCTCCTTTGTATATATAGGAGTATAAGGGGTCACAATATAATCAGAGCCTACATAACAATAATAATGTAAGGGAACAACGATAACAATAGTAGGATTCTATGGGACATAACAATAACAATATGGGGGCTACATGGGCACAACAATAACAATAAGGGGGCTACACTAGTATTATGGGAACCTAACAATCCCCTCTCCTTCAAAAAAGTGTTGTCATCAATGCTTAAGTAGTTTTGGATGTTTCTGTATAAAATTATCCTCCTCCCATGTGGAATGTTGAGCGCGTAAGTTCTTCCACTTAACGAGATACTCTAAAATTGATCGATTTCGTATTTGTTGGGTTGTTGTTATCATGATTGCTTCAGGCTCAAATATGATTTTTCCTTCTTCATCAAGTTCTGGAAACACTGTTTGAACTGGAAGCTTGTCATTGATAACCTTCTTTAAGCATGAAACATGGAAAACTGAGTGTGCCGAGGAAGATGTAGGTAGCTCCAATTTATATGCCATAGTACCAATCTTTTGGAACACCTTGTAAGGACTGTAGTACTTGGGTGATAATTTATTATCCTTCTTAGCTTGCTTGAGAGACATTTGTTTGTATGGTTGTAGTCGTAAAAATACCTAGTCACCTACATAAAATCTTCTTTCACTGAAATGATAATTTTCCTATTGTTTCATTCGATTCTGCATCATAATGAGGTTATCCTTTAAGAGTTGGAGAACTTGTTGTTGATGCTCGATGTGATCTTCCACTGTTTGAACCTGATAATTTTATATTAAGATGATGTGATGGATGGTGGATGATATCCATAAAGTTCCATAAATGGGGTCATTTTTGTTGTAGTATGGAAGGAAGTGTTATACCACCATTCAGCTAGAGGTAACCACTTGACCCATTTTGTTTTTTTATCAGATACAATGCAACAAAGATATCCTTCTAAACATTTGTTCACTGTCTCAGTTTTCCCATCAGATTGAGGATGATAAGATGAAATATGAGCTAATTGAGTACCAAGACAAGAAAATAATTCTGTCCAAAAATTTGAGTGAAAATGGGATCTCTGTCACTTACTATAATATTTGGGTTTCCATGAAGCTTTTGAATTGTTTCCATAAATGCAGTAACAAATATACTGGCCTTAAAAGGATGAGATAATGCATAAAAGTGTGCATACTTGGTAAATCTATCAACTACCCCCATGATGATACTCTTTCCTTCAGAATTGGGTAAAATTGTGATAAAATCCATTGAGATCTCCTCCCAACGCTGACTTGTAATGGCTAAAGGTTGTAACAGACCCATGGTCTTAATTGTATAAACTTTATTTTGTTGGAAAATCAAACATTTTGCCACAATCGTCTTAATATCAAATTTAAGGTCATCCCAAAATAATTCCTTCTTGACCCTAAGTTTTTAAAAATCCTGAGTGACCTCCTAAGGGAGAGTTGTGAAATTCCAAAAGAATATTTTGTTTGAGTTGGGAATTCCTACAAAGATATAAGTGATCTTTGTACCATAATGAACCATTTTTCTAGCTAAATGAATTAGATATACTCGGATATTTTTTCAACTTTTGAATGAGTTACCACACCTATTCATCATTCTTCCATTCATCCCTTGCTTTTTTATCCACTTAAGTTGGATAATAGAAATGGAACAAAGAAATGCTTCCACATCCTCATCATTTCTTGAGATTTCATCTGCAACAACATTTTGCTTCCCTTTTTTGTAGATGATTTCAAATTCATAACCAAATATCTTTGTCACCCATTTTTGTTGCTCTTCCAAAGATAATCTTTGTTCCAAAAATGTGTTTAAGACTATCATGATTTGTTTTTACCTTGAAGTGTCTTCCCATTAGGTAAGGTCGTCATTGCTTTAGTGCATGTAGTATTGCCGACGTTTCCTTCTCATAAATAAGTTTGTTTAAATACTGTACTTTGATTAGATGACTTTCAAAAGAAATGGGTCTTCCTTCTTGCATTAAAACAACACCAATTCCATTTCTTAAGGCATCACATTCCACAATAAAAAAAATTTGTGAAGTCTGGCATAACTAAGGTTGTTGCTTGGCACATTGCCTCTTTAATATGTTCAAAGGATTTCATTCCTTCTCGAGTCCAACAAAATGCATAGTTCTTTGGTAATGATTCTAGAGGTGTCGTTATTCTCCCATAATTCTTAACAAACTTGTGATAATACCTTGTCAACCCGAGAAAACCTCAAAGATGCTTACTAGTTGTGGGGATTTTCCATTCCTTAATGGCTTTAATTTTGTTAGGGTCTACCTTAACACCCTCATGAGACACAATATGACCCAAATATTCCACCTCTTGTACTCCAAAGAAACATTTGGAGGTTTTTTCATATAATTTTTTCTCATGCAATAGTTTGAGCACCCTTTCAGCATGTCGAACATGATCCTTCCAAGACTTGTTGTAGACTAGTATATCATTAAAAAATAATAACAAAATTTTCTAAGGAAGGGTTTGAAAATGGAATTCATCAAACCTTGAAATGTGGAGGGTGCATTAGTAAGGCTAAAAGACATGACCAAAAAATCATAATGACCCTAATGAGTTCTGAATGCTATTTTTAGAATGTCTCTAGTCTTCATTCTAATTTGATGATATCCTGAACGAAGATCTAGCTTGGAGAAGTAAATTGCTCCATGTAATTCATCTAACAATTCATCAATGACAGGAATGGGAAATTTATCTTTAATAGTGAGCTTGTTGAGCTCCCTATAATCTATACACATACACCATGATCCATCCTTCTTGTGCCCCAATACTACTGGAGTAGAGAAACAAATTTGAGTAGGTTGAATTATACCAGCGTCCAACATTTCTGCAACCATACGTTCAATTTCACTCTTTTGGGTATAAGGATATTTGTAGGGCCTGATGTTTGGAGGAACACTTCCTGGAATCAAATGAATAGCATGATAATGATCACAAATAGGTGAGAGGCCTTTAGGAGTCTCAAACACCTTGGAATGAGTGTCCAAGGCCTTTTGGAGATTTGGAGAAATATATGATTTCGATGTTTGAAACTCTAGTGAGCATATTTGTGAAATTACGCCTCGTTGTTATTTCTTCAGAATATTTGTCATGCTATTAGAGTTGATTATCTTTCTTGGTTTCCCTGTGGTACCCTTAATTCAACTTCCTTTTCGTCCCAATTTTTTTTCAAGAAAAGTTCTTGAAAATTGGAAATTATCATCCCCAAAGATTGTAACCATTGGACTCCTAGTACAACATCAACACCACCCATTGGAATGGAAAGCATTGGACTATTCAATTTATATTCCCCCATGGTTAGTTTGATATTATGGCACTTTCTCCATTTTCAACCATCACTTGACACTCTAGTGCTAGATATAGGAAGCAATTCAATTCCTTGGCTATCTTACAATGAATAAAATTATGGGTACTACCCGAATCAATCAACACTATTACCTTTTTCTTCTTGATATGTCCTTTTATCTTAAGAGTTTGAGGAGTGATAATTCCTGTCAATGCATTACAAGATATGGTCGGATTCATTTATTCTTTCTCTAGGGTTGGTTCCTGGTGTATATCCTCCTCTTTTGATGTTTCTTATTTATTTTCTTCCTTCTCTTCACAATCTATGTAGAATAATTTCGTCTCAGGAAATGTAATAACAAAGGTCTCAATTATACAACGTTTTAAATACCCCAACTATATACAGAGAATATGTTAAAATTTTAAGGATTAAATCCAATAATTAAACATCCATTGCAATTCCAGTAACAAGGATTTTAGTACCAGAAAACAAGCATATACTGTAACAAACAAATTGGAACTTGCAACCAAGGAGAATGTATAGATGTATTAAAATTTTGACTAACCTTTCCAAATGGGCAACTGTAATAGATCTGACCTACAAATACATAACAATGGAAAATATTCCCAAGAAATATCGATATCGGTCCAAAACTATAAAATAAATGCTTCTATTTATTAATCAAACCCTTGAGGTAGGGCAACACCATACAATCACTCCTTAAGGAAGGAGATCACTCCACAAGATAATGTTTGTCAATACAAAATAATACTTGACATCCCTCAATGGAGAGTCTCTAGCCTCTATATAGGATTCATATACCATGGTTCTCTAATACCATACATCCAGTACAATGGGATTATCATCTTATTCCCTAACTACTTGTGGTCCTTTACATAATGTTGGTTAACCACTTTATTTATTAAATTTGACCCATCACATTATTACGTTATTCCCTTGGGTAACCCCCTCTATACCCCATAATATCCCCCCTAGATATACTACATATTTGTTATCACAATTGTAACATAGCCCTTTTTCTCTGTTTTCCTCCAATTTTTGTGGTGTCAACCTAGTAGGTTGTGGAAGACTAGGAGCAACAACACTTCCATCTTTATAGTTGTGATTGGTAGACTTCCTTATTTCCATAATTTTGTTTCCAACTTTTCTTGCCACCCTAAATGTTGTCTCCAATTAATTAGGCTCCCAAAGGAAAACCTCATGTTGGATGTTATATTTTAAATTCCCTATAAGTACATCAATCCTATGCTCCTCTGGAATACGGTTACCCAAATATTCACCTTTTGGAATTCTTCAATGTGCTTTGCCATTAAACCCTTTTGTTTGAGATTTATCAATTGGATAAAGAAGGTGTTTCTCTTTGTATCTTCATAATGTGCTATCATTTCCTCCATAAAATTTGACTAGGTGACAAGTATTTGACGAGAACAAATCCATCTATACCATACAAATTGATTGGGTTCTAAATATAAAGATCCAATACGTACCTTTTGTGATGGTTGCACATCCTATAGATCAAAATATTTCTCCATCTGTAGTATCCATGTTCCTAGATCCTTACCATGAAAATTCCTCATATCTATATTTGGAATGTGGTGGTTCTTAAACCCCACATTAGAGTTTCTAATATCGTAATTAATATTCCTTTTGTCCCCATCATGATTTTCATGGATTAACTTGTCATCATCGGGAAGCCTTTCTTGCAAAAACTTTTCCAACCCTTCCAACTTGACATTCATCGCATCCATGTCTAATTTAAAAGCATCCATGTTGCCTTTTATACCATCCATTTCCCCTTTTAATCCATCCATGTCATATTTGGTTTCTCTTTGTGAAAGTGAAATTTTTTTCACTTGGTCCCGTAACTTTGATGTATCATCTTGCAATTCTTCTTCTTCATGTGTCATCATAGAGCTTTATGAGGGCTTAATGGGTGCAGCATTATTTTTTTTGGGAGGAATTTTAGAACCAAATACTGATATATATGCTTCAATATGCCCTTTGAATCACTTCAAACTGATATTTCAAACAAAAGTTATACAAAATTAAAAAATACACACCTTTTTATTTTTGTTTAGGATCTCAATCTTGAAATGGTTGTAACTTTGTAATTTCAGATCTATAAGGTCTGAAACTTGGTCCTCTTTTATCCCTATGAATATTATTTCCAATTCCACATGTCAGACCAATATTTGATTCTTTAATAAATAGTTATGCCAGATCTCCCACGATGACCTGATTATGGACTAGTTTAGTAGAGCGAAGTTGTACGAAATGCCATGTATCCCAGTTTCCATATTCAGCCCTAAATTTTCTATGTATGAAACTATAGTTTGTTCTATTTCAGATGCTTTTTACAAAATGCAATTCCGATGCTCGAAACGAAAGTTATGACGACTTTCCCTAGGTCACTTTCCCGAGATTGAATTCTGGGGCATGAAAAAACCATAACTTTTCTGGACCATATCTCTGAAAATATAGTGAACCAAGATTTGAAATTGTAGCACAATGTTCACCAAGATTTTAGCTTCACCTAGTTGCAATTTACATTTCCAATGCTTTGTATAAAAACCGTTATAGCAAAAATTCCACGATGACCTATTTGAAGCAGCAAAACCCTAGAATCCAAAGCTCTGATACCAAATGTTATGCAAACAACTCACAAATAGATAGATCAATGGCTTAAAAATTATCCTCTTCGAGGGACAAACATCCTTTACATTACATAAATGAAAAATTCTTGGATGATAAAAATTACAAGGCCTCCTTTGTATATATAGGAGTCTAAGGGGTCACAATATAATCAGAGCCTACATAACAATAATAATGTAAGGGCAAAACAATAACAATAGTGGGCTTCTATGGGGCACAACAATAACAATATGGGGAATACATGGGCACAACAATAATAATAATGGGGCTACAATAACAATAACAATAAGGGGGCTACACTAGTATTATAGGGACCTAACAAAACCACTAGAGGATTCAAAAGTAGGCCATTATTCAAGTTATCAATAATATCAAATGCGCAATCACCACTAGATGTAAAGAGAAATGATTGTTGGAACCTAAGGCTTTATTGGTTCGTCACACCTCCAGTTATAAAAATATTTAGGTGAAGGATCAACCAACAAAGGATTGACAAACAAGAGACAATCAGTTGGGGGATATGCTATAGTTGAGTGGTCAACCAATGGAGTAATTGATCATATGATCTATTGACTTTTAGGATTGACTAAACAGTCTGATCAACTCAAGCAATTGAATAGATGATGAAATATGAGTTGACTAGAACAATTAAATAGCTGATGAAATATAGTATATTTCATAAATATAGTTGTAACTATCGTTGCTTGTTTGTGGACCGAATCTTCCACAATCTAAGGGAGTTGGTTAGATTCAAACACTTTAAATAAAGGACAATATGGGTTGCATACTCATGGTGAATCATATCAATCATGTGATGATGTAGTATCTCACTATCATGCATTCTGATGTTTTAATCACAATGTATTGTGCTTAAGTGTTATAACAATGTCTTTAAACACCACCCATCATCTTAGAAAAATATTACTCTTGTGTTTATTTCTTTTAGATTCTATTATCTATTCTTTCTTTAGGTTCATTCCCCAAAAATGATGTTTCTATGAAGAATTAGAGAATAAAATAAAGCTAATGTACTACAAATAAAACATTAAACCAATGCTAGAACATCAAAGTTACCTTTAGTTTATTTTAGCTTAAAGGAGAAAACTAATATTGACAATATAAGAAATAACTCTATTGATATTCCTAGTGAAAATGGACATCAGACAAGACCTAAAACACTATTAGAAGAAAAAAAATTGTAATCTTTGTGATACTAAGGAAGTAGAGGATGAAAAACACTTTATTTTAGAATGCCCTTCATATATTTCCATTTTGGCTCAATTATACAATATTTGTTAAACTAATGACGATTGTAACTTGCTAACTCATGAAAACCATAAAGAGCTACCAAAGTTTATTTGCAATATTTTCATTTGTAGAAACAAAACGTCAAAGAAAAATAATCCATCATCAATTTATGAAGCTTAGATATACCAAAATTCATCTCAGAGGATAGTAATCATCATCATGATTAATTAATGTAGTAATTAGTAATTATTATTTAGTTTTTGAATAATTATTATTATTACTATTATTATTTAATTAACATAAATTTTTAATTGGTTATTTTTCATTTCTACCTCATTTTTAATTTGTGTGCATCTAATGTATTAAACATTATTAAAAGTAGATTATATATATATATATATATATATATATATATATATATATATATATATATATATATATATATATATATATATATATATATATCATTGTGTGTCTAATCTACACATTGAGATTCAATCAATTTCATAACATGATAAGAAAAAACCATGTATATGTAGACAAAATTATGAAATTTCCATTTAAATCAATTATAGTTATGTATTTTTTGCTTCTTATAACAAGATTCCCATTGCCACCATAGATAAATTCCAACCTTATATACAATAATGTGTGAATAAATATCTACAAATATAACAAAATGAATATAAGTTAATTAAATTGTCTCAATTCCCTCCTTATCCTTTGAACCCTCATAATCCTCACCCTATGAGAAAATAATAAAGAACATGTGTTTGATTAATGAAAAAATCTAACATCTAGAGAAGTAATCTAATGTACATAAGTTAAAAAATGTCAAAACTTTTAGATTCCTTTAAGCTAACCTTGCCATTCCCTCAAGTTTGGGCAAGTTGGTTTGCACCTTGCTCTTGAATTCCAAGACCTTCTTTGAAAATATCTATGAAATATTAGATAAATCCATGAGGGATTCACCTTATTGACCAACATCTTATCATGTTAATTCATAAAGGGGTTTTAAAACAATGAAAAATAGAGTTAATATATTATAGGCATTGTGGGGTAGGGATGTAAGGTAGAGGGGTTTGTAGGTATTTGGGGTTATAAAATGGGTATTTGATAAAAATAAGCGTAAATTATATAAAAAAATGTGTTATATTTATTAGAGAGGTCTATTTGGAGGAGTATCCAACAAAATAATTTTGGGAATTTTCTGTCATTTTCTAGTTAGATTAGAAGTATTATTTAATATTCTATGACCATAGGCATTGTGATACAAGTTGAATGAGTGGAGACCCCATAAATAAACCTTGGAGTGGGATAGAAGAACCAACTTGTAGGCCACTTTTCAAATGTTTTGGATGTTTTGATAGCGTCCATAGGGCTTTAGAGCTAATTTCTAGACTATTTTGATTTGAACAATGTTTTTTTATAAGGTTGATGGTGAAGAAACACTTGACACTCTTATAAAAATATTTTATTGTAAGAACCTATTAATATGCTCTATGTGGGATTCCTAGGTTCTTTTGCATGTAAGATATCATCAAATAATACTAACATAAAACTATATAGGAAAGGTCGAAAACATTTGTTCCAAGAGATATTGGGAGGTGGATGGATCATTGAAAAGGCAAAAGGGCATCACATTCATAATTACCATCATGTATGCAGAATATTACTTTTGGGATGTTTTCCTCTGTCATTCTTATTTGATGGTATCTAAAACAAAGGTGGGGTTTGGAGAAAAAGTTGTCTTCATGAAGTTCATCCAAGACATCATCCATAATTAGAAGGGGGGAATTTACTTTTGATGATTAACTTACTGAGAGCCTAGAAATTAGGACACATGCACCAATTACATACCTTGTTTAATCCATGATCACATGTTATGAGAAGGGTTTGGCAAGTCACATATGAATCTAGCCTCCAATATGTTCGGCACTAAGATGACTCCTAGAAATCAACTTAATCCTACCTTCATTAATTATGTCAACCTGGGATTCATCTTTTATTTCAAGGTCGTCATCACAATATATGAAAGGATAGAATTATAAATTATAAAGGCATATGAGGCTATTTTTATGAAAGAATCATAGGAAATACTAATCTTATCCAATTGTTATAGAAGTAAATTGTTCATAACAACAAGTGTCTTACTTCCTACTGCTAAAGTTTCAAGATTCATAAAAGAGATCTATTCTAGCTCACCAATCACTTTATCTATTTCAGAATGCTCTCAACAAATTACATGCATACAGAAAATTACTTGTAATACCAGTACTCTGAATCTTGATTTTTTGAATTAATTCAAAAAATTCACATAATCAAACCTTTAAGCTTATGTAGCTAATTCACACAATTCAATGAGCAATTTCAGGAAATATTCAACAGAATTATAAAGCATAAAGTTCAATCAATTATCTGCTATGAAAAAGGAACAACCATTAACACAACCAATAACCATACATCGAATAACCAGATGGTAATGATACATAACAGACAATAGATCCTCCAGGAACTGGGCCCAAGGTCTCCAGAAGCACTGCCTTGAGGAAATTCAATATAAGAAAACTAAAACAGAGTCTTTAGTGATTTCATTAATATCAAAATGATTTACAGAATAAGCTGTAGAACTTCAAGATCAAATTTTGGTTCATTATTTCACAGTAAATAAGAAGAGGTGAAATGTTGTCCCCATTTCCTCCTTACTTCAGTCATATATATTACATCAAAATACTAATAATGGAGCTATCCTGAGAATCAAAAGGTTCTTAGGATTGCTCATCCTAACTATAAGATCCTTGAATAGTAATTAACATCTCCTTCAGTTATCCCTCTCGATCATGTGCATGCCTTGTGCTAACTTTTCCATAAATAAGGTAACCACCTATTCATGCTTAAACACTTTGCATTTGGATGAGGGAATACCAATTGTTAATCAGATCATTATGCACATCAATTTACTTAAATCAAAGCTCAATGTTATATACAATACTCAAATTAACGACAATACCATTAACTGACTTTCATTACCCTTTTGTTCCCAAATTATTGCAAACGAAAGATCAAATTCTTGCAAAACATAATATAAACTAAGAAAACAAAGAGAAGAATCATACCATTTCTATGGCCCAACATCACTCCCCATCTTACCTTCTTGCATGTCCTCATGCAAAGAGATGATTGCCATGTAACATAGTTAAGGAATAAGGTGGATTCACCCTAACGCCGAAATCCATTTTTGTTCTGGATTACTTTGAAGGCCTCAACTTCATCTCTTTTAGAAAGATCATATCCAACACGATAACCCTATGGAGGATACTAGATGATGGGGCACCTGTATCTACATCCAATCCACGTAGGACCTTCGGACAGAACCAAGTTACCATAACGTTTCATTCGATCTGTTGTTTCTTGATTTTTTTTTTTAATTAAAGGGTTCCCTGTTCTTAACCTCATTATGGCATACTTTCCATCTTAGCTTTGATTCTTGGAGAGCTTATTCTTTAATGTCCTCAAAATATTCAAGACTTGCTTGGAGGGCATTATTATGAATAGGGCCCAAAGAAGAGACAACTCCACATCATTCCATGAACTGTTTATGTTTCACAAGAGTTCGTAGGGGACTTGTGGGGTCACCCCTAACCCATAGATATAGGCCAGAATCTCTCTTTTGGAATACAGTATAAGCCTTAGACCACTTGATCTAATTTCTAGCAAACAATATGAAGGCTTAGAATTGAACATCTCCAATGAAAGGACTGGGGTTTTCATCCCTCTGTTCTTCCAAAAATAATTATGCATATATAATTCACATAGAAAGTACTTTACATCATCATCCTTCTCTCAAAAGCATTTGATAAAATCAGAAACAATACCAAACTCAAAAGGTTTCCCAGATCGTACAACTTTGACTTTCAACAATAAATATCGCTCAAGTAAAAACAAGGCATAGTTCTTAGCTAGGGATCTGCAAGATAAGGCATCAGAATAGATAGAGCATACAATTTTATTTGCTCCAAAGTTTTATGAATTTGTCCTTGTATTTCCTCTTTTTTTCTCTTTTCCTCTTTGAAATGAACATAGGTTTCATCTTCTGTGGTAGACAATGCCTTGAATTTCTATAATAACTCCTAGTGCTCTGCTCAAGGCATTGCTTCACCTTGATAACGTTTTAGGGTTTGTTGATGTTTTTCCAACTCTTTATTCAGTATTTGAATAGTAGCATCCTTAATAAAATGAGAGTAAGGTGGTACAACTTTCACTTGTGTAGCTCCATTGATGGCCACCAGTAAGTCTGTTTGACTAGCTGCTTCAACTGTGGCCACAGAAAAATTAAGATATGTTTGTGTTTCTACAGAATTAGTGAATATTTCTTTAGTTTGGGTTTCTGCAGAGTTAAGAAAATTTTCACTTTGAACTCCAATTGTCTTAGTTTCTGTTTTCTTTTTACAGTACCTTCTGGAGTTTTTCAACCATTTCCTAAGTTGTTCTATTCTTTTTCATAATTTCTTGTTTTCTTGTTTTAATATATTTATTCTATAACTATTTTTCCCTTCCATTATTCGAGTAGATTTTACAGTGGACGAAGAAGGAACAACAGTGACATTTTCATTGATAGGAAAAGTCACAAATTCATTAGGGTCCTTATTAACTGAGATTGTGGAAATTGGGTCATCTTTGGACTTATGTTTTTCATGGGATGACAAGATGGTTCCTTCCATGGAAGAGCCTGGTTCTTTCACAATCTCAACAGACTCCATTGATTGTTCCTAGAAATGCATGAATTCAAGGTTTTCTGAGGATGGTAATGTTTCTGTATCATTCGAATTTGGAGTGGAGGCCGAGAAATTAGGAGTGGAGATTTGCTCAGGTGGGTTCTCAAAACATTCCACATCTTCTTCAATAGTGAAAAGGGTCCCCATATTCTCCAAAACTTGGGCTATCTCTTCTTCACATATTTGAGGCGAATTACCTTGTTGTTCTGCAAGGGATTCTTGAGACGATTCTCTCTCTAGTACATGTTCAATAGAACTTATGGGCTAGCTTTCTCTGGTGATCTAAAATGCAGAAAATTAGATCGTACTTTCTCTCCTTGGAAAGAATAATTAAATGATGCTTCATGAAACTTTTTTAATTATTTGTTCATTATGGATGACTTCATCACATGTGAAATTAACTGTAAATAACTTTAAACAAAAGTTACACAATCAAAAAGATAGAGAACACCGATGTTGATTACGGAGTTCACCCCTCTTGGGCTATGTCTCCGGGCCCTGCACAAAAAGGCTAGGCTGCTTGTATTTCAGTGGAAAAAGAGGTACATGACAATTGCTGACACAATTGCGGCTATTTCCTCAAATTGGAAATGCTCTAGTGCAGAGATCTCTCGCAACTTTACATAGACTTTCTTCAAGTGACTTAGTAAAATTTAGAAAAATAAAAGAGTCTTAGAATGCAGACTCGTACCTCTACTAAAAATGAGCAAACACCAACAGCAATGAGAATACAAATCAAACCTCCCTCAATTTGACATAGGAGTTAGATTGTCTTTGTACTGAAATCTAGAATTTTGGTTGCTTCTTTCACCGAAAAGACCCTGTCAGTGTCTCCAGAGCACCTTGAAACCCCTGCCTAGGCTTTTGAATCACTCCATTTGGTTTTTGTATGACTCTGGAAAGCCCAAAATAGATTGGCTCACGACTTCAAGCTTCTCGATGCCTTGATCTGATGCAATGGTTCTCTACCTTCTTCACTTCAATCTGAACTTCAACTCTTGAAATCGAATTGAGTCTACTACACTCTATGCTATTCTAACACAAGGCTACAAAAAGTGCTCTCACACTGAATTTGTGATCTCTACTTCACATATGTGAACCCTTGGATTTGTCTTCTACAAATCTCTGCTTCCCCTTCCTAGCTTCCATGCATTCACCTCCTTTTATACGAAAATCCAAAGCTAAATTTGGAGTTTGTTTAAAAAAAAAAATCTTTGATGGCTAAATGAGCAATCTCGGTGCAATGATATATATTTAAATATAGTTCACCAAACTATATTAAACCTTAAATATCACCAATGATGTCCATAAAAATTGTAAGCTTAATATATTGCATAACCTCTGACAGACTTTGGATTTGTTTTATTGGCCGCGACATTGATACCATTGATGCATTCACAAATAACCCAAAGTCATTAAACGCTAATTGTTTTGATTGGACACCAACTTCGAAGTTTATCTAGGCTTGAACATATCTACAAACAACTGCTATAATTTGATTACAGTTCGAACCGATGCTGGATTTAGCATTGTGCTAACTTGCGCTTGCCAAATTTTGAGTTATGTCATCGTATATGCCACTGTGACACCTTGGCTCCATCAAACTCTCTTATTTCACGACCCATGGCACTGTGCCAAACACCTCTGATAGTTGTGACGTTATTGATTTGGACCCTTAATGACACATCAAACCTGTGCTATGTGAGTGAACCTTCTTCCCCGATGGTCACTCAACTGTGCTAACTCCGCTACATTTGGACTGCCTCCATGCACCATTGGTTTCAACTATGCCTTCTATGGACTCCGCCATATTCTTTGGCAATGACGTGGAGTTGCACTATAATTTTAATGTAGCATTACATATAGTCTGTCACATAAACTTTGAATATGCCATTTGTAAGGTTTTTCAACATTAAAATTCCACCATGAATGTTCTTCATCCATTTGTGTTGGGATGGGGTCCCCTGGGTCAATTTTGGGTTAAAACCCCCATTTTTTTGTAAATTTTGACAAAAAGATGTAAAGTCTCTGCGAATTGTGGATGTGGAGTGCGTAGGTATATAGGAGTCAAAAAGGGTTTTTACCCTCGTTTATGTAAAAAATTGAGTTGGTTTTGAGATCTACCCTTGGTCCATGGACCATGGGATTGTATAAATAGGTGTGCCTTAGAGAGTCTAAGGCAGATGGATGTCTTTGTCTATGGGTACGACAAATGGAGTCTTAGAGAGTTAGTGCAAAGAAGTCTTAGAGAAGGAAAAGGCTCTGCAACTGAGTGCGCAGAGGCCTAGAGTAGTGTCCACAGCTGAGTGTGTAGGGAATTTTTGAGTTTGTAACCTTGTACTGAAGATCAATAAAGAAGACTATTGGAGAAATTCATATGTTTTATCTGTTTCCTTCTGTTGTTTATGTTTGTGATATATGTTGTGATGAGATAATGTCTTTATGAAATAATGATGTATTGATGCATGAATCTACTGGATAAGTCTTATTAATTGAACACAATGCATGTTAAGTATTTACGCGAAGGTTATAATACTTTCTGTTAAGTTTATTAAGCACTTAAGCAAATCTGTGTGGATTCTGATCTAAGGCTAGTCTATGATGCATGTAATTAGATAACCTATCTGTTAAAGGTCCACAGAAGCCAATCATAGACCTTCGTGGAGGTCTAGAGGCCATTTGAAGGAAACTACAACGCCAAGCCCTAAGGGCTTAGAGATCTGCGTGAAGGCAGATCTAGGACATAAAAAGGACATCACTGATCTTTGGATGCGGAAACTTGGTTCCAACATCCCCCCATACTGCTTTGGGTGAGACTTCAGTCTGCGCTATGCGGGTTGATGCCGAAAGGGCTAGTAGTGTAGGGTTTTGTTTAGCACAACTAACTCTGAACCTGGGTCAAGACCCACTAAGCCAACAATTTGATTCGCATTTAATATGCACTCATAAACATTATAATCATTCCAACCATTTCACTTACGTTGAATATAATATTTCTAACTTCAAACTTTGTAGTATGGTTAGTGCTCACCTTGCCTTAGCTCCATATGTTTTGGCATTTTACTAATGCCCCTTATTTTAAAAAAACATAATACTATGGCCATCATAGCATTAGGGTAAATGAAACTTAATTAATGTTTTGACATCATTAACATAATTTGACCCTTATAACTTGTGCCAAATATAAATGTGCCAAAACCATTAATCAACATTTGTTTCTTACCATCATTATTTTTGCAGGAACCTGGAGATGAAGTTTGTGCCTTATTGAACTGCAACAAGTCACATGGCCAGCAAGGCCCTCTACGATACCTTAACTTCGACAGATTCTTTCTCCATCATCGGGAGACCAAACAGAAATTTGGAGACAGTGCCTAAATTAGTGCACCAAATCCTTCATTTTGGCACTAATTTCATAATCACTTGAGACAATCAAAATTTGCACAAGTCGAGAACAACTTTTCGACATAGGACCATCTTGGTCTTCAACACATGGTAAAATTATAACTTGATTTACAAAATCCATTCTAGATCATCTGGTCAATCTATTAGACCTTCTTCACTTAGTAGGCAAAGATACTAAGACATAAGCTAATCTCTTCTCAGATCTAGTTAGGATTTGTAATGTTGGGGTATGACCTTGTTCTTGACTGGTATTTTCTTCCTATGGTTGAGTACTTTCGACTTCAGGTTGGGTATTTTATGTTTTAGGTTGATTGTTTTCTACCCCATGCTGAGCATTTTCTATTTCAGGCTGAACATTTTCTTCCCCATGTTGATCATTTCTTGTTTCAGGCTGAATGTTTTCTACTTCATGCATTTATTCTAGATATGGTATTTCATTGGGTCTCATGAAGTTATCCCAGGTTAACTATGACTGTCTCAATTCTCTAATGGCTACCAATTTAATCAAACAATGATGACTAACTACAAAATTGGGGTCCTTCTCTTTACCAAGTCTACCAACAACTTCATGCAAGAGAAAATTTAAAAAGAAAGGTAGATTTATGACTACCTTCTATTTTAATGTTGCCAAAAATTTGAGGTGTCAACGTCTTACCACATCATGGTGGCCATCACATGTAATATACCTCTAGACTACTTGTGTTGGCTCCTACCATGGTACTCTGATTGAAACAGGGTGAAAACCTTTACCTTTACAGGTCAATTATTCACCAGGGTCGATAAATAATTCCATAGTGTCTTGAAGTCCAGTGTGCTTATCTATCCATTTTTCTCCCTCTATGGAAATACCTATGACCTCCGCTAGAATTGTCTCATTGACTGTTATTTTCTTACCTCTGACCGTCGTGACTTCATTGCTCAAATTCTACAAAACTTCCAAAGAAACAACAATATCGAATCCCTGCAGTTGAGTAAAGTATTCGGCCCAACCTACTCACTCTAGGATCCTTTGGGCTTGCTCAGTAACCTATAGCAGAGTAGGTTCATTTCGAATAGGCTTACCACCCATACTTTCTAATTCAGACAATTGCTACAATGACTATATAAAGAACTATTCAAACCAAAAATCCCTTAGTAGAAATAACAACATGTCAAAAAAAATAGTATCATTCAATTACTTATGTGTGGGGGATTATCATAATAATTGCGAATTTTCTTTTATTTTGCCCAGTCATATTACGCTTGTGCCCAGTCATATCATGCTTGTGCCCAGTTGTATCACGCATGTGATACTTCCTGCCTCCTCCAATAGGAGAAAGGTTGACCACGACCTTTAAGATTATGGGAAGTTAAAGTCATACGGAGGCATTAATTAGCGTGAAGGGAAATAATCAAATCATACGCAGCCAAATGGGAAGATGATAAAGTGTAGTAAATGTGTATATTGTTGTTATGCAAAAAACGTCATGGAATTAAAATCGTAGTAATGAAAGATATCTTTATCATGGGTAAAACGATTTTTTGTAAAGAGATTACCCTTAGGAAAGGGGAAAAAATAAATTTGGCAAAATACCTTTATAACTAATAATGCTTATCATGGAGGTTTGAAAGAATTATGATTTGTTCATAGAATAGTAGACGTACCACCTCTAGTCATTTTAGGAAGAAAATATACATACTAGTAGTGGTGATGTCTTTTCAAAGAAAACAAAATCTAATGACATAGTATTGATATGGAAATTCAAGTTATACTCCAATACCACAGACAGAGCCATTGCTGTCAGTAGGCGTCCATAGGCTCGACAGGGTTTCCTTTTAACCCCTTGATGAGCTAGCGTCCTTATGAAAAATGTAACATGTTATTATTTAAATTATTTTCTCAAAAAGGCCATTGTTTAGGCATGGTGACCAAGTAACAACAATGCCACTCCCTAGATTATAACAAAGTGAACAAGTTGGCTCATGATGAGACCTCTTTCCCTTTTGACAATAGTGTCAAAGGCCATTACCATGGTTTGGTGGCCATAATGGGAATATCACTTGTGTTAATGTCTTATGATTGTGGTGGGCTAGCTCATGATGAAACCCCCCATCCTTATGAGAAAAAATAGCTTTAAGTAGTGTATATATATATATATATATATATATAAGAGAGAGAGAGAGAGAGAGAGAGAGAGAGAGAGAGAGAGAGAGAGAGAGAGAGATATATATATATATATATATATTTGTTCTTTTTATTAATAACGGTGTCTCATCAACTCCTTAAGAGTTATGGATGGTGTAAGGAGTAAAAAAATGCCAAATAAAGTATGTCTTAGTCCTTCATTATGTTTAAAGAAAATCACCATTTGAGTATATGAAAAGATTAAACTACCATGGTGGTAAACAATTATGAACATTTTATAATAATTTCGAAAATCCGGATATAAAGCAAATATTCAAATTGATAAGATATGCCAGATGAGAAAAAGATGTTCTTCATGGGGTAATGAATAAGATATCAGACTTGACACCATGATAAAATAAAGATCAATGCTTTTAAATTTACATTGGAGTTTTCATTTAAGAGTGACAATTGTACACAAAGGAAAAAATAGTCGAGCGCAAATGGAATGATAGTTGTTTCAAAGGGAACCACAGCTGAGATAAAAGGAACAACAATTGGAATTTAAGAAATTGCAATTGTAATAAAGGGAAAAACAAATGTAATAAAGGGAACAATAATTGTAACAAAGGGAACAACAGCTGTAACAAAGGGAACAACAATTGTAATTAAGGGAACAATAGTTGTTTCGAAGGAACATCTCCAGGTTGAAGGGAGATGACGAAGTTTTTCTTTTAAGGAGAGAATAACAGTTGTGTTGTAAAGGAACAAGAGTTGTGTTGTAACAGAACAACAACTGTAATATAATGGGAACAACAACTGTAACAAAGGGAACAACAAATATAATGTAAAGGAACAACAACTAAGTTGTAACAAAAAAACAACTGTATTGCAAAGGAACAACAATTGTGTTGTAACATAACAACATCTGTGTTGTAGAGGGACAGCAGTTGTGCCTAAAATTTCAGCAAGTTTTTTTTCAGATTAATTATCCCTCCCTTTTTCCTTAGTCGAGGGGGAAGAAAAAGAAACTTAACCAAATTCCAGAAAATATATACATTATGTACAATATGGTAAAAAAATCAGATTTCCCAGATATCAAGCTATTGGTTTACCACCCCTGTCAGCTATAATTTGAAAAGTAGGATCACTACTTATCTTGTGTTAGAAAGACTCCTTTGTGAGCAGTTGGTGGCAGAGACACAATCGGTGTCCATTTACCAAAAAAGAGGTACCAGACCTATCGATGGTGGTTAAAGTTATGGTACCATTATCATGAACTTCTTTGATTTCATAAGGTTGAGCCATCTCGTTTGCAATTTCCCCGGAAAATCATGGAATCTAGAATCAAATAATAACGCATAGTCACCTTTTTGAAATGATTTCTTTTTTATAAGCCAGTCATGCCATTTAGCTCTTTGGTATTGAATAATGGCTATGTGTTCAGGAGAAATAGGTGTGCTTCATCTAATTCATTGAGCTGCTATAGGCATCGTGTTTGTGCCTCTGTATAATCCAGTCCAATCTCCAGTGTAGTTTCAAGAGTTTTTATTTTGAACTCAATTGGAAAAATTGTTCTTTGTCAAAGACAAGCTGGTATGGTGAGTGACTAGTAGTGTTGCGCCATGTCGTTCAATATGCCCACAAATCTTTCGAAAGCTTGGTTGCCTAATTTCGACAATTCACAGCTACCGTTTTGGTCAAGATTTCTTCTAGGACTTTGTTGGTACTTTCCACTTGTTCGTTTTCCTAGGGGTGGTATGGATAAGTAACCCTATGCTTAATATGATAATTTTGCAGAGTGGCCAAAATTTTATGACCTGTAAATTGTGGCCCTTTGTCTGTTATTACTTCTCTTGCTAATTTGTATTGCACAAAGAGTTTGAAAAGAAATTTGATCACTGCTTCCTTTATGGCTCTTAGCAAAGCTACTGCTTCTACCCATTTAGTTACGTAATTAGTGCAAACCAATATATCCAATTTTTGGTTTGATGGTGGATTAAAGGGGCCAAAAAAATACAACACCTAGCTTTCAAAAGGTTCCACCACCAATTGTGGTTATCAGGGCATCTCATCCGCTTGGTCAGGACGACGCATCCTTTGATAGTTATCGTAGGCTTGAATATATTTATTTTCATCCTTAAATATCATCGGCTAGTAATAACCCATTTGAAGAACTTTATGTCCAGTGTTGTGATCTGCAAATTGTCTGCCGCAGGGTTCGTCATGGTAGGCTTTCAGGATATCATAAATTTCATCTTCTCAGATGCAGCTATGAATTTGTAATTTATATCCAATATGAAAAATATAACCACCAATCCAGGAGAAGCATGCATTGCGCTGAATAATCAGTTTCATTTCTCAAGGGGACAAATGTGCTAGAAATTTTCCTACTACTAAGTAATTTTCCACATCAGCGTACCAAGGTGTTTTTATTGTCACAACGAATAGATGCTTATCCAGAAACTAGTCATCTACTGATAAAGCATAATTTATTTTAGGTAGTCGAGACAAGAAATTTGCAATAAGGTTCACTTTTCCTGGTCGATCTTTGATGGTGATTTCAAATTCCTATAATAATAATAACCATCGAGTCATCCGACCATTAGTAACTGGTTTATTAGCTAAATATCTAATAGCAGAGTGACCAGTATATAGAAAAACTGGATATCCTGTTATATAATGTCAGAATTTATTAATAGCATATATAACAGCTAGGAATTCTTTCTCTGACACTGTATAGTTTAATTTAGCAGGAGTAAGATTTTTGCTAATGTAATAAATATCATAAGGTTTCTTGTCTTCTTCTTGTCCAAGAATGGCGCCTATGGCTATATCTAATGCATCTGAGGAGATGTGGAAGGGTAACTCCCATTTTGGTCTTCTTAACACTGGCACTGTTGAAACCAGTTTCTTGAGATCTGCAAAGGCAACATCACATTTATCAATCCATTCGAATTCAATATTATCTCTTAAAGTATACAAAGGTGCAACTATTTTTGAAAAATGTTCTATAAATCTACGGTAATATCCTGCATAACCAAGGAAACTACGTACCTCAGTTTGTGTGTGGGGTGTAGGTAATTTAAGGATTACCTCGATTTTCACTAGATCCACTTGAATTCCTGCAATAGAGATATAATGTCCTAAAACTACACCTTCAGCCATCATCATATGGATTTTTTGGTTTCTTAGACATAATCTGGTTTCAATACATCGTTTAAGCAATTTTCCACAAATTTTAAACCTTGGTCAAATTCATCACCATATGGAGTGAAGTCATCCATATACAATTCGCTTCCTTCATTAATCAGAGTAGAAAAAATACTCAAAATTTCTCTCTGGAATGTAGATGGAGCATTACATAATCCAAAAGGTAAAACTCTATATGTGAATGTACTCGAGGGGTAGGTAAATGTAGTTTTGTCTTGATCTTCCGAGCAATCTAAATTTTATTATAGCCACTGAAACCATCTAGGAATGAGAAAAGCTTCTTCCTAGCTAAAGTATCAAAAAATTGATCTATGAAGGGAAGGGAAAAATGGTACTTCTAGGTAGCCTTGTTGAGCTCTCTATAGTCTACACAAATTCTCCATTTCCCATTTTTCTTAGGGATGACTACTAATGGGGAGACCCACTCGCTATCTGAGATGGGGTATATAATGTTTACATCCAATAATTTATGTAATTAGTGTTTCACAACATCCTTGAGGTGTGGATTTAACCTCCTATGGGGCTTTCGAATAAATGCGATGGGTGCATAGCTGCGGATCGATGCCTTTCATATCTGAATATTACCAGGCAAAAGCTTGTTTATATTTACAGAGAATCTGGATTAATTTCTATCATTGCTAGTTTTCCAGATTGGCATTAATATTGAGGGTTTTTCCTAGTTCAATGTCGATTGGCATACTATTATGGACAGGCATTGTGGGAATGTGATTATCGTTTGATTTCCCGAAGGGGTCTCCTTGTGCTTCATTATTGAGTATATATTTTAGCATTTGGCATGTTGGATTTTTTATAACAGTTGGTTCATTAATAAAGCTATTGATTACATCATTTTCTAATTGATTTCTAAATCCAAGGGCCTCATCTAACGTAAGAGGAGAGTGCAGATTTTCTTCTAGATTTCTCTATGGGCGTAATTGGAGACTTGTAATAGGAAGACTTGGTTTAGTAGGAGGATACAAAATAAGATTTTTAAAAACATCTCCTTTGGAAATCTTCATGATGCCTGTTCAACATCCTATATATGCATCTACCATTGCAGATCATGGTCTCCTAATATCAAAGGATGCTAATCCAATCTACCCCTTGGTTAATAACTTGGAAGTCCATGGGATATTCCCAAGAGTCTACAAAGACAATAATATCTTACAAAGTACCTTAAAGCTTAACCACCGATCTATTAGCTAATTCTAACAGGGTTGAGGTTGGTTTTAAGGTCGTAATACCAAGAATATTGCAGGTCTCATAAGTTAAAATATTAATAGCTACTCCTAGGTCTACCAATGTGTTCGGAAAGGTGCAACCTTGTATTTGAACAGTTACTACAGGATTTCTTAGGTCTTCATATTTGACAAGTACTTGTTTACCTAAAATAAGATCAGATAATGTTCCTACAACGTGAACTGTCGATGGATCTTTTGATTTCCTCCCAGGCTTTTTTCCACATAATTCTTTGATCATTTTAGCGTATATTGGAATGTCTCGTATGGCCTGGAGGAGTGGGATTTTTATACACAAATTTTTCAATTCCCCTACAAGATCAAAATTGGGATAAATGGTTGGTTTAGCTATCGTAAGTCTTTCAGGGAATGGAGAAGAAGTAGTTATAACTTTATCAGAGTTTTGTCATTCAATTGTGTCTCCTACTAGTTCTATTTCTGAAATAATCACAATCGAAGGGTTTGTTACAGTTTGTTTTTCTTTATCATTTTCTTGTTCTTGATTGGTCTTATTTTCTTCAGGAGAAATGACATGTCTCGACCTTAACCAGAGCTCATTACATTCTAGGGGATTTATTTCATAGTCTGGATTTTCAATGATTTGTACATACTGGACAGGTCTATTATTAGGATTGGGATTTGGCTGAGCCGACAACTGAGGATGCATTGGGGGTTGAGGATTTGGAGGCAACTGAAATGGAGCTTGTAGCATAGGTTGGGGTTGAGGGATCATCCCTATAGGTGGATTAACCAATCCCGCTGGGTGCTGCCAATTTTGAGGCCATATTGGATTTTGCGCAGATGTATTAGTCCATTATGAGGGATAGGGATTATTAGATGGATTCTGCCACAATGGGGTAGGATATTGTGAGTTTGGCCATACAGGTCTAGCAAATTATTGATTTGGCCAGGGCAATGTGGGATACGGTTGGGATTTCCAGACGGAATTAAAGGATGGTTGTCCCTGCCATGTAGTTCTAGGATTTTGTTGTTGAACATACTGACCAGAATAAAACAAATAGGGATCTTGCATCGTACCTGAAGGATGAGCTTTCCATTGTCAACATTAAGCCATCGGTATGTTAGTTCTATTTCCTCCTCGACTTCTTTAAACACAACTTTTAATCTTAGAAGTGATGGACATTTATCTGTTGAATGATCTTTAGTGCAGATAGCACATGTTTGAACCATATCCAGGGGACACTCCCTTTGACTGTGTTTCTTTCGGCAGCATCGACAAAAGATGGCTAATGCTCATTCTGCTTTGGCTTTTTTTTATTTGGCCTACAAAACATCCAACTGTGCAGTTAGCATGCCCAAAATGTTAGCCTTAAAATCTTCTAAAAGATTACCAATTTCTATTTGCATTACACCTCCACCTGAATTTTTGTTTATTCGAGTGAGGGGATACTGTACTCCATATCTAGTTCGTTTGCTGCCACGTGAACACCTAATACACAATTTAACAATGTTATCATATTCCTCCTAAGAAATATCACCCTGTCTCGTTAAATTCAATGTTTCTATCCACTCGTCTTTCATGTCTTTTATTAGAGTAGCTTTCACTACTTCTTTTGATACGGTAGCATAGGGTGATCTCTGCAAGTTGTACTGAAATATCTCAATATATTCTTTTAAGGTTTCACTATATTTTGTGGTCATTTTGAAAATTTCATCTTTTAGATCATTGGATCGAAAATAATCTTGATACTTAGTGAGAAAAAAAAAAAATCATTGTGTCCCAAGAATCTATAGTGCCTCCTCCTAAATCCATAAACCACTGTAAAGCTGCTCCCTTCAAAGTGGAAGGAAACAATTTCAATTTCTGAGGATCAATGGTATAATCATATCCTCTGCACAAAACATAAAATTCGAACAAGGCATCAGGATCCTCCGAAGCCATCCCATGAAAATTCGGGATATTTTGTAATGGGATGGCTTTCATCGAAGCATTTTCCACTAGATCGACTATAGGGTATTCCAGTGGTGAGATCAAGGCTTGTTGTGGTTGGTTTTCTATTTGATCAGGGGGTACTATTTGAGTAGGAAGATTTTGGTTACTATTTGATTTTTGTGGGGCTTTACTACACTACTTAAATATGAGATTTCAGATGTTTTTTCTTTCGACCAGAATCATATAGGATCTAGATTCTGATAATCATGGATTTGTCTCAACAACTCGTATTTTTCTTCCACTAGTCTCTCCTTCACCTTCTTTTAGGTTACAAGAGTTTCCCTCTTGTGAAGGACTAGAGTCTTGAATATATGTGCTTTTAAAGATTTTCTCTGATCCTTCATTTTTACAGTGAATCTCAGTGTGGGTTGCAGTTGGTGATTCTGTTGCTCGAGGGATTACAGTAGAGCCCTTTCCAAATATTTTTCAGGGTCCTACTAACACTTGAGATCCAACTTTCCGAATAGCTTTTTCTATAAAGGTTGATCTCCCAAGGTTCACCTATCCCTGGGTTTTTGTAGTCTTTGGTAATGGTTTCTTTTCTACTGCTACTTAATTCCTATATTTCTTCCTAGTCATGCACACTTACATAGCCTTATAGTATTAGCTAAAAGTGGGTACTAGGCACAATATTTTTTCTTGTTACGTGTGTCGGTTATTACCTTTCATCTTCAGTACCCAGTCCTCTCAGAGACACAATCTATCACTATTTTGACAACCTCCCCGGCAACGGCGCCAAAATGTTGGGCACTAAGATGACTCCTAGAAATCAATGTAGGAATCTACAGGGTAAGTTCCTCAAATAGAACACCAAAGGACACCGCTCACAAATATATCATAGATCAATACACCAGTATTCTTGATGTGGTTAAAACCCTCAAAGAGGGAAACATTCCAGGACCTGAGCCAACGCGGCCACTTCAGGAAATTTATCAATAAAAGAAAGAAAATTTACATAAGCTTCTCTCATGAACGGTCACCCTACAAATGACCCTCCATGCTCTTTAAATAGAGATCATGGACCAATCGGGTGTTAAGCCACGGATCAAGTGTCGGTAATACAGAGGAGAGAATCAACCGTCGGATCACTTCATGTCTAGAACATATCGTGACCATCGAATTTTAAGTTACAAAAGTACATAGTAAAGAAACACATTTTGCCTAACTCTACACTAGACCAAGTTATACTTAACTATTTCCTATGTGTTGGAATATCCTAACATCCCCCCTTAAGAACAACTTGGGATAGGATTGCAAGAAGTACAAATATGACACAATAGCAGAAGGAAGGAGGCATTATAGCCTATCCCCCCTTAGTGACAACTTCCTGAACTCCAACCATAAGTCGAAGTTTAGTAAACTTTGCCTCTGTGAGAGCCTTTGTAAATATTTCTGCAGCTTGATCATCAGTTGAGCAATATTGCACTTCAAGAACATGGTCATGAAGGAGCTTTCTGATGAAGTGCATGTGTAGTTCAATGTGTTTTTTGCATTGATTTGAACCGAATCTTTGCATAGTTGAATGACACTTTGATTATCACACAAAAGTGTAGTCCGATGCTGCTGCTGAAAGCCAAACTCTGACAGGATCTAATGAAGCCACAGGGCTTCCTTACTAGCTTCTACGGCACCACAATACTATGCTTTTGTTGAAGAAAGAGAAATGAAACTTTGTTTCTTGCAAGCCCATGTAATAGGTCCAAAACTAAGAGTGAAGACATAACTTGCAGTAGACTTCTGATCATCAGGGTCACCAGCCCAATCGGAATCAGTGAAACCAACCAATAGAGGAGATTCTTTTGCATTGTAATGAATACCAAACTGAGTTGTACCTAGAACATAACAAAGTATTCTTTTAGTTTCTTTCCAATGAATTTTGTGTGGGCTTCTCATAAACTGAGAAATAAGGCCAACAACAAAGGAAAGGTCAAAACGAGTATGGGTCAAATACAAAAGTTTTCCTACAAGCTGATGGTAAAAGGTAGCATCAACTTTAGGGGAAGTACAAGCGATTGAAAGTTTGGCTCCAAATTGAAAGGGAGAAGGGGCTGGCTTACAGTCTTCTATGTTAAAGTAGCGTAGAAGATCACAAGCATACTTGGACTGGGAAAGGGAAATACCTTCCTTGGATTGCAAAACTTGAAGACCAAGAAAATAATGCAAGTGTCCTAAGTCTGTCATTTCAAACTACTTTTTAAGGCTGGACTTCACATGGTTTATAAGGTTGGGATCACTACTAGTAAGGATAAGATCATCAACATAAAGACCAAAAATGATAAGAGACTTACCCACTTTCTTGGTGTAGACAGTATTGTCAGAATGACACCTAGAAAAGCCAGTATCTAAAAGAAAGTTATCCATTTTGGCATACCAAGCCTGAGGGGCTTGCTTGAGACCATAAAGGGATTTCTTAAGTTGACATACAAGGCTGGAGTCTATTTGTATAAAGCTAGGAGGTTGTTCCATATAGATTTCTTCATGCAAGTCCCCATGCAAAAAGGCAGATTTAACATCCATATTATGGACTACCCATTTGAAAGAGGTAGCAAGGGAAATAACAAGGTGGATAGAGTTCATTTTGGAAACAGGGGAGAAGGTTTCAGTGTAGTCAATGCCTTCAACTTGTGAAAAACCCTTAGCAACAAGACGAGCTTTATGTTTATCAAATTTTCCAGCTGGTCCATACTTGGTTCTGTAAACCCATTTGCATATAACAATTTTTCATCCGTTTGGAAGAGGAACAAGATCCTATGTATCATTTGCCAATAATGAACGATATTTTTCATTCATAGCTGCGTCCCAATCTGGATGGCCTGAAGCTTCTGCAAAGGTGTTAGAATCATAATTCGCTAGAGCTTGAGCGAGTAAAGAAGAGGCTCTATCAGACTGAGAACGAGTGCGATGTTGATATGTAGGATCACCTACAAGAGCACCTGCTGCATCTCGAGTAGTGTAGACCCATTTCGGAAGCTGAGGAGCTGAAGGAGGATCTAAAGAAGGTGGGGGAGGATTTTCATCCTCGTTGTCATCATCTGAGGAAGAAATATTTTCAGAAGTAGAATGGATATAGAGAGGTGGCACATCCGTTGAACTAGGCTCGTAGGCCGATATATTTTCAGCAAAATTTACATCTCTTCTAATGATAATATTTTTGGAATTAAGTGGAATAAGTCTATATCCTTTGACATGTACAGAATACCCAACAAAATACATTTTTCACTCTTAGGTTCTAAAGCTTTATATTTCTCATATGGAATATGGGCCCATGCTTCACTTCCAAAAACACAAAAGTTACTTACATCTGGTTTAATTGAGCTCCATGCTTCTTCTAGAGTGATATTCTTTAAAACCTTAGTAGAAGTGAGATTTACTATGTAATTTGCACAATTAAATGCTTCTGCCAAAAAATTAAGACTAAGTCCTTTAGATTGAAGCATACAATTATCCATTTCCTTTAAGGTGTGATTCTTCCTCTCAGCTACACCATTTTTTCATGAAGTATATGGAACAATATGTTGCATTTGAATTCCATACTCAGTGAAAAATTTGATGAATTTGTTGTTTACATATTCTCCGCCATTATCAAATATTAGCTTAAGAATTTGATGTCCAAATTGTTTCTCAACAAAGGCCTTAAAGGCCAAGAACATGTTATATACTTCACTCTTGAGTTTTAAGAAGTATAGAGAAATCATCAATGAAAGTTAAGAAATACATGTAGCCAAAGAATGAAACAACTGGAAGTGGACCACATAAATCACTATGCACAAGCTGTAAAGGGGTTGAGGCTTGCCAAGAGGCACGTTTTTCAAAACTATCCCAATGATTTTTTCTGAGTACACATCCAGAAAAAACACCATCTCTGCAAGATACCGTAGGAAGACCTATCACCATATTTTCTTTACATATATTTTGAAGGGAGCAATAGTTTAAGCGACCAAATCGCTCATGCCAAAGTTTTCTCACTTCATCATTATGAGAAACAAATACCGAGGGAAGATTTGATGACCCAAAGTTGTTAAACTTATACAACCTTGTAGAATCATCAACAATGCGAGTAGCTAAAATCTATCTAGGATCTCTTAGGTCCTTAATTACAACATCGTGAGGTGAAAATTCAACGGTTTTACCTTCACCTGAATGAGTTATCTAATATACAAATAGAAGGTTGTGGGATAATGTTGGAACACATAATACATCATTAAATTGACCATTGTCTAGATGAACAGCTCCAGTCCCTACAACACTAAGAGATCTATCATCACTAATATATATATTTTTGGTGTTACAATCATTTAAAGAAGAAAACATGGCTTTGTTTTTGTCCATGTGATAAGAAGCTCCAAAATCAATGAGCCACTCATGAGAATGAGAGGAAGAAGATACGTTTAGTGCATAACCAGACTGAGATGCTTGACAACCACATGCAGAAAGTGTTATTCCTAAAGATAAATTTGAAGAGTGCTCCAAATGGATGTTATGCTTCTTCATTGTTGCTTCCAAGGCTTCCATCTTCTTAAAGCATTTGGATTCTAAGTGGCAATCTCAATTACAAAATTTGTAATGTCTATTAGTCTTCTTCCATTTGTTTTTATTTGTGTTATCATTTTGTTGAATTGATTTTTCATTTTGAGTCTGAAATTTCTTAGGACCCTTGTGTGTATTAGGACCAGTATTTTTAGGATACTACTTCTTAGGTTTCTTTGAATTTGGTTGTTGTTGAGAGGCTAAGGCTTTCTTAGAAGAGTTTCCAAGATTAAGAAGACTAAGATGTAAGAGTTTTTCTTGTTCTCTTATTAAATAATCATGAAAGGCATCAAAAGAGGGGGACTTGTAGTCTTGTCCTTGATAAATAAAGGCTTCTCTAGTAGAATGGAAGGTGGAAACAAACATAGAGTAGGTTGGTCCCAACTTAGTAAGAATGGAATAAATATGGCTACTATCTTCTTTCTTAACCTTAACACCTTCCAAGAGAAGTCTAAGGGTATTGAACTTGGACAAAAAATCTTCAATGGAAGAAAAATTATTGGAGTCCAATGTAAGCAACTCATTTTCAAGTTGATGGGCTCTAATTACATTTTTAATTCCAAAAACTTTAGTGAGTTGTTTTATTCCTTCATTAGGGGTATCAAGTTCTGCGATATGGAATCTAAGATTTAGAGAAATAGACATCCCTATCAACCCATGTGTTTGATCTTGCCTATTTTCCCATTTGGCTACCTCATCTTCATCTTTAGGTTTAGTTTCTTGGCCTGAGACTATTCTGTAAAGACTTTTACTTCTAAGTAAATCCACAATGTAGGACCACCATTGGAAGTAGTTGGTGATGTCAAGAATAATTTGGCATGGACTTTCTATTTTAAAGTAAACTAAAGTTGTAGATGCTAAAAATAAATGTTTCAATGGAAAGATCTCGAAAAATTAGGCCGATTAAAAAAAAACGGCTTCCGGATGAAGAAGTTGTGACTTTTTGAAGAAAAGTTGTTGAAGATGCCGACGAAGTGCATGAATGTGCGGAAATGAATGATAATGTTATATTAAAAAAAAAACTTCCCCTTTTCCAAACTTAATCTAATTAGCTCACTTTAAAAAAAGATTTAATGTGACCCACTTTTATAAATAAGTGAAAGTCACTTTTACAATAATACTTTATAAGATACCCACTAAATTGTAACTTAAATAAAATATAAAGAGACTTTAGAATTATAAGTGAGTCACTTTTTATAATGGGTGAGAATACTTTTACATAAAGTAACTTTAAAATATAAGTTACATGTGCTTTTAAAAAATGTAACTCAAGAAAAAGAAAGACTTGAACTCAAGACCTCCATTCTCATACAATAACTTTGGACCAAGTGAGCTAGCTTAAAAGGTTAGTAATTTTTGGAAAAGAGGAAGACTTTGTTTGTTTGTTTGTTTTGTTTTTTTTTTTGTTGTTGTTGTTATTGTTCTTTTCTAAGTCACTGAAGTTTTGGGGTGCGTGCTTACTTGAAAACGCTTTTTTTGCCTACAAAACAAAAAACCACACAACCCAACACAAACATATAAAAATAAATAAAAAATAAAAAAACCCAAACCTTATGGCTTGAAGTTAGATTTTGCTAAAAACTAAATACTTTCCTCAATGTTTCTAATTTTCTAAGATCACACTAAGGTGCGGCGGAAAAGAGCATATGCATCAGAAAAATTAGTCATTTTTGTTTCTGATTTGCCTAGGTCACACAAAGTCGCAAGGCAAATAGCATACGTAGAAATGAAAGGTATAGATCCAGTAATAAAAATAACAGAGAGCTAAATAAACCAAAATAGACTGAGAGATGAATAACTAAAACTGCAAATAAAGACTCTATACCTCCACATCTTAAAAATGACGTAGCTAGGGTTACCGGAAACCTTTTCGTGTGAAATGAAAGGGGTTACTCACTGGAACACATGCTCCTAACACAATAGAGCAATCCTCTCGGCCCGAAAGCAGTCAGAAACAATAGATCTAGGAAACGACAGTCACATGCACTTGTATCGGCTTCGGATTTGGATCACCAATGGATGTGGCCCTCAAATAGCTCTAATACCATGTAGGAATTTACAAGGTAAGTTCCTCAGATAGAACACCAAAGGACACTGCTCACAAACATATCATAGATCAATACATCAATATTCTTTCTGTGGTTAATAGTCCACGAACTGAGCCAACGCGGCCACTTCAGGCAATTTATTAATAAAGAAAGAAAATTTACATAAGCTTCTCTCATGAACGATCACCCTACAAATGACCCTCCATGCTCTTTAAATAGAGATCATGGACCAATCGAGTGTTAAGCCACATATCAAGTGTCAATAATACCGAGGAGAGAATGAATCGTCGGATCATTTCACGTCTAGAACATATCATGGCCGTCAGATTGTAAGTTACAAAAGTACATAGTAAAGAAACACACTTTACCTAAATCTACACTAGACCAAGTTATACTTAACTATTTCCTATGTGTCGGCATATCCTAACAATCAACTTAATCCTACCTTCATTAATTCTATCAACCAGGGATTCATCTTTAATTTCAAGGTTGTCGGCACAATTTATGCAAGGATGTAATTATGAATTATAAAGGCATATGAGGCTATTTCTCTGAAAGAATCACAGGAAATACTAAATCTTATCCAATCGTTATAGAAGTAAATTGTTCATAACAACAAATGTCTTACTTCCTACTGCTAAAGTTTCAAGATTCATAAAAGAGATATATTCTAGCTCACCAATCACTTTATCTATTTCAGAATGCTCTCAACAAATTACATGCATAAGGAAAATTACTTAATTCATACTACTACTTTGAATCTCACTTTTCCAAAGTAATTCAAAAAATTCACATAATCAAACCTCTAAGCTTATGTAACTAATTCATGCAATTCAATCAACAATTTCAGGAAATATTCAACAGAATTATAAAACATAAAGTTCAATCAATTATCTGCTATGAAAAAGGAACAACCAATAATACAACCAATAACCATATAGTGAATAACCAGATGGTAATGATACAAAACAGACAACAGATCCTCTAGGGACTAGGCCCAAGGTCTCCGAAAGCACTACCTTGAGGAAATTCAATACAAGAAAACTAAAACAAAGTCTTCATTGATTTCATTAATATCAAAATGATTTACAGAATAATTTGTAAAACTTCAAAATCAATTTGTTGTTCACTATTTCACAGTAAAGAAGAAGAGGTAAAGTTTCATCCTTGTTTCCTCCTTACTTCAATCATATATATTACATCAAAATACTAATAATGGAGTTATCCTGAGAATTGAAATATTCTCAAGATTTCTCATCCTAACTATAAGATACTTGAATAGTAATTAACATTTCCTTCAACTATCCTTCTCGATCATGCGCGTTCCTTGAGTTGACTTTGCCATAAATAAGGTAACGACCTATTCATACTTAAACACTTTGCATTCGTCTGAGGGAACAACAATTGTTAATCAAATCATTTTGCACACCAATTTACTTAAATTAAAGCTCTATGTTATCTAAAATACTCAAATTAACGATAATAGCATTAACTGACTTTCATTACCCTTTTCTTCTTGAATTATTGCAAACTAAATATAAAATTCTTGAAAAAAATAATATTAAGTAAGAAAATAAAGAGAAGAATCATACCATTTCTATGGCCCAACATAGGAATTCTTGGATGATCTTCTTTATTTCATTATTTTGTGAAAAATAATGCCAATGATGGAACAAAGTGGGTGATAAACTACCTAGAATCATGGAGACACACAAGGTCATGCTCCCATGTGACGGTGGTAATCCTTGAGGTGTTTCAAATACTTATTGATGTGTATAGTAGGACAACTATAAATTAGGATTAAACTCCTATGGTGATGTATCTATTACTTGTGTATTACTGAACTATGTAATAATCCTCGAGTTGCCTTTCTTCAATAGCTTCTCAACAATGAGAGGTTATAATTTAATGTTAACCATATTAAAGACCCTTGAGGGTATGTTTTCTCCCCTTTTTAGTGAAGCAGATATGTCTTTAGTGGCGATGTCTTATGAGTGGTCCTATAATGATACATGATCCATTTGATTTTTTTATTTTTTTTACATTTGTCCCCTCACTACTCATCATAATTATTGAAAGATTTAGGTGTTGGAATCCTACCATATTTTCCCAAGACAACTTTTCAACTATGAATAGTAGAGATTTGGAGGGATTGGGGGTAGTTTCCATAGGAGGGCCTGCATGAGTTGCAAATGAAGGTATTTTGGTTTGGGAACTTATCACCATCTCAACTTATTTATCTCATTCACAATATTCTAACCATGTTATAGGTGCTACATCATGAAAAGGTAGAGTCAAATAATTCTTCAATAAATGAAAATATTTAAGATGGATTAATTGTAAGAGGATAATATTTAGACAAAATATTATATTTTAAGAAAGGTTCAAATGTATGTGAGCATATATGGAAATGTAAACATTTGAAAATATTGGTATTATATTCATCATTAAATTAATAAAAAGTAAACCTCCTAATCAGGGAAAAAAAAGGTCATATACAATATGTGTACCCAATTTAAAAATTCATTAAATTTGATATTTTTTAGGTAAAACATGATAAGAGGATTTCACCACTTATGGACCCACTGCTCATATAATTGAATTTAAAGTTACTTAATCAAGTTTGAAACCTGAATATATTTTAGACTATTTGTTCCTTACTTGCATAAGTCTCAAGACTTGAATACTTAGACATTTTGGAAGTAAAAGGATCCCTTTGAACTATTAAAGGATCCAAAAACTTTCACACATGTGTCATTATCTAGATCCAACATGTTCAATGTGCATCATCAAGTTATCATTTTTGTTGTTATGCTTAATGACATGTCATTGGAGAGGATACCACATAGATGCTTGTGACTAGTTGAACATGTTCTAGTTGTATTAGTTATGTCCCTATAATATTATACATGTTAGTCTTTCAGAGAACCATGTGGTGCAATCATGTTCCTTGGAAAATATTAAAATTTGGGTGTTTCTTAGCTTAACTTCTAAAATTTTCACAACATAACCGTTGATGCAAAAAAAAATATGAATTTCCACCTAACATAGCATCAAGTTCACAATCAATGTTTTCAAAATAAAGAGTGTAAAGACTCAAATTCACATGGATATGTAGACATGGAAGATGTTAGGATCTAATTTAATCAAGCATCAAGTTTGTGTAAGGATTTGTCTTTAAAAATGGAGGAATTTACATGAATTACACATTTGGTTGGACCATTTGTTACAATATAGAGTAGGAACCTACTATCCAAGCCCATTCTTGGAGATGTAATGCTTCCATGTGGAAATGCATGGTTATGCATGGTTATTCCATGCATATGCCATTTTATTAATGATGATGTCATTATATTGATGTGGAAGTGTGTAATGATCCAAGTGTCTTAAAAATGATAAAAAGCTAATTAATACAGTCCACGATGAGGGGGAAACCTCATTTTACTATGAATCCACTACAAAAGATAAGATCTATTGATCCTAAGAGTATGTCTCCTTAGTATATATATAGAATAAAAAATGTACGATTATAATGAAAGGGTACAATGAAAGGTTCTATCCAACCTACTAATATAACAATAAAAATGTAATAACTCAATATATAGGGCTTAACAAGGAGTTTTATGTGATTAACATGCCCCTCCACTTCAAAAAAGTATTGTCCTCAACAATTGGCTAATTATGGGTGTTTTTGTATGGACAACACATCTTCCCATGTCACGTCTTCCATTGGTAGGTTCATCCATTTCATGAGGTACTAAGTAATTGCTTTATTTAATAGTTGTGTAATTTTTGTTTCAAGGATTTTCTCTAGTTCTAGTATTCTTTTCCCTTCTTCATTAATCTTTGCTGAAATGGTTTGGACTGGGATCTTGTCACTAATTACCTTCTTTAAGAAATAAACATGGAAGACTACATGTACACGTGAAGATGGATGCAACTCCAATTTGTAAGCCATACTCCCAATCATATGCAACACCTTATGGAGGCCATAATAGTTGGGTTCTAATTTATTGTCCTTATTTTTTACTTGGGGGGCATCCATTTAAATATGGTTGTAGCCTAAAAAATACTTGATCCCCCACTTCAAATTCCCTTTCATTTTTATGTTGATATACTTGTTGTTTCATCTTATTTTGTGTATAACCAAGTTATCCTTCAATAAATTTATAACCTCTTGTTGATGCCCTATGTGTTCATCCACTGCTTGAACCTTTGTAGTCCCTTTCAAGGGTGATGGAATGAATGGAGAATGATATCCATAAAGTGTCATAAATAGGTACATTTTTGGTGAAGTATGGAAGGATGTTTGTACGACCATTCTACCAAAGGAATCCAGTTAACCCATTGTGTCTATGTATAATATGCAATTAATGAATATATCCTTCTCAACATTTATTGACAATCTTATTTTTACCATTAGATTGATGATGTACCCAAACGAGAAAATAATTTTGTCCAAAAATTTCTACTGAAAACTAGATCTATGTCACTTACAATAATCTTCAGGATTTCATTTATCTTTTGGACTATTTCCATGAAAGTTTCTTCAAAAATACTTTCTTTAAAAAGATGAGAAAGATGTAAAAAATGGGACACTTTATCAACTGATCTATTACCATCATAATCATATTCTTTCCTTCAGATTTGGGTAAACCTGTAATAAAATCTATTGAAATTTTTTCCCAATTTTGACTCAGTATAGCTAATGGTTGTATGATACTTTGAATCTTAATTATATATCCCTTATTCTGCGGGTAGACAACATATTCCACCATCATAATGTGAATGCCAATTTTAAGACCTTCCTATAAAAATCCTGTTGAATTGTGGTAATTTTTCAAGAACTTGTTGTGGCCAGCAACAACCCCCCCGCGCCACCCCCCCCCCCCCCCCTTTTTCATTTAAGTGTTGTCCAAAATACTAAATGAATGGGGACCCTTAGTTAAAATTTAGGAAAAGCAAGAGTTTCCTTTCTTCAAAATAAGGTTACCATCGTAAGCTTAGGAAGATCTTTTGAATACTTTAAAACCTAAGTTTATGATAAGAAAAATCTTTAAAAAGTCGCATCATAAAATGACAGAAAAACACCTCCATTTGGGTATAATCCTGGTATGTGCAAGATTCTCGTACTAAGCGATATATCGCATCGCAATAAGGTAATGCCAATGAGAAAGACTTCAAGATTTTCCGATTTGCGATAACCCCGATCGCAAGATCGCATATCGCAGGGAATGGGCTAACAAAATATGGCAAGCATAAAACTTCTGCGATCTGCGATGTTGCGATATCGCGATAAAGCGATGGTTGCGATATTAAGCCAAATCAACTCTGTGATGTTATATTTGTGAGTCGTTGAAAGAGCGCGATGGTGCGATAATGCGATGTCGCGATCTGCGACGATTGCGAACCAAATCTCAAAATCACTCCATCATGAATCTTTCGGGCACGCTATTCAAGAAAAGCCACTTACCATAATCTGACTCAAGATCATGTGCTTTTAATGATAATAAAGGAATTAGTTGTCATCTATTAAATGTAGACGCGTGCTTTTGAAAATAATTACTTCACATAAGGTGGCATATTTGATATATCTGCTGCATTTAAGACTCTCCCATCACATTTCTTGATCAATCATTTCCATTTGTGAGCTGCAGGAAGAAGACGAGGGAAAAAGAGCAGGTGCACCCAGGATAAATGAGAATCATAAAGACTTGCATTTCAACAAATGGGACGATCAACTCATGGAAGTGGAACAAGCAGCAGAAACAACGGCCACGACAGCAAGCATTCTTGTCGACTGTGTAAATGAAAATTTGCACAGAGAAAACTTAATCGCAGAGACCACCCCAGGTATTTACCAAATAAACTACAACTAGAAGCAGAATGGAAGCAGAAGGCACAAGAAAAGGAAAAAGCGGTCCAAGCACTAGACAGGTTAAATTGGGAGTGTTACTGGGCATACTTGGTGAAGCCGAATAGTCAGCAGATGACTGTAAAATGTATCATAAATGCGGCCGAGAAAGTAGTGCCAGCTCTCATAGATTCTGTTTTCTCAGCCCAGCTCAAAGCAGAAGTCAGCCAGCCGACTCTCCTCAAACCCATGATGAATGCATGCAGCTTTAAAGATCAGATTCAAAAGTAACTTTATTTAGAATGTTGTTTTTTCTTAAAAATTAGATTAGAAAAAGGACGGTCATTTGAAAACCGCATCCTAAATTTTGTAAATAAACTATTATTAGAATTAGGAAGTAGTATTTTAACCCTTCTCATGCATTTAGAGAAGGGTCCAGAAATTTGTCAAAAACTTGTCCTCAGAACATGCACTTCTGCACCCTCAGAGGAGGTTTTGATGAATGGATGGATCAAGGTTTATTAATGTTTGCATTTGATATCTGCTACTGATCTTGCACTTCTGTACTCTTAGTAGATATTAGAACAAGTAGAGATAAATCATTGTTGCTTGAAGCTTATGAGTAGGACCAGTCATAAATGGTACTTTTATCTCTTGATCATTTCTGCTTATATTCTTAAAGTGATATACAGTTTTTAGTTGTTTATATGTTAATACATGAATGTGTGAGTTACCATTTGGCACTTTTGTACGGTGGAGTCATTTATTTATGTTTGATATATGAATAATGTATTATGCGATATGCTGTTCACAACTGTTTTGCCTAACTTTTTATGCAAAGTGGTTCATCTTAATTGATTTCCATTCTTATGATAGCTGAATGATGTTTATTACCAGTTATTGTTTAAAATCTCTTTAGATCGCATAATAGAAGAAATACATCCCGGGTTAGCATAGATTAGATGTGTTGTTTTCATTAGATTACAATATCATAGAATTAGCTTAAAGTAGCTTAGATTAGAACTCTTAGATCAGCATCATCCAATTCTGCACACACACACACACCCTTAGATTAGTAAACTGGTCCCATTATCCCCAGTCGGACCCGCTATACCAAACGGATAAGGAGGTGCCAACCAAGGTCCGGAGCGGGTGGGTATCCCCCTTGTTGTCGACCTGATTTTCGGGGTTTCAACTTATTTGGCGCTAGAAGGAGGGCCTGAACATAGTGTCTGTTGGAATGGTTTGAAATCGTAATCATTTGAATTAGGATGGCTGCTCACAAACTTCCCATTTGGAGTTGCATCCATGTTCGTGCCTCTTCCAACACTCCACCTGAAGTGGTAAGACTCTTGTCTCAGGTAAAATTCAATGGTAAGAATAATTCTTTTACTTTTAATCATGCCCTTCAATTTATTCAAAGAGTTTCAAGTTCGAACGTTCAAAGAATTAATGAAGGCGTTTTATGAAGAATTTTTACTCTCACATTCACGGCGGAAGGTAGAAAATGGTGTAGAACCCTCCCAGTTGCCTCAATTCACAGCTGGGACCAATTTGTCAAGGCTTTCATTTTTAAATTTGATTGCTATGATTATGATCAGGTATATGATGAAATTGAGTATCTACGAAAAGAAGATGAATCTGTTAGGGATTTTAATATGCGATTTCATCTTGATTGTCTAAAATATGATCTTGAAAATGAACTCATGAATGAAGAATCTTCAGATTATGCTGAGCATTCCCTACCTCCTATGTCTGATCCATCAGAAATTAGTTCGAGTCTTGTTTTATTTTCTTCTAATAGGAATGAAAATTCCAATTTGAATGTGCGAATCACTCATGATGAAGAAAATTCCCAAAGCTTAGGAAACATGCCTGCTCTAATGCAAGAAGACAAAAGCGAGAACGTTGAAAGAAAGCCTGCCTTGGAACCAGAAAGCAACTTGGAGACAAGGTTAGATAATATCATCGCAAGTCAACAAATGCAGACGCCAAGGTTAGAACAGCAAATTAATTCTCTTTCGGAAAATACAAACACGCAAAGGTATGATCTAAAGCCCGATGTCTACGGTGAATGTGATGAACAAGAATTTTTTCACGATGATATTTTCAAATGCATTGTTTCGGAATCACATTTTTCTCTTTATCCTGATGTATTTAGTGATGATAAATTTTTCCCCCTCAGTATTAATGATATCTCAAAAAGTACAGAGGATTATTCAAATGAATCACCATTAGGTTTTCAAAACAAAGAGGCAGCTATAGAACATCCTTTGGTCATTTACAAACAAGAACGACTTGACCTTCCTTTTCTGAAAATATTGGATGAAAAAGAAAAATCTAGAGAGACCTGTAAAATCATTTATGATAGCTACTATGATGATGATGATGATGTTGATTTATCTCAAGTAACTCAACAGAGCTCAGATAATGAGAGATATTCTAATTCAAGAATCATATCAGTCGATCCTCATTCCAGAGTGGCAGATCATTTGCATGATTTTACTATCCAAAACAATATCCCGATCTATGATTCGTATCATGAGCAAACCCCTATGCCTGTTCCCAATCATAACTTGTTTTCTGATTCACAAGACGTAATTCGAAATTACTCGGATCCCATAATTCTGGCTAGCTCTTGTGAAGAAGAAGATATTTCAAGTCAATCCCAGTTGTGCTATAACATTAGTTGTACAGATAATCATTGCATTCTTTTTCGCTTGCACTCATTTTGTATAAAATCGGATTGTATTTTAAATTTTCAGACTGTTGATAGATTACTATGGTATATTGAGCACCTTATCAAAGAACATTCAAAAGATGTATTACCATTTTGGAAAACTAAATTGTGTCAAGGAAATACAAAACTTTTTCAATTCCACGATCAATCAATATCAGCCTTTCAGAAGAAACTTCTGTGTCATCCAAAACATCATCAACAAAAAAAAGTATTTTTGGAAACTTGCCAGCAATTCGCGTTAATTGATAAATCTCTTTCCAAAAATTTCCATCTATTCTTCATTGATTTATTCAGTGATTTATATGTGGAAACTTTCCCTTTACGATAAATTGCTAAAAGCTTGACTTTAACGCATAGTAGATTACAGGCCATTAAAACTAAAAAATCATATTCGCAATCTGGCTTGTCATCTTTCCTATTACATGATCACCAATCCATAACAGAAATTCATCCCAATTTTTATGATCCAATAGGTATCCAATTGGACAGAAGATTTCATAAGAAAGAAATTTCAGGCGGAATTCCAACTGAAGTTACACTTTCTAATCCTACATCCAATATTCACAGTCCAAGAAAAGTTTTATTCTTAACACTGATGTTTAAAAGGTACATACGTGTAGGAATAAAAATGAAAAGATGGTTCCACTGGAAATATCATTTTACCTAGTTAATTTTTCTGTTTATAGTTAGAATAGGAGTAGGGGTAGTTTAGCTAGGTTATTAGGTGGATAATTTAGTTTTTAAATATTGGTAGGCAAAATAAAAGAAGAAATTATCCCTATCATGTACATAATCCAAGGGAATAGTTACTTCTCATTTCTTTAAATATTTTCCTCCCTAATAAAATTTGCCTGTGGTTAACAGCATTTGACATTTACTAAAGACACAATTTCTCTATCAGATTTTGAACTTCTGCTCGTGTAAATAGCAAATCTTTTGGAAACTTGATCTTTATTATTAATAGATACAGTTAAAAACGTTAAACTAGATATGATACTAGTTTCAACTTCAAAAAATTTGACGAAAGAAATCTTAGTGAAGAAATTGTTTTATATCAGTACAATGAAAGGTATCAATAACAAAATGAGGATTCCCTGTAGAACAGCCATGTCCAAAAAACTCTATTATTGTCGTCCAGGGCTTTCTTAAGGAAAAAAATGACTTCCTCCCTGCTAAAGAAAATCGTAGCATTTAGAGAAACGACCCAAAGATACACTATATCTTGAAGAATAAGAGGTCTCATCACGAGCCGGCTTATCATGATCACAGATATTATAACTTTGCTGACTTTGCCAAACATTGTCCATCAAAATAGGGCAATGACTCAAGATTGTCGAAATCAAAAGACAAGGGGTCTCATCACGAGCCATCTTGTTCAGCGAAAGTGTAAATCAAGTGAATGACTGTATCATAATTTGGCTACCAAACCAAGACATTGTTCTTTAAGAATAAAAAAGGAAAAAGTGTCAATATGGGTTTTTCTTTGAAAGTTGTAGATCACCTTAAGCAGGATAAAGGATCATTACTGGGTAATAGGTAACCCTGTCGAGGCTATGAACGCCTGCTGGCAGCAGAGGCTCTACCTGCGACAAATGAGCATATTTTAAAAAAAACTGGTACACAGGGAAGACCTTATTTTATCTTTACAAGACCAAGTAATAGCTGATGTAAATGCAAGGACAAGATGAGGAAGCAAATAATTAAAATAGAAAGAGGTTGGAACAAAATGTCACTGGCAGTTTGGGGTATAATACACTTTATCTTTTTATAATAAAGTTTAATTTTCCAAAAAATTTTGTTTTGGAAATTTGAAAAGTTCAATAGAAAATTAGAGATAACTGGTTCTCCCAAGTGAATCGCCAATTGTTGTGGCCAGCAACAACCCCCCCCCCCCCCCCCCCTTTTTCATTTAAGTGTTGTCCAAAATACTAAATGAATGGGGACCCTTAGTTAAAATTTAGGAAAAGCAAGAGTTTTCTTTCTTCAAAATAAGGTTACCATCGTAAGCTTAGGAAGATCTTTTGAATACTTTAAAACCTAAGTTTACGATAAGAAAAATCTTTAAAAAGTCGCATCATAAAATGACAGAAAAACACCTCCATTTGGGTATAATCCTGGTATGTGCAAGATTCTCGTACTAAGCGATATATCACATCACAATAAGGTAATGCCAATGAGAAAGACTTCAAGATTTTCCGATTTGTGATAACCCCAATCGCAAGATCGCATATTGCAGGGAATGGGCTAACAAAATATGGCAAGCATAAAACTTTTGCGATCTGCGATGTTGCAATATCGCGATAAAGCGATGGTTGCGATATTAAGCCAAATCAACTCTGCGATGTTATATTTGTGAGTCGGTGCGAGAGCGCGATGGTGCGATAATGCGATGTCGCGATCTGCGACGATTGCGAACCAAATCGCAAAATCACTCCATCACGAATCTTTTGGGTGCGCTATTCAAGAAAAGCCACTTACCATAATCTGACTCAAGATCATGCGCTTTTAATGATAATAAAGGAATTAGTTGTCATCTATTAAATGTAGACGCGTGCTTTTGCAAAGAATTACTTCACGTAAGGTGGCATATTTGATATATCTACTGCATTTAAGACTCTCCCATCACCTTTCTTGATCAATCATTTCCATTTGTGAGTTGCAGGAAGAAGACGAGGGAAAAAGAGCAGGCGCACCCAGGATAAATGAGAATCATAAAGACTTTCTCTTCAACAAATGGGACGATCAAATCAGGGAAGCGGAACAAGCAGCAGAAACAGCGGCCACGACAGCAAGCATTCTTGTCGACTGTGTAAATGAAAATTTGCACAGAGCAAACTTAATCGCAGAGACCACCCCAGGGTATTTACCAAATAAACTACGACTAGAAGCAGAATGGAAGCAGAAGGCACAAGAAAAGGAAAAAGCGGTCCAAGCACTAGACAGGTTAAATTGGGAGTGTTACTGGGCATACTTGGTGAAGCCGAATAGTCAGAAGATGACTGTAAAATGTATCATAAATGCGGCCGAGAAAGTAGTGCCAGCTCTCATAGATTCTGTTTTCTCAGCCCAGCTCAAAGCAGAAGTCAGCCAACTGACTCTCCTCAAACCCATGATGAATGCATGCAGCTTTAAAGATCAGATTCAGAAGTAACTTTATTTAGAATGTTGTTTTTTCTTAAAAATTAGATTAGAAAAAGGACGGTCATTTGAAAACCGCATCCTAAATTTTGTAAATAAACTATTATTAGAATTAGGAAGTAGTATTTTAACCCTTCTCATGAATTTAGAGAAGGGTCTAGAAATTTGTCAAAAACTTGTCCTCAGAACATGCACTTCTGCACCCTCAGAGGAGGTTTTGATGAATGGATGGATCAAGGTTTATTAATGTTTGCATTTGATATCTGCTACTGATGTTGCACTTCTGTACTCTTAGTAGATATTAGAACAAGTAGAGATAAATCATTGTTGCTTGAAGCTTATGAGTAGGACCAGTCATAAATGGTACTTTTATCTCTTGATCATTTCTGCTTATATTCTTAAAGTGATATACAATTTTTAGTTGTTTATATGTTATTGCATGAATGTGTGAGTTACCATTTGGCACTTTTGTACGGTGGAGTCATTTATTTATGTTTGATATATGAATAAATTATTATGCGATATGTTGTTCACAACTGTTTTGCCTAACTTTTTATGCAAAGTGGTTCATCTTAATTGATTTCCATTCTTATGATAGTTGAATGATCTTTATTACCAGTTATTGTTTGAAATCTCTTTAGATCGCATAATAGAAGAAATACATCCTGGGTTAGCATAGATTAGATGTGCTGTTTTCATTAGATTACAATATCATAGAATTAGTTTAAAGTAGCTTAGATTAGAACTCTTAGATCAGCATCATCCAACTCTGCACACACACACACCCTTAGATTAGTAAACTGGTACCATTATCCCCAGTCGGACCCACTATACCAAACGGATAAGGAGCTGCCAACCAAGGTCCGGACCGGGTGGGTATCCCCCTTGTTGTCGACCCGATTTTCAGGGCTTCAACTTATTTGGCGCTAGAAGGAGGGCCTGAACATAGTGTCTGTTGGAATGGTTTGAAATCGTAATCATTTGAATTAGGATGGCTGCTCACAAACTTCCAATTTGGAGTTGCATCCATGTTCGTGCCTCTTCCAACACTCCACCTGAAGTGGTAAGACTCTTGTCTCAGGTAAAATTCAATGGTAAGAATAATTCTTCTGCTTTTAATCATGCCCTTCAATTTATTCAAAGAGTTTCAAGTTCGAACGTTCAAAGAATTGATGAAGGCGTTTTATGCAGAATTTTTACTCTCACATTCACGGCGGAAGCTAGAAAATGGTGTAGAACCCTCCCAGTTGCCTCAATTCACAGCTGGGACCAATTTGTCAAGGCTTTCATTTGTAAATTTGATTGCTATGATTATGATCAGGTATATGATGAAATTGAGTATCTACGAAAAGAAGATGAATCTGTTAGGGATTTTAATATGCGATTTCATCTTGATTGTCTAAAATATGATCTTGAAAATGAACTCATGAATGAAGAATCTTCAGATTATGCTGAGCATTCCCTACCTCCTATGTCTGATCCATCAGAAATTAGTTCGAGTCTTGTTTTATTTTCTTCTAATAGGAATGAAAATTCCAATTTGAATGTGCGAATCACTCATGATGAAGAAAATTCCCAAAGCTTAGGAAACATGCCTGCTCTAATGCAAGAAGACAAAAGCGAGAACATTGAAAGAAAGCCTGCCTTGGAACCAGAAAGCAACTTGGAGACAAGGTTAGATAATATCATCGCAAGTCAACAAATGCAGACGCCAAGGTTATTACAGCAAATTAATTCTCTTTCGGAAAATACAAACACGCAAAGGTATGATCTAAACCCCGATGTCTACGGTGAATGTGATGAACAAGAATTTTTTCACGATGATATTTTCAAATGCATTGTTTCGGAATCACATTTTTCTCTTTATCCTGATGTATTTAGTGATGATAAATTTTTCCCCCTCAGTATTAATGATATCTCAAAAAGTACAAAGGATTATTCAAATGAATCACCATTAGGTTTTCAAAACAAAGAGGCAGCTATAGAACATCATTTGGTCATTTACAAACAAGAACGACTTGACCTTCCTTTTCTGAAAATATTGGATGAAAAAGAAAAATCTAGAGAGACCTGTAAAATCATTTATGATAGCTACTATGATGATGATGATGATGTTGATTTATCTCAAGTAACTCAACAGAGCTCAGATAATGAGAGATATTCTAATTCAAGAATCATATCAGTCGATCCTCATTCCAGAGTGACAGATCATTTGCATGATTTTACTATCCAAAACAATATCCCGATCTATGATTCGTATCATGAGCAAACCCCTATGCCTGTTCCCAATCATAACTTGTTTTCTGATTCACAAGATGTAATTCGAAATTACTCGGATCCCATAATTCTGGCCAGCTCTTGTGAAGAAGAAGATATTTCAAGTCAATCCCAGTTGTGCTGTAACATTAGCTGTACAGATAATCATTGCATTCTTTTTCGCTTGCACTCATTTTGTATAAAATCGGATTGTATTTTAAATTTTCAGACTTTTGATAGATTACTATGGTATATTGAGCACCTTATCAAAGAACATTCGAAAGATGTATTACCATTTTGGAAAACTAAATTGTGTCAAGGAAATACAGAACTTTTTCAATTCCACGATCAATCAATATCAGCCTTTCAGAAGAAACTTCTGTGTCATCCAAAACATCATCAACAAAAAAAAGTATTTTTGGAAACTTGCCAGCAATTCGCGTTAATTGATAAATCTCTTTCCAAAAATTTCCATCTATTCTTCATTGATTTATTTAGTGATTTATATGTGGAAACTTTCCTTTTACGAGAAATTGCTAAAAGCTTGACTTTAACGCATAGTAGATTACAGGCCATTAAAACTAAAAAATCATATTCGCAATTTGTCTTGTCATCTTTCCTATTACATGATCACCAATCCATAACAGAAATTCATCCCGATTTTTATGATCCAATAGGTATCCAATTGGACAGAAGATTTCATAAGAAAGAAATTTCAGGCGGAATTCCAACTGAAGTTACACTTTCTAATCCTACATCCAATATTCACAGTCCAAGAAAAGTTTTATTCTTAACACTGATGTTTAAAAGGTACATACGTGTAGGAATAAAAATGAAAAGATGGTTGCACTAGAAATATCATTTTACCTAGTTAATTTTTCTGTTTATAGTTAGAATAGGAGTAGGGGTAGTTTAGCTAGGTTATTAGGTGGATAATTTAGTTTTTAAATATTGGTAGGCAAAATAAAAGAAGAAATTATCCCTATCATGTACATAATCCAAGGGAATAGTTACCTCTCATTTCTTTAAATATTTTCCTCCCTAATAAAATTTGCCTGTGGTTAACAGCATTTGACATTTACTAAAGACACCATTTCTCTATCAGATTTTGAACTTCTGCTCGTATAAATAGCAAATCTTTTGGAAACTTGATCTTTATTATTAATAGATACAGTTAAAAACTTTAAACCAGATATGATACTAGTTTCAACTTCAAAAAATTTGACGAAAGCAATCTTAGTGAAGAAATTGTTTTATATCAGTACAATGAAAGGTATCAATAACAAAATGAGGATTCCCTGTAGAACAGCCATGTCCAAAAAACTCTATTATTGTCGTCCAGGGCTTTCTTAAGGAAAAAAATGACTTCCTCCCTGCTAAAGAAAATCGAAGCATTTAGAGAAATGACCCAAGGATACACTATATCTTGAAGAGTAAGAGGTCTCATCACGAGACGGCTTATCATCATCACAGATATTATAACTTTGCTAACTTTGCCAAACACTGTCCATCAAAACAGGGCAATGACTCAAGATTGTCGAAATCAAAAGACAAGGGGTCTCATCACGAGCCAGCTTGTTCAGCGAAAGTGTAAATCAAGTGAATGACTGTGTCATAATTTGGCTACCAAACCAAAACATTGTTCTTTAAGAATAAAAAAGGAAAAAGTGTCAAAATGGGTTTTTCTTTGAAAGTTGTAGATCACCTTAAGCAGGATAAAGGATCATTACTGGGTAATAGGTAACCCGGTCGAGGCTATGAACGCTTGCTGGCAGCAAAGGCTCTACCTGCGACAAATGAGCATATTTTAAAAAAAACTGGTACACAGGGAATACCTTATTTTATCTTTACAAGACCAAGTAATAGCTGATGTAAATGCAAGGACAAGCTGAGGAAGCAAATAATTAAAATAGAAAGAGGTTGGAACAAAATGTCATTGACAGTTTGGGGTATAATACACTTTATCTTTTTATAATAAAGTTTAATTTTCCAAAAAAAAAAAATTTGGAAATTTGAAAAGTTCAATAGAAAATTAGAGATAACTGGTTCTCCCAAGTGAATCGCCAATTATTGTGGCCAGCAACAACCCCCCCCCCCCCCCCCCCCCCTGCTTTTTCATTTAAGTGTTGTCCAAAATACTAAATGAATGGGGACCCTTAGTTAAAATTTAGGAAAAGAAAGAGTTTCCTTTCTTCAAAATAAGGTTACCATCGTAAGCTTAGGAAGATCTTTTGAATACTTTAAAACCTAAGTTTATGATAAGAAAAATCTTTAAAAAGTCGCATCATAAAATAACAGAAAAACACCTCCATTTGGGTATAATCCTGGTATGTGCAAGATTCTCGTACTAAGCAATATATCGCATCGCAATAAGGTAATGCCAATGAGAAAGACTTCAAGATTTTCCGATTTGCGATAACCCCAATCGCAAGATCGCATATCGCAGGGAATGGGCTAACAAAATATGGCAAGCATAAAACTTCTGCGATGTTGCGATATCGCGATAAAGCGATGGTTGCGATATTAAGCCAAATCAACTCTGTGATGTTATATTTCTGAGTCGGTGCAAGAGCGCGATGGTGCGATAATGCGATGTCGCTATCTGCGACGATTGCGAACCAAATCGCAAAATCACTCCATCACGAATCTTTCGGGCACGCTATTCAAGAAAAGCCACTTACCATAATCTGACTCAAGATCATGCACTTTTAATGATAATAAAGGAATTAGTTGTCATCTATTAAATGTAGACGTGTGCTTTTGCAAAGAATTACTTCACGTAAGGTGGCATATTTGATATATCTGCTGCATTTAAGACTCTCCCATCACCTTTCTTGATCAATCATTTCCATTTGTGAGCTGTAGGAAGAAGACGAGGGAAAAAGAGCAGGCGCACCCAGGATAAATGAGAATCATAAAGACTTACTCTTCAACAAATGGGACGATCAAATCAGGGAAGCGGAACAAGCAGCAGAAACAGCGGCCACAATAGCAAGCATTCTTGTCGACTGTGTAAATGAAAATTTGCACAGAGCAAACTTAATCGCAGAGACCACCCCAGGGTATTTACCAAATAAACTACGACTAGAAGCAGAATGGAAGCAGAAGGCACAAGAAAAGGAAAAAGTGGTCCAAGCACTAGACAGGTTAAATTGGGAGTGTTACAGGGCATACTTGGTGAAGCCGCATAGTCAACAGATGACTGTAAAATGTATCATAAATGCGGCCGAGAAAGTAGTGCCAGCTCTCATAGATTCTGTTTTCTCAGCCCAGCTCAAAGCAGAAGTCAGCCAGCCGACTCTCCTCAAACCCATGATGAATGCATGCAGCTTTAAAGATCAGATTCAGAAGTAACTTTATTTAGAATGTTGTTTTTTCTAAAAAATTAGATTAGAAAAAGGACGGTCATTTGAAAACTACATCCTAAAATTTTGTAAATAAACTATTATTAGAATTAGGAAGTAGTATTTTAACCCTTCTCATGAATTTAGAGAAGGGTCCAGAAATTTGTCAAAAACTTGTCTTTAGAACATGCACTTCTGCACCCTCAGAGGAGGTTTTGATGAATGGATGGATCAAGGTTTATTAATGTTTGCATTTGATATCTGCTACTGATCTTGCACTTCTATACTCTTAGTAGATATTAGAACAAGTAGAGATAAATCATTTTTGCTTGAAGCTTATGAGTAGGACCAGTCATAAATGGTACTTTTATCTCTTGATCATTTCTGCTTATATTCTTAAAGTGATATACAGTGTTTAGTTGTTTATATGTTATTGCATGAATGTGTGAGTTACCATTTGGCACTTTTGTACGGTGGAGTCATTTATTTATGTTTGATATATGAATAACTTATTATGCGATATGTTGTTCACAACTGTTTTGCTTAACTTCTTATGCAAAGTGGTTCATCTTAATTGATTTCCATTCTTATGATAGCTGAATTATCTTTATTACCAGTTATTGTTTGAAATCTCTTTAGATCGCATAATAGAAGAAATACATCCCGGGTTAGCATAGAGTAGATGTGTTTTTTTCATTAGATTACAATATCATAGAATTAGTTTAAAGTAGCTTAGATTAGAACTCTTAGATCAGCATCATCCAACTCTGCACACACACACACCCTTAGATTGGGAAACTGGTCCCATTATCCCCAGTCGGACCCGCTATACCAAACGGATAAGGAGCTGCCAACCAAGGTCCGGACCGGGTGGGTATCCCCCTTGTTGTCGACCCGATTTTCGGGGCTTCAACATATTTGGCGCTAGAAGGAGGGCCTGAACATAGTTTCTGTTGGAATGGTTTGAAATCATAATCATTTGAATTAGGATAGCTGCTCACAAACTTCCCATTTGGAGTTGCATCCATGTTCGTGCCTCTTCCAACACTCCACCTGAAGTGGTAAGACTCTTGTCTTAGGTAAAATTCAATGGTAAGAATAATTCTTTTGCTTTTAATCATGCCCTTCAATTTATTCAAAGAGTTTCAAGTTCGAATGTTCAAAGAATTGATGAAGGCGTTTTATGCAGAATTCTTACTCTCACATTCACGGCGGAAGCTAGAAATGGTGTAGAACCCTCCCAGTTGCCTCAATTCACAGCTGGGACCAATTTGTCAAGGCTTTCATTTTTAAATTTGATTGTTATGATTATGATCAGGTATATGATGAAATTGAGTATCTACAAAAAGAAGATGAATCTGTTAGGGATTTTAATATGCGATTTCATCTTGATTGTCTAAAATGTGATCTTGAAAATGAACTCATGAATGAAGAATCTTCAGATCATGCTGAGCATTCCCTACCTCCTATGTCTGATCCATCAGAAATTAGTTCGAGTCTTGTTTTATTTTCTTCTAATAGGAATGAAAATTCCAATTTGAATGTGTGAATCACTCATGATGAAGAAAATTCCCAAAGCTTAGGAAACACGCCTGCTCTAATGCAAGAAGACAAAAGCGAGAACGTTGAAAGAAAGCCTGCCTTGGAACCAGAAAGCAACTTGGAGACAAGGTTAGCTAATATCATCGCAAGTCAACAAATGCAGATGCCAAGGTTGGAACAGCAAATTAATTCTCTTTCGGAAAATACAAACACGCAAAGGTATGATCTAAAGCCCGATGTCTACGATGAATGTGATGAACAAGAATTTTTTCACGATGATATTTTCAAATGCATTGTTTCAGAATCACATTTTTCTCTTTATCCTGATGTATTTAGTGATGATAAATTTTTCCCCCTCAGTATTAATGATATCTCAAAAAGTACAGAGGATTATTCAAATGAATCACCATTAGGTTTTCAAAACAAAGAGGTAGCTATAGAACATCCTTTGGTCATTTACAAACAAGAACGACTTGACCTTCCTTTTCTGAAAATATTGGATGAAAAAGAAAAATCTAGAGAGACCTGTAAAATCATATATGATAGCTACTATGATGATGATGATGATTTTGATTTATCTCAAGTAACTCAACAGAGCTCAGATAATGAGAGATATTCTAATTCAAGAATCATATCAGTCGATCCTCATTCCAGAGTGACAGATCATTTGCATGATTTTACTATCCAAAACAATATCCCGATCTATGATTCGTATCATGAGCAAACCCCTATGCCTGTTCCCAATCATAACTTGTTTTCTGATTCACAAGACGTAATTCGAAATTACTCGGATCCCATAATTCTAGCCAGCTCTTGTGAAGAAGAAGAGATTTCAAGTCAATCCCAGTTGTGTTGTAACATTAGCTGTACAGATAATCATTGCATTCTTTTTCGCTTGCACTCATTTTGTATAAAATTGGATTGTATTTTAAATTTTCAGACTTTTGATAGATTACTATGGTATATTGAGAACCTTATCAAAGAACATTCGAAAGATGTATTACCATTTTGGAAAACTAAATTTTGTCAAGGAAATACAGAACTTTTTCAATTCCACGATCAATCAATATCAGCCTTTCAGAAGAAACTTCTGTGTCATCCAAAACATCATCAACAAAAAAAAGTATTTTTGGAAATTTGCCAGCAATTCACGTTAATCGATAAATCTCTTTCCAAAAATTTCCATCTATTCTTCATTGATTTATTCAGTGATTTATATGTGGAAATTTTCCTTTTACAAGAAGTTGCTAAAAGCTTGACTTTAACGCATAGTAGATTACAGGCCATTAAAACTAAAAAATCATATTCGCAATCTGGCTTGTCATCTTTCCTATTACATGATCACCAATCCATAATAGAAATTCATCCCGATTTTTATGATCCAATAGGTATCCAATTGGACAGAAGATTTCATAAGAAAGAAACTTCAGGCGGAATTCCGACTGAAGTTACACTTTCTAATCCTACATCCAATATTCACAGTCCAAGAAAAGTTTTATTCTTAACACTGATGTTTAAAAGGTACATACGTGTAGGAATAAAAATGAAAAGATGGTTCCACTGGAAATATCATTTTACCTAGTTAATTTTTCTGTTTATAGTTAGAATAGGAGTAGGGGTAGTTTAGCTAGGTTATTAGGTGGATAATTTAGTTTTTAAATATTGGTAGGCAAAATAAAAGAAGAAATTATCCCTATCATGACATAATCCAAGGGAATAGTTACCTCTCATTTATTTAAATATTTTCCTCCCTAATAAAATTTGCCTGTGGTTAACAACATTTAACATTTACTAAAGACACCATTTCTCTATCATATTTTGAACTTCTGCTCGTATAAATAGCAAATATTTTGGAAACTTGATCTTTATTATTAATAGATACAGTTAAAAACTTTAAACCAGATATGATACTAGTTTCAACTTCAAAAAATTTGACGAAAGCAATCTTAGTGAAGAAATTGTTTTATATCAGTACAATGAAAGGTATCAGTAAAAAAATGAGGATTCCCTGTAGAACAACCATGTCCAAAAAACTCTATTATTGTCGTCCAGGGCTTTCTTAAGGAAAAAAATGACTTCCTCCCTGCTAAAGAAAATCGCAGCATTTAGAGAAACGACCCAAGGATACACTATATCTTGAAGAATAAGAGGTCTCATCACGAGCCAGCTTATCATGATCACAGATATTATAACTTTGCTGACTTTGCCAAACACTGTCCATCAAAACAGGGCAATGACTCAAGATTGTTGAAATCAAAAGACAAGGGGTCTCATCACGAGCCAGCTTGTTCAGCGAAAGTGTAAATCAAGTGAATGACTGTGTCATAATTTGGCTACCAAACCAAGACATTGTTCTTTAAGAATAAAAAAGGAAAAAGTGTCAATATGGGTTTTTCTTTGAAAGTTGTAGATCACCTTAAGCAGGATAAAGGATCATTACTGGGTAATAGGTAACCCTGTCGAGGCTATGAACGCCTGCTGGCAGCAGAGGCTCTACCTGCGACAAATGAGCATATTTTAAAAAAAACTGGTACACAGGGAAGACCTTATTTTATCTTTACAAGACCAAGTAATGGCTGATGTAAATGCAAGGACAAGCTGAGGAAGCAAATAATTAAAATAGAAAGAGGTTGGAACAAAATGTCATTGACAGTTTGGGGTATAATACACTTTATCTTTTTATAATAAAGTTTAATTTTCCAAAAAAATTTGTGTTGGAAATTCGAAAAGTTCAATAGAAAATCAAAGATAACTGGTTCTCCCAAGTGAATCGCCAATTGTTGTGGCCAGCAACAACCGCCCCCCCCCCTTTTTCATTTAAGTGTTGTCCAAAATACTAAATGAATGGGGACCCTTAGTTAAAATTTAGGAAAAGCAAGAGTTTCCTTTCTTCAAAATAAGGTTACCATCGTAAGCTTAGGAAGATCTTTTGAATACTTTAAAACCTAAGTTTATGATAAGAAAAATCTTTAAAAAGTCGCATCATAAAATGACAGAAAAACACCTCCATTTGGGTATAATCCTGGTATGTGCAAGATTCTCGTACTAAGCGATATATCACATCGCAATAAGGTAATGCCAATGAGAAAGACTTCAAGATTTTCCGATTTGCGATAACCCCGATCGCAAGATCACATATCGCAGGGAATGGGCTAACAAAATATGGCAAGCATAAAACTTCTGTGATCTGCGATGTTGCGATATCGCGATAAAGCGATGGTTGCGATATTAAGCCAAATCAACTCTGCGATGTTATATTTGTGAGTCGGTGCGAGAGCGCGATGGTGCGATAATGCGATGTCGCGATCTACGACGATTGCGAACCAAATCGCAAAATCACTCCATCACAAATCTTTCGGGCGCGCTATTCAAGAAAAGCCACTTACCATAATCTGACTCAAGATCATGCGCTTTTAATGATAATAAAGGAATTAGTTGTCATCTATTAAATGTAGATGCGTGCTTTTGCAAAGAATTACTTCACGTAAGGTGGCATATTTGATATATCTGCTGCATTTAAGACTCTCCCATCACCTTTCTTGATCAATCATTTCCATTTGTGAGCTGCAGGAAGAAGACGAGGGAAAAGGAGCAGGCGCACCCAAGATAAATGAGAATCATAAAGACTTTCTCTTCAACAAATGGGACGATCAAATCAGGGAAGCGGAACAAGCAGTAGAAATAGCGGCCATGACAGCAACCATTCTTGTCGACTGTGTAAATGAAAATTTTCACAAAGCAAACTTAATCGCAGAGACCACCCCAGGGTATTTACCAAATATACTACGACTAGAAGCATAATGGAAGCAGAAGGCGCAAGAAAAGGAAAATGCGGTCCAAGCACTAGACAGGTTAAATTGGGAGTGTTACTGGGCATACTTGGTGAAGCCGCATAGTCAGCAGATGACTGTAAAATGTATCATAAATGTGGCCGAGAAAGTAGTGCCAGCTCTCATAGATTCTGTTTTCTCAGCCCAGCTCAAAGCAGAAGTCAGCCAGCCGACTCTCCTCAAACCCATGATGAATGCATGCAGCTTTAAAGATCAGATTCAGAAGTAATTTTATTTAGAATGTTGTTTTTTCTTAAAAATTAGATTAGAAAAAGGACGGTCATTTGAAAACCGCATCCTAAAATTTTGTAAATAAACTATTATTAGAATTAGGAAGTAGTATTTTAACCCTTCTCATGCATTTAGAGAAGGGTCCAGAAATTTGTCAAAAACTTGTCCTCAAAACATGCACTTCTGCACCCTCAGAGGAGGTTTTGATCAATGGATGGATCAAGGTTTATTAATGTTTGCATTTGATATCTGCTACTGATGTTGCACTTCTGTACTCTTAGTAGATATTAGAACAAGTAGAGATAAATCATTGTTGCTTGAAGCTTATGAGTAGGACCAGTCATAAATGGTACTTTTATCTCTTGATCATTTCTGCTTATATTCTTAAAGTGATATACAGTTTTTAGTTGTTTATATGTTATTGCATGAATGTGTGAGTTACCATTTGGCACTTTTGTACGGTGGAGTCATTTATTTATGTTTGATATATGAATAACTTATTATGCGATATGCTGTTCACAACTGTTTTTCCTAAATTTTTATGCAAAGTGGTTCATCTTAATTGATTTCCATTCTTATGATAGCTGAATGATCTTTATTACCAGTTATTGTTTGAAATCTCTTTAGATTGCATAATAGAAGAAATACATCCCGGGTTAGCATAGATTAGATGTGCTGTTTTCATTAGATTACAATATCATAGAATTAGATTAAAGTAGCTTAGATTAGAACTCTTAGATCAGCATCATCCAACTCTGCACACACACACACCCTTAGATTGGGAAACTGGTCCCATTATCCCCAGTCGGACCCGCTATACCAAACGGATAAGGAGCTGCCAACCAAGGTCCGGACCGGGTGGGTATCCACCTTGTTGTCGACCCGATTTTTGGGGCTTCAATTCTTTCCTTCGGATTTGGGTAAACCTGTAATAAAATCTATTGAAATTTTTTCCCAATTTTGACTCAGTATAGCTAATGGTTGTATGATACTTTGAATCTTAATTATATATCCCTTATTCTGCGGGTAGACAAAATATTCCACCATCATAATGTGAATGCCAATTTTAAGACCTTCCTATAAAAATCCTATTGAATTGTGGTAATTTTTCAAGAACCTTGAATGTCCTCTTGTATGAGAAGTTTTGAATTACAAAAAAGACATTTTTTTAGTTGGGAATTCTTATACATAAATATAGGCAATATTGATACCACAATAGACCTTTCTTCTACAAAAAATTATATAATGCACTTGGATCCTCTTGTAGTGTTGAATGATCTTGCATACATGCTAATATTGCTTCTAGTCTATCTATGCTTATTCAAACCAATTAGATTGTGGAATAGAAATAACACATAGTAAACCCTCTATTTCTTCTTCTTTCATTGAAAGTGAATCTTCCACCATATTATGTCTTCCTTTTTTGTAAATAATTTCAAAATCATAACCTAACATCTTTTTAACCCAATTTTGTTGCTCCTCTAATCATAATAATTTCTCGAAGAAGTACTTAAACTATCATTACATGTTTTTACTTTGAAATGTCTTCCAATTAGGTAAGGGAACCATTTTTAAATTGAATGTAGTATGGCCAAAATTTCTCTCTCATAAATTAGTTTGAGTAAGTTATTTCCTTTAAGTTGTCTTCTTTCAAAGGTAAGGGGTCTTCCTTCTTACATTAAAACTACATCAATGCCATGGCCTAAGGCATCCCACTCCATAATAAAGTTTTTTGTGAAGTCAAGTTTGTCTAGGTTAGGAATAAACATAACCTCCTTAAGTGTTTTCATAAGAAAATTTCTAACACATGCAATCATCAAGTGTGTTCCCCACCATACATCCAAAATATAAGGATCATGTAGAATAATTTTCCTAGTGCCATGAAGTAATACCACATCTTCATGTAAAATTCATCACGAAATGTCAACAATCATGAAACATATATCTTCTAACCATCATCATCTACCCCCTTTGGGGGATAGAATCATCATTTATATCCAAGATATGCATATATGCCAAACCACCATATGACATAGTGTGTTCCACATCCGTCAGGAGTGTAACCAAGGGGTGATAAACAAGGCAACTACATGTGAGAATACCATCAAGTAGTAAGCACAATCACCATTCAACCAAGGAGAATTGATACTCCCCCAACCAAATATATCCATCAAGTCATAATATTAAATGAAGAGAAGGGGCTCAATCAATATGAATCCTCCAAGTTGGTCCAATGCTTGAAGAGTACAAATAACAAATTTCCATTAATATTATTAAGATAACAATATGGAAACTCATATAATATAAGTTTTAACAATGATACACGTTTTCATTAGTTACCCCATGTTAAATTTACAATAAATAATTATAAAATAGAAAGAAAATAATAGATATATTTATTTATTAAAAATAAAACAAATTTAAATGTTTTTTTTTTCTATTAAAAAAATACATTCTTACAATAAATACAATCCTTCTCCTTAGCCCTAGCGATGTAGATCACTTGGAAAATCATGTTATGTTAATATTATGATGTCTTTAGTTCAAAGCAAGTTGTTTATTCCACTAGTGACAACATAGCTCCCACGTACCCCACTGTGCACTCTCCCTTACTGCACCCACTTCCCAACCTACAACCTATGGTGCCTTTATACATTTGACCTGTGTGCTCCATCACATTTCCATGTGAGCTCTGCGATATTTCCTTTCTTTCTTATCATGTGATGCCTCTCCCACTCACTGATTTCCATATATATACCATGTGTTCCCCTATCCAACCGAAGGGTCGCACCCTTTGGTATTCCTCAGGATAACATGTTCTCCATAGATGTGCCTCTTGCTATTTCATGGGCCAAGATTCCTCCATGCCATACACTTGGTCGAAAACCACAAGTTTGGTCCCAACCAATGCATATACACCCTTAAGTCATTCACTTGTCCACTTGCTACCTCACCCATGCATGCTCCCTCACTCACCTAAGATGACTTATCTAACTTAGATATGTGTGTCTACATCATGTGACTACGCCCACCTATTCATGATCATCATGCTACAACTCAATACATCATTCCTAAATTTGGTCAATGAGGGGATCGAGCTCCCTACACAGTTGGTGAAAGCAATGTCTCCCCTTGGGGCATCATTAGTCACGCAGTCGTACACTAGGCATTGGCTTGGGGGTATTACATCCTCCCACACTCAAGGTCATTTCTTCCCTCAACAATATCAATGTAGGAAATCCATGGTACTTCTCCTTAAACTCATGGATCTTGTTCTGCCATCTCCACAATGAATTCTTATATTCCCAACCATTTTCTTCATATAGTGCATCCTTCCATTGGAAAAAATACTCATGTTGTTGGTTGTTTCTAATACCTGAAATATTGCCTGGAAATATTTTCTCAAACTTGATCTCTGGTTGATCGACAATCAATGCGGGTGCATGCAATGGTTGAACTCTACTTGGGCCACCCTTGTGTACTTGTCATGATTTGAGTTTAGGGATATGAAAGACATGATGATAAGCCTTCAAGTGAAATGCCAACTTTGACCTATATGTGACCAATCCAATATTCTCAAGTACCTTAAATGCCCCTCAAACATCTACATTACTGATGAATACATCCTAGTTAGTGGTGTGAATTGTTTCAGTCTCATATTGACCTATCTGTAATATGGTGCTAGGCTTTTCTTACTGACAAACAATACAAGTCTGGATGTACTCAATTTCTCACCTCATATGCTCTAAAAAGTATCCCCTCTCCAATAATGTCAATGTCCTACATTGTCATGGTTGACCAACCCATGGTGATCATGACATTCCTTCAATATATCCTTGCAAAGGCTACTTGACCTGGGTATATAGATGTGTAATAAAATATTCAATCATGAATCCAAAATTTCCTCATCTTTTCTTCCTTCACCTATTTCATAATTTTTCTTTACAACTAGATCAACCTATAAGCCATCTCTAATATTTCTCTGCAACTCCTCCAGAATAAAAATTTGACTCTCGCCTGATGTAGGCAACTTTTCCTCCCTAAATGCAACAAGTTGTACCTTCCTAATCAAGGCATTGGATATGGCATTGAGATGACCTACCATATACTCAATGAACATGTCAAACATCACTAAGAAATCCTATTAAAATTCCTACCTAGGGGATAACTTGGGCCAAGTCCCAAAGTGACTTGTCGTAATGTCATTTATCTTAACCAAAAATTCCCTACCCAACAATGCCTCCATACAAGTATACATTGCACTATTATAGTCATCTTGTAACTTCCATCTCTCAAAAACTACAGGATGCACATCATGTGTTAAAAATATTCCAATGACAATGTTCGATGCATTTGTCTACACCTCAAACAATTTCTCAATGTTTGGGAGCTTCAATATTGGGGTTTGGAAAATCTTGCATTTAAGCTTATCAAATGCAAAATTCCTCTTATCTGTCCATCTCCATGGTTTTTCCTTTCTCAACAAATAAATGAGTGTTGCAACAATCTTGTAGTATCTGGCCACAAGTTTCCTATAATAGTTGGTCATCCCTAGAAAGACCCTCACATCAGGCACGTTTTGTGGTTCCTACCAATCCTTGATCACCTTGACCTTCAAAAGGTCCATACAAATACATCCCTATCCAATATTATGGCCTAGAAATGGTATCTCAATCTACCCAAAAGAACACTTAAGACTTATTCACATACTATTATCAAATGTGTTGTATTGTCCTCCATACTCTCACTGTACACCACAATGTCATCAAAGTACACCACAACAAAATTTTCCAATAAGGAATGAAGAACATCATTCATCAAAGTGAAAATGGTGCCTAGCGAGTTACATCGGTCAAAAGGCATCATCAAGAACTTAAAAGCTCACATAACTCTTCACCATGGTCATCTACAACTTTCCTCCCTTTGCATTCCACACCTAATAATACCCATGCCTCAAGTACAACTTTAAGAACACCTTGACCTTAGCCAAATTTTCAAATCAATTTGTTGTAAGTGGTAGAGGATATTGATTCTTTACTATCTGTTTGTTCCATGCTATGTAATCAAGGTGTTGAGAATTTGATAGGGAAAAGAAAATTTAAATTCTCTTACATGATAACTTCTTGTGTAACATTTTTACTTATTATATTTGTTCATTATTATTACAGTGTTCAGTACATCAAAAATATATCAAGACAATAACATCAGTGACACAACAGTTAGGCTCCAAGCCAGGGCTAAAACCCCTCCTCTTGAGGGGAAAACCCACAATTGTCTTCTTATATATTCTTCATTAGGTGAGTAAACTGACCTTGAAAATTACATTTGACCCATAGAGCCTCTCCTAGATCAAGCACAATCATCCTTCATTGGTTCTTTTATGATCACTGTAACACCATGTATCACTAGCCTTTGTTATCATGTACAACAGACACTAAACATCATCACTGAGTAAACTGAGCATGACTGTCATCATCAAGCTACTGTGGAGGTTTTCCGAGTTGTTGAGGAGAGATCCGAACTACTAAGGAGAGATTCGAGTTTCTGAGTTGATGCCCAGGCTATTGTACTTGGGATACAGTCTAAAACATGAGATCTGAAATTATGTGTTAATGCTCGGGCTTCTATAGTTGACCCAAACATCTCAGAGGATATGTGAGCTCTTAATCTCAGAATATCTTCGAGGTTTCTCTGTGCTGTAGCTTGACATCCAAATTCTTCCAAAGTAATGAATCATTGAAATAAAGAATCCACACCTTTTCCTATTCATTGAAATTTCAGAGTGATGCAAAGTTACTTCACTGTATTTATGTGATGAGCATAGCCTCATATATATAGTTGTTTGTTCATATATAGGCCGAATTATATCAACGAACAATTGTGTCTATTTATTTTATCTAACATGGATGAACCAACATGTCTCATATATATATTTATTCATTGGAGCCAACATGAAGCTTCTTTCTGCATATGTTGAGGCTGACTTATGGATGGTTGTGCTTGTCTTCTAGGAGAGTTTTTACATTGACTTCTTCACAAGTGTAACAAAATTTCAATTATATATTTATGGCAAGATGACAATCCCCTAAAGACATCAAGAAGAAGTTTTTGACCTACAATAAAAACTTCTTGGTCATGAAACCCATGATGCAAGTATAAAATACATTTTAGTATCATTGTCTTCTGTTGTAACATATCTAGTTTTGATAAGTTAGTATATTAGATATATAAATTTTGAAAATGTTAAGGTAGGATATGGATGCAAAAGAAATAAAAATTTGATTAAAAAATGTTAGGGAAAATTGATTATGATAGGCATCCATATCAATAAAATGTTAGGTGTTAGTTGCTTTAAACAAAGAAGGTAGAATAAAATGTTAGGGAAGCTAAAAGAAAAAGGAAAAAAGCTTCATTTAAAAGTTTTGGAATGCATAAAGTTGCTAACTCAAATGCACCATCATCATGTTGATCCTATGTTGCATGTGCAGAAGAATTTATCGAAGGAGTTCATGTTCCCATTCTTACACTAAAAATCCCCTCCTTACATTATAATCGCCTACATATTCATTTCCCTAATTCACTCCTTCATTACACACTCCCCCCATACTTTTTATCCCAAGTCTTAATTCCCAATACTTCATTCCCAACACATTATATTTCATTCCGTACCTCCCTACCATATAACTTTCCTATGTTATATTCCCGACACATTATCATTTTAGCCATATATCCCGATTCATGTAAACATTGGATTAAAAGTTTTAACATTATTTCGGGCCCCACCATTAAACACTCGCTATCTTCCTTTTTATCCCCGACCGTTAATTTTAATCCAACTCTTCTTATATGCTTTCGGACCCCCTCTGCCGTCTGACCTTTATCAACAAGGGGGGTCCAAAATGGGTTGTATTACCATACCACCCGCCCGCTACGTGTCACCATTGCAGGATTTCAGACCCCCCTCCAAAAGTTGTTTCTTCAAAATAACTTACCATTGAATGTTGATTACTCCGCCATCCTACCGCGGCCACGTAGCCTATCATTGACGAATTAAATCACCTCCCTCCATATTCCCGTTATCCATTTATTTCAATCATTCGTTAACCCCGTGCCATCAACGGTTAAAATATTTTGTTATAAACTCATTTCAAACCCTCCGCGAACTTCTTGTTTTCATTCCACAATCTACAGAGCTCGAATTATTGCCAATCTTCGGTTGTAGGTATTCCATTGATTCTTAAAGCACCACCGCCTATCCGAGCAGCATCCGAGTTTACATATACACTTCCCATATTCATATATTGGTCAGATAACCTTCTTTCCATTATAAACCGTTGTTCTTTTGTTTATAATTTAACATCCACTGTCAAATTATTGTCAATATGCCTCCTTAACAGAAGAAAACATAGGAAGATGTTAACCCTCTTATTTTTCCCTCTATTGACATTCACCATACGCCTTTAGCTGATAGAGACTATATGATTCATGAAACCAATTGTGATATTGATATTTTTGAATTATATTGTTGGCTAGAAGATAAATATGTCGACCAAACCGATGAACTTCAACTATGGAAATCAAACCTTCCCTATTACATCTTTCCTCTCACCTTCAGTGCTCCAAATTTTATTAGAAGATGTCAAGCTTCTTACCTCCCAGATCAGAGAGCCATTGTCAATCCTCAGGGCCAAATTCTGTTTAATATAACCTTGAATCCATTGATTAGATGATGAAAGCTCCAACTGTCAAAGATACCACTCCATTTTCTCATGAAGCCTTAGTTGAATTATATAAAAAATTGGATTTTACCAAGAGAACTGAAACTCTGGAGTTATTCCTTTTAAAAGATGCCCCCATGCCTAAAAAGAATCCTCCCTATCCTTCATCCATTTTTCCAGAAAGAGCCAAGCAAATTATCACTCTAATTTCTTACTTACTTGGCTATTACTCTGATGAATGGGTCAATGATGCCATTATTGGATTCCTGACAATCTTTTCTAATGATGCCCAGCCCACCATTGTGTTTAATTTCAGTCATTTTTTAGAAGAGTCCATACACCAACAGTTTGTGAACTTTGATACTCAAGAGGTTTTTAAATATACTTCTATTCTAATCTACATGTTCATATACTTCCAAGGAGATCATCTAAATCTTTCATTGTATAAATTATATGATAAAGGAGAACAACAGTGAGTAATATTTTGGACTACCATGGTTAGGAAAGAACAAAATGTATATTCATTTAAATAATTCACAGACATGTTTGTTCATCCTGCCATAAACCTTTTGAGTGGCAGCACTGAGATCAGAATAAGTGAAGAGATTTAGAATATTTTTCAGCTTATACAGTAGGCACATACTGAAGATTGGTATCTCTATGAGAACTACACTGATATTAGAGTTTTTGGTTGTGAACTTCCACCTTTTAAGCTACCTAAATACCTCCCAATGAGGATTTTTTCACTTGAATATATCAGAAAGGTGATAAATATGGACCAGATTCACTTTAAATCAATCACAATTCAAAATAAAAACACAGGTTGGTCAGTTTATTTGTAATAGCAGGGCAGTAGGAGAAGAAGCAGAGAAGATATTGAAAACCATGAAATTTGATTTCAGTTTTACTTGGTCTTATGACCCATTAGGAATCATTTCTAAGTTAAGGGTAGACACCAAATCTACACCTTACTTTCATACAGCAAGGCCAGAGATTGAACAATACAAAAATCAAACAGAGTGGTGACAAAATACTCTACAAGAATCAGAAGAGAAGCAAGTGTCTACTTCTACAGTGCATACACCTTCCCTGCAAGAAAATAAGACATCAAAGAGAAATAGAGAGGAAGTGTCTCCCAAGGAAATTGACATCATCAACTCAGGTTTTAAACTTATGTATAAGAAAAAGGAAAAACTCAGTTCAAGGCTGAACCTCAGCAAAGATTTAGAACAGCAACAGCCTAACACTTCAAAGGAAATTCCTGAAACTACATTAGGAGAAGAGCAATCAACAGATCCTCCTAATACTTCAACACCTTCTCAAAACCAATAGTTGTAGATCACACAGAAAGAAGCATCTTCATCAAGTGAGCCTAAGAAAAGCACAATGGACATCTACAAAGAAATCAGGCTAATGAATGAATCTTTAAAAATCAATATCTATAATCAATTCTGGAAGCAGACATCTAGTACACAGAGCAGATTGTTAACTGCCTTTGATTCAGAGAAAGGAAGAATGCACATGGCATTTATCCAAGCTCAAGTACCTCAGCCTAAAGGAGACGCATATTACAAGAAAGCCACTCTTGAGTTTGATATTAAGGATGTGCATTTAATTGATCAAATGGAAATGCACAAATAATCGAGAGAGGTGATATTTTCCTCTGCTACTAATACTACCATGTCATTGTATATATTTTAGGCCACATTTGCCACCATTCGATCACAGCTCGACATGGAGAAGATTTCTTCTCATGTGAAAGACTCTAGGATTAAAACACTAGAAGACCTGGTAATCAGATTGGGTTATGACCCTGCAAATGTTAAAGCTGCAAAGGAATTAATCAAAAAGAAGAATGCAGACATTGCTACATTAAGGAAACAACTCAAACTCCCAGCAATTGAAGATAACAATGTAAACTTTGAAACGGGAACTATAAACTCAAAATGGGAACTCTGGCCCAAAAACCCCAAAAAAACCACAAAAACAGTGCTCAAAACGAAAAGTGTGTATACTGGAATGATGTTTTTTTTTAGGTGTCAATTTTGCGGCTGTTTTAAAAATGGTGGTGAAAACCAATTTTTTGCGCAAAAATTATCCAAAAAACACCCTCAAAATGAAAAGGGTTGATTCTGGAAGAAGACTTTTTTTTTCAAAAGCTAAATTTCAACATCTCGAAATAATGGCATGAATAAAAAAAAAAAAAAATTATCATGACCCCGAAAAAACATTAAATTTAAAAAAATAATGAAAACATAAAATTAAAAAAAAATAAAAATAAAAAATAATAATAATAATAATAATTAAAACAATGAAAAAAAAAAAAAAAAAACAAAACAAAACAAAACATAGATTAAAATATCTATTAAAAGAAAAATATAAAACAAAAATAAAAAATGAAAAAAAAAAACAATCATAAAATGTAAAAAGAACGAAATTAATGATAAGAAATAAAAAACTAAAAAAAAAAAAAAAAAAAAAATTATAAACAATTAAATAGTAAAAAAAAATATTTTAAAAAAATAGGGAAAAAATGTGTAAGCTTGTACACAAAAAAAAAATTGGCAAAAAAAAAAAAAAAACAAAAAATTTAGTGGGTGAAAATAGAAAATAAAAACAAAAAAATTAAAATTAAAAACAAACTAAATTTCAAAAAAAAAAAAAAAAATTAAAAAAAAATTTTAAGCTACTAAAATTAAGATTAAAATGTTAATTACTTAAAAAACAAATATAAAGATATATATAAAAGACAAAAAAAAAAAAAAAAAAACAAAAAATGTTAAAAAAATTATCTCACAAACCATAAAAGGATTTGGAAAACAAAAAAAAACACAAAATTAAAATATATATATTAAGTAAGTAAAAATAGGGAAATAAAAAAAAAAACATTAGAAAAAACCCGGAAAATAAATAAAATAAAAATAAAAATAAAAATAAAAAAATAGAAATTAATGAAAAAAATTTAAAAACTAATAAAATTAATATTAAAAAAGAACAAAAAAAAATTTCAAATTATAAAAAAAAAACCAAAAAAAATGGTATTTTTTATAAAGAAAAAAAAATATGTAATTAATTTTTATTAAACATAGATATTTTGTTTAAAAAAAAAATCAAAATTTAATTAAAAAAAAAAACGTTTGTTATTATTAAAAACAAATTTAACTTTTATTTATATTTTTTATTTAAAAATAAAAATATTCAACAGATCTTTTATATTTAAAAAAATAAAAAATAAACCTATATTTTATATTTAAAAAAAAAAATTTACATAAATTTTTTTTTTTAAACCATTATTTTTGGTTATAATTAAGAATATTTTTTTTTTTAAACCATTTTAATTTTTTTTTTATTTAAAATTTTAAAAATTATTAAAAAAAAAATTAAAAACTTTAAAAATGAAATGGTTTTTTTTTTTTATAAAATTAAAAATTTTAAATTTTAAAAATTAAAAAAATTTAAAAATTTAAAAAATTAATATGGTTTTTTTTTTTAATTAAAAATTTTAAAAATTTAATTTTTTTTTATTAATTAAAAAAAAAAAAAAAAAAAATCGCGCCTCCGAGCCTCGCCGCCGGGGACGGAGCGTCGATTCCCGGAATCGACGCTCCGCCCCCGGGCGGCCCGCGGCAGCGGGGCCGGAATCGACACTCCGCCCCCGGTCGGCCGGCGGCAGCGCGGCCCGGGGCGGAGGGCCTGCGCCCCGGGCCGCGCCACCGCGGGCCGCCCGGGGGCGGATCGTCAATTCCGGAATCGACGCTCCGGCCCCGAGCGCCAATTTTTATTTTTATTTTTTTTCTAATTAATAAAAAAAAAAAAAAAAAATTAAATTTTTAATTAAAAAAAAGAGAAACCCATATTAATTTTGTAAATTTTTTAATTTTTAAAATTTTATTTAATTTTTAAAATTTAAAATTTTTAAAATTTTTAATTTAAAAAAAAAAAAAAAAAAAAAAAACCATTTCATTTTTAAAGTTTTTATTCTTTTTTAATAATTTTTAAAATTTTAAATAAAAAAAAAATTAAAATGGTTTTTAAAAAAAAAACTATTCTTAATTATAACCAAAAATAATGGTTTAAAAAAAAAAAATCAATTTTTTTTTTTTTAAAAACATTGTTTAAAAAAAAATTTAATGTAAATTTTTTTTTTAAATATAAAATATAGGTTTATTTTTTTTTTTTAAATATAAAAGATCTGTTGAATAGTTTTATTTTTAAATAAAAAATAGAAATAAAAGTTAAATTGTTTTTAATAATAAAAAACATTTTTTTTTTTTAAATAAATTTTGATTTTTTTTTAAACAAAATATCTATTTTTAATAAAAATTAATTACATTTTTTTTTTTAATAAAAAATACACTTTTTTTTTGTTTTTTTTTTATAATTTGAAAAAAAAATTGTTCTTTTTTAATATTAATTTTATTAGTTTTTAAATTTTTTTCATTAATTTCTATTTTTTTTTTTAACTAGTTTGTTTTTATTTTTTTTTTTTCCCGGTTTTTTCTAATGTTCTTTTTTTTTATTTCTCTATTTTTACTTACTTAATATATATATATATCTATATATATATATATATATATATATATATATATATATATATATATAGTGTTTTTTTTTGTTTTCCAAATCCTTTTATGGTTTGTGAGATAATTTTTTTAACATTCTTTTTTTAAATATTAATTTTACTATTTTTTAAATTTTTTTCATTATTATTTTTATTATTATTATTTTTTAATTATTTTGTTTTTAATTTTTTTCCCTAGTTTTTGCTCATGTTTTTTTTTCCCTCAATTTTTACTGACTTATATATATCTATATTAATTTTGTTTTTTTTTTTCCAATTGTTTTATGGTTTATAAGATATTTTTTTTAACATTTTTTATTTTTTATTTTTGCCTTTTTTTATATATAATTTTTTATTTGTTTTTTAGAGAGAATTATTTCATTTGGATTGAAAATTTAATTAACGATGTATAAATATGTAAAATATCGAAAATGAAAAATATCGACCTTCTTCTTTAAATATACAAATCAATAAAAACCTCACTACAAAAAAAAAAAAAAAAATAAATAAATAAAAACAAAAAACTATGAAGAGGAAGACCACTTCCAAAATTATTAAATTAAAGTCAAGAAAACAGGCTTTTTAAAAAAAGGGTCTGATGCAGAATAACCGTTTTTTTAAATCGGCATGAAAATCACTACCATTCTAAAACGCAATGTACATAACAAGAATTTAAAAAAATTAAAGTTCCAAAAACCATGTTCTAAAAAAAACATGGGTATTCTGCATCACTACTTTTGAAAATTGGGTCATTTTTTTGCCACCTCTACGAAACGGGTAACAGTATCAGTTCCCGTTTCAAAGTAAAGTTCCAAAAACCATGTTCTAAAAAAAACATGTGTATTCTGCATCACCACTTTTGAAAATCGGGTCATTTTTTTGCCACCTCTACGAAACAGGTAACAGTATCAGTTCTCGTTTCAAAGTTTACATTGTTAGATCCTTTGGCTAAGGAAATGAATAAGATAGAGAACTAGAAAGTAGATATGATGAAGCTCATTATTGAGCAAAATTCACAATTAATACAGATGGAAATCCAAGTAGAAAGACTCATTGAAGAAGCCAATAAATCAGTTGTTCCTCTACAAGCACTTCTAATCACTACTATTCCTTCAGCTATACCTACCATAGTCACTAAAGGTGATGCTATAGAACTGGCCCAAGTAGTTCAAAAGTTGACACTTCAATCCGAAGAAATTCAAAAGTTGGAGAAAAAAGTGAAGCAGCTGGAAGACATTAAAAGTAGGTATGACACCAATCATTCAATAGAAATTTAGAGAGCCCTAACTCATATTGAGAATTGGAAGAAGTGAGCAAATGAAAATTCCATTGGCACTCCCCTTGCTCATGTTAAAGAAATCATTTGGGATAACATCATCAATGAAATGAAAGAAATTTGGCCCTGCATCCAGATTATGTTTGAACAAAAAGAACTAGTAGAAAAAGCCAACAAAGCTATTTCTAAAATAAATCATCAACTAGGAACAATGCCTGCAACAGCAAAAAAAATCATTAGATTTCTGATTTCCAAGGATAAATATGAGCTGGAAGAATTGGGAGTAGAAGACAGAACTGAAACAATCCTTGAAGTAAAAAAGGTTCTTACTAAGAAGAACTTAGTAATACGGCAAGAAGAAAAATGCCACACTCTGGAATTTGGCATTAACAGGTTTCTGTCAAGAATTGATGCATTTATTAAGAAAGGACTACCTTCTATTTTTGTGTTGAATGACAAGCTGATGGATAGAACATACTATATTCAAAGACTGGAGGAAAAGATGAGAACCTCCATTGCTACATCATCTTCAACCGAAGGATCAATCACTAGCAGAGCTTTGTATGAAGCAGTTGAAAATATTTGTTTTATTCAAAATGAGATTCAACATGTTTTTCCTGTAAAACCTACCTTTACTAAACACACTGAGGTAGATGAAATCTATCGAAAGGCTATAAAGGCAACAATTCCAAATTTAGAACATTGGGAGAAATTGAAAGAATATCAAAATGAATCAAGCCTGCCAACATATTATTCCAACACGGCCAGCACATCACTCCAACACAACAGTGAGTTGCTAGCGTATCCAGAAAAAGAGGTGACTCAGCAACAGATTCCAACAGAACAGGGCCAGAACACAAATTCATTCTTCCTAGATCGAATCCTTCAATTCTGTTTTAGTTTTAGATATTTTATCATGCCTAGTCAATGAGGCATTAATTGTAAAACTCTTTTTTTGTATAAATACCTCATTCTAATAAAGAATTAGAGGTTGCACCTTCGAATTAGTTTCTGAACAGAATTGTACTAAGTTGGAGCTCTTTGAATGTCAATAAAGGATTCTGAGTTATCTGCACATGGCTCGTCTTCTAGTGAGTTCTTCTTTTGTTTATCATAATTGTTTTCTTCATATAATTTATCTTATAGACAGTTATCCAATTAAAAACCTTAATTGAGTATCAATTTCGTTTTTAATTTGTTGTGAATTGTAATTTGATTAAGAGACTAAGTTACAGAATTGTTTGCTTCTACTATTTGCTCTTGAAAGTTAAATTGCATTAGGTTTCTGTTATAATTTAGTTATATTATGTTGATCATTAAAACATAGTTTTAATGATTTCCTCTTGCAAATGATTAAATTTTCTATCTGAGTATATGATCATTTACATTTCCTTTTCTTCTAAAATCCATCACACATAAAATTTAAAGTACTATGTGCAAATAAAAAAAACAACCCTTCATTTGTATTTAAGATCTTTCTAAGTAATAGAAACACCTGTTTTAATTAATTTTTCTTTGGTCATCCACAAAATCAAAAACCCCAAAATATTTTAGATGCTTTGGCATAACCAACTGACTTAGGGTTATCTCAAAGGACAACATCAAATTGGCGTCATTGTTGGGGAGACAAGATTTTCCCTGGGACAACGAAATTCCTCTTTCCTTTAAGGTGAATAAAGGTTAGATTATAGGTCAAAATCCTTCACCTGGCGATTCCACTGTTTCAAGTTGGCTCCCTTCAAGCATACCAGATCAAATTCTGAATCTGATATAGTTGATCCCTTACCAAATCAAGAAAATTTCATTAGGGAAGCCTTAAGAAGAAGAATAAATAAAACCTCTTCTCCTTCCTCTTTAATTCTACACCCTGAAGAAACCTCAACAATAAATCCATTTTCATTAGCATCATCTCACCCTAATTGGACTCAAATTCCTCCTAGAGTTTCTGAGTTATCTGCAAAAGGAGTAGATCTTCAATCTGCCCTTTTAACCCAGTCACTTGAATCTTATTAAGTCTTATCATTCCCCATAAATTCACCCACATCTGAGGAAGAATTGGGTCTCCACTTACTTGAATTCAAGCCTATAGATTTTTTCACTGCCTTTCCCCATTCCTTTCCATCTTCATCCACTAGGAGAGAAGAAACCTTCTCTATTTATTCCAATCCCCTATTTGAATATCGGGAGGAAGATTTGACGCCAGCAGCTCAGAGATTGGTAGTTAAAATCCCTTTGAAACCCTCACATACTTCTCCTCCTTCAAATTCTCCTCCACCTTCTAATCATAATACACCTACTCATTCAAGATCTTCATCATCCACTCATACACCCCATACTCCTCCTACTATCATGGTTTTTCAGCCTATTGTGCAAGGAAGGTATGTTGCACTAGTCCTTCCTCAGAATTTGGGTAATTTTCTTGATGGTTACCTTAAACATTTACCCAGATTCAATGGAGAAACAGGCCCCTCAGCTGAAGATCACATTTCAGCCTTCCTAGACTTCGCTGACAATATGAACATAGAGGAAGAAAATGTCTACATGAGACTTTTTGTACAATCCTTAGAGGGAAATGTTAGAGTCTGGTTTAGACAACTTGCTGCTAATTCTATTAGGAATTGGAATGAACTCATTTCCATCTTTAAAAACCAATGGGGGGTAAAGAAAGATGTTGTCTATTTTCTCACTAAATTCGAAGAACTGAAGAGGAATCTTGGTGAACTAGTTGCCGAATTTATTAAAAGATTTAATAAACTCTACCACAAAATTCCTGCTGACTGCAAACCACCAGTAGCAACTACAAAAGTCATATTTTCCAAAGCACTTGATGATGACATTGCGGTTATGCTGAGGGAAAGAGTTTTTAATACATTACAGGATATGCAGGAAAATTCCATTGAGGTAGAAGCTAATAGGTCAGCGTTTGGTAAAATTAAAGCTAAAGAAGAGAAAGAACAGAGAAAATTAAAAGCTAAACTTGATGAACCATCCTCTTCTAAATCCAAACTTGAAGATCAGAAAATTGATGAAATCACATCTTTAATTAGAAATTTGTCTAATAGGATCTCCAAAATTGAAACACAACCCAGAACTTCTCAGCAAGTTGTTGTCAGACATCAAAATCAAAATCAAAATCAACAGCGAAGAGCCCCTCAACTTCAAATTCTTCAAAGGCCAGATTCAAATATTCAGCCTCCTTTGTTGATTGATGACTAGCAGCCACAATATGCAAGCCCTATAATCACTAAAGATATCAATATTGTTGATTATTCACTAGTACAAATGGCCATTGTCCCTTCATCTTCATCTCAATATTTGGAACAAGAACAAGAAGACACTCAACTCTCCAAATACCAAGCTTTCTCTTAATTCCTTATTGCAGAGTTAAATAAAAGATATGATCTTAGACCAAGAGCAGGCCCTGGTAGACCTCCTAAGGCTGCTGCCACCATTGAACCTACAATAAGTCTATTTAGACTCAGACCCCATCACCTCAAACTACAGATTCTTCAACTGAAACTTTTCCATCTGATAAAACTATTATGACAACTTTCAATATTGAAAAGGAATTGGAAAGAGTCAAGATTCCCATTCCCCTGGCTGAACTTCCTAAGAATCCTGGTTACAAAAACCAAGTGTCAAAATGGATCCAGTCTTCCAGTGTTGATGCTGAAGGAGATGTTATTAGTTTGCAAGATGAAAAACCTTTTGTGGTTTTTGGTCCTAGTTCTGACATAATTGATGAGATTGTTCCACCATTCTATGTGATTGTGAAAGCTCATGATTATTTGTTATATAACTGTATGATGGATTCTAGTGCATCACACATCCTTATGCCTAAGGTAATTATGGACCAGTTGCAGTTACAGGTCACAAGTTCTTATCATGACCTTTACACATTCAATTCCAAGAAAGTACCTTGCTTAGGATTGATTAAATACCTAGTTGTCACCTTAGCTCAAATTCTTGTTAAAAGTATATTCTTAGACATTGTTGTCACTGACATCCCACCCAAATTTTGCATGCTTCTTTCTAGATCATGTTGTGCAAAACTTGGAGGATCTCTATAGATGGACATGTCTTATGCAACTATTCCAATTTTTGGTGGTGAACAATTAAGGTTATATAGGGAAGTTAGATTCCTTCACACTGTTTGTAGAGATGATCAAGCAAGGAATTCCCCTATTTATGTTGTTGATCAAGACTTCAGCTATTTTCAATTATCCTCACAAAATGCATCAAACTCTCAACTTTCTATTGAAAATATTGTTTCCAAACCAGAAATTGAAAAATCATATATTTGGAAATATTACTTTGATGGGTCTTGCTCAAAGGATGGAGCAGGAGAAGGAATTGTCTTGATATCAACAAATAGAGAGAATTTACTCATTCATGTAAACTATAATTTGAAGTAACTAATAACGTGGTTGAGTATGAAGCTTTTCTGCTTGGTCTTCATATGGCTAGAGATTTAAAGGTGAAAAACTTGGATGTGTTTTCAGATTCTGAACTTCTTGTAAAACAAGTTCGAAATCTTTGTCAAACCAAACACCCAAGACTAAGAGACTTTAGGAATGAAGTTTGGGATGTCACTAAATTTTTTTCTTTGGTTTCAACATTACTGCAATTCCTAGAGATTGAAACATGAATGCTGATTCACCTGCTATTTCAACCAGTTCTTTTAAAATTCCTCAGCCAACATTGTTAGAATATCATAACCAAGTTAAATATAGACCATCAATACCTGACAATTTAAAATATTGGTAGAATTTTGAAGATGATGGGCAGCTAAAATCCTTTCTACAAGTCATTGAAGAATTTTCAAACATGGAGATTAAGGAAGATCAAAAAGAGGTCCATGAAACAATTCATCAAAATTCTGATAAACCATTTGAGTAAAAAATTCTTGATCATGAAATCATACAACTGTCTAATAATTTTATTCCTAAAGGATTGATTCCATTAGAGAATATTTTTGATGATAATGATGTGTTTAAGAAACCTATGTCTAAAACACCTGATGAAGAAATTGAAGAGTGTAATATTGGGACAATAGATGATGTTAGAAATATCAAGCTATCATCAACCCTACCTTTGGATGTAAAAGCTAAATATCTTAATCTTCTTAAAAACTATAAAGATGTGTTTTCCTGGTCTTACAGTGAATTAAAAACCTATGACACAAACTTGATTGAACATAAAATTCCCTTAAAACCAGAGGCAAAACCCTTTCAACAAAAATTAAGAAGAATCAATCCCATATTACTCCCAACTATTGAGAAAGAACTTAAGAATCTACTTGATGCTCACATTATTCTACCTCTGAGGTATTCAAATTGGGTAGCTAACTTAGTTCCAGTCTGAAAGAAAAACGGTGAGATTAGGTTGTGTGTAGATTTCCGGAATCTGAATAAATCATCCCTAAAAGATAATTATCCATTACCCAAAATGGATCATTTACTTCAAAAAGTTTAAGGATCTAGTAGGATATCTATGCTTGATGGTTTTTCAGGTTATAACCAGATCATGGTGAGCAAAGCTGATCAAGATAAAACTGCATTCATCACTCCTTGGGGTACATTTATGTATGCCTAGATGCCATTTGGATTGACCAATGCTGGGGCCACTTTTCAAAGAGCCATGGACCTAGCATTTATGGGTAAAACTTCTGAATTCACTGTTATATATTTAGATGATTTAACTGTCTTTTCTGATTCTTATGAAAATCATCTAAATCACTTGAACAAGGTTTTTGACAAATGCAGGAAATTTGGTATCTCCCTTAATCCTAAGAAATCCTTATTTGCTGTCAAGGAAGGGAAATTACTAGGGCATATAATCTCCAAGGATGGAGTTATAATTGACCCAAAAAGAGTACCATCCATTCAAACATTGTCTCTACCACGAAATAAGAAGGAAATACATAATTTCCTTGGAAAAATTAATTTCCTTAGAGGGTTTATTCCTAATTATGCATAGATAGTAAAGGATATAAGTGACATACTTAAGAAAAATAATGAAGTAAAATGGACAGTTTCTGCTAGGTTTTTTTTTACCAAATCAAAAAAGCCATCTCTGAAGCCCCTACATTAGCTAGTCCCGATTATTCTCTACCTTTCAGCATATTCTCTTTTGCATCCAAAACCACTTTCGTTGTTGTACTCCTACAAAAAAAACATTAATGGTGATGATCAGCCCATAGCATTCTTTTCTAAAGTCATGAGGGATGTTGAACATAGATAGGATATCATGGAGAAACAAGCATATGCCCCCATTCAAGCCCTCAAAGCTTTCAGAACTTATGTGTTGAATTCACACATTACTGCATACGTCCCTAATCATGTTGTAAAAATTGTTTAACTCAACCAGATATTGACGGGAAAAGGGGGAGATGGATTGCCAAAATCCTTGAATTTGACCTTGACATCAAAACCAAAAATCTTGTGAAGGGCCAAGGTTTAGCCAAACTATTGGCTGAATCTAATTGCAAAGTACTGGGAATTAATTTCGTTGCTGAAATGTCACCTAGGAAGAATCCACAAGAACCTTCCTTCATATTAGAGGAGAATCCACAAGAACCTCCTTCTCATATAGAAGGAGAGAATCCACAAGAACCTCTTCCTTCAGACCAGAATATTCTTGTTCATATAGATCAGAAATATCTTCTTTCTGATTGGTATTCTGATATTGTTCAATTCCTCAGAGATTTTCAATGTCCAGCTGATATTAGTTTGAAACAATGCAAAGCTTTAAAGCTGAAATTAGTTAAATATTGCATCATCAATGCAAACTTGTATTGGAAAGATCCTTTAAACATCCTTCTCCTCTATCTAACTGAAAATGAAACAGAAGGAATAATAGATCAATTCCATGCAGGGTTTTGTGGTGGACATTATGCTTGGAGAGCAACAACCTACAAGATTTTGAAGGCAGGTTTTTATTGGCCTTCACTTTTCAAAGAAGTTGCAGCAAGGGTAAGAAGTTGTGTGCCATGCCAAATTTTTGCAGGAAAAAAAAAACTATCATCACTTAATTGTTATTGATTACTTTACCAAGTGGTTAGAAGCCATACCTGTAAAGAATTCTATTGATACTGTTGTAATTAAGTTTCTCGAGGAAAATATTTTATCAAGGTTTGGATGTCCTCGGCAAATTGTAACATATAATGTAGCAGCTTTTAGTAGTATAAAAATGATTGAATTTTGTCAAAAATATTCAATTTTATTGCATCATTCTTCACCATACTATCCACAGGGTAATGGGTTGGTAGAATCTTCCAACAAGAGCTTAGTCAAGGTTATAAAGAAGACTCTTGAAGATCACAAAAGGAGCTGGAACACACATTTGATCCATGCTATTTGGGCAAACAGAGTTTCTCCTAAAAGGTCAACAGGCAAGTCTCCTTTTCAATTGGTTTATGGTAAGGAAGCTATTTTTCCCACTCATTTAGCTTTACCTGTAATGAAATTTCTTCAAGAATCTTATGAGGAAAAGGATGATTTTTCAAGGAGAATTAATCAAATCATTGAGCTAAATGAAGACAGAGATGAAATTCAGTATCAGCTGAAGAAGTATCAAAACAAGATGAAGGAGATTTTTGACAGAAAGGCAAGAGAAAGAAATTTCAGAAAGGGTGATCTTGTGCTCAGATGGGATTCAAGGAGAGAAGACAAAGGCAAGCATCAGAAATTTGACAATCTCTGGTTTGGTCCATTCAACATTGCAGAAGTCAAAGGAAACAACACATTTGTATTGCAGAATCTGGAAGGAGAGTATTCCTCATTGCCAGTCAATGGGAAATACTTGAAACACTACATTCAGTATTAGTTTTTCATTTCATTCACCATATGTAAATATTCGGAGAGTTTATTTTCAAATCTGCAAGTGAGTATCTTTTGCAACAAAGACTCCATAGCCCGAGGTGAAGGCACTTGGATCTACTTGTTCTCTGCATCCCACAGGGGGAAGCAGTCCCCAGATGGAGTTGATGTTGTAACATATCTAGTTTTGATAAGTTAGTATATTAGATATATAAATTTTGAAAATGTTAAGGTAGGATATGGATGCAAAAGAAATAAAAATTTGTTTAAAAAATGTTAGGAAAAATTGATTATGATAGGCATCCATATCAATAAAATGTTAGGTGTTAGTTGCTTTAAACAAAGAAGGCAGAATAAAATGTTAGGGAAGCTAAAAGAAAAAGGAAAAAAGCTTCATTTAAAAGTTTTGGAATGCATAAGGTTGCTAGCTCAAATGCACCATCATCATGTTGATCCTATGTTGCATGTGTAGAAGAATTTATCGAAGGAGGTCATGTTCCCATTCTTACACTAAAAATCCCCTCCTTACATTATAATCCCCTACATATTCATTTCCCTAATTCACTCCTTCATTACACACTCCCCTCATACTTTTTATCCTAAGTCTTAATTCCCAATACTTCATTCCCGACACATTATATTTCATTCCCTACCTCCCTACCATATAACTTTCCTAAGTTATATTCCCGACACATTATCATTTTACCCCATATATCCCAATTCATGTAAACATTGGATTAAAATTTTTAATGTGATTTCAGGCCCCACCATTAAACGTTGGCTATCTTCCTGCTTATCCCTGACCGTTAATTTTAATCTAACGCTTCTTATATGATTTTAGACCCCCTCCGCTGTCTGACCTTTATCAACAAGGGGGGGTCCGAAATAAGTTGTATTACCATACCACCCACTCGCTACGTGTCACCATCGCAGGATTTCGTACCCCCCTCCATCAAAACTGTAAACAGCCTCAACCCCCCTCCGAAAGTTGTTTCCTCAAAACAACTTACCATTGACTATTGATTACTCTGCCATCCCACCACTACCACGTATCCTGTCATTGACGAATTAAATAACCTCCCTTCATATTCCTATTATCCATTTATTTCAATCATCCATTAACCCCTGCCATCAACAGTTAAAATATTTTGTTATAAACTCATTTCAAACCCTCCGCGAACTTCCTGTTTTCATTCCACAGTCTGCAGAGCTCGAATTACTGTCAATCTTTGATCGCAGGTATTCCATTAATTCTTAAAGCACCACTGTCTGTCCAAGCAGCATCCGAGTTTACATATACACTTCCCATCTTCATATATTGGTCAAAGAACCTTCTTTCCATTATAAACCCCTATTCTTTTGTTTATAATTTAAAATCCACTATCAAATTACTGTCAGTATGCCTCCTAAAGAGAAGAAAACACAGGAAGATGTTAACCCTCTCATTTTTCCCTCTGTTGACATTCACCATACGCCTTTAGCCAATAGAGACTATATGATTCATGAAACCAATTGTGATATTGATCTTTTTGAATTATATTGTTGGCTAGAAGATAAATATGTCGACCAAACCGATGAACTTCAACTATGGAAATCAAACCTTCCCTATTACATCTTTCCTCTCACCTTCAGTGCTCTAGATTTGATCAGAAGATGTCAATCTTGTTACCTCTGAGATCACAGAGCCATTGTCAATCCTTAGGGCCAAATTCTATTTACTATAACCCCTGAATCTGTTGGGTGTGGAGCATGATTATTTAGAGGTCTTTGTTTCAGCCGGATGTATACCCCAGGTAGTTTGTACACCCCTCCACGCAGGGGGGTGGGGGGGGGGGGGGGGGGAATTATCCCCCCCACAAGGGTTCAGGGTGACCCATCCCCCTCGGCTAGGGGTTCCAGGGGGCCAGCGGTCCCCCGCTGGGGTTTTAGGGGGCAGCACCCCTGAAGCTAAAAACCGATGTAAAATTGCCTCGTAAAAGTATAGTAATTTCTAGTTAGTTTGGGTCGTTCATTAGGTGGATGATCTGATGGTAGAACTTATGTTTAGTTTAGGGTTTTTTTCCCTAGAAGGAAACCCCTCTCTTTGTATGAGGGCATTGTATTGAGGCTATGTAATAGATGTGTATTCTCCGAGCGAGAAACAGAGAGGTGAGACTGTGAGAGAAAACAGAGGATATTACAACGGATCTGTTGTAGGTTGTGTCTCTTCATTTTGTTGGATAATAGAAAGGAAGGACTGGCTATTCGAGGTGGACATAGCCCAAACTAGGTGAACCACGTATATCTGTGTCTCTCTGGTTTTATGCGTTTTCTTTGTTTATATTATGCAATATTTTATGTGTTCCATTTCTCGGTAATATATAATTTTCTAATAACTGGTACCAAAGCCGAAGGTCTATTTGGCTGATAAACTTGCAGGAAAGAAGGGTTCCTCGTTTGAGTGGGGGAAATGGCGGAAGATGGTAAGTTTAGGTTCAAGAAATTTAACGGCCAAAACTTCTCGCTGTGGAAGATGCAGATGGAAGATTATCTATATCAGAAAGATCTGTACCTACCATTAGGCAGAAAAACAAAGATGTTGATGGGTATGACAAATGAAGAATGGAACGTTCTCAATAGAAAGGCACTCGAAACAGTATGGTTGTGCCTCGCAGCGTCGGTCGCCTTCAACATTTCGAAGGAAACAATGACAGAGGGTTCAATTAAGGCGTTGGCGAAACTATATGAAAAACCCTCAGCCTCAAACAAGGTATTTCTTATGAAACTGTTATATAATATGAAGATGTCGGAAGGTGGATCTGTTGCAGACCATTTAAATGATTTTAATATTGTTACAAGTCAGTTAAGTTCTGTAGGAGTAAACTTTGATGATGAATTTAGAGCTCTGTTATTCTTGTGCTCATTGCCAGAAAGTTGGAATGGTTTAGTAATGGCCATTAGTAACTCTGTTTCTGGATCTAGTACTTTAAATTTTGATGATGTTTTCGGTGCTATCCTTAGCGAGGAAATGCGACGGAAAATCTCCAATGAGACATCGGGTAATGCTTTAAGTGCAGATTCTAGGGGAAGAAAAATGGAAAGAGGAAAGAGCTCAGGATATCGCAGTAAATAAACGAAAGGCAGATCCAAGTCCAGATTGGGGATAGTGTGCTGGAAATGCGGAAAGAAAGGACACCTAAAGAAAGATTGTAGATCTTGTAAGGGAAAAGAAGGAGATGCACAACAAGAAAACAATCATGAAGCAAATGTGACAGGTGAGGTGTTACAAGATGCTTTGATTCTTTCTTTCGAAAATATCACTGATTCCTGGGTGGTAGATTCAGGGGCCTCATTCCATGCCACACATGTTAAGAAATATTTTCATGACTATGTTCAAGGAGATTTTGGACAAGTCTGTTTAGGTGATGATAAACCCTGTAAAATTGTTGGAATGGGTAAGGTTCTTGTAAAACAGAAGAATGGAAACCAATGGCTACTAAAGGAGGTAAGGCATGTTCCAGATTTGAAGAAAAATCTGATTTGAACGGGGCAGTTAGGCAATGAAGGTTGTGTGACAACTTTCACAGATAAAGCTTGGAAGGTCACCAAAGGAGCCCTGGTAATAGAAAAAGGTGAAAAGGTTGGTACATTGTATTTATGCAATGGTATTTATAACTCTGTTAATGCTTTAACTTCCAAAGGAGAAGATGCAGCATTATGGAATCATAGGCTCGGACACATGAGTTAGAAGGGGATGAAGATTCTTCACTCAAGGAATTTGTTGCCAAGTTTGAAGAATGTTGATTTGGACTTCTGTGAGAATTTCATTTATGGAAAACAGAAGAGAGTCAGATTTCTCAGAATTGGGAAAGAAAAGAAGAGCGAAAAATTAGAGCTTGTGCATACAGATGTATGGGGACCTGCTTACGTATCATCTCTTGGTGGCTCTCATTATTATGTTACTTTTATTGATGATGCAACTAGAAAAACTTGGATTTATTGTATTAAGAATAAATCTGATGTATCTGATATTTTCAAGAAATTGAAAGCTTTGGTTGAGATTGAGACAGGAAAGAAATTGAAGTGTCTCAGATCAGACAATGGAGGTGAATATTGCAGCAAAGAGTTTGATAGGTACTGTTCAGAGCATCGAATTCGCAGAGAGAAGATAGTTCCAAGAACACCACAAGAAAATGGTGTGTCAGAAAGGATGAACAGAATAATCATGGAGCGTGCAAGGTGCATGAGATTGCATGCAAGATTTCCTTTACAATTTTGGGTAGATGCTGTAGATACTGTTGTTTATCTAATAAACAGAGGGCCTTCAAGTTCCTTGGATGGTGGTGTTCCAGAGGAAGCATGGACAGGTAAAAAGGTAAACTAGTCCTTTTTAAAGCCTTTTGGTTGTGAGGCCTTTGTCCATATTAATAAAGAAAATAGAACAAAGCTTAAGGAAAAATCAAAGAAATGTACCTTTATTGGATATGGTGTTAATGATTTTGGTTATCGCTTATATGATTATGAAAATCACAAAATCATTAGGAGCAGAGATGTAATATTCAATGAAAAGGTCTTGTATAAGAATTAGTTGCAGGAAAAGAAACAGGAAAAAGAAAACAAGGAATACATAGTTCTTGATGAGATCACTGAAAAAGTAAAGGTTCCTGAAAATAATAATAATCAACAACCACAACAACAACAACCACCACAACAGCAACAGGCACCCCAAACACCTGAAAGTGGTGTTAGAAGATCTACAAGGATAATTATACCCCCTGAACGATGCTCTCCTTCATTATATTATTTATTGTTGACTGATTCTGGTGAACCCGAATGTTATGAAGAAGCAATGTAGGTTGAAAGCAGGAAGAAGTGGGAGGTAGCCATGGAAGAAGAGATGGAATCCTTAATGCATAACTAGACTTGGGACTTAGTCAGGTTGCCTGCAGGAAAAACTAATTTGAAGAATAAATGGGTTTACAGGCTGAAGGAAGAAGATGGAGGAAAACAAAGGTACAAAGCTAGACTTGTGGTGAAGGGGTTTGCACAGAAGAAAGGTATTGATTTTCATGAAATATTTTCTCCTGTTGTTTAAATGACTTCAATAAGAACTATTTTAAGTCTAGTAGCAGTTGAAGATTTACATCTTGAGCAGTTAGATGTAAAGATAGCCTTTCTCCATGGGAATTTGGAGGAAGAGATATATATGCAGCAGCCACAAGGATATGAGGTAAAAGGGAAGGAAAAACTAGTGTGCAGGTTGAAGAAGAGCTTGTATGGCTTAAAACAGGCTCCAAGGCAGTGGTATCTAAAATTTGACAAGTTTATGTCTGAACAAGGTTATACTAGATGTCACTCTAATCATTGTGTTAATCTGAAAAGGAAAAATGATGGCAGCTATATTATATTGTTATTGTATGTAGATGACATGCTTGTTGCAGGGTCTAACATGCAGGAAATAAATGTGATCAAAAGAAAATTGGCAAATTCATTTGCAATGAAGGATTTGGGAGCTGAAAAACCAATCCTTGGTATGAGAATAACTAGAGATAGGAAAAATCACAAATTAACATTGTCTCAGAATGAGTACATACAAAAGGTGTTGAAAAGATTTAATATGCATAATGCAAAACCAGTTAGTACACCTTTTTCTAGCCATTTCAAACTTAGTAAGGAAATGTGCCCAAAGACCCAAGAAGACATGGATTATATGTCTAAAGTTCCATATGCATCAGCAGTTGGAAGCTTAATGTGTGCAATGGTCTGCACAAGGCCTGATATTGCACATGCAGTGGGAGTTGTAAGCAGGTACATGAACGATCCAGGAAAGGAACATTGGATGGCACTGAAATGGATTCTCAGATATTTAAAAGGTACCACAAATCAAGCATTATGCTTTGGTGGTTCAAACATTTCTCTACAAGGATATGTTGATGTAGATATGGCAGGTGGCAGAGATAACAGGAGGAGCACTACAAGATATGTATTTTCTGTAGGTGGAACAACTGTCAGTTGGGTTTCAAAAATCCAAAGTGTTGTTACAATTTCAACAACAGAAGCAGAGTATGTTGCTGCTACAGAGGCTAGTAAAGAAATGATTTGGTTACAAAGGTTTATGGGCGAATTGGGTGAGGAGCATGATATGGGCACGTTATACAGTGATAGCCAAAGTGCCATTCATCTTGCAAAGAACTCGGAATTTCATTCCAGGACTAAACACATACAACTCAAGTACCATTTCATACGATCAGTGTTGGAAGATGGAGAGTTGAAGCTGGAAAAGATACACACTAGCCAGAATCCTGCAGATATGCTAACAAAAGTTGTAACCAGGGAGAAACTGAGAATATGCTCAGTTTCAATTGGTCTTCAAAGATGACGATGAAGATGAGAAACAACCAGGTCCAAAGAGGAGTCATTGTTCAGCAAATGAAGGAGCAGTGGAGTTGCTACAATCATTCTCCAAGTGGGAGATTGTTGGGTGTGGAGCATGATTATTTAGAGGTCTTTGTTTCAGCGAGATGTATACCCTAGGTAGTTTGTACACCCCTCCACGCGGGGGGGTGCGGGGGGGACTTGTCCCCCCACGGGGGTTCGAGGGGGCCCATCCCCCTCGACTGGGGGGTCCAAGGGCCAGCGGTCCCCGGCGGGGGTTTCGGGGGCAACGCCCCCAAAGCTAAAAATAGATGTAAAATTTCCTTGTAAAAGTATAGTAATTTATAGTCAATCTGAGCTATTCATTAGGCGGATGATCTGACGGTAGAACTTATCTTTAGTTTAGGGTTTTTGCCCTAGAAGGCAACCCCTCTCTTTGTATGAGGGCACTGTATTGAGGCTGTGTAATAAATGTGTATTCTCCGAGAGAGAAACAAAGAGGTGAGACTGTGAGAGAAAATATAGGATATTACAGCATATCTACTGTAGGTTATGTCTCTTCATTTTGCTGGATAATAGAAAGGAAGGACTGGCTGTTCAGGGTGGGCGTAGCCCAAACTGGGTGAACCACGTATATCTGTGTCTCTGGTTTTATGCATTTTCTGTGTTTATATTTATGCAATATTTTATGTGTTCCATTGCTCGGTAATATATAATTTCCTATCACCTTCAGTGCTCCAGATTTTATCAGAATATGTCAATCTTCTTACCTCCAAGATCAGAGAGCCATTGTCAATCCTCAGGGCCAAATTCTATTTACTATAACCCCTGAATCCATTGACTAGATGATGCAAGCTCCAACTATCAAAGATACCACTCCATTTTTCTCATGAAGCCTTAGTTGAATTATATCAAAAACTGGATTTTACTAAGAGAACTGAAGCCCTGGACTTATTCCTTTCAAAATATGCCCCCATGCCTAAAAAGGATCCTCCCTATCCTTCACCCATTTTTCTAGAAAGAGCCAAGCAAATTATCACTCTGATTTCTTACTTACTTGGCCATTACTCTGATGAATGGGTTAATGATGCCATTATTGGATTCCTGTCAATCTTTTCCAATGATGTCCAACCCACCGTTGTGTTTAATTTCAATTAGCTTTTAGCAGAGTCCATCCACCAGCAGTTTGTGAACTTTCATACTCGAGGTTCTTAAATATACTTTTGTTTTAATATAAATGTTCATATACTTCCAAGTAGATCATCTAAATTTGTCATTGTATAAGTTAGATGATAAAGCAGAACAACAATTAGTAATATTTTGGACCACCATGGTCAGGAAAGAACAAAATGAATATTCATTTAAACAATTCATAGACATGTTTGTTCATCCTGCCATGAACCTTTTGAGTGGCAACAGTGAGATCAAAATAAGTGAAGAAATTTAAAAAAAATTGCAGCTTACACAGCAGGCACAAACTAGATGTTGGTGTCTCTATGAGAAATACACTGAGATTAGAGTTTTTGGTTATGAACTACCACCTTTTAAGCTGCCTAAATACCTCCCAATGAGGATTTTTGCACTTGAATATATCAGATAGATGATAAACATGGACCAGATTCACTTTACATCTGCCAAAAAGAAATCACAATTCAAAATAAAGACACAGGTTGGTCAATTTATTTGTAATAGCAGGGCAGCAGGAGAAGAAGTAGAGAAGATATTGAAAACCATGAAATTTGATTTGAGTTTTACTTGGTCTTATGCCCCATTAGGAATCATTTCAAAGTTAAGGGTAGACACCAAATCTACACCTTACTTTCATACAGCAAGGCCAGAGATTGAACAATACAAAAATCAAATAGAGTGGCTACAAAATACTCTACAGGAATCAGAAGAGTAGCAAGTGTCTACTTCTACAGTGCATACACCTTCCTTGCAAGAAAAGAAGACAACAAAGAGAAATAGAGAGGAAGTGTCTCCCATGGAAACTAACATCATCAACTTAGGTTTTAAACTTATGTATAGGAAAAAGGAAAAACTCAGTTCAAGGCTAAACCTTAGCAAAGGTTCAGAACAACAGCAACCTAACACTTCAAAGGAAATTCCTGAAACTACATTAGGAGAAGAGAAATCAACAGATCCTCTTGATACTTTAGCACCTTCTCAAAACCAGCAGTTGCAAATCACATAGAAAGAAGCATCTTCATCAAGCGAGCCTAAGAAAATCGCAATGGACGTCTACAAAGAAATCAAGCTAAAGAATGAAGCTTTGAAAATCAATATCTGTAATCAATTCTGGAAGCAGACATCTAGCACATAGAGCATATTGTTAACTGCCTTTGATTCATAGAAAGGAAGAATGCACATGGAATTTCTCCAAGCTCAAGTACCTCAACATAAAGGAGAAGCAGATTACAAGAAAGCCACTCTTGAGTTTGATATTAAGGATGTGCATTTAATTGATCAAATGGAAATTCACAAACAGTCAGGAGAGATGATATTTTCCTCTGCTACTAATACTGCGATGTCATTGTCTAGATTGCAAGCCACATTTGACACCATTCGATCACATCTCGACATGGAGAAGATTTCTTCTCATGCCACAGACTCTAGGATTAAAACACTAGAAGACCTGGTAATCAGATTGGGTTATGACCCTGCAAATATTAAAGACGCAGAGGAATTAATCAAAAAGAAGAATGCAGACATTGTTGCATTAAGGAAACAACTCAAACTCCCAACAACTAAAGATCCTTTGGCTAAGGAAATGAATGAGACAAAGAACCAGAAGGCAGATGTGATGAAGCTCATCATTGAGAAAAATTCACAAATACGACAGATGGAAATCCAAGTAGAAAGACTCATTGAAGAAGCCAATAAATCAGCTGTTCCTCTACAATAACTTCCAATCGCTATCATTCCTTCAGCTATGCCTACCACAGTCACTAAAGGAGATGTTATAGAACTAGCCTAAGCAGTTCAGAAATTGACACTTCAATCCGAAGAAATCCAAAAGTTGAAGAAAAAAGTGAAGCAGCTAGAAGACATTAAAAGTAGGTCTGACACTAATCATTCAGTAGAAATCCAGAGAGCCCAAACATAGATTGAGAATTGGAAGAAGTGAGCAAATGAAAATTCCATTGGCACTCCCCTTTCTCATGTAAAAGAAATCATTTGGGATAACATCATCAATTGAATGAAAGAAATTTGGCCCTGCATTCGGATTATGTTTGAACAAAAAGAACTGGTAGAAAAATCCAACAAAGTTATTTCTAAAATAAATGATCAATCAGGAATAATGCCTGCAACAACAAACAAAATCATTATATTTCTAAATTCCAAGGATAAATATGATTAGGAAGAATTGGGAGTAGAAGATAGAACTGAAACAATCCTTGAAGTAAAAAAGGTTCTTAAGGACTACCTTCTATTTTCGTGTTGAATGAAAAGCTGATGTACAGAACAGATTATATTCAAAAACTGCAAGAAAAGATGAGAACCTCCATTTCTACATCATCTTCAATCAAAGGATCAATCACTGGCAAAGCTTTGTATGAAGCAGTTGAAAATATTTGTTTTATTCAAAATGAGATTCAGCATGTTTTTCCAGTAAAACCTACCTTTACCAAACACACTGAGGTAGATGAAATCTACCGAAAGGCTATAAAGGTAACAATTCCAAATTCAGAACGTTGGGAGAAATTGAAAGAATGTCAAAATGAATAAAGCCTGCCACCATATTATTCGATCACCTCCAGCACATCAATCTAGCACAACAGTCAGTTGCCAGCATATCTAGAAAAAGAGGTGACTCAGCAAAAGATTCTAGCAGAATAGGGCTAGAACGTGGATGCATTCTTCCTAGATTGAATCCTTCAATTCTATTTTAGTTTTAGATATTTTATCATGCCTAGTCAATGAGGCATTAATTGTAAAACTCTTTTTTTGTATAAATAACTCATTCTGATAAAGAATTAGAGGTTGCACCTTCGAATTAGTTTTTGAACAAAATTTTACTAAGCTGGAGCTTTTTGAATGTCAATAAAGGATTCTGAGTTATCTGCACATGGCTTGTCTTCTAGTGAGTTCTTCTTTTGTTTATCATAATTGTTTTCTTCATATAATTTATCTTATAGAAAGTTATCCAATTAAAAACCTTAATTGAGTATCAATTTCATTTTTAATTTGTTGTGAATTGTAATTTAATTAAGAGACTAAGTTATAGAGTTGTTTGCTTCTACTATTTCCTCTTGAAAGTTAAATTGCATTAGGTTTTTGTTATAATTTAGTTATTTTATGTTGATCATTAAAACACAATTTTAATGATTTCCTCTTGCAAATGATTAAATTTTTTGTCTGAGTATATGATCATTTACATTTCCTTTTCTTATAAAATCCATCACACATTAAATTTAAACTACTATGTGCAAATGAAAAAAATATCCCTTCATTTGTATTTAAGATATTTCTAAGTAATACAAACACATGTTTTAATTAACTGTTCTTTGGTCATCCACAAAATCAAAAACCCCAAAATATTTTAGATGCTTTGGCATAACTAACTGGCCTAGGGTTATCTCAAAGGATAACATCTTCTTCATAAATTCATAATTACAGGTCATTATGAATACCGAACCTAGTTACATTCTATAACACTCCCTCTTAACTAGGGAGGTATTCATAATGATACTTGGTCATAGTCAATCACTTTGAAGAGATATCATAAGAAGAGTGGAATTGGTAACCCATCTGTTTAGCATCATAGCAACCAACATTATTTCCACAACTTGGCCTTTACTGACATCCCTTTATCTTATTAGATCGGAGCAAAGTGTTGGTAAGACCAATGACTATAGACACCTTCATCATTGTCTCTCAAGGTACCTACCCACCTAGATGTTCATTGAGTATGACCTTCCAGGACTATTCTTATTTTGGGTTCCCAGCCCTCAAAGAATATCGGTCCTCTTTCCTACTCTTATCTTGGATGCCCTACACATCCTCAAAGAGCATCGAATGCCAGATGATTACCCAATCCTCCATTCTTTCTTCCCAATTGAATAAAAGAATGTTGTTTCTATCTCTCCCTCTCAACTAGGGAAGATATGCCAATTCCTGTAAAGGAATGTACCCAAGTTCCTTCTGATCAAGAACTTGCCAAAGCTCCCTCTTAATTAAGGACTTGTCAGAGCTCCCTCTTAACCAGGGACTCTCATTTTCATCAACAGCTTCTTCCTCATGGGTCCTTCAGTTGCTCGATCAATTTATTTGCTTGATGTCATGAAATTTAGTCAAGCTTCTTCCTTGTAGGGAATAGGCCATCGATCACTTTCCTTCTTGGTTCGTCATGTCATTCCTCACTTCATGGAAAGTGGCCTTCTTGGTACATATCTGGAACCTTCTTCATATGGCTACTTCTTTCTCATCATGCTTCTTGTAGGAATTTCCATCCACCACATGAATGTTAGTTGTACTTGCACTTACAACTCTTGTTCCAATAGCCTGTATGAACTCATCCAGATATTATTCAAGAAATCAAAACATGGCATTAAATCAAATAGTACCTTACGAGATGGCTCTTCATCACGACATATTCTTGTAGGTATCAACATCCTGCATACATGTTGACACATCTCCCAAAGATATCCATTGTCAAGGGTCTCCATCTTTTCCAGACTTCCATCAAAGTCTTCATATCATTCCGGGAGATTTCCTAGTCAAATATTCTTGGTCTTCTTGGATGTTGATCACCTGTACCATGGTTGTGTATCTTGTGTTCTCTTCCTTTCATCACACATTCTATTCCCAGGAGCTTCCAATTAGAGTTTCTTAATTATAGTCAAACACCTCATATTTAATATGAGGACATATTATGTTGATTTCATCTAGTGTGAACCATGCCTATTTCCTATTTCCTTCGATCATGCTTCTAATGACAAAAGTAGTGATCCATGTTACCTGCAACCATACGACATGGAATTATAATATTAAACACAAGCATACGTACCTCATTTATATTTAGGTCATCCAGGCTTCTTTCAACAACTTCCTTGATTGAAGTGACTTCAACCCCATGATCTGCTTCATCTCTTATGTCATTATAACATCATCCAAGAATTCCAAAAGTTGGAGTTTCCAATGAAACACTTGCTTCCTCTCTAGATTAGTGAACCCTCTTATGAGGATTCTATCGGAGAATCTTGAGGATCTTGCATATCCTCATCTGGCAGATGTTTTCCTTTTTGACTTGATGTATGATGAGCCTGGTCCTAGATGACTTCTTCCTTTCCTTCAATGTCCAATGAGGTTCCCAAGAGCTATATCCTTCCTCTTTGACTTCCATGGATTTTGTTTCTTCTGTCCTTCATGATTCCCATGGTAATGTTACAAGTTGTTGTTTCTAATGCTTCCATAATGTCGTAATGCATATTCTTATTTATCATGGTCATATACATAACAAAAGATTTAGGAGCTTATGATAAGATCCTTTTGTGAAGGAGACCATCTCAGACATAATAGAGATCTGTTACTCCTTTTGCCCTTGGTCTTTTTCTTCAGCTTCCTCCATCTTTCCATAGCATTGAATCCAAGCTATATTGTTCTGTCTCGATTGAGGACCAAACTTTCCTTTCCTTTCTTCAAATGTTTGAATGCTTTAATCTTCAACACTTTGCCCACAACTTGTTCGTTTTTATATCTTACATAGATACAACAAGTTGTTAAATGAGGTAACTTTCTTCTCCCAAGAACACTTGTTACCTCACTTATCAGTTACTGTATTTAAGAACAATGATGATTATCTTCTTATATTCTCCCCCATATCTCCCAATGGAAATATTGTGAAGACATCCCTTCATTCTTTGATACCATTTCTTTTGTGTAGATCAGGTCTAAAAGATATGACCTTCTTTTCTGCATTTCCAGTGAATATATCTACTAGAACTTCATATATCTCTATGATGTCTCCTCTCTTGATACATAGGGATGGGAGTACCTTTGATTGATTTCATAAGAATCATATGAGTCCCTTGATCCTATTCAACCAATGCTTGACCTTTAGATACTTTTCCATAGCTATCAATGACTTCTCTTTCGTGGACTATATCTATCCTCCTTTATCATGCAAGGAATTTTGACCCCAACCAGTTTATAGATCTCCTTTCAAACACAAATTCATTTAACCAAAATTGATTATAAAATGAAAAATACTTACTTGGCAATTGAAGATGAAATATTCACCTTGATCACGTTGAATATGTATTGATGCTTCCTCCAGGTGATCTTCAAGTTGATGTGATTTTGTTTCTCTATACATTGTAGATCCTTATGGTCTTGTTATAGAGTTTAATCCTCCTTTCTAGTATAGAATCCTATATACTTCAATTTATAGATCCTTGAGGCATATTACTGTGGCATTATTTGTACCATTCTACACTAAACTGAGATTACATGTGCCCTTATGCTTGACTGAGATAAAATCGAGACTCTTACCAAGATTCCATCAAGATTGTATCACCAAAATGTAGGGTCAAGAACATGTGACTATCATGATATTGATGTCCTTTCCTTGTTGATAAATTTAGCACTGAACCATACTATAATATGTCACCAAAACTCTGTTTATTATCTTTAATGTAATCCGCTACTGTGCACTGTGATTTAGCATTGAAACTTTGTCCAAGTTTTGTGTACTGTAATCTAGGTTGAACCAATCATTATTTGACACATCATGGTGACACTCTTTGGTATGTCATCCAACTATAAAGGTATGCATTGCAGATCCTTCGAAATACTATATATATGACACTTTAATCACTGCAATTTTTCCTATCCGAAAATCACAAATATATAAGTGTGCCGAGATTGTGTTCAGTATATTAGGTAGTACTCCTTGACTGAGATTCGAGCTTGTTAACTCATGTAACTGAATCGTGGGAGACAGAATATAGCACGGGGATTAACCATGTGTATCACTGATAGCCCTTTCTTGTAACCATAGCTCTAATACCATGTTGAGAATTTGATAGGGAAAATATAATTTAAATTATCTTACATGATAACTACTTGTGTAGCATTTTTACTTATTATCTTTGTTCATTATTTTTACAGTGTTCATTACATCAAAAAATTATCAAGACAATAACATTAGTGACACAACAGTTAGGCTCCAAGATAGGGCTAAAACCCCTCATCTTGAGGGGGAAACCCACAATTCTCTTCTTATAGATTCTTCATTAGATGAATAAAATGACCTTGATAATTAAATTTGACCCATAGATCCTCTCCTAGATCAAGCACAACCATCCTTCACTGGTTATTTTATCATCATTTTAACACTAGGTATCACTAGCCTTTGTTATCATGTAGAGCAAGCACCGAACATCATCACTGAGTAAACTAAGCCTGACTGTCATCATCGAGCTACTGTGGAGGTTTTTCAAGTTGCTGAGGATAGATCCGAACTACTAAGGAGAGATTCGAGTTTATGAGTTGATGCCTGAGCTCTTGTACTTGGGCTAGAGTTTGAAACATGAAATCTGAATCTGTATTAATGCCCGAGCTTCTATAGTTGACCCAAACATCTAAGAGGATATGCGAGCTCTTATTCTCAGAGGATCTGTGGGGATTCTTTGTGTTGTAGCTTGACATCTGAATTCTTCCATAGTAATGAATCTGTTGGGTCCCTATAATACTAGTGATTACCCCATTACTATTGTAGTTATACCCCTTATTTATATTGATGTACCCATGTAGTGCCCATATTGTTACTATTGTGCCACATAGAAGCCCACTATTGTTATTGTTGTGCCCTACAATATTATTGTTATGTAGGCTTTGATTGTATTGGGACCACTTAGACTCCTATATATAGAAAGGAGGTATTTTTATTTGTATCATCAAAGAATTGTTCATTTATGTAATGTAAAGGAGGTTGCCCCCTCGAAGAGGCTGAATTCTAAGTCGTGGATCTCTCTTTTCTATCTTTTTGTGAGCTGGTTTCATAACAGAATCACTGAAACAAAGAATCCGCACCTTTCCTTATTCACCGAAATCTAAGAGTGATGTGAAGTTACTTCATTGTATTTCTGTGATGAGCATAGCCTCACATATATAGTTGTTTGTTCACATATAGGCCGAATTATATCAATGGACACGTAACACCCTCTGGGATAAATGTGCGTATAAACAACATATAGGAACACAAATACAATAAACATATCAACCATCAATATATATATCTATATATACATATATATATATATATATATATATATATATATATATATATATATATCAGTACATTTGCACATGAAAATCAAGGGAATGAATTTTTCATTAATAAATGCAATGAACCAACCGGTGATGGGACTACCACATTCCACCCAACCATAGATTGGCTGAGCCAAGTCTCTCTTTAGCCAATCACCCCCGTGCCATATTCCAAGCATGAATGTGGGATCTCAGAGAACACATCAATCAAAACTCATCCAGGGCTTCTAGAGGCCACCCACCTCAACCCATCAAATAGTGATTCCACCTCACGGTCGGACATCACCAAAAACCATCATCAAATTGGTCTCCATCCAAGCCTTCCAGGGCTTCTAGAGTGTTTTTCCAACCAAGGCTTCCAGAACTAGTAACTCAACCCACAACTTATACAAGGCTTCCAGAGCATTTGTCCAACCAAGGCTTCCAGGACTAGTAACTCAACCCAAGCTATTACAGGGCTTCCAGAATGTTTGTTCAACCAAGGCTTCCAGGACTAATAACTCAACCCAAGCTAAGGAAACATGAGAACTAACCAAAACAAAGCAATGAAAGTAAACCCATAATCACCATGTCTATCCAGGAAATGGCAAGGTTAGGCAACCAGTTGTCAAACTAGGCAATCCTCCATGCCAATGACATATCATAGCCAAGAAACCATGTGCATATGCCATGCAGGCCCAAGACTAGTGAAGAAATCATACATGCAACTCGGTACCTACAAGAAAATATGATGTAGCTGCTGATGTTGATGCCTTCTTGCACTTTCCTGCTCTTCATTTTCCTTCTTGCTCCAGGAATCCAAGTATGCCACACCCTCCAAGAGTGCTCCAAGAAATTTCTAAGTCTCCAAGAGTATGAGGGCGAGAGAGAATAATGAGAGAGCTCCCAAAACTAAATTGACAAAAGATTCAGACTAAAAGGAAGAAGCTTGCCAACTGATCCTCAGAAGACTTTTTATTAATGAGGCCTCTATTTTCTTCATTTTCCATTATTTTCCTTCATTTTTCTCCTCACATGCAACTTGTGACCTTTCACCTCCTTTTTCTCCTAATTTCCATTATTTTCATAAATAAATGTGCCAAAAATGTCATTTTGCCTCTTTAATGCCTTAGCCATTGCCTTTGCCAATTTCCGTAGCCATAAACAACCAAATGAACACCCAATAGGATGTCTTCCCCACCATTCATCTTGGATATGTGTCCCATCATTTATGGTATTTATATATTTTTACATGGAATTTTCACCAGGGATGTTGCAGAACCCTCCCCCTTGGGGGAACATCATCCTTGGTGTTCAATGACATCTATAACTAACATGACTGTTGAAAAAAAAACATGCTGCCCATGGAGCTTTATAACACAAATCGTTGCAGCCTTTACAATGAATGACCCTCTCAAAAACAAAACATTATGACAACATGACAAGATAACAACCATACTGCATGTTGGAGCTTTATAACACATCTCATTACAGTATTTCCAATAACCACATACACACATATACACATATGCACATTTTCTCAACTAGAAAATAAAAAAATATGATGCCTGCATCTGCAACAAGGGGACTGAGAGGCTCACACCTCCACCCTCAAAGTAATAATAGGATCCACCTCCTTCCCAGGAAGTACAGAATCCACTGCACGGTCAAATCTACATCCAATGTCTAGCGCTATAATCCCGCGCCACTTGTCCTCTCAATGACTAGTTACTGGCTCATTGTCTCAAGGCGCACTCCCAATGTGCATCTAATTCCATCTAGCAATGCTAATGACCAAACCAAATCCATCCATGACCTTCCCTTCCCTGCTACACAGTCCCTCGAGAATCCGATCACTCCTTCTGTGCACTCACTCACCTTCCAAGTTCCGTTGGCACCCCCATCCTCGGCAGTCCATCCCTTGGAAAGGCTTCCTTGCATTAGAGGATACAAAAACCAAGGCATATCCCTGCCTTAAAACCATCATACCAATCATAGCATGCTCATGGAAATCTATGGACACAATTGGGTACCAATGTCCCACAATGGCCCTACTTCTGAAGTTCTCTACCAGCGTATTGTTGCATTTCTAATTTCTTTCACTGTTGTTGCTAATTCTTGCAGTCACTTTCAATCACCCAACCGGGCATTTCATGCATTCCTGTACCAAACACATAAATTCCATTAAATTTGAAATAAATTGAAATAAATTCACATCATACCTCATTGGTAGCTTTTCAATAAGGTACATTTGGAATCATGTTCACTTCCTGTCAGAAGAAGTCAAACTAGCATCTTTGACAAAATCAACATGTATAAAAATATCACATCAAGTTAGCTCAAAACACAACCATCATATATCAAAATCACAAATCACTTGTAACCAGAATCATAGATCATAAACCAGAACCATAGATCATAAATTAGAATCATAGATCATAAACCAGACTCATAATTCACATGTAATCGTCATATACCAGAATCATAAGTCACATGCATAATAAAACTGAAATACAATACAATACCTATCCTTCATCAATCCTTACTTCTGCCTTTGTTCTTTTGTATAGACACCGAATCGGTTGCCACATCCAGCAAACACCAAGTGCCTTCTCCTCTACGAGGTGCACATACGCATAGTGTGCATCACACACATACAACGACACCTGACACACAACACCATGCAATACATGAACCTACACCTAACATACAACGCATACACCTATAGCCAATGTACAACACAGTGCATCCATCTATACCCGATGTCCAATACCACCCAATACATGTACCTAAACAGAGTACAACACAATGAGTACACACGCCACAATACCATGACTACATGATGCACATACATAATACCACATGCCCTCAACACAACATGTATGACATGCACACAATACCACACATGCACCAGTACCATATCTACAACATGTACACAGTACCACCGATACACCGCACCACTTGCACAATGTGTGCACAACATCACATGTACACGGTGCCACCTGCACAACATGTACACCACACCACTTTTACATCATGTACACAATACCACATGTACATAGTGTTTGGTCAATTTAGAGTGTCCTAAATTGCTATATTAATTGTCAATCCGGGAGTCGTAAACTGTTAAAGTGTGGCGCACTATATGTGCAAGATACCCTATTTCTTACTTTTTGTCGTTTTTGGTTTTTATTTTGTTTTTGGGTTTAACTTCGTTGATTTCCTAATGTGAGATGGAAATTATAAAGACAAGTATGGATACAAATGTTCAAGGCAATGATGTCCTTTAAAATGATTTCCAAAACTTCAAACTTTTCAAAAAGGTTTTAAAACATGCAATGATGAAATTAATTCCTAAAAGAGAATGAAAATGTGCCACTATTCTAATTAAAAAAACAGTGAACTATTGATCATGAAACCATTATCCTTGCTGCTATCTAAATACAAAATAAATTTTACTCAAAGAAATCCAAAAATTGCAAGCAAAGTAAAGCTAAAGTAAAATTACATCAACTCATATTCTGACCCCTCACCATTAGTCTCGCTATGGCTTTCAGAGGTAATCATAAACAACTTGAGCAATCTGATATCTAATTTGCAGAAAATAAAACTAATATCAAATTACACACTCATACTTCAATCCCTCGCCATTAGTCTCATTATGGCTTTCGAAGGTAACTGATAATGACATGAGCAATTCAATAACTAACTTGAAAAAAAATAAACTAATATCAAATTACACACTCATACTTCAATCCCTCACCATTAGTCTCGTTATGGCTTTCGGAGGTAACTGATAATGACATAAGAAATTCAATAACTAACTTGCAGAAAAATAAACTAATATCAAATTACACACTCATACTTCAATCCCTCACCATTAGTCTCGCTATGGCTTTCAGAGGTAACTGATAATGACATGAGTAATTTAATATCTAATCTAACTAATAAAGCCAATGAACAGAACTGAAATAAACAAAACAGTGCTGGAATTAAAAACTAAGAAAAATAAATCAGCAGAAAGATAAGACTGATTCCATGTCATTAGTCATTGTGAAAAACTATATGCAAATGCCCGGGCTGCCTACTGTAATTTGGAACAAATACACTGATCAGTTAACAGCAGTATAAAACATGTAAAATTATGGACAGAAGTAAAGCATTAATACCATAAGAAATGCAATATATACACGTGAATAACTATGGCATAATGAACATAAGGAAACACAGCATGAAACTATACAGCAATAAACAAAACCTCAGCGTGTGCAGGGGCCCTCTACACAACCTCGGGTAACAGCTATCAACCATGAATTGTGCTTATAAACAGAGTCTTCCCATGTATTCAAAACGCAGGCATAACAACAAATAATGTCACGGCATAGTGGGCTTTCTTAACAGCAAAATTACATTACCAAGACTAACTACTATGCGTATGGAAACGCATTATTTATAGCAAACGTTTACATAACTGATTTCCTAAGAACTGCGCTGACAGAGGACACGTGAACAACGACGTCCAGGGATCTAGCATCATGGTTGCCGTGGTTATTAAATCTATTGAGGGTGGTTGTTGGATTCGCCTTATGGAGCAGTCCACAGGTGTTGATATGTCCCCAGAGATCTAGGAACGGCCACGCAAGTCTTCACGTGGTGAAAAATGGAGTTCTGTCACTGTAGGACTCTTCTGTTGACCACTACTTGACCACCGTTGACTATGGGCTCTTCTGATGAATTCGACTAAGCCAATAGAACTCGGCCCATGTCCACGTCATTTCAAACTTGCGCATGTGGCTCGATTTTCCTGAAGACACCTGCAATATAGACTTTAATAAAAAAGCTGCGGAAAGTGATAAGATTCCGCAGCTTATGAGAAAAAATCTAATTCAAACAGCAGACACAAGACATAGTTAGAAAACCACTTTATGTGCTCTTTTAAACTCAATATGCAATGATGTTGACAGCTTTGTTGACAGCTTAGGAGGTCCAACTAAATGGAAAAAGGCTAGAAAGGTGTATAGGAAAGATGCAAGTTTGAGGCTCAACATACCCCCACTGTGAAGGTGTTGCATGTCTCCATGCAACCAAAATTTTGATCATCCTCCCTTTAGTCCATGTGCCCTGAAACTTCTGCCAGTACATCCAGCCCTCTTCTCCTCTTCCTTGGTACTACTACCATCCTGGGCTTCCTCATCAAGCATCTGAATTTGAGGTTGACAAGTGCTGTATTCAACCTCTTGCATTTCTTCTTCAATTTCCTGTTCTTTTTCTGCCACAGTCCCAGATGTAACATAGTGTTGTCATGAATGATCTTGTCCAATCTGCTTTGCTCCTTTAATGCTTCATTTTCATTTTTAATATGTCTATTTAAAACCTACAATTCAAAGACATCTTGTTTTAACGATTGGACTAGAGCTTCTTGTGTTGTGTGAGGCTGAGTGGATGACGTGCTTGGACCTGCAGCTGTCTTCTCTAAGGGTTCTATATAATCATACATCTCCTGTTGATTTGGTTCTACCTCGGGTGTAGCCTTCCTTGAGCTGACCCCAAAATCCTGTTGAGAATGACTGATTTCAAACTCTGGCCGAGAAGGACTCATGTCAACATCTGGCTGTGAAATGGAAGTATGGTGTAGGCTACAGTCAGGAGAGGTTGCTGGAGGCTTTTCTGGGGTTTCCTTCCCCAAATCAATAAAGTGGGGCCCTTTGGTTTTTATTGTCTTTAATTTTCCTTTAAGCCTAGAGCTTCTTCTTACATGTTGTGGACTAGTATCTTCCTCCTTACTCTATTTTTCCTTTCGTTTCTTCTTGGCTGCAGTCGCTTGTTCTCGAAGATAAACTAATCTTTCGGACAGTGTTTGGTGGTCTTCTTTTTGAGAAGGCTCTAAAGTTTGATAAACAGCTTCTATGTTTTGTTTCCCTTTTGATTTTCTTTGGTTTCTATCCTTGGTTCTTTCCAGCCTCTCTTCTTGATCAACTTCTTTGGTTTTGCTAATAGGAGGGTCTTGAATTCTTGCACTTGTCTCCTTCCTCCTACTCCTTCTTGCTTTACTGCTCTCAGGTACCTCGGGTGGCTCTTGAAAGTAGTTTCTCACCAAAAACCGTTCCCAGGTGTCCCTATTTTTCTTCAATTGGTCTTCAATTAGAATTTTCACAAGCCCATGATGATACAAATGGGGCTCTATGTCTTCTATATTCTTTTGGACTGTTGTGCACATCTTTTTCAAGCTCAGCAATAAAAAGTAGGGTAGATTGAGGGTTTGGTTTTCTAAAAAGTTCATCAATAACCGGGTATGATACATATACATTGCCCCAAAATGACCTTCACAAGTAATGAACTTTTGAATCATTAACAATAAGCTAGCCCACTCCTATTTTAAAGCATGGACAGGAATTCTTCATTTGAATATAGTTATGTCCATACATGGGTTGCGTAGCATGACACTCCAAGCCTGCTCATCAAAAGCTCTTGTTCTTGAACCAGCGTTCACCTTCCTGGGGAAGTTCTGTAGCAGCTGCTATGGATGCCTCGGTGACTGTAAACTTGAGGTCCCCAATCTGCACCTCCTGGCCGTTAAAAGACCTCGCAAAAGCCTTTGTAATCTCCTTATTGTGGCCCTTAAATTTTTGAATGAAACGTAGCCATCTTGCCTTCTTCAGTAAGTCTTTCACTTGCGGGTATCCTTCCAAAAACTTAGGCCCTTCCGGTTCCGCCCTCAACAACAGACCCATCCCTCCTTCTATTCTTAAAATTTTTCTGCGTGAGGAGGGTTTAGCGGAAGTGAGACGGCTGGTTTATAGGAGTAAACGGAGTTGGAGTTTATGGAGAAAACCAGTGATTGTGAGCGGAAAACAGAGGATAGGCAGCAAAAGTGAATTGGTGAAATGGGATGAAGGCTTATGTGAGCAATGTGGAAATGTAGTCGTGATGTCAACAGAATAGTAGAGAGAGTACAGTGCATCCGACGGAATTTTAAATTGAGTGGCTGCGGAGTAGATGTGAACATGTTTATGAAACGGCTGCAGATTTTGTGCGGCTACGAAGGGCCGTAGTCAAATCGACTACGTCCTCATGATTACAGGTGGAATGTTAACATACAACCAACACAAATGAAATCCGAAGGCTAATCATAAGACCGTTTGGAAAATAAATGTATGGTTCGTGGAGGAATATTGTGGAATGGTTATGGAGGCTATCACGGTAATCATTGCATATAGTGGAGCTCATGGTTTAATAACTATGCAAAAATGTACTTTGATTGCTATTTGAATGAAATTTTTACTCATACCTTGGAATTTTTGCGATTTTTTGTCCATTAACCCTTGATTAACTGCTCCTTATTGATGCCTTTAGGTGCTCCATGTCTTCATAATATGTCCTCAGTCATACCTGCATTTTCTTTCATGATTATTGAACTAACATCTTGACTGTCAATTTGAAAAACAAAGTGGTGGTTGCGGAAACTACTTCTGGCTATGGAAATTGGTTTCAGCTGCGGAAACTAACACATCAACCACTTGACTAAATGGAGATGGAGAGATGATAACTGACTGAATGAAAATGGTCATGAAAGAAACTTTTATTGGTGAAATGAAATGAAATGAATGAAATAGAGTGGAATGAAGTGGAGTGGAAAGAAGTGGAAGGAAATGGAGTGGAGTGTCACAAAACTTGTGAAATGAGAGAGGAATTTTTTTTTTTTTGGAAAATATAGAGTGGCAGGTGTTCCTGATTTTCGCTCTATATTTTCTGTATAAGACTGCCAATCAGTGATTGGTTTTCAGGCTTATACAAATATTTTTTATTTTTTTTAGAAACAAAAAGGAACAAAGTTTAGGCTGGTGGAGAAGAAGGATTCTTCTTCACCAACCTTATTACAGAACTATCTTGAAACATTTTGACAAAGTCTTCTTTTGAGAGTGGCTTATGATAGACCTTTAATCTGTGGCCATTCACAATAAGAGGAGTTTGAAATTCATCAATGGTTTTGATTCTTACCGCTCCATTGCTAAAGACTTTGTCAATCTCATATGGCCCAAGCCAATGAATCTGAAATTTACCTTTGAAGTCTTTAAACTTGGAATCAAATAACAATGCCCAATCTCCCTCTTGAAACTTTTTCTCTTTGATGTATTTTTCATGCCACTTAACTCTTTGATACTGAACTAGATCAGTTCTTAGGATTGCTTCTTGTCTGATCTCATCTAGCTCATTCAACTGCTCCATTCTATGCTTTTGGGGTTTTGATAAATCCATCCCCAACTGAACTTCCATCTTGAAAGTTTTGACTTGAAACTCAATGGGGAGCAGGACTTCGTTCCCATAAACAAGTTCATAGGGAGAATGTCCTATTATATTCCTCCATGTAGTTCTGTAGGCCCATAAGGCTTCAGGAAGCCTTTCTACCCAATCTCTTCTGTGTAGATGAACATTTTTGGTGATGATGCCTTCAATAACTTTGTTTGTAGACTCCACTTGGCCATTTGCTTGCGGATGGTAAGGAGTAGATTTTCTGTGCTTGATTTTGTATTCTTCCATCAACTTCTCCACCAGGTTAGATGTGAATTGGCTTCCTTGATCTGTCACAATTTCTCTTGGAACACCAAAGCGAGTAAAAATATCCTCATAAAGAAAACTAACAACTAAATTTTCAGTAGCAGAAAGTAATGCTTTGGCTTCTACCCATTTAGTGACATAATCAGTACATACCAATATATACTTCTTTTGTTTAGATGGTGTATTAATAGGTCCAATGATATCTAAAGCCCATTTTTCAAAGGGTTAGATGAGTACCTATGGTTGCAATGGCATTTCATTTGAAAGGGTCGGTTTCCCTACTCTTTGGCAGCTGTCACACCTTTTTACATATTCTTTTGCATCTTTGAAGAGGGAAGGCCAATGATATCCTAAAGAAAGGATTTTATAGGTTGTCCTTTTGTCAGCAAAGTGTCCGCCGCATGGTTCATCATGACATGCCTTGAGGATGTCAGGCATTTCATCTTCCCTAACACATCCTCTAATCACAAGATCTGGACCTGTTTTAAACAATTCGTTAGAAATCCATGAATATTTTGAACTTTCCTGAATAATCTTTCTTCTTTCACTAGGAAATAGATGTGGAGGTAGTTTTCCTGTAACCAAATAGTTAGCAATATCTGCATACCAAGGGGTCTTAGTAGTTACTGCAAATAAATATTCATCCGGAAACTTATCCTCTACAGGAGAATCTTCTTTAGTATTTTGGATCCTAGACAAGAAATCAGCTACTGTATTTTGTTTCCCTGGTCTATCCAACACAGTATTATTGAATTCCTGTAAAAGTAAGAGCCACCTTGTAACTCTGCCATTAGTAACAGATTTGTTCATTAGATATCTAATTGCGGAATCATCAGCATGGATAAAAATTTCATAGCATGTTATATAATGTCTAAACTTATTGATTGCATGAACAACAGCTAAGAACTCTTTTTCAGTCACAGTATAGTTCAACTCAGTGGGAGTTAAGTTTTTACTGGTATAGTAAATGGCATAAGGAACTAAATCCTTTTGACCCAACACAGCTCTTAGAGCTGTATCTGAAGCATCTGTAGAAATATGGAAAGGAAGTTTCCAATTTGGTCCTCTCAAGATAGGTGCTTCAAATATTCTTGTCTTCAAAGCTTCAAATGCTAATTGGCAATCAGGATCCCATTTGAATTCACAATCTTTTGTGAGCAATTTGAAGAGTGGAGATGCTATTCTATTGAATTTCTCTATAAATCTTCTATAGTACCCAGTAAATCCCAGAAAACTTCTAACATATTTTTGACAATTTGGAATAGGCAGCTTGGAGATGACTTCAACTTTTGATCTATCAACTTTAATCCCATCCCGTGAAATGTGATGTCCCAAAACAATACCTTCAGTAAACATCATAAAGCATTTTTCATGACTTAATGAAAGGTTTGCTTCTTTACATCTTATAAGGACTTTTTCCAAATTCTCTAATGCCTCTTCAAATGAATTACCATAAACTGTAAAATCATCCATATAAACCTCTACAAAATCATGGATTAGATCAGAAAAGATTCCTAGTACTGCTCTTTGGAATGTTGTAGGTCCATCACATAATCCAAAAGGAAGTACTCGATAAGAAAAATTTCCCCATGGACAGGTAAATGTGGTCTTATCTTGATCTTCAGGTGCTACCTGAATTTGATTATAGCCACTAAAACCACCCAAGAATGAAAAGTACTTTTTTCCTGCTAGTGTATCTAATACCTGATCGATAAAGGGCAAAGGAAAGTGATCCTTCAAAGTTGCTTTATTCAATTCCCTGTAATCAATTCATACTCTCCATTTACCATTCTTTTTAGGTACTATAACCAAAGGAGAAACCCATTGGCTATTTGAAATTGGATAAATGAAGTTTACATTGAGTAGTTTTTGGAGCTCTTCTTTCACTATCTCCCTAAGGTTTGGATTCATCCTTCTCTGAGGTTGTCTGATTGGTCTACTGTTTTCCTCGATGTAGATGTGATGAATGCAAGTTTTAGGGTCAATACCTTTCATATCAGTATACTCCCATGCAAATGCAGTAGAATGTTTTTGCAAGATTTTGGTTAGCTCTTCCTGTGGTGACTTTTCCAAATTTTTATTGATATTCAATGTTTTACCTGGAAAAATATCAATGGCGGAACTACCGAACTCTTCCATAGAGTAAAGAGACATTTGTTTAGATGATAAATACTCAATGTCAGAATCTAACTGAAATTGTGTGTGGTCATATTCTAAAGATGTTTCAAAATTTTCTAATGTGTTCAGAATTTGACTATCTTCACTGATTTCAGAAATGGTAAAGACAGGTTGTATAGTTTCCTCATCATCGACCCATTCATTATCTCCTACTTCTGTGATTAATTTTGCTGGAGGATACAAATTGAACTTCTTTGTCAAATTACCATCAGAAATGTACATATCTCCAGATCTACAACTAATCAAAGCATCAGCTGTGGCTAGCCAAGGTCTTCCTAAGATGAGTGGGTGCCCTCCTAAATTACTCTTGGGAGTCAAAATCATGAAATCTACTGGATATTCCGAAGAATCTAAGGAGACTGAAATATCTTCTAATACACCATCTGGTTTGATTATTGATCTATCTGCAAGTTGCAGTAAAGTGGGTGTAAAAAGAAGATTAGGGAGTTTTAGCTGTTCCATAGTCTGTCTACTCATAATGTTGATAGCAGCCCCTAAGTCAATCAAAGTGTTTGGAATTTCTACCCCATTTATATGTGTCTTGACAATTGGACTACCGGGATCTACATACTTCTGCATGGTAATTTTTCCCATCATGATATCTACAATTTTTCCTACCAGGTGAATTCTTCTTATATCTCTTGGTTTCCTTCTTGGTCTTTTGAGACTCAACTCCTTTATTGTTTTTGCTAGAATAGGAATCTCTCTAATGGCTTGTAGCAAGGGAATCTTGATACAGACATTCTTTAATTCATCTAGGAAATCATAGTCAGGCAACAAGATTTTTTTTTCCACTCCTTTGTCAATTTGTAATCTTTCAGGGAAAGGAGGTGTGGATGAAGATGCAGGTTGCTCAACTATAGGAGTTGTGGGGGTTGACTCTTTTCCTTTTTCTTTTTGAGTGTTTGGGTTTTGAAGAGATACTTCAGAACATTTATTGGCTTCAAGAGAATCTTCCTCAGAAATACTTTGCTTTTGAGCATCTATAGAAGGCTTTTCTAAAACTCTATCAGATCTAAGTTGTACATCATTGAGAGGAACAATCATATAGGTAGGAAATTGTTGTCCTTCTACCATGTAAGCATTCTGAGAATTTTTATTATTGGGATTTGGCAATGGCTGGGATGGTAGTTGATTTGTCTTTTGTTGGAATGGAAGCAAGAGTTGAGAATTTGGATTTTGTTGAGAAGGTTGTGGTTGTGGAAATGGCAATGAAAGTTGTGGGTTTTGATTTGGAAGTTGTGGAGCTTATTGATTTTGAAAAGATGGAGGATATTGATAAAATTGAGCAAATCTCCCATAAGGATTTTTCATACCTTGTACCCATGATTGATATGGATTTTGTGGTTGGGACCAAGGTTGTTGCCAAGACTTCCAATTTGGTGGGGGTTGAAAGTTCATAGGGTTATTAAACCCTTGATTTTGTTGCCCCTGCCAAGGTCTCCTTGAAACAAAGCAGAGAGACTCTATTGAATTTGGATCTTCTTGAAAGACAGCTTTGAGCCCAGGAATTGAAGGACAATCCTTGGTCTCATGGCTTTCTGAGCAAATCATACATGTTTCTACAACTTTTGCATCTAAGGGACATTCCCTTAGAGCATGTTTCTTCCTACATTTTGGACAAAAGATGGCCAAAGCTTCAGCTTCTGCTTTCTACTTGTTTTGTATTTTAAGGGTGTCTAGTTGCTCACTAAGGCTCCCTAAAATATCAGTTTTGAACTCATCAAGCATATTGCCAATCTCTACCCTACTTACTGATCCAGTTGCAGATTTGTTTGCTCTAATAAGAGAAGGATCTCTAGGCCCTTTTCCAGTTTTAGATTTTCCCCTTGAGAGATGGACACATAGTTCTGCTATGTCATGAAGTGGAAGTTGAGAAATGTCTCCCTTTCCCATCATGTTTAAAATATCTATCCATTCATCTCTAATGGCTTTTAATAGAAGGGCTTTCAAGGTCTCCTCATCTAAGTTACTCATTTTTGCTCTTTTCAGGTTGTATTGAAATCTTTCAAGTAAATCCTCCAGGTTTTCATCTTCTTTATGCACCATTTTGAATACCTCATTCTTATTGTTGGTGGGCATGAAATAGTCCAAGTATCTATCCAAAAATGTTTGTTTCATATCATTCCAAGTCCTAATAGATTGAGTGACTAATCCCATGAACCATTTCAAAGCAGCTCCCTTCAATGTTGAAGGAAACAATTTGAGTTTTTGAGAGTCTTCCATATAGTCATAAGTTTGGCACATGACTTCAAACTCAAATAGAAATGTTTCAGAATCCTCACTTCGCAACCCATAAAAGTTTGGGAGGATAGATGGTGAGATGTTTTTCATTGTTGTACGAGATTCCTCATCAACCATAGGAAATCCAAACGAGTTATCTCCATCCCTATTTCCCCCATTGTTACCTCTACCTCCTCCATTGTTTCCTCCTCCTCTACCTCTACCTCTACCTCCTCCTCCAAATCCGTTTACTACTTCCTCTGTCATGATAGTTTCCTTAGAGATTTCAAAATCCTCTGGTTCTTCTATTAATGGCAAATGAGGAGGAATTTCTCCCTCTTCTTCTTTAGGTGATTCTACTTCTTTGATTACAATATGTTCACCTGTAAAAGTGAAGAAAGGTTCTTTTCCTAAGTCAGATTTGGTGGATAGTGTGGGAGAGTCTCCTAATTCAGCTATTGCCCCTTGAATTCTAGGAATCCTAAAGCTAGGAGTGTGAGTTGGAGATGATGGAGGTGTATCTTGTCTATGCCTTGAAGTAGATGGAGTTGTAAAAATCGAACTCTTGGCCCTAGCTATAAACCTTCCCCTAGAATCTCTTTCTCTATGCATGTCATTTTTTATTTTTTTATCTTCAAGTCGGGCTAATAATTCTCTTTCTGATCTTCCAGATCACTCTAGGTGCAAGAAGAGAGCATACTCAAGAAATTATTGAACCAATAACTCTCTTTTCTAATCCTCCAGATCACACTAGGTGCAAGAGGAGAGCATACTTTGAGAAGTTATCAATTTTTCCCTTCTTTAAATTTTTTTCTTTTTTTTTTAAGAAATTGGCTACCTAGTTACACTTCCCCGGCAACAGCGCCAAAATGTTTGGTCAATTTAGAGTGTCCTAAATTTCTATATTAATTGTCAATCCGGGAGTCGTAAACTGTTGAAGTGCAGCGCACTATATGTGCAAGATACCCTATTTATTACTTTTTGTTGTTTTTGGATTTTATTTTGTTTTTGGGTTTAACTTTGTTGATTTCCTAATGTGAGATGGAAATTATAAAGACAAGTATGGATACAAATGTTCAAGGCAATTATGTCCTTTAAAATGATTTCCAAAACTTCAAACTTTTCAAAAAGGTTTTAAAACATGCAATGATGAAATTAATTCCTAAAAGAGAATGAAAATGTGCCACTATTCTAATTAAACAAACAGTGAACTATTGATCATGAAACCATTATCCTTGTTGTTGTCTAAATACAAAAGAAACTGTACTCAAAGAAATCCAAAAATTGCAAGTAAAGTAAAGCTAAAGTCAAATTACATCAACTCATATTCTGACCCCTCACCATTAGTCTCGCTATGGATTTCAGAGGTAATCATAAACAACTTGAGCAATATGATATCTAATTCGCAGAAAATAAAACTAATATCAAATTACACACTCATACTTCAATCCCTCGCCATTAGTCTCGCTATGGCTTTCGGAGGTAACTGATAATGACATGAGCAATTCAATAACTAACTTGTAGAAAAATAAACTAATATCAAATTACACACTCATACTTCAATCCCTCACCATTAGTCTCGCTATGGCTTTCAGAGGTAACTGATAATGACATGAGCAATTCAATACCTAACTTGCAGAAAAATAAACTAATATCAAATTAGACACTCATACTTCAATCCCTCACCATTAGTCTCACTATGGATTTCGGAGGTAACTGATAATGACATGAGTAATTTAATATCTAATCCAACTAATAAAGCCAATGAACTGAACTGAAATAAACAAAACAGTGCTGGAATTAAAAACTAAGAAAAATAAATCAGCAGAAAGACAAGAATGATTCCATGTCATTAGTCATTGTGAAAAACTATATGCAAATGCCCGGGCTGCCTACTGTAATCTGGAACAAATACACTTATCAGTTAACAACAGTATAAAGCATGTAAAATTATGGACAGAAGTAAATAATTAATACCATAAGAAATGCAATATATACACGTGAATAACTATGGAATAATAAACGTAAGGAAACATAGCATGTAACTATACAACAATAAACAAAACCTTGGCGTGTGCAGGGGCCCTCTGCACAACCTCGAGCAATAGCTATCAACCACGAATTGTGCTTATAAACAGAGTCTTATCATGTATTTAGAACGTAGTCATAACAACAAATAATGTCACGGCACAGTGGGATTTCTTAACAGCAAAATTACATTAGCAAGACTAACTACTATACGTATGGAAACGCATTATTTATAGCAAACGTTTACATAACTGATTTCTTAAGAACTGCGCTGACAGAGGACACATGAACAATGACGTCCAGGGATCTAGCATCATGGCTACCGTGGTTATTAAATCTATTGAGGGTGGTTGTTAGATTCGCCTTATGGAGCAGTCCACAGGTGTTGATATGTCCCGAGAGATGTAGGAACAGCCACGCAAGTCTTCACATGGTGAAAAATGGAGTTCTGTCACCGTAGGACTCTTTTGTTGACTACCGCTTGACCACCGTTGACTTTGGCCTTTTCTGATGAATTTGACTGAGCCAGTAGGACTTGGTCCATGTCCACATCATTTCCAACTTGCCCATGTGGTTCGATTTGCCTGAATACACCTGAAATATAGACTTTAACAAAAAGGCTACGGAAAGTTGAACTGGCTGTGGAAAGTGACAAGATTCTGCAGCTTATGAGCAAAAATCTAATTCAAACAGTAGACACAAGACATAGTTAGAAAACCACTTTATGTTCTCTTTTGAACTCAATATGCAATGATGTTGACAGCTTAGGAGGTCCAGGTAAATGGAAAAAGGCTAGAAAGGTGTATAAGAAAGATGCAAGTTTGGGGCTCAACACATAGTACCACACACATGACATGTACACAACACCACATGTACACATCACCTCATGCAAGACATGTACACAGCACCACCTACACACAGTGCCACTTGTACAACATGTACACAGCACCACATGCACACAACACCACTTGTACAATCATGCACACCACACCATATGTACATAGCACCACATGTACAACATGCACACAACACCACTTGTACATAACATTGCATTCCCAACATGTACATAGCATTATCTGTACACAACACTGCATATCCAACATGCACAGAGCACCATATGCACACATGCCGCATATACATCATGAAGACAGTAAAATATGTATACAACACCCCATATGCAATATTCACATAACCCTATTTGTACCATCTTGTACATAACATTGCATAAATAACATGTACACATGTTATGTATACACAACACCACAAGTGCACACATCATATATGCAACATGTACAACATATACAACTTTTGCACAACAATAGTGCCACACATCCAAAACCACACTTTCCTTACCAAGAAACCTTGCTTCTCGTATCTTATCCATGCTTACCCTACCATGCCGCATACCACATTTTTTCACTTTGTTGATGCGTCCCTTGGTATAACATGTCCATAACATAAGCATATGCATAATACAAGCATATAAATTCATATTCACATGACACTGACCTCATATAATTGTCATGACTACTCTTCCACTTGATTCCTCGTGAGACCATGAACCTCTTCATGCCGTTCTCCTGCATAAGAAATCATTCCTCCACAAGAATGATCCCTGAAAACCCTATTAGACAGTAACATAGATACATGGATACATAGATACATATATAAACGTTAGCATAAAACAATCATGATCCTGTCAGAAAACGACATATATACATACATGTATACATATTTAAACTTCAACATAATCATGATCATAAAATAATTACCGGATAACATAAGGTCAAGGTTAAGAGAAATTCCTTTATTCATGCAACACATGCGCAACATTGAGAACAACAGTTCCCAACATAGCCAAGGCATATGACACCTCCGATCCATTTACTTAACCTTTTCTAGTTACATTTCTTGTGTCTACATTGCTACTATCCATTTACCACAATAGACCCAACTAGTCCAACCAATTGTCATAGTCTTACCTTCCGCTACGCTTGCTCATGCACATAATTGCATCGGGTCTTATATCATTGGTTGGGTACCACACATCTCTCCCAGTTTCCATCAACTTTCATCTTTCCCAACCAATTCCCAAGACTCAAAACATAAAAGGCAAGACAAGAAATAAGCAAGAAGAATACCATAAAAACCAATAACAACATTTCTCTGCAAAGAAAATGGTATGGCCATACACTAGACATAAACAAAGCCGCAAATCAAGCTCAACAATTCATAAAATACCAAAAGCACAAGACTAACAACAAACACCATGACTCAATCCCCATGGTTCCAAGGGAAAGCTCAACCCGAGCCTTCTTCAAGATTTCATGGCAACCTCTCTTTCCATGCAACTCCCTGCATCATGCTCACACATGTCAACCACATGCTCCAAATATCAAGAAAATCATATTTATCAATTTGAATTCAATTTTTACAAACAATCATGTCATAATCCATAGTCATTAGACATAATGCTACAACTATCAACTACATTCAAGTAAATATCAACTGTCTCAACACATACATGTTAGTACAATCATCTTAAAACAAAATCATTTGAACACATACTCATATTATGCAATTCATCAAACATTCAACCACTTGCAAACATACCATGTTAAATAAATCAACTGGGCACCAAACGCTCAAACACCAAATAAACGTTATAATCAAACAACCAAGCACCAAATATACGACATAAGAAAACTCATACCTTACTGTATATTAGGGGAGGTGATCTTGTTTTCGCAATCAATCTAGGTTAGCATGATAAAAATTCACAACATATTAACATAAATCATGATATCCATAATAGTGACTAACTAACATGTTCACATTTTAAGCTCATAAGCATATGTCGTTCATGCATAATAATCACATATGTATGATTAGTCTAGATTAGTGCGACACCATATCACAAATATGTCAACTCATACCTTAATATTGCAACCCTAACCATCTACATAGTTCAAACCAGATTAAAACAATACATATAACATCAAGATCTCAATGAAATAACCCTAATCATTAAGTTAATATCATATAACAACAATAAGTTATATATCATACTCATCAACAACATACAACATAATCATCAGGTTATCTAATATAGAACAACAATAGAAATGCATACAACTACAGGTTACTATCATTCTTGACTATCTGACACATGTGCATATAACTACACTAATCAACCAACATATATCATGAATGTAACCATAACATCAAAAGTCATGTACATAAACTTAATATATATAAACCCAATGCATATAAAATCCTTAACTTACATACCTACATGTCGAACATACAATACTTGTATGACGATCTGCTCTTATCCCAAATTCTAATGTTGCAACCTTATTATGATGATATGCATTCCTTGCTCTATCTCAACTAGCTCATTACATCATAATAACCAATAACATCATGATGACCTAAATTGGATACAATGACTTTACAAGGCATATTTGACCTACTATACATGCATAATCATAACCAAGACCATACACGCATAACAACTACATATACACACATAAAAAAGGAGTATCAAACCATATACACATCATTCCAGCTAGCGTCCAGTCATCAATGCATGACCATATAAACTACACAAACCATGACCTCATGCATGACAACAACCATTACTCCATTGTACACATTTCCACATGCAACCAGCAATATGCATAAGCAATGCCAAACCAAATACCAATACGCATAACCGCATGTAGTTGAACATAAGTGATCAATTCTTGTAATCAAAATATTCAAAAATGTAACCTAACATACAAAGATGTAAGTAGGTATCATGAAATCAACATGTAAGTGACATATAATTCATACACAGTCTCACATGTTCAAAAAATCAAGAAGCATACCCCCTTACTATCCATGGTCCACACTAAGGTAGAAGGAGAAAGCTACTATAATGGCCCGATCTCCAATGTCCAATTATGGAAATGGGATCTCCAAAGATCTACTAAATTTAACCACACTTGAAAATAAATTGATTTTTATTTCTCATACATTTTGTATGAGATTAAGTAAAAAACATTGCACTTATTCCACTTGTAACATAATAACTAAAAACATGCCACTTTTCCATTTCCTTACATGTAACTTTTCAAATTCCTTGCATGCAACCTTTCAAATTCCCTACATGCAACTCTTCAAATTCTTTGCATGAAAATAGGCATAGATCAGCTACATCCATATTATCATACCACAATACTATCCCATCTAAAAATATCATTTTCTTCAAACAATTACCATACTTTTACATTTTCTTCAAACAACTACTATACTATTACATTTGCATGTAAGAATTTCTTCAAACACTTTACATGCAAACTAATATAGCAAACTATTTGCATACAAGTAAGCATATATCAACTACAAGAATATTATTACACATCAATACTATCCCCAACCACAAACAACATACTCATTGGGGCATTTTATCAAACAGTTTGTATGTAATTAATCATTGAACCATTTAAGCATGTCATCAAACACTTTGCATGCAAACTAATATAGCAAACTATTTGCATACATGTAAGCATATATCAACTACAAGAATACTATTACGCATAAATACTATCCCCAACCACAAAAAACATACTCATTGGGGCATTTTATCAAACAGTTTGTATGAAATTAATCATTGAAACATTTAAGCATTTCATCAAACACTTTGCATGCAAACTAATATATTGAATGATTCAATGCATATATCCTAAACTGTAGTAGTAAAAGTTATAGAAACTGAAACATATGATCAGTGGTATTTTCCCTCACTATGGCTCAAGTTTCAACTTCTGAGATTTCATAGATGAAAATTTATAACAAAAATACCAACACAATCGTATTTGGTGCATAATTCTAGGAGTATCCAGAAAGCTCGACTTCCACTAGTCATATCTCCTAAATATATCGAATAAATGTCTGAAATTTTTATCATAATATCATTGGGATTTCCCCTTATTGTGGAAAAAATTTCAGCTCCTAAGAGCACCAAGACGAAAAGTTATAACAAAAATGTCGGCGTGGCCTGTTTGAGGCCTAATTTTAGGAGCATTTAGAAGGCTCGACTCCCTCTACTCATATCTCCTAAAATATTGTGACCCAATATCTGAAATTTCTACCACATAATCAATGGTATGTCCCCTCAATTCGGATAATTTTTTAGCTTTTGAAAACCTACAGAAGATTAGTTATTTCAAAAATTCCAACATGACCTGTTTAAAGGTGCATTCAGGAAAGTCATCTTCCTTAGATCATAATTCCTAAAGTATTGTGAACCAATATCTGAATTTTTTACCACATTATCAGGGGGATTTACCTTAAATATGGACAAATTTTCAACTTCTAATATGCCATAGAAGAAAAGTTATAATAGATATGACAGAAAGGTCTAAAATTTAACCTTTGTTCTTCATTTCACCTATGATAGAGCCCATCCAGTCCAAGTGTTTGAACCATGCTCTGATACCACTCTGTAACACCTTCCAGGGTAAATGTGCATATAAACAACATAATAGGAACATAAATACAATAAACATATCAACCATCAATATATATATATATATATATATATATATATATATATATATATATATATATATATATATATATATATATATATATATATATATATATATATATTAGTACATTTGCACATGAAAATCAAGGGAATGATTTTTCATTAATAAATGCAATGAACCAACCGGTGATGGGACTACCACGTTCCACTCGACCATAGATTGGCTGAGCCAAGTCTCTCTTTAGCCAATCACCCCCGTGCCATATTCCAAGCATGAATGTGGGATCTCAGAGAACACATCAATCAAAAATCATCCTGGGATTCCAGAGGCCACCCACCTCAACCCATGAAACAGTGGTTCCACCTCATAGTCAAATATCACCAAAAAACCATCATCAGATTGGTCTCCATCCAAGCCTTCCAAGGTTTCCAAAGCATTTTTCCAACCAAGGCTTCCAAAACTAGTAACTCAACCCACAACTTATATAGGGCTTCGAGAGCGTTTGTCCAACCAAGGCTTCCAGGACTAGTAACTCAACCGACCAAGGGCTTCCAGAGTGTTTGTCCAACCAGGGCTTCCAAGACTAGTAACTCAACCCAATCTGTTACAGGGCTTCCAAAGTGTTTGTTCAACGAGGACTTCCAAGACTAATAACTCAACCCAAGCTAAGGAAACATGAGAACCAACCAAAACAAAGAAATGAAAGTAAGCCCACAATCACCATGGCTATCCAGGAAATGGCAAGGCTAGGCAACCCATTCTCAAACTTGGCAATCCTCCATGCCAATGACAGATCATAGCCAAGAAACCATATGCATATGCCATGCATGCCCAAGAATAGTGTAGAAATCATACATGCAACTTGGTACCTGCAAGAAAATATGATGTAGCCGCTAATGCTGATGCCTTCTTGTGCTTTCCTGCTCTTCATTTTCCTTCTTGCTCCAGGAATCCAAGTATGCCACACCCTCCAAGAGTGCTCCAAGAAATCTTTAGGTCTCCAAGAGTATGAGGGAGAGAGAGAATAATGAGAAAGCTCCCAAAACTAAATTGACAAAAGATTCACACTGAAAGGAAGAAGATTGCCAACTGATCCTTAGAAGACTTTTTATAAATGAGGCCTCTATTTTCTTCATTTTCCTCCTCACATGCAACTTGTGACCTTTCACCTCCTTTTTCTCCTAATTTCCATTATTTTCATAAATAAATGTGCCAAAAATGCCATTTTGCCTCTTTAATGCCTTAGCCATTGCCTTTGCCAATTTCCTTAGCCATAAGCAACCAAATGAACACCCAATAGGATGTCCTTCCCACCATTCAACTTGGAATACGTGTCCCATCATCTGTGGTATTTATATATTTTTACATGGAATTTTCACCATGGTTGTTACAATTTATTTGATCTGACATGATAGATGAACCGACATGTCTCATATATATATTTATTATTTGGATCCGACATGAAGCTTCTTTCTGCATACGTTGAGGCTAACTTATGGATGACTGTGCTTGTCTTCTAGGAGAAATTTTACATTGAATTCCTCACAAGTGTAACAACACTTCAATTATATATTTATGACAAGATGGAAATCCCCTAAAGGCATCAAGAAGAATTCTTTGACCTACAATAAAAATGTCTTGCTCATGAAACCCATGATGCAAGTATAAAATACATTTTATTATCATTATCTTCTTCATAAATTCATAATTACAAGTCATTATGAAGACCGAAGCTAGTTACATTCTACAACACAAGGCATGTACTTAGCTCCATCATGTCCTTCTTCTTTTAGAATAGGTCTAGGGCACCATATGGGGACCATGAAGGACATATGAAATATGAATCAATCAACTCTGTCCACTAATGTTTCAACTCCTTTAAATTTATCCCATACAATATATAAGGAGCTCTCGCCAATGGCTATAACACTGAATATAGCTATATACAATGGTCAACAATGTGCCTAGGTGGGAAAACTTTTGGAAACTCTTTTGACATCTTATCTGCAAAGTTATCCAACAAGTCAGAAAGCTCTGGTGGAATAGGTGTCCTCACTCCATCCTCTACAACCTATCCAATTGATGTTGCATAAATATGCACTGTTGGGTGTCATGTTTCCCTCTTCATGCTCAATGCAAAATCAAATTATGCATTTTCTCTTAACTTCCATGTGGTCATGTTCACAACCCACATCTTATGCTCACTAAGTATAATCAATTGATCCAACCATGGTACTAGAACAACCTTGTTCCTCCTGAGAAAATCCTACCCCAATATGTTGGGTCCCTATAATACTAGTGATTACCCCATTACTATTGTAGTTATACCCCTTATTAATATTATTGTGCCCCTATTGCCCCCATATTGTTATTACTGTGCCCCATAGAATCCCTCTATTGTTATTTTTGTGGCTTTATATTATTATTGTTAGGTCGGCTGGATTATATTGTGACTCCTTAGACTTCTATATATAGAAAGGAGGTTTTGTCATTTGAATCATCCAAGAATTGTTCATTTATGTAATGTAAAGGAGGTTGCCCCCTCGAAGAGGCTGAATTCTAAGGCGTTGATCTATCTTTTCTATCTTTTCTTGAGTTGGTTTCATAACACAATATAACTTCAAAGTCATCCATTAGAAAGATCATGAAACTCACACATCCATGTCACTCACACACTAATCCATATTGGATCATTATATTAATTGTCATCTATCTTGATGCTTTCAGAGTGAAAAGAGCGGAGTAATCAATTCACACAACTATTTTTACTAGCGAGTCCTAGTTTGGAAAATTGGAGTATGAAGCCTTTCGAAAGTAGTTTGAGGCATTAAATAACATTTTCTAGGGTAAAAGTTTTTCTCTTAAGTGGCACACCCCCTAGTGCTATTCACCTAAAACAAAGTTCATATGCAAAAGTCATACCACCTAGAAGTTGACCTTCTTATTTTTACCACCATTATTTAAGAGGATGACATGTCAACCCACATTATTCATGGAAAAGGATTTATCCAACTAATCATGATGAAGAAGAATCTAGAAGAGTCCATGTCGTAACTCTCTTTAAGAGTTGAAGGAGTCAAACTTAACCGCTAGTAGGCTATCAAGATATGTTATAACTAGACCAGTAGGAGGAAAGGGGGTTCCATTCTATTCGAGTGCATTTTGTTCCATAAATGAGCATAGTAGCTAATATTTGATAGACAAAGAGCAAACAAAGAGGGTGTAGTAGCTCACGAGCTATAGGTCTCACGCATGTGTACTTGCATCCATTTCCATTCAAAGAAAGAGAGGGAATAAAAACCTCACCATCCAGTTGGGTTTTCTCCTGAAAGGATTTCTTACTTCATATCTTGTGTTATTATGGTTGTGAGTGATTGAATTTGTGTTTGTTCTCTATTTTCTACATTTGATATATTGCATGCATGGAAAAAATAACTTAATAAATCCAGAATGTTTAAGGAAATATAACCCTCATAGTATAGATTTAATATTTTAAGTATAACTTTATCAAATTTGTTGTGACAAACTATCCAATGGAATATCCACAACAATTTATGGATCACATACTTGTCTTTGAACTGATTAGACAATACACCATGCTACCTTTGCCTTGGCTTATGACCTTCATTGTATCCTTCCTCGCAATTACTTTCAACCTAAGTTCATTTACTATATCCATCCTCATGAAATTGTACCATACACCTGCATCAACAAGTGCCTAGATTGTAATTTCATTTATCACAACATCAATAAAACACAATTTGTGCATATGATTGGCATGCTTTCCTCCCAAGACACCAATCCTCATACTAGACTAGCCCCACCAAGTCATGTGTGATGCATCAAATGAACACAAAACAAAAATCTCCACCCAACAAACCTCTATGATCACACCTTCTGTTGGAAGTTGTGTGCTTTCCTTTAGTTTGTCTACATGTGGCTCAAATTATGTATGATAAAAAAATTTAAGGCTTGAGTAAACATCTATTACAACAAGGATCTAATGCTTATACATTTATAAGAAGTATCCTATAACTGAACTCAAATCAACCCCAAGCCCCAATGTGGATGCTCACTTAGTTCCCAAACTTGGGTAGTCTGCGCCCTTACAACAATAAAAAAATATCTCCCATGCACCCCCTGATGTGCACGCCCTCGTTGCACCCACGGCTTGATTTACGACCTATGTCACCCTCTTACCTTTGACCCATGCAATCCATTACCTTGTTATATGAGCTCTACAATATGTACTTGCTTGCTTGTTATGTGATTTCCCTCCCACTTGCTCATATCCATATATATACCATGTGTTTCCCTATCTAATCTGAGAGTCGTGCCTTTTGGTATTCCTTGGGTGAATGGGTTCTTGATGCACATGCCTCTTGGTATTCCATATGTCAACATGCCTCAATGTTGTATGCCTGATCGAAAACCCCAAGTTTCACCCTAGTTGACACATACGCACCCTACGTTCCTCTCTTCTCAACTCACTAACTTGCCACACATGATCCTTGTCTCCCCTGAATTGACTTGCCTCACTCGGCAATGTGTGACCACACCAATCCATTTGCGATGGTCATGCCATAATTCAATGCATCATTCCTAAATTTGGTTAATGAGAGGATTGAGCACCTTATGTGCTTGATCCAATTGATGTCTCCTTGTGGTGTGTTGTGGGTTGTGTGTGCGCACACTGGGCCTTGGCTCTAAGGGTCTTACACCTATTCTTTGGCAAGGCCTAATAAGTATATATAATATTATAATATTGATATTAGATACATTAATGTATATAATGTTGTCGAAAGTATCTTCACAAGATAATAAGTTTTAATGAGAAGAAAACAATTAAAAAAGTTGTTTCCATTAGTCATAAGGTTTTTTCTTGTTGTTTCTATTTTAGTATTATTGCTTCTTAAATTTGACCTTTCCTTTTTTTGACTTTTTTTTAACAACTTAAAATTGTAATTCTCCCATTTTATATTCAAATTTTAATGTGTGTGTGTCTTGTTCTACTATTGTTTCTCTAAGCAATAGTTTAAAAGTTATATGTTTTTATTTTTATTTTCTGAACATTTTTTCATGTCAATTTTACCCAAAATCCAACATAAATTTCTTGAATTTGTTAAGTTTAAAGTTACACTTTTCTCTTCTTCTTTTTTGAATATTTTGTCTAATCAATTTTACCTAAAATCCAACATAAATTTCTTGAATTTATTAAGTTTAAAGTTACAACTTTTTTTTTTTTTTTTTTTCTAAATATTTTGTCTAATCAATTTTACCCAAAATCCAAAAAAAAATTTAGTTGTATAATATGAAATAATCTAATGCGCCCATTTTTTTAAAGATATTAATCCACTTCAAGTATATTTGAAAGCATGTTTAAACGACTAAAATATATAATCTTTTAATAAATTTATCACCAAATTTAAAAGGAAACCATTGATAATTCCACTGCTTCAAACTGCTTTATTTCCGAATTCCCTCCATTCCACTCAAATAGTACGAGGACTAATCAATTTCACTGCTTGAAACTGCTTTATTTCCGAATTCCCACCATTCCACTCAAATATCAGGAGGACTAATCAGTGAACTAAGCTATCCAATCTCTCACACAGGCAAAACCGTGAAAGCCATTTGTATAATTGTGTTTTCTCTTTTTGACTTTCAATAAAACTTTTTGTCCCTCCAAAATTCTCAAACGACGCACCTAGCTTTTGGTGAATAGAGCGGGAAAATCAAACCCAAGTTAATTGTACTCCACTTTAAAATAAAAACTTCAAAAAATGTAGTGAAAATTTCGCCATCAAAACGAAATTGTAACCTCCTTAGCAATTTTGCTGACGCTTTTGTCTTGCCGTGGCCCTCGGTCAAAATTAGTCCATTGTCGGTCGGGCTTAGTTTATTTACCTTCCGGAGTCATGGTGATCTCTTGATAAATATGGAAGTGGCCCTTTCTTGACTGATCATCTTTCCCTGGCTTGGTCCTCAGTCATACCCCTGTTTCCCTGGCTTGATCCTCAGTCATATCCTCTGTTTCCCTGGCTTGATCATCTTTTTGACAAAAATATATTCAAAAGTGGTGGCCATTGATTGCCATCTATATATTCTTCTGGTTTCACATCATTTTCTCTGCTCTCTTCCACTGTGTATGTGTTTTCTCCATTTGGGTTCTAGCGTATTAGGATTTTTCAGCATCTGGTTGAGCACCCATCATCCCTGAGTGCGTACAAGGTGAGCTATATATTACTCCAATGGCGTTTATGTGTGTGTATATAGGCGGGGGACTGAAGACGAAGGTGAGGAATCTGACACAGAAACCCATCGATTTGCAGGTAAGAGTGGGATCCATTCTCAAGAAGGCCTACACTGTCAAAGCCGGCAGAGGAAAGACTTTGGATTGCAGAAAGATCTACTTGTCATATGTTCCTTCAAGAACCCACGGCGCCGCTGCTTTGTACTATGATGAGAGTTGCCAGCCATATGTTTGGATCCACACTCTCAGTGAGTTCAACAGGATGGTGAAACAGCAGTATATTAGTCTTGAGGATTTGAGAGACCACTCGGAGATCAAAATCTGCAAAGAGGCAGGGAGAGAGGGTTTGTGTGTATACAAGAAGGTCAGGTCAGATTTGTGTTGAGGACAAACAAATGGATTATACCATCTTCTTGTATTATTGATAATACCATCTTCTTGTATTATTGATAGTGACGTATAGTACTGTTATACCATCTTCTTGAATTGATAGTGACGTATAGTACCGTTATACCATTTCTTCTTGAATTGATAGTGACTTATAGTACTGTCATACCATCTTCTTGTATAGATAGTGACGCATAGCATAGTAGTGTTACACCACGCATAATACTGCATTTTGTTTCGTTACGTCCGCTGGCTAAAGAAGCAGATCATATGTATCGAAGGCCGTAAGTTACGCGTGTCCTTTGGGATGGAGAGTCAAAGTCAGTTTTTCAATGCATGCCCGAATGTCTCTGCACCTGTTCCTTGTTTTTAACTGGTGGGCATGTATCATGTATTTGCCCTTTTGCTAATCCACATTTATATGGATATGTACCTCATATTTGGATGCTCTTCTATATATTAAAATACTTATTTGGTTAGATATGTATTTGTTTTTTTATTTCAAATACTTATGATCCGTGGGATGAAGTGATCTTTTTTTTTTTAATTTTAACTTAATTTTGCATATATATATATTCTCTTTTCTGAAAAAAGATTTTTTTACAGAAATATCCAAATTTATATAGTAATAGCAATATCCAAATTTATATGGTAAATTTAAAATATAGTAAACCATAGAACTACCATAATTTCATATTCATTATTTTTTTCCTTTTTCCTTTTATAATCATGAATCTCTTTATTTTTTTAGGTCGTGCTACATGCACGGCTGATACTATTGTAATCGATATGGCAAGGTTAGCATTAGTCTAGTTGTTTGTTAATCTTGATGATCACGTATAACCAAAGTTATCGATATGGTGAGGTTAGCATTAGTCTAGTTGTTTGTTAATCCTGTTGATCACGTATAACCAAAGTTTTTCGACGCAAACTGATTCGCCATCTTATTTGGCCACTTCCCTAGGCTAGAGGCAAAACCATAGGTTATAATTATTAATTTGTTTCACATTTTCAAACTGGTAAATGCTAATTAAACTATTGCTAGCATTAGTCGAGGGCATTAAATGCTCATTCACGAACATGCGGGGCAAGTTTAATAAACATTTCCATTTCCTTTCCTTTTTGGTCTTTGCTTTCCCTTTTTGACGTCTGGACATCTGGATCTTCATCTAGATCTTTCTCACACTGCCATTTGGGCCTTTGTAACACTTACGTGGCGAGCACATACGGCTTGTTCCCCATGACCCTAATTTGGCCATAGCTTTTCATATCCTCTCCTTGGCCTCACCAATCACAACATGGGTCTCCGCCTTCACACCATAACAATCTCAGATCTTCAGAGATCGGTTTAATACCCTTATGGTGTTCCTCTTTGCATCCAAGTCAAGAAATTCGAAAACTTGATTGCTGAGAGTATAAGTTGTGTGGGAAATCTAGAAGATTTAGACTACATAATCCCAAAAAATGAGAATATAAGCTGCATGGGCAATACAGAATATTTAGACTACAAAATCCCAAAAAACAAAGCAGGTGGAGAAATGGGCAAATTCCAAAAAAGATTTGAAAAGTAATTACCAAGACCTACAGAAAAAGAGGATTCAGTTGACTAGACATGGATGAGAATCAAATTATACAATTGCTATTGTTGATGTCTATTGTTTCATTTACTTTCGTTGCTTCAATTGTTGAGAGATGTTTGCAGTCTCATTCATAGGTGCGCATACTCTCCTCACTCTCATCCACTACAACCACAATATTCTTCACCATCTTAAATCTATGCCCCTTTAAACTTTTCACCAACTGGAATTGAACAAAAGGGAAGATGGATTGGCTCACATCACTTGCTAGCTTTGGCTACTAATTGTATGGCATTCTATAAATACTAAACAAACGTTGTGGCTGCGGAGTACACTGAGAAATGTTTCTTGTTTTCAAGTTTTCAAATTAGGGACAAAAGCACAAAATCTTGGGGAACCTACTTCTATGTTACATATTCATTGTTGGTTCAGAGAAACCAAACTTACATATTCATTGTTGATTTTAATCTAATTATTCCCCCATTACAAAATGGACTTGTTTAATATATTTTCCCTTTCGAATAAGTTTAATATGAGCACCATATTCATAAACCTGTATTCACATTAATAGGCTTGCCTTCATCCTCGCTTTCCTGCCAAATCAAGTGAATCATGGAAAACACCTCATCGTCTCGCACAGATTGGAAGGACTCGATTCTCCTGGCAGTCAGGAGTTCTAAGACGCAAATATTTTTCATTTGCCACCAATAATCTCCATAGGGAGCCAACACCATGTCTCTGAAATTGTAAGTTAAGTACTTCCCTACCTCAGATGCGGGTCGGCTGGCAAAGAACAAATCATGAGTTTTGAGAAACTGTTGTGGTAGCCAATACCCATCTTATATGCAAGTTCTCTTCTGAGTTTTCAGAAACTAATATGGTAGCCAATACCCATCTTTTATGCAAGATCTCTTCTAAGTTTTGAGAAACTAATGTGGTAGCCAATACCCATCTTGTATGCAAGTTCTCTTTTGTATCCATTTTCCCTGTGTATGAATGTCGCTATTGGCTACCCTCCTACAACCAAGTAACCAAGTATGAATGTTGTTATTGACTAACCTCCTGCAACCAAGTATGTTGCACTCATTCTTAGGTTCACTACGAAATATTTGTATATACGATATTCAATTGCAGATTTCAATTACAAGGCATAGAGGAATTTTCAAACGTAGGGCAGTATCAAAATCGAGCTAATAAAGTTGAACAGGGATTCCAAGTAATCACGTGGAATCCTCCATGTCTTGCATGGTTTTTTTTGGGAACTGAGTAGTAAGGCACGTGGCCTTCATGGGGAGTCCACATGGCACATGAAGGTAGTAGTTTATAATTTTGGTTCAACAAAGCACTTTTGTCAGTTACAATGTCCCAATGGCTTACAGGTGCCTCACTGTGAATCTCAGGGACTCTGTCGAGGAGGGACTATCAACAATGTTAACTGGCTATGATAAATATTGTCTGGCGAGAAAACATAGCCTCATGTGTATGCGCATGAAGAAGTAACCAACAAACACCATAAACAGGGAGTATGCTTTACCATGATGTAAGGAAACCTAAAAAGCCTCATCTCCATAATTTTTCATTAGGTTGGTTACTTACTACCCACCGCCCTATCTAACTAGCTTCGTTAACTAGATTGCTCAAGTCCCACTGTGCCTCCTATAGGATAGGGAATACAATCATCAAAACAAGCATATGGGACAGTGCCAGGATTATAAGTGAGCACAGATGCAATTGATCCACCACCAGCAAAGGCAAGGTAAGTTGTTCGAGATCAGAAAGAGAAATAAAGCATCATATACAATTTATCTTGGTAGCTCTGTAGGCACTCACTTAAGGAAACTCCGAAAGTTATAAGGAAAATCTCCATATCATAAAGAGGCGTTATTTCCCTCTATGCAGTCCCAATAAGTGTGAGGGTGTTTATCTGAATGGGAAATTCTTTCGGTTTCTCTTCCTTTGGTGAACACCTAGTTTCTGTTGCGAGAGATGGGGATTTCGTGGAAGCCCACATGCTATTGGATTTCAATCTATGTTTAGCGAGGTATTCCACCTTTGGTGGATTTTGTACCTATTTCCTGTAGGCAGTCCTTGGCTGCAAAAACTACACCAGGAAACCAACTCAACCAACCTTTAGGTTCAAGCTGGCCCTTGAACCAGAGGGGGCTCCCTCAGTTGTTATGAGGCTTTGTTTAACTTTATTCACCTGTCACTGAACAACAGTCTTTGAAGCACAATGGCCAGATTTATGGTTTTAGTTGGGGGTGGTTGGCGATCAATGATAATCCCTAATCATGGTTAAAGGCCTCTCTCACAGGGTCCCTTCTAAAGGTGTCAACTTCCAGCCTGACAGAATGACTTAGCTTTTTCAAGAATTATGGTAGAAGAATGGAAGGGGATTCATTATAATTGAGCAGTCAAACTGACTACTTAACAAATAGGGAAATTTGGATGCGTGTAGAAGATTTTTACAGCCCAACAAAACATATTAAGAGTATTCAAGAAGGCCAAACTGAAACCAATTCTAAGAGGAGCTATTTCAGACAGACAGTCCAATAAGCTAATCCCTTTTGATGGCTATTAGAAGGCATAAAGCAAAAACCAATCAAAGAGGAGTTATCTTGGACAAACAGTCCAATAAGCTAATCTCTTTCTAAATGTTATGATTTTGCAGACCTTCCTATAAACACTTTTATCATGTGTAGAAATAAGATATGAAAAACTGGAAAAACATACTCGAAGCACAAAATTCTGTCAAAACTAGAGCCGTAAGGCTTTCATTAAAAAAAATACAATAGAAACCTTATTACAGAGTGAAGAGTCTTGGCATCAAAAGCCAACCCCAATTACTTCAATTGATGAAGTATTTATACAAATTCTAAACTAAAATATCTTGAAAAAATATCAAGATTTGTTTACAAATATCTTAAACTGTTTTACACAAATAGAACTGAAATATAGGACATTAAAAACTAATGTATCTACTTGGCAGTATCATTATGCATTTCTGTTTACAAAAAAGAGAAATTCGAACTGAATTGCAACTCTTAGTTGATGAGGTGGCCTGACTGTCTTTGAGCATTTTCCTCCCGAAATCCTACAAAATAGGGTCCAGTCATGCCTTTGTATATCTCAATCCGAGATAGTTCTATAAAAATTGAGAGAGGTTATTGTAGATGAATATGTTTTTAAGATAAACCTCTCTCATTTTCCCAAAATTCGGCTCCAGCTATTCACAATACGTTCTTCAAAAATATGTCTAAAAAGGAATTTACACTGTCCGAAAAATAGGCTGTGAAGATGTACTTGTATCTCTGATTATGTAATAGCTGAGTAAAATCTGAAGTAGGTTATTGTACTTGAGCATCTTAGGAACACAAAATTCCTTCAGTTTCTCAAGAATCATCTCTGATTATCCACAATAGTTTCTGCAAAAGGGTGGCTTAAACAACACATTTAACAGTCGGAAAAATAGGCTAAACATGATGAGAGTGTATATAGCAACCCTTGACACCTGTGTGAAAAGTGAGATAGGTTTTTGTATTCTAGAATCTTATGAACGAAAAAATCTTCCATTTTCCAAGTCTTCATCTTTGTTTAGTCACACTATCCTCTGCAAAAAGGTGACTAAAACAAGAAATTTCTTGAAAACATCCCTTCAAAGATACATTTGCATCTCCCAATCCATAATAGTTGTTACAAAACTGAGAGAGGTTTTTGTACATGAGGATATTATAAACAAAAACCTCTTTCAGTTTTTGAAAATTCGTTCTTAGAGGTTTGTAAACCATGTTTGAATTTACTTTATTACATCATTTTAATCATGTTTAAATGCATGATTAACTAAATCAACTAGCTAATTTAACTTAAATTTACATTTTGAGGGCGTATTTAATCTTGCAGACCCATTTATTATTTCTAAACTACTAAAACCTATTATATCAGAAAATTTAAATTATCAAAACTAATCATGTTACAACATCAGCTCCAATGGGGACTGCTTCCCCTTGTGGGATGTAGAGAACTAGTAGACTAGTTGCCTTTAGTGTTGGGCATGGAGTCATACCATAAAACCACCAACGACTGGTTTGCCATCTTATGTAGAAATATAACCAATCCCCATGGTTCAATGTTGTCATTTCAATACTCTGCTACTGCACACTGCAACCTACAACTGTAAAATGCAACCATATGTCTGCACTAATTCAGATACTCTTTCACACTAAAATCTAAAATTTGAAAACTGTTGAAGTGAAACAACTGAAAATATAAGTGGAAATAAGCACAAGAGTGCCTAATTCACGAGCTATGGAGTTAATCCCTTGGAAGTCATTGCACTCAACCAAACCAAACTTAATATTGCAATCTTGAAATATAACTTAAACAATTGTAGATCTACTGCACCCTGAATCTGAAAGTAGATAATCAATCCCACACCTCTATCTAACTGAACTAAAAAACTTTACATTGTTAGGTGTAATATGCTTTCCAATGTAACCAAGTGCGGAGTGGATTTATTGACAAACGAAGTTGCCAACAGCTGAAAATCTGAAGAATATATATAATATGAACATGAAATCCCATGGAAAACTTATACTCACAAGTGTACTTTAAAAGTTGCATCCTCTGTAGACATTTTAGATTTCTGACCATGGCTGAGAGGGAAAGATATATACTATTGATTTCAAGTATCAAAGAACCTTGCATAATAGTAAAGGCAGTTGAAATTTCAAAACAAGAGTGGGATCGGTAATCTAGTGGAATCACCATCCGACAAAGTGGAGTCGCCAAGCGAAAATAATGCAACCAATAAAAATGCCTATTCCTTGTTCACTAGCAAGAATATATCTAAACTTTATCGTTCCCTGGAGAAAGATCTTTGTTACTTCGCTCCCCGGTAGCGGCGCCAAATGTTGTACTTGTTTCCCGTAGGCAGTCCTTGGCTGCAAAAACTACGCCAGGAAACCAACTCAACTAGCCTTTAGGTTCAAGCTGGCCCTTGAACCAGAGGGGGCTCCCTCAGTTTTTATGAGGCTTTGTTTAACGTTATTCACCTGTCACTAAACAACAGTGTTTGAAGCACAATGGCCAGATTTATGGTTTTAATTGGGGGTGGTTGGCGATCAATGACAATCCCTAATCATGATTAAAGGCCTCTCTCACAGGGTCCCTTTTGAAAGTGTTAGCTTCCAGCCTGATAGAATGACTTAGCTTTTTCAAGAATTATGGTAGAAGAATGTAAGGGGATTCCTAATAATTGAGCAGTCAAACTGACTACTTAACAAATAGGGAAATTTGGATGCGTGTAGAAGATTTTTATAGCCCAACAAAACATATTCAGAGTATTCAAGAAGGCCAAAATGAAACCAATTCTAAGAAGAGCTATTTCAGATAGATAGTCCAATAAGCTAATCTCTTTTGATGGCTATTAGAAGGCATAAAGAAAAAACCAATCAAAGAGGAGTTATCTTGGACAAACAGTCCAATAAGCTAATCTCTTTCTAAAGGTTATGATTTTGCAGACCTTCCTATAAACACTTTTATCATGTGTAGAAATAAGATATGAAAAACTGGAAAAACATACATGAAGCACAAAATTTTATCAAAACTAGAGCCGTAAGGCTTTCATTAGAAAAACTAAAACAAAAGCCTTATTACAAAGTGAAGAGTCTTGGCATCAAAAGCCAACCCCAATTACTTCAATTGATGAAGTATTTATACAAATTCTAAACTAAAATATCTTGAAAAAATATCAAGATTTGTTTACAAATATCTTAAACTGTTTTACACAAATAGAACTGAAATATAGGACATTAAAAACTAATGTATCTACTTGGCACTATCATTATGCATTGTTGTTTACAAAAAAGAGAAATTCGAATTGAATTGCAACTCTTAGTTGATGAGGTGGCCTAACTGTCTTTGAGCATTTTCCTCCCGAAATCCTGCAAAATAGGGTCTATTCATTCCTTTGTATATCTCAATCCGAGATAGTTATGTAAAAATTGAGAGAGATTATTGTAGATGAATATGTTCTTAAGATAAACCTCTCTCAGTTTCCCAAACTTTGGCTCGAGATGTCCACAATACTTTCTGCAAAAAGATGTCTAAAAAGGAAGTCCGAAAAATAGGCTATGAAGATGTACTTGTATCTCTGATTATGTAATATCTGAGTAAAATCTTAAGTAGGTTATTGTATTTGAGCATCTTAGGAACACAAACCTCCTTTAGTTCCTCAATAATCATATCTGATTATCAACAATAGTTTCTGCAAAAAGATGGCTTAAACAAGACATTGCACAGTCGAAAAATAGGCTAAACATGATGAGAGTGTATATACCAACCCGTGACACCTGTGTAAAAAGTGAGATAGGTTTTTGTATTTTGGAATCCTATTAACCAAAACCTCTTCCAGTTTCCAAATAAACATCTTTTTTTAGTCACAATATCCTCTGTAAAAAGGTTACTAAAACATGAAATTTCTGGAAAACATCCCTTCAAAGATGCATTTGTATCTCCCAATCCATAATAGTTGTTACAAAAATGAGAGAGGTTTTTTTACACGTGGATGTTATAAACAAAAACCTCTTTCATTTCTTGAAAATTCGTTCTCAGATGTTTGTAAACCATATTTTAATGTACTTTATTACATCATTTTAATCATGTTTAAATGCATGATTAACTAAATCAACTAGCTAATGAAACTTAAATTTACATTTTGAGGGCGTATTTACTCTTGTGGACCCATTTATTATTTCTAAACTACTAAAACCTATTATATCAGAAAATTTAAATTATCAAAACTAATCATGTTACAACATCAGCTCGAATGGGGACTGCTTCCCCTTGTGGGATGTAGAGAACTAGTAGACTAGTTGCCTTTAGTGTTGGGCATGGAGTCATACCATAAAACCACCAACCACTGGTTTGCCATCTTATGTAGAAATATAACCAATCCCCATGGATCAATGTTGTCATTTCAATACTATGCTACTGCACACTGCAACCTACAACTGTAAAATGCAACCATATGTCTGCACTAACTCGAATACTCTTTCACACTGAAATCTGAAATTTGAAAACTGTTGAAGTGAAACAACTGAAAATATAAGTGGAAATAAGCACAAGAGTTCCTAATTCACGAGCTATGGAGTTAATGAGTTAATCCCTTGGAAGTCATTGCACTCAACCAAACCAAACTTAATATTGCAATCTTGAAATATAACTGAAACAATTGTAGATCTACTGCACCCTGAATATGAAAGTAGCTAATCAATCCCACACCTCTATCTAATTGAACTAAAAAACTTTACATTGTTAGGTGTAATATGCTTTCCAATGTAACCAAGTGCGGAGTGGATTTATTGACAAACCAAGTTTCCAACAGCTCAAAATATGAAGAATATATACAATATGAACATGAAATCCCATGGAAAACTTATACACACACATGTACTTTAAAAGTTGCATCCTCTGTAGACATTTTAGATTTCTGACCATGGCTAAGAGGGAAAGACATATACTATTGATTTCAAGTATCAATGAACCTTGCATAGCAGTAAAGGTAGCTGAAATTTCAAAACAAGAGTGGGATCGGTAATCCAGTGGAATTGTCATACGACAAAGTGGAGTCGCCAAGCGAAAATAATGCAACCAATACAAATGCCTATTCTTTGTTCACCGGCAAGAATATATCTAAACTTTATTGTTCCCCAAAGAAAGATCTTTGTTACTTCGCTCCTCGGCAGCGGCGCCAAATGTTGTACCTGTTTCCCGTAGGCAGTCCTTGGCCACAAGAACTACGCCAGGAAACCAACTCAACTAGCCTTTAGGTTCAAGATGGCCCTTGAACCAAAGGGGGCTCCCTCAGTTGTTATGAGGCTTTGTTTAACGTTATTCACCTGTCACTGAACAACAGCCTTTGAAGAACAATGGCAAAATTTATGGTTTTAATTGGGGGCAGTTGGAGATCAATGACAATCCCTAATCATGATTAAAGGCCTCTCTCACAGGGTCCCTTCTGAAAGTGTCAGCTTCCAACCTGACAGAATGACTTAGCTTTTTCAAGAATTATGGTAGAAGAATGTAAGGGGATTCCTAATAATTGAGCAGTCAAACTGACTACTTAACAAATAGGGAAATTTGGATGCGTGTAGAAGATTTTTGCAGCCCAACAAAACATATTCAGAGTATTCAAGAAGGCCAAAATGAAACCAATTCTAAGAGGAGCTATTTCAAACAGATAGTCCAATAAGCTAATCTCTTTTGATGGCTATTAGAAGGCATAAAGCAAAAACCAATCAAAGAGGATTTATCTTGGACAAACAGTCCAATAAGCTAATCTCTTTCTAAAGGTTATGATTTTGCAGACCTTCCTATAAACACTTTTATCATGTGTAGAAATAAGATATGAAAAACTGGAAAAACATACTCGAAGCACAAAATTCTGTCAAAACTAGAGCTGTAAGGATTTCATTAGAAAAAGTACAACATAAACCTTATTACAGGGTGAAGAGTCTTGGCATCAAAAGCCAGCCCCAATTAATTCAATTGATGAAGTATTTATACAAATTCTTAACTAAAATATCTTGAAAAAATATCAAGATTTGTTACAAATATCTTAAACTGTTTTACACAAATAGAACTAAAATATAGGACACTAAAAACTAATGTACCTACTTGGAACTATCATTATGCATTTCTGTTTACAAAAAAGAGAAATTCGAATTGAATTGCAACTCTTAGTTGATGAGGTGGCCTAACTGTCTTTGAGCATTTTCCTCCCGAAATCCTGCAAAATAGGGTCTATTCATGCCTTTGTATATCTCAATCCGAGATAGTTATGTAAAAATTGGGAGAGGTTATTGTATATGAATATGTTCTTAAGATAAACCTCTCTCCGTTTACCAAAATTCAGCTCCGGCTATTCACAATACTTTCTACAAAAAGATGTCTAAAAAGGAGTTTACACAGTCCCAAAAATAAGCTGTGAAGATGTACTTGTATCTCTAATTATTTAATAGTTGAGTAACATATAAAGTAGGTTATTATACTTGAGCATCTTAGGAGCACAAACCTCCTTCAGTTTCTCAAGAATCATCTCTAATTACCCACAATAGTTTCTGCAAAAAGGTGGCTTAAACAGGACATTGCACAGTTGGAAAAATAGGCTAAACATGATGAGAGTGTATATACCAACCCCTGACACCTGTGTGAAAAGTGAGATAGGTTTTTATATTCTGGAATATTATGAACGAAAACCTATTCCATTTTCCAAATATTCATCTTTGTTTAGTCACACTATCCTTTGCAAAAAGGTGACTAAAACAAGAAATTTCTAGAAAGCATCCCTTCAAAGCATTTTCATCTCCCAATCCATAATAGCTGTTAAAAAATTGAGAGAGGTTTTTGTACATGAGGATGTTATAAACAAAAACCTCCTTAATTTTTTGAAAATTTGTTCTCAAAGATTTGTAAACCATGTTTGAATTTACTTTATTACATCATTTTAATCATGTTTAAATGCATGATTAACTAAATCAACTAGCTAATGAAACTTAAATTTACATTTTGAGGGCGCATTTACTATTGTAGACCCATTTATTATTTCTAAACTACTAAAACCTATTATATCAGCAAATTTAAATTATCAAAACTAATCATGTTACAACAGGTGGGTTGAATTTGCCTCTTCATTTTGCGACTACCAAGGACCATAGTGAGGTGACTGCATTATGGTTTGTACTCGGTTATGGTATGTGTTTTGTTTGTTTGTTTAATGTCCTCTAAAACTTTTCATTCACCAAATCATAAAATGGTCTACTAGAACTTGGGACGCGTGTACATATAGTTTTTGTTATGGGCTTCAATACCTGACATCATTTCAATTGTGAAGATTTCATGGATTACTTCATATTGGGTTAAGATTTTTTTTTGAATTGGTAAATCTTAGTGTCCAATTGCATGATTTACGTGAATTAGGTACCCGCACTGGAAAGCGGACATGTTGCGTAACATCACCACAGACACATGGACTGCTAGTCTCATCAAATAGACTTAGCAAAATATTATGTAATTACTGATTTTTGCACATTTAGACCTTCATACATTTGTTATAGGGCATTCTCTAATTTATTCTTTTAATTTCCTTTAATGTGGAAACTATTTACTTGAACATGATCCCTGCAATTGTATAACTATTATGGCACCATTTGTTTCATTGATGCGTATAGAGTAATGGTCTAGCGAGCTTCACCACTAAGCTCGCATGTATTATTCATGTTTTTTTGCCTATTCCTAGTATGTGTAATGTGAATGTCCCTTTATTCCATATTCATTGCTCATTTGTCCAATATGAATGCCCCTTTATTCCATATTCATTGCTATTCTGTCCATGAAATCCTTGCGGAGCATCCATGCCAAGTTGCACATTGTCGTACACTACCATACTAGCAGAGAAGTCATGTAATGGGCATTGAGCCTTCTTACATTTTGCATGAGGCTTCAATTGTGATTTTCATCATAAAGTCATTTTGTCAAATTCAATGTTGGTTCATATTTTGGGGGCATGCTACTAAAATTATTCTTTAGTTTATACACAGAAGCAAATGATCTTGCACTAGTAGAAAATGAGAAATTAGTGACTAGGTGACTAAAAAATTTAGTCACCACAACTTTTCCAAGTGAAATACTACCAAAAATCAGCAATCTTAAGTGACCGAACTAAAAACGACTAACATAAATCACTAATTTAGTTACGGGTTAAAATATGTGACTAGATAATAAGTAATGCAACTAAAAATGACTAACATGATTGACTAATTTAGTCTAAGAACAAAAATACAACTACCTAAGAAGTACTACAATAATATGAGTCATTTTTTTATGTTAGTCATCTTAATTGTGTCAAGCAATATAAACTTATAAGTGATAGGGGATTGAAAGGCTGTTAAAGATTGGTTGAAAGGTTATCCTTCCTTAAACACTTCTTCATCCTCACATGGTGTATAGGTGAGCCAACTTTGAATTATTTATCTCTAACAATTTGTAATTTTAAAAATATTTTTTTTAATAAGAAAAAAACATTTTATGTATTTTTTAAAAATCTATTCATTGAATCTAATTGGATCTAGTTCCAATTTGAAATTAATTTGAAGAGAAATTTTAATTTTTAAGACTATAATATCAAATAAAAACTACTTTAATTTCATATTAACCGACCTAGATCCATCTTAACCCCGGATATATCAAGTGCCGAGAGGGATCCAATCTCTCGAGGTGCAAACTTTTTTTCTAGTGCAAAACTTGAGGAAATGTTTGCACCTCAAGAGATTGGATCCCTCTCGGCACTTGATAGTTATAGGGTTAATATGGATCTAGGTTGGTTATATAATAATATATAATATCTATATTTGTATTTTTGTCTCTTTGTTATTCCCTCTCTCTATCTCACCCCCCAAACATACACACACTCTCTCTCCCTCTCTTCCCATTCTCTCCCTCTCTATCTATATCCTTCTCTCTATTCCCTCCCGCTCTCCTATCTCCCTCACTCTCTCTCCATGACTCCCTTGTCACCCTCTCTCTCTCTCCACCTTTCTCTTTCTATGCTTTTCTTTCTTCCTCCCTCTCTTGGCCCCTCCAATTCCATCTCTCTCTCCTCATCTATATCTCCCTTCCTCTCTATCCCTTATCTCCCACCTCCTTCTATCTCTCCCCCCCACATCACTCTCCCTCTCTCCCTCTCTCTCTTCTGTCCAACTCTATCACTATCTCCCCCCTCCCTATCCTTCTCCATCTCTATGTATCCATCTCTCCCCCTTCCCCTTCTTTCCCTATTTCTATCCTCTCATCTTCTTTCTCTTCCCTCTTCTCCTCTCTCCCTCATTCTCTCTCCATCTCTCCCTCCTCACTTCTCTCTCTCTCTCCACCTCTATCTCTCTATGTCTTTGTTCTTTCCTCCCTCTCTCTCCCACTCCAACTCCATCTCTCTCTTTCTCTACCACCTCACTCTCTCTCCCCCCCCATCACTCTCTCTGCCCTCCAACTTTTTCACTATCTCCCTCCCTCTCTCCGCCCCCTTCCCAACTCTCTCTTAAATTTGATCACATTGCATTGTGTTTAAGAAATTATCTAAATTAAAAAAACTTAATTGGTTATAAAATATTATCAATCATGTCAAAGAAAATAAAATAATGAAAAACTTTAAAAAATCATGCACTATATTTAATCTATTATAATTAGTCAATTTTCTTGCTCTCATCCCTTGGATCCTTAGCTAATATATATATATATATATATATATATATATATATATATATATATATATATATATATATATATATATATATATATATATATATATATATATATATAAAGTGTCATAGATCCATCTTAACTTAATTTCATTAAAACCTTAATTTAATTTCTATGGGAATATTTTTAGTAGTCATGCAAATAGAGGGTTTTGATATTTCTCAAATTGTAACATTTTCCCTTTTAGATTCAATTAAAAAAAAATTGTAAAATTGATTTAAAATAAAGTATTTTTACTATGAAATAAGATATGGTTTTTTTGCATGTGGTATTGGTAAGCCATGGTATTGTGACAAAGCCGATTTACAAGTTAATATCCATGGTAAAGTGAGGGTGAATATCCATGGTTAACAATATTGTCATATTGTTATAAAGTATTTTGATTGTGAAAAAAGTTATGTTTTTTGGGCATGTGCTATTGATAATCCATGGTATTGACCCATGGTATCGTAACAAAGGTTATTTTTTACAAGTTAATAATATCTACCGTAATGTGGGGGTGAATATCCAGGGTTAAGAATCTTGTCATATTGTTATAAAATATTTTGGTTGTGAAATAAGTTATGGTTTTTGTACTTGTAGTATTGAAAAGCCATGGTATTGGCCCATGGTGTTGTAACAAATCCTATTCACAAGTTAATAACAAAATCATAATATAACGAATTGAATTTTATTAATTTTATTAATTTAACTTTTTATTATTAATTGAGGCCATATTTAAATGTTTTCACTCATCCCAATATCATTTTAACTTCTTCTTCTTCTTTTTGATTTAGCCTCTTACTCAAAAATAACAAATTCTTATTAAAAATAAATCATTAAACCCAATTGCAATTTATATATTTTGTTTTATTTTATAAATATTTCTTTTATTTGTCATTTCGAGTTTAGTGCTAGGTTCACATTGTAGCAATCCATTTTTCTCTGCCTTGTTGATATCTGCGTGGAAATGCCAGAAGAAGGAAGCCCACCAATGTGATCTATGGATTTCATGGGATTCAAACCTGAGATGGAGTTTGCATGGGAAATGCCTTAGGACAACATCAACGATTAGATGGAGCAAGGGCAAGGTCATTGGGCAAGGAGATTTTGGCCATTTGTATATGGTTATGAATTTGGACTCTGGAGAGTTCTTCCTTTTTACTAAATATGATTTTTATTCTTATGGGTAACAATTTCGAGGGTTTATATGATCAAAGCATAAATTTCATCTAGAGTTGAGGGTTTAATGATTATGATAATGCAAATCTTGATTGGAGCCAACAATTCATCAAACGACAATGCACAAGTAAGCATTTTGCATGTCCTTATTGTATAAAGGGTTTAATGATTATGATAATGCAGATCTTGATTGTTGCCAAAAATTCATCAAAAGACAATGGACAAGTAAGAATTTTCCATGGAATTATTGTAGAGATCAGTTCACTCCTCCCTAACTTTTCTAGGGTCAAAATGCATGAAATTTTATTTTTTTTTTTCACCTTTTTTTTAGTGGTTGGTTGTTTGTGTAATGAACTATTCCATGCCCAAATTAAAAGGGCGTGAGTGATGCAAACAAATTTTTTGGTAGGATGAAAATACTAGACCTTCCTCAAACTTCATTACATGAAATTAAAATTTCTTGTAATCATGAACATAAAATCTTTTCTGTTTCATCGTTAGATTCTGAACTCAATGCCTACAATTTTCAACCATGTTACTATATTTTAAGTAGAATATACTTAGATCCAATAAACCTTACAACTCTCCAAAGCTTAGGTTAATTTCAGCTAAAAAGAAGGAACCTGAATGGATTTTGCAATTTAGACTCAATGCTTACAGACAATGATTAAAAATGGAAGAACCCAAATGGTCTGATAACTTTTACCCACCCATCAATTTCCAAGACCTTTGCTATTATTCTGAACCTAAACAAAGAGAGTAGAAGAAGAAGAGGAGCCTAGATGAGGTGGACCCTGACCTACTTGATACTTTTAAAAAGTTGAGCATGCCCTTGGCTAGAAGAAGGGATTGACCAATGTTCTTGTAGATGTTGTTTTTGACGATGTTTTCATTGCTACCATGCATAGGTAGACTCTATAGGCAGTTGAGGTTATCTTTTGTTTGCTATAAGAGGTAATTCTAGAGTATCTTGATCTAGTTAGGAAGTAGCTTGGCAGGGTTGTTCCTCCTGCTCATAACTATTATGCTGCATTCTAATTTTTTTTTTAGTGATAGCTCCTTCTATTAAATCCGTAAGCACACCTTGTCACCCATGGAAATATCCACTTGTTTCAGGATGAATGAGATGGAGACCAAGTAGTTTCAGAGGACTCTTATTGTTGTATATGAGAGGAGTTTTGTGAGGTGAGAGGAGTTATGTGATAGATACTGAAGGATGCATTACACCATTTTATGACACCAATCATCTCCATGCCACAGTACTGGATATCTATTGCACCGAGGGAGCAATGATAAATTATTCCACTGTAAAGAATTGGTATGTGTTATAGACATATTTGGGCACTGCAACCCCAAACTCATATGTCCATAAACCAAGGGCTCTTTAGTCCCTAAAAGTTTTGTTTCATACCCTAAAGGATCATGGTCAACTGATTACATCATTCCCCAGAAGTTTCACCTGAAAAACTACTCAGAACTAGCCAAAATTGGACCATACTGACTACTCCATGGTCAAGGTGCAATGCATACTGGCTGCCACACTAGCCAGGTGCGATGCATACTGAAATGACCTTCTGTGGGGTGTGATGAGTGAGAATAGACAAATGATAGAGACAGTTTGCTAAGTGGATGATCATGGAATCTTCCAGAAACTTCTCCTGTGACACATGCCTCTCTGAATTCGCCCAACGATGAGTAAGAGATCAATGAAATATCCAAGTGGAACCAAAAACTATTAGTGGAATGACACTAATCAAAAACCCAGAGCTGACTCACACCCTTGCAAGACATCTATAAATGGATCCCTCATCTGAGAGATCTGCAGGCTAGAATTTTGTAATTTGTAAGGAAGTGTTGTTGGTTTATCTGTGAGAAGAGACATTGTACTCTTGGGTGATCTTGCTTTTCATGAGGTGAAGAGGGCTTCTATGCTGGTAGGATGATGCTGGATCAGACAACTGGGTTGTAATCCTCTCTTCCATTATTAATAAAGTTCTTTGAGTTTTCCTCCATATAATCGTGTATTTGTGAATCTTATTGTTTATGAATGCAATTGTATGGTCAATGTGTTTCTGATTCTGCATTGTTTATGATGTTTTAGATAGAGATGCTTTGATGGTTTTCTGTTACTTTGACTCTACAGGTACTCTTTGAAGCAGGACAAGTAGGAGAAGAGTGGCAAATTCTATCAAGGGAAAGAGAAATCAAGCAAGGATCAAAGCGGAAGATCCAGGTTGGTCCTCTTTTCTTCCCTCTTATCTATTACACTTAAAGGAAATCTCGAATTGCTTTGATTGTTTGTTTCTAAGATAGCTACCCATCTTAGTGGGACTAGCAGTTCGAATCGACACTAGTTTTCCCTGAAACAAAATGGCGACTCCACTAGGGAGCGAATAGTTTGTTTTGTTCGTTTATTGTTTGCTTTATAAACTATAGACAGAGCCTGAAGTTAGCCAGCTAGCCTTCGAAACGCCTTTGCTATGCAATTGCAAAGTAGATGAATGCTGCTTTAGTCAATCTCCGGGTTGGTTTATGAACTGAACATCTGACTTACAAGCATTCTAAGTGCCCTTGTGGTAGTTCATAACCTCATAAGATCATACCCCAATACTTTGTTTTTACTGTCCATCATAACTCAACCTAAATCACTGAACTTAGCTGCAAATTTTGAGCAAAAACCAAGCTCAGTTTCGCTCCCTAGTTCGTCGCACTGTCTATAACTGGGCAGCCTGTATGCATCGCACCTCCCGTGTGTTGCAGGTGAGATGCATCCCTGTTTCCTTGTGTTCCAGATGCGATGATTGAGTGACATTGTTTTTCTCTTTGAAATTTGGTTTTTTCTCCTTGTTTTCAGCTCTATTCAGTAGTTTTGTTGTTCATGATCGGTATCTTCTTTCTAAAACCTTCTTCCTTCACATATTTCAGCCTCCATTAGTTAGGAATTGTAAGTATTTTTGTGTGTTTGTGAATCATTTACAGTCTTCCTTTGTCAAGAGTAGCTTAATCGAACTGTCGTTTTTGATGCAAGTGTCATAATTGTCATTTCGAATCAAAAGAAGAGTGGCATAAAGTCTTCCTCTTCTAGATAGTTGATTGTACTTTTTTCATTGTACTTGATTTGAATTATTAGTATTTGAAGTGTCGAAAGCAGTTTTCAATTTGAAATCAAAAAGTGTCATCTTAGTCTTCCTTTCGTTTTGAAAAGAAATTTTTAGAATTGTCACTTTAAAAGAAAATAGTTCAGATCTGTACTTAGCTTTCCTTTTTGGCATTCACACATCAAGGAAACGGAAAACAAATACATGCATGTGCATTTGCAATTTGACTGCATGCGGAATATGATTTAGGAAAGTGCATCTAGTGTGTGCTCTATGCTCTCTGCTGAAAGAAAAAAATCATAATCTTCTTTCCTTTGTAGCTAGGATTTTCATTGATAAAAGAAAATAAACGACTGTTTATCATTTTAGATTGCATATTTAGGAATTTTACATCTACATCACGCGATGAACCTTGAAAGACAAACTTCTAAGCAAGATCAACTCTAAAATAAATCTCAATGAACATAAAAACGCTTTGGAACCTAACGCAACACATCTATAAGTCTAGGCTAGAGACGTGTTCCGGCGTCGTAAAACCTGGTAACTATCGTTTTCATCGAAGGTTGGGTGATTCCTCCTCTTTGATACGACAAGTGCCAGTACGGACTTATGCTTCCCGTACCGTCGAGTATATATTTGGAGACCACAATAGGTTGATATCCTTTATCCTTAGGAAGTCGTGTTTGCTGCCCTATCGATCGCAATGCACTGAACACAACATTCGGGAAGATTGACTGTCATACATAAGTCCTTGGTAATTTCTCTATCATTTATCACCAAGGTGTATTTTGCAGTTTTGCAATCAGTTTGGTAATCCCTCTGTCTAGATTTCCAGAGTAGTCACTTTTGTTCCTTTTGACTCCTTAAAAGAAAAGGTCCATCTAAGCACGTGTCACTTCAGACTCATTAAAAATCGAAGGCGACTAGAGTCACCTTTAGATTTTTCTCGACTCCTAAAAATTGAAAAAGAAAGTTGCGTCAAAGTGTCTTAAAATTTATTTGAATCGGAATAACTTTTTTCCTCTTTAATTTTGAGTTGATCAAGTAATCTACAATCGTGGAAGAAATTCAATCAAAACCCAGTCGTTCACGGAGACTAGCGAGTCAACTGTCTTTGACTCCGGAGACGAAACCATTCCGGGAAAAACGGTCTCATTTAACTGAGTCCAACTCACCTGATTTATTTGAAACTTGTGTTTCAACATCATCAGAGACTACAGTTACTCCAATTATTTCTGGTACATCTGCCTTTACAGAAAAAGTTCTGCAGTTACAAGAGGACATTAGAACTGATATTAGTGTAATGGTAGATACTTCTATTCCTAAAAAAGCTCCATCTAGGGCTTAGCCAAAAACTGAAGTTCACTTACCTGAACTCCTGGAAGTTGAGTTCCAGAATTCAGAAGGTGTCACCCCTCCAATATCTGTTACTGCAGAAGCTACACTTTCTTTGGCTCTAGAAATATTTTATGGACCTGACAGTCTACCTCTTCCACCTGGATTGATTGGCATAGAAGAGATGGTAGAGGATCTTCCATCCAGTACTCCAGTGCATTTTGGAACTGGGATCCACTTATATCCTTCTACTACATAAGTTAGTTCTTTTAATCATCCTTCATCACAAGTTCCTGTTGAATTGCTAGGAAATCTTTTGGATATACTAAATATGTCTGAGCAACCATCAAAATCTAAGACTGTATCAACTGACACGACTACAACGGAACTTCCTGCTGCCGTTCCTACAATGTTTGCTGGTATACCATCTGTCCCAACTAGTTATCAACAACAAGCCGGAGTCCACTCAAGGACCGTTTCGACGACATAGTCTGTTCCTATTTCTTCATCCGGAATCTCATATGGTATTTCTTATGTTGAAACTCAACAAGTTGATCCAATATGTCTTCAAAGGTCGATCTATCCTTTAAGCACTGGATTGCCACCATATGGGGGGCAGTATGCCTTTTCATTGTTCCCTCCTGGAGAACAACCATATGAGAGTTTACAACAAAATTCAGGTCAAACTGGAATTACATCTAGCGGTTGGGTACCAATACTGCCTCAACAACCAAGGGTTGTATATTCAATGCAACCAGTCCAACCTGTGTCGAATATTCCCACTACACCTGCTATTGTGATTGTATTGCAAGTACAAGCGCTATCTGTTGTGTGTCAACCTCAAGTCTCTCATGTTGCAATACAACAGCCTCTCGTCTCCACGATTCAATCACAACCTCAGGTTAGTGCCTCCTTACCTGGAACGACTCAGGCTCAAACAGGTACTATCACTCCGCATCTTTGTCAATCATCCAGTATTGGACAACAACAAATGGTCCAACAACCATGGCTGGTACAATATCAACAACCACAATTCCAACGATCATACCAAGGACCTGAGCAACAAGGCTTTGTAAGTAACGAGCAACCACATTTCCAAAATGGTTATCAACAGCCATACTATAATGGCTATGCCCATCAACCTTATCAAAGTTACCAGCATCAGATACATTATGCTGGTATGAAAAGGCCTACTGCTCAGGCGATTCCATCTTATCCTAGGTATGCTTCACCTAACCTGAATCAACAATTTCCTTTTGTAGCAACTCTAGAATTACCAGATCTAAACCGGCTGATGAATGATCCAATTGCTTACGCCCCTTGGTGGCCAGCGATTCCTCATAAACTTCCCTCTGATATTCCTAAATTCAATGGAAATCCAGGTGAAGATCCATCGAATCATGTAATGACATTCCATTTGTGGTGCTCATCTAACACCCTGAATGATGATTCGATTAGGCTTCGCCTTTTTCAACGAATGCTAACTGGTCCGGTAGCAAAATGGTATATTGAATTTCCTAGAGCTTCATTTGATAACTTCAGCACCCTTGCCACTACCTTTTTAAGCCATTTTCAGTTATCCATAAGCTACGAAACAGGGACAGAACTCCTTACCAACTTTAAACAGACAACAACCACTCACATATCTGATCATATTCATGAATGGCGGCGTCATCGAAGAATGGTAAAGACGTATGTTCCTGATCAACTTTTAGTTGAATGGTTTATAAAGTCATTATTACCCTCTATTACAGAGGATGTGGCTAAGGGAGGAGTTGTCACTGAAGAGCAAGTCATTGCTCGTGCACAATATTTAGACTTGATCTATACTTAGTCTGGCACGCTCTACAACAAAATTCCTGACACTCCTAGACCAGAATTTTCCGTTCCTCCCCCTCCTAAATCAAACAAGGACTCTCATGCCGGCGATGGTGTGATCGGTACCACAAGCACAAAAATCGCAAAGGCTACATCTAAAAAAGCCTGTGCAGTTTCTAGTCAAAAAGCAGATGAAGAACCTCTTGCCTCAGAGATTAATGCCATGTCAACCGACAAGGGCAAAAATCCTAAGCAACCAGGGGGAAAGAAGAAAGGGACAAACAAAAAGAAGAAACATGAAGATTCGACTCCTGAGAAATCTTCTGGAAACCCTACTAGATGGAAGAAACCTAATCAGCCATGTTTCATATGTGATGAGGACCATTACACAAAATATTGTCCACATCGAGCTGAGGTCACAAAGTTTTTTAAAAATACTTCAAATACCTCAGCGGTATTGACTAATCCATTTCCAAACCCAGAAACTAATCTGGTTGCTAGTGATCATGCTTCCCCATCCCAAGTGCTTATGTTATCCATCTCAAAACAGCAAAATGATGCTTTGATATCAACAAGGAATAAAGATTATGGAAATCCACAGTCGTCGAACAGCAAGGCTACAGATCAACCCAGTAGTTCGACAACAACTTCGCTAGAAGTTGTTCCACCAATCATTCCTAAATTAACAATAAAACCGCCTAAGGGAGTAGTACATAAATCAACGTTTAATCCTCGTGCTCGAGCAGCACAGAATTATAATATAGTGGAGGATCTAGCCCAATCGCCATTCGCTATGTCGACACTTGAAGTATTGTAGAATTGTCCCTCCAAAAAGCAGGCTTTGTTATCAGCAATAGGTGGGATTGATCCAGCGGGTTCCAATCTAGTGGCCTTTAATCATAAAGGATACAAACCTCAATTACTAGCCCAGCTCGCTTTCCTCATACAGGTAAAAGCCCTCAACAAAACTGTTCATCGAACAATCATTGATGAGGGGGCATCTACTTGTATTATGTCAATGAGTTGCTGGAAAAATTTAGGCTCTCCACCCTTGTCACGATCATCAACGACATTAAAAGAATTCGATGGAAGAACATACATGCCATATGGGATCTTAAGTAACTTGCAAATCGAACTGGGGGGCAAGACAGTAGAAATTGAAGTCTAGGTCATTGATGGAAACCTTGACTACAATATCCTACTGGGTAGGCCCTGCTATGGATGTGGTTGTGTCAACATATTTTAGAAATATTGCATTCCCCTTTCAAGGCAGAATTATAATCATTGACCAACTAACCTTCCTCCCCAACAATTCGCAAGTTACCGGAAGAATTCCATTGATCCATGGAAGTTCTCAATCGCTTCAAAATATTGGAGTAGGTCTCCTAAAAGACCCTTCCTTAATGGATACTTTTGCCCTTCCACCTCCGAGTAATATGGCGGAAGTGGCCACAGTGGAAACCTGTCATATGATATCTTCTACATCATCAAATATTAAGAAGAATTCCAAACATTTTGTTAGCATGGATCATCGCCAAGTGTTGCCCCCAAGCCCTATAGAATTGTTGTAGCAATCAATATTCTGGGCATGGGTGGCAAACCCAAATCAACACTCAGCCAGTGTTTGGATAGATAGGTCTCTAGAGTATGGCACCTCTTTCGATCCTTGGTCTCATGTACATTCTACAGACAAAGGAATCATTCAGTCAATGATGATATGAAAGGCACCATGGGAAGATCACCACCATCATTCCTGGCCTCAAGATAACAACGAGGATTATTCTAGTGACCTTAATCATCCTTCAGTTTTTTATTTTCTATCGAATACTGTAAATACGGTGGATTCAGAGCGAAATCTGTCCAATATTGAAGAAATTATTGCCATCAAACTTGCATCTTGTCTGATCTCATCTAGCTCATTCAGCTGCTCCATTCTGTGCTTTTGGGCTTCTGATAGATTCGTCCCCAACTGGACTACCATCTTGAAAGTCTTGACTTGAAACTCAATGGGGAGCAGGACCTCTTTCCCATAAACAAGTTCATAGGGAGAATGTCCTGTTGTGTTCCTCCATGTAGTTCTATAGGCCCATAAGGCTTCAGGAAGCCTTTCTGCCCAATCTTTTTTGTGTAGATGAACAATTTTGGTGATGATGCTTTCAAGAACTTTGTTTGTAGACTCCACTTGGCCATTTGCTTGCGGATGGTAAGGAGTAGATTTTCTGTGCTTGATTTTATATTCTTCCATCAGCTTTTCCATCAAGTTAGATGTAAATTGACTTCCCTGATCTATCACAATTTCTCTTGGGACACCAAAACGAGTAAAAATATCCTCAAAAAGAAATTGAACAACTGAATTTTCAGTGGCAGAAGGCAATGCTTTGGCTTCTACCCATTTAGTGACATAATCAGTGCATACCAATATATACTTCTTTTGTCTAGATGGTGGATTAATGGGTCCAATGAAATCTAAAGCCCATTTTTCAAAGGGTTCGATGAGTACCTGTGGTTGTAATGGCATTTCATTTGAAAGAGTCGGTCTCCCAACTCTTTGGCAGCTGTCACACCTTCTGACATATTGTTTTGCATCTTTGAAAAGGGAAGGCCAATAATATCCTAAAGAAAGGATTTTATAGGTCATCCTTTTGTCAGCAAAGTGTCCACCGCATGGTTCATCATGACATGCCTTGAGGATGTCAAGCATTTCATCTTCCCGAACAAATCTTCTGATCACACAATCTAGCCCTGTTTTAAACAATTCATTAGAAATCCATGAATAACTTGAACTCTCCTGAATAATTTTTCTTTTTTCACCAGGAAATAGATGTGGAGGTAGCTTCCCTGTAACCAAATAGTTAGCAATATCTTCATATCAAGGAGTCTTAGTAGTTACTGCAAACAAATATTCATCTGGAAACTTATCCTCTACAGGAGAATCTTCGTTAGCATTTTGGATTCTAGACAAGAAATCAGCTACTGTATTTTGTTTCCCTGGTCTATCCAACACAGTAATATTGAATTCTTGTAAAAGTAAGAGCCATCTTGTAACTCTGCCATTAGTAACAGGTTTATTCATGAGATATCTAATTGCAGAATGATCAGTATGGACAAAAGTTTCATAGCCGGTTATATAGTGTCTAAACTTATTGATTGCATGAACAACAGCTAAGAACTCTTTCTCAGTCACAGTATAGTTTAACTCAGTGGAAGTCAAATTTTTACTAGTGTAGTAAATGGCATAAGGAACTAAATCCTTTTGTCCCAACACAGCTCCTAGAGCTGTATCTGAAGCATCTGTGGAAATATGGAAAGGAAGTTTCCAATTTGGACCTCTCAAAATGGGTGCTTCAGATATTCTTGTTTTCAAAGTTTAAAATGCAGATTGACAATCAGGATCCCATTTGAATTCACAATCTTTTGTAAGTAATTTTAAGAGTGGAGATGCTATTTTGGTGAAGTTTTCAATAAATCTTCTATAGTATCCAGTAAATCCAAGAAAACTTCTAACATCTTTTTGACAATTTGGAATAGGCAACTTGGAGATGACTTCAACTTTTGATCTATCAACTTTAATCCCATCTCCTGAAATATGATGTCCTAAAACAATCCCTTCAGTAAACATCATAAAGAATTTTTCATGACTTAATGATCGGTTTGTTTCTTTACATCTTATAAGGACTTTTTCCAAATTCTCTAATGCCTCTTCAAACGAATTACCATAAACTGTAAAATCATCCATATAAACCTCTACATTAAGTAACTTTTGGAGCTCTTCTTTCACTATCTCCCTAAGGTTTGGATTCATCCTTCTCTGAGGTTGTCTGATTGGTCTACTGTTTTACTCAATGTAGATGTGATGAATGCAAGTCTTAGGGTCAATACCTTTCATATCGGTATACTCCCATGCAAATGCAGTAGAATGTTTTTGCAAGATTTTTGTTAGTTCTTCCTGTTGTGATCTTTCCAAATTTTTGTTGATATTCAATGTTTTTCCTGGAAAGATCTCAAGGGCGGAACTACCAAATTCTTCCATAGAGAAAAGAGACATTTGTCTAGATGATAGATACTCAATGTCGGAATCTAACTGAAATTGTGTGTGGTCATATTCTAAATATGTTTCAAAATATTCTAATGTGTTCAAAATTTGACTATCATCACTAACTTCAGAAATGGTAAAGACAGGTTGTATAGTATCTTCATCATCAATCCACTCATTATCTCCTATTTCTGTAATTGCTTTTGCTGGAGGATACAGATTGAATTTCTTTGTCGAATTACCATCAGAAATATGCATATCCCCAGACCTACAACTGATGAAAGCATCAGCTGTGGCTAGCCAAGGTCTTCCTAAGATGAGAGGATGTCCTCCTAAATTACTCTTGGGAGTTAAAATCATGAAATCCACTGGATATTCCCAAGAGTCTAAGGAGACTGAAATGTCTTCTAATACACCATCTGGTTTAACAATTAATCGATCTGCAAGTTGCAGTAAAGTAGGTGTAAAGAGAAGATTAGGAAGTTTCAGCTGTTCCATAGTCTGTCTACTCATAATGTTGATAGCGGCCCCTAAATCAATCAAAGTATTTGGAATTTCAACCCCATTGATATGTGTTTTGACAATTGGACTACCGGGATCTACATACTTCTGCATAGTAATTTTTCCCATCATGATGTCTTCAATTTTCCCTACAAGGTGGATTCTTCTTGTGTCTCTAGGTTTCCTTCCTGGTCTTTTAAGACTCAACTCCTTTATTGTTTTTGCTAGAATAGGAATCTCTTTAATGGCTTGTAACAAGGGAATCTTGATACAGACATTCTTCAATTCATCTAAAAATCATAGTCAGGCAACAAGATTTGTTTTTCCACCCCTTTGTCAATTTGTAATCTTTCAGGAAAAGGAGGTGGGGATGAAGATGCAGGTTGCTCAACTATAGGAGTTGTGGGGGTTAGCTCTTTTTCTTTTTCTTTCTGAGTGTTTGGGTTTTGAAGAGATGCTTCAGAACCCTTATTGGCTTCAAGAGATTCTTCCTCAGAAATGCTTTGATTTTGGGCATCTATAGAAGGTTTATCTAGAATTCTATCAGATCTGAGTTGTACATCATTGAGAGGAACAATCATATAGGCAGGAAATTGTTGACCTTCTATCATGTAAGCATTTTGAGGGTTTTTATTATTGGGGTTTGGCAATGGTTGAGAAGGAAGTTGATTTGACTTCTGTTGGAATGGAAGCAAGAGTTGAGAATTTGGGTTTTGTTGAGAGGGTTGTTGTTGTTGAAATGGCAATGATAGTTGTGGGTTTTGATTTGGAAGTTGTGGAGCTTGTTGGTTTTGAAAAGATGGAGGATATTGATAAAATTGAACAAATCTCCCATAAGGATTTTGCATACCTTGTCCCCATGATTGAAAAGGATTTTGAGGTTGGGACCAAGGTTGTTGCCAAGGATTCCAATTTGGTGGGGGTTGAAAGTTCATAGAGTTGTTAAACCCTTGAATTTGTTTCCCCTGCCAAGGTCTCCTTGTAACAAAACAGAGAGACTCAATTGTGTTTGGATCTTCTTGAAAGATAGCTTTGAGCCCAGGAATTGAAGGACAATCCTTGGTCTCATGATTCTCTGAAAAAATCGCACATGTTTCTACAACTTTTGCATCCAAGGGACATTCCCTGAGAGCATGTTTTTTTCTACATTTTGGGAAAAAGATGGCTAAAGCTTCAGCTTCTGCTTTCTGCTTATTGTGGATCTTAAGAGTGTCTAGTTGCTCACTAAGACTCCCTAAGATATCAGTTTTGAATTCATCAAGCATATTGCCAATCTCAGCCCTACTTACTGATCCAGTTGCAGATTTGTTTGCTCTGATGAGAGAAGGATCTCTAGGCCCTTTTCCAGTTTTAGATTTCCCTCTTGAGAGATGGACACACAGTTCTGCTATGTCATGAAGTAGAAGTTGAGATATGTCTCCTTTTCCCATCATGTTCGAAATATCTATCCATTCATCTCTAATGGCTTTTAATAGAAGGGCTTTCAAGGTCTCCTCATCTAAGTTACTCATTTTTGCTCTTTTCAAATTGTATTGGAATCTTTCAAGTAAATCCTCCAAGTTTTCATCTTCTTTTTGTACCATTTTAAATACTTCATCCTTGTGGTTGGTAGGCATACAATAATCCATGTATCTATCCAAAAATGTTTGTTTCATATCATTCCAAGTCCTAATGGATTGATTGAGCAATCCCATGAACCATTTCAAAGCAGCTCCTTTCAATGTTGAAGGAAACAGTTTGAGTTTTTGAGAGTCTTCCAGATAATCATAGGTTCGACACACGACCTCAAACTCAAATAGAAATGTTTCAGGATCTTCATTTCTTAACCCATGAAAGTTTGGGAGGACAGATGGTGAAATATTTTTCATTGTTGCTCGAGAATCCTCATCGACTATAGGAAATCCAAATGAGTTATCTCCATCCCTATTTCCCCCATTGTTACCTCTACCTCCTCCATTATTTCCTCCTCCCCCTCCTCTACCTCTACCTCTACCAAATCTGTTGACTCCCTCTTCTATCATGGTAGTTTTCTCAGAGATTTCAGAGTCCTCTGGTTCCTCTACTAATGGCGAACGAGGAGGAATTTCTCCCTCTTCTTCCAGAGATGATTCTACTTCTTCAATTACAATGTGTCTCCCTGTAGAAGAAAAGAAAGGATCTTTTCCTAATTCAAATTCAATGGATGGTGAGGAAGAGTGTCCTAACTCAACTACTGTCTCTTGAATTCCAGGAATCCTAGGGCTAGGAGTGTAGGTTGGAGATGATGGAGGTGTCTCTTGTCTATTCCTTGAGGTAGAAGGAGTTGTAAAAATCGAACTCTTGGCTCTAGCTAAAAACCTTCCCCTAGAATCTCTTGCTCTATGCATGTCATTTTTTTATTTTTCTTCAAGTCGGACTAATAATTCTCTTTCTGATCTTCCAGGTCACTCTAGGTGCAAGAAGAGAGCATACTCAAGAAACTATTAAACCAATAACTTTCTCTTTTCTGATCCTCCAAATCACACTAAGTGCAAGAGGAGAGCATACTTTGAGAGGTTATCAATTTTCCTTCCTTGAAATTTTCTTTTTTTTTTTTTAAGAAATTGGCTACCTAATTTCACTTCCCCGGCAACGCCGCCAAAATGTTTGGTCAATTTAGTGTGTTCTAAATTGCTATTTAAAATGTCAATCCGGGATTCGTAAACTGACGAAGTGAAGTGTACTATATGTACAAGATAACCATTTCCTTAGTCTTTTGTCATTTTTGAGTTTTTTTAGTTTGTTTTTGGATTTATCTTTCCCTAATGTGTGATGGCGAAAATGAAAGTTAAGTATGGATGGTAATGGAGATTTATACAGTGATTTTCCAAAACTTAAAAGTGTTCAAAAAGAAATCTTCAAAACAACTGTAATGAAATCAATTCTTAAGAGGAAGTAAATGTATCAAACAGTGAACTAATGACAACGGCCCAGTATCCTTGCTGCTTAATGAAAAAGAAAGTAAAAAATGAACTTAAAGCAACTCAAACTAAAAGCAAAGCAACTAATTCACACTACTTCAACTCTTCTGATCCTTTACCCTTCAGCTCAATCTACCTTGTGGGAAGCAATCATGAACAAGTTAAGCAATATGATATCTAAATGAAAAGAAATTAAATTGCATAAAGGAAACTAATCACACTACTTCAACTCTTCTGATCCTTTACCCTTCAGCTCAATCTACCTTATGGGAAGCAATCACGAATAAGTTAAACAATATGATAATCTAAATTGCAAGAAATTAAATTGCATAAAGGAAACTAATCACACTACTTCAACTCTTCTGATCCTTTACCCTTCAGCTCAATCTACCTTATGGGAAGCAATCATGAATAAGTTTAAGCAATATGATAACTAAATCACACTACAATAAGTAATATTCTGATTCCTTACTAATAGAGTCACTTGACTATAGAAAGAAACCATAAACAAATGAGTAGTATGATGTCTAAGTAGCAGAAAATAAATAAGCAAAACACAATTTGAAAAAGGACAGTGCTGGAATTAAACTTCAGAAAATGAAAATTAGCAGGAAGGACAAGATGATCTCATATGTCAATAGTTATCAAAAATATGAAAATTCGCCCAGGCTGCCTAAGAAAACCTGTAGAAAAGCATTGATCAGCTGACAGCTATAAGAAAACAGAAGTGAAAATGTAAACAGCAGTGAATTAAAACATCAAAACAACATGTTATATACAAGCTAATGATTATGAAAACGGAAACATAATAAAATCAAATGAAAACTATACAGGGCTTTAGTACGCAGGGGCCCTCTGCCACCTCAGCCAGTCAACGAACAGTCACAAGAATGAACTCAGGAAAGTAGTCTTCTCATGTATTAAAGCAGCAGCAAAATATATAAAATAGAGTACAGTGGGGTTTAATAGCAACAGTTCAAAAATTACATCGCAAAAATCTTCCACACAGCGTTCATCAACGCGTTATTTATAATGAAAAAGTGCTAAAACTAACTAACTGAATCCTATGCTATTAATTGCGTTGCCAGAGACACGTAGATCTCCTCAGCCGAGATCTAGCGTAATGGTCATCATCTCTATTAAATCTTCGGAGTGGTAGCTGTTGGATTCAGGTTACGGGGATGATCTCCAGGTGTGCCGATGTCTCCGTGGGCTGAGGATTGTGCCACGTAAACTTTCACGTACTCAAAACAGAGACGTGCCACTGCTAAATTCCTTGGTTGGCTTTGCCCTTGACCCTTGTTGACCGTGACCTTCTATGGATGATTTGGCTGATCTGAAGGGACACGTTCCATGTACCCGTCACCTGTAGCTTGCCCATGTGGCTCGTTTCTTCATAGGACACCTGTAGCATAGCCTTTAACAAAATGGTTGTGGAATCCTATGCTGGCTGCTGAAACCTGTGATGGCTACGGAAACTGACAAGTTTCCGCAGCTGCCTGAACAAAAATTTAAACCAAACAACAGTCATAAGCATAGTTAGAAAACCATGTCAGAAGCTCTTTTTAGACTATAATGCAATGATTTAACAGCTTGATGGATGAAGTAAGTGGAAAAAGAAGGCTGAGAGGGTGTATAGGAAGGTGCAGGTTTGAGGCTCAACATACCCCCACTGTGAAGGTGTTGCATGTCCTCATGCAACCAAAATTTAGTTATTTCCCTCTAATCCATATGTTCTGAGGCTTCTGCTAGGACATCTAGCCCTCTTTTCTTCTTCTTTGATGCTAACATCATCATGGGTTTCCTGACTAGACATTTGAACTTGAGATTAATCAATGCTCTGCTTAACTTTTTGCACTTTTTCTTTAGTTTCTTGTTTTTCTTTTGCCACAGCCCTAAATGGAGCATAGTGTTATCATGGACAATCTTGTCTACCTTGCTCTGCTCTTTGAGTGCTTCATTTTCCTGTTTGATATGCCTATTTAGGACTTCTAATTCAAATACTTCCTGTTTCAAAGACTGAACTTGTGCATCTAGTGGCAGAGTGGTACTCGGTCCTGCAGCTGATTGTTCTAGGGATTCCAGGTAGTTATATACCTCTTGTTGATTAGGATCTACCTCAGGTGTCTTTCTCATACTAAGCTCAAAATCTGGTGGAGGAGGAGGACTGCTCTCTCTTTCCGGCTGAAAAGGGCTTTCATCATGTGGAGGACTTGGTTCAATGCTTGGCCGAGCTGGAGATTTCTCAAGTGTCTCTTCACCTAAATCAATAAAGTGAGGCTGTTTTTCTTGGGTTTTATTCACCTTTCCTTTTAGCCTAGTGCTCCTCCTTAAGTATGGACTAGTACTCTTTTCTTGTGCACTCTGTTTTCCTTTTTGCTTTTTCTTTGCTATAGCAGCAGCCTGAAGATGTACTAGTCTTTTTGACAATGGTTGATAATCCTCCTCTATGGATTGCTCAGGGGATGGATAGACTTCTTGAATGGTTCTTTTGCCTTTTTCTTTCTTCTATTTCTTATTTTTAGCTCTATCTTCTTCTTCTTTTTGGACAGTTTCTTGAGTTTCTATTGTAGGGGAGTCTTGGACTGTAATGTTCTTTTCTTTCCTCCTACTTTTCCTTGGAATCTTTGGTGGACTACTTCCAGAGGCCTCAGATGGCTCTTGGAAGTAGTTTCTTGTCGAGAATTTCTCCCAAGTATCTTTAGTTTTCTTCAACTAGTCCTCAATAAGAATTTTTATGAGTCCATGATGGTAGAGATGAGGTTCAATGTTGCCTATGTGTTTTTGAACTGTAACACTCATCTTTTTCAGACTCAATAGCAGAAAATGAGGCAAATTAAGAATGTGACCCTCTAGGAAATTCATCATCAGTCTAGCATGATACATATACATAGAACCAAAACGACCTTCACACGTGATAAATTTCTGGATGACTAACAGTAGACTAGACCATTCCTCTTTTAGTGCATGAATAGGGATGCCTCTTGTAAATACAGTGGTATCCATACCTTGGTTTTGTAGCATGATTCTCCATATCTAATCGTCCACACTTCTATTTTTAAACCACCTTTCACCTTCTTGAGGTAGGCCTGTGGTAGCTGCTACGGTGGCCTCAGTCACTATGAACTTCATGTCTCCAATCTCCACTGTTTTTCCATCAAACGACCGTGCAAAAGCTTTGGTCACCTCCTTGTTATGGCCTTTAAACTTTTGGATAAATCGTAGCCATCTGGCTTTCTTCAGAAATTCCTTAGTTTGAGGATAACCTTCCAAGTATTTCGGTCCTTCCGGCTCGGCTCTCAGTAATTTTCCCATCCTCTGTTTTAAATTCCAACTGAGAGTTCTTCTACATGTGAGGGTTCATAAAAAATGGCTTGGCTACAGGATTTAGGATAGACTGTAGTGGCTACAATCGGGGTTTAGAACAACTGTAGTGGCTGCAGTCGGGGTTTAGGATAACTGTAGTGACTGCAGTCGGGGTTTAGAACAAACTGTAGTGGCTGTAGCAAAAAATGGAGAACAGGGAATGGAAGTACCTAAATTACCGGAGGAATAAAGGGTGAGCAGCAGTAAACAAGTTCAAAATAAAATGCGGATGCATGCGAGGAGTATGGTATTAGTGGAGTGGTAAATGAATGGAGTAACGTCGGGGTTCTTTTGAATCGGATGACTGTGTATGAAATTTTTACACGTCTCAACAGACGGCTGCGGAAATTACGGCTAAGAAGAACCGTAACACAATAGGTCATGTCTCAAGAGTACGGGTAATAAATGGAAGTGCAGTCAGTCTTGAGTTTAAACTCGGAATAATCATGAGACCGTTGGAGAAATGAATGCAAGGTGTGTGGAGTGATATCGTGGAATAGGAGTGGTAGTGGAGCTATCGTATCAAATCATTGCACATAGTAGAACTTGTTATGGTTTGATAACTATGCGTAATTATGACTTGAATTGTTATTTGATAAATATTTTTGATCATACCTTTGGAAACTTTGTCATTTCTTGCTCAAGGCTTCTAACCAATTGCTATTCCCTGATGTCTTGGAGATGTCCCATGTCTTTAGCTCAATTACACCTGCATTTCATGATTATTGCACTAACAGTTGACTGTAAATTTGAAAAAAGAGTGATGCTGGCTCGGAAATCGTTTCTGGCTGCGGAAACTGCTTCTGGCTGCGGAAACGGTTTCCAGCTGCAGAAACTGAGACAGCACCCTCTTAACTGCAAAAAGATAGTTAGAGAAGAACTAACTGAATGAAAATAGTCCTGAAAGGGACTTTTATTGATGAAATGAAATGGAATGAGTGGAATGAAATGAAAATGAGGTGGAGTGAAGTGAAATGGAAATGAGAATGAGATGGAGGTGAAGTGAAATGGCAAATGAGATGGAGTGAAGATGGAAAAAAAAGGAGAGGAGATTTTTTTTTTGGAAAATATAGAGTGTCAGGTGTCCCTGATTTTCACTCTACATTTTCTGTATAAGACCGCCAATCTATGATTGGTTTTCAGGCTTATACGATTTTTTTTCTTCTTTTTTTTCACTGAAAGAAACAAAGGCTAGGCTGATGGGGGAGAAGGATTCTTCTCCACCAGCCTTATTGCAGAATTCTCCAGGAACATTTTGACAAATTCCTCTTTTGAGAGTGGCTTATGATAAATTTTCAATCGGTGGCCATTCACAATGAGAAGAGTTTGAAATTCATCAATAGTCTTGATTCTTACCGCTCCATTGTTAAAGACTTTGTCAATCTCATATGGCCCAAGCCAATGAGTCTGAAATTTTCGTTTGAAGTGTTTAAACTTGGAATCAAACAGTAACGCCCAATCTCCATCTTGAAACTTTCTCTCTTTGATGTATATGTCATGCCACTTAGCTCTTTGATGTTGAACTAGATCAGTCCTTAAAATTGCATCTTGTCTGATATCATCTAGCTCATTCAGCTGCTCCATTCTGTGCTTTAGGGCTTCTGATAGATTCATCCCCAACTAGATTGCCATCTTGAAAGTCTTGACTTGAAACTCAATGGGGAGTAGGACCTCTTTCCCATAAACAAGTTCATAAGGAGAATGTCCTGTTGTGTTCCTCCATGTAGTTCTGTAGGCCCATAAGGCTTCAAGAAGCCTTTCTACCCAATCTTTTCTGTGTAGATGAACAGTTTTGGTGATGATGCTTTCAAGAACTTTGTTTGTAGACTCCACTTGGCCATTTGCTTGCGGATGGTAAGGAATAGATTTTTTGTGCTTGATTTTATATTCTTCCATCAGCTTTTCCATCAAGTTAGATGTAAATTGACTTCCCTGATCTGTCACAATTTCTCTTGGGACACCAAAACGAGTAAAAATATCCTCAAAAAGAAATTGAACAACTGAATTTTCAGTGGCAGAAGGCAATGCTTTGGCTTCTACCCATTTAGTGACATAATCAGTGCATACCAATATATACTTCTTTTGTCTAGATGGTGGATTAAAGGGTCCAATGAAATCTAAAGCCCATTTTTCAAAGGGTTCGATGAGTACCTGTGGTTGTAATGGCATTTCATTTGAAAGAGTCGGTCTCCCAACTCTTTGGCAGCTGTCACACCTTCTGACATATTGTTTTGCATCTTTGAAAAGGGAAGGCCAACAATATCCTAAAGAAATGATTTTATAGGCCGTCCTTTTGTCAGCAAAGTGTCCACCGCATGGTTCATCATGACATGCCTTGAGGATGTTAGGCATTTCATCTTCCCAAACACATCTTCTGATCACACAATCTAGCCCTGTTTTAAACAATTCATTAGAAATCCATGAGTAACTTGAACTCTCCTGAATAATTTTTCTTTTTTCACGAGGAAATAGATGTGGAGGTAGCTTCCCTGTAACCAAATAGTTAGCAATATCTGCATATCAAGGAGTCTTAGTAGTTACTGCAAACAAATATTCATCTGGAAACTTATCCTCTACAGGAGAATCTTCGTTAGTATTTTGGATTCTAGACAAGAATTCAGCTACTGTATTTTATTTCCCTGGTCTATCCAACACAGTAATATTGAATTCTTGTAAAAGTAAGAGCCATATTGTAACTCTGCCATTAGTAACAGGTTTATTCATGAGATATCTAATTGCAGAATGATCAGTATGGACAAAATTTTCATAGCCAATTATATAGTGTCTAAACCTATTGATTGCATGAACAACAGCTAAGAACTCTTTCTCAGTCACAGTATAGTTTAACTCAGTGGAAGTCAAATTTTTACTAGTGTAGTAAATGGCATAAGGAACTAAATCCTTTTGTCCCAACACAACTCCTAGAGCTGTATCTAAAGCATCTGTGGAAATATGGAAAGGAAGTTTCCAATTTGGACCTCTCAAAATGGGTGCTTCAGATATTCTTGTTTTCAAAGTTTCAAATGCAGATTGACAATCAGGATCCCATTTGAATTCACAATCTTTTGTAAGTAATTTTAAGAGTGGAGATGCTATTTTGGTGAAGTTTTCAATAAATCTTCTATAGTATCCAGTAATTCCAAGAAAACTTCTAACATCTTTTTGACAATTTGGAATAGGAAACTTGGAGATGACTTCAACTTTTGATCTATCAACTTTAATCTCATCTCCTGAAATATGATGTCCTAAAAAAATCCCTTCAGTAAACATCATAAAGAATTTTTCATGACTTAATGATAGGTTTTTTTCTTTACATCTTATAAGGAATTTTTCCAAATTCTCTAATGCCTCTTCAAACGAATTACCATAAACTGTAAAATCATCCATATAAACCTCTACACAATCATGGATTAGATCAGAAAAGATTCCTAGTACTGCCCTTTAAAATGTTGCGGGTGCATTACATAATCCAAAAGGAAGTACTCGATAAGCAAAAGTTCCCCATGGACAGGTAAATGTGGTCTTGTCCTGATCTTCAGGTGCTACCTGAATCTGATTGTAACCACTAAAACCATCCAAAAATGAAAAATACTTTTTGCCTGCTAAAGTATCTAATACCTGATCGATAAAGGGTAAAGGAAAGTGATCCTTCAAAGTTGCTTTGTTCAATTCTCTGTAATCAATCCATACCCTCCATTTACCATTCTTTTTAGGTACTATAACCAAAGGAGAAACCCATCGGCTATCTGAAATTGGATAAATGAAGTTTACATTAAGTAACTTTTGGAGCTCTTCTTTCACTATCTCCCTAAGGTTTGGATTCATCCTTCTCTGAGGTTGTCTGATTGGTCTACTGTTTTCCTCAATGTAGATGTGATGAATGCAAGTCTTAGGGTCAATACCTTTCATATCGGTATACTCCCATGCAAATGCAGTAGAATGTTTTTGCAAGATTTTTGTTAGTTCTTCCTGTTGTGATCTTTCCAAATTTTTGTTGATATTCAATGTTTTTCTTGGAAAGATCTCAATGGCGGAACTACCAAATTCTTCCATAGAGAAAAGAGACATTTGTCTAGATGATAGATACTCAATTTCGGAATCTAACTGAAATTGTGTGTGGTCATATTCTGAAGATGTTTCAAAATTTTCTAATGTGTTCAGAATTTGACTAGCTTCACTAACTTCAGAAACGGTAAAGACAGGTTGTATAGTATCTTCATCATCAATCCACTCATTATCTCTTATTTCTGTAATTGCTTTTGCTGGAGGATACAGATTGAATTTATTTGTCGAATTACCATCAGAAATATACATATCCCCAGACTTACAACTGATGAAAGCATCGGCTGTGGCTAGCCAAGGTCTTCCTAAGATGAGAGTATCTCCTCCTAAATTACTCTTGGGAGTTAAAATCATGAAATCCATTGGATATTCCCAAGAGTCTAAGGAGACTGAAATGTCTTCTAATACACCATCTGGTTTAATAATTAATCGATCTGCAAGTTGTAGTAAAGTAGGTGTAAAGAGAAGATTAGGAAGTTTCAGCTGTTCCATAGTCTGTCTACTCATAATGTTGACAGCAGCCCCTAAATCAATAAAAGTATTTAGAATTTCAACCCCATTGATATGTGTTTTGACAATTGGACTACCGGGATCTACATACTTCTGCATAGTAATTTTTCCCATCATGATGTCTGCAATTTTCCCTACAAGGTGGATTCTTCTTGTGTCTCTAGGTTTCCTTCCTGGTCTTTTAAGACTCAACTCCTTTATTGTTTTTGCTAGAATAGGAATCTCTTTAATGGCTTGTAACAAGGGAATCTTGATACAGACATTTTTCAATTCATCTAAAAAATCATAGTCAGGCAACAAGATTTGTTTTTCCACCCCTTTGTCAATTTGTAATCTTTCAGGAAAAGGAGGTGGGGATGAAGATGCAGGTTGCTCAACTATAGGAGTTGTGGGGGTTAGCTCTTTTTCTTTTTCTTTCTGAGTGTTTGGGTTTTGAAGAGATGCTTCAGAACCCTTATTGGCTTCAAGAGATTCTTCCTCAGAAATGCTTTGATTTTGGGCATCTATAGAAGGTTTATCTAGAATTCTACCAGATCTAAGTTGTACATCATTGAGAGGAACAATCATATAGGTAGGAAATTGTTGACCTTCTATCATGTAAGCATTTTGAGGGTTTTTATTATTGGGGTTTGGCAATGGCTGAGAAGGAAGTTGATTTGACTTCTGTTGGAATGGAAGCAAGAGTTGAGAATTTGGGTTTGTTGAGAGGGTTGTTGTTGTTGAAATGGCAATGATAGTTGTGGGTTTTGATTTGGAAGTTGTGGAGCTTGTTGGTTTTGAAAAGATGGAGGATATTGATAAAATTGAACAAATCTCCCATAAGGATTTTGCATACCTTGTCCCCATGATTGAAAAGGATTTTGAGGTTGGGACCAAGGTTGTTGCCAAGGATTCCAATTTGGTGGGGGTTGAAAGTTCATATAGTTGTTAAACCCTTGATTTTGTTGCCCCTGCCAAGGTCTCCTTGCAACAAAACAAAGAGACTCAATTGTGTTTGGATCTTCTTGAAAGACAGCTTTGAGCCTTGGAATTGAAGGACAATCCTTGGTCTCATGATTCTCTGAACAAATCGCACATGTTTCTACAACTTTTGCATCCAAGGGACATTCCCTGAGAGCATATTTTTTTCTACATTTTGGGCAAAAGATGGCTAAAGCTTCAGCTTCTGCTTTCTGCTTATTGTGGATCTTAAGAGTGTCTAGTTGCTCACTAAGACTCCCTAAGATATCAGTTTTGAATTCATCAAGCATATTGCCAATTTCAGCCCTACTTACTGATCCAGTTGCAGATTTGTTTGCTCTGATGAGAGAAGGATCTCTAGGCCCTTTTCCAGTTTTAGATTTCCCTCTTGAGAGATGGACACACAGTTCTGCTATGTCATGAAGTGGAAGTTGAGATATGTCTCATTTTCCCATCATGTTCAAAATATCTATCCATTCATCTCTAATGGCTTTTAATAGAAAGCCTTTCAAGGTCTCCTCATCTAAGTTACTCATTTTTGCTCTTTTCAGATTGTATTGGAATCTTTCAAGTAAATCCTCCAAGTTTTCATCTTCTTTTTGTACCATTTTAAATACTTCATCCTTGTGGTTGGTAGGCATACAATAATCCATGTATCTATCCAAAAATGTTTGTTTCATATCATTCCAAGTTCTAATGGATTGAGTGAGTAATCCCATGAACCATTTCAAAGCAGCTCCTTTCAATGTTGAAGGAAACAGTTTGATTTTTTGAGAGTCTTCCAGATAATCATAGGTTCGACACACGACCTCAAACTCAAATAGAAATGTTTCAGGATCTTCATTTCTTAACCCATGAAAGTTTGGGAGGACATATGGTGAAATATTTTTCATTGTTGCTCGAGAATCCTCATCGACTATAGGAAATCCAAATGAGTTATCTCCATCCCTATTTCCCCCATTGTTACCTCTACCTCCTCCATTATTTCCTCCTCCCCCTCCTCTACCTCTACCTCTACCAAATCCGTTAACTCCCTCTTCTATCATGGTAGTTTTCTCAGAGATTTTAGAGTCCTCTGGTTCCTCTACTAATGGCGAACGAGGAGGAATTTCTCCCTCTTCTTCCTCAGATGATTCTACTTCTTCAATTACAATGTGTCTCCCTGTAGAAGAAAAGAAAGGATATTTTCCTAATTCAGATTCAATGGATGGTGAGGAAGAGTCTCCTAACTCAACTACTGTCTCTTGAATTCCAGGAATCCTAGGGCTAGGAGTGTAGGTTGGAGATGATGGAGGTGTCTCTTGTCTATTCCTTGAGGTAGAAGGAGTTGTCAAAATCGAACTCTTGGCTCTAGCTAAAAACCTTCCCCTAGAATCTCTTGCTCTATGCATGTCATTTTTTTATTTTTCTTCAAGTCGGACTAATAATTCTCTTTCTGATCTTCCAGGTCACTCTAGGTGCAAGAAGAGAGCATACTCAAGAAACTATTAAACCAATAACTTTCTCTTTTCTGATCCTCCAAATCACACTAAGTGCAAGAGGAGAGCATACTTTGAGAGGTTATCAATTTTCCTTCCTTGAAATTTTCTTGTTTTTTTTTTAAGAAATTGGCTACCTAATTTCACTTCCCCGTCAACGGCGCCAAAATGTTTGGTCAATTTAGTGTGTTCTAAATTGCTATTTAAAATGTCAATCTGGGATTCGTAAACTGACGAAGTGAAGTGTACTACATGTAGAAGATAACTATTTCCTTAGTCTTTTGTCGTTTTTGAGTTTTTTTAGTTTGTTTTTGGATTTATCTTTCCCTAATGTGTGATGGCGAAAATGAAAGTTAAGTATGGATGGTAATGGAGATTTCTACAGTGATTTTCCAAAACTTAAAAGTGTTCAAAAAGAGGAAGTAAATGTATCAAACAGTGAACTAATGACAATGGCCCAGTATCCTTGCTGCTGAATGAAAAAGAAAGTAAAAACTGAACTTAAAGCAACTCAAACTAAAAGCAAAGCAACTAATTCACACTACTTCAACTCTTCTGATCCTTTACCCTTCAGCTCAATCTACCTTGTGGGAAGCAATCATGAACAAGTTAAGCAATATGATATCTAAATGACAAGAAATTAAATTGCATAAAGGAAACTAATCACACTACTTCAACTCTTCTGATCCTTTACCCTTCAGCTCAATCTACCTTATGGGAAGCAATCATGAATAAGTTAAACAATATGATAATCTAAATTGCAAGAAATTAAATTGCATAAAGGAAACTAATCACACTACTTCAACTCTTATGATCCTTTACCCTTAAGCTCAATCTACCTTATGGGAAGCAATCATGAATAAGTTTAAGCAATATGATAACTAAATCACACTACAATAAGTAATATTCTAATTCCTTACTAATAGAGTCACTTGACTATAGAAAGAAACCATAAACAAATGAGTAGTATGATGTCTAAGTAGCAGAAAATAAATAAGCAAAACACAATTTGAAAAAGGACAGTGCTGGAGAAAATGAAAATTAGCAGGAAGGACAAGATGATCTCATATGTCAATAGTTATCAAAAATATGAAAATTCACCCGGGCTGCCTAAGAAAACCTGTAGAAAATCATTGATCAGCTGACAGCTATAAGAAAACAGAATTGAAAATGTAAACAACAGTGAATTAAAACATCAAAACAGCATGTTATATACAAGCTAATGATTATGAAAACAGAAACATAATAAAATCAAATGAAAACTATACAGGGCTTTAGTGCGCAGGGGCCCTCTGCCACCTCAGCCAGTCAACGAACAATCACAAGAATGAACTCAGAAAGTAGTCTTCTCATGTATTAAAGCAGCAGCAAAATATATAAAACAGAGTACAGTGGGGTGATAATAGCAACATTTCAAAAATTACATCGCAAAAATCTTCCACACAGCGTTCATCAACGCATTATTTATAATGAAAAAGTGTTGAAACTAACTAACGGAATCCTATGCTATTAACTGCATTTCCAGAGACACGTAGATCTCCTCAGCCGAGATCTAGCGTAACGGTCATCATGTCTATTAAATCTTCGGAGTGGTAGCTGTTGGATTCAGGTTACGGGGATGATCTCCAGGTGTGTCGATGTCTCCGTGGGCTGAGGACAGTGCCACGTAAACTTTCACGTGCTCAAAATAGAGACGTGCCACCGCTAAATTCCTTGGTTGGCTTTGCCTTTGACCCTTGTTGACCATGACCTTCTATGGATGATTTGGCTGATCTTAAGGGACACGTTCCATGTACCCGTCATCTGTAGCTTGCCCATGTGGCTCGTTTCTTCATAGGACACCGGTAGCATAGCCTTTAACAAAATGGCTGCGGAATCCTGTGCTGGCTGTAGAAACCTGTGCTGGCTGCAGAAACTTGTGCTGGCTGCAGAAACCTGTGCTGGCTGCGGAAACTGACAAGTTTCCGCAGCTGCTTGAACAAAAATCTAAACCAAACAACAGTCATAAGCATAGTTAGAAAACCATGTCAGAAGCTCTTTTTAGACTATAGTGCAATGATTTAACAGCTTGATGGATGAAGTAAGTGGAAAAAGAAGGCTGAGAGGATGTATAGGAAGGTGCAGGTTTGAGGCTCAACATGTATATGTGTATTTCTAATCAATTTGATGGAGTAATTGAGCAGGTTGAACGACCGAGGAAAGAATCTAACACGTTAAATGGTAAACTGCATATCTTTGACCAATATCAAGAGTGATGTTCCCGCAAGGTTCAAGCTCGTTAAAAATAAACCTGCCACTGAGCATAGTTTCTCCTGGTTCAAGCTCATTAAAAAATGAAACCACCTTTGGTAAATAACCTTTGTGATCGCCTTGCTATCAGCCTTTTTGAACCTTGGTTGTGTTCCTAACGTCACCTCCATTCATTTGGCCGATCATATGCTTCCACTTGATTGTTGACCCTTTTGAGGAACAATTGCGACGAGTGATTATGATTGCCACCCTCTTCACACTGCCATGTTTTGAGAAGTTCCAAACTTACCTGGAACCAGTTTCTACCCGAAAATACCACTCATTCCTAAAAAACGAGTCCCTTTTAAACTCTTTTTAGACTCGTTAAATATAAAAAGATTGTCGAGCCCTTGGCCTTTCCAGCTCGTTAAAGTAAGGGGAATGCCATCCCTCCCATATATTTTAATCTTTTTGGACATGAGGGATTATCAAACAAAAAGATCAAGCGCTTGTCTTTTTCGGCTCATTAAAGCGATCGAAAAGTCATCCCTTTTGTATTATTTTATATTTTTTCAAACTTAAGGGATTATGCCACGAAAAAGGACTGTTGGAGTTTCCTTTTCATCCCTTTTCAAACTCTCTAAACATGAAAAGGACCGAGTTATCTTTTTCGTTAAACTCGTTAAAACAATAGCGACAAACTTGTCCACCCAGACAAGAACGAGTCTCACTGACGCTAGGCTCGCTAAAAACAGAGCGACAGGTTTGCCCGAAGGGAAAATTATAGACCAAGCATATGTTATCCTCCTCAATCTTGACAAAAATAAAGAGGTACTGGTCAGCAATGACTGGGGAAAAAGGGAAGAAAAATTGAAGAATTTTATTGGTAGCAGGTTGCTCTTGAACATGACACTTTCACTCCATCACCATGAGTGAGTTGGGTTGGGTTTTTCCATTCACCATATCACCATTGGTCCTCCGTACCATCCATAGGGTTAACACTACAAATCCATATCAGTGTCGCCGACATGTTTAAGAGAAGTCATTCAGAGAATTCACCATCCAACAAACACCTCATCCACTGTAATAACTCCACCCTTCATTTTTCATGACCGCCATTCCTGAACCTTATATCATCAAATCGTTTTCACCTCCAGAAAAATCATTTGCTTCGTTTCGCATCGTAGATGTGGGATACATCAAGGCCCTCCTACGATAGGTCACTTCTTGTTGACATCAGCTCATTATCCAAGAAGTTGACTTAGAAACAACCCTTTCAGTACTTTGAAGCTTGCATGCCTTAATGGCAAGTTTCTCACTTCCGGCGACAGGTTTACATCAATGACCTTTGACCGAAAGATTTTACATGGTGTTTGACATCAACTCATATATTCACACCACGTGAATTGTACTGTAGTACCTTGAGGGTCATTATCATTATCGGTGATTCCTCTCGCGCTTATTAACAACTTACATTATTGGCTGGTAATCAGGCGATGTCCTTCCATGTTCGACTTCAGAACATCTTTTTCACATGGATCGACTTGTACAATCGGGTGAAGATTGAACGAGTTTGAAGACCCCGGATCTAGTTTCATCCATCCAGGCTACGATATATTCAGGAACATAAAGACATCAAATGTGCACAGAATCTACACAGATAGTCATCTAAGCAAAAGAAGATGACTCTTCATATGAAGAATCACTCTGTCCTATGTACATGAAAATGAATTTATGAAGCTGAGCATGGGAATGCCCACCTTAGCTAGATCATGAAAATAATATGATGATGATGTATTTTATTGTATCTTATACAGGTCACCTTCCAGTTCGAATACCTCGGATCCTCATGATAAAGCATTTCACTCGACATCAGAAGATTTATGACCTCATGCTTTAGGGGGCAACTGTTATAGACATATTTGGGCACTATAACCCCAAACTCATATGTCCATAAACCAAGGGATCTTTAGTCCCTAAAAGTGTTGTTTCATACCCTAAAGGATCAAGGTCAACTGATTACATCATTTCCCAGAAGTTCCACCTGAAAAACAACTCAGAACTGGCCAAGATTGGACCATACTGACTGCTCCATGGTCAAGGTGCGATGCATACTGGCTGTCACACTAGCTAGGTGCGATGCATACTGGTTGCCACACTAGCCAGGTGTGATTCATACTGAAATGGCCTTTTGTGGGGTGCGATGAGTGAGAATAGACAAATGGCAGAGACAGTTTTCTAAGTGGATGATCATGGAATCTTCCAGAAACTTCTCCTGTGACACTTGCCTCTCTGAATTCGCCCAGGGATGAGTAAGAGATCATTGAAATCTTCAAGTGGAACCAAGAACTATCAATGGAATGAAACTAATCAAAAACCCAAAGTTGACTCACACCCTTGCAAGACATCTATAAATGGATCCCTCATTTGAGAGATATGCAGGTTGGAATTTTGTAATTTGTAAGGAAGTGTTGTTGGTTTATCTGTGAGAAGAGACATTGTACTATTGGGTGATCTTGCTTTTCATGAGGTGAAGAGGGCTTCTATGCTGGGAGGATGATGCTAGATCAGACAGATGGGTTCTAATCCTCTCTTCTATTATTAGTAAATTTCTTTGAGTTTTCCTCCATATAATCGTGTATTTGTGAATCTTATTGTTTATGAATGCAATTGTATGGTCAATGTGTTTCTAATTCTGCATTGTTTATGATGATTTAGATAGAGATGATTTAATGATTTTCTATTACTTTGACTCTATAGGTACTCTTTGAAGAGGGACAAGTAGGAGAAGAGTGGTGAATTCTATCAAGGGAAAGAGAAATCAAGCAAGGATCAAAGCGGAAGATCCAGGTTGGTCCTCTTTTCTTCCCTCTTATCTATTACACTTAAAGGAAATCTCGAATTTCTTTGATTATTTGTTTCTAAGATAGCTACCCATATTAGTGGGACTAGCAGTTCAAATCAACACTAGTTTTCCCTTAAACAGTATGTCGGGGACGAGGAATGCAGACGTGGGATTTATTATTTTATTACGAAAAGAGGTTTGTGCGATGGAGACAAATCAAGGATTTTGTGGACCTGAGTAGAGACTATTTTGACAATCATCTGTAAATACTCAAGCATTGTTTTGAAAGGCGATGATGCAATTAGAGAGTTATATTTTGTTGCCTTGAAAAATAAATATCAATAGGGGGGACAAAGATGATCCATATAGGGAAGAATTGTGGGAGTAGGATTGTTTCTAAAATTATATCTATAGGCAAGTTAAGGAACTACTATAGAGGATTAGTGCAGGTGCAACCAAATTCTCATAATTCAAGGAATTTTTCAGTGTGATTTGATGCTCATCAGTGACAAGGAAGTTGCAAATACTTATTGTTACATTCAGGTACCATTTGAGTTGCATCCTAAAGTCTCTAATTATTTATTGATAGTCCTTATTGTGTCCTTGTCTCTCTTAATTTCATTATGGTAGGATTGGAATGGGTTAAAAAATCAAGCATATCATTGAGTAAAATAGACACCCACATGTCACTACATGTCATTGTGCATACTCTTTATTTTTTATACAATTAGAAGTGAGCAATATGATGTGTGCACAACTAAAAATCCTATCATGCATGATGAATCCAATCTTAGCATGGAAATCGAAACCAAGAATCATAAAATATCAATAAATTTGTGACACGAAGCAAAAAACAGAATAAAAGATTCTATGTTGACATTGTCTATTTAGTGCAAGATACTACTAATATTTCATAATTTTCAGAGATGGTGGATGTCATGAAGATGCCCTCAAGCAAAGTTACTGACTTGAAGATAAGATGGTCAGTACAACTATTTACTTTAAATAGGCTAAATTTAGGTAATTAAAACAAGTTTGAAAATAACTAGAAACACCACCCCTGTGTTGGCATTATGATTCTGGTATGGCTCTATGTTACAGATGTTGTACTTGATGGCAACACCCTCAAGCGACAATGCTCTGATCAGGCTCTCAAAATGTTGAAAATTAAGAGGTACGCAGGAGAATAGTTCAAAAGGTGCGTACACGCAGGTACGCCATGAAGGGACTGTGGCCAGACACGCAGGTCACCCGTTCAGAGGGTGCGTACCCCCAGTGCACTTACTTCAAGGCAGAGAAGTGCACTCACGTGGGGTTTCTTATGTTTGGCCCGTGGTATTTAGCCCGCCGTTCTTGATTCTATGGTTTTGGCCCGTGGTATTGTTTTATATTATTATTATTATTGAGCCCCATGTTTTTGGGCCCTTGTATTGGTTATCTATGGTATTGATCCATGTTTTTAGGAAGAGCTTGCCTATATAAAGCAAAGGAGATCACTTGGCTAAGTATCTTTTGCAAATTGGATATCTTAAGATCTGAAATATTGGGTTATTGTTTCAAAAAGCTTGATCTATATAAAAGTGAAGTTGAAAGCGAATCTATGAAGGGTGATCTCTCGAGCGCATGATCAGATTTGGGCATCTGACGATCTGTAGCACACTGGTGGACTGCCAATTCGGCCCTAACCAGAGGTACGCAGGTGATTAACGGTGCAAGTGCGTGGGTACGCAGAACAGAAGAAGGTGCACTGCGTGGGTACGCAGAGCAGAAGAAGGCGCAGTGCGTGGGTATGCAGCGCGACAGAGGATCAGGTGCGTAGCGCGGCGCTTCAGAAGCCGCAGGTGCGTAGGTACGCGGCGCGATAGCATCTGTGGGTGCGTGGCAACAGTAGCAGTACGCGACGCGATAGTATCTGAGGGTGCGTGCCTACAGTAACAGTACGGAGCGCGATTGTAGAAACTGTGCGTGGGTACATGGTGCAGTAGAAGGGTCTCTGCGTGTATACGCAGGGGAGCAGAAGGTGAAGTGCGGGGCCACGCAGGCCAGATAAAGAAAAACTGTGTATCTGTCTTAAGATCTTTTGTTGGCTGACTTTTCTCTGTTGATAAGGTGTTCTGGGTTTAGTTTACTGTTATTGTTGATCTGGTTACTGCAGTTGACTGGGTGAATTACTTGTACTTGATGATCTCTTGATGTTTATGGATCCAGTTTGAAAATTTATGAAAAGTGGTCCTTGAAAGAAAAGAAGTAGGGGGTTGTAGCTCCCTTCCAGGAGAGACTGGAAAACGAGAGAGAGTTGTAGCTCTCTGTAGGTTGCAGCCTGCGTACTGGTAAAGCACTGCACCAGTACAAAACCATTGTAAAAGGAGTTTATAATTTGAAAGAAGATAGAGACATATTGCAGCAGGTGGTTTTCACCCACATTGGGTTTCCACCTTACATCTGGTGTTCTTTGGTGTGACTATCTGTTTTCTTTGTTCATGCTCATTATTTTATGGTACTGACATGCAAAAATAATTTAAAGTATAAATAAGGAAGATTTATTAAAAGAACTTGATAATACTGATTCACCCCCCTCTCAGTATTATTTCCAACAATTGGTATCAGAGCAGGTCCTTCAGAGAAGCTTGATCGCTTGGAGGAAGATCATTCATCATGAGCAACTACGAGAGGGAAGCATCAATCAGGCCACCAATCTTTGATGGGACAAACTTCAATTATTGGAAGGTAAGAGCTACTGCCTATCTTCAATCTCTTGGTACAGAAGTTTGGGATATCATAGATACAGGCTACACTTTTCCTTCAGCTACTCCTACAAATTCGGCCGAGAAGAAGAAATATGAAACAAATGCTAAAGCAGTCAATACTCTGCTAGGATGCTTATCTCAAACAGAATTCGTAAAGGTTATGCAATATAAATACGCAAAGGAAATATGGGACAAGATTGTCTTGAGCTATGAAGGAGATGAACAGGTAAAGCGTGCTAAACTTCAAACTCTCAGGATTCAATATGAGAATCTCAGAATGTATAATGATGAAAGTGTGGCTAACTATTTTCTTCGAGTAGATGAGATTGTTAATTGCATGAAAAACTTGGGTGAAGAAATAAAAGAGGTTATTGTGGTTGAAAAAGTTCTAAGATCATTGTCCCCCAAGTTTGAATCTAAAGTGTCTGCAATAGAAGAAAAGGAAAATCTACGAATTCTTACTATGTCTCAGCTACACAGAATTCTAACTGCTTATGAAATGAGAAAGGGAGGTCCATCAGACAGAAGAGAAGTTGCTTTCAAGGCTTCAGGTAAAGGAGACTATTATGAAGCAAGTCACGTGCCAGAAGAAGAAGAAGAAGAATCAAATTTTGTCAGAAATCTTCAAAGGACTTCTGGAAGGTTCAGAGGTAAGCTACCTTTTAAATGATTTGCTTGTGGAAGAGTAGGTCATTATGCTGCAAAATGTCCTTATAAGGATAAAGGAAAGGAGCCTGCTAGATGGAACAAGAAACGGATTGCAAATAAGAAAAGCTACTACACTCATGAAGATAGTGATGGTCTATCAAATAGTGATGAAGATGAACGAGGTAATGACTATAAACTTTTAATGGCATTTGAAGATGATGATTACATGGATGCTATAGATGTGGATAGCTTTTGTGAAGAAATTTCTAGACTCAAGACATGTATAGAAGAAAAGAATAGGATCATTGATACTCTACAACTTCAAATTGATGAAAAAGAAAAATATCTTGAAAAGTTAGAAGGTGAAATTGTTGGTCTTAGAAAAGAGATTGAGAAAACAAAGGCTATTAATCTTAAGTTTGTCAAAGGATCTGAAACTCTGGATGAGATCATCAATGTACAGCCTTCTCCTCTAAACAAGACAAGTCTGGGCTATAATGGAGAAACTTCTCAAGCATCCACCTCAAAAAGTTATCTTGATGCAGCAAGAAAGAATGAGCAAAAGCACAATGGAGATCACCAGGTAAAGCAGGGACCAATTACAAACAAAGACTATCAGGCAAATCAAGGGCAATCCGTCTTAAGGATGAACAAAAGCTACAACCAGCCACAGGTAAAATCCTCTCAATTTGCTTCAAGAATGAATGACAATAGAAATTACAATCATTTGGCCGGAAGACTGGATAACCGCAGAAGTTTCTTCAATGGACAATGATTTTCTTGCCATAACTTTGGTCACAAAGCAGCTCAATGTGTTGCATATAAAACAATCATGACTAGAGAAGCTCAAAAACAAAGAAGTATGACCGGGATTACAAAAAGGACCTATAACAACTTTTCGGTTCTTGAAAATGAAGTTGAATGTTCTATTTGCAATAATTTTGGTCATGAAGATTCTGAATGCAGGAGCAGGTTTCAGCAGACAAAGGAACAAGCCTCAAGCGCCAAAACATGGAGAATAAAGGAACCACAAACAGAAAGATGTGGAATAGCATTTTATGCAGAGGGACAGGAAAATCTATGGTACATTGACAGTGGATGTTCGAAGCATATGACAGGTGATAAAGAAAAACTTGAATCATATTCTGCTCTAGAAAAGGGAAAGAAAGTTTCTTTTGGAAATGATACTCCTGCAACTATAAAAGGAAAAGGCACTGCTCAGTTAAAAGAAAAGGTCAAAGCTGGAAATGTTTTGTATGTTGATGGATTGAAGCATAATCTTCTGAGTGTCAGCCAGATGTGTGATCAAGGAACCGAGGTGATATTTAGATCAAATGGATGTCTTGTTCGTGATCTTGATATAGGTAAAACGGTGATCAAAGGTAAAAGAACTCCAAATAATCTATTCATATTTGAAGAAGGGCAACAACAATGCTATCTAAGCAAGGATTATGAACACTGGTTATGGCACTGGAGGTTGGGGCATCTAAGCTTTTCACAAATAAGGAAAGCATGCAGATATCAGGCAGTTCGCGGTCTTCCAGATATCAAAATTCCAGACAACACCATATGCAAATCATGTCAGTTTGGAAAGCAAACCAGAACTAACTTTCCAGAGAAGGAAGGATCAGCTAGCATACCTCTTGAGCTTGTACATACAGATGTATGTGGACCATTCAGGAAAAGGACACCTCGAGGAGAAGAATACTTGATATTATTCATTGACGATTTCTCTAGGTTTGTCTGGTTAGGACTTATGAAGCCCAAAGATGAAGCATTCAAAAAATTCAAATCCTTTAAAGCCTTGGTTGAAAATGAATCAGGATACAAAATTAAGTGCCTCAGATCTGACAGAGGTGGGGAGTTTACCTCAGATGAATTTTTCGATTTCTGTGAAGAACATGGGATAAGAAGAGAATTCTCTACAGCTAGAACTCCTCAGAAAAATGGAGTAGTGGAAAGAATGAACAAAACAGTCCAACAAATGGCTCGTGCTATGCTTGATGAGTCTGGAACTCCCGCAACTTTCTGGGGTGAAGCTACATATGCTGCGGTTGTTATTCTCAACAAAACAAATGTCCGGGTGAACAGCACTCAAACTCCTCATGAGCTCTGGTATGGTGAGACTCCTTCGGTAAAGCACTTCAAAATCTTTGGGAGCAAATGCTATATTAAGAATACTGATGAGCAACTTGGCAAACTTGAACCTAGAGCAGATGAAGGCATTCTTCTTGGTTATTCTCCACACAGCAAAGCATACAAGTGCTACAATAAAAGACTTGGAAGAATTGTTGACAGCATTGATGTAGTGGTTGATGAGAAGGGATACATTCCTAGGCAAGTAAATCATGAAGATATCGAAGAAGTTGAAGACTACCCTCAAAGAAAGAATGATGAAGAAGAAGAACCTCAAGAAGAACCAGAGGAGCAGATAAGGATAGAAGAGAAGACTCCATCCAGATATGTTCAGAAGAATCATCCAGAATCTCATATTTTGGGGCAGAAAGAAGCAGGTGTACAAACAAGAAGAACAGTTGCAGAAGCTTCAAGCTATTTGGCATTACTCTCTTCCACTGAACCACAAAATGTGAAAGAGGCATGCAAAGATGAATGTTGGGTGAAAGCAATGGATGAATAACTTGAGCAGATCGAAAAGAACAACACTTGGGAGCTGGTTCCTAGACCAAAGGATAAGAATGTTATAGGGACAAAATGGGTCTTCAAAAATAAATTGAATGAAAATGGAGAAGTAATTAGAAACAAGGCCAGACTTGTTTGTAAAGGGTATGCGCAGCAAGAAGGAATAGATTTTGAAGAAACCTTTGCTCCTGTTGCAAGACTTGAGGCCATCCAATGTTCCTTGCTCTCTCAAGCTTTCAAAATTTCAAAGTATTTCGAATGGACGTGAAATCAGCCTTTCTGAATGGAGACTTGGAAGAAGAAGTATACATTGAGCAGCCAGATGGTTTCATTCTTGGAAATGATCCAAATCTTGTATGCAGATTGAAAAAGGCTCTCTATGGTCCCAAACAAGCTCCAAGGGCTTGGTACTATCGGTTGGACAAATATCTTCATCAACAAGGTTTTTCAAAAGGATCAGCAGACAACAATCTTTATATAAAAGTTGAAAATGACAAATTGCTAATACTTGTTGTGTATGTAGATGACATTATATTTGGCAGCAATGAAGAAGCTATGAGTCAAAGCTTTGCCTTGGTGATGCAGAAAGAATTCGAAATGTCCTTGCTGGGAGAACTAACATATTTTCTTGGTTTGCAAATCCAACAAAAAGAAGGAGGGATCTTTTTGTCTCAAACCAAGTACCTCAAGCAGATTTTGAAGAAATATGGAATGGAAGATGCAAAACCAGTATGTACACCCATGGTCACAGGATGTAGCCTCAGTGCAAATGATGAATCAGTAGCAGTGCATCAACCAACCTACAGATCTATGATTGGAAGTTTACTTTATTTGACAGGTACCCGACCAGACATCATGCATGCAGTGGGAATAGTTGGAAGATTTCAAGCAAATCCGAAGGAAACTCATCTTTAGGCAGTGAAGAGAATCTTTAAATATCTTCAAGGGACTCAAAATTATGGCTTATGGTATCCTAGAGATACAGATCTCACACTTCACGCTTATACAGATGCAGATTGGGCAGGAAGCGTGGATGACAGGAAGAGCACAAGTGGTGGTGCGTTCTTTATGGGTTCCAGATTAGTATCTTGGTTCAGCAAGAAACAGAGTTCGATTGCCTTGTCTATAGCTGAAGCAGAATATGTTGCTGCTGCATCTTGCTGCACTCAACTCCTTTGGATGATGCAGACCTTGCAGGACTTTCAAATCACTTGTACGCCACCTATCTCCATCTTATGTGATAACACAAGTGCAATCAGCATTTCAAAGAACCCAGTCATGCATTCAAAGACCAAGCACATACCGATCAAGTATCATTTTCTCCGGGAACAAGTACTTGAACAAAAGGTCAAGTTGGAGTATGTTCCTTCTAAGGAACAAGTTGCTGATATACTCACCAAACCATTGCCCAGGGAGACCTTTGAATACCTCAGGCAAAAGCTGGGGGTTGTTGATGCATCATCTTGTTGAATCTCTTCTGATGCGTACATGTGCTGGGTTGCGGATTGGTTGAAGATCGAATGGCACAGGTTCAGGGGGAGCATATAATGCATTGTTGGCATTATGGAGGACGTACAGAAGAAGATCATGGATGCTGGTCTGAATATTGCTGCAATATGTCTCTATCTCTTTCATGGTCAGTTATGGTGTTTTGGTGTCTTATGGTTCTTATTTGCAGATCTGGTTTATAGTCAGGGGGAGCACGTTCTTAGGGGGAGCATAACCCTTTGCCCTTGATGTCAAAGGGGGAGAATGATGTTGAGGATCTTGAGGTTTCCATCAAGTCCAAAGGGGGAGATTTTTGGCATTATGATTCTGGTATGGCTCTATGTTACAGATGTTGTACTTGATGGCAACACCCTCAAGCGGCAATGCTCTGATCAGGCTCTCAAAATGTTGAAAATTAAAAGGTATGCAGGAGAATAGTTCAAAAGGTGCGTACATGCAAGTACGCCGTGAAGGGACTGCGGCCAGACACACAGGTCACCCGTTCAGAGGGTGCGTACCCCCAGTGCACTTACTTCAAGGCAGAGAAGCGCGCTCATGTGGGGTTTCTTATGTTTGGCCTGTGGTATTTAGCCCTCCGTTCTTGATTCTATGGTTTTGGCTCGTGGTATTGTTTTATATTATTATTATTATTGAGCCCCATGTTTTTGGGCCCTTGTATTGGTTATCTATGGTATTGATCCATGATTTTAGGAAGAGCTTGCCTATATAAAGCAAAGGAGATCACTTGGCTAAGTATCTTTTGCAAATTGAATATCTTAAGATCTGAAATATTGGGTTATTGTTTCAAAAAGCTTGATCTATATAAAAGTGAAGTTGAAAGCGAATCTATGAAGGGTGATCTCTCAAGCGCATGATCAGATCTGGGCATCTGACGATCTGTAGCACACTGGTGGACTGCCAATTCGGCCCTGACCAGAGGTACGCAGGTGATTAACGATGCAAGTGCGTGGGTACGCAGAACAGAAGAAGGTGCACTGCGTGGGTACGCAGAGCAGAAGAAGGCGCAGTGCGTGGGTACGCAGCGCGACAGAGGATCAGGTGCGTAGACACAGGGAAAGTACACGGCGCTTCAGAAGCCGCAGGTGCGTAGGTACGCGGCGCGATAGCATCTGTGGGTGCGTGGCAACAGTAGCAGTACGCGACGCGATAGTATCTGAGGGTGCGTGCCTACAGTAACAGTACGGAGCGCGATTGTAGAAACAGTGCGTGGGTACGCGGTGCAGTAGAAGGGTCTCTGCGTGTATACGCAGGGGAGCAGAAGGTGAAGTGCGGGGCCACGCAGGCCAGATAAAGAAAAACTGCGTATCTGTCTTAAGATCTTTTGTTGGCTGACTTTTCTCTGTTGATAAGGTGTTCTGGGTTTAGTTTACTGTTATTGTTGATCTGGTTACTGCAGTTGACTGGGTGAATTACTTGTACTTGATGATCTCTTGATGTTTATGGATCCAGTTTGAAAATTTATGAAAAGTGGTCCTTGAAAGAAAAGAAGTAGGGGGTTGTAGCTCCCTTCCAGGAGAGACTGGAAAACGAGAGAGAGTTGTAGCTCTCTGCAGGTTGCAGCCTGCGTACTGGTAAAGCACTGCACCAGTACAAAACCATTGTAAAAGGAGTTTCTAATTTGAAAGAAGATAGAGACATATTGCAGCAGGTGGTTCTCACCCACATTGGGTTTCCACCTTACATCTGGTGTTCTTTGGTGTGACTATCTGTTTTCTTTGTTCATGCTCATTATTTTATGGTACTGACATGCAAAAATAATTCAAAGTATAAATAAGGAAGATTTATTAAAAGAACTTGATAATACTGATTCACCCCCCCTCTCAGTATTATTTCCAACACCTTGTTTATTTTAAATAGGATAAATTTAGGTAATTAAAACAAGTTTGAAAATCACTAGAAACACCACACCCACATCATTTTTTTTTTCCAGTTTTACAACATAATATTGAATAAAATTATCATCACTTCCATTTAAATTGACTGTACATGAAATAACAAACAAGGTTGATGCTTTTAAAAGCTACATAAATCATTAAATATAAGATATGACAAGGATGGTTCATAATTTTAAAGGCTATATCCATCACCAACTATAAGATAAGAGTTAATGAGATGAAAATTTTTTGTCTTGATATAACATGTAAATGTCATATTAATTATAACTCACATCTATTGTATCTTATTGTCTAAAGAAATATGGAAGGGGAATGAGTAAGCATTTTCACACTGGTTTAAAATTTCCCCTTGGTTTGTGAAGAACCAATTCAATGTTATTTTTGGTGGAGTATTAAGTTATTAACCAAAGATAATAAAAAAAAAAGAAAAAAATGTTAGTCTCTTAAATGACTAAAAAAGGATATTTAAAATGCTATATAGAAGTTACATTTCACGTAGCTATATCTACTCTAACGTAACTATAATATTCCAACTCCATTTTTTACATAGAAGTTACATTTCGTGTAGCTATGGAAGTTACAATTTACATATCTATATCTACCCTGACATAACTATAATATTCCAACCCTATTTTTTTCATACTCTTCAACATTTTAAAGATTTGTCTATTTTAGTGTGATTATGCAATTAAATAGTTGATAATGTTTAAGACATCTCCTATTTGCAACATTTTGAATTCTTAAGTGGGACCTTGGGTAGGTTTTTGTTACTACCATATATCACGTTTTAAGTAGATGATGTTTTATAATTCACCCCAAAGACTTTAGGAGCAACCTTGAATTGCATGCTTGTTTCCATTATACATCTAATCTTTGCAACCTTTTCCACGTGAAGAACCCAATAGCCCATGTTGAACATGAAGCAAGTACGTCAAAAATTGGGGAATATCAATTATTTTATTTCTAGAGGGGGATAGATCCAGAGAAGGCAATGAAAGCTATCCTAAATGGCTTTTATCGGGTTGTATTTAATGAAATCCCACTAGAATTTGCTACTAAAGTAAATCAATTGATGAATTTTAAGCTTGAAGGTAGTGTTCAATATGTGTTGCAAGGTATCTCTATAAATTATCTATATACAAGATTCTAATGCCATGAGATGGTGTCTCAATAACACTATTGTCCAGTGATGTAGATAGCTTTCTCATGTCCTACAGGTAAATCGTATCATTACTTTTCTATGAAATCTCGGAATGTGTTCAAAGTTTGTCTTAGATAAGGAAATATGTATGTACTCTTTAATTTATCTATGTTGTAATAAGATCAAGAATAAAGTTGTCATTGCAAATAATTGGGATCTGCCATGTAAGTTTACTTTACTACATGAAATTCTTGATTTGTTAGATCGCAACTAGTTAGGGTTGAATTTAATTTTGTTCTAATGAGTTTAAGAATAAAGTTGTCATTTTAATCATTGAAATCTACCATGTAAGATTTATTCACTACATGAAATTGTTTATTTGTTAGATCCCAACTTATTAGGATTATGAAGAGTCCTCTTTCATGACAATATTTATCAATGCTCTATTCTTGCTCAAAGAATTACATATTACATAAAGGTGGAAAATAAATGAGATGCAGCTGAATGGTTTCTGTTTTAAAATGTGTGGAGGGAGTGTAAAATAATTTTCAGTTGCGTTCAAATATTTTGGAGCACCCACTAAAGTGCTTCATTTTCCTCCTAGTTAATTCCATTTCTACTATCCCAATGCTTCTAGAAGTCCTTCTCCAAAGTGATCTCTTAACTATCATGAAGGGAAATTGATTACTTGATTGGAACCCATGGATTACAATTTGATTAGGAGCAAGGGATGAGAAAGCTTCATATTCTTCAATATATTATGCAAATTAAAATCATATTGAATGATCACCTTTCTATTTAATTGATACGACAATCACTTGAGCATTTGTTAGGATTTTAAGACCTTTTCCAATGATTTTTTTTTTTTTTTTTTGGAAATTTATGTTCTCAATTAAAGAAAAGATGAAAATGATGCAATGGAAGAATTTTATGTTTTAGTGCCTAAGAATGCCTTTCTAAGGTGAAGGGCTTGGTATTTTCTTGACTCAAGATTAGTCGCATTTGACTTCCTAGCATTTCTTTTAATTTCTTTTTTGTTGTGTTTATATTGCTATCCTTGAAGTTGGTGATCTACTGTGTGTTTAAGAGGAAGTATTAACTACTAAGCACTATCAAAGGTGATTTTGATGGATGACTAACTTTAAATGTTCCTACTTGACACTTTAGTATTACATGATCATGCAAAGAAATTATTAATCAATATTAAAGGGAAGATGATTAACATGCAACGCTTCCTGTCTTGTCATATAATTACTGCATTTTGGCTCAATTCGATCAAGTCCGTAGCGTCTACCAATTCCGCCATATCCCCTTCTCGAAGAACAAGATCATACCTTGATCTAATCCTATTATGTAATATCCATCAGCATTATTCATTGGATATTTGCTCAATATTGGGTGGGAGAAATATCCTCCCCTACTCCCCTACTCCCCTTCTCTCCCCTTCTCTATCTCTACCCCAATCGAATATGACTGGGAATCATTATATTATTTATCCATTTGAAATGCAATGTTATTATCCTCCCTAGTCGATTTGGAAGAGTGAGTAAAACGATCGATATCAATTGACCCTTACTTCTCCTTTCTTTCCCTTGAAAGAATCTACATTCAAACAATGTTCCGTTGTAATCGTAATCTGGATTGCGTCATTGAGGCTACTTTTTTATTGTTACTTGTGGAGCTTCCCTTTGGCTCAGAAAAACATCGAGGATAAATGTCCATTGCATTGGCATTGGACATCATCAAAGGGGAATTCACCAATAATAGTAGAGGACATGGGAGAAATTTGTACAATGAGTGGATAACCGCTAGAGAAACACTAAGGCACCATAATTTCTTGTGTATTTAGATTCACTCAAAATTAACTAGTCACAAAAAGTACTTCTTTTTTTTCAAATATTTTCATGTATACATAAATACTAAAAATGCAATTTCAAACTAATTATTCAAACTAATAATTATCTGATAGTCATAATTTATAATTAAATAGTATAATATGATTAATATTATAGGACACAACTATTGGGTCTGACTGTGAGGGGCATTGTGACAATATATGTACACTTTTCAGTGTATTAGACAATCATCTCAAAAAGTGTGATTTCCATCCAACGAAATGTACTCCTAGAGGCCATTGTGGGATTGAAATTTTTTCTTTCAATGGACAAGTGGAGATATATTTTCTTAGGCCTTAGTGTTCTGCTTCCCTCAGGTTTTAACACTACTCACAACTAGCACCTTCATTCAACCAAGAGAGGTACTCATCTTGGAAAGTTGAATCTTTTTGTCTCCACAATCCAATATGATGTTGGATCAATCTCATGATCCCAAAAGCATAGGTCATAATAGCGAGGAACTTTTACTGTGGGAAAAATAATATCCAAATTTAAGGAACATGACTCTTTTAGAACAACAAATAAGGATATTTTTAACACTGATCTTTTTTTTCCATTTGCTTTCACAAGTTATCTATTGCCTGATATTTTTAAAATGTAACTTAGTTGGTATTATTATGCCTAAGGTTTTGTTGAAGGTTGAATACTAAGCTCCTAAGGTGTTATTTTCTATGGTGACGTTTTAGTCATCTAGCTGCATAGTGGCCACTATCGAATGTTGAGGTATATGTGATATAAATCTTTTATAGTGTACTTTATTTTATATTCAAGTATTCATCGTCTTTCATGTCTTATACTCTGCATTGTATCTTCTTTCATTTTTAGGAGAGGAACTCAATATTGATGATAAGAAGAAACAATTGAAGAAAGCAGAGAACAATAACATTGGAGCAACAAATGCAAAATGAGAGAGAGAAGAGAATGTGGCTAGTGATACCCTTAGAGCTAATATCTTACATAAGAGGCATTGGTCAAGCCTTCAGATTTGGTGAATTCACTTGCAATGCTTTGGCAACCCATTGATAATGTTTTGAAATGATGAAACAATATTTCATGTGTAAATTGTAGTCCAATTGATATTAATTTGGAAACTCATATTGTAATATTTGATATTTTATATAATAAAATTTATATGGTTGAAATTATTTTTATTTGCACTTGATATTATTTAGTTTTGAAATAAACATATGTAACTTTACGTTATCATATTAGATAAACATGCACATTGTATGACATTTTGTAAAATTTAGTCGCAAAATCATACTAATTAATTTATGCTGATTAATAATGAACACATAAAATCAATCTAAAACCGCTAAATTAGTCATTTATATTAATTAATGATGAACATGAATAAAATGAATATATGACTAAATTAGTCGTTTATATTGATTATGAATGAAATTAATGAAATGAATAGAACATACTAAATCAGTGATTTATATAATGAATATGAAAATACCAAAAAAAGAAATGACTAATGCAAATGATAATTTTTTTATTAAAATGATGACTAAATTTTACATATATACGACTATTAGTAGCTAATTTACAATATCTTATAACACAGCTAAAATTTAGTCATATTTCTTTGGTCATTAATTGGTTTCAAATGATGACTAAAATTTGCATATATATGACTATTAGTAGCTAATTTACAGTATCTTATAACTATAGAATTTCCTGCAAATTCTCTACAAATCTACCTATGAGATCTATGTAGAAAATCTGACTGTAGATTAACTCGATAATGCAATATATCAAAGCAAAATACTATAATCTACTTCTACTATCAAACTTGCGGAAGCCTAAAGATTGAGCAAGATCTATCGAGATGAACACATATAACCAAAAGAAGAAGAATCAATGCACATGAAACACAGAAAATACTCAGGGGAAAGCCACAGCTAAAAACTGCACTATTCGTATTATCATTCAAGGTGGAAATATATAAGAATTATACAAATCCTTAGCTCTCACAGCTAGCTTGCTCTCAGTACAATCCTCATGGATGCTCACAAGCAATCAAAGCTTCTCACAAGCCTTCTCCTCTGCCCTCCAAGCTCCTATTTCCTTGCGCAGTTACCTCTCAGATGATCTCCTTCACCCAGTGTAACACTGCTCTAACACACTGTCATAACTGCGCAATCCTCAAGGAACCTTCCCTTGACTGCATGGATGAGTTTCCTTTATAGGAAAACACATACGACTAATAGTAACCTGTCCTTGACATTTAGCTCAACTGGATCTTTCTCAGAAAAGACATGCATGAGTTTCTAATGAGGGAATCTTTAGTTATCTGGAGTACACTTATTGAGTGCATGCATGCATCAACTGACTGATAACTCACAATTATTTCCTCAAATAGTTTGGAACTAGTTTAACTGGACTTAACTCAGTAAAGTGAGCTAACTAATTACAACTCAAATATAACTCAATCTTATCTCCTTAATTAAGGGATAATCTCCTTAATTTAAGGGATAATATTTGCATGACTTCATAAAGACTTCTAACTTGAATTTCTCCAACTAATTAATCCATAAGGAATTAATTAATTATTTCCAAGCAGCTGGTGAGACTAAATTCGAATTTAATTCACAATTTTAATTCAAGGACAAATTAAAATTGGAATATTCTAGATTCTAGTTTATCATTTATTGTTGCTATTTTCAACACTCCCTTTCAACAAGAAAGGAATTCAACTCGAACCCGATCCTGAACCTTTGGAATGTTCTGCATGCAACACTTCTCTCTAGTGTTGTTGCTCCAACAATCTCCAGAAACAAAAAAACATCCAACCTAAATCAATATGATGCATCTGTCATCAAAGTCTCTGACTGCTATTGCCTCTAGCAGCTGAAAACTTTGCGCTTCGGCTGACTCTACCTTTCTACACTATTTTCAATCCTTCTTTGTGCTCTTCAGTATCTAACTGCTCTAGCCTCTATCACTTTGATCTCTGACTGCATCAATCCCATTGATTCCTCCCGTTACTATGTACTTTGGGCTCCCATAGCAAGGTACGATCCATGAGATAAAACCTCTCAATGGACCCTGCCCAATTTCAGCCTTTTTGGGACTATCACTTCACATCACCCCACCTCACACCTAGAAGTATGGCTGCATGTGATCCCTCTACTGACTCCTTTAATTGTGGCTCCTCCACAATTTTCTGAGACTTCTCTGGGACTGCATGTTGAGAGGTAATGTACTCTCCCTCTCAACCACTAAGTCTTTAATATTTTCCTTGCTCCTCAAGGCTTTGCATGCATCTTGAACCTCAAGAGCATATAGGTTCTTGACTCGTGAACTGATCTGCTTCACTTGTCTCGTGGTGATGTGTCTAAGGAAAACCTTTCCCTTAATGAAGACAACATCGTAGCCTTTGTCCTCCAACATCGCAATCGATACCAAGTTCTTCTTCAGTCCAGGCACATACTTCACATCGGTTAGGGTGATAGAAGCTCCATGCTCCCTCTGAAAAGCAACCGTGCCCACTCTTGAAACATTAAAACTTTTGTCGCCACCCATCTTTATGCACATCTTGAGGTCTTTCTCCTCCAAGGTACTGAATAAGCTTTTATCGTCGGTCACGTGGAATGAGGTTCCACTGTCAAGATACCAACCACAACCCATCATCGATGACACCATGCATGCAATGAAGGTAAAATCCATTTCGAACTAAGAGGCTAATGCTTCACCTTCTGATCCTTCTGAGGATCCCTTCTTGGACTTCTTCAATGGGAAATTAGTTGCATAATGTCCCATCTCGTGACAATTAAAGCATCTCACTTTAGACTTGTCACCCTTCTTCCCTCTCTGAGAAGAATTCGATTTGGAATTGGGATCCTTCCCCTTCCCTTTCCTTGCCTTACTTTCTAAGGCCATATTTTCTTCATCATCATCCTTGGATGAAGAATCATCTCGTGTGCTCCTCCTGATCTCCTCCTACATGAGATTCGACCACAGTCGTTCCCAATCTGGTAGTTTCTCCCTTCCATTCACAGAGTCCTGGTAGCTATTCCAGCTCTTTGGAAGGCCAAGGAGAGCGAGGCTCACCATATCATGATCGGCAGTAGTTATTCCCACACTTCCAAGCTCATCTCAGGTGGCGAGCTTGTTCAGATATGTGAAAATAGTATCATCGTTCTCCATCTTGATTCTTCGAAGCCTATCCTTGAGCGCCAATTTCCTTTGGTCGCTACTATTTTGGTAGAGGTCCTTCAATGTCTTCCACATTGAATATGGAGTATCCTTCCCATGGAGACTCGAGACAATATGGTCTCGAACTCCCTCAAAGATGATCTGTCTCTTCCTCGCCACACACTTCTTCCACTCAGCCAACTCTTGTGCATTAGTTGAACCTGGCTTTGAGATTTCTTGATCAATGAAATCCTTCAAGCCGTTGTCTTCTAATACAGCCTCCATGTGATCTTTCCATGTTATGTAATTCGAGTTGCCTTCCAAGACATACTCGAGTCTCAAGTGATAGAATGCCATTGGCCAACCTTGAAGTATGATAGGAATTCGATTTGCACCTGCAACCCCGAACTTCAAACTTCGAATTCTCTTCTTTGTATACTGTTCACAACTTCGATAAACTAGGCTCCAATATCATGTAGAAATTTCCTATAGATCAGCTAGCTCTAATACCATGTAGAATTTCCTGCAAATTCTCTACAAATCTACCTCTGAGATCTATGTAAAAAAGCTGACTGTAGATTAACTCGATAATTCAATATACCAAAGAAAAATACTTAATCTACTTCTACTATCAAACTTGTGGAAGCTTAAATATTGAGAAAGATCTATTGAGCTGAACACATATAACCAGAAGAAGAAGAATCAATGCACATGAAACACAAAAACTACTCAGGGGAAAGCCTCAGCTAAAAACCCCACTATCAGTGTTTTCATACAAGGTGGAAATACATAATAATTATACAAAGCCTTAGCTCTCACAGCTAGCCAGCTCTCAGTACAATCCTCCTGGATGCTCACAGGCAATCAAAGCTTCTCACAAGCCTTCTCCTCTACCCTTCATGCTCCTATTTCCTTGCGCAGTTACCTCTGGGATGATCTCCTTCACCCAGTGTAACACTGTTCTCACACATTGCTCTAACACAATGTCAGAACTGTGCAATCCTCAAGGAACCTTCCCTTGACTGCATGGATGAGTTTCCTTTATAGAAAAACACATGCAACTGATAGTAACCTGTCCTTGAAATTTAGCTCAACTAGGTCTTTCTCAAAATAGACATGCATGAGTTTTTGATGAGGGAATCTTCAGTTATCTGGAGTACACTTGTTGAGTGCATGCATGCATCAACTGACTGATAACTCACAATTAGTTCCTCAAACATTTTGGAACTAATTTAATTGGACTTAACTCAGTAAAGTGAGCTAACTAATTACAACTCAAATATAACTCAATATTATCTCCTTAATTAAGGGATAATCTCCTTAATTTAAGGGATAATTGTTGCATGACTTCCGAAAGACTTCTAACTTTAATTTTTCCAACTAATTAATCCATAATGAATTAATTAATTATTTCCAAGCAGCTAGTGAGACTAAATTCAAATTTAATTCACAATTTTAATTCAAGGACAAATTAAAATTGGAATATTCTGGATTCTCTTTTTATCATTTCTTGTTGCTATTTTCAACAATAACACGACCAACATTTTTGTCATATTTATTTATTCATTAATTGGTTTTCTCAAGGATTCATATAGTAATATATTTTGTTGTATATTTGGTCATTAATTATGACAATTAATGACTAAACCAATGAAAAATTTATGATTAAATATACTACTAGACGGTAAAATTGAGGAAATCAATTAATAACTAAGCTAAAAAGGACTAAAATTTGGTCGCATTATAAGATACTGTGAATTAGCTACTATTGGTCATCGACTGAAAAATGGTTGTTTATATGCAAATTTTAGTTATTTTTTTAGTAACTAATTAGTCATTTTCTACTAGTGTTGGATCAACTGAGGTTGTAATCTATAATTATAAGATGAACTACATGCATGGTTTGATCTTTCTCTTTGGTAATATACAACACATATTTGTCTTTGATCGCCAATTGTTTTTAGATTGAATAATTGAATCATGCATTTATTTGTATAGTAACAAGCATTAAAACTTGCATTTAATTGTCCTTTTTGGTAAATACTGCTATCATGCTGCTTTCCTTAAAATCTTTTTATTTCCTAATCCAGGTGGTATTGAAGTGGGTTGAGCTTTATGGAAATAGGGGCATTGGTTTTTACTCAATGCATCCAGGATAAAGGCTTCCAAATCAAAATTGTGATATAACATATTCTAGTCAATACATGCAAGTATTCTCTCAGATATATCTGTAAATGTTTGAAGTAGCATTCCGCTGGTGCCTATGAATGGTAGACATCCATCACTGACAATAACTGAATGGATGGTTGAATGGGTTGGCTTTAATTATTCAAAACTCCTTGTTTCTATTAGCAGAAATTAAATATTAAATTTCAAGCAAAGGACATACATGAGATGAATCTGAAGTATCATATTAAAAAAAAAAAAAAACTATCTAGATGGTAAGGTAAATCCTGCTTGTAGTTTGAGTCCCACTTTTTTCTCAATATTAAGTACTAGTTTATTTTTGGAAACGTTTCATGTCTACCTCTTTTGTAGTCCCACTTTTTTTCTCAATATTAACTATCATTTTATTTTTGGAAATGTTTTATGTCTGCCTCTTTTTTTCATGGAAGCCATCCTAGTTTAAGTGATCTGATTTTTTTTTCTTTCAGTAAGCCATTTTATTAGTGAAATCTTTGTAGGGTCTCTTTTTTTAATTTTTAGTAAGGTCGAAATTTGAATATTTTCATAATCATATGTAATTGCTTACATATGCTTTAAATTACAATTGCTAGGCGCTAGATCAAAAGGAAGAAGGAACCTATCCAACTTGGTCATAGCAACTTTGTATTCAGAGCAATAAATAAGATGACTAAGAGTATGAATGTATGATGGAATTCTTAAGCTATGCAAAGTTGATACATTCAAAGATCAGTACATTGTTCTTCCAACCTCGTCCTGAATTTTATTTATGTGCAAATGCCCCACTTTCCCATAAACGATTGCAAAATGTCATATTGTGGCACATATAATAAATCATGTATAGTCTGGATCTCTCTCTCACTAGAGCTCAATGTATCATGTCTTCTTGCATGGTTGGCACATTTTAACCTCTTATCTTATCAAGGGCAAGGATTTGGTTGTGGCATGCCATTTTTTTCAACTGCTAAACTGTCAAACTGATGCACGAAATATTGTAAAATTTTCCACCTCTTTAGTCTTAACAAGGAAAAATACTAATTTTTAAGGAAAATTCGTAACAAAAGTACTAGACCATAGGGTTGAGCATCTAGAAGCAGACTAACTCTCCCTTTCCTTTTTGTATGGCCCGATAAACCAAAGGTTTGGTTGGACATTAGAAAAAAAAGCAAACAAAAAAATCAATGCTTGAATTACCCATCCACGACTTTTGTCTATCTTTAGCAATTTTTTATTGATGGATGCTTCCTATATTGTCTAGAAACATGATCCACACTTTCCACATCTCTATTTGGAAATAAAAGGCAAAGACATCAAATTTTGAGTTTAGAACACTTCTCACCTTTCTTCTTACTAGGCCTATAGGGTTTAATGAGTTTGGTTGCTCCTAAAAATGGTTTAAGTTACATTTTTATCTAAGTAAATGCATTTTGTTTTTATTTGTTTCGTCAAGTGCCTATCTTTAACTGTGAATATATTGACCAGGTCAAAATGGAAAATATGGTGGGTTCATAGTCATTAGGACCTATACATCTTAATATGCACAAGAATTTCTTATCACTTTCCCTTTTCAGTTTTTTCCCCACTCTAAAGCTAAAAGGAATCTAAAAGAAGAAATCAGAATCCTTTTAAAGAGAGTCATTGTTTGAAGTGAAATATATTGTCAAGTTCCTAACAGATTTATTTTTCTGTTGTGATACTAATACCTAAGGAAAAAAGAACTAGTTCCAGCTCAGAAGATGCTTCTAGTAATACATGTTGAGTATGATTTTCCATGGCTTTGATAAGATTTAACAACTCTTACTAGTGACTACTGAAATACCCTTTCTAATCTTCTATTAAGATAGTATTAATTTTTCTTCTCTAAATTTGCATTCTTATCTTCCCCAAAACAATATCTCACCTTATATTATCTGAAATTACTATTCTTATCTTTTATAAATTAACATTTTTATATTTTTCCTTTATTAGACTTCTCCTACACCCCCTCCCCTAAGTTGCATCCTTATCTTCCCCAAAATAGTATCTCACCTTATGTTATCTGAATTAGGATTCTTATCTTTTCTAAATTAACATTCTTATCTCTTGCCTTTATTATAATTCTCCCACACCCCCTCCTCCTCACCCCAGGTTCCTTTGACCTTGGATGGTTAGAGAGTGGGGTTTCCTATCTCCTACATGCCCCCCTCCCTCAAGGGTCATACAACCGGATGCCCTCATGGTGCTTGATGACTCCAACAGTGAGACGGTTCCTTGATGTCCCAACTGTTAGTCATGAGAACCAGGAGAGCTAAATATTATCTCTACCTCCAACTCTCTCATAGCCAATATTGTCAGATTTCATGTCTTGGACTCTACCATGGTATAACTGCATCTATAATATATACCAATGTTATATGTTTATATCTTTTGGTCATAGTTATACCTAGTAGTCTGCTTGGCTAGAAACTTATCATGTTGCAATATTTTTGCTTTCTTTCTCTTTATTTTAAGCATTAGGGAGGAGTTCCTATGGCACTCCCAAGTTATAATTCACACTAGACATATATTCTTTAGTCCCAATGGCTTGCCTTTTTGGTCATTTATTGGACATTAATAAAATTATCTTATCTTAGAAGAGCTACTCTATCTTATGTAACTGTGAAATAATAAAAAGTGATTGTATGAGTATATTATATATTTTTTTAGTATTGTTCCCTTGACTAATCCTTTTTCGGATTTCTAATTAGAAATTCAGTTTTCCAATTTCAGTCTAGAAAAACCTTGTTTTTTATCTGTAAGTTCCCCTATTTTTAGCTCAGATTTTAGTTACAGGTTCCTTTTTTTGTTATGGAAGAGGATGAGATTGGTGGCTATCCATACATGATCACTTGGGAAGAATTTGTAACTATCCTTTTCCATAAATTTGAAACTTGTACCTAAGAAGCTTATTTCTTGGCCCTCAAAAATATGAAGTAGGAGCCCACAGGTGTGTGGTCTAGCAATAAGATACAGGGTGGTTGAACTTGAGTTAACATTGAGACTTAGGTTCAACACCCCTACCCCCCAAGCGGGTGTGGATGAGGCCAAGTGCAAGTGCTGGGTGATTTTGATGGCATAGAAAGACCAACAATTGATCACCATAAAAGTTTGCATCTTGGTGCAAGAAAATTCACTTCAACCCATGAGACAATCAAACAAATTGGTGAGGAAGAGCTAGGATTTATGTAATTTGAAGATACCTTCAAGAACTTGCCTCATAGACCACCACCAGAGAAAGAACCAGCTCATATTATCAAGTTCATTTTATTCAATCATTTCGTCATGTTTTCTTATGAGTCCTCTCAAAAATGTTTTCCATGGATGCAACAATGGCCTGCTATATGTGTGGATTGAGACTATTTGATGGTGTTGTACAACATCCATGGAATCCTTGACCAATTGTCCAAAACTCGTGTTTTGATCACCTACCACCACTATAAGTCTTCCAGACAACACTATCTTGCTAGGACTCAATTGTCTTACCTTTTTTCTTAGCACTTGCGTTGTTTCAAGTTTGACTAATCCAAGTGATCCTTTTTTCGAAAGACAACCTTGGTGATTTTTTTTTCCACCTTTATCAATAACATCATACTACTATCCAAGTTTTGCACTTTTCCAAACCTATTGGCCATTTGATTAGTTCAAGGCATGGTGAGTGTAGTAGTGTCCATAAGCATGGAAGAATGCAAGTGCACAAATGTAGCCACTACAACAAAACCCTATGGTTAGCATCCCTTCTTGCTTCCTTTTTTGCATCTAAAGCCTATTTTTGGTGTTATTTGCGTCCATTTAACAAATATGGTGCAAAACGTGATGCGAAATTTGTACTAATTTTTGCACCAAGACTTGCATAAAGTTTAGCACCATGTATTGCACTAGGTTTTGCATGAAGTTTTGCACTGGGGTTTGCACCAAGTTTTACACCATCCTTTATACCAATTTTTGTGCCAGGTTTTGCGTCAATTTTGTTTCACCTACTTTTGCATCCTCTATTGCATCCACTTTTTTGTGCCTACACTTGCATCAACTTTTGAATCCTTTTTTGCATCCTGTTTTGCATATTTTTTGCATCCTTTTTTGCATCCCCCTTTGCGCCAAGTTTTGCATCGAGGTTTGTGCGTAGTTTTGCATCTATTTTTGCATCTACTTTTATTGCATCCACTTTTTCATCTTGTTTTGCATCCACATTTGCATACATTATTGTATCCACTATTGCATCCACTTTTGTTGTGCCAGAATTTTCATTTAGTTTGGCACCTACCCCTCGAATTAAGGGAATTTTTAGGTCTAAAATGGGTCTCGTAAGGAAATTATAAAATAATAGTGGAAATAATAAAATAAGATTAGATTACATCATCAAATTTTAGAGTGAAGAAGAAGAAAAAAAAAAAAAAAAAAAGAAGAAGAAGAAGAAAAAAAAAAAAAAAAAAAAAGAAGAAGAAGAAGAAAGTTTTTTCAACTCGTATTTTCAACTTATCTCCTTATGGGTTTACTCAAATTTTGAAAATCAACACTCATTGGATGTAGAATTTGATTCATCATCCAAGGAGTACCCATGTTTCATACTTCCGATGGAACCTACTACACGAAAAATGAGAAATACATGAAAAAACATGATTAAAATCACGTTTTTATTTTATTTCTCATTTTTTGTGTAGCAAGGTCCATCGAAAGTATGCAACATGGGTACTACTTGGATAAGGAATTGAATTTTTCATCCAACGATTATTCCCGCTCGAAAGTTGAGTAAAAACTTAGGGAGATAAGTTGAAAATATGAGTTGAAAAAGTAGTTTTATTATTTTATTAGTTTTTAATCTTTTTAATTTTTACTCAAAAAATGGTGAATCATCCCGCATGGTTGACATCATCATCTTGAATCATATTGGTTCTTATACAGTTTATTTTGGTTGTAATTTTTTCTTAAGAGGCCCATTTTAGACCTCAAAATTCCCCTAAAGGCACCCACTTTTGCTTCTAATTTTGCATCCACGTTTGCATCCTCATTTGCATCAAAGTTTGCATTTAATTTTGCATCAAATTTTGCATCCTTTTTTGTATCCAATTTTGCGCTAGGTTTTGCATTAGGTTTTGCGTCTCATTTTGCATCTACTTTTGCATCAACTTATGTTTGCATCCACGATTGCACCCATGTTTACATCCACTTTTTCATCCCATTTGGCATCTTCTTTTGCATCAAAATTTGCTTCTTTTTTTTTCTTTTATCATTGCATCCACTTTTGTTGTGCTACCATTTGTGCTATGTTTTTCACCTACTATTGTACCCACGTTTTCTTCCACTTTTACATCCACATTTCCATCCTCTTTTACATCCAAATTTGCATCAAATATTGCATCATTTTTTGCATCCACTTTTGTATCGGGTTTATACATCAAGCTTTTCATCTTGTTTTATATCTAATTTTTCATCTACTTCCATTGCACCCATTTTTGCATCCAATTTTATGTCCACATGATCCAAAGCTCAAACTTTTCTCAAAATTCAAAGTTGTCAGAGCGGTGTGGAACCTAAATGACTGTGTAGTGCTCGTCGCCTTGAATCTGTTTCAAATAATTTCACGCTAAAGGGACACTGTATGCTCCCCGAAACGTGTTTTGTCCTTTTTCTCAAACAAACAAATTTGGAAAAGAAATGAGCAGCACTGCACAGTTAGTAGTCCATACTACTCACGTGGCATGATGACTAGGATGCCTACATGGCAGGCTGATGTGGTAGACTGATTGTGTTGATATGACCTGCAGTTAATGGCAACTGGACACATGGTAGGTGCCTAGTAGGCATGTTTTGATTGGGTTTTAGGTGTCCAATCACAGGCTGCCACGTGGCACAACCAGAGGCTGCCACGTGGCAGCCCGAGGGCCACCAAAATTGTGTTAAGGTCTAAGCAACAGTGACCAAGAGTCGAACCATGGACCTCACATAAAATAACCAAACCATCCACTGTTGCAGCACACATGTTACTTGTTATACCAAAGTATGAAAACATAATTTATGTTTTTTAAGGCACAAGGTTAGGGGTTAGGACCATGGTTAACCCCGACCCTTGTCTGTAGACCAGGGTTAAGGGCTAACAACGACCTCGATTATTATGTTAACACCATCGTGTGACCCTAAACCAGCCTTGTGAATGCCATAACTCTCGGCTTCAAACCACAAACGGGTTCACCATAACCACAAGCTCACCGCACCTACGTTAACCACATATTACCACCCATGTAACCAGCTTTACCCACATCATTGCCGCTATCCGCCATGTTAACCTAACCACGACCCCTAACAATGTACAAACCGTCGCCTTGTGACCAGTTCATAGACCGCCAGGCCATGACTGCCGAGTGGAGGAGTTAGAGGGGCCAGCCCTAGGACATGTGGTGGAAATGTGACCAAGGTGCGGAGGACTGGGGGCCTGGCTGGCGGGGGCGGACTGTTAGTCTTAGCCCCAGAGCACTTAGCCCCCCATATGGCCATGATTTTTTAGAAATATGGTGTTATTGGGCATTTAAACGTTGGCGGAATCGGTGCCCTGTTAGCAGATTTTGGGGTGAAATTGTAGGATCGTTCCTGGATTTTGGGGGAATTGTAGAGCGACTAGCAGAAAGGCTAGGGAAGCTCATTCTTCTTCAGCTTTTGATCTTTTTAGGAGCAGGAACAGGCTAGAAAGGAGTTTTCGGGTCTTTAGAAGCCAATGGAATAGTTTTTAGAGCCATTGGAGCACTTCTGAAGAGAATTTTTGCAGGTTTGAGTTTATGGGTGCTAAGATCAACCAATGGGTTGAATCAATTTTTGAAGGCTTTTGAGAATAGATAGGACCTTGTAGAGGTTTTCTAGCCTTCATATATTTTCTACAGCAACTGAAACATCTATGGTGTATCTCATGTTTCTCTTTTCTCATTATGTCTTTGAGAAAAGTTCTCTTTTAGTACGCCAAGTGAATTTTTGTACTTATTATGCTCATTGTCAAATGGAGTATGGGGTCTTGATTTGAGAACCCTTTTCTTGTTGATTGTTTCATGACTGACTATAGGTTGTCATGTTTTTAGAGTGAGAGTTATTTACAGTAGAATGTTTCCTTGAAGGGGAAACAAGCCACTCTTTTAGTCAGCACACTTTATGTACGCTTTATCACTGAAGTATTTTGAACATAATGAGATTGGATCAAACCATTGGAAGCTGGACCAAGGAGATGTAGCCCAGAAGGGGTGAACTGTAATTCCCTATTTAATCTTATCATGCAAATTTTATTAGTGTTTAAATTACCTGAAAATATTGACTTATAATTATCAAGAAATATTGGTATATAGCAACATTTGTGAAACTGTAATTTTTATTTACTGATATAAATTTTATTATTGTTATTATTCAATTCCCAACTTGTCTTCTCAAATTTAATTTTGGATAGGATATGGTCTCCTTCCATTTATTCCAAATTAAATATCAATATCCCAAGGTGTCTCCTCAAAATCTACTTGGGAAAAGATATGGTCTCCTCCAACTAATTTCCAAATTAAATATTCATATCTTATCCCCAAAATGTCTTCTCAAATCTACTTGAACAAGATATGGTAAGAAAATTCAAGGATAGGTGGTTGACGTGGATGGGAGGAAGAGACATAAAAGGGGAAGAAAGATGAGAGGAGAAGGGGGATCATTGGTCTTGATTTTTGTTTTGGAGGATTGTGTTTTGGGGGAGGAATGTGGAGAAAGAGAAGGGAGAGAATGGAGAGATAAAAGAGGGAATAAAAACTTGGATCTAGAGAGTGTTTGTTAAACTTGGACACACTACTTCTGGTTGGACTTGGGCTCGGAGGACTAGGGAACCTGTGGAGGTTCCCTGGGTTAGGAAATAATTCCTAGTTGGCTAGGAGGCAAATCCAATCGGATAGTCAAGAGGAGCACCCAAAAGAGTCAGGAGCTCAGGAGAATCTCAACTAAGCTATTGGAACAGGTATTCCTTCGTTTATTGATTACTTATGTAAATGGTTGCAATGAAATTCTTAATTATTTAATTTGTGGTAAACAAATTTTAATGATATATTATTATCAAATAAATTTTTAGATATAAATAAGTTATTTCTCATCTTATTGTGTTTAAAATTAGATAAATTTAGTTTTAGTTAGAGGACCCTAGGAGGGATCCTCACATATGGTATCAGAGTCTAGGTTCAAAATCTGGACCTTGAAGCCTACCTACTAGAAGAAGAAAAAAAATATTGCAAACAAATTTAATTATATTAGAAACCAAAATAAATTGAATTATTAAATGACATTGACAATAAATATAATATATATATATATATATATATATATAGATATATATATACTACTAAAACGATTTGAGAACTTTTATGTCAAATAGAAGTAAAACTGGGATCCATTAAAATATCACATACTAGAAGGATAAAAGAGATTGTGCCGCCTGGACTTGAACAGTAATGGCGCTGCCTAGACTTGAACCGGAGACCTCACTCCAAGAAGCCTCTGGTGCAAAGGTCGTTCAGCAATGCGAAGGAACATTAGAAGCCTATCAGTTAAGCTCATAGCACCACGCAAACCTCCCCAAAGCAAAGCAGCTTTACCAACTAGCCGTAATACACTGCCTTTTTGCCCCAAATCTACCAATACGACAACCAACCTTTCATGGTCCAATTCACCATCCTTTTTGGTAGGAACTACAGGGGCAACAACAGACATTGCTTTCTCTGCAAGACTGCTTATTATATTTGACTTCATCTTTTCATTTCCAGTTTCATCAGTGTCAATAGTAGTGTCAACACTCCTATTAGTGTCATCTAGTTGGCCTCCATTTCTGCAGTCAAGACCAGAGTCAATAGTAGCTTCAACATGCTCAATCCCTTTAAGCAAGCCATTTTGCTTCATCTTGTGGCTTGCAAGTGTTGTTGTTGCACCAAACGCAGTGGTCATTGCTCCCACCATGGCTCGACCATCAAATTCCCTGTTTTTCTCAATACTTCTGGCATGTTTATTTTGGTGCTTTTCATCATGCATTGGTTCCTGTTGTTTGTAAGTCTCTCTCGGATCATCAAACTTATATCCAATCTCTTTTCTACTCAAAATTCCTTTTGCTTTGCCTGTTTTATATTCAGAACGAGGCACTGACTGGTCCACATCATTTCCAGCATCGAAAAAATCCTTCTCCCCAGTGACCATAAAGAAAACTGGTCGCAAAGCTGTTAAAGTGGTACCAAAAACAACTCCAACTGGGATAAGTTTACCCAATACAGAAGTGTCTCTTAAAATAGAGGAGATAGCACTCACAACATGCTCTCCATGCAGAATAGTAAACTTACTTCTTTCATTCTCTGCACAATTTTTCAGGTCTTTGAGATTTTCTGTTTCATGTGGCCTTGCTTTACCAGACCTCTGAATATCTTGCTTTACTGCTAATGCAACTGCATCAGCCACTTTTGACAAGTCTTCCTCCAGATCAAGCCGCAATGCCTTGATATGGGATATCCCCAATTTTCTACTGACTTCTAGCCTAAGTGCATTGACAATCAGTTCTTTGATCAAATTCGATAAATCCTCTGCTTGTTCTGTCTCTTGTTCAACTTCCTGAAGAAGACTCTTCTGCAAACTACTTTCTTTTATCAATTCATCAGAAGCAATTTGTGTATCTAAGATTATATATGAGGGCTCAATATACATTTCCATATCCTTTCGAGAATGTCTATGCTGCTTTAGACCATTTACTTTCATTGAATCATGTTGTGACACAACCTTTGTAGAATCTAGAATACTTCCAGTTTGATCCAAAAGCTTCCACTGGCCTTCCTCTGGAACATATTCAAGAAAAGATCATTTGTAGATTCATCATTTGTATAGTCAAGTTTAGAATTGGTCAGAGGAGAATATTTTACAGAGGGGCATAAGAATGTCTCCAAGTCATTGACATTTGCTTGCCATGGAAAATTGTCCCTGTGCTTGATTGTGTTAGGACTTACTGAAATCATCTGTGAGTCCTTACCATCTTGTCTTACAGCATTAGCACTTTGGTTTTCCATACCTTGTATAACACCATCTCTCATCTTAGATGGATTATAATTTTCCTTGTGAGAAACTTGAGTTCCATCTATTTGCTGCTGCACTTGATTTAAGGTGAAAGAATGCTTCTTTTTTCTGGTGTCACCTGATTTCTCAGCAACATCAATAAATTTCGTTGTGTTAACTGAACTAACAAACAAATTTGAAGAAACAGTTGGAACTTGTTCCTGCTTTCCTAATCCATTTCCTTTATCACTCTCAGGAGATCCCTCTTGAGGTGGTGAATGGTCCTGATCTTGGTTCTGATTTCTAATGGGTTTCTTGTCTTCTGGCTTATGTTGATTTTCTTTCTCCAAGTGTTCAATCATATTTTCTATTACACCAAACACATTTGTTACCACCATTTGAGTTGAATCATCCAACCCAGTTAATGCTTCAAAAGCTTCTTTAACAATAATTGTAGGAGGTTGAACAGAAAATGGACCACTTTGGGGTGTTGAGTCATCAATTTTAGTGTCAAAACTTTTCTTATTCTGATCTCCTTGACAATTCATGCTCTTTTCATCTTTTTTTGATCAGAAATCCCTTCTCTTTTGACGTCTGCTCAACTACAGATTTTGCATCCAGTTCTGTGTTTTCTTTCCCTTTATTTTGCTCATCTGCACTTGTACCAATTTGATGGGACAAGTCATCAAGTTTGGCTTCAGAGTTTTTTTTACCCTTATCTCCAGGACTCCTCATGCTCTTGTCATTATTCTTTGAATCGGAAGTTGACTCTCTTTTTAGTTGCTGCTCAGAAGCATATTTTCCATCCATTTCCACAGTGTTTTCCTTCCCTTTGTCCTGTTCATCTGCATGCACTCCACTTCCATCTGAACTTTCGATCTTTTGTTGCTGATATTGATTATCAATGCCTTCATTGTCTTCACTTGATTTCTCTTGCACTCCATTTCTCAAAGGGTTCTCTTGCATGTCTTGTATCTTCTTACCCAGTGTGGAATTCCCACCAACTTGCTCAATATTAGAATCCACTTTACGGGTCTCTAATTCTATCATAGGCTCTAACTTAACTCCTGTTTGAGGATCAACACCATAAGATTCTAAATGAGAACTATTTTCTTCAGTCTTTGTCTTCGTGTGTGCATTTTGAAGCACTTCTTCATTTTGATGCACACTGAAACCTTCACTGTTAGACTTGCTATCGACCATTTCTTGTTGCCTTGTAGTGTCAGCATCTGTCACATTTGCTCCTTCAGAAACTTTACCTTCAAGACCAGGAAAATTGTCCATGTCATTGCCTTCTACTTTTGCATTATATTCCACAGAGTTTTCCTGGATATTTGACTTCATATCCTTTGGTAAACTTGAAATTGGAAAACCAAGCCCAGTTAGTTTCATATTTATTCCCTGAGCTTGCACTGCTCCAGAAACAGCATTGGTCATCTTTCCAAAGACTTCTCCAGGCACTACACCTTGCAATGCTGTAATAAGTGTCTCTCCTCGTCCCACAACATTTAATACCTGTTGTCTATGTTCATCATCAACAGTACCAGGCATGGTTACATCAAGCATCCTCATGATAGTTTATGTTGTTTGTAGAACTTGACCTCTTTCGACTTCTTCTTGGGCACTCTGTGATTCTTCAACTGTAGCTATTGTCCCTGTTGAGAGTCCTTTTTAAGATAAGCGTGTGAACTTTCTCTTTTCAAGTTCTGTATTTGTGATCTCTTCCTGTTCTTTTTGCCGAATCATATTTAAACTAGTTGATTTCTTTTTCACTTGAGATTTATGGGCTCCATCTTTACCATTGACATACATTTCATTGAAAACATCAAATGCCTCCCTATCATTAGAATCCAGAAATTTGTCTGAACTGGAGGTAAGTGTTGAATCAATAACATGGTTCTGTGCCCCATGCACATTTGTTCTTTTAGCTTTTGGTAAGTGCCTTTTAATGATTGAACCATTTGTAGGCTTGATGGTAATGTCAATATCTTTCAAAAGAGGGCGCCGTCCCTTCAAAAGAGCAAACTCTACTGCCACAAGCCACTCTATCACAAGATTGTCACACCACTGTATTGTAGCATTCTGCCCACTTGCATTGGCATATTTAGTTCGAATTGAACAATATATTAGAAGACTTGTGAATGGATTCTCTTCTATTGTATTCCGTGGAACAGAAAAATTTGGTGCCATGACGCCATCATTCTTCTTTATTATTTCCCTAGAACTTGATTTGGCGTAGAAGTTCTCTATTGTATCACAACCACGGGCAATTCTTGATATTGCCATTTCAAACTCTCTAACAGATGTTGCTGACAATGCTCTTGAAATATTAAATCCTTTCTTCCTCCCATGAAATATAACCTTATTACGCCGAAAAATATCTTTCATTCCCTCTACAAGTTTACCGTCAAGAACTTAATAATGAAACAATGATCTGGTGGCCTCATCCAGGTCAAATGGATTCCCTATAGATACAACAACCATTAGAGGAGTTGTCTCAAATGTTTCTCCAAGATACTTGGTTAGCATATTCGCTCCATACCCCCATCCAACACCCATCAATGTAGACCATGACCATAATCTCGAAATGTAAGTGTACAGCAATACAGATATCATCGCTATCAGCTGCTGTAAATAACCTCGGTGTCGTCAAAGGCGAGCCTGCGCATCCACGGGGATTCATAACAACAGGAAAATAACCTTGCTGAAGCACTTTGCGCATGAAATCCTGGACAACTTCGTCATTGCTTCCCTCTCTTGTTCCTAGAAAGAGCAAGAGTGTGCTATCGAGCCCCTGCTCCCTCGCCAAGTCCAAACTCGCAGGCCAGTCCAGAGTGATCAAGCCCCCATCCTCCCCACTAAGACGCATTATCTGATACATAAATTCACATCCCTCTTCATTATTATCCCTAAACTCTCGCCCATCTGTATTCGGTATCCTTCCTTTACACGAATATCCTGATAAGTTAACAAAATGCTTACTGTCTTTCGTTAATTTCTCGTTAACGTTCTCCAAGCCGTCTTCGAACACAATCGACGGAAAACGCAGCACCACGAACCTGTTAAAGGGCGTAGGGTTTTGCGAACAAAAACCAGTCACCTGCAACTACTCCTCCGGGTTCGGCCAATTGTGGCCTCTGAGAGCGGGAAATATGAACTGCCAATCCTGCTACAAAACCTAAAGATGCTGCAAATATATCAAGAGAATATATCAATTGAGCTAGCCCCTACAATGTTAGAACATATAAATCTTCTTGACTGATCTCTTGATAAATATGGAAGTGGCCCTTTCTTGACTGATCATCTTTCCCTGGCTTGATTCTCAGTCATATCCTCTGTTTCCCTGGCTTGATCATCTTTTTGACAAAAATATATTCAAAAGTGGTGGCCATTGATTGCCATCTATATATTCTTCTGGTTTCACATCATTTTCTCTGCTCTCTTCGAGTGTGTATGTGTTTTCTCCCTTTGGGTTCTAGCGTATTGGGATTTCTCAGCATCTGGTTGAGCACCCATCATCCCTGAGTGCGTACAAGGTGAGCTATATATTACTCCAGCGGCGTTTATGTGTGTGTATATAAGCGGGGGACTGAAGACGAAGGTGAGGAATCTGACAGAGAAACCCATCGATTTGCAGGTAAGAGTGGGATCCATTCTCAAGAAGGCTTACACTGTCAAAGCCGGCAGAGGAAAGAATTTGGATTGCAGAAAGATCTACTTGTCATATGTTCCTTCAAGAACCCACGGCGCTGCTGCTTTGTACTATGATGAGAGTTGCCAGCCATATGTTTGGATCCACACTCTCAGTGAGTTCAACATGATGGTGAAACAGCAGTATATTAGTTTGGAGGATTTGAGAGACCACTCGGAGATCAAGATCTCCAGAGAGGCAGGGAGTGAGGGCTTGTGTGTATACAAGAAGGTGAGGTCAGATTTGTGTTAAGAATAAACAAATGGATTATAGCATCTTCTTGTATTATTGATAGTACGGTTATAGTATTTTCTTGTAGTGATAGTGACGTATAGTACTGCTATACCATCTTCTAGTATAGATAGTGACGCATAGTAGTGTTACACATCTTCCAGTATTGGATTGATAGTGACGCATAATACTGCATTTTGTTTCATTATGTTAAAGAAGCAGATCATATGTATCGAAGGCCATAAGTGACGCGTCTCCTTGGGATGGAGAGTCAAAGTCGGTTTTTCAATGCATGACCTAGTGTCTCTGCACCGGTTCCTTTTTTTTAACGGGTCTGCGTGTATTTTCCTTTTTCCTATTTTACATTTATATGGATATGTACTTCATACTTGGATGCTCTTTTATGTATTTATATTTTTCCAAATATTGATTTGGTTAGATATGTATTTGTTTTTTTATTTCAAATACTTATGATTCATGATTCGTTGGATGAAGTGATACTTATGATTCAGATGAAGTGATATTTATTTTTTATTTTTTAATTTCATTTTTATATATATATATATGGATGAAGTGATCTTTATTTTTTTTTATTTTAATTTAATTTTGCTCCATAAATATATAACATTAAGGAAAAAAGTTTTATAACAACATCCAAATTTATATGGTAAAGTCAGTGAACCAAAGAATTACCATAATTTCATATTCATCACTTCTTTCTTTTCTTTTTTCCTCTATGATCATGAATCTTTTTATTTTATTTTTAAGATCTTTCTCAATATATTTTTAATCATTTTTATTTTGTAATTATTATACATATTAAATATGATGTAAATTTTAATTTTAATTTATTTTGTATTTATCTTGTCCCACACATGTTGGTTTTAAACTAGTCAGTAAAAAATTCATAAAAAAAAAATATAATAAAAAAATCATCTCTATTATAACACCAATATAATTATTTAATAAATACCACAAATATTATATACATAATAGATTGTAGCCAAAGCAATAAAAAAACTTTAAAAATTACAAAGACTTAAAAAATAAATGAAAATGATATATAAAGTATATATTTTTTTAGATACTGAGGATGACGATGTTTGTAACATAAGAATAATGAAAGCAATTTTATAATAACAAAATTATTTATTTTTTAAATATCAATTAGAAAGTTGTTGTTAATTACAAATTTTCTAAATAAAACTCATAAGCAAAGGACTTGAACCCAAGTGGATGGGATCATGACAAACCACCATCTCTACCACTCAAGCTAAGCACCCATTGACAAATCTAATCTCTAAAATATTATTAAAGTTTAGTGCTTACAAAGTATAGGGTAGTTGGTGAATAGGTGCATTGTTATGGCATTTTCTTTTAGTGAATAGGTGCATTGCCATGCCACTTTTATGTAAAAATTATAGTGGTAAATAAGTTTGACGATGTTACTACTAAGGTCGCAAAAATTCCTATTTAGTTTGAAGCATAATTTTTGTTTACTTATTAACTCACCATATTTTTTTAATCAATATGTTTATTAATTAACTAGGATCTTAGTGCTAAACTTGCAAAGAATTAAAAAAGTATTTCTTTAATCTTTCAAAAATTATCTCAATCATGTTACTCACTTGAATTTAGTTTTGTGTTCATTTTATTGCACCCATCCCTCTAGAAGAATGGATTGTAAGTGGAATTAGTGACCACCAGATAGAGTGATTATTGAAAGACTTGAATTTAGTTTTGTGTTCATTTTATGGCACCCATCCCTTTAGAAGAGTGGATTGTAAGTGGAATTAGCAACCACCAGATAGAGTCATTATTGAAAGAATTGATCTCTAATTGATCTCCTTGTCCTTTTAAGAGCAAATCAAGTGTTTCGTAGGCTTTCCAAATTTTAATGATTAAGCACTTCACATTTTCTCAATAACTAGTGTAATAAGGATCAATTCTTGGATATTGAGTCTTCTCTAGCAACTTCTTCCGTAAGGCACTTGAACAATTGTGTAAGAGGGCATTCTAGAATTTTATGCATTCAATGTAAACTTGAATAATATGTGTTACAAATACTTTGATATTGGGCATATATATCTTGATACTTCTCAACTTTTATTTCTTCTTCCCATCAAGTTTTACCTATAGGAATGGTAATAATACTTTGGTAAATCACTGATGGGATCCAACAATGAAAATAATTAAGGGGTTGTTGCTAGTAGTTTGGTGTAGATATGAATTTAACCTATGAAGACACAAGATTGTGTAGCTACTTAGAAACATTATTTAACTATTTTCTTAACATTTTACCAAAGTTCAAAGATCAAAGGGGATTCATGAGGATTTAAAATTTGTCCTTACTAGACTCGAGGATAGTCAATATTCTCTACTTTGATTTTTACCCAAGTCGAATTCAATCACCATGGGAATGTAGTGCCTTCAAGTTGTGGAGAAGCAATCAGTCACTCACAACTTATGCTACACTACATTATGTCACGGCTAAGCTATTTACATTCACCAACTATGGTGGGTGGTGCACAATTTTAGCTAATAATGTGGCCAAGGATAAGTGATTGATGAGGCCATGAGTGTAAGGACTATGATGGGGCCATGAGTGTAAGGATTATTATGGGGACTTGCACTAAATGATTATTTTTTAAGCTAACACCCACAAGGGATTTGAATCGATAATCTATTGCAAGGAGTGCATTAACAATGCACCCATTCACCATCAATCCAAATCCATGTGGGGGACTTGCAATAAATGTTACTTAGTGTTAAGTGTAGCAAATTATCATAAATAAAAATGAATAGAGAGAATAAATCCAAAAGAGCATAACAAAGAAACATAAAATATTGAGTCAATTATACATTTGTTTATTTGTTTTTCTTTCTTACATGGGGTGTTGGGGCCAAGAATGTTGGTGAAGGCTATTTGGCATATTATAGTGGGGAGGCAATGCATTGCAATGTATAGTCATAATGATCTAGGAAGGAGGTAAAGAACCTGATGGTTGGGGAGGTTGAGAAGAAATTGTCACATCTACAAGATTACATTACAAGGTTGTAAATTGCTTTATTACTATTTCCTATGTGGATTGATTTCCTGCAAGAGTAGGTTAGAGTTGATTTCCTTGCAAATTTAGTGTATTTCTTTAGAAAAACAATATAGTATTTCTTTCATGCAAATTTACTTTCTTTTACTTCAACTTTAATTCTTGAACTTTGTTTCCTCCAACTTTATTTTGTACTTGGTTTCCTGCAACTTTAATTTTTCACTTTGTTTCTCACATTAATCCCTACATTCTCATATTCTAAAAAGTAATCCAAGTTGAAAAATTGTTGATTTGCATAACCATTGTTCCATTTGATTAAAAAGAATAATTGTTTTTATATTTGGTATGCATTGAGAAGTAAGAAAAGTCATGACTTGCATATACAATGCATGATACCTCTTAAGTTTGTATGAACCCAGGGTTGACATATTAAAGTTGAGACCTTCGAGACAACATTATTGTTTTTGAAATACCGAGGGCCATCACCTTTTGGTGCCATTGCCAAGGGGGTGTGAAAATTTTGCAAATTTTCATTTTCCTCTCATATAATAGAATAAAACAACAAAATTTTCTTTCTTTTTAAATTTAGCATGCATGCCTCCTAGATTTGGACATAAGCTAGATGTTTTTTCCAAAAACCCCCACTTTTGAGCCTACAAGTAGCAATTAGCAACAATCAGTTGATTGTAAAAAATTATCTTCAACAACAAGAGGGTTTGAGACCATTTCAGAAGGAGGTAGCTCTCCATCTTGCTATAAAATGGTTTAATATGGAATCATCCTAAGGTTTTTGAGTTTCCTAACTAAGAGACTAATAGGAAAGCTAGGATGAAAATTTCAACTCATTTGCACTCCTCCACTTCTATGGGTTGTCCATTTTTTTTTGGCACTTTTCTATTTGAGATTGTTGTAGTATGTAGGACTTATGACTATATTACATATGAATAGAAACTCAAGCTATTCCCTTCTACTCTAAAACATGAAACCCTAAGGTGGTTCATGAGTCTTAAGGGAACAAACTTACCAAATGGGAACTGATGAAACAAACCTTCAACTACAAGTATAAAGATTATTGTTAAGATCAACATACAAGGGATGAGACATTTCGAATGACCCAAGGAGACAATGAATCCTTGGAGGAATTTGAAGACATATTTTAGTTGATCTATAGGAGACCACAAAATTGCACACTGCATGATGACTCTCTATAACTCGTTTTGCTAAGGGGATTAAGAGAATACTTGATGGAGACATTGAAACTCCTAGCCAATGGAGATATATTACAATGAGATTATGCTACTATTAAGAAACATTTTAAAATATCATTTTATAGAAAACAAGAAGAAAGATCTAAGATTTGGTATGGTAGGTCCTACTCCTTCCCCCATGCTTACAAAGAATTAAATAGGGGGATTGTTAGAAGACATGAAAATATAAATCTTACACGCACAAACCTTATAAATGGACACATTACAAGCAAATAAGAAGCAAGAAGAGTAAAAAAAATGTACATTACAAGGATTAAGAGAATACTTGATGGAGACATTGAAACTCCTAGCCAATGGAGATATTTTACAATGAGATTATGCTACTATTAAGCAACATTTTAAAAGATCATTCTAGAGAAAACAAGAAGAAAGGTCAAAGATTTGGTATAGGTTTGGTAGGTCCTACTCCTTCCCTCGTGCTTACAAAGAATTAAATAGGGGGTTGTTAGAAGATATGAAAATATAAATCTTACGTTCACAAACCTTATAAATGGACACATTACAAGCGAAGAAGAATCAAGAAGATTCAAAAAGGGCATTAGTTATCTTTTGTCCCAAGTGCACTAAGAGGCATCCTTAGAATGAATGTTCACTCCATAACATAGAAATATGTGCACTTTGTGAGGAACAAGATCCCTGATAAGTGCCCTTCTTTAATAGGTTTGAAGGTTGTTTACCAAGGAGTTGAAGGAAGTATGGAGTTCGTATGCTTCATCAACCAAAAGAGGGTACCAACACCAAGACCTTTGATGGGCATCCAATATAGGTAAAATATAAGGCACATCATTCCGCTCCTAAGCACATAAAAACTTTATTGAACCCACCTTTTGCACTTAATGATACATCTTCCTAGCTTAATGGGTTCTTAGAAGAGTTCAATGAGGTTTTAATTGCTTATGTGCCTTAACATGATTATTGTGTAAGATTTGAAGAGATATTTACACATATTCCAAGAGATCTAGCATTGGAGATAGTTTTGGGACTTGATCCTTGCTCCAGAAGGGCCTCAACTTGGTTGGATGAGTGCATTTAATTTCCCTTCTAGTTGTTGCAAGGTGGACTAGGAGCAAGATCTCCTTTTCTAGTATTTTTTGGAGGGAAATGTAGCCCTCCTCTCAAGGAAGCTTCTCCCACTCTTTGTATAAATAAGAGGCTTGAGTAACCTAGTAGGGGATATAGAGAAGAGTGCGAAGAGAAAATATTAGATTTGTATTTCCAAGCAAGTTTTGCAGTCCTATAATGTGAAAACAATTTCTCAGTTAATAAAAGTGGTGTTTTATTTAAGCTCTTAGTTTGGATTTCCTACAAGGACTATGAGAATCCTTGGGTTGGGCCCATCACAGGAGATTTAGAGGCCCCCTATACTTTTCGTAGTTTTATGCTTTTATTTATTTTTCTAGCATTTCTAAAAGGAATTTTTTCATAGCTCTAATCATGGTTAAATAGAAGATTTTATGCACAACTCTTTCTCATAGGTTATTTGTGCATTTGATTGTATTAGTAGCATTATTTAATTCCATTTCATCACTTCATTTGATTTATTTATATTTTTATTACAAATTTTACCCTTCATTATTTTTACTGCGTAATCAGTTTTGCAACTACAGGAAACACACAAAGTTTTGTTTCACTAGGATAAATTTGCAATAGATTTCCTTCAATATTTGATCAGTTTGATGTCATCATTTTCTAACATTCCCATATCTTCCTGGCATCTCAGACCCACATTATTCTTCATTTACATTCTCATTGGATTATCTCCTATAGAAAAATAGAGACTCTAGTAGCAGCTTGTAATCAACCCTCCATTCTCACTTAGCTTCCCAATAAATTCATGATTTGACTTATTGGGCATATTACAACACCTCTGGAATACTGATATTGGAACTTTGAATTATAAATACCTCATAGATTCTTTTGTATATTTACTTCAAAAAATTGTTTTTTCCTACAAATTAGGGTTCCAATTCACAATCTTTGATTCAACAATATGTTTTTCCATTCAATGTATATATTAACATAGAAGTGTGTACATGTTCTTTTCTATTTGTCACAAATAGCATAGAAGTGTGCAAGTGTGCTTTCTTTCATTACAATTAGCATAGGTCTGTGTGCCATTTCCTTTTCTGCAAATGTATTTCTCTTATAGCATAGGTTAGTTAGCTCAATGTTTGTGCATCTAGACTTCATTTCAATGCTTCCACCTGCATAAAGATAAAAAAGAGAAAGAGATAGTGCCTACTACACATACAATTCCAACCCCTCTTAGTTTTGTACGAACCTCAGGTTGATAAATAAAGTTGATACCCTCAGGAATTATAACAATGTTTTTGCAATACATAGGGCCATCACTTTTTGTTGTCGTTTCTAGGAAGTTTCAAAGTATTTACTTCCTTTTCTTTATTTATTTTTTGCTTTCTTTCATTTCATCTCCTACATAAAAGAGAAAAAACACATTATCATCTTCTTTTCTGAAAGTACAAATAAAAAACAAATTATTTTCTTTTATTCCTTGAAGAATGAGGGATGAGACAGGAAAATTTCTACCAAAAACCCCACTTCCATCCAACCCTTTTAAGCTAACTATAAGCCTATCATGTTTATAGGGACCTTTACAACCCTTTTTGGTAAGCAGGCGAGGATATTTGAGGAGCTTGTAGAAGGAGAAAGACTTGCACACCCCATCAACACTATGGCTGAAAATATACAACCATAAGTGTTTACATTTCCAATTCGAGAAATATATGGAGAATCAAGAATGAAAAACATTAACCCATCTGTGCTCCCACACTTTTATGGTTTGATTACAGAGGATCCAGACACTTCCATGTTTGAGTTTATTGTTGTATGTAGGACTTATGATTACACCACTGATGAGCAAAAGCTCAAATTTTTTCCTTCCATCTTGAAGGATGAAACCCTCTTATGGTTCATGAGCCCGGAAGAAAATAACATCACTACATGGGAAAAAATGCAGTAAGCTTTCAACAACAAATATTGGATTTACTACAAAGCAAGGGATACCGGAGATGAAATCTTCAGAATGATTCAAGGAAAAAATGATTCTCTTGAAGACTTTGAGTAGAGATTCCAACTATGTTATAGAAGGGCACATAATTTCACTCTGGACCCAGACTCCTTGAAACTAGTCCTATTACGAGGGGTCATGGAAGATCTAATGGATACCCTCAACTTGTTGGCCAGTGGAGATAGCTACCAACTCAATTATGATGACATTAAACATGTATTTAAACATCATTTGAGAGCCACTAGAAAGAGAGCTAGAGCAAGCTAAAGCTCAGTAAGTCCTTCCTCCCCCTCCTTGATTACTAAGAATGAAATAGGGGGTATGTTAGAAGTCTTGGAGACTGAGATATTACATACATTTTCTATGTAGATAAAGACTTTGTTGATCAAAAGAAAATAGGAGGAAGAAGAAAATGCATCAACCATATTTTTACCTCAATGCACTAAAATACATCCTAGGAATGAATGTTGCTTGAATATCATATAAATGTGCTCTATATGTGAGGAAAACCCTTCCATTGATAAATTTATTTTTTTCTAGGTCTGAACGCTATGTACCAAGGAGTAAAAGGGAGCATGGACTAGTTATGCTTTATCAACCAAAAGAGTCCACAAGCTCCAAATAAATTCCAACAAGGTATGAACTTCCATTCTCCTTTTAATACTAATTATAATGCTCACTATCAACTTTGGTGCCGACCTAATCCTCCACCCTATCTTATTTCCACCCCTAGGACATATCCTCCTCAAACTGTTTTTCCTCCCTTATAGCCGTATCCCAATTAACCTCCTCAATGGGGTAATCCATCATAAGGATGAAGACCTCATGTGGCCGAAACCACTGCTTTGATGCATCATCCTCGGAAGCAACAAATACCTCAGAATGTTCCTTTGAATAAACCTCATATGCCTTTCCAACCCAATCCAAATCCCAATAATAAGCAAGCTCAACCAGTCTACAATGGAGAAACTATTTAGCAAACTTATGTTGTAGAAATTAAGGAAATCAACCTTAGTCAGGGAAGGTCCTTCTAGATGTCCATCCACCTTCTCCAATTTAAAATCCCTACAAAGATAAGGAGGATTATGTGCCTCAAGTTATCCTAAAGAAACCTCTCTATCCTAAAAGTTTTAAAACCCAAAAAGCACACACCCTAGAATAAGTTGAACTTCTGGGGTAATTAAAGAATCTCTATGTCAAATTTACTCTCCTCCAAGTCATCAAATATGTTCCCACCATAGAAAGTTCATCAAAGAAGAATGTATCAGAAGGCTTGGAAGAAAGAGAAGGGATGCCCCTACTATCAATGTCATCAAGCAAATAGCCAATCTAATGCTTGGAGAGTAATCACCCCAAAGTATCTAGAACATGGAAGCCCAATAATAGATGTGCACATAAATGACATTGAAATTCCAAACATTGTCATTAAATTGAGAGCTACAATCAATGTCATGACCAAGGAAACCATATTTCAACTTAAAGTTCAACAGTCTCTATGAAAGACCACTATTATGTTATAGGTTTCTAATAGATCCATAGTAGCACCAAAACGCATCATAGAAGACGTAATGGTCTCTATTGACTCCTTGGAGTATCCCACAAAATTCCTTGTCCTCTAGCCCAAAACCAATTTCAAAGGCTATCCACTCATTTTAGAGATACCATGGTTACCTATTGTTGATGGATATATCAATTGTAGGGTTGGGAACATGACCATGACCAATGGGCAATCCAAAAAAAATATTGTATTATACCATCTATGCCAACCTCTTGTTGAGAATGAATTTCATACATGGGTAGAAGAATAAGAACAAGAACAGGATTATTTCCTCTCATAATCCTACCCTGTGTGTACACTAGAAGCCACCCTTGGCAGCAAGTAGGTTGATGGAGATGATTTAATTGATAATTTTCTACATAACCAATATTCTAATTTCATGAATATTGATGGGCTAAAAGAAGGATCATCCCTATGGAAACATAGTTATTCCCAAGATTGTCTATGGGAAGAATTGTTGATTGTTTGTTTTTAGAAAAACAACATAAAAACAATAGAAATGATCCCCATTAAAATGTTGAAAATCAGCTCCTCAATTTCAATTGATAATGAGAACCAACTGCTCACTATCTTATACTAGCATATTCATGCATTTGCATGGGACTACAAGGGGTTGAAAGGAGTACATCCTTCTGTGTGCACTCACCACATATCCTTAAAGGAAGATCATAAACATTTTCATCAACCTCAAAGGTGAATGAATCTTGCCTTAAAATATATTATGAAGGAAGAATTACATAAATTACTAGATTTAGGGTTCATCTATCCAATCTTGGATAATGAATGGGTATCTCCCTTGGTTATTGTTCCCAAGAAAAATGGCAAGTAGAGAATATGTGTTGACTACAAGGAACTTAACAAAGCTATAAGGAAAGATCATTTTACCTTGCCCTTCATTGACCAAGTACTTGAAGTGCTTGCTAGAAAAAAGTTATTTTCCTTTGTCAATGGGTTTAATGGGTACAATAATATCCAAATTAGTATTGACAACCAATATAAAACCACCTTCACATGTCCTTAGGGGAATTTTTCTTACAAATTAGTACCACTTGGCTAGTGCAATGCCCCTGCCACTTTCCAAAGGACTATGCTTAGTATGTTCTCTTATCTTGTGCATGATTTGGTAGAAATCTACATGGATGACTTCACACCCTATGGAAATGATTTTTAAGAAGCTCTATTCAACCAAAGTAAATTCTTACAAAGGTGTGGGGAGATGAACCTCTCCTTGAGCCATGAAAAGTGCTTACTCCTAACGAATATGGGAATTGTTCGAGGACATTTCCTCTCCTAAAAAGGAATTCAAGTGGACCCTAGTAAGATAGCCACATTAAAACATTCTTGTTCCTCAAAAGAAAATATATTTTAGAAGCTTTATAGGCCTTGAAGGATACTATCGGATATTTATAAAATATTTTAGTAAAACTGCTTCTCATTTATTTTCCTTGTTGACCAAAAATGTTGAGTTTTGTTGGAAAATTCCATGTTTTGAAGCATTCAAGAGTATAAAAGAAAAGATAATGAAAACACCTGTCCTCAGAGGTTCAAATTGGACCTTGCCCTTTCACATTCACACACATGCATTAGATAGGGAAATTAGGGCAGCTCTATGACAAATTGAAGGTGAACTCCCCTATGTGATATATTTCATTAGAAAAAATATGTTCAAGGTTGAATTAAACTATATCATAACTGAAAGAGTTTCTCGCTACTTTACATTACTTAAATAAATTTATACATTATATAATTGGTTACCAAGTCTTTGTGCACAATGACCATGCATCAATTAAGCATTTAATGAATAAACTAGATTTGAATGCTTGCATAATTAGGTGGTTATTGTTGTTGTAACAATTTTAATTGACTATTGTTGACAAACTAGGAAAAGAGAATGTTGTTGAAAATTTCTTGTCAAAACTAAAATTTTCTGTAGATGAAGAAGTGGTGGATGAACAACTCCTAGATGAGCATATTTTTTCATATTACTTCTTTCTCCATGGTTTTTCGACATTACCAACTACCTTTCTATTTTCCAATTCCATCCTCACCTATCCTCAATGGAAAAGAGAAAGATTGCCAAAAAATATGCCTCCTATACTTGGATTAGGGAAAACCTCTTCAAGTTGGGACTATATCATGTTCTAAGAAGATGTTTGAGGGAGTACAAAGTCTATGATATCCTCTAAGCTTCCCATGATGGACCCAGTGGGGGTCATTTTGTTGCAAAGATGAAAACTTACAAAATCCTACAAGCAAGATACTTTTGGTCAACCCTTCACAAGGATGCCCAGAGATACACTGCATAATGTGATGAGTGCTAAAGGATGGGAAAACCTACTCATAAGGATGAAATGGCCCTTCAAAATCAAGTGTATTTTGATCCATTTGAGAAATTGGTCATGGACTTCATTAGTCCTATTAATCCCCGATACAGACAAAATAAAGTATATCCTTGTATGCACTGATTATCTGACCAAATGGGTTGAAGTGAAGGTAGTAGAAAACAAAAAGTGGTTGAATTATTAAGGGAAAATATCTTCTACAAGTTTGGTTTTCCATGAGAATTGGTAACATATCAAGGCTCCCTGTTCACGTCTAATATGATTGAATGAATAATGGAGAAACACCACATTCGCCATCAAAATTCCACTTCGTCGTACCCCCAATAAAATGGGCAAGTGGAGGTTGCTAACATGGCATTAGAAAAAAATCTTACAAAAGTGACCATGGCAACAAAAAGGACTAGGCATAAAGGCTTGTTTAGGTCACTAGGGCCTACAAAACTACTTAGAAAACCACCTATAGCTTCACCCCTTATGAATTAGTCTGTGGAAAAAAGGATTTATTGTAAATTAAATTTGAGTACAACACAATGAGGATAACGGCCCATGTCAACATTAATTTGACCAAAGCGTAGGCTGAGACGATACAACATTGAATGCATTGGATGCGTATATAATGCAAGTCATGTTACACAGCAAGGTAGTCTACCTACAGAGAAAAGTATGGCACGACAATTACATTAAGACCAGAGCCTTCCAAGAGAGTGATTGGGCTCTCTTGTATGAACCTAGGTTCAAATATTTCAGATGAAAACTTATGAATAGATAGCTAGGGCCTTACCTAGTAGAGAAATGTTATGATAATGGCTCCGTCAACTATCGATGAGGAACAAATAACACTTTTAATGAATGTATACTAGTTAAAGATTTACAAGCCCCTCACTAGGGTTGATTTTACACATTCACAAGGCAAGGAAATGAATGTGATTAAGAGTGTCAGAGTTCCCAATTCATTCATCCCCTGACTAACAAGAAAAAAGAAAACAAAAAGGACAAAAGTAAATAAAAAAATAAAATAAAAAAAAAAAAAAACCTCAAGTTAAAAAACCCTTTGAGGAACTTGAGGCAAACTCACTGGATAAAATCCTCTATGAGTCACTTAGTAAGTTGGAAAGAAAAAAAAGAAAAAGAGCTCCAAGTGAAAACCTCTTCCAAGGCACATGATGTAGGCTCACTAGTTGAAAACCTCCACGAGGTAGCCAGTAAGCCCAAAAATAAATAGAAAAAATAAGAAAAAGGGAAAAGAGAGAGAATAAAACAACAATCATACTTTTTTATCTCTCACATGGATTTATGTGCAAGTACCACAAGGATACAAGAAATAGGCCAAGAGGACTAGAGTGCATGACAATCCAAGTCATTAGTACAATCACTCCAAAGGGCCCATATGTCATCCCTACACTATATTCCATTTAATTTCATCACCCACAAAATCACCCATCATATTTGATCTCCTTTCCATGTTTTTTCTGCAACTTTCCTAAACTTCAACAGGAAAGTCTAGAATTGCTACAAAAAAGACCAGTTTGAAGAAAAAATCTATAGATTCAAGATATTTTTAAAATTTGGTATAAGAAATGACACTAGTGGAATCCTAGAAACTAGCTTTTCCATCATCATGCACCACAACTTGGTTCCTCCCCTACTATTTGCCTCCTTTCACCTTGTACCAACCCACTTCTTCCAATTTTCCAACACAATCAAACCAAACACCCTCTCCATCACCATCACCTTTACTTCCATGAATTATCAAGCCACCATGCCACCTTAGAATGATTTTTTATTAAGCATAGGGGGCATATATGCCTATTGCAAGAGACTATATATTCCTATAGAAGACTATAGAAACCCTACAGGCCTAGGTTACAAATCAACAATTTTTTTTTGAAGAAGACCACACCATCCAACAGCTTGAAAGCTTCAAAAGCTCAATCCAACTTTGATGAATGGGTCTTGAACAATTACAAGATCCCATACAGGTTACTACATGATTAACTGTCCACTACACACAACATTTTGAAGGAACATGCAAACTAACAAAAAACAAACTCCAACACCATAAAAGGTAATTGTAAGGTACGAAAACTCTAAAACAGTCTTTGAATTCATTTGAGCATAGGAAAAAACATATTTTGTGAAAAAGTAGTGATTTAAATAATATAGCCTAACTAATAGCAACCTTGGATAAAATAGCAATTAAAACTCATCTTTATCTGAAACTATATTCCCATGTGTTAGGAACAAGTAAGACAAACCATTAATCTTTCAAAAAGGTGCTTGTTGTCATTCATGATGAACAACTAAGGTGGAGTGGGTAGGTGGGCCAACTCAGTGTTGCACGTTGATCCCCCCCCATCACCACCATTTGTATAAATAATTTTGATCTCCACTTAAGTCATGAGATAAGTCAAGAAAACCATTTTTCTCCCGTCCACACTATGCATGAAAGACTAGGTCATAAAAAGCCACCATGAAAAGTACCCAACGCTATAGGAAGTTAATCTATAGGTTACAAAAACTATAGGAAGCAAAGGCTATAGGTCGTAGAATGCTATAGGAAGCTACAAGGTTTTATATAGGAACACAATTTGTTTCCAAAATCACTCATGGAGCCCCATGTGCATGTTGTAGAGGTTGGTGCTCTAAAAAATCAGCGTTTGAATTCCCACCATGACATTGTTTTGAGATGGAAAAAGTCTGAATTTGTAAAAATCACTAACCCAACTTTTAGGAATTCTTGTGTTTGAGTTGTTGAATAGGGAAATAAGGGTGTCCATTATATTTTTTCCTTCAAAAATCTATACTTTGTCTGATAGTAAATAAATAGATAAGACTATGCAACTCTTGCATATTCAAAAGAACATAGTACGCTGCTACAACATGAAACTTCTCCCCTACAACAACATAGATACAACATTCTTTTCTTCTTCCTACATAGAGAAACTGATAAAACTGACCAGCTATTTGGAAGTACCTCTAAAATTATACCCCAAACCTAGTTAAAAATGCTTTGTAGAATAAAATGGCGGGTGGTTTCAATGGGAAGGAACCTATTGATACTAATAGAATCCACCAAAACCCTGAGGTTATCATCATACTAAAAGGTCATCACTTGTTGGGATTCTTTGGAAGACCTAGAGAGTTTGACGATGAGATAGCCACAGAGTTTGTAATAAATTTACAAAATCCTGAAGGACAATAACTTATCACTACAACCAAGGGGATGGTGATTTATATCAATGAGGATTTCATTTGCAGACTTACAACTCACCGAAATGGTCTACATTAGAACAAGGAAGAAAGGAAAGAAGCCATTACTACTAAGATAGGATTTTTCTTTCCCAATGAGCAACCTAATGAAGACAAAAATGGAATAAGGAGAGTCTACCTAGCCTTTGGGATGAAGTAGCTTACCACATAAGGGATTAGTCAAGAAAAGAAAATGGAAAGTAATGGTCAACCTTACAAAGAAGAAAAGGATAAACATTGTTAGAAGAAGAGGAAAATGAGATTGTAGCAACATTGGTGGTCCTTAGCACCCCTATCAAGCCCAAGGCAAGCAGGCCTACCAAATAAATTGTGTATACAAGGAGGAAAAGTACAAGAATCTACTTCAATGTGAAACCAAAACCACCCTTTGTAACCCCCATTACCATTGAAGAAACACCTAGTCCAAGAGGGGAGAAGCTATAGGAGAGAGAAATGGAAATATTACCAAAGCCAAAGGCACAACAAGTAAAAATGTTAGTACTACCTGAAGTCACAAAGCAACTAGTCCAAGTATAGGTGTGGAATGTCCAACTATAGGAGTAGCATGTACATCTACGAGAACAACCTACAAAGCCACAAGAGATAGAAAAGGCTACAAAAATAATGTGCCAAGGAAGCCACCTTCCTTCTGCTCCTTTCCACTAAAGGTTTACCCCCCTATTGCAGGAACATTAGGGAGTATGCTCCCTGCACACTTGGTGTACCATTTGATGCTTGAAGTGGATAAGGCCAACGTAGAAACACATAGATGGAGAAGAATAGCACAAGACAAAGGAGTTGTTGACATTGTTGAGATGGAGGATTAAGTAAGCAAGATGAGGGAAGAGATGGCCATATTAAGTATAGATGAGGAAAATAAAAGAGAGCATGTTGAGAAATAAAACCAATAGCTAAGGAATCAATTACAACAAGCACAATAGTTGTTGAAGGAAAAGGATGCTCAAATTTCATTTCTAGAAACATCCTTGGGGACTATGACACATCTCTCCTTGGAAGTTGTTAGATATAGGCGAACTCCAAGGGATTATTCGCTATTCTTGAAGGAACAATGGTGCAAGTTCCAAATAAACGAAATAGCACAAAAATGGGACAATCCATATGCAATAGCCTAAACAATTTATTGGTTTTTGCTTATAATGCGGCATGGAGGACAATCCTAAGGTTGTTGATTTCTACATCCACAACCTTGTGTTTACCAACATGACCATATGGGATCCAAACCCATACCTAGGGGATGCAAAACTATTAACACTAACATCTTGGTTGATATATGAGGAAATTATGGTAGATGAAACGAAGAAAAAATTGGATGGGGAACTAAAAGAACCATTATGGATCAGTCTTGAGCATGCAAGCCCCTCCATAGTCACCACATCTAATGCAATCCTTGCAAAGGACCCGGAAATAGAAGACATTTGGAAAAAGTGAAAAGTGGAAGCCAACCTCCATTTCAATGACACTTTCAAACTATTGTGTAAGGAGAGCTCATGAGCCTATCAAAGAAGATGGTAAGGATTTTCCCATAGCATGAAGATAAGGGAGTACCACTCTCTCGATCAATTGCGTATAGGACTAACAAGAGCTCCCTTTTACAAAAGTATAACCTAAATAATTGGATTTCAGTGGATTGGTATTAGGTTCAATCCACCCTTATTTTTGGGGTTCTAAGAACAACAAGATCGGGAAGAAGAATCCAGGGAATGGAAGTATATAGAAGAAAATGCATGATTCTACCCAACAAGGGAAACCACAACTAACTCAGCTTGGGATATCAAGTAGGTCAGCAAGGATATGAGTGAAAAGAGAAGAGAAGAGAAGAGAAGAAGAGTGAGTTTCTCAAGGGTAAGAAACAACTCTAGTAGGGGAGCATGATGGGCCTCCAAAAGAGGTAAATTATAAATCCCATCAATCCAATCATAAGCACATAAAAACTATATTGAACCCAAATTTTGCACTTAATGATACATTTTCCTAGCTTAATGGGTTCTTAGAAGAGTTCAATTAGGTTTTCATATTTTATGTGCCTTAACATGTTTATTTTGCAAGATTTTAAGAGATATTGTGTAGATCCAAGAAATACAAAATTGGAGATATTTTTGGGACTTTTTCCCTGCTACATGAGGGCCTCAACTCAGTTGGCTAAGGGAATTTAATGCCCCTTCCTATTTCTACGAGTTGGACTGGGAGAAAGATACTTTTTTATAAGATTGTTTTGAGGGAAATGGATCCCTCCACTCAAGGAGGATGCTCCCCACTTTTTTTATAAAGAAGAGTTAAGTAGCCCAGTAGGGGATATAGAGAAGAGTGTGAAGAATAGGCTAAAACATTATATTTGTATTTCCAAGTAGGTTTTGCAGCCCTGTAATGTGAAAATAGTTTCTCCGTTAATGAAAGTGGCGTTCTATTTCAATTCTTAGTTTGGGTATCCTCTATGGACTCTAATAATCCTTGGGTTGGGCCCAAGCGAGGAGATTTATATCCCTCCTATACTTTTGGTAGTTTATGCTTTTAATATTTTTTCAAACATTACTAAAAGTTATATTTTCATAGCTCTTATGCATGGTTAAATAGAATATGTTATGAGCAACACTTTATCATAGACTACTTGTGCATTTTATTGTAGTATTAGCATTTGTTAATTCCATTTCAACTCTTCATTCACTTTATTTCTTTTGTTTTACAAATTTTACTATACATTGTTTTTACTGTTTAACCAATTTTACATATATAACAAGTTGGAGGCTTCGTCGCAAATAACAAGTTTCAATATTTCCACGCACTTGCTGAGGAGTTCGGTGTAGTTGAAGACACGTTCACAAAAATCTTTTGAGGTTTGTTGAATGATGTTTCTCATCAAAAATATAATAATATAAACTAGTTAGAAGTGGTGGCTATCGCCTATCTTTCTGCTGAAAGGAAAGGCCTTCAAATTTTTGTGCAAGCTTTTCAAGTTCTTATCTTTTTTGTTGCTCATTCTTTTATACTTTTTTTAATTGATCGCATCTTTTTTATTTTCGGTTGGGAACAATTACGGTGTCTACATTGGAAATTCCATTATATGTGATGTTGGCCTTCTAGCTGGTTATCTTACGAGTAGGTCTAGTTTCATTTTAGTCTACCTGCACATTCATCCTGCATTCATTTCCTATGGATTGCTTTGTGTTTTCTAGTTTTGGTTTAACACCATGTTTTGGTTTAGCCACTTTCTGTCTTGTCCTATGGTTTTTTTTCCTTGTTATGTGTTGTCTTTCCTTTCGTTTTATGAGACCTTGCACAAAGATGCTCTATTGGCCCAAAAGGGAGGGTGGAAAATTAGAAATGGACTTTGTGACAATGAAACATTTGGAAAACTCTCTATCCTTCTTCCTTGTCTTGGTTGCATCTTTTGGTCGATGGTGTTCCGGCGGAAAATACGATCCTAGAGTTAATAAACCCTTATGTTGAAACATGATATCAATGTTTATTTTGGAAACCTCATGCCTACACTCACATTTTTATGTTTCGGTGTTTTCAGGCTGATCCAATCAAGTAAGAGAAGGACAAGGGAAAAATCTAAACGAGTAAACCAATATCAGATGTCTTATATATGCTTCTCTTAAGGGACAACCTCTCCTTCTCTTAATAAGTTTGGATCCCTCTTCTGCCCATGAAATAAATAAGTGACGATGCACAGACCTATATAAAATAAATAAATAAAGGAAAAAGAAGAGAAAGGCTTCCTACGTAGAGAGGTGAGGCAAGGAACTTTGTCGAGGTACTATCTAGGCCTGTTGGCAATGGAGAAATGTTTGTGTCCCCAAAGTGACTCTGCCATGGTATCTTCCAGACCTATTGGTAGTGGAGCAAAAGTAGAGATAAAAAACCCATACTCAAAAAATCTAAAGTTTGCAAACTTCATTACCCTATCCTCATTCGAAACATTGTGTGATATTTTATATTATGTTTGTGTTTAACCGATTAAAGGAATAGAGGGGATTATGTTTATGCACGGGGTAAGTGGGGAAGCCATGTTAATTTGAATGATGAATCTACACTTCTTGAAGAGCTAGACCTTGCACGAAATAATTGACCAAGGCAGAGAAGCTAGAATTCTACCAGTGTGTCGCTGCAACAAACACCCTCAAAAATTTTCCTACACTCAAATTTTCGAGCCTATTGTGGATCCTGCGATTGTTCGTTCTGTAGTCACTTCTAGGTCAATGATTCTTTTTGGCTTCCTTATTGGATTGGAAGTGTCGAAGGCACTTTCTCACACATGCTCAATCTGCAACCAGCGCGTGAGGGAATTATTTTATGCAATATTGAACGAGCATAACATGTCCATCAAGACTGTGCATGTGTGATTTCCAATCCATGTCGACAGTCTATGTGCACTGACATCGACAATTTCTCACTTCTAGTTGCGTTTTTATTTCTATTTCAGTGAGTTTTGCAAACTGTCGCTTCCATGCACATTTGTTTTCACTAGTGTCGTTTTCATTTTTTTGGTTGTTTCTTTCGCTTTATTTTACTCTAATTAGTGTCATTTTCATGTTATCGTTTCTTTGGCATGAGTTACTTTTAATTTTGTTCACATAATGCAAGTGTTGTTCACAATGTGGAAATTGTCGTCTTTTCACATGTTAAGTGTCGCACGATGTACATAATCCGGTTTTGGTGGTTTCAAGAGGTTATCTTTGTGAAAATTAGTTGATCATACCATGTAGAAATATGTCGCACTCATTTCCAAAGGTTTAAACATTATTTCACAAGGGTCGTCATTGTCGTCACAAAGTGTATCTTTAGTGTCACACTTGTCGTGAGGTGTCGCAAAGGTTATCTCACTAAGGGAAGTATGTGCTCATGTGTTCCGGATGATCTATGATGTATCAATTGTCTAAGTGTGTGATCACATTCAAGTCCTATCATTGTTCACATCGATTTCATTGATCCCACACTTGGAAAAATTTGTAAAAATTCCCATGAACTTGGCCTCATCTAGCCTTCTTGAACTACACATTGCACAGTCCTAGCCCTCAAGATGCAACCTTTCCTCTTGACACTACACAATGTGCAATTTCTACCTCCCAGGACTGTGCATTGCGCAATTGTAGTGCTCAAGCCTGAGCCTTGGCCTGCAAAATTGCGCAACTCAGTCATCTAGCCTTGCTCCAATTACACACTGTGCAATCTCTAAGCTTAATCTCAAACCCTAAGCTCTTGAATTGCACAATCACCAGGCTTTCTTTTCCTCCCAGAAATGCATAGTTCTCTGAAACAGTGCAAAGTCCCGTCAGCCTAGCTCATTGACTCACAAAATTGTGCAATTTATCTCTCCTTCCCAGTCAGTACTGTGAATTACAATGTCGAGGCTCAAGCCTTATCCCTAAGCTCTTGAATTATGTAATTGCACTATCACCTGGGCTCCTCTGTCCTCCAGAACTACGTAATAGATTGATCTAGTTCCCATCCCCTCATCCTGTCACACGAAGCTCCCATATTGCATAGTTTTCTTCCTCATTCCAGCCTGACCTGCACATTGTGCATTCTCAAGGCTTAAACTTCACCCATGACTCCCTCAATTGCGCAATTGCACAATTGTTGAGCCTCTTTCCCAGCCTGCCACCGTGTTTTGGCTCTGTCATTGAATCAATATACACCATTGTATACTATGGTTTTATTAGACTTATGTTGTCTTTTCATGAGTGGATTGTAGATGCAGGTACTCTAACATGCTATGGCAAGATGATTAAGAAGGAGATGGATAAGTAGGACATGCTTGAAGACACATATGGAGCTGAAGAGATAATATGATGTCCAAGAGAGAAAATTAAGGAACATCGGATTATAACATAAGATGAAAGATTAAGATCACATGGAAGACTCCTCATCTTCAAGTCATAAATAGGAGGAAGAAGGAGAACATGCACCATATTTTCGAGAAGACACAAAGAAATCAGCAACAATAATGGATTGACATTGCCTTGTCATCATGTATTCCATGGAATCAGTGTCATGTCATGTCATGTCATGATTCATCATGTGCCACATCATTTTGGGGAATATGTAATTTAATATTGGATAAATGTATTGTAAAGTGGAAGTCCAAAGGACATGTACAAAATATGAAGAGTCATGTAAGGTCGAAAATTCATGGGAAGCCAAATAGTCATGAGGGTAGTCAAAGAGTCACAAGGAAGGTGAAGCATCACCTCCCCATTAGTTATATATACACCCTCATTGTATGAGCAAGGTACTTGTTCACCTTGGCGCCTCCCGCAAGGCATTAGAGAGATAGACTAGTTCTTCTGGGGAGCAAGGAGTGGTGTTCACTGTATACATGTGTCTTGGAACTTTTACTTAATATCAGAAGCCTTATGGCTAGCATCTTCTTCATGCATTGATTATGAATATTTGTAATATTGTTCTGTTAATGTTTGTTGGACACCTAATCCTCTATGGGTTGGTGTAGAATGTGAACAACCATGAGAGTCCAAGAGACCTTGGGATGTGGAACCCAACGGTCACACGAATGTACTATAAATGTATATCATTGCCAAATAATAGATGTACTCTCCTGCTTATCTATAATATTCTTTTGTTGTTTCCATGTGTGTGTTTAACATGGTATCAGAGCATGCGATCTCCTGCCCTGCTCAAGTGTGAGCCACCTATTTTTGTGGCCTTTGTAAACCAATGCTCTCCTCCTTGTAGATTTTATACCTTTCTGAGCATTTGTTAGAATAGAGGTTGTTACCTCTATCAGCTCTGTCATTCCTTTGTTGTGAGCAGACCTGCCCCTACGACTGCAAAGAGGAATATTTCCAGACATGTTCCTCTCTACCAATCCAACGCTCTAACACTCTCTGTCAGTTTCATTCTCCCACTCAGACCTGTTCCTGCAAACCAACGGAAGTTGTGCACTCTTTCTCCATTCCTCGTTCAAACATTACCTCTGCATTTTAGCTGTGCATTAATTCCAAGTCCATACTCCTGGTGCATTTTCTGTGATTTTATTTGAAGTCTTGAGAAATGAATTGAAGCAGTTCCTGTGAAAGTCATTGAAGCAAAACATTAAATCTTTGGTCATGTCACTGGAATATATTAATCGTTGGTCATGCTATTTGACTACGTTGGAATGGAGCTCTTGGTGAGAAAGGGAGCGTCATTGACTGGAAATGGAGTGTTGAGTTTTTGAAGAGCAGTATTGGATGTTGTTTCAAAGCTCTACATTGAATGGTTCGAATTACATCTGCATTGGCAGCAAATATCTCTGGGTGCATTGGGTATATGTATTCATCTCTCTGTGTTGAATTTATGATGGATATGGATTAGCATTGATGTTGTGAGTATTGCTGGTTCAAAACCTGTATTAATGCTATGACATGGTTGTTGCTGCGTTAAATTTTATTGACTGCTGCTGCGTTAAACTTTATTGAACGACCAAAACAAGCTGAATTTGCTTTGTGTGGCTTAAAACCATGTGGAAAGTGTTTGCAAAAGTGGTATATTATCGTTTTGTTGACAACTGTAAGTGCATTTTGTTGCATTGGAAGGCATGGAAAAATCCATTGCAGGTAGGAGATAGAGGTAAAAAAAATAGAATCCGTCAGTTGTGTAGGCAACCTAGAGAGCTTAGAGCTCCTGCTCAATTATTACAATCCATAAACGCAGCAGAGTGCCAAGAATGAAATCATAGTTGAGCAAAATGGTAAGGTTGGAAGAGGAAAATGTCATGAGAATGATATGATCCGGTCATGAGAAACTCGTTTTCCTAGTATTATTCACTTGATCGTTCTATTATTGATTACGCTCCTGCAAGTGATATATGATCATTCTATTATTGATTGCGTTGTTGCATTGAGTTGGTTTATGTTGTGTTCTGTGTTGGTTGGAGCGTTGAACACCCTGTGTATTGACCATTCTATTATGTGCTTAACTTCCTTACATGTAATCTTTGCACAGACTCTCTGTTGGCAATAATCCTCTTGATTCTTTTTATCTCTTGCATTTGGTGCATTTGTGAAATGGGGCCACAATTTCAATGGTGTTTGAGACAAGGAAGGAAATTCATTATCAATGATGTCCCTCTATCGAACAAGTTAAGAGACAAGGTACAAGATTATTTACCTGATCTTCGCATATATCAGGCATCATGGAGGCACATCTGAGAGGGACTGTAACTATCTTATTGTTCTAAAGATTGGAGTTAGCACCAGAGTTTTATAATATACCTTTGATGTTGGCATTGATTTCTCCCTATTTGACCTAGATTCGATTCATGTGACCTGCATTTGATTCATGTGCAGAATTTGATTTATTAAGTCGCTATATTCAACATGAAGTTCCAAATCGATGTTTCCTAGAATATGCAGTGGTCAACACATCCAATTAAAAAAAAATGTAAGCAAATCTTAATGCTAGTTGAGGCATATTCATGTTGATTCTTGATTAATATTCATTGCAGTATTTGAGTAGTAATATTAAAAAAAGGTTATAGTGATTGTAGTTATAGTCCATTTGGTTTGCAAACTTGCAAATTCTCATTTAACCAACCAATTTTGCGTAAATTCTAGCCTAAGGTATTAATGGTATAGGTGGAGAAAATGGCTAGAATTGATGATGCATTAGAGTTACTGAATACACTAATACATTCCACTATTGGTGGGATGGTAAATGTTAGCAAGAACACTCTTTGTGATATTAAAACCTATCTGCAGTATACATAAGAAAAGGTATAATTTTTGGAGCTTGAATCTCAGCGTCAGCAAAAAGAATTAAAACAGAGGAGTCATCATTCTGAACATGTTTCTGTTCAGAACATTGAAATAGACTCCCATAAGCAGCAAGTTGATTCAGATCTAGTGCCCAATGAAGTAGCAGAATTGCATGCAGAGGTAGAAATTCAGCCAACACTTCCCAAGCCAATCATCAGACCTTGGGAAGAGCTTGTCCATAACAAGCACAGAACAAGTCTTGGATATGAGAAGGATGTGTCCTTTCATATTCCAGATTACTCAAAGCCCATTTAGTTTCAGAGTGTTGGATTCCTTCATGACAGTTCACCTTCAACTTTTGCCCCTCTTCCACAGCAACAACAACAGATTGTGAAATGCCAACACTGTGACCGAGTTGGCCATATGAAAGATCATTGTTTTGATCTTCATCCATGTAAGCACTATCATAAAACCAGTCATTCTTCAAACATATGCTTCAGAAACAAACCTCCTGCAAGAACAAAGATTCATCTTGGATGGATCGCTTCTTGGTAATGGGCTTCAACAGCCAAGAAGATATTTCACTCATACAACAGGATTTGTTCTCAAATATTGAAAAGTCTTGCAGTTGAGATTTCTTCATCTTCTCACCTTGTATCTAACAGGGGGGGAAATGATGGTCATCTACAAGCTTCAAAGCCACATCAAGCAAGCCTGAGCCACAACCTGCCATTCCAGATTCAGAAGTGTAGCCAGAGACAAAGATACCCCTGAACATGCCTTCATTTTGTGACACCTCTTCAAAGAATTGGGGACACTTCCTCTAACAGAAGACTTCAACTTCTTGCCAGTTTTAGAAGAGTTCTAGGAATTGCATTAAGCATTCCAGAGTTGTTGGTCATCCTTAAACCATCATAGGTTGAGACCTCCCTTTCATGGTTGAAGGTTTCCCTCTTCAAAACATTAAGAGCACTTTCTCTAGTAGAAGACCTCAGCTTCATGCCAAAATTGGAAGAGTTCCAGGAACTGCACTAAGTGTTCCAGTGTTGGTGGTCATCCTTAAACAATCACCCTTTATACCAACATTTCAAAGAACACATTCAGCCTAGTGTTGCCATATTTTTTGCACATTTTGTATTACAACTCTCTTCTTGGACTCATACATACCCCTTCGGATTAATGGGGCGAATGTTGGACACCTAATCCTCTATGGGTTGGTGTAGAATGTGAACAGCCATGAGAGTCCAAGAGACCTTGGGATGTGGAACCCAACGGTCACACGAATGTACTATAAATGTATATCATTTCCAAATAATAGATGTACTCTCCTGCTTATCTTTAATATTCTTCTGTTGTTGCCATGTGTGTGTTTAACAATGTTTTTAATTCATGTTTGCTTTCATCTGTGTTAAAGTAGTTGAACTATTTCAGTTATTTTTGTTCTTATCATTTCAAGAATGTGTTGTAATGGTTATTATCTATGTCGCATTCTCGTGGACTATTGTGCTAGATATTATACATATATTTCTTGTTGTATTGGTTGCAATGACCGTCGCATCTTTGTGGATTATTCGCATGATGTTGAACGAATTCTTCTTGTTTATGTGTGTTTCTACTAGGGTGGTACTATTATCTCTCTCTTGGAGGCACACTTCTCGTCCTCCTCCATATTAAAAGAACTTTGACACACATACAACCTAACACTCACTAGGCACACCCCCTTTCTTTTCGAAGGCACGTTTTCACTCCTCTCTCCTTCTGATATTTATAGCTAAGGAAAATCTGTAATAATACATGGCAACCGAGCCAATACTCTGAATGGGTCTCCTATTCCAAATAGTGTGAGTTCTAATTGGGACTTCACATCAGGGAGACCCCTTGGTTGACAAATTTCCAGCACCGTCAACAAACCTCTAGTCAATAAGTCAAACATTTAGATATATTGAAAATTTACGATACATATATCTCTAAAAATCCTCTTTGATCAAAAAATAATATTTCCATATATCTAGATTCCCAAATTTTACGAATAACAGGCTTCTGAAAAATCCTTTTAATTAAAAAGTTAGATTCTACATTCCAAACTCTTGGATATTTGGAACCCATTGTCCAAATGATTTCAAAAACCCCACTTAAGTGAAAAGTTTGATTCCAAATTTCAAACTCCTAGATATTTGGGGCATCCTCTCTCAAAATAATTCCACACCACCTTCCATGGTGACTACCACTTAGCCCTCCCATCAACACTATCATGCCTCAATTTCCAAGTCACCATCATGCCACCCAAGCATAGTCAATGTAGTTCAACTTTCATATTCTTGAATATCTAGGCTCCTAGATATTTGAACCATCTAACATCTAGAAGAAAACTAAAAGGCATATTCTTAAAATTTTGAATCTCATATTTCTAGTCTCCGTGTCATATATGTCATATCGGTTCCTACTTCAACTCCTTTGCACCATTATGCCACATCTACACACTACTTCATCATGCCATGTCAGCCTAACATATCCTTATTAACACTTCAACATTGTCATGTTTTCTACCACCTCATGTGCCATGTCACATGCCATGTTAACAAACATGTAACATTCTCAACTCGTATGGTTTAGGGTTTCTCCCACATGGTGTCCACATGACAATATGTGTCATATTTGTCTAGCATATTATTTGGGCTCTTGTTTTTGTTAATTCTTCATACCTTGGAAACTTTTCAAACCCCAAGTACACCATGCGGCTATGTATGATGGGTTGTTAACTGTGTTGGGTTTCAACACCACAAGTTCCACCCATCTAAAACATCTAACATCTTGATATCACAATCGTAAACACTTAAACAAATTATTGGATCCTGGATATCTCAATATTTGAATATATAGATATCCTAATATCTAGATATTTGAAAAATCGATACCTGTATATATGGGTATTTTGATATCTAGATATGTAGCTTTCATAAAAGCCCCAAATTTGAACAATGCACAATATAAAAGGTTCAAATGGCTAGATATATGGATGTTTGACATCCAACATGACCTTTGCTCAATAACACACAAAAAAAAGTTCAAATACCCAGATATTCGACATCCAACATAACCACTTCTCTAAATACTAGGTCAACATTTTCTCCCAACTAACCCATATGATTAAGGTCTAGGAATAAAGCTTTAGACTAAATAATTAGAGTTATAGATTCCCAAATTAAAGAGTTAAGTCTTCTTCCTTGATTAAACCTAATTCCAATGAGGAGTATAATTTTCCCAAATAATTCTAAGTATATTGAGGTCCACACAAACCTATAATATATTTAAACCTTATTTAATCCTTGGCCATAACCAGGCTTCTTCCTAAGGACCCATAATGGCACCTTAAGGATAAATTCCTAAAATTTACCAGTCTAGGTGAAATCTCTCCTAATTCAATTCTAATAACCCAAGGCTTTCAAGCCCATTCAAGAACCTATTATAGAGTCCAAACTTAAGGTTGTCCCCTCATGATCATCAACCTCTTGGGTGTGCTTCAACTAGTTACAAATCTCACTCATTGATCTTAAGGATCTTAACCAATCAGGATATTTCTTGATCTTTCCCCAAATTTAACTTGGGTCATTACTTATTATCAATCCCAACACTGAGACTTTCTCTCTAGACCTCTAATGAATAATTATAACAATACCTTTGGGTCTTCTAAACACCCTACAGGGTCAAATTCCAGCTACTTAAAAACACTTTTATCCACCTAGTAAAAGAACTACATACAATTTCCAAGCTATAAAACCCAATCATCATTTCAACATGAATCCATTAGTTAAAAAATCCTTTAGTGAACTTTCTAATGCATTATATCAGCTGTACTATGAAGACTCCCTCCTCTGAGTCTTCACACTAAAGTCATGGATTTTACTCTTGCATAAAAGATAAGATGTACATAAGCCTTTGATTCATATTGCACAAGACAATACACATCCATAGTATTGCAATCAACATATTGTAAACTCTATTTTTTAATACAGAGCTCATTTATATTGGAATTACAAATCAGTAACCAAGCACAATTATATAGGGCTTCAGCTTATAAACATGTTCATTCTCAAAAACCCATCATAACATCATCCCTTTTCACACTCACACACACAAACATATTTCATTTAATAAAGAAAAATACAATTATCTGAATTGTTTTACGAATTTCCTAAAATTGAAAAAGACATAGCCACTCTCCACCCAACCATAGGCTCAATTATATTGTAATTTTCTTACAATTGGCCACCCCCAAGCTAGATTTGATGATAGAAGAGGAAGACTCACTGAGTCATTTATTTAATTACAAGGTACATATATGAAGGCAACTCTCCTTCATACCTAAAATTAGAATGTTGCTTACCAAACCATTAATTCATGGTCAATTATTAGCTATAGGGTTGTCACAGTTGCCTTGCAAAACATTGAGGGGGTCCTTTTCTACTTAGCAATCCCTCGACACCTCCCCTTTCACAATGACTCTTGTGCTTAATTAGAGAAATAATCCATAACATTCAAATCCCTCTCTTTCCCACTCAATTTTAAGACTTCAAAAATGATTTATCTAGCCAGGATAGGGGATTTACAGTGTCTCACATGTTACAGTTAGTTAAAAGGCTCCTTACATACCTTTGAATCTGAATCTCAGTGTCAAATCCCCTTGCATTTCTCCATCAAAGATCTCTTTTAGTCTCCATCTTCACCTTGCACACTTCTCACTCTATATTCATGTGTGTCCATGTTCCCTTCCAATTTTTCCATATCTCCTTAACTCTTCCTTCATGAAGCTTTGTAGTTAAATATCAAGATTGTGTAGTCAATTCAAAATTCTCAAGAAGGGTACTTCACCCATATCTCTGCGATAGACTTGCAACACTTCCATATTTTCTCATAACTACAAAAGGGTGGTAGTTCAGTTACCCATCCCTTTCTTAGCTAATTTCTAGAAGATAAAGAGAAACTAGAAATTTAATTTTGGGTAAGATATTTTTATGATAATGAATTTCCCAATTTCCTCATGAATTCCCTCTTGGTTGGATCGAATTCAATGTACAATTTCTCCCTTCCTTTAGTTATTGGTAATATTTTTAAAATAAAACATATTACGTCAATCGAGAGATTAATAAAATATCCCTCTTATCAATTCCATCAATACAAGTCATAATTGCAATTACAAAATCAGGTTCAAAGTGGCGTGTTACGTGCTGGCACAAGTGGCTTGATCAAGCTCATTATTTAGAGGGTTGAAAGACAACTTGCTAATTTATAGATGTGAAAGAGAGTTGCCTTCATCTCCTGACCTTTTGTTGACTGAGTGACTTTCTCCCTTAGTGGCATCATAATCTGGATTGAGGGTGCCCAAGTACAAAGGAAATTACTACAAAGTTAAGCCTATGATTGGGTGGAGAGTGGCTCACCCTTCATTATTTGTGGAAATTCTTAAATTAAATTAGATAAGTGGAATTATCTTCAAATCTACAATTTTTTATTTCTTGAAATTATGTGAATGCCACCCACGAGATGTCCAATATTCAGTGACAAGGTGTTCTATTAAGGAACTCTTTACATGAAGGTCACCAATTTGAAATCTTGTTGGTACAAAAATTCCAACCATGTTAAGGGTTGGTGTGGCTCAGACCAAGTGTGTGCGTGTTTGTGTGTGTGTGTGTGTGTGTGTTTGTTGAGTGGTAAAGAACATAAAAATTAGAAATAACTTTTGAATCTAAAATGTCATCATTGTAAAAGCCTTTTGTAAGAAGATTTTATGGTTGGAAGGTGTAGAGGAACTCAACCCCTCAACTTCTCAGGAAACCAGGATGGTGGGATGGTTTCAAAGGGCCCTAGTCAGTTTCTATTATGAAGGTTTCATTTTTCACTAGTTGAGAAAAAAAAAGCCTTCGAAAAATTGCTTAAGTGTTGGTTGTCCCATTGGTAGTGCAAATCTACTTACAAGTTTATTATTTTAAGATGGATGTAAGTGAGGAAAATCCTCACAAATAATTAAAAATAATTGTTAAATTAAATCTTTTATGAACTAATAAACTTGAGAAGCACATGAGGTGTAGAATACTTAGTGAATGGGTGTATTTTTAAGGCACTCCTTATGTGATAGTCTTTGATTCAAAATCGTATGGGTACTCCCAATGCTTATCCTTCAAGACAAAAAAGAACTTATAAACTTGAGAAATTGGCTTGGAGAAATAAAGCTTGTGGTCTCCTTTAGAATCTCTTTAATAAAAACTAATCATTATCAAAAACTATGCACATTTATAAGCATATAAGTAGCATGCCTCTTCGTTGCTCAATATAGCTATGCTTTGAAAAGTTTTCATTTATTTTCACAAAATATAAGAAATTTGTATATTTTCAATTCTAAATTCCAATTTTATATCATGAAATTGATTCCAAGACTAAGGGTTTCAGATTATCTAGAAATAACCCAAGAGAAACATACTTAATTATTTATTCTATTGTTTATCAAATAAATCTTAGAATATTGAGTAAGGGCTGTATTTTTTCTATATTCTTGCCACCAAGTAAAAGACTCAATGAGGTACAACTAAAATTCTCTTCAAATCAACTTTGAGCATGTGATGCAAAGTGTAAAATTTTTAAACAAGATAAATAATAACTAAGAATATATTTATACATCAAAATTGTGCGGTCCAGTATAATAAAACTAGCATGCCCTGGAAGCAAAAGGGAACACTGAACAAAATGTAGAGTTTACGTGTTGCAAAATAGTTTTTTTCAATTTTTAAGCACATGATCCCAAACATATAGAATGCCCTCTTACACAAGAAACAAATTCCATGAGAGGTAAACATTTCTTTGAGGGGATTTCAACATTGGTGGGGGAATGACAACACACCCACTTACCAACTGACCAAGCCCCTATTAACAACAAAACACAATGTCTACAAAATTTGCACAAATTTAATTAATATTTCAAAGATTTATATGAGGAAGTTTTGTGGCATGTAGCCATTGGAAATCATTCATAGAAATGATTTTATAAGAATAAATCATATAGCATCAATGTCATCATTTGAACTTTTTCATATATAAATAGTTGTATGTAAATAGCCAAAAAATGGTAAGGATGCTCACACAACTAGCAAGAGGAACAAATAATAAATGGCCTAGCACTCTGATTAACATCATATGTTGTTAGTATTATACAAGAGTGGGTTTCTAATCAATGTCAATTTCTCTCAACTATGATCGAGAACTATTTTTCATGCTTTTTTTTAGCTTTGGAGAATTCGCAATATAGAATTAATCGATCAAATATTTGCAAGAGGCTTGGGAATTAAAGTTAGCATTTTGAAAACTATAAAGAAGAGAGTGACAACAAAGTTACTCTTGGAAAAATTAGTGGGAGAACAAAAAGGAAATTACTTGTCTATCTAGTGACTACCATGTGTCATTTTATTATACAATAGGGCCTATAAAATTAACCATTGTGCATTTCTCTCAACTATGGTGAAGATCGCTTTTCATCAAGCATTGGAAAAGCTACAATCTAGCCTTAGTCTATGACTTTATGTCAAGGATTGTACTACGAAAAACCAATGTTGGAGGTGATGACATGGCTAGAACCAATAAAAACCTCTTATTTTATTTGATTTTTTTCCCATTTATACTATGGAACAATTGCTTGAATTGGACATCGATCCAAGAACAGGTATAATACCTACAAAGCTTTAAATTCTATGTCTTCCTTCATAAGAAGTTGGAGTCTACAATTAATGATTTAGTAACGCGACATTAAAAGTAAATTAGTAGTGGACCTTCCAAAGTGGTAATTCTATAGACAATGTAATTAGATTTTGCTTCCTCGAACCTCCAAACATTATATATCTTGTCAAAAAACTTGGAAGATTCATTAAGGAGTTCACTCTACTAACACATTTTAATGTATACCATTCATATTCATCAACCAAAGAGAGGCATTCAACAAAGATTCAATAGGATTGAGATCTCTCTAGTTTCATAACTAAATCTATTGTGGATATTTCGACAATTTCTAGGACTAATTCGAAGTTATTTTTTACAACATTATTCACATTATTTCTTACAATAATTAAATAGCCTAATATAGGACTACTTCCCTCTTTATCTATAGGGCACCTATTTTTGTTGTTCCTTCTAATATTGTAATGACTGGCATTGGAATGGCCTCTTTAGTAAAAGGTGGTTCTTTTAACGCCATCACTTCCTTGTTTTATTTTGCCTCAAATATTGAAGGAAAGGTCAGTGCATAAAAAGCATACTACTACACAATAATCTACTTTGGAAGTTGGGAATTTCAATCTTCATGCTTAAACAAATTCAAATAAAGATTTGGTTGTAGTCACTTGAGTGGGACTTGATGGCATAATATCTACTACTTCCTCGTTAGATAGCATGTCCCATAACCATTATACAAAACATGATGGCAAGGACAAACATTAGAATCTAGTTGGCACAAAATTCAAAGTCTGCGAAGGGAAAATGTATGTTGTGAAAGGTAAAAAGTTTGTATGATGAAATACAATGGCCATGGTAAATTTTAGGGGCGAATTTTAGCCCAAGGACGAAATTTAAGGGGTTTTTCATTTTATAGGGGTGAAATTTTTATAAAACACCCATTTCATATATTTAGCCCAACTTTTATTTAATTTTTTTTTTTTCATTTTAGCCCAAAAAAAGGGGTGGATAAACTATGAAAAGACTCATTTGACCCAATTTGCATGGTTTGGGAGGTTATATTCCATTACAATCGCCCGATTTTTTGCTTTGCAATGTTAAATTCATTTACAATCACCCATTTTCTAGTTTGGGAGGTGGTTTGGGAGGTTGTATTTGGTCCCAATAAATAAAAATATAAATAAAGTGGAGATATGGTAAATAAATAAAACCTCTTTTATACTTAGTCCAAAGTATGGTAAATAAATAAAAATATAAATAAACTAGAGGTATGGTAAATAAATAAAACCTCTTTTTATATTTAGTCCATAACCCTCTTTCTATTTAAGAAGGCTCAAAAAATAGGTTTTATTTAAGTGAATCCTATGGGCCAAATACCATATTTATAAAAAAGGTATGGTAAATTAATAAAAATATAAATAAACGAGAGGTATGGTGAATAAATAAAACATTTTTTTATATTTACTCCATAAGTCACATTATATTTACGAACACGCAAGGGTGTAAATAAATAAAAATAGAAATCCACATGTTACAACGCTGTTAAAAAATGCAAGATGTATAAAGGTAGTGAATTATGCTAATAAGCAATTTAAATTGGAAGAGGCTTAATTAAATTTTATTATTTAATTGAAGATTTCCAATTAAAATAATAATAAATCTACATTTATATATTTATATATTGATTGGAAGGCTTATGACAATGGTCACTTCTTTCCATTAGATGGCTTCAGGCCTTTGGGATAGCTACTACTTTCTTATATTATATAGTTGGGGCTTGCTACTTGTTGGGGTAAACAAACTTGATGTATTTTTTTTATCTCGCAGTTGGATTCTATGGAATAAGAAAGAAATTTGATAGCTTGACAAAAGTGGTAGAGAAAAGATTAATCTCTCCTACCTTGACAGCACCGGTGGTCAAGATCAAAACCTACAAGAACTTTGTTGTGGAATATTATCAAAACTAATAGAAGGATATGAAAGAGTGTACAATAAGAACCTTGACAAACACAGCCACTGAAATTTGCAACATTGTATGTAGGAAGAGAAAATTATGTTTATTTTTTCCAAACATGTATGTTAGTATATTAGAGTTTAATGAATATGTTTTCCTATTATCATATGTGGTTTCATACTTTAACAAAACATTTGCCAAGACTTCACAATGTTTTATTATTCAATGAAAGATTTTCCAAGATCTTACATGATTTTATAATTCATTGAAATATTCGCCATGACTTTACAAGATAATATAATCTAGTCATTTTTCCTATGTATCATGGGGATTCACCCATTTATTATACATATAAATTTAGGGTGGTTCTTAAAATTTTCCTTGGAAATGGCTACAAGGGGCACATGTGAATGGTAAAACTATGTAATGTTCATAAGCCCAAATTCAATGTCTGTGAAGGGCACTATGAATAGAAAAATTTTGTAATGTTTATAAGCCAAAATTCCATGCTTACAGAGGAAACATGTGAATGGTAGAAGTTTCTAGTTTTTGTAAGCCAATGAAAGATCAACCGCAAATTTTTAAATAGAGTATAGGGATGCTTTCATGCACTTGAACTCATACCTAAACAATAATTGAAATATATTTCTAGTATACAATTTACAAATTTATGGTAGTCAAATCCAAGGTAACATGTCATTTAAATTTATCAGCATCTCAAATATGGTTAGGTGTTTAGTGACTAACTTGCTACATCCTTATGTGGCTTGGTGTTCAATTACTAACTTGTTACATCCTTTAAGTGATAATAGTTATGTAAAGAAAAGGCTCTTTGGTTTTGGAAATTAGGCCTTTAATAATTAGCTACTCAATTTTGAGTATAGTGATCTATTTCTACTGAGGGTTTCAAACTCGAATAAGATTCCAATTTTTTTTATTTAATACAATGAATAATATATTATGAAACACTTAAAAGTTATGTGTGTGAATCACCGTTGGAAATTATTTATTAAAATTCAAAAATAGAGAAGAGACGTGATTTAAGTGCATATTGATATCTCTGTATTCATGTTTTTTCACATTTTCCAACAAATCTTCTATTTGAAAACAATTATGCTAATCTCTTTTTATTGGGAATTTCAAACTTGAATAAGGTTCCTTTTTGTTCTAATTGAAAACGGTGAATAATTGATTGTGTAACATTGATAAGTTATATGTGTGCACTTGGTTGGCCAATATGCATTGCATGTCCTCAGGATTTAAATTTTTAACCAACTATAGAAATTGGTCACATTTCTCCACTTGGATTACACTTCTACACATCCATGTGTCCTTGCTAGTTAACTAAAAAAACTGAGCACCCTCTTGAGTCTATACATGTGTGCACATGAAGTTGAATAAGGCTTGAAAGATAAAAATCAACAAAATTGTGTGAGTGATGGAAAAGTGACTTTGCAATTGAGCATAATCACTTAAGTGTTAGATGGGTAAAATGAACAATGGAAACAACATTTCATTAATACAAATAACTCTGCTTTGGTCCAACTCTATTCTCTTTTATTTTAGTACATGTTATCCCTTATCTCCTTGATAAATAGCTAGAAATACACGCACACGTGGAAATATTTGTTGTAGTATACGTAATTAACACAAAGGAATGAAACCTAATCATTATAGTCCACTTGAGCATTGATGTTCCTTGCAAAATGCCTACAAATTCTCTACACAAAATCTAACAAATTTGACCACTATTGCCAAATTATTATTTCAAAAGAATAACACTATAGGCTCAACAATAATGAGAATCAACTCTAGTTAGCTACCTTCCCTTGATTTTTTCCTTTCTTGTCTTTTGATTGAAATCAATACTAGAAAAACACTTCTTATAATATATGTTAAGTATAAATTAAAATAGAAACCCTGTGAATTTTCCATAGTTTTATTGACATCTCATGCATTTCTTTTAATGATATTCCCAACAACATATTTTTCATGATTAAAATCCTTGTGAAAATTTGATCCCCTTCACCTTTGGGAGCATCTCTAGAGAAGATTGAAGATTAGGATTAATAGGAGTCGAACCTTAGTATGGAGGATTCACTATTGATGCATTTTAATTTCAATATATTTGTGGATGACTTGACTCATGGTCCATGTTATAAGGAACTTACATACATTGGGAACCGTATTGTTAATTAACATACATTAGCAAAGATGGATTAACCTATTGGGGAGGCTTATAAATCATCCATACATCACCTTAGCCTAATTATAGAGATTTATATATTGGAACTATTGGACCAATATTAGGTTGTATAGGAATTTGTTCATCTCTTAGTGGAGTGGCTACCATCTTCATAACCTTTGTAATTGAGTCATAGCCAAGCTATTTCTATATTGGAGGCAATGTAGACAGCAGCATTGTAGTTTTAATTGGCCTCGATCATAGAATAGTTGTACTACAAACAACTCGAGCATTGACATGTGTAATACTCATGTTTCTTTGCAAGGGCATATTGTACTGTAATTGTCCAACTTTACACATTGTTTGCAACATTGAGGAAGCATGATGAGCAGGGATGAAATAGATTGGATATGGTTGGTCACGTTATTGGATATTATGATGCACTTAATAATATGGCATGGTCTTACCTTGATGGACAAAATGAGGTGAATCACACTGCTCTTCATATTGCACTAGCACATAGCTACAATATTCTGGAATTTTTTCCATTATCACATTTTGATCCTTTTGCAAACAATTGACATGAGAATCATATTTTGTCTTTGTTGTTCTTATACCTAATGTGGGTGTGTTAGTTACTTATGTTACTTCATATATAGTGAAATATTTTTACCACATCTATTTGAGATGTTTCCTTATTAGAGATGTTTACTCCTTGTTGATGTTAGATGTTTCCTCCTTATCAGAGATGTTTCCTCAGTTGCATGGATGTTTCCATAAACATGGATATTTCCACACATCTCATAGATTCACTACTATGACTCATTGGTTCAGGCATGTTGAATATATTTTTTTATTATTCTTTCTCTCAAGCTTGTCTTTGTTCTCCTTTTCTCTTGCAAGTTTTGTCTAATTTTTTTGTTAGCTACGTTCACTATGAAAAATTTTCATGGTATTGGATTTACATGGTATGAGAGTACTCTGATTGTCACACCAAATGAAGGTCGAATGATGGAACTGAATGCCAAGCTTGGTGAGAAAGTTCTAAAGCCACAATATCTAAATAGTGATGTTAACCGCTCCTCGATACTTGACCTCTTGATCACGGGAATTTAAGCTTCAATAATTGCTACAGTGAAATACATTATGCGTGATAGGTTCTCTATGACAAACTTAGGTCTACTGCATTATTTTCTCGGTCTCAAAATCAAACAGCATTCTTCTGGCATCAAGTTATCTCAGACTAAGTATGCCAAGGATATCTTAGTTAGATTTGGCATGATCGACTGCAAGTAGGGAGCCACACCATTTTTGTATGGGGTACATCTTGAGGATGGTGGGGATACACCAATGGCAGACAATATCTTGTATCGACAGGTTGTGGGGAGCCTACTGTATTTTACCCACACTCAACCAAATCTCTCATATGTAGTAGGGGTAATTTCTAGGTACATGTAGGAGCTGCATGAGTTACACTGGAAAGCTTCCAAGCACATCCTTAGATATGTTTAGGGCACCACTAATTATGGGGTCTGATATGCAGCAGGTTGTGTATTGGATCTCATGGGATTCACAGATTCTGATTGGGATGGTGATAGCACCGATGGCAAGTCCACTTATGAGTACGTGCTTAGTTTGGGTTCTAGTCTCATCTGCCTATCAAGTAAAAAGCAAGCAACAATTTTTTTATCATCAACAAAGGTCGAGTACCAAGGAGAAGTCAACACCATTATTTAGACATTGTGGCATCTGAACTTTCTCACTGAGCTTGACATCAAGTTCCATTGTCTAGTTGTCATTACGATGTGACAATTAAAGTACTCTCAATTTTATAGAGGCAGTGCGACGACATCAAACAAAAAACATCAAGATCCATATACATTTCATCAAAGAGATGGTTCATGACCAAATCATCAATTTATAGTATTGTCAATCTGCTTACGAGACTGTAGACATCTTCACCAAGACATTTACTGCATGGAAGTTTCATTTTTTTTGTGAATGTCTTGGAGTGAAGGAGACAACTGCTTAGTAACTTCCTTTTATTTCTTCTTCTTTGGTACATTGTACTTTGGGGGGGGGGTTCCCATGAGCTTTTCTCTCTTTCCTTTTGTTTTAATTGTTTTACGTTACTTAGATGCATTGTAAAATGGGTACCTAACATGGTTTCTTGCCAAGACCCATTTATTGTGTTCTCCCTAGTAATGCTTTGGGGTTTCTCTTACAAGTTTTGTGTGATTTTTCCATTAGCTAAGTTCACTATGAAACTTTTACGACATCTCCTTCATATTGAGTTGTAATATTAACATTGAACACAATAAGAGTGTGATTATTAGTATTTTATAGTGATTTTAATTAAAATTAACAAGTATACTCATTTTTGTTTTTTATTATAGTCCATATTTAGAGAATATTGTATTTTTATTACCTTGAGAGGCCCTCTTCACCCCAGTATGGAAGAGATATGGTAAGGTTATGTGATGTTATGTTATGTAAAAATTTTGACTCAAATTACATAACAATTAAAAAAAACACATCTTAACTTCTAAGGTACAAATCTTTGTGGTGCCCTATTATGTTATGTAAACATTTTACTTGTTCAAATAAAATAAAAAGAGTAGTATCTAAGTGCGATTTTTTGTAAATTTTTACAGTTTATTTTGTCTAGAATCTAGTAAGGATTCATTAAAATCACGAGTTTAACGGGTGAACTCTTCATAATCAAAGTGCTCCAGGGGTTTTTGAGGGTGCTAAATCCATAAATGTAGTCAAAAAAACCAGTTTAAACAACACAAATCAAGATTTTGCAACAAACGTTTGCAACAAAACCCCAAAAAGTCACACTTAAAGACTACTCCAAAATAAAATAATACAATTAATAATTATATTTATTAATAAAAGTAAAAATAACCCTACCTTAAACATTTTTACTTGGTCAAAAATAAAATAAAGGAGTTTCCCACAAATTTATGGTAGAATGGCGGAAAAAAAAGATGGACATTACTCTTTTTAGGAGTAGTCCTTAAGTGTGATGGACATTACTCTTTTTAGAAGTAGTCCTTAAGTGCGACTTTTTGGAGTTTCCCCCAAATTTTTGGCCGGAATCGAGCAAAAAAATTGTGGCCAAATTTAAACTGTTTTTTTTTACTACATATATGGATTTAGCACCCTCAAAAAACCTTGAGGCACTTTGATTGTGAAGAGTTCACCTATCAAACTTGTGATTTTAATGAATCATTGCCGGATTCTAGACAAATTAGATCACAATGGAAAACTTTCTAAAAATTGCACTTAAAATACTACTCTTTTTATCTTTTTTTATTTGTGTTTTATTCAACCAAGTAAAATGTTTACATAACATAACACAACAGGTAACTTGACCAAGTCAAAATGTTTAGATGACATAACACCACATCACATGAATTTAGATGACATAACACCACATCACATGACCTTACAACATCTCTTCCATATTGGGTTGGACAAAGATCCATCTCAGCGGGGTTGGAGAATGCATCTAAGCGCAATAAGCATGGTATTGACTCATGGTATTCATGTGGAATATAATCTAATTAAAAAAAGGAAATTAAATCAAAAAATCATCTTAATTGCTGTGAAATATAGTTTATTTATTAAACCAACAAAGATCCATCTCCAATCTACCAAACCCATAGAGGATCTATTCTTTCTTCACTCCAAAAAAAAATTAAATCTCAAAAGATTTGATCTTTCTAAAAAATTAGAAAATCAAAAATTAAAATAACTTTTTAATTTAAAATTTTAATTTTATATATTTTTTTAAATATATTACATTTTATATTTTTTGTATTTCACAACATGAAATATTTTTACATTATTATATATAGATTTTGATATTCCTAATTTTGATTCCTATTTATAATATAATTAAAAGTAATCATAATATGAAACATCGGGAAATCAACCTTAAGCTGTTTCAACATTGAAGGCTCCGAATTCAACCTTAAGCTGGTGTGTTTGTGTTTCAGCCTTGAAAACTTCTGCAAGTAGTAAGCATCCTCAAGCTATAAATGCACAAACATGTACACGCAAAACATGTCGGGTTGCGCTTTCGCAACGTTGGTAAGGTTTGCTGGGATGCTGTCGGTTGACACATCATATGTTCAGATATATCTCGATTTAATATAATGTATTATGATGTATTATAACCCTTTTTCAAAGGGGATTTCCCCTCTGAAAACATGGTGGGATTAATATTCAGCTCTAGTTTTAGTTTTAACCCTCCTCTCCCTATTAAATCGGTCATTAAAAAATTTATAACACTTAAATGCATGGGCATTTCAAGATTGTTATTCGCAATCAAATACATTTAAAAAGTTTACACGTTCTCTGCAACATCAAATTCCAAGCCTGTGCACATGATGTCTTCAATGAAATCGTACAATCATTTATTTACACGATGGATAAATGATACAGCTCTGTTAGATTGCTTTCCGGTGAGCAAAGTCTTTGGAGGCTTGCAGGAAGGTGTCATACCTACAGTTTCATTTCCCACCCGAAAGTCCAAGCGAGCACTAATGACCATGGTGTGTCGCCTCTGAAATCCATAGAAATCACTCACTCGTAAGTTAAGAAGTGTTGAGGTGCCCGAATGAACAAATCCATGCAGGAACCGAGTCGTCGAATTTTATTGAATTTATAAACTTTATTATGGTTTTATAGTTTAAGTTTGGATGTATAAGTCATCCAGTCATATTTTTATGTAAAAAGAAACTTGATAAATATGTAATTGATAGAGTAAAATTTAATTAAAGTTGATTCTATTTACAAGATAGAATATAAGAAAATAATGGTTTTTTTAATGGAATATTTTTTTTTCTTTATTTTTATAATGTATTTAGTTCTTATATTTTTATCAATGTTATTAGGATTAGTTTCATTGCATTTATGTATATTGTCTCTCTTTTTTTCTCAACATTCAAGCTTTTTGGATTTTAGCCCTTAAGATTTGGATTATGAGTATCAGAGCATGTTACCATTCCATAAGAATGAGGGTTTGAAACATATTTTGGTTTCAAAGTTTTGCAACAATCTCCAACCTCCTTTTGGCACCCTTGAAGTTCATTTCTTATAAGTATCACTGTTGGTCCACAATAATTACAGTGTTTTTCTAACCTCAAACCTTTGTTCATCACTACAAGAGCATCCTTACATGGATTCACTGCATCCATTAACTTGCAACATTTCAAAAATCTTTAAGGTTTCCATGTTAGGCATAAAGGTTCCATGACCTCTACATCAACCCATGTTGTTCTACAAACCATTGGCATCCTTTATGGCCCTTTGCACTCAGTGTTCTCGCATTCAACATTATTGCATATGTATACAACCATGCCATAGTTTTTAAAAATCTACATCTAGAAGCTCAGGTGACCTCATTTCATCTATTTCTTCTTAACCACGGTGGAAGCACAAATAGATGGAACGCATGGCAATGATCTTCAACTAACTTTATGCATTTGTCACAATCTCTATAAAGCATTTGAAAGGGTGTATGATAGCTCATTTTAAAGGATTTTTTGCTAACTCAAATGACTTTTTTTTACAAAATCTGATTTCATTCCCTGATTTAAGAGATATCATTGATTGAAGCCACATTTGTCTGCAAAGCAACATGGACATGCATACATTGAGTTTCACGAATGACTTTCTCGCTTTATAGAGAGAATATTTTATATCAATGGAAAGCTCTATTTGATATCTCAAATGGACCTTCAACAGAATTTTATTTCATCACTTGTAACAAAATTTATCTACAAAATTTGCAGCAAGAGGTTCATTGCCATAATTTTTTTGTAAAAAACCAAGGTTATAAGTCATCCACAAACCCATGATTATGGGTAATCCACACAAAACCCTTATCCAAGCTTGTCATTACCAACTCAGTTATGGGTAATCTACAAACCCATTGTTATGGTTTAACCACACAAAACAATTATCTTCATTGGCACTTGATATATTGTAATCATGATGGTTATGGGTCATCCACAAACCCAAAATTATGGATTAACTACACAAAATCCTTCTCTTGATTCACTCAAAATATCTCTAAATGTAGGCTTCTGTGAGTAGAATTATATAGAAAAAAATCTTTGGGATCCATCACATGAAAGCATTATTTGCTGACATGTTTCGAACCAACTAATGTGGTTCATCATCAGGACAATAAGATGAACCACATTAGTTGGTTTGAAATGTGTCAGCGAATAATACTTTCAAGTGATGGATCGTAAAGACTTTTTTCTAAATCACTCACAATATATTCTAATCATGATAGTATATTGAACATAATGGGGTCCATTCTTTTTTTAGCATGGGTGAATGATGGGGACCATCATCTTCTAAGGGGGGGGATTGATCTAAATCTTAGAAGGTCATATAGTTATGTTAGTCATAAAGTGATATTTTTATGTAAAGGGGCACTTGACAGATATGTTATTGATGGAGTCAAACCTAATTAAAGTTGACTCCATCAATAAAGACACCTTATAAGAAGGCAATAAGAAGACAGTAAAGGTTGTGAATGGGAGGTCCCAAAATTGGCTTCATTTTATGTAATGGTTCTTCTTAATGGAATCATACTTCTCCAATTCTTTCTATTTTTATGATGTATTCAATTCTTGCGTTTTTATCAATGTTTTTGTGATTAATTTCATTGCAAATTAATATGTTTTCTCTCCTCCTCTCCGCATTTAAATCCTTTGGATTTTATCCCAAAAAATAACTATCACCATAACTAATAATAGGCAACCGTGGTAAACATTTAGAGACAACTTAAAGAGTAATTGCCACCGTCATTGAATGTTCAAAATCCTAATATCTAATGTGTAACAACCTTGACAACCAAACGTGATTACACTTAAAAAAAAGATAGCCAATTTGTGAAAGTATAACCAGACCTCCAAAATTATACGTAATTTGTATACGTTGAACTCTTGCCCACCACAACTCACGGGTGGCCGCATTTCTATCTTTATTTCACTTAATCAGTTTGTTTATTAGTAACTTAAAATTAGGGTTCGGTTGTTTATTGTTTCCTTGCAACCTAGTCGATAGATTGATTTCCCTTCACAAGCCTCCACTGCGAAATTCTATTATGCCAAGATGGGTACATTGATGTATCCTTTATTTGCAAATTGTACAAAATTTGAGCTTATAATTAACCATAGTGAAGCCTCAATTGGTATTTTATTAAATCCATGTTTGTTTCACCATTAACACTATAGATTTTCAATGTCATTTGGAAGTCCGGACTTGATTATAACAACACATGTACACTTGACTATATCAAATAGTATCACTATTGTTGAGAAAGGACGGTTATATATCATGAGTACGTTTCCTCGTCACCTTTTTCAAATTTTCTTTCTTTTTGTTTGGATTAACTGCGTCGGGTTTCATGATTATATGTGAATTTTTGGTTAGACTTAACACTTGAAGACCTCTTTACGTACGTATTGCTTTTTGCTTATATCAAGGCATTTTATAACTAAGAGGATGCTTTATGAAAATGGAAAAGAGCTTTATAAATTGTAACTTTAAGATGAAATAACTATATATCTTAATTATTATTAGTAGTTGCATTTTTAACTTTGTGGAATATGTGTGGAGTGGAATATGTAACGTGTAGTGATTTTTTTTTGTTTTTTTTGGAATTTGGGAGAGTTTTAAAATTTATTTGATGATTAAATATGAGAGGGTGACCATTATAATATTGATAGGCATGTAACTATTACAGCAATATTTCTTATATTACTATTAGCAATTGCATTTTTAACTGTATAGTGATTTTTTATGTTTACTTCAAATTTTGGAGAATTTTAAGATTTATTTGATGATGTGATTCTTTATGTTTACTTGGAATTGGGAGAATTTTAAGATTTATTTGATGATTAAATATGAGAGGGTCACCATTATAATATTGATAGGCATGTAACCATTACAACAATATTTCTTATATTACTATTAGTAGTTGTTTATGTTTACTTGGAATTTGGGAGAATTTTAAGATTTATTTGATGATTAAATATGAGAGGGTGATCATTGTAATATTGATAGGCATGTAACCATTACAACAATATTTCTTATATTACTACTAATAGTTGCATTTTTAACTTTGTGGAATATGTAAAGTGTAGTGATTCTTTATGTTTACTTGGAATTTGGGAGAATTTTAAGATTTATTTGATGATTAAATATGAGAGGGAGACCATTATAATATTGATAGGAATGTAACCATTACAACAATATTTCTTATCATGTCATGTCACTTGTAGGGAATTGAACCTTGGTGGGGGAGATAAAAATCATTATGCCCAACCAACCTATATACACAATTTTACTAGATAATAAGTTCATAAATATCCTAAAATCTCTAACCTACAAATTTATATTCTAAATTCTTCGACATGGACTAGGTTACACAACACTTGTTAAATAAAAGGATTTTCACATGAACCTAAATACATATGGTAGAGTTTAATTTGTGTGTGTGTGTCTTAGGGGGGAGGGGGTTCACATAATGCCACATAATAATGGATCAAATAAGACATTTACTTCTTACTAATAAAAACATAAATATATTTATAATAATTTATGTGTGTGTGAGAGAGATAGAATTTTATAAAAAGGTTAATTAATGTAAATAAAAGTCACATTATATATATATATATATATATATATATATATATATATATAACCATGGTGAATAGATAACTTGTTGGAGTAATTTACACAAGGCCTAAGAGGTTACATTAAATAATTATAGATGAAAATCGATTAGATGCAAGGGATGACATGGATGGGCCATGTGCTTTCGATGATGATTAAGCTCAACACTAGAGATACATGTGGACCTAGGTTGCACATCACATCACTTGCCATGCGGCAACTATACGGACATGTTGACATGACATTAGCACTAATATTTTGAGGGCCATAACTTTGTGCCTTGAAGTCAAATTAACATAAAACCTATATCATTGGAAATATCTTTATGAACATAAGACTATGGTGATCTCAAAATGAGGTTTCAATTAAGTCAAGGAAGAAAAAAAATTATACCCCCTACCGTTTCAAGGTGACTTAGGGGGTTGGGTGTGTTACATAGTGGTATCAGAGAAATGTTACAACATGTAGGCTAAAGAGGCTCAAGAAAGTGGAAATGGTCATTAAGTGGTGACCAACATAGCATCCTAAAAGAGAAGGTGCTCCTAATTTTATAATTAGATTTTAAAAGATTTACATTAATTGCATTTTAAAGTATGGGGAAGGTTATTTGTTCAAAGACATTTAAATGCTCTTAGACAATCATATTGTTTCTTTATGGAGAAACTTATAGAAAATTGACTATTATAATGATGAGATGAATGCAGACTTAAACTCTATAGCCACAAGGAGTAGGATGAAGTGACTAGACTAAAATTTTACATGTTATTTGTAGTAAACATTTTCGATTAGAATAAATGAATATTTTTATGAGCTAAACAAATATTTTGGAAAATTGTTTCAGAATTCCTATAACAAAAATTTGTCTTTTCCTTTTTTTTACTTTAAATAATGCATGATTCAAGTTCTAGCTATGTGTCTTAATCTAAGTTAGACTAAATCCTACAAGAAAAGAAAAATGTATTGTGCTAATATATGCTAATATAATTTTATGAGCGTGAATAACGGTAGGGAACAAAACCCTAGATTTTGGATGAGGCCAAAAAAATTGAATCAAAACCAATTATTTACATGAGTTTTACCTATATGATTAGCTAATAGTGATCTATTGTTTCAACAAATAAAATACATAGTGAAGAAAGGAATTATCAACAGACTAGTATAACATAAAATAGAAGAGACCTTACACATTATGGATACTGAATTAGATGAGATGAGAATTATAGTGACTCCCCTAGATTTAGAAAATACAATGAGAAGTATGAAGGTTGCACTTCAGAGTTGTAGAGTATATAATAAGAAGCTCATTAGAGCCTAGGAGAAGTAGACAAAATTAAATGGAATGTTGTTATATAGTCTATCTAAAATACAAAATCACTTTCAACATGGACTAGTTACTAGTAATTTAGGGAGATATTAGTCAATAAACGTACTAAGCCCATTAGAAATTCACAATCATAGGCTAGGTACCAACACCATAGGAAAAACCTATTCAATGAAGAGGTAGAGGGGCACCAAGAATTCTCTTAGTGTGCAAGAGTATGAGAGAACGAGAGAATGAAATGAGAGCTCCAAAACTGAACTGACAAAAATCTAGCAACTGGTCATCATAAGCCATTTTATTATTGAGGCCCCTATTTTCTTCATTTTCCTTCATTTTTCCTATAATTTCCTTAGCATGCAAATATTTGTCTATTCACCTTATTTTTCTCCTATTTTCTTTTATTTTCATAAATAAAATGCCAATTATTTCCACTTTGCATTTTCCTATTTCCATAATCATTAATTAATCACAAGTGATATCCACCACTATGCTTTTCCAAACATTCATATTGGAATACATGTCCCATGACCTTGGTCTTATTTTATTTTACATAGAAAATTAACCAGGGATTGTTACAAACCCCTTCCACTTAGGGGAACACCGTCCTTGGTGTTCTTTGACACCTATGACCAAAAAACCACTAAAAACAAAACATACTGCCCATGGAGCTTTATAACACAACTTGATGTAGTATTTACAATGACAACTACTACAAACCATGACCAACATAACAAACATGACAATCATACCACTTATTGGAGCTTTATAACACAACTCATTGTGGTATCTACAATAAAATCCATATATACATATACATGCCAAAACTCATTTGCTCGAGCTAGCAAATAATGAAGGATATAAATCTCGCATATGATCAACCTTCTCCCATGTGGATTCATTGGGCCCAAAGTGGTTCCATTGTACTACTCGATTGCTTTGTTCTAAAGCATGATTTGTTTCCATCGCAATATGCATTTTGGTTCTCATTGGAATTCTCCCTTTGGTTCCACCTGCAATACATACCAATCAATCACATGATCATCATCCTGGACATACTTCTTAAGCAATGAAACATGGAAAATATCATGGAATTTCACTTTTGGAGGTAGTGCAAGTCAGTAGGCCGCTGGTTCAATCCTCTCAAGGATCTCGAAAGGCGGGCAATATCAAGTTGCAATCTTTTCAAATGATCCAATCTTCAAGGAGATCCTTTTAGGCTTGATGCGCAAGTACACATGCTCCCCAATTTGAAACTCTTTAAATACCCTATGTTTGTCTGCATAACTCTTTTTATGTCCTATGTTTCCTTCAAATTCCTCTTAATAACCTGTATTTCATGTTCCATCTCTGCCAACATATCTGTTTCAATCATCACCCTATTCACTAGATCACTCCAACTAATAGGAGTATTACAAATTCGCTCGTACAAAACCTCAAACTGACTCATCTTCAAGGACTCATGATACCCATTATTATATGCAAACTCTACCAGTGGAAAATACTCTTCCCACATCCATTGTTGATGCATGACATAGATCCTCAATATGTCATCAAGAATAATGTTAACCCTCTCTATCTTTCCATCTGTCTGAAGACGATAAGTTGTACTGAAAGCCAACTCTATCCCCAAACCTGTAAATGGATCCTTCCAAAACTTGGAAGTGAACTTGGCACCTCTGTCTGATATGATATTCTTGGGAACACCATGCAATCTCACTATCTCCCTGACGAAAATATGAACTAGCTCACTAGCTAAATTCGTAGACTTAACTATAATGAAGTGAGCTACCTTACTTAACCTTTCAACCACAACCTTTATGGAATCACGTTTCTTCGATGTCCTCGGCAAACTTGTAATGAATTCCATGGAAATGACCTCCCATTTCCACTCTGGAATCATAATCAACTACAATAGACCACCTAGACGCTTACACTCTGCTTTTACCTATTGACAGTCCAAACATCTCGCAACAAACTCACCCGCCTCCATCTTCAAGTTTGACCAATGATAGAATTTCTTAACTCCTGCCAATGTCTTCTAATATCTTGGGTCACCTGAATACGGCTTGACATGAAACTACCTCAAGATAAGCTTCTTGATCTTACTTCCATATGGTACATAAATCATGTTCTTAATTATGACCAAGCCATCTATCTTGAGGTGATACTCCTCATCCCTATCACCTTCACCTTGTTGTTGTAACATGTGCCTTAATTGTTGATACATGTCATCATGTTGTCCTTCCAGCGGGATCTGCTCTTGCAAGTTTGTCCCATAAAAACTCACTATTGCAATGTGATTCACCTACACTCTTCTACTAAGAGCTTCTGCAAACCTGTTATCCTTACCCTTGATGTACCTGATCTTAAAATCAAACTCACTTAGAGTAGCTAACCATCTATCTTACCTGGCATTCAAATTGGATTGGTCAAACAAATACCTCAACCTACTGTGATCACTCATCAGAATAATCCTCCTTCCAAGAAGATGATGTCTCCACATCTTCAAGGCATGAACGATAGTTGCCAACTCAATATCATGAGTCATATAGTTCTACTAGTGCTCATTCAACTTCCTTGACTCATAGCATACCACCTATTCTTCCTGCATCATGACTCCACCAAGTCCTCCCTTGCAAGAATTTGTGCATAACACAAACTCTTTATCTAGATTTGTAATCTTCAAGATCGGAGCATTTGTAAGCAAATGCTTGAACTGCTCCAAACTAGTTTCACACTCCTCAGTCCATTCAAACTTCTTCCATTTTCATTGCAAGGATGTAATAGGATAGGCTATACGTGAGGAGTTACTGATGAACCTCCTGTAATAACCTACTAGTCCCATGAATGATCTGACCTCATCCACATTCCTAGGAGTTTCCCACTCCATGATAACTCTAATATTTTTCAGGTCCACTACTATACCTTCCTTGGAAACAACATTTCCCAAGTAATGAACTTTTGTCTGAAATAAAATGTGTTTGCTAAGCTTGGCATAAAAATGAGGCTCTCTCAACAATATGAACATTGTTTCTAGGTCCTATGCATGCTCTTCCTCATTCTTAGAATATATCAATATGTCATCAATGAATATTATCACAAACTTGTGCAGATAAGGACACAACACACTATTCATCAAACACATGAAAGTAGTTGGAGCATTAGTAAGACCAGAAGGAACTACCGCAAACTCATAATGCCCATACCTGGTACAGAATGTGGTCTTGTAGATGTCCTCTTATTTGATGCATACCTGACGATATCCTAATATCAAATCAATCTTCGAAAATATTGTTTATCCCTTAAACTGGTCAAACAAGTCATCAATCTATGGCAAAGGATACATGTCTTGATCGTCACCTTGTTCAATTTCTTGTAATCAATGCACAATATGAGAGTATCATCCTTCTTCTTCACAAACAATAATGGTGCACCCCAAGGCGACACACTTGGACTTATGTATCCTTTATCGAGAATTTCCTTAAGCTGCAACCACAATTCCACTAACTTTGGAGTACTCATATTGCACAGTGCCTTTGATGTTTGTGTTTCTTCTGGCTTTAACTCAATAGCAAAATTCACTTCCCTATGAGGTGGTAACTCTGAAATCTTTGTCGGAAATACATCTTGAAACTGCAGAAAAACTGGATACCTCTTAAATACTTTAGCATCCTCAACATACTTCCCTTTTCCACTGGAAATATGAACTGCAAATAATACACTCCCTTTCCTGCTATTGCGCTTAGCCTGCATAGTTGTAACCATTCTCACTGATGTAGGCTTATTCTTTTCCTGCAATGTTCTTCTTTCCCCATCATCGTCTAAGAACTCAATAACCTTATCATAGCAATCTACCTTAGTCCTATGAATGTACAACCGATCCATACCCAACAACATATTGTATGATCCCAACAGAAGTGCATTTAGATGTGTTTATGTAGACATATTGTTCAACGCAAATGCACAAGATCTTACCCAATGATGAACTCTCTTTTGGTCCCTGTAGAAAATTGCACCAACCAAGATTATGCATGCACTTATTTATTCAAGCAACACTTATCCACCAAGTCAAGACTGATATAAATATAGTTAGATCTAGGGTCAATCAAAATAGAAACAACTTGATCACAAATCTCACCTTCCATCTTGATAATAGGTGCTTGATGATCATCCTACCTATTATCCAATGTTGCATAAATCTGAGGAATACTCTGTCCAACATCCCCAACTATTTGTGTGTCCTAAGCACTACAAATATGAGGTTTTCCATCCTAATGTTGTGGATAATATCTCTTGCGATGCTCTCCACCACAAGTCCAAGACTGCAAAGGCTTACTACCATCTCCCTTGTTCTACTCCTCAAACTAAATTCATTGTCCTTTGTCAATTGCATTTAATTTCTTGTATGGTGTTGCATTCTCCTTGTTACCTGCATCTTGAGGTCTTCCTCGCTTCTTATGCCACTTTCCTTTGGTCTTATCATTACCTTTCCAACCTGTCTTAGGCTCAGACATACACTTAGACTGCTCATAACAATGTTTTAATTTTCCAATGACTTCCTTCAACATCTAAGGCTCATCATACTCAACTCGATCCTTAAATTCTAATGGAAATCCATTAACAAATATTTGAACCTTCATCTTCTCATCCTTAAGATATCACACATACCTCAACGACACCAGAAACTTATTCGTGTACTCGTCATTTGTCACAGACCCTACCTTTAACTCAAAGAATTCCTTAGCCTTACCATCATAGCATCTCTCTAACAAGTACTTATTTCTGAAGAGTCTTTTGAACTTATGCCAACTCAACTCCTCTATCATGATGCCTTTGACAGGCTTCACATATTCCCACCAGATGTCTATCTTTTCCTTAAGACTGAAAATAGTTATCCTGGCTTTCATATTCTTTGTATAGTGAGGCAAAGCAAAGAACTTTTTCATTCCAACTAGCCATGCTTCTGCATCTTTCGGTTTCTTCGTATCTCCATAAAATGAGGAGGCCTGGATTTCTTGAACTCATCTGGCAAGTACTACTTCTCACTCCTCTTGTAAGGATGATAACAATGATGACCATGATGTCTCTCTGAACTAGAACTAGAATAGAACTCATAGCGACTACCTCTCCTGTCAAGTGTATCCATCCATCTACCACCTCTAAATATGCCATCCATGTCCGACCTATTCCCTCCATGAGACCTGCTACCATATGCCCCATTAGTCCTTTCCTAATGTCCATAACTGATATGTGGTTGTCCCTGTCTCTGCAAATCTGATAAACTCTGAAGGATCAATGCATTGACCCCCACTTTCTTTTCCTAAGCTCTGGAAAGTCTTTCCTATGACTGAATGATCTTGTCATTATCCACCTTGCAACTTCTGATCTCTGCCTTTATACTTCTCAAGGTATCTGTTATGTCAGGAGAGTCCCCGTCTCCTTATTGTTCAGCTGATCTGTAAGGAGAGTCACGTGAATTGTAATCCACCATCTTGTTTTTCATCTCTAATCTTCTTCTTCCTATAAACATACCATGTTAGATAAACCAAATATAATCATAATCCAACATACACTATGAAGTTTAAGGGAGGTTATCCCATCTGCACAAATCATTCCATATTAGCACAAGATATATATATATATATATATATATATATATATATATATATATATATATATATATATCATCTCAACATATGGACATCATCAACCTCAACATGATGACACAACTACAACAATGACCATCACAAGAAATAACCAACATGCATGCATGATAAACACATAGACAATTAGACATGCATACATAACAATCACATATACCCCGAGGTCCAGTGTTGCAACCTCGCTTTGATACCAATTTGTAACCACCCCTTCCCACATTTACCCAAATTCACAAGCTCGCCAGGGTAAACATGAGACGAGTGTCACTATGACCTAACCCGACCTCCTAGTTCTAGTTAAGGAAGTGGGGCCTACAACTGAGACTTACTGACCTTCCTCAGGAACCACAGATCACTCATAAACTAAACAACCACCCCAGGTGACCAATCCCTGAGATAGAACCCTTTTTCTCTGACATAGACATATAACTGCACCCTTGACACTTTATGCATGTGGTTGTGAGCCTCCAACTGCACTCACAAGCCTTGCTCCATGCAATTATGACCTCAGATATCCATTTTTGTGCCTACGGTCCCAAGATCTAAACCATTTTTCTAGACTAATCTCTAGACCACTACCCAAAACTTCCTGTAACTTTCTATAATCATATTTCTCATAATAAAAATGCTAAGCATTCAAAATCGAATTAGAAAATTGACCTGGAATGCCTAATCCATAACAAACATTTTGTCAAACACATGGAAAATGTGTAAGCTACAGGTCATGAATGCATATTTGATCATAAGAGTTTAAGATTCATTTGAGAATCACCAAGAAGGATTTATGCCCTCTCCACATAGCTGCAACAACACTTATTAGTCCATATATTCATCAACCATTAGATAACTAAACAAATCATGACAAGAGCCATAGATAATATACATCATGTAACCAACAAATAACTAACATAGAAATCAAGGCAACTCAACCATAATATCACCAAAATAATCACTACAAATTCTCATAGATCACAATAGGAAAATCTCTCATATTAACATATGAAAATTCCAACCAAGTCATGGACTTCCATGTACCACCCAACCATAGATTGGGTTGAACCAATTATCTCTTTCAACAAATCACTCGTCTGCCATATTCCAAGCATGAATGTGGTATCTCATGGAATAAACTAAAATAAAACCAACTAGGTATTTGAGAGGCCAAACCACCTCAACCCTCAACCACAGCGATTCCACCTGTACGGTCTAGAAATCAGTCACATAAACCAGATCGGTCTCTACCCAAGCGATCCAGGGCTCCAGGAACTAGCAACTCAACCCACATCCTTTCAAGGCTCCAAGATGTTTTTCCAACCCAACTCCATGGACTAGTAACTCAACCCACCAAGGGATCCATAGCATTTGTCCCAACCTAGGCTCTATGACTAGTAACTCAACCCATTTTTTCTAGGGCTTCAAGAGCATTTCTTCCAACCTACAACCATAAGGAACATGAGCACTAGTCAAAAAAACAACAAGTGGAAAAGCCACAACACCATGGCTATCCAAGAAATTGCATGGCAAGTCTAAAAAAATTATCAATCCAAGAAAATATCCATGCCAATGACAACACATAACCATAGAATCACATGCACATACCATCCATCCATAAATTAACAAGGAAATCACACATGCAACATGTTACCTGCAAAGCAATCCAGATGTAATTGTTGATCCAATTGTTTCCTTATGCTCCCTGCTTTCCTTTGCATCCTTTCTCCAAATTCAATGTATGCCAAAATTCTCCAAGAATGCTCACAGTGTGCAAGAGTATGAGAGAATGAGAGAATGAAATGAGACCTCCAAAATTGAACTGACAAAAATCTAGCAATTGATCCTCATAAGCCTTATTATTATTGAGGCCTCTATTTTCTTCATTTTTCCTCTAATTTCCTTAGCATGAAAATTTGTGGCTCTTCAACTTTCTTTTCTCCTATTTTCCTTTATTTTCATAAATAAAATGTCAATTATTGCCACTTTGCCAATTTCCATAACCATTGAATTAATCACAAGTCATACCCATCACTGTGTTTTTCCCAAGATTCATCTTGGAATACAAGTCCCATGACCTTGGTCTTATTTTATTTTACATAGAAAATTAATGAGGGATTATTACACCAAGATCAGTGACCTCTTTGATTGACTAAGAGGAGCCACAAAATTTTCAAAGATAGACTTAAGGTCTAGATATTATTAAGTTATAATCAAGGATAAGTGTGATTTTTCTTAAAGATAGATACATTATTTTGGTCATGTAATTCCAAAGGAAGGAGTTGCAATAGACCCTAAGAAGATCAAGACAATCATAGATTGGTCGACACCCCATAATGTATTGGAGGTGAAATCATTTATGGGATTGGTAGGATATTACAAAATGTGCATCCAAGGATTTTCAAAGATTAGTCATCTTGACACTTCACTACAGAGAAAGGGAGTGAGATTTCTATGGTCAGTAGAATCTAAAGCATGCTTCCAACATTTGAAGCACCTCTTGATTAATGCACCCATCATAAAGATTTTAGATCTAAATGAATACTTATCAGTTTGTACATATGCTTGCAAGGAGGTACTTGATAGACACTGTAGGTATTAACCTTGTATAGGTTATTGTTGCAAACAAATTCTTCATAAAACAAAAAAGATGCAATGGTGCATGAACACACTAATATAGATATTTTACCCTAGAAACCTAAACCAAGAAAACCAAAAATATTTTTCAGTATCACTCCTTTACAATATTATAATATGTTAGCCTCACTCTCATGAGATGAAAACAATTATAAGTCCAAAATAATTAAATTAATTAAAATCAAGAAAGTTGGATTTAATCCTACCTTTCTAGATTGAGTTTGTTCCTCATGGTTAGGAGTCAATTAAGTCTTAGTTGGTTGAGAGATTCTCTCCAACTAATTAGGCTCCTAGATTAGTGTTTGGTTGAGAGATTTTCTCAACCATAGTGTCTAAGATAGACGTACTATCTTGAGACAAACTTCCTCATGTATTTATTTGTATTATTATCATTATTTGTACATTACATTGAGAGTGTGAGGAATATAATACAATGAGACTCCTGCCTTTTCTGCCATGTCTGTTTGTGTATATTTCCACTGTTTATTTTATTAATGTTTTATTAGTTGATTAAATTCCTTCATGTGGTATCGGAGCCAGGGCCGAATCGAAGAATCCAAAAAAAGGTTGAATCTGATAAGGCGAAATTTATTTCATGCAACTTTCATTTTTCCCAAGAGATCGAATTTCTCGAGTTTATTCTGGCAGCTAAGGGAAAAATTTGTAATTGTCACATTGGGATCAAAAGTGTTAATTGTGAATCAGGGCGGAGATGGAAATGCTGATAGGATCCTTCAAGCCAACACCTCCTTGCATCCATTGATGGATGTGGTGGCCGTTAACTTCAATGAGGGATGCAACCATTCCTTTCGCTATTTGTGCCATGACTCGTGGTCGAGTTGGCAGAATTTAAGACACGATATGTGGATCTATGTGGGTCACACCAGCTTGAAGATTTGTGGAAGCCAACATGGGTGGTTCCAGTTTTTCTTCACTAATGTATGCGCTAGCACCAATGCCAGAATATGGCAGTGAAACTCCTAATATTCTATGTGAAAGAAATTCCAAACCATTTTTGATCCATGTGCATCATGCTCTATGAAAAAATCAATCTTGTTTGAATGCCTAATAAAATATTGCCAATTTTTTGAATCCATCAGTGTTTATCCTCATGGTTCAACGATGTCTAGCTTTTCTGAATGTGGCTTACAGATGGTCGGATTGCTAGTGCGGCTTTCTAATTATTTTCATTGCTTGGATCTGCATCGTAGACTAGTAGTCAATGATGACATTATTGGTTGTGATCGCAGAGGTTCGGAACTGGAACTTGGCATAGATTTTGTTTGGGAATTAAAGGAACCAGCGGACTTTGAGCCACCGTGGAGGAGCAGTAGCCTGTTGAGAAATCGATTGTGCATTCAAACACTATGTATTTTAAGAAGATGATTTTTTTTGGTATGTTCACGAAGTGGAAAAACAATGTGATTGTCAGAGGAATAGATGATGTTGTGATCACCAAAGTGGGCAAGCGCTTCAATATGGAAAGATCGTTGTTGAAGGAAACTTGCTCTAAACCTTGACTACGTTGTTGTTGAAGTGGGATTGGAATCAACATAAATTTAGACCTGTAGCATTCATCCTAAGATCACAAACACCGGATTTCTCCTGGAATGATAATTTGTGGATTCATCCAACATCTTGACAGAAGTGGAGTCATTGACTGTAAAAGGAAGCTCACCGAGTGGAGCCATCAAGTGCACCGATGCAAGAGAATGTTGAATGCTTCGCTTGACATAATATGCCAGCTGAGAGCGCTCATTCCATTTTTCAAATTTGAGATCCTGTGGTATAGTAAATGAAGAAATAGAAACAGGCTCCTGAGTTTCATCGATGGTATGTTCGCGATCTTCTGGTATGTACATAGAAAAAGTTACACCATCTCATACCTATCTGCAACTTGACATACGACTTCCCAGATTTATTGAGGTCGTCTCTTGAGAGACTGTAAAGTAAAGTTCGTCTGCTGATCCATGCTTAACATACAGTTACTTCATTAGAGATTTCATGGTTGTGATCAGATGTCTCATTACCAACTCCAGTTTCTAGAATTTTGATTTAATTAACTTTCTTCGATGCTCATCAATAATGCCTGGAACTAGTGTTGAATATTGCAACGTTTTTCAAATTATAAATTCAATAGTGTGAGGAGGTTGTGATTTGCAAAGAAAATTTCGAGGAGGCTCAAGAAGCTTGAAAGTGTAGTGTATCACTGTTGGACCGTATTTTATCAATGTTGCAGAGTGGATTGTAGTGTATCACCATTGGAGGTGGTGTCAGGCAATTTTGCATTTTTTGTCTTCACTCTAGCTGTCGAATTTGGTTGTCTGTATTACTTTTTGGTCTGTGTTGAACCAAATATCTATGAGAGCCAATTGTTAGTGATATTCTGTTGTGAATCACCATCCACTCTAGCGCTTCATGGTTGTTCACACTCGTCTTGATCCGAATTGGATCCAAGAAGAGTTATCAGAGAACCATGACTGTATCAAGTCAGGGAAGACTTTAAAGAATTAAGAGTAGCGATCAAAATCACCTCTAAACAGTGGCAGTTAGCATCCAGCATGGAACGATGAGGACCTCGGTCAAAGCGCGTTGACCGAGGCCCATGGAGACTACGCAGGAGGCGAAACTAGCCCCTGGGAAGCCCGGATTGGGAAAAGGAGGCAATTTTTGATTCGCTGGGAAAAAACCCTCGAGAAGGAGAGGCCCCAAGCACTCGTCGCATGAGAGCTGGGAAAACCGTGGGGAAAAAGGCTAAAGGCAAAGGCGAGACCCGCGCTCCAAAAACCGGCGGTATTTATTGGGGGCACCCTTGGGCGGTAAGCAGTTTTGGTGAAAACGGAGCGATTCCATTCAGCGCCCAACACGTGGCAAGCGGAGGAGAGAGAAAATCGTTGCTCATCGTGCGCTAACAGTCGAGTAGGTCAACCCCACGAAATGAGTGAATGGCGTCAGATCTGGGGGATCCAGATCTAATGGCTAAGATCACGCCTGATGGGAAAGCCGGAATCAACAGGGGATTAAGCCACGATCTATAAGAATTTGACATCCAATTTGGCCACCAAGGTGGCAGATTACTCATTCCATGACGTGACTGAAAAAAACTGAATCGACAAAGCAAGTTGGCGCAGTTGCAGGAGGACAAATGGCCACTCCCTGTGAGACTGAATTGACGTCGAGACAGGGAACTCCAAGAAAATCTGTCACAGGTGATCCAATGGAGGTGGAAGGGGGATCGAACAGCCATGAGAACGAATGGCTTTAAAGCCATGAACAGACAAAGCAGAAGACATCCGAAGACCGAAGACGGAGAAAGAGAAGAAAGGAAAGAAGACAAAGAAAACGAAGAAAAGACAGTGAAGAAAAAAGGCAGAAAGAAGACAGAGGGTCGAGCTAACCAAAGGCAGCATCGAGCACCAGAGAGCTTGAGGGATTCAAGCCATCCCTGAGAGGATCTGTCAGGACTAAGCACCACATTGGGCTCCTTCCACTAAAGACCAAAGAGGTCAAAGAGCTGTTGAGGAAAAGAGTCTGTGCACTCTAGTGGCTTGGGGAATCCAAGAACCACCCTGCCAAGAAAATTTTGTTTCAGGAGACTCATATTGAGCTCCTTCATTGTAATTCTCTGGTTTAAGACACAATAAAAGAAGGCCACCATTAAGAGCTGGACCGGAGATGTAGCCCTAGAGGATATGGTGAACTCCTTATTAAATTCTTATGTTCTTATATTTGCTTACTGTATTTTCTCTGTTGTTTTTCCATTTCAAGTGTATGTGTATCTGCAATCTGATCGATATGTTGCCTAAATAACATAGACACACACCAGCACATAATTCTGTAACACCTTCATTTAATAAATCTTTAACTGAGATCACTCATTAGGTGATTTTCAAATCAAGTAGTATCAGAGCTTTAGGCTGTAAGGTTAGACAAGCTTGTGTTGGCTTAGCCGTTGAATGCTCACTAGATCAAAGCTCAAATTAGGAGGAGGAGAGTTGGTCAAAACTAATCCTGAAATTGGGAGAGTCTATCCTCGAAAGACAATGTCAGAGGAAGGTTCTGTGGGGCCAGACCCTCAATTCATAGAGAGTTTCTTAGCCATAAACTCCATGGTAGAAGAAATGTATAGGAACTTTCGAAAGCATAAGGATGAAAATTCATCAGGTTCTAAACAAGACAAAGAAGAAGATGAGTCTCACTTCCATGACCACTCAAAAGGAAAAGGGAAAGAGGAAAGCTTCCTCACACCTCCTAATAGCCCTGTGCATAACAAGAAAACATCTTTGATCAAGCTACATGTTAAATTTGATTTGCCTATATATGATGGAGAATTAAATGCAGAAAAGTTGGACAATTGGATTAGAAAAATTGATGTTTATTGCAGAGTACAGAACATCGATTCAGACAAGAGAAAAATTCAGTTGGCAAGCCTACGCTTAGGAGGCACTGTCTTGGTTTGGTGGGAAGGCAAAACCCAAGCGGACATGAAAAGACATGGTAAGACCATCTCTATCTTGAGTGAATTTGTTTCTGCAATCAAAAAGCAGTTCTATCCATTGGCCTACATGCAACAAGCCATTATGAGTTGGAAAACTCTTCGGCAGTTGAAAGGGCAAAGTGTGAAAGGGTACACTCAAGAATTTAGAAAGAGAGCATTGACTCTAGGAATCTCATTAGACTCACCAAAGACTATTGAAATATATTGGTGGTCCACACAGCTACATGAGGCATACAATCCTCATGTTTAATCCCACTAGTATAGATGAGGTATCTGTACAAGCTACTCATCTAGAAGCTAGAGGAAAGAATGGAACTCCAGAAGTTGGGGGACCATCCCAACCCACTGTAAGCAAGAGCAAGGAGAAAAGAAAGCAGAAGTGAAAAGTAAGGAAGGCTAACACTAGACAGAAAAGCAAAGCTTCATGCACTCACTGTAAAAAGGATGGGCATGATGATGAGCATTCTTGGATTCTGCATCCAGAGCTGAGACCTAAGAAGTTTGAGGGCAAGAAGAAGAAGATTGTTGCAGCTATTCAGAAAGATTTGGGGTCAGACTCAGGAGATGAAACAACTATTGCAGCCACAGGCATAAAAGGTTTTCTTCTTTAGAGAATACTGAAATCAAGAAGCAGGTGCAGGGGTTGCTCGAGAAAGGGTTCATCAGGCCTAGCACATCACCATGTTGGTCACCAATCGTTTTGGTGAGAAAGAAAGATGGCTCGTGGAGAATGTGCATTGACTATCGAGCACTGAATAAGATAAAAATCAAAAATCGTTATCCCCTTCCTCGCATAGATGATCTTTTGGATCAATTGAAAGAAGCTGTTTATTTCACCAAGCTAGACTTGCACAGTGGATACCATCAGGTCAGGGTTGCAGAAAATAATGCATGGAAAACTGCTTTCAAAACAAATCAGGGATTGTATGAGGGGTTGGTTATGCCTTTTGGCTTAACTAATCCTCCTACTACTTTCATGAGATAAATGAATGATGTACTCAGACCTTTTCTTGATGATTTTGTTATTGTGTATCTAGATGACATTCTGATTTTTAGTAAGATGTGGGAAGAACACTTAAAGCATGTTAAGCAGACATTAGATGTTTTGAAAAGAGAAAAACTTCATGTTAAACTCTCAAAGTGTGAATTTGGCAAAACATCTCTAAATTATTTGGGTCATACAGTAGGGGGTGGTGAATTGAAAATAGATCCCTCTAAAGTGGCAGTCATTGTAAACTGGCCTAAACCCAAATCTGCTACAGAAGTTAGAAGCTTCTTAGGAGTAGCACAATATTGGAGGAAGTTTATTTCAAACTTTTCCTCAATTGCAGCTCCCTTACATGCTTTAACCGGATTGAACAAGGTGTTTCAGTGGGGAGGCAACAATCAGAAAGCCTTCGACACCTTGAAAGAAAAGATTAGTACAGCACCTGTACTAGCACTACCTGATCTGCAAAAACCATTTAAGATCCAAACAGATGCTAGTGACTATGCCATGGGAGCAGTGTTGACACAGCACGGTAAACCCATATGTTATCATTCTGAGACTTTTAATCCTACAATAGTTAACTATCCTACATATGATAAAGAACTGTATGCATTAGTTCAGAGTGTGAAAAGGTGGAAACATTACTTAATGGGCAAAGAGACAGTAATACATATTGATCATCAACCACTTCAATATCTACACTCCCAAACTAAGTTGCAGCAATCAACACACTACAGATGGATGGGTTTTCTACACCAGTTTCATTTTGTCATCAGATATAAAAAGGGCATAACTAACAAAGTCGCAGACATGTTATCTAGACCCATTATAAATGCATCTACTATACTTAAGCATAATTTTGTGCTACATGAAATCTACATTGAACAATATGCTCAAGATATAGACTTTAGAGATGTATATGCAACTTTGAGTCAAGGCAAAAGAGTAGAAGAATTGGACTATCATGTAAAGGACCGACTCTTATACCATTATGGGAAACTCTACATTCTACAAACTGAGAGAGTAATGATAATTAGAGAAGCACACACTTCTCTGATAGCGGGTCACTTTGGGGTAAGTAAAACAGTTGCACGGCTGCAAAGATTTTGTTATTAGCCAAAAATGAATGAGACAGTTTATAGATATTTAAGAGGGTGTACTATGTGTGCTAAAAGCAAGCCCGGCAACAGAAAACTAGGCTTGTACACTCCATTACCAGTACCTTCTCACCCTTGGGAAAGTGTTTCCATGGATTTTGTGGGAGGACTACCTAAATCTAGGAAAGGTCATGATTATCTATATGTTGTTGTGGATAGGTTCAGAAAAATGTGCATTTTGATACCTTGTAATAAATAGATTACAGCTAAACAAACTGCAAAACTGTTCTTTGAACATGTATGGGTTCATTTTGGATTACCCACTTCCATTGTATCTGATCGAGACACCCGATTTGTGGGGAAGTTTTGGTCAAGTCTGTGGGAACTGATGGACACCAAACTAAAGAAAAGCACAACTTTTCATCCACAAACTGATGGCCAGACAAAAGTAGTTAATAGGACAGTGATCCAGTTACTCAAAGGATATTGCAGCAAACATCCTAAGCTTTGGGATGAACATTTGTGTTATGTGCAGCATGCTTACAACAGAGCAAAACATTCTTCTACACAGAGATCTCCTTTTGAGACCTGTTTTGGTTTCACACCAAGGTCTCCTTTAGATTTTGTCTTTGGTAAAGATACCATAGTTGAGGGACACAGTGATGTGGACAGGAAAACTAGGTTCATTGAAAAAATCCAGGAGATCCACTAGGCAATACAGGAACAACTGGAAAACAGCCAAGCCAAATACAAGGCTATGCATGACAAGCATCAGATGGAGCATAGTTTCCAAGTTAGTGACCAGGTCTGGCTATATATCAGCAAGGACAGGATGCAAGGTGAAGGTAAGAAGCTAAAGCCTATCAGGTATGGACCTTTCAAAATACTTGAGAAGATTGGAGAAAATGCTTTTCGCCTTGATCTACCAGCTTACATGCACATCTACTCAGTCGTAAATGCAGATTGCTTGAGATTGTTTGAACCCTCACTGATTGAGGATCCTGAAGAGCAAAGCCAATTTCCTTCTATTGATGACCTGCTACCTGAATATCTTAATGAGTTGCAGGAATACACAGTGCTGGACATGAAGGAGAGGACGATGTGTAGAGGAGATGTTGAGTTCCTCAGAGTTGGGCTCAAAGGTTCAAAGCCGAGCAGTGCAAAGTGGATTGAGATTGGACAAGTGAGAAAACAGTACCCTCACTAAGTCGATGCTTGAAAACCAACTTTTGGTGGTCCAAAAGCTTTTCCAGTGGGAAGGTCGTGATCCAAATTGGATCCAAGAAGAGTTATCAAAGAACCATGACTGTATCAAGTCAGGGAAGACTTTAAAGAATTAAGAGTAGCGATCAAAATCACCTCTAAACAGTGGCAGTTAGCAGCCAGCGTGGAACGATGAGGACCTTGGTCAAAGTGCGTTGACCGAGGCCCATGGAGACTACGCAGGAGGCGAAACTAGCCCCTGGGAAGCCCGGATTGGGAAAAGGAGGCAGTTTTTGATTCGCTGGGCAAAACCCCTCGAGAAGGAGAGGCCCCAAGCACTCGTCGCATGCGAGCTGGTAAAACCGTGGGGAAAAAGGCTAAAGGCAAAGGCGAGACCCGCGCTCCAAAAACCGGCGGTATTTATCACGGACACCCTTGGGCGGTAAGCAGTTTTGGCAAAAATGGAGAGATTCCACTCAACCCCTGACACGTGGCAAGCGGAGGAGAGAGAAAACTGCCACTCATCGTGCGCTAATGGTCGAGCAAGTCAACTGCGCGAAATGAGCGAATGGCATCAGATCTGGGGGATCCAGATCTAACGGCTGAGATCACGCCCGATGGGAAAGCCAGAATCGACAGGGGATTAAGCCGTGATCTATAAGAATTTGACGTCTGATTTGACCACCAAGGTGGCAGATGACTCATTCCACGATGTAACTGAAAAAAACTGAACCGACGAAGCAAGCTGGCACAGTTGTAGGAGGACAAGTGACCACTCCCTGTGAGACTGATGATGACGCCGAAACAGGGAACTCCAAGCGAAGCTATAGCAAGTGATCCGACGGAGGTGGAAGGGGAATCGAACAACCATGAAAACGAATGGCTTTAAAGCCATGAACAGACAAAGTAGAAGACATCCGAAACAGAAGACAGAGAAAGAGAAGAAAGGAAAGAAGACAGAGAAAACAAAGAAAAGACAGTGAAGCAAAAAGGCAGAAAGAAGACAGAGGGCCGAGCTGACCAAAGGCAGCATCGAGCACCAGAGAGCTTGAGGGATTCAAGCCATCCCTGAGAGGATCTGTCAGGACTAAGCACCACATTGGGCTCCTTCCACTAAAGACTAGAGAGGTCAAAGAGCTAGTGAGGAAAAGAGTCTGTGCACTCTAGTGGCTTGGGGAATCCAAGAACCACCCTGCCAAACAAATTCTATTTCAGGAGACTCATATTGAGCTCCTTCATTATAATTCTCTGTTTTAAGACACAATAAAAGAAGGCCACCACTGAGAGCTAGATCGGAGATGTAGCCCTGGAGGATAGGGTGAACTCCTTATTAAATTCTTGTGTTCTTATATTTGCTTATTGTATTTTCTCTGTTCTTTTTCCATTTCAAGTGTCTGTGTATTTGTAATTCGATCAATCTGTTGCCTAAATAACATAGACACACACCTGCACATGAGTCTATAACACCTTCATTTAATAAATCTTTAATTGAGATCACTCATTGGGTGATTTTCAGATCACGTCTACTGTTCAGAGAACCGTGTTGACAAGCCTAGCGCTAAGTTGGAGTTCAATTCGTCATGTGGAGCCCCGATGAGAAATCAGTTTCTACCATTAGAGCCGAGTGTGGCGACCTGTTGTGAAATAGAGCTGAAGCCTAAGCTTAGCATTTACATTGTTGTGGATTGCGTGTGATTTGAGAAAGGCAAAGCATCTGTTCTGCAGCACGATGATATTATCCCTCAAAGAAAATATAATATGCAAAATGTGGAACTCAGAAGGTGCATGAAGAAAGTTCAAATGGAATACGACAATCATCTAGTATCTTTATCTACATACTCCTAGTCACTGGCATTCTAAATCTCAGTCCCTTTATTTGCTGATGGAAATGTTATTATGTCCATTTTGGTCAAAACTTACTCTGCTTTGGAGCTCTGGCGTATTTTGACATGGCTTTTCTGCACTGGGGAGATAGGGCACAATTGGTCATGATAGAAATTACGTGACTTTTGACATTCTCATGATTTTTAAGGTGTTCTTTAAGTCCGAAACGAAAATTCTATGTTTTTAAGTGACTTCATAAAACATTTTAATGAAATTTTAAAAAGGGGAGTATGTAAAATCCATTATAAAGGTTTTTGTATGGAAAGATAAAATGTGGAGAAATAAGGTATATTTTTTAAATTAAATGAGTGGTTTTTGGGAGCGATAAGGAGTGGATAAAATATTTTTATTTGTAATGGAGTAATGAGGTATTCCTTTTAATTTGTAAAACTTTTTTGGAGCGATAAGTGGTGGAAAATTTTGGGAGATATAAGGAGTGGTATAAGAAAGAGGATTAGTGCATAAGGTGTATTAAAAAAAAAAAACTTTAGGAGAAATAAGGTAATTTTTAACAGAGATGCATTAAAAAAAATTGGAGCGATAAGTGTTTTGTCTTTGGAGTGATAAGGTTGTAACTTGTGGTTTGAAAACTTCTATTAAATTCTGAAGACAAGTTGCTTCAACAATTTTTCAGCTTGGCATTCTCATTGTTTGAGAAATTTCATTCACGATGTTGTGAAGGTGAAGATTGATGTACTTCACTATTTAATAAAGACATATTTTTTTTGTGGTGTTGATGTGTCCTAGATCAGCCCGACATTGACTAAGGGGATTTTAGGTACACCTTGTGTAGTGATTGATTGTGCATGTTTTGTGTCTAGTTTTGACACTTCAATTATCTTATCTAACACATACAAGGATTCTAAAGCAAGTGAATGAAAAAAACACATTAATCAAAGCACTTGAAATTAAGAAGTTGCAATGAGCATTCAATCAAGCACAAGCAATCACATGCATTTGTGCAACTACAACACATAATCAAAGTTGGAAACTTCAGCATTCTACATCAACAAGCAAATTCAAGCAAGGAAATCAAGTTAATGCAACTACAAACTCATGCATTTCAAAAGACTACATCAACATTCAACGACAATTGGTCATTGTGTAACTTGCAAAATCATAATTTGTAAGTTAACTTGTAAACAAATTCAAATAAAATTGAGTTGAATTGTAAAGGTGCATTCTCGGTCAAAACTGACACCCAAATTGTGAATTTATAGGAGGTAAAGTGAGTCAATTCTTCTCAACTGAGTCAATTAAGTGAGTCAATATCATTTGAACTTGTCATTGTAAACATTGGGTGCATTTAAGGTGGTATATAACACCCTCATCCTAGTACAAATTTCAAGCGAGCGTGAGTTCAAAAATTCCATTGATAAACTAAATCAGGCACACAAGTTCAAGAATTCAAGTGAGCGAGATCTTCAAATCCCGCAAGTGTTACAAGCAAGCATCGAGAAAAATCAAGCAAGCGTGTCAAAAGTCATAATGGGTAAAGGAGGAAAACATCTTCAAAGTGCATAACTAGAGATTAAAGATTTGCAAGATTGCAATCATGAGTTACAAAACAAAGTTGAAATACTAGAATGGAAGTTGAAGCAAAATCAAACCTTAATTAATCAAATGACCAGTACATTAGAAGCAGTGAAAGACTTTCAAATTGAGCTCGAAGTGAAAGAAAAAATCATTCATGCACTTCAAATTAAGTTAAGTGAAAAGCAAGATTTACTAGATGCACAATGTGTAGAGATTCCAGATGCAAGTTGTGACACAGAAGACCTCATCACAACAACAAATGAAAGTTGTGATACAAGTGATCTTATTCAACATATTAATGAAGGTTGCAACATAGATGATCTAATCAAGCAAGTTGATATAAGTTGTGACACAAGTGATCTCAACCAGCCAGTTGTACTACTTAATGATGCAACAAGTAGTACCAAAGACCAAATTGATTAGTTTGATGCAGCATGTCAAACCAATGAACCGTTAATGATTGATGCCCAGTGTGACACAAAAGGTTTAATAAATCAAGGACAGGATGTTAGTAGCAGCAACAAGTATGAAGAACAACAGCAGAATAGTATTTCCAAGAAAGTGATCAGACCTTGGGAAGAAATTGCATTCAACAAAGATCGACATGGCCTAGGATACAACAAAGAAAACACTTTGTTTGTTCCATATTTCTCGAAACCAGTTCAATTTGTAAGTGTTGGTTTCTAGACACTGATCATAATATGGTTAAGTGTAACCATTGTAAATGAAATGGCCATATGGAGAGTAAATGTTTTGACCTCCATCCTTGTCACCATTGTGGCAAGAAAAATCATTCATCCGAAAGATGTTGCAAGTGAAATCAACCACCCAGAGTGAAGATCAATTATGCATGGATTGATCCTTGGAAGTGGTCATCTACAGTCAAACAGTTGTCTATGTGTTACCGAAGGATTCAATCTCACATGAAGACCAATTCTACAGTAAAATGAAGATGGTGAAACTCTCCTACACCTGAAGGGGGGGAGTTCAGAAATCAAGTGCAAATAATTGTCTCTCCTTTCAGCTAACAAAGGGGGGAAATGATAATGGAATTGAAGGTGGTTGTCAAACTGAAAGTCTCAACAACATTAGAAAAAGCAGCCAGTGGGAAGTCTTCATCAAATCAGCCAGTGGGCATCCTCATCAGCCAGTGGGCATCGACAAAGCATCCAGTGGGCATCATCAACAAATTCGCCAGTGGGCGATCAACAATTTTTGCCATCATCAACATCAAGTAGCCAGTGGGCAGTTTCGCATCAACAAATTCGCCAGTGGGCGTTCAACAACAAAAGCAACAATGAGCAGTTTTCAACAAACAACAGTGAGCAATTTTGACATCAGCAAATTTGCCAGTGGGCGTTCTCAATATTTTGTCAGTGGACAAAGAAAATTCACCAGTTGGTGTCATCAACATTTTGTCAGCGGACAAAGGATGTTGATTGAAAGCAAAGGACAAATGGATCCTTTTACAGCTTAGCACATGATGGAGTCGTCAAGAAAAATTCAGAGATGAATTAGACTTGCAACTGATTCATGTTCTCTTCAAATTGGATTTTTTTCAGCATCCAGCTTTGGCGGTTTTTCAGGCAGTGTTTTTGAGGATCAACAGTTTCAACATGAGAACTTGGAAGATGGTTCCTGGTTCTTATTTTGGACTTATCATTGAAGGGGGGAATTTTAGCCTCACTCTCATGAGATGAAAACAATTACAAGTCCAAAACAATTAAAATCAAGGAAGTTGTATTTAATCCTACCTTTCTAGATTGAGTTTGTTCCTCATGGTTAGGAGTCAGTTTAGGCTTAGTTGGTTGAGAGATTCTCTCCAACTAATTAGGCTCCTAGATTAGTGTTTGGTTAAGAGATTTTCTCAACCATAGTGTCCAAGATAGACGTACTATCTTGAGACAAACTTCCTCATGTATTTATTTGTATTATTATCATTATTTGTACATTACATTGAGAGTGTGAGGAATATAATACAATGAGACTCCTGCCTTTTCTGCCATGTCTGTTTGTGTATATTTACATTGTTTATTTTATTAATGTTTTATTAGTTGATTAAATTCCTTCATAATACAATATGTATATCTCATAAAATGTATCAATTTTCAATCCATTTACCCTAGTTTATAATACAATTGTAGTTACTAAATTGGAATTAAAAAACCATGAGTTTAACCACCATGCACCAAAAAACCATTAAAAATGAAACTATATGTTAAAAACCATCAAACATACACGTAAACAATTTCCCCAAAAAAATTTGCAAGGGCACTACACCCAGTGAAATGTACATTGTGTGGCGGTAGTCATGCAAAGAATATAACACATATCCAACATTTCTTTGAATGCACGGGGGCGCAGGAGTACATCAATGTAACAACCCTGGTGAAAATTCCATGTAAAAATATATATAAGGCCATGGTGATGGGACACATATTCCAAGCTGAATGATGGGGGAAACATCCTAGTGGGTGTTGATTCGGTTTATTATGGCTAAGGAAATTGGAAAAGACAATGGTTAAGGCTTTGGAAAGGCAAAATGACATTTTTGGCACATTTATTTATGAAAATAAAGGAAATTAGGAGAAAATGAAGGTGAATGGTCAAAGGTTGCATGTGAGGAGGAAAATGAAGGAAAATAATGGAAAGTCAAGAAAATAGAGGCCTCATTAATAAAAAGGCTTCTGAGGATTAGTTGACAAGCTCTTGGCTCAAGCTTGGTCAATTCCAATTTGGAGCTCTCACATTATTCTCTCTCACCTCTCATACTCTTGGAGACTTAGAGTTTTCTTGGAGCACTCTTGGTGGGTGTGTCATACATGGATTCTTGGAGCAAGAAGGCAAAGGAAGAGCAGGAAAGCACAAGAGGGCATTGAGATAAGCAACTACATCAAATTGCAGGTACCGAGTTGCATGTAAGTTTCCTTCACTAGTTTTGGCATGCATGACATATGCATGTGGTTTATTGGTTGTGATTTTTCACTGGCATGGAGAATGGCCTAGATTGATAGGGGATTTCCTAGCCTTGGCATTTCCTGGATAGCCATGGTGATTGTGGGTTTATTTTCATTATTGTGTTTTTGGTTGGTTCTCATGTTTCCTTAGCTTGGGTTGAGTTATTAGTCATGTAGCCTTGGTTGGAAAAATGCTCTAGAGCCCTAGAACAACTTGGGTTGAGTTACTAGTCCTGTAGCCTTGGTTGGACAAATGCTTTGGAGCCCTTGGTGGGTTGAGTTACTAGTCCTGGAGCCTTGGTTGGACAAATGCTCTGGAGCCCGGTAAAAGTTGTGGGTTGAGTTACTAGTCCTGGAGCCTTGGTTGGACAAACGCTCTGGAACCATAGAAGGCTTGGATGGAGACCGATCTAATAATGGTTTTGTGATGTCCGACCGTGAGGTGGAATCATTGTTTGATGGGTTGAGGTGGATGGCCTCTGGAAGCCCTGGATGAGTTTTGATTGATGTGTTCTATTAGATCCCACATTAATACTTGGAATATGGCACGACGGTGAATGGTTGAAGAGACATTTGGCTCAGCCATTCTATGGTCAGGTGGAATGTGCAAGTCCCATCTCGGGTTGGATTTTGCATCATCAAGAAGAGGTTATTTCTCCTTGTATTTCTATGAGCATTATACTAGATTATATCAGGTTTATATGGCGGTGAGTTCATTGGTATTTATGTCCCTATTATGGTGGTTATGTATATGTTTTATGACAATGCTATATATGGCTCTCATCATGTTTCTACTTGTATATGAATGAACAATGTATCTATGACCTAATGGATGGAATGGTAGTTGATGTGTTGAGGCATCAATGGTTCTTAGTGATTCTTAGTTAAGTAAGAGACACCTATAATCAGAATTGTTATTTACACTTGTAGTTTACATATTTATGATATGTTTGACGAAATGCCTGACATGGCTAGTAGGGGTCCAGTCAAGGTCTTAAACAAGTATTTGCTTTAGTACTGTTATTTCCATGTTATTTTACTATTCTAAAGAGATGGTTTAATTTTGGGCAGTGACCTGGGCTCTAGGCCTGAAAAAGTGGATCAAATCCCAAGGACGCTGGCATAACATTGGCCTAATGAGTCTTTAGACACTGGCAGGCAAGCCTGTGAGAGTGACTCTGGGTTTCTGGATGTTGTCATGCCTATAACATGAGAGTGACTGAAGCTTAAGTTGTCCAAAATCTCAGTGGGACCTAAGGGCAAGTTGTATAAAGTGTTGGATTGGTTCCTAAGGGTCCTGAAGCTGATGTTGAATGTTCGTATGGTGTGTTTCCATCAGTTCCACTTCCTTAACGTGACTTAGGAGGTCGAATCATATCATAGTGGCCTCTTGTCGCATGTTTACCCCAGATGGATGGTTACTTGGGTAGATGTGGGAGGAGGGTGTTATAGAGTGGTATCAAAGCATGGTTCACCCCTCGAACTAGATGGGTTATGTGTTGGTCATGCATGCATGTCAGCTGCATGTGTATCTCTCACACTTGCATTCCATGTGCTTGTTACATTTTCATGATGTTGATCATGGTTATAGTAAGGTTGTCATGAGGAACTTGATGTTGATTTTCTGGAATGCATCATCACAAGTATATGATTGGTTACATATTGTTATATGTCACTTACATGTTGATATATGACACTTGATTACATCCATGTATGTTAGTTTTCATTCTTGTATGTTTTATTACAAATATCAATCTTGTAGGTTTGGTTACAAGAGTTGATCGCTCATGCTCGACTACATGTGTTTACGGGTATGTATAGTTGATTATGCATTGCTTATGCATGTTGATGGTTGCATGTGGCAATGTGTGCAATGGAGTAATGGTTGTTGTCATGCATGAGGTCATGTTTTGTGAAGTTGATATGGTCACGCATTGATGACTGAACTCTAACTAGAATGATGTGTATATGGTTTTGTATTCATGTGTTATATATCTATATTCAGTTGTTATGCTTGTATGGTCTTGGTTATAGTTATGCATGAAATGTCAGTCAAACATGCCTTGTGAAGTCATGGTATGCAATTTAGGTCATCGGAGTGATATTGGTATGTTATGATGCTAATGTGTTGGCTGAGATAGAGCAGGAGATGTAGATCATCATAATGAAGTTGCAGCATTGGACTTTCGGTTAAGAGAAGATCGGCATACAGTTATTGCATGTTGGGCATGCAGGTAAGTAAGTTAAGGATTGTTATATGCATCAGGTTTATATACATTAGGTTTATGTACATGTCTTTTGATTTTATGGTTACATACATGATAGATGATCATTGGTTAGTATAGTCGTATGCACATGTGTCAGATAGTCAAGAATGATAGTAACATGGGGTTGTATGCATTGCTATTGTTTTTTTATGTTAGATAACTTGATGATTATGTTATATATTGTTGATGAGTATGTTATAGGTTAACTTGTTGTTGTTGTATGCTAGTGACTCTCTGATTAGGGTTATTACATTAAGATCTTGATGTTATATGTATCATGCTAAGTTGGATTGGCCTATGCAGATGGATATGGTTACGATATTCAGGTATGAGTTGACATATTTGTAATATGGTGTTGTACTAATCTAGATTGACTTTGCATATGTGTGAATGATAATTGTGTATGAGTTATGATGTAAACATGTTAACTAGTGACTATTTTGGATATCATGACCTTATTTATGTTTGAGTTAATATCTCATGAAGTTATATCATGCTAACTAGATTGATTTTGCAGACAAGATTGCTTCCCTTGAGATGCATTAAGGTATGAACTTGTTTATGTCATCTACCTTGTGATTGACTATTTGATTATGACATCTATTTGGTGTTTGAGTGTTTGGTGTCTAGTTTATTTATTTAACATGGTATGGTTGCAAGTTGGTTGAATGTTTGATGAATTGCATAAAAAGAGTATGTGTTCAAATGGTCTTGTTTTGATATGATTGTACTAATACATATGCGTCGAGACAGTTGATATGTACTTGTGTGTAAGTAGGAGATAGTTGTAGCATTATTTCTAATGACTATGAGTTGACTATGGGTTATGACATGATTGTTTGCAAAATTTGATTTCAAATTGATAGATATGATTGTCTTGATATTTGGAACATGTGGTTGACATGTGTGAGCAGTTGCAGGGAACTTGCTTGGTATTAGCATGACAAGGTAATAGTTGATGTGCTTATATAACTAACAGTTGGGTGATGTGACAGTATATAGTAAGTCTCGATTCCAACAAAGTAAAAAGGTAAAAGGAAGGAATTCGACAAGAATTCCTTTGGCTATGTTTGGAAATCGTAATTCCAAAGGAATGAGTACTTTGCAAACAGGAAGTCTTCTTAACCTTGATTTTGTCTGACATCATGCAGATATCTTCTAGATTCATGAACATGTACTTGACAAGCATATTAGCTAGTCTCTAGTTACAAGTGGATCTATCAAGGGAATTGGAGCCCCTTGAGAGATGGCATGGACGTGTTCAATTACAAGGAAATGTGCTTGACACAACAAGATAAGGTAACTTGTGTATTTTTATGTTTATGCATGAACTAACAGTTACGCGTTAATGACAACATGATTCAGGGAGTTGCATGGCAAGAGAGGTTGCCATGAAATCTCGAAGAAGGCTCAGGTCGATTTTTCCTTGGGAACCATGGGGATTGAGTCATGGTGTCTATTGTTAGTCTTGTGCTTTTGGTCTTTTGCAATTGTTGTGCTTGACTTACAATTTTGATTGTGTTTGGTGCATAGATATGCCACATTGTTGCAGTGTTGTATTTCTTTTGGTTTTCATGGTTTTTTTGTTGTTGTTTCCGTTGTTTTCATAGAGCTTGGGGAGAGCTATGTGGTACCTGACGGGTAATGTAAGACATCGTTGAAGCTCAAGTAAGCACATTGGAAGGTAAGACTATGACAGTCAGTTGGACTGGTTGGGTCCATTGTGGTAAATGGACGGTGGCAATACAGACAGGACAAGGTAACCAGAAAAGGTAAGGCAAATGGATCTGAGGTGTAGGATGCCTTAGTTAAGTTGGGAACTGTGATTCTCAATGTTGTGCATGTTGTGCACAAATAAGGAAGTTCTCTTAACCTAGACCTTATGTTATTTGGAAATTATGTTATGATCATGATTATGATGATGTTTATATATGTATACATGTAGGTGTGTATGTATCTCATGTCTAACAGGGTCGTCATGGATCGTGATTATTAACGCTAACATTTATATGTATATATATGTGTGTGTGTGTGTGTCATTTTCTAACAGGACCATGATTGTTTTATGCTAATGTTTATGTATATGTATGTATGTGTCCATGTATCTATGTCACTCCCTGACAAGGCCATCATGAATCGTTCTTGTGGAGGAATGATTGCTTATGTAGGTGAATGACGTGAAGAGCTTTCGGGTCTTACGAGAAATCAATTGGGAGGAGTAGCCTCACAGAATTATGAGGTCAATATCATGTGGTTATGAGTTGATATTATGTGATTATATTATGTCTATTCTATGGATAGGTAACTCGAGGGATACATCAGCAAAATGAAATCAATGTGATCTGTGACATGTTGGGACAAGCATGGATAAGAAGTTGGAAGAAAAGTTGTTTGGTAAAGATAGTGTGGTTTTGGATATGTGGTACTATTTTCGTGCATATGTTGTATATGTTGTACATCATGTTGCATATGTGTTGTTGTGTGCATGTGGTGTTGTGCATATATAGTGTGTGTACATGTTTTTTATGCAATGTTATGTATAGGATGGTACAGATAGTGTTGTTGGAATATTGCATATGCAATGTGTGTATAGATGGTGTTATGTACATGTTGGATATGCAGTGCTATGTACCTTTGGTTTTACGTGCATGTTTTACAGGTGGTGTTAGGTACATATGGTGTTGTGTGCATGATTATACAAGTAGTGTTGTGTGCATGTAGTGTTTTGTACATGTTTACAAGTGGCGTTGTGTGCAAGTGGTGATGTGTACATGTCATGCATGTGGCGCTGTGTACATGCCATGCATGTGGTACTGTGTACATGTGGTATTGTGTACACATTATACAGGTGTTGCAGTGTACATGTGGTGTTGTGTACACGTTGTGTAGGTGGTGCCATGTACATGTGATGCTATGCACACGTTGTGCAGGTGGTGCGATGTATAGGTAGTACTATGTACATGTGGTACATATAGTACTGGTGTACAAGTGGTATTATGTTCATGTCATACATGATGTGTTGCGGGCATGTGGTACTATGTATGTACATTGTGTAGTTGTGGTATCGTGACATGTGTATTCCTTATGTTATACTTTGTGTAGTACATGTATTTTGTTGTGTTGTACGCCAGGTGTAGGTACATGTATTGTGTGGCATTGTACATCGAGTATATATGTATGAGTTGTGTTGTATATCAAGTGTATGTGTATGCATTTGTGGTGTCGCACGTTGTGTGCAGATGCATGTTGTGTGATGTACATTTTTTATGTATATGTGTTGTGTTGTGTTGTACACCAGGTGCAGGCATATGTATTATGTTGTGTTGTACACTTGGTGTAGGTGTATTGTTGTATGTTAAGTGTTGATGCATGTATTTCATGGTGTGGTATGTCGTGTGTGGTTGTATGTGTGGTATGTACACTATGTGTGTGTGCACACGATTGAGGAGAAGGAATTGGGTGTTTATCGGGTGTGGAAACCAATCTGGAGTGCGTACGAAATAAGGACAAAGGTGGAAGCCAAGGATTGATTAAAGGATAAGTATCAATATTTTATTTCAGCTTTATTATGCATGTGATTTATGATTTTGGTTTATGATGGTTACGTGTGATTTATGATTTTGATCTATGATGGTTGTGTTTCAAGCTAACCTAATGTGATATGTTTATACGTGATGATTTGGTCAAGGTGTTAGTTTGACTTTTTGTGACACGAAGCAAAAAGAATTGAAAGTGTACCTTATTGACGAGCTATCAATGAGGTATGATTTGAAGTTATTTCAATTATTTTTTAATCTAATGGAAATTATGTGCTTGGAACAGGAATGCATGAACATGCTCGGTTGAGTGGCCGAAATCGATTGCAAGAATTAGTAGCAACATTGAAGGAAATTGGAACATGCAGCAGGATGCTGGTATAGCACTTCAGGAGCAGGTACATTGTGAGACATTGGTACCCAATAATGTCCATTGATTTCCATGAGCATGCTATGACTAGTATGATGGTTTTGAGGTAGGTATATGCATTGGTTTTTTTATCTTCCGATGTGAGGAAGCCTTGCCAAGGGATGGACTGTCGAAGATGGGGGTGCCAGCGGAACTTGGAAGGTGAGTAACCACATGGAAGGTTGACCGGATTTCCTGAGGGAATGTGTAGCAGAGAAGGGAAGGTCGGGGATGGATTTTTTTGGGGCATTAACATTGCTAGATGGAATCAGATGCACATTGGGAGTGCGCCCTGGAACAATGAGTCGGTAACTGTTCACTGAGAGGACAAGTGGCGTTGGATTGTAGTGTTGGACATTGGATGTAAATTTGACATTGCAGTGGATTATGGACTTCCTGGGGAGGTGAATCCTAGTATTACTTTGAGGATCGAGGTGTGAGCCTCTGGATTCCCTTGTTGCGGATGCAGACATCATATCATTTTATTTGATGGTTGAGAAAATGTGCATATGTGTATATGTGTGTATTATTATAAATATTGTAACGAGCTAGTTTATAAATCTCCACGAATAGTATGGTTATTTGTTGGTTAAAGCAAATGTGTATGTGTGTATATGTGGGTATTATTGTAAATATCGTAAAGATTTGTGTTATAAAGCTCCAGTAAACAGTATGTTTGTCATGTTTTAGCAGATGGTCATTGTAAATATTGCAACGAGTTGTGTTATAAAGCTCCATGGGTAGTATGGCTTTTTTTCAACAGTCTTGTTGGTTACAGGTGTCGTTGAACACCGAGGATGGTGTTCCCCCAAGGGGTAGGGTTTTGTAACAGCCCTGGTGAAAATTCCATGTAAAATATATATATAAGACCACGGTGATGGGACATGTATTCCAAGCTGAATGGTGGGGGAAACATCCTAGCGGGTGTTGATTCGATTTATTATGGCTAAGGAAATGACTAAGGGTTTGTAAAGGAAAAATGGCATTTTTGGCACATTTATTTATGAAAATAAAGGAAATTAGGAGAAAATGAAGGTGAAAGGTCGCAGATTGCATGTGAGGAGGAAAATGAAGGAAAATGATGGAAAATGAAGAAAATATGGGTCTCATTAATAAAAAGGCTTCTGAGGATCAATTGGAAAGCCCTTGGCTTAAGCTTGGTTAATTCAGATTTGGAGCTCTCTCATCATTCTCTCTCTCTCTCATACTCTTGGAGACAGATTTTTCTTGGAGCACTCTTGGTGGGTGTGGCATACTTGTATTCTTGGAACAAGAAGGCAAATGAAGAGCAGGAAAGTGCAAGAGGGCATCAGGATCAATAGCTACATTAGATTTTCTTACAGGTGCCGAGTTTCATGTATGTTTCCTTCACTAGTTTTGGCATGCATGGCATATGTCTGTGGTTTATTGGTTGTGATCTGTCATTACCATGGAGGATAGCTGGGATTGGCAATGGATTGCCTAGCCTCGTCATTTTCTGTATAGCCATGATGATTGTGGGTTTATAATAATAATAATAGGGGAAATCAAATGCTTAATAACCATTACATTTAATGAAGAATGAAGCACTTGATTTCCCTTAACCCTTATTCATATTCATTGGAAATGGTTCCAAAACTAAGAGTTTGAAATTATTTGAAAATAATCCAAGAAAGTTATACTTAATTGTTTATTATATGGTTTATTAAATTGATTTTAAAATTTTATGTTAACCCTCTAAATTTTTTATACTAAATTATAAATTAAAATTTTAACTTTCTTATTATATAATAAAAAATAAAATAAAAATAAAAATTATTATTATTATTATTATTATTATAATATATATATATATATAATCTCTCTCTCATGTGTGTGTGTGTGTGTGTGTATATATATATATATATATATATATATATATATATATATATGCACTCCCCTATTGTGGAATAGGGTTTCCACAATTTTAATTTAATTGTTAATTATAGAAATATGCATCTTTATTTTGGAATAAAGTTTCCAAAATTTTAATTAAATTATCAATAATAATTACTGGCTAGGTGTTAGGGATTTAACCTCCAAAGGATATTTTATAATATAAAGTTGAGTTTTATCTCAAAAGTAGTTATTCTCTTTTGTCATTTTAATTAAATTGATTAATTTTTAAAAAATTTCATATGAACATGAGTTTTGATTTTTAGGTATATGGTATTATTAAGCTATGGCATTGGCCCATGATATTGTAACCGAACCTATTTTACAAGTTATAATCTCCATTGTAAAGTGAGGATGAATCTCCATGGTTAAAAACCTTGTTGAGTCCATAGGCGTTTCTATTTTAGAATAAGGCTTCTAAAATTTTATTTTAATTATCAATAATTATTAGCTGGATGGTAGGAATTTAACCTTCATAGACTATTCTAGAATATTTATATTAATATACACAATTCAAAGGTTGAGATTCATCTCCAAAGTAGTTATGTTTCTTTTGTTCTTTTAGTTAAATTGATTATTTTAAAAAAATGGTCATATGAACAAGTGTCATATTAAGTGAGTTCTAGTTTTTTGGGCATCTACCATTGATAAGCCATGGTATTGTAACCAAGCATATTTACACACTAAACATCTCCATAGTAAAGTGGAGGTAAATCTTTATGATTAAGAATAGTGTTCCATATTTTTCTAAATGTATATATATTTAATGTTTCTATTAATTCTTTTTGTAATTAATAATAATTATATCAATTGGCACTTATGGCATGTAACTTTTAGTTCTCTCATATATATATTTTGTTGTCAAAGAATATGGGTCTTTCTTTGTTGGCCAATAAATCCGAGAGGGGTGAGGCTAGTAGCATTTTGAGGAAAACCAATGTAAAATTTAACTTTTTGAGTTAATAGAAAACCTTATTTACAAAAAAAAATTATATTTATATATATATATAATTTGTTAAGTTCGTATGATTTTTGAAATTTTAACCAGGTGAGATATATAACAAAGTATTTTGATTTTTATTGTATCCTGATACATATCTACCTTTATCAACTAGTTAATTTATATGGTTGCCCTAATTACATGTTTTTTTTAAATGTATATATGTTTAACTCATATGTTAATTTTAATAATAATAATAATACTAATTTATAATAAAATTACAATTTAGTTAATTTTTACCAGTATATATCCATTAAGGATCTAACATGAGCTAAGAGGGGTCAATTTCTTCACGTGCAAACTTCTTTAGAGTGCAAAATACAATGTTATTTTTCATAGTTTAGAATTGTATTTTTGAATGCTAAATAAAGTATATGTAGGACCAAATAAACGTTTTAACCATAAAATCTTAATTTTTTAAATGATATATAATATATACATAATTGACATTAAAATATTTTAATAAGACATTTTATCAGGCAAATTAAAGTTGTTTTTTATCATTAATGTATTTAATATATGTCAATATTAATTGATATTAAAATATTTTATTGATATCCCATATTGAATATTTTTAAATATTTTATTTTAATATTTTTTTCTATATAAAGATATATATGAAGTTGATATCCACATAAATTAATTTTATATATGAAGTTGATATCCACATAAATTAATTAACATAGATCTTCAAATAGTTTATTTAAATTTCTGGTTAAAATATTTTTGAAAAGTATAAGATTTAAACAATTTTTTGACACATTTTTTTTACTTTTAATTATTTACAACATATTCATTTTTTTAAATTAAAACTGACATTATTTTTCTATTTAGAACTTAATTTTTATTTTTTATTATAAAGGGGACGGATAGACAAACTTAAACAACCCTATATATTGGGTTATAGAATGAACATCTTGGCACGAGGGCTTCACTCAATGAACATCGCGTGCTCATGGCATACTAAACAATACCCCTAATTGGACTATATATTGGAAAATACATCTAAAAATCACATTATTTAACCCCCTACCAATATGAACCCAATACACCTCCCCAATTTAAAGAACCCCTACTTTCACTATATATTGTAAGTATCCATTTTTTCATTAACATTTTTTATACCCCTTTATATTTTTTCATTAACTTTGAGCTCCATTTTTTATACTTTCTAATATAAAAAATCTTTACCCCTATATATCTCCCAATATATTAAGTCAATTTTTCCTTATTATATATCCCCCAACATGAACCCATGTGATATGGTATTTCTCCATCATTCTTTGTGGTGGACCACAGAAAATAAACCCTTCTAATTAAATTTCACATTAGTGATCATTTCTTTTGCAATGGACAATAATTACTATAATCCAATCTAATCATTATAATCATCTTAAAAAATTATCCTAAAAAATGATAAGAGTGAAAAAAAATGTGTTTTAAAATTTCTGCATTTCTTAAATAGAGAATTTACCCACAATGTTTTAATATGAAACTTCCCTTTTTAATAAAAAAAAATTATATATATTTAATTACAATTTTTTAACATAAAAACTGAGTTTTTCCTACCTTTTAACATTGAATTTTTCGTCAAGCTGAATTTGGTGTATAATATTAAGATGGACGTATTATTAAGCGGATCGAATCGTAACGTTGAATTGCTAAAAAAAATTCCCCATACCAGCGAAACCGTGAATTCCCATAAAAATTCTTAATATTGGCGAACTTAGTAACAGGCAAGACCCTAGCAATTGATTTTGTTTTCAACTACTATTACTTTAACATTGACTCTCCAGGTTAGATATATGGCATATTCTCTTTATCATGTGTGATTTGAAGGAGCTATTGTTGTAGCATCATGCATGTTCGAGGGAGGCAACTTGTAGTAAATTCTATTGTGCTAGGAGCTCATTCTCCTCTCATTATAGTTATAGGTTGCTATTGTTATAGAGTCATTAAATCTAGATAGTAGTTTTGGAATTTTTATTAGAGTTTAGTTAAGCTAAATATTATGAGTTTAATTTATGTGATTTTTGAATTCTACATGAAAAGATGGTGCCATGGTGTTGTGAACATTACTTGTGACTTTTAAAACTACAAATTTGTAAAATCACATGACTATACTGTAATTTCTTAAAATCACATAAATTTAGCAAACAGAAAAGGCTGAAGCGATAAGTCTCAATTCAGTTATGATCTCGTTGGGTGGGGCCCCTTATAATCTTATCCTCGGTATCAAAAGCATATCATCAATCCTATGTTGTACATGATTCTTTACAAGAAATTGAATGACCATATTTCTATGGTTAATAAGTGTGCTACTTTAATGATATGATAACATGCCATATTTAATAAAAAAAATGGTTTATATTTGTTAAGTAATTATTTATTCATTTACATAGATATTTACAATTATAGTATTGCCATTTTAATATAATTGAAGTCCATAACATCTTCTCTTATTTAATTTAGGTGATTTCTAAATTCCACATGAAAGGATGGTGCCATGGTGTTGTGAACATGACTGGCGACTTCTAAAATTACAAGTTTGTAAAATCACATTACTGTAATATAATTTATTAAAATCACATTGATAAGCCTCAATTTAGCGATGATCTCGTTGGGTGGGGACCCTTATAATCCTATCCTTGGTATCAAAATCATACCACAAATCTTATGTTGTACATGATTCTTTACTAGGAATTAAATGACCATATTTCCATAGTTAATAGGTATGCTACTTTAATAATATGATAGCATGCTATATTTAATAAAAAGAATGGCTCATATTTGTGAGATAATTATTTATTCATTTACATAAATAGTTACCAATATAGTATTGTGAGATCTTAATAAAATTGAAGTCCATAATTGTAGGTCCCTTGATTGGATTTAGACATGGTTAAAGAATTTGAGAATCAAAAGTTTTTTGTTTTTTTAATGAATGATGCTAAATCCATTCGAGTTCTAGTCTAAAAGTCCATGTCATGCACTCTTGAATTAGGCCTTTTAAAGTTTGAAGTTGATTTAGAAAGAGTTCAAACTTTAGATAAGTGCTCTTCCATTGGTTGAATTGGTTTTTTATTTTATTTTTTCAAGATTTAGATATAATTTCATTAAAAATGTTTGAATAATTTCATTGTGACATATTAGTATGCTTTAAAGTATATGACATTTATTTTTGCACTTTTATTCTCATTAATTAATAGTCTAACAAATTTATTAAAAATTAGACAATAATTTTTAACATGATTAAAATGTTATTATAATATATAATCTAAATTAAATTAAATGCATAACAAAACTATTTCGTTAATAATAAAAATAGATCTATATCAAAACAGATACTCTAGAATTTCATCAAATTCTTTAATGAATAAAAACTCCCTTTTCCACATGTCCTACACCAATTCACAAGAAGATGTATTTTGTAGAAAAAAAAACATGATTATACAATTTTGCAATTGGTAACACAATTTTGCTTACTTGTGTATATCCATCATATTTTACGTAGTCTCATATAAGTTATTGTTTTATGTACCATCCTTATTATTTCCAAGTGATTTGATACTTATACAATTTCAACCACTGGTAGTGGATGCTTGTAAGATAATGAACAATGTTTCTCATAAGGCTCGCACAAAGGTGTTATTGGAATAGCACCATATGTAACTAGTCTGCGCACCAAAGGTTGGTAGGTGTTACTAAGCATATTCCAGCTTCTTCAAAGAGGTAAGGTTTGACTGCTTCCCATATTAAAAGCTTATCCTTCTGGTTTTTTCAAGTCTCACTATCTCGGTTTCGAAGAGATTATTCTCGAATCATCGTCCAGAGAATGAGCTAAATTTTCAACAAACATGATATGCGTTCGGAATTCTGTGTTTAGGAAAATGAGAAAATTTCCTTTTTCCATAAATGCTACAAGTCGAAACAAGTACATTCCTTCATAAACAATTGGCCTGATTTTGATCATGTCGCCACATTTGAGCTATTCTAAGTAATTATGAGTTGTTTGTTAGATTTTATCGTAATTTTTGTAACATTTGGATAAATAATATATGAATTTTTTAATATTATAAAATAAAAACCCTGACTACTAATAAAATCATAGAAGTTAATTGATACTATAAAGTTTTATCTCATTGTGATTCATAAATATATTATAATAATACAATATACTATAATATATTTTAATTCTTTTTTATTGGTTAATAATGTTAGAGGAAAGTAATTTATAGTGTTATTTGTTTTTTTGGTTCTGAATAACTTTTTACAAAATGGTGCACGCTGCTAAATTTGTTAAAATAATACTAATTTTATTCTCTAAATTATATTTTAAATTATAAATTTATATAATATAAAATAATGTAAAATTTAGATTTATTATTATTATGTTACTAGTAAAGAAGTTCAGATTTGAGATTTATTTGCCTAAAAGTGTATAATTGCATTTATCTAATTCAAATACATTAAATAATTTATATATTTTTAATTATAAATTCATATAGTATAAATCCTGTAAAGTTTAGATTTATTATTATTATGTTACTAGTAAAGAAGAAGTTCAGATTTATTATTATTATGTTACTAGTAAAGAAGAAGTTCAGATTTGAGATTTATTTGCCTAATCGTGTATAGTTGCATTTACCTAATTCAAATACATTAAATATTTTGTAGGTTGGAATTAGGATCCCGGAGTATATTGTTTAAAATAAGAGTAATCGTGTATAGTTGCATTTACTTAATTCAAATACTTTAAATAATTTGTATATTGGAATTAGGATCCTGGAGTATATTCTTTAAAATAAGAGCATTGTGGAAGTGTTAAAAACTTACTATCGTTATTTTATATTTGTGAGATTTAATTTTATTTATTTATTATTTGAAAGGGAAATTTAGTTTAAATAGATTATAATTTTTTAAATTATTTTACAATATAATAATATTTATTGTGTAATGGATTTTGAATAAAGATTAAATTATATTATAATGGAATGGATTTTGAATCAGGATTAATTTAAGGTCAGAGTCTAAAAATATAACTTTTTCCTCTCAACTTATAGATTCAAAAATTGATCCCATATATACACACATATATATAAAAGTAGTGTGTTAATTCCATACTAATTATAAAAGGAATTATATATCTTCATCCTAGATGTAGCACACCATTAAAATGTTTGAATGATTATGAATATGTGCTTCGTTATAATAGGTCATAAATTCAAAAGTAAGTACTTTATCCTACAAATATATCTCATACATCAAGTTTTAATTTTTTAAATTGAGATTATTATTAATATCAATAATATATATCAATTTTAACTTTAAAAAAAATCCTTCTAAATACAAATCTCTTTTTAAAAAACAAATAAATACAAAATTTATATAAATTTATATTCAGTTTTAACATATATATATATATATATATAAAGTACTTTTGATTTTGAGAGTGGAGATTTCCACAGTTATTCATATTGCTTGAGACTTCCAGATATGAAATATGTAGAGGACAGGGAAAACCTCTACACGGTTCATATCCGGAAGTCTCAAGCAATACTTTTGATTATTTTTTTAAATCTCTTAAATATATTATGTTCATACATAAATCCATGTCATTCTTACATAATAAACAAAAGCTATTGGTGGCAATTTGCAAAAAAGAAAGACCAGTGACATTGCCACCACTTGGCTCTTGTTACCAATTAGCATAGATAATAGCAATTATTAAACATTAAATGTGACGAACAAAATTATCATTGTCATAAAGAAAATCGATTATAGTCCACTTTACAAGAGTAAAATTGGCATGCACAACAAGGTTGGTGAAGTGGGAGAAGTTCATGGAGCCCCCATACTAGAGAATAAGAGTTGGAGCACTGAGGGGTTCTGAAATCTCAAACTTAATTGGAATTGAATGAGTAAATGTCTATTTTGGCCTAAATACATTGTTTAATTTGGGAGCCAAGGCATCGGGATTGAGATCATAGGGTTCTAAAGCATTGTTAGATATTTTTTTCAAAGTTTCATGTGGCTCAAGACCAATTATTCTAACTCATTTATAGTGTAATTAAACACAATAGTCTCTAAGTACGACTTTTTGGAAAATTTTCCGGTTTATTTTCCGATTTAATATGTGTACAAAACCACAGGGATTCATTGAAATCACAAGTTTGACAGGTGAACTATTCACCATTGAAGTGCCCCAAGGGTTTTTGAGGGTGTTGAATCCACATATAATTCAAAAAACACACAGTAGTCTCTAGGTGCGACTTTTTGGAAAGTTTTCTAGTTTATTTGTCGATTTAATCTGTGTACAGAGTCTGTAGAGATTCATTGAAATCACAAGTTTGACAGGTGAACTATTCACAATCGAATTTCCCCTAGGGATTTTTAGGCTGTTGAATCCATACATACAGTAAAAAAATAGTTTAAACAACACAAATCAAGATTTAGCCACAAATATTTTCGCTGGATTATTGAAATCACAAGTTTGACAGGTGAACTATTCACAATCGAATTTCCCCGAGGGCTTTTTAGGCTGTTGAATCCATACATACAGTAAAAAACAATTTAAACAACACAAATCAAGATTTAGCCACAAATATTTTCGCTGGATTATGGCCAAAAATCCGTAGAAACTCCAAAAAGTTGCACTTAAAGACTACTCCTAATTAAACTAGGAAGTTATCTCCTCATTTATGGAAGGGATATTTTCCACAGTCACATCCAACGTTCCTTCCACTTATTTTTTTCCTCACTATGGTTACCTTTTTTTATGATGGTACAATGATCTTTCTTCAATAGCTAAAAAAAAAATTGTGATGATATACACTCAATGTTTAACTTTAAAAAAATAAATATTTATTTTGTAATATTATTTGAAAAATTGATTGTTCAATCATTTAATTGACCATAACTTAAAAGTTATGGTTAGCGTATTTACACAATACAATGCCATGTGGATAACTGGAACAACTTGCCATGATTTTTGGATATTTGTGGAATGATTTTTTATTATTAAGATTTTGTAGGAAAACACCCAAAATTAAAAACTATAAAAATAGCTCATACTCATGTAAATAACATATTTACCATCAGTTACTATCCACCATAATTTAAACAAGCATTTACATAAAAAAAAAAATAGATACAAATAAGCTGTAAAGAAATATGCTTACCACTAGTTATGTTCCACCATTATTTATGTGTTCCTTTGCATTCCACCATAATTTAAGCAACTATTTACATAAAAATAGATAGGAATAAGATGTGAAGAATATGCTTACCACTAGTTATGTCCCACCATTATTTATGTGTTCCTTTGCATTTTAATAAGTAAGAGTAAATGTGTAGACTTACAAGTGGTTACTACCCACCAAAATTTATGCAAGTCTAAATTAATTTCTCCGCTTCATATATCAATTTATTAGTCCTTGTGAAGACAGAAAATAGAAATTGATTTTTTTATTGACCACTATTAGTATAGCATTAACTAATGAAAATTAAAATGTTTAACCTTAAAAAATAAATAGGAAATACAATTTATCATCAACTTTATTTGATGTGATTAACATATACCCATTTCATATTTCAAGTCTTCCTACAAGAGCCATATCCCTAGCTTTGCTAAATTCGCACCAACTATAACTCAAGCTCAAATTTGTCGGACCATCAAATGATTCTTATTTAAGTTGGACACAGCGATCATATATGCAATTTTTATAAGAGAATTTTTTTAACTTGAGTGGCAAGGAAGTCGTAGTCTATCTGTTAGACATTTTGGAGGCTTTTTGGGGAGATTTTCTAGTTGAATTTGCTTAGAATCCAATGGGGATTTGTTGGAATCACATGATCGAGTTTTGAACTCTCTGCAATTTGCATGTCCCTATGGTTTTCCAAGGTCCTGAATCCATATATACCTTCAAAAACATATTTTAAAAAGCAAAAAATAAAGATTTCATGAAAAATTATTTCCCCAAATTCCAACCAAAAACTCCAAAACTAATAGTTAGACAACACCCTTATTAAATATTAAATAAAGGGATTTTCACCTAAACTTAAATACATTTGTATAAGGATTTTCACAAGAACCTACATATGTAAAGGGATTTAATATACATGTATAATTACTCACATAATTTGACATAAATATTAATGTCATGTGATAATAGATTACATTAGCATAGATTTATCTTAACTATAAATCTATTGAGCATTGAGAGAAATCAAAAGTATCAAAATGTAAACCTCACTTTAAGCACAAAACTTGAGTAAAAGGTTTGCACCTTCATAGATTTAATTCCTCTCCACATTTGGTAGAGGATTTAAGATGGATCTATGTTGATTTTTAATAATTTTATTTATATTTATATAAATTTCACATATCTATATGTAGGAATATTTTTATTTTTACTTTTATTAAGATCTTAATATTCCATATAGTTACATGTTTTATAATTTATTTAATTTAATTTTTAATGTGATATGCATAGCATTGTTGATATATATAGATAGACAGATATATAACTTTAAAGAAAAAATATGTATGGTAAATATTACATTTTTATATACTTATTAATTAAATTTAAATATGAATTTTCATATATATATATATATATATATATCAAAGAAAAAGAACAATATTCTATTTATAGTCAAAATAAAATACATTGTCTTGGATGTAAAAGCATTCAGTTGACTCATGACTCATTAAAAAAAATTAGATTATATATATTTTTCAAATTTAGAAATGTTTTTTTTATTATATAATCCTTAATTAAATTGATTAAGTTTATATCTATATATATATATAAATTTTATATGTTTATTAATTATATGTTTTCAAAGTTGTCATCACCTCCAGCTCGTTGTGCGGCTATATTTCGTTGGGTTGTTTGTATAAGGGTAAGATGAGAAGGATTTTTCCACCTAGTTATGTTTCATGTTGTTGCAAGGGTAAGTCGAGAAGGATTTCGACACTTGGGCATCTGCCTGTTGTGGGTACCGTCTTTGTTGGCCCATCCACTGTGGTGTCGATAACACCACCATTAGTGGTGCATCCTCACTCTAGATGCCCTTAGATCGTAGTGGATTAGTTCTTTGTCATTTCTTATGGATAACCTTTGAGGGATATCAATTTGGTGTTGGGTTTGATGTGTGGTTCAATGCATGCATAATGAGTACCCCAAACAAATTCGTGAAGAAGGCAGAATCAATCCCTTCTTTGGACCTGGGGATTTCCTCCTCAGCGAAAAATAATATTGCAACTTTGAAGGAAAAAGGGTTATTGAAAAAGTTTATTGGCATGTGGCCACATTATGAAGTCATTGAAGATTGGGTTTCTATTAATTGGGAAAATCATGTACCCATGAGCATTTTCTATTATGGAAATGGGTATTACACTTTTCTTTTTGAAAACCAGGAAGATGGAGATCAAATCTACAAGTCGGGTCCTTATTTCATGGGTACCAGAAGTTTGTTTCTCACTCATTTGTCTTTGGGATTTAATCCCATGATGGAAATTTTATCTGCACTTGTGTGGATCAAATTGTCATTTATACTTCTTCTTTGTTGGGGTGATGGCATTTTTATGGCTCTAGGAGATAAACTAGACTGATTTAAACCAGCAACATGGAAAATGGGAGAAATTGGTTTTTGTGTGCCATAATTTGTGTTGAAATGGATTTCTTAAAAGGCCTCCTTGAGGTGATTCATCAAAATCTAGATGGTTGGTCTCACCTCCAGGCTCTAGATTACTAAACATGTCCCTTTCAAGTGCAATTTGTGTCATGAGTATGGACACTTTACGAAAAATTTTCCAAAAGATTCAGTTTCTTACAGTTCTAAAAATCCATCACCGCCTCCTATATAAGAGCAAGGAGAAAACAAGCAAGGATTCATTCCAATTAAAAGGAAACATAAGAAGCATGGAAATAAGAAGCAGAAGACATGTAAGGTTGAATCTCAAGATTAGCCAATTTCTAACAATAATTTTGAAGTCTTGAATGTTCCTAAGGAACAAGGTGAGAATCTTGAAGCCCAAGCGGAGCATTGAGTACCATATCAAGTCTCTTCAAAAAATAATTGTGTTCCAAAGGTCCCTCTTGATTTAAAAGATCAAAAAATCCCACATTAGGACTCTCTAAAGAAAACTTATATGATGTAAAATGTTATGAATATAATAAGATAAATAATATAATAATTTTTCACTTACTGGTTCAAGGATACCCGGGTCAGTGGGTAGCCGCTACGTCCAGGGTTTTAAACACTGAGTGGACGCCACCCGAAGGGCATCAACACCCTTCGGCCTATTTACTGACCTAACCCCAAGAGCTTTAGGGATTCGACCCTGTGACCTCCCATTGGCGAGGCACTTGATTTGACCGATTGAGCTAACTCTTGGGGCTTGATAAATAATATAATAATATAATCATACTAATAATTAATTAATATCTTTTTAGATGGGGAACTACCAACAACTCGCAAGCCACATATATCATAAACCCATAATTCATCCCAAGACTAAGACATTCAGAGACCACTAGAAACTGGAGTTGGGATCCTAGACTCCAACAAGATGCATATCCTTTCAACCTTATTATGATGTGCCATGTCGTTAGAGAGTTGAACTCGAGTGAGTGGGATGGAAAACCACTAATTAAATAAACTGTCAATTAATTAAATAATAATTAGTTATTGAAGAGACATTTCCCAAAGGACATGACTATTCGTAAAGGGACACCTTCCCTAATATATAAGGAGGACCCTCATTTGTAACCAACCATATTATTCATTCATACACTTATAAAATATGTTCTTTATTCATAAAATAGATTCTTTTCTTGTATTCCAAATATCTCGGGCTATTTGACGTGCATAAACGAACTGTGTTCGTTAAATTGATATTAGAGCTATTTGACCCTCTCGTTGTTCAACCGTTGCTTAGAGCCAATTTGGTCTAGCCTTTGGCCATCAACCCTCAATCAACTTCATTGTCATTGCAATTTACATGTTTCACCCCAATTTTTTTTTGGAGGTTCTCTATTCTGTCCTCGAGCCTTTAAGAAATAAAAAATAAAATATATATATATGAAATTTTAAAAATAATAATAAAAGATTATATATATATATAATTTTAAAAAAGTCAAAAGACAAAAATTAAAATATATATTAAAAAAAAACGTGCAGTTGGCCACTGCCTCATTCTGTCAAGTGTGTAACCATTGCACGTTGCTTCCAGTTGAATTCTACACCTCTACCACCCATACTTGGCCGCTCTACACCAAACAACGACTGCTATAACACACTGCCATCTTCCCAACCCTTGACAACTTGCGCACGGTCTGTCTATTGTGGAATTTCAACCACCCATTTCGATTTTTGTACAATTTTTTGATCCCTGTCATTGTTCACCATACAGTTTTTCATGTACATCTACCACGTCCCATTGAACTGCCAATTGCATCCATCCAACGTAGCATTAGGTCTGTATGCAAAAGAATACTAACCCATCAACCGGATTTGTCTATAATCATGATATTAGAGTTGGCTACAATTGTAACTTAAGGAGCGGACACATACGAAGGAATAATTTGAGCCTTAAAAGAAACTAAGTTATGCCTAACTTAAAAGCACGGGTTACGAGTTAAAGGTAGTTATGCTTAACTTAAAGCACGGGTTACAAGGAGTTAAAAGGTGCATAAGTAGATGCATATTAAAAAAAAAAAAAAAGAGGGTGTCATATTTTAAAAGCAGTTGTCTATAACGCCATTTTTTGAAAGCTTTTCCGGCCGGTTTTTCCGGTCAAAATCTGGCAGGAATCTATTGGAATCGCAAATTTGATAACTAGTTTCTGCACAATGAAAGCGTCACAGGGGTTTTCCAGGGTGCTGAATCCAAATATGCAGTTAAAAAACCATTTTAACTGCAACAAATCAAAATTTAGCCTCAATTTCTTCCGCCGGATTCCGTCACCGAATCTCCAAAAAGTCGCATTATAGACAACTCCATTCTAAAATATGAAACTAATTTTAACATTCAACTTAATTAAAAAAAATTCCAATGTTCTAATTCAAAATTTTAAAAAAGGGAACATTTCAAAATTCAAAAAGGATTAAAGGATCAGAGAATTGTAATGATATTTGGGAAAAGGAATAAATTTGTATATTCTAATGCAAGAGAAAAGTGAAAGCAAGAAGAGTTACTAATAATAAAAAAAAAAAGTTACTTATTAAAAAATATATATATAATAAAAAAAAAAATCTAGAATGGTTTTAGAGTGCGAAGTTATAAGGAAAAAAAAATTAATAGGGAATCCATTAAGGTGCTCTAAGTCCATTAAATGAAAAAAGAGTATTATATTTTGAGAGATCTTAAGTGATTTATAAACAATATAAAAAAATTGAATAATAATTTATAATAATAATAAAATAAATAAAAAAGATTTAAAATTATAAAAAGTATATCTTTAGATATGTTTAATAATAATAATAATACTTAAAATTAAAAGTATTTAGTTAAAGTTAAATATTAGGGTGTTGTTTATTGAAGAATAATGGAATTAATTGTTGAAGAGGAATGGAGTTTATAATCGAGGTGTTGGACATTGGATAAAATGTTCCTTGTGTGTTTCATGACATGGACTAACTGCCTCTCGTGGATCCTTATCTCTGGCGATGCGATCGTTGACTAACACCAACGGGTTTTGGTCTAAAAGAAATCGTGATTCCCAACAAGTGGTATCAGAGCATAGGTCACAAGTTCGATACACACCCAGCTCGTGTTGGGGGGGAGATTGTTGGACATTGGATAAGTCAATGCTCCCCATGTGTTTCACAACATGGACTAATCGCCTCTCATGGATCCTTATCTCTGGTGATGCGATTGTTGACTAAAACCTGTGGGTTTTGGTCTAACGGATATTGTGATTCTCAACATCAGGATAAGGAAAGATTCCCTAAAACTTCATGTAATTATGCTTCAATGTTATTTAGAATTAAGGGAATTCTTGCATGAAGAGATGTTACTATTTTTATCTCTCCCACTAAAAAAAAATTATATAAATCCTAAACTCACAAACCAATTGGTGATTCTTGTGTCAAATATAATCGAAAAAATAGACCATTGGTATAAAAAAAAAATTAAACAATAGGGATTATACTAGTACAGATTAAACAATTAAGCATTGGGGATTATACATTTGTATCGCAATTCTCTGCTCGATCCCTTTGGAGTGATTAATGTGACATTATTTTGAGTTCACCTTAGATGGAAACACTAGGGTCCTTCATTTTAAATATGAAGAAAAAAATTCTAGCATTTTCCTACAAGAACAAAAAAATAACACTACAAGATGTTACATTGAAACCAGCTTCAATAACAGTAACACTAGAAGACATAAAAGATATCTCAAAATAAATCCTTCAAGAAAGTGAAAACTCAATGCAAAATATGCAGAAGAAAGTTGACAAGATTATCAAAAAAATAATAATAATAAATAAATAAATATAAATAAAAAATAAAAAATAAATAAGTAAATAAATAAATAGAATAAATAATAATAAAAAATAAAAAATAAAAAATAAATAAAAATAAAAATAAAATAAATAATAAATAATAAATAATAAATAATAAATAAATAAATAAATAAAATATATATATATAATAAAATAAATAAATAAATAAAAAATAAAAATAAAAATAAAAATAAAATAAATAAATAAATAAAATAAAATAAATAAATAATAATAATAATAATAATAAATAAAATAAAATAAAATAAAATAAATAAAAAATTCTCACCTTAAGGACCACATTAATAAAATACTTGCACAGATCAAGAAGTCCAAGGCTAGTAAGAAAAATCTAAAGCAAGAAAATGAAAGTTCTGATAAGAAACTCAACGAGAGTCTATCAGAGAAAGAAGAAGATAATTTGCACTTAAAAAACCTTAACCAAAAGCTATTAGAACAAATCGGAGATGTTAAAAATGAGAAGATTGAGTGTTAAAATGAAGTTGAATCAGAAGCTGAAGAGATTTCACATTTAAAAAATCATAATCAAAATTTGCTTACTTATATTAATAAACAAGATACTAAAAATCATTGAGGAACAAATTTGAAGAATTGGTCGCAAAAGAAGTATCGAAATCTTTAGACATAGTAGTCCAAGTTGAAGAAAAGGGAACAAACACATATCCCATTAATCTCACAATTTTTAAAAATCAATTCCAATTGAAGTGAAAAAAACTTGGATGTTGTAGTTCAAATGACAGAAAGTCCAAGAGGAAATCCAATGATCAACTCAGCAACATCAATACTTGAAGTAAATCAAGAAATTTCCAAAAACATGATGAGGGAAAATCAGGTCACAAGAAATCCTTATCCACATCCTCATCATAAAAGCAGAGATCTTAATAAGTCCACGTGCCAGCATCATATAGAAAGGAAACAATAGACTTATGTTACAAAGACCACTGATGTCAACAAAATTCATCCTTGTGATAAAAAATCATTTAAAGTATCCAGTAACCATAAGGTTCAATAGAAGATTGATTTAGGATGGTCAGATCCTTTCTCAATTCGACAATTTTGTTTATCACTCAGAGGATCCTAATAGATGACACTCCTTGTCAGCAATAAGCTTTGAGGATAAAGCTTTTCTAAAGAGGAATACAATCTTATGAATATAATAATATAAATAATATTTATCATAATAATACTTAATTAAATAATAATTAATTATTGAAGAGACATGTCCCAAAGGACATGACTATTCGTGAAGGGGCACCTTGCCTGGTATATAAGCAATGCCCTCATTTGTAACCAGCCATATTATTCATTCATACACATACAATATTATTTATTCCTAAAAAGGATTATTTTATTGTATTCCAAATATCTTGGAATATTTGACCTGCATAATAAAACTTTTTTCATTACAAAAAAACTTTCTTTAAAGGCTCCTCCTACATTGAAAGTTGAAGAAGCTAGTAAAGCGGTCGAGAAGAAGTTCAAACCCTCCTCTTCTTCCCCTTCCTATTCAGATGTGCTTAAAAATCAATGTTCTTTCCCACCAGTAACAAGAACCAAGAAAGATCATAGTAGAAAGAACCCCAATCCTCAGATCTATTTTGGCTCTCGTTGGTCCAACGATGGGTTGTCTTCTAGCAATTTATAGAAATGTTCTATGTATGCCTTTTCTTATGCAAGAAATTTGTTAAAGTTTATTATTGCTCCCATGAAGCAATAGGAATAAACATTCGACGATTTAGTTTTGAACATTTTCCCCTTCTCTCCCCCTCCCCCCTATTCTTATCGGGAGGAGGTTTGCTTTTAGCCTTTTTAGAATTTTGTGAGGCAAAAGCAATATAACTATTATAACTATTGATGTAATTTTTGTGTCTAGGGGTGAGTTTTAATATAATCTTTACACTCATTCTTGTTATATATATATATGTGTGTGTGTGTGTGTGCGCGCTGAAATATGAATCATTCTAAACCATTATTATTTAAATTTATTTTAATGCAATATGTATATTATGATTTTTTATGGAACTTTTTGTTTGTAATTTTATTAATAAAAAAAAATAACAATATAACAAATTGAATTAAATCCATTTATTATTTTTATTATTTTTATATTTTATTTTCTTTAATTAGGTTTACATTATGCTTTATTATTATTTTTTGATGTAATATTCCATTTTATCGACACTCTAGCATCTCTCCCATATTAAGCTAACATTTAAATGTTTACAATCATTTACAACTACTACAACGTCTCCCCCATATTGAGACAACATTTAATTATCTACATTTATTTAAGGAAGCTACAACATCTCTCCCATACTAGTTTGTAAAGTGTCTCTAGACACAATAAGACATTTGCATATAATTATTATTATATATATATATATATATATATATATATATATATATATATATATATATAATTTTAAGGTTATGATCAACTTAAACATCAAATTGGTGTATGAGACTTTCTTGTTTGTGGGACAAGGGATCCACATTCAAGCAATGATTTGACTGTTAAATTCTACAGAGGTGTACATACTATACTCCACTTTGGATTTAAACATGTGACCTTTTAGGAGGAGACACACGTTCTTAACCAATGGGCCCACTCAAGTTGTACCTAAAGGTTACATTAAATCAATTAGAACAAAAGAATGATATGGTGGGACGATGTGGTTTCAATGTTGACTAAGCACCACCTTGTAGTGGCGTCTAGACCTGAGGTGCCACATAACCTAAAATGTGGCAATTGTACGAACACGTTGATGTGGCACAGGCGCAAATATTTTGAGGGCCGTAACTTTGCACCCTGTACCCAGATTTAGATTATTTATGTCGTTAGAAAGCTCTTAACTAGCAGAAGATAATGGTGACCTCAAAAATGAGGTTTAATTGAGTAAAGGATTTAAAAGTATAGCCCCACCTCCTCAAGTTGACTTAGGGGATTGTGTGTGTTACAAAGGGTGACCCAACCCTTTCAATGGCGTTGGGTGTGGCTCATTAAGCTAATGTGGCCTCTTTTGAACCATTGTTATAGTAGAGGGAGAGGGGATGTTTGTGTCCTCATATTATCCTTTAAAACAAATATGCATCCGAGTAGGCTTTTCCTTTCATTTACCATGTCGTCTACCTCTTTGTTGAACAGCACACCCCGCCCTCTTCCCCCCCCCCCCCCCCACCACAACATTGAAGAAGGAAACAATCATGAGTTTTTTTTATTAGGGGGTTCTCTCTCTAAGTGATTATTTCTACCCTTGATCATTTCACAAGTTTAGTTATAAGAAGCAACCCAACAATGAGGGTTAAATACTCTATTATTGAAACTTATCTAATTTCTTGATTAGGTAAACATTGATTCCTTGGAGTGCCTCAAACTCATTATTAGAGGCAATCCCTAGACTCTAGGCGACATTTATAAATATTTGTCCCTTACAATCGAAGTTAAATATTGGAAATTTATTGTTCTAAAAAATACAAAATAATAAGAAGAAAAATTATAAGTAAAATTTTCTATTTGAAGTTATAACTAAATGATAGGTATTTTATCTTTCTATTATAAGAAATAAAATAAAAAAATATCTAACACCATACATAATGCACACTCTCACTTCGAGAGGTTAGATGGTAGGGGTTAGATGCCCTCTTATTGCACTCCCAATGACCCATGGTCTTGAAGAGTGAAGATGTACATTTGTGTGCACCTAAATGTGTCAATTTTTATATACACAAATGCATGCATTCGCCCCTCCTTGTCATACCTCTACCCCCCACCTTCTAATGCATTTATGCATACACAAACATACACCTTTAACCCACACCAACCACCATCTTACATATTTGTCTATGCATAAAGATAAATCTTCATCGCCGCCATCCATTCTATAAAAATAGAATTCAAATTCATATTAATATTATAACTTGTTAAAATGAAGAAATGTATATTTATATATTCAGAATTTCATATTTTTACTAAACATAATAAATTTACATTTATGTAACTCCAAATTCTTATTTGTCCCTGCCAAAGTTTGTGTAAAGACTTTAGCAACCACTAAATGGTTGACCCACTATTAATTTACCTTTGAACATAAATTTATTTACAATGTCAAACATCTAAGATAGGAAACAATATTTTCTTTATATATAATTAATTTTAAAAAATAAATAAAAAAAATTGAAAAAAAAATGCCTTTTTCTTTTGAATATGATTAGAGGATAACTTGGAAGCCGTATTGCAAGATTGGCTTCCTCCAGATGTAATCTTGCATTGAAAAACTTTGCTTGATCTATGCTTTTTAGTGTATTTCTTGAATTAGAGAAGTTAGGTTAGAAGACTTGCATGTAAATTATAATACTTTTGTTGAATTTTCACTGTGGGAGTGTCAGTAAGTGTCAGTGCAATAAGTTTCCACTGCCTCATTCCAACGTTTCCCCACCACTTGTTCACAAGTATGTTATCACTTCCCTACTGCCACACCACCTCTTCCCTTTCTTGTATGTATAATTCATTCAAAAACATTAGAATTGTGAATTGAAATATAGGCATGAATGAGTAGGGTGAAAAAAGGAAAGCTATTGGTAAGTCAATTATATCATTTTCAATTATATTAGAATCTATACTTCAATGGATAGAGGTTCCAAAACTTGCATTGTGATAACTTCTCTTTAAAAACTATCCAACTATTGCACAAATTAGTAAAATAAAAAGATAAAAACTAGTGAAGAATGACTAGAAACATATACACATCTTCAAACTAAACATGCTTGAATCTTATCTTCCTAGATATTTAGAGTAAACAAAACTTTGATTGATAAGTATCCACAATCAAGATGTTTTAAGTGTAGGAAAATGTACTTTTTTTCAAATAGAAATTTAGAAGTTGTGCTATACCCTTGTACAACTCCTCATTGAAGGAAGACTCCCTAGTGCATCACTTTGAATAAATTATTATACACACCACGGAGTGCTTTTGCAAAAATAAATTAGCTCATCACAAGCATGTTCATTCCATTCACTAGAATACCTTTGGTCAATGAAGGAAGGAATTGTTAACGGAAAAATCCCTCTTACAGACAAGAGAATTCTCCCTATATCTGGTATCCAAATATAGAACAAAACAAATGGGAACAAGAAACTTTCCCTAGACTTAATTTCAATCAAATTATCAATGGAAATGAGAGTGCGATGATCTCATACCTTTGTATAAAGGTTTTCTTCGCTAGTTTTTTGTTGTAGCATCCAATCTCGTCCTTAATGCTTGAAGCAAAGACATGCAAATAACACAAACAAACAAACCATCAAAGCACACTTAATCCAAAAATTATTTGATCAAAACCTATATATATATGATCAAGGAAGTATATACTAAAGATTTGTCGAAACGATAGAGAATTATTTGTGGGAAAGAAACATCTAACTATATAATAATGAAGAAAAGGTTACAACCTATAGCCGCCTTGATGTTGTAGGTCCCTTTCTAGCTATTCTTTGTTCCAATGCCTTGCCTTCAAAATTCTTGAGACCAAAAGTTTGATATTTCTGTAGAGTTTCACCAAACCTAAAATTATTTCTAAGAATTGCTAATTAGCCATCTCAATAGGAGATGGTTGTACTTATAGGCTTATGAAAGGATAGGAGGATAAGGGGTGGAGGTCAAGATCCAACAACTTAGGGATGCAATTCAAATCCACACTGCTCGAAGGGGATGTTATCCATGAGGCTTATATTCTAGAAACTTCTCGTACTTTTTAATTTTACCTTTGTTAAAATAGTGTCACACCCTGTGAATTAGAAAACTACAACATTATCACACCTTAACAGTTATACAACCTGTGAAGATTGATATGTCGCGGGATTTCAATGCTCAACACGCAAAATCCTATTGAATTAGGGTTTTTAAAGGTATTTTCACAAAATTCATATCTTCCATAGAAAGGTTTATCTCCCATGTTCTTTAGGGATTAATGGAAATATGCTTCAAATAGCAAAGGATAATGGTATGACATCAATTTCCATAAATGCGATAAAATAATGTGTAACAAAACGCCCCCTAAAGTAGGAAGTCGGATAGCAGTGATGATTGAAGTAATTTATCATGCAAAGGCATTAAAACAAGGGATCAACTAGTCAGATACCTACCAACGACAATCAATGACTCGCAATAAAATAATATCATATGATCATCTCTGAGGTAGGCATTCCTATACTCATAATATGAGTGACTCAAAGTATAAGTGTGGATATGCAAAGATCCATGTCAAAGAAGGAGGGTCATGGCCACCAACATACATCATGGATCCATGTGTGCAAGACTCAATATGAACATATGCACCAGACATACATTGTCGATCTATGCAACAATCATAAAAAATCAAACAACTCCATCACAACATGGATATAACGGACATGATACATGGTCTTCATCTATATCATGCCATAATATGATTCTAACCATGCAAATCAATGTGTTGAGGTTGAACATGGTAGAAACCACCTGATTAACGATCAATGATGAATAATGTTAACAAGAGTGAAATAAACCACCAATAATGATAATGGCTCTTAAGGTATTCGAGTACATTCTATGGAGTGTGAACAAATAATCTGAATTTGAACACTCATACAATCAATTGATCAAAGGTTAATGATGTAAACCCATTTTCGAAGGCGAGGAAGCTTGTCATTAAGGCATGCAAGCTCCAAGGTATTGAATAGTTTCTAAATCAACTTCCCAGATAATGTATTGAAGTTGATATGAAGTGATTTTTCGTAGGAGGGCCTTTACATATCCCCCATCAATGATATGAAATAGGTACAATGATATGAAGTGGAACAGAGCATATATTAATTTAGGACTAACTCAGGGATGGCTAATGTGATATAAGGCTTTAAGGATTGTAAAAATTGGCTAACTCAGGAATGGCCAACGTGATAGAAGGCTTAGGAACTATAATCAAGTTCATTAGGGGAGTTTTGAGATCTAAAATGGGCCTCCTAAGGAAATTATAAAATAATAGTGGAAATAATAAATTTAGATTAGATTACATCATCAAATTTTAGAGAGAAAAAAGAAAAAACTATTTTTTCAATTCGTATTTTCAACTTATCTCCCTATGGGTTTACTCAAATTTTGAGCGGCAACACTCGTTGGATGCATAATTTGATTCTTCGTCCAAGGAGTACCCATGTTGCATACTTTCGATGGACCCTAGTACACGAAAAATGAGAAATACATGAAAATCGTGATTGCGATCACATTTTTTCATGTATTTCTCATTTTTCATGTAGCAGGGTCCATAGAAAGTATGCAACGTGGGTACTCCTTAGATGAGGAATTAAATTTTGCGTCTAATAAGTACTCTTGCTCAAAATTTGAGTAAAACCTTAGGGAGATAAGTTGAAAATAAGAGTTGAAAAAGTAGTTGTATTATTTTATTATTTTTTAATCTTTTTACTTTTTTACTCCAAAAATGGTGAATCATCTCCCATGGTTGACGTCATCGGCTTGAATCCTATTGGTTCTTATAAAGTTCATTTCGGTTGTACATTTTTCTGAGGAGGCCCATTTTAGACTTCAAAATTCCCCTAATGGAACTTATCTTGAACATATTGATGACATGACAATTGCCTTTGAAGCACTAACTCAAAAGTGGATCACAGACCAAAGTGTAAGACTTTTCAAAGGAGTATGATCAATAAGAGACAAGCAGATTTCCCAACCTTGACACAAGGAGTGAAAGGGTGTCATGTTCAAGAGTGAATTGTTGCCATAAAATGTATACATAGTTTATATATGTTCCCCTCCCAAATTTTCCCCACCATTTTTGGCGAGTAAAATTTTATTTTTAAACGAGCTTGAGGAGGATAACATATGCCCATACTATAAGCTCATCCTTCGGAGTATTTTTAACAAACCCTAGGAAGGAATGGTTCAGTCCCAATTTATAGATGGGTCCTTAATTTTTAAGCTTTATGAGTCCAATGAAGGAATAAATCAATGTCTTTTCATGTTTAGAGAGTTTGAAAAGAAATAAAAAGGAAACTCCAAGATGACCTTTTTCGTTTAGATTTAACGAGTCTAAAAAGAGGATAAAAGATAACTCGTTCAGTTCTTTCAACGTAAAATTTTAACGATCTCAGAGAAAGTAAATCTTGGTGATTTTTCATATTTAGGGAGTCTGAAAAGAACATATAGAAGACTCCAAGGGTGTTAATTTTCATAAATTTAGTCTCCTAAGGATGAAAAGGATAAAAGCAATATAAAGGATAACTATTCTAGCCATGAGGGGTTAGAGTATTCATTTTTTATAATTAGTCTTAATCAATCCAAAAAATGGTTAAACTTATACTGAATAGACGCCCTTTCAAATCCTTTAATGAGCATGAAAAGAAACAAGATCACTCGGCAGTATTTTTATGTTTAGGGAGTTTGAAAAGAAGTTAAAGGGAACTCCTCAAAATTCCTTTTTCATATAGTTTTTACGAGCCGAAAAAAGTGATAAAGTATACTCAGTAACTTATTCTCATGTATTTACGAGCATTAGAAGGAACAAAGGTAAGCTTGAGATAGGTTTCATTTTTACACGAGCTTGAAATAGAGAAAAAACTATGTTGGAGATAGGTTTCATTTTTACACAAGCTTGAAACAAAGAAAAAACTATGCTTGAGATAGGTTTCATTTTTACACAAGCTTTAAAAAGAAAAAAAACTATGCTTGAGGGTGGTTTCATTTTTTCACGAGCTTGAAACGAAAAATAACCATGCTCGGAGGTTGGTTTCATTTTTATGTGAGCTTGAAACCAAAAATAACTACGTTTGGAGGTTGGTTTGATTTTTACATGAGCTTGAAACCAAAAATAACTATGCTCAGTGATTGGTTTCATTTTTACGGGAGCTTGAAACCAAAAATAACTATACTTAGAGGTTGGTTTCATTTTGACACAAGCTTGAAACAAAAAATAGATATACTCGAAGGTTGGTTTCAATTTTACATGAGATTGAAACCAAAAATAACTATGCTTAGAGGTTGGTATCATTTTTGCGCAAGCTTGAAACCAAAATAACTATGCTCAGAGGTTGGTTTCATTTTTACGTGAGCTTTGAACTAAAAATAACTATGCTCAGAGGTTCGTTTCATTTTTATGCATGCTTGAAACCAAAAATAACTTTGCTCAGAGGTTGGTTTCATTTTTACAAGAGCTTGAATCAAAAAAATAACTATGCTCGGAGGTTGGTTTCATTTTTCGTGAGCTTGAAACCAAAAATAACTATGCTCGAAGGTTGGTTTCATTTTTACATGAGCTTGAAACCAAACATAACTATTTTTTATTTTTATTTGTTTTTCACGTGTGGTTCACGGACACCCGCGATCACTGGGTGGCCGCTACGTCCACAGAAATATCTGAGCTTGATCAAGGGTATCAAGCCCCGCGGCCAATAGCTAGACCTAACCCCAAGGGCTTCGGGGAGAATTGACCATGTGACCGCCCGAACGGTGAGGCACTTATTTGACCAGTTGAGCTAACCCTTGGGGCTGAAACCAAAAATAACTATGCTGGAAGGTTGGTTTCATTTTTACGCAAGCTTGAAAACAAAAATAACTATGCTCGAAGGCTGGTTTCATTTTTACATGATCTTGAAACCAAAAATAACTATGCTCGGAGATTGATATCGTGCCCCAGCATAACAGTAGATGATAGTGGCTTAATTCTAACATGATGGCTAGAGGTGAATGCCCCCCAAATTTTATGGAAGGAGATTTGTTTCATTTTTTAACGAGATTGACACAGAAAAGGAACTTTGTTCATCCGTCCTGGTTCATTTTTTAACGAGCTTGACATAGAAAAGGAACCATGCTCACGTGATATGTTTCATTTTTTAATGAGCTTGACACAGAAAAGGAACTATGATCATGACGCTTACCTTGATTATGGATTCCAAGAGGTATTCATGGGAAGAAAAAATAATGCTTTGGAAGGAATACATGTCAAGGGACTGAATAAGGGTAGGAAGATCAATCTCCAATGTCCCCATTGAAGGGTTCACCATGTCAATTACTGGATCTACGTTAAAAGAAGTCGAGCATATAATAAAATGCTCATTTTGATCAACAAATGAAGAAATGGGACAAGTTGCCACATAATTAACCTGTGCGGGGAGGGGTATACCACCTGCATATATGGAACATTTAGGGAGATCAAATGTTTGGAAAGCAGATCAGGACCAACAAACGAAAGATCAGGACCAAGGAACGAAAGTCAATCAATAGTCATAATGTTTCCATTATGAGGGAAATACATCACTGGAAAGAGTGTGGACACGAAAACTTTCATAGCATAGACATAGTCTCACCCAAGTGGAAAATTGAAATCCAAGGGGCCTTGGACTACCATAAAATTAATACAGAGAAATTTTATTTCCAAGGTAATGGGAAGCTGAGGAAGGATCCCTAAAGTTTCATTGTCTCTTCCATTAAGATCCAACATATTCTAAGTAACGGACATAAGCTGAGGGGAACCTATAGCTTTCCAAGAAATTAAAGATATAATGCTAACATAAGTGCCTTCGTCTATAATAGTGTGATGTATGTCCTTATAAAAACCCCACAAAATAATTTGGAAAGGCAACCAAGGAGGGAGACGAGGCTCCGCCAGACTATTCTAATGAAAGGAAGTGACCTGAGGACTTAGAAGGGGTTTTGTTGAAACGGGTGAAATTCCCCCTTGTTGGGAAAGATTTGAATTGACCAGAAGACCCTAAGTGGTATGGGCTTCACTCTCCAAGGGGAGAGTGGGATCAACAGAAGATGGAACCGAGTTGACCAATGGTTCATCAACCTTAGTGGTATGGGCTTCACTCTAAAAGGGGAGATTGGGATCAACCAAAGATGGAATCGAGTCAGCTACTTCATCAACGAATGGTGGGTTGGTAGAAAACTTATGGTAACCATTTGGAAGTTGCTACTGAGAAACAACAAGGTTTTCCAACAATTTCGAGGCTTTATCCATATGAAGGCAAAAGGTGAGTTCGATGAATCCCTTCACATAAACTACAAGGAAAGGTAACTTTACCATTTTTCCCCATAACCTTATAATCATTGGTTGATGCACCAATAGCTAGTTCATGAGAATCCTTAGACCACACTTCTAAGATTTTGGGAATACTAAGGAAATCATTAAGAAGATGGTCACCCTTACAAATATTGTAATGGAATTTGGGTTTGTGATGTATGTTGGAAGGTTTTTCAACATTATCAACACTCACAGTAATGGTTGGTTGGTTGCCCCATTGCTTATTTATCTTCTTCTTATTTTTCCTTTTCTTCTTTTTCTTAGATCCCTAGTTACTAGCATCAAGACTTTCACTAGGCGAGGAAGAAGAAAGGGAGAAGACACAATGGGCGAAGAAGTAAAAGGGTCAACATGAGTTTGATGTTCTTAAGGTGGAGAACTCGGTTGAAGAGTAGCATGGTTGTTTGGGACCACTGAAGTTGAAAACAACCATACAAGTACACTTATCGTAAATCCAGAAAGGGACAACGCAGCCATATAAGGAGGACCAATATTTCCAATACAAGGAAAAAGACCAAGATCCCAGTTAAAAGGGGTTCCTTGATTGGAAAACTCTGGAATTGTTGTCACCATACTCAACCTAAGGTTTTCTAAACAGAAAAACAAAAAAAACACACTAGCAAATCTAAGGAAGCAAACATATAATCTAATATAATCAGGAATGAGAAATAAGGTGGATCAGTTACATTGGAGACATGTTTAATGGTCCATGCGAGTGCAAGTACCCTCACATATAGTGGAGCACCCTCTAAGGAGCCCTGAGTGAGTTTCACCAATGTCCATTTCAGGTAAAACAAGGGTGTCCCCCTCGTCATCACCTTATGTATGAGCCCTAAGATAAAAATCACTAAGATCACCACCTACAACAACCCGACCTAGGAGGATAGTGTTGATTTTGCAAGTGAAATAGATGCAAGCACTAATTTCTGAAAATTGATAATTACTTCTAATGATGTAGATCTTTTTTTATCACTTCTAGCTTATCATTAAGTAATTACACTTCAAAAATTCAACCATAAATGCACAATGAAAGTAGATATCACAATCCACAAAACAACAAATAATTACCCTGGAAAAACCCACTTGCGAGAAAAACCCAACGACCTTTTCCTTAGAGAAATTATTCAGTTCAACAAGAGATACACCTAATTATACTAGTCAATATGATGGCCAAACTAACCATAATTACAATGTTTCAACCTAGTCAAATTGTCCTCTTTTCAAGCCCAAAAAACTCAACCCTATTTGATCTACCTAGGCTGAATTTTGATCTCCCAGAAACTACCTAGAAACTCGACCTTTATGCCCATAATTTTTACCTACTACCTAGAATATGCCCAAAAACTTGCACATGAAAAGTGAAAGAGAGATAGAGAATATTCTTGATATATATATTCGTCCTTCTTCTTCTTCACCTTCCCTTGGATACCCAAAAGATACTTTGATGTGTGAGTGATCGAATTATGCCTTGTGGAGGAGGTTGAATGCCTTATGTATATTGTTCTTCCTGGATTGAATGGGTGTCTTTTTACTAGGGCCAACTTGACTTGAAGGAGGGACAACTTGAAAAGTTTGGAGCAAAAAATTCAAAATTTTCTTTCATGAAACCAACATGAATAACATGCCTTATATTAATCATTTCAAGGGCTAACAATAAAATCACTTCAAGAACATGTCTTATATTTTTCATTATGTTATTTCAAGGGACAAAAATATTAATTATGAAGACCAACCATAACTACAAAATTCAACAGACAGTCGACAGTTGGATCTACACACAAGCGTAGGGTAATAAACCCTAAATCACCTTGAGAGATCCCTTAAAGTGTGGTTTTCATCGCAAGTGATCCCTAAGTGTTTTTCAACACCATTTGTAATATGTGCAAATCAACGCCAACAAGACCAACGAAGCAAGGTAGATTACTTAGTTGGGCCCAATGTGACCTCGTGCTTAACTCCTATGTGAGAGGAGCTTCTCAAACAACATGATGTAGTAAATGGGTTTTCACTCCCTAACTCATGATTCTAGCTGTATTTTGTAGCCTTAGAGAGTTTTAAAGTTAGAACCCATTCCAAGGCCCTAAAATTAAGCTAATGTATGTGTGCTACCAAAGAAATGTAAAAAAGTCAAATAAATTTTACTAAGCATTAATTTTATGGTTGTTGTTTACACAATAGGAATATGGAGTGGATGAGAATGATATTTTGACACGACTCAAAATCTCAAGTGCACGAAATGAAATGCAATATTTTATTTCGATGAATTCTAGCTACAGTAAGGAGTTAGAGGTTTTAAGCAAAGAAATAAGAGTAACATTCAATGCAAGAAACATGAACTACTCTTTGAATGCAAACCAAATAAAATATAAGATACCTGATTCCTAACGCACCCCCCTTCCTCTAGTCGTGAAAGGGGTGATTTTTAAAAAGGAACTTACTTTACTTAAAATGCAAGCTAAAAAATACTCCACCTATGAACTAGAATGCAAGATTTTTCCTTTTTAGTTTGCTTTCCAAATACACTGAAAAACTTCAAATCCAATTTTTTCTTTTGTACTTTGAAACAAGATGAAAGAATTCAATGATGATGCAGAAGATCATGAAGCCAAAATATGCACTCAAAAAATCAATACGAATTCGAAAAACACTTCCAACATAGTCACTTAAAAAAAATCTAAAAAGGCACACAAAAGAAACCTGATTTGGAAAGTTTAAGTTGTAAAGAAATAGTAAACCAACTTAAAAACAATATCAAAAATAAATCTAATATCAATTCGGGTGAAACCCTAGGAAATTTTTTATTTGTCAGAAAGTGTCACTGGCTACAAGTACAATGCAGTGTGATAGTGAGGTAGTGTCACAACCCTAAAGCTTACTAGGTGTTACGGTGTCACTCTGGTTCTAAAAGCAAAGTGTCATAGTAAGGAGAAAACAAGAAAAAATCAAAAATATTTCCAATATCTAAATAGATATGAGGTTCAAGAGTCAATTCAGGATCATCGGCGACTCAAAAATTAGGAAGGCTCAAGAAAACAAGGACTCAATTAATCAAAATGAATCTGAACATCGTTCCCAAATATGGTTGCCAATTTTGTTAGGGGAAAAATCCCTCTAAAAAAACAAATAGGAACAATAAGCTTTCCCTAGGTTTAACTGCAATCAAATTATCAATGGAAATAAGTGTGGGATGATCTCATACCTTTTTACAAAGGTCGTTGTTATCACCAAAAATTGATCATCTAGCCATAACTTACTAGATGGATCGAAGTACACCATGTAGGGCCAACTTTACCATAGTAAAATTTCTTTCACTATAAGAAATTACTTAATAAACCACATTTTTTAAGTTATTTTTGGTTAAACCCATGAAGACTAATTAAATAAATCATTATTTATTTAATTATCTTCTAGGAATAATTAATTAAACCATTGTTTAACTAATATTCCTTGTCATAGGTGATGAAGTCCTTGCACACTTACGCAAAGAACAGTTTCCTAAGGGCACGTATAACAAGCTAAAATTCAAAAAGATTGGTCCCTGTAAGATTTTGCGTAAGTTCTCAGCCAACGCTTACGAAATACAGCTGCCACCTGATATAGGCATATCACCTATTTTCAATGTGGCAGACCTGTTCCCATATACTGCCAACTCAGAGGAAAACAGTGTGGTAAGGCCAGAACGGGACACCCAAGTCGGAGACAGTTCTTGGATGAGGCACATGCCTTCGGTTCAACCCCATGAGATCGAGAAGATTCTCGACACACAGGTAGCCAAGAAGACTCGCAGGAAAGAGTATCTGCGATACCTTGTCAAGTGGAAGAACCGTCCAATTGAGGACAGTTCGTGGCTCGACGCGGCACAGATACAGAAGGCTGGTTATTCTGTGGAGGAACTCATGGAACGGAGCCATGACTTTTTCTTACCCCGGGAGCCTGATGCAGGAGCATCTAGCTGACAGGTTAAGACAAAAAGGAAAGGTTGTTTGGTCTCTGAAGAGGACAGAGGAGTAATTTGCTGAGTGAACAATGTGGTTGTTTTTCTTTTACTTTTATTTGTTTATGTTGTCTAATTTAATAAACGAACAGTAAATAGGAAGGTCAAGAATTAGAATTAATTAGGATAATTGTTACAAGCAACTAGTTTTACTTTCGTAATAATATTGTAAGACAATAACAGTTCCGGAACTAAATGGATGTAACTAAACAGGATGTAACCAACAGCAGTTGGAAAAACAAAACAGTTCCAAAGAAACAGTTCCTGAAGATCATTTTTAAAAGAGGAACATAACACAATTAGGGGTTCGACTTTTTGAGAAGTGAATAAAGAAATATATTTTCTGTGCACACAGACATTCCTCTCCAGCGTCCTATAGCTGTTTAAATTATTTATATGACATTACATTGATTTCCATTCACAATACAGGTCTGTCTTTATTCTATCCTACAGGTATATTTACATGCATGTATTTTGAGTTACGTTGGTCCAGACAAGCATACGAAACCAGACAGTTGCAAAAACAATTCCCGAACGTGTTGCAGAGACAAGACCCACGGACCCGAATCAACAAGCATATGAACATCGAACCTCGAGCAGCAAATCTACAAACAAGGTGCAAGCATTGACAAACAGGAAACCAAGCAGAGTACCCAGGTACGCCTGAAGAGTAAAATTCATAATTTTCATTTATAAAATAAGTACGGGAGAAACCTCTGTTCAGTCATACATTGTTCCAAAACCCTGTTCAAACAATTATACACTCGGTGCCAAAAATTTATTACAAATTCGGGACAATATACAGTGCGGGCTTAGAAACCCTACAGCTAACAAATAGCAAAAACAGTTATGCAAGCCTACAGCCGAGACTTCATATAGTCGATGGCTCAACAAAATTCTGAAACAGAGATTACAGTGACCCCAAACTTAAGGCGTTGAATGTAAACAACAAGAGGAACAAAGAACGACACTACCCAGGTCTAGCCGGAGTTTCGAACAGCCAGGTTCTGAAGCCCTCTAGGTCATCATACCTGCAACAACAGCCATACATCAAGTTTCATGAGGAATGAACAGCGAAATAAGGCGAGAGTACATAGAACAATAAGAACCGGTTCCAGAATTTACCTGACGGAGGCGAGCTGCGGTCTTGGCAGTTCGATAAAGTCACCCTGCTCGCGAAGGAGAAAAGACATTAGTCGACTGAGGGAAAAAAGGTAACTGCTGATAGCATGGAACCAGTAAACTTGCCCTTGCAACGTTGAAGGAGCCGAAGAGAACTGCAACCACATTTTGCTCGAACCCGAGGAAAGATGACTAGGAACCCAATGTTTGTTACCTGGAAAAGTTCCAGCCAAAAGAAAATCCCAATGACCATAAGAACCACCAGCATTGACACCGTATACTAAGAAGGCACAAAGACGTTAACCAGCAAGCCACAAACACATAGTAAAATACCAGAACAAGTGTAGATAAAGCAGAGATCGAAATTACAGTGATAACAGCGTTCATACCGGACGGAGGAAGGAACTTTCAGGTCAAAACCCTGAACCAGAGCACATAATAGCAGAACCTCGCACAGAAACCACCACAGCCTACCAAGAACGCAGAGCTTACAAACTGAATGAATGTGCACGCAAATGATTCATGCTAGGGTTTGATCACCCATACCAAGGCGGGCTCAAGAATTCCAAGGGAGGACACTTGTCCAACAACTGAAGCAAAAAGTACCAATCACAAGTGCGGGTTCTAAGGACCAAATCCACATCATTACAATCAACTGTCGGTGAATCCACCTTACACCTAATCTGCTGATCATCATTAATTTCTCTTTATTCGCGCGTTAAAGACCGTGTGTGGTGTGTCAAGGTGGGCTAGACCCATCAAGTGGTATCAGAGCAGGAAGTTGAAAGAGCCAGGATATGGAGGTTGGAAGATGAGGACATGGAAGAGGTGTGCGCAGAGCAGCAGACGAGGGATTGAGGGAAGAAATAAGGACCCTTACTGCTCGCTTAGAGGCAGTGGAGGCAGGAAGGAGAAGAGATCTAGAACTTGGAGATGACAGCGAGGAGGAGGTAGTAGCTGCTACAGACAGATCAGATGAGGAAGCCCCAGAGATAAAATTGTTGAGGTCAGTAGTAGCAAGCCCAAACCGGAAATTCCTAACTATGATGGCAGTCTGTCCGCAGAAGTTTTGTTGGACTGGATAAGCGAGTTGGATAAGTATTTTGAGAACGAAGAGATCAGTGAGGACAGAAGAGTCAGGTTCGCTGCAACCAAATTGAAGGGACACGCCGCCCTGTGGTGGGACAGTGTCCAAGCAGACAGAAGGAGAATGAATAAGCTACCGATAAGGAAGTGGCCAAGGATGGTGGCCAAGCTGAAAGGCAGATTTCTGCCTAAGGATTATCAGGTTGCACTTTACCGACAAGTACAGAACTTAAGACAGAAAGGCATGACAGTAAAAGAATATACGGAAGAATTCTACCGTGTGAACTTGAGGGCTGGTTATACTGATGATACTCCAGAGAAGACAGCAAGATACGTAAACGGTTTGAGGCTGGAAATACTGGATGAAATCAGTATTCTTTCCCCACGAAACATAGAGGAAGCCTATCAGAGTGTTGTAAAGGCTGAAGAAAAGATTAATAGAAAACAGAATAATAGGAGAGGATGGGGAAATGGCAGAGGACGAGGACAGTCCTATGGCAGAGGGAGAACTGCCAGTAACAGCGAAGAAGGCAGCAGCTCCAGGGCTTTAGGAACGGCAGAGAAAGGAGATAGCACTAGAGGTGGTCGGCCCTATCAGCGAGGAAGAGGGAATGGCAGAGGAAGGGGAGCTAATTTCCAGTGCTACAGGTGCCATAAATGGGGGCACAGATCTTTTGAGTGCCCTGAAGCAGAGCAAGCTGGCCAGAGGGGAACATTTGTTGCACAACCTGAGGAAGCTGAGGCACCGCCCCAGGAAGCAGAAAATGTGGCAGAAACGGGGGAGGCCTTGGTTCTAAACAAAGTACTGTTGAAGCCAGCCAAGGAAACTGCCAAGCAGACCCAACAGAAAGCACTGTTCCGGACAGTTTGCAAATCACACGGAAAGTGTTGTAAATTGATCATAGACAGCGGGAGTACAGATAATTTGGTTGCCACCGAGATGGTGGAGAAGCTGGGATTGAGGCGACTTAAGCACCCCACCCCTTACAAGGTGTCGTGGCTGCAGAAAGGCCACCAGCTATTGGTTGATGAACAATGTGAGGTTGAATTTCACATTGGCAGATACAAGGACAAGGTTGTCTGCGATATTATGCCAATGGACGTGTGTCACATACTGCTGGGAAGACCATGGCAGTATGATCGGAAGGTGGTACACGATGGGAAGACGAATTGCTACAAGTTTGTTAAAGATGGAGTCAAACATACGCTTGTACCCATCAAAGAAGAGGATACAGCATAAGCAAGCGGGACAAAAGCGTTGTTAGTAGGTGGAAAAAAGTTTATGAAATAGATCGAGGAAAGTGAAGTGAATTATGTTGTCGTGAGGAGGACTAAGACTGTGCTGTTGCACACTGAAATATCTGAATTTCCCCTAGAAATTCAATGGATGTTACAGGAATTTAAGGACATTGTAGTTGACGATTTACCAGACAAATTGCCTCCCAAAAGAAGCATCAGTCATCATATCGATTTCATACCCGGAGCAAGCCTACCAAATAAAGCAGCATATCGGATGAGCCCGAAAGATAATGAAGAGATTAGGAAACAGGTGCAAGAGTTGCTAGATAAAGGGCTGATCAGGGAAAGCTTGAGCCCTTGTGCGGTACCAACAGTTCTCGCGCCTAAGAAAGGAGGAGAATGGCGGATGTGTACGGACTCGCGGGCTATCAACAAAATCACTATTCGATACAGGTTTCCTTTACCAAGGATGGACGATATGATGGATTGTCTAAGTGGGGCAGCATATTTCACGAAGATTGATCTGAAGAGTGGCTATCATCAGATCAGGATCAGAGAAGGAGATGAGTGGAAGACAGCCTTCAAGACTAATGAAGGGCTGTATGAGTGGTTGGTCATGCCGTTCGGTTTGAGTAACGCTCCTAGTACTTTTATGAGGTTGATGAATGAAATGTTGAAAGAGTTCATCGGTAAGTTTGTGATAGTATATCTTGATGACATATTGATTTTCAGCAGGACGAAAGAAGAGCACCTTCAACATGTTCGAAGAGTGCTAGAGAAATTACAGCAGAATAAACTGCTGATAAACTTGAAGAAATGTACTTTCCTACAAAAAGAACTGGTTTACTTGGGCTTTGTAATTGCAGAAAATGAATTGAAGATGGATCCAGAAAAGATCGCAGCAATCGTTAATTGGCCGTCACCGAAGAGCTTATTTGAGGTACGTAGCTTTCACGGGCTGGCGAGTTTTTATCGCAAGTTTATAAGAAATTTTAGTGAAATCTACGCGCCTATGCTGGACACCATCAAAAAGGCCAGTCAGCCTTTTTGTTGGACCAAGGCAGCAGAGAACAGCTTTCAGCTCCTGAAGCGGAAGATTACAGAAAGGCTGATTCTAAGGCTACCAGATTTTAATAAGCTTTTCCAGGTTCGATGCGATGCAAGTGGGACAACCATTGGCGCTGTGCTCAGTCAGGAAGACAAACCTGTTGCATTTTTTAGTGAGAAATTGAACGAAAGCAGGCAGAAATATTCCTCATATGACAAGGAATTTTATGCTGTCGTCCAAGCCTTAAAGCATTGGAGACACTACCTGTTGGGAAATGAGTTTGTGTTATTTTCTGATAATTCAGCGCTGCAATATGTAATGCAACAGCATAAATTGAACCACAAGCATGCCAAATGGGTGGAGTATCTGCAGAGTTTCACCTTTGTGCTGAAACACATCAGTGGGCAAGCCAATAAGGTGGCAGACGCATTGAGAAAAAGAGCCTTGCTCTTACAAGAAAGTACAATACAAGTGTTGGGTTTCGAGCACTTGAAAGATTTGTACCAGACTGACACAGACTTCAAAGAGGCCTTTGAAGCCTGTCAAAATCCCGTGCTGAGGAACACAAGTCCATGGTTGGACTACAACTTGCAGGAGGGACTATTTTTTAGAGGGGAAAAGTTATGTATGCCAGATTATTCGATGAGAGAAAATATTATACGGGAAAAACATAGCGGGGGTCTAGCTAGCCACTTCGGCATAGACAAAACTTTGGAGCAGCTCGGACACTTCTATTACTGGCCAAGAATGCGCAGGGATGTACAGCGGTATGTGAATAGGTGTAAAGTCTGCCAACTAGCGAAGGGACATAGTCAAAACACTGGACTTTACACACCACTACCTATTCCAAGTAGACCATGGGACTCAGTCAGCATTGACTTTGTCTTAGGACTGCCTAGAACACAGCAAGGATATGACTTAGTGATGGTGGTGGTAGACAAGTTTTCAAAAATGGCGCATTTCATCCCTTGTCGAAAAACTAGTGATGCCACTCACGTAGCTCACCTGTTTTTCACGGAGATTGTTAGATTACACGGCCTACCCAGATCTATTGTTTTTGACAGGGACGTAAAATTCACGGGACACTTTTGGCGCACCCTGTGGAAGAAGTTGGACACACAGTTGAACTTCAGTTCTGCATATCACCCGTAGACTGATGGGCAAACGGAAGTGGTGAACAGGAGTTTGGGAAACTTGTTACGAAGTTTGACTAGGGAAAATTCACGGTTATGGGATCATGCTCTCGCTCAGGCAGAATTCGCTTATAACAATTCGCCAAACCGTAGCACCGAACACAGTCCATTTCAGATCCTGTACGACATGAATCTTCGTGGAATACATGAACTGTGGGATCTGGGAAAGTTGGAGCGGAGAACTGCTAACAGGGAAGATTTTGCTGAAGCGATGAGTGAGCTACACGAACAGGTGAAACTAAAGTTGCAGGACAGCGTGCAGAAATACAAACAATAGGCAGATTCAAAGCGGCGAGAAGTCCAATTTAATATAGGTGATGAAGTCCTTGCTCATTTACGCAAAGAACGGTTTCCTAAGGCCACATATAACAAGCTAAAATTAAAAAAGATTGGTCCCTGTAAGATTTTGCGTAAGTTCTCAGCCAACACTTATGAAATACAGCTTCCACCTGATATAGGCATATCACCTATTTTCAATGTGGTAGACCTGTTCCCATATACTGCCAACTCAGAGGAAAACAGTGTGGTAAGGCCAGAACAGGACACCCAAGTCAGAGACAGTTCTTGGATGAGGCACATGCCTTCGGTTCAACCCCATGGGATCGAGAAGATTCTCGACACACAGGTAGCCAAGAAGACTCACAGGAAAGAGTATCTGTGATACCTTGTCAAGTGGAAGAACCATCCAATTGAGGACAGTTCGTGGCTCGACGCGACACAGATACAGAAGGCTAGTTATTCTGTGGAGGAGCTCATGGAACGAAGCCATGACTCTTTCCTACCCCAGGAGCCTGATGCAGGAGCATCTGGATGACAGGTTAAGACAAAAAGGAAAGGTTGTTTGGTCTCTGAAGAGGACAGAGGAGTAATTTGTTGAGTGAACAATGTGGTTGTTTTTCTTTTACTTTTATTTGTTTATGTTGTCTAATTTAATAAACGAATAGTAAATAGCAAGGTCAAGAATTAGAATTAATTAGGATAATTGTTACAAGCAACTAGTTTTACTTTCGTAATAATATTGTAAGACAATAACAGTTCCGGAACTAAACGGATGTAACTAAACAAGATGTAACCAACAGCAATTGGAAAAACAAAACAGTTCCAAAGAAACAGTTCCTGAAGATCATTTTTAAAAGAGGAACATAACACAATTGGGGGTTTGACTTTTTGAGAAGTGAATAAAGAAATATATTTTCTGTGCACACAGACATTCCTCTCCAGCGTCCTATAGCTGTTTAAATTATTTATATGACATTACATTGATTTCCATTCACAATACAGGTTTGTCTTTATTCTATCCTACAGGTATATTTACATGCATGTATTTTGAGTTACGTTGGTCCAGACAAGCATATGAAACCAGACAGTTGCAAAAACAATTCCCAAACGTGTTGCAGAGACAAGACCCACGAACCTGAATCAACAAGCATATGAATGCCGAACCTTGAGCAGCAAATCTACAAACAAGGTGCAAGCATTAACAAACAGGAAACCAAGCAGAGTACCCAGGTACGCCTAAAGAGTAAAATTCATAATTTTCATTTATAAAATAAGTACGGGAGAAACCTCTGTTCAGTCATACATTGTTCCAAAACCCTGTTCAAACAATTATACACTCGGTGCCAAAAATTTATTACAAATTCGGGACAATATACAGTGCGGGCTTAGAAACCCTACAGCTAAAAAATATCAAAAACAGTTATGCAAGCCTACAGCCGAGACTTCATATAGTCGATGGCTCAACAAAATTTTGAAACAGAGATTACAGTGACCCCAAACTTAAGGCGTTGAATGTAAACAACAAGAGGAACAAAGAACGACACTACCCGGGTCTAGCCGGAGTTTCGAACAGCGAGGTTCCGAAACCCTCCAGGTCATCATACCTGCAACAACAACCATACATCAAGTTTCGTGAGGACTGAACAGCGAAATAAGGCGAGAGTACATAGAACAATAAGAACCGGTTCCAGAATTTACCTGACGGAGGCGAGCTGCGGTCTTGGCAGTTCGATAAAGTCACCCTGCTCGCGAAGGAGCAAAGACATTAGTCGACTGAGGGAAAAAAGGTAACTGCTGATAGCATGGAACCAGTAAACTTACCCTTGCAACGTTGAAGGAGCCGAAGAGAACTGCAACCACATTCTGCTCGAACCCGAGGAAAGACGACTAGGAACCCAATGTTTGTTACCTGGAAAAGTTCCAGCCAGAAGAAAATCTCAATGACCATAAGAACCACCAGCATTGACACCGTATACTAAGAAGGCACAGAGACGTTAACCAGCGAGCCACAAACACATAGTAAAATACCAGAACAAGTGCAGATAAAGCAGAGATCGAAATTACAGTGATAACAACGTTCATACCGGACGGAGGAAGGAAACTTTCAAGTCAAAACCCTGAACCAGAGCACATAATAGCAGAACCTCGCACAGAAACCGCCACAGCCTACCAAGAACGCAAAGCTTACAAACTGAATGAATGTGCACGCAAATGATTCATGCTAGGGTTTGATCACCCATACCAAGGCGGGCTCGAGAATTCCAAGGGAGGACACTTGTCCAACAACTGAAGCAAAAAGTACCAATCACAAGTGCGGGTTCCAAGGACCAAATCCACATCATTACAATCAACCGCCGGTGAATCCACCTTACACCTAATCTGCTGATCATCATTAATTTCTCTTTATTCACGCGTTAAAGACTGTGTGTGGTGTGTCAAGGTCGGCTGGACCCATCAGAAGATACAATGTATCATTTCATAAATAGTTCAAATGTGATACTTTGCATCAATAACTATTTTGTGGATGCGATGACAAGAATCATGAGTGCCTTCAAAAGGCGTGGTTTAGGGATGGAAGAATAGTACTCTAAGTAATCTCTAACAATCCATAACTCATTGCCATGACTTTGAAACTTTTCAAATTCATAGGTAGGAGAAGTATGTTTATAAGTGGAACATGACTAGTTAATTAGATATAACCATTTACATGTCACTAAAGATGAAATAAAAGAAGATGTCATATTATTTAAAGATGTTAAAAGGCTAGCATGTTACAGGAAACATGATTCTTAGTGAGATCACAATGTTTCATTGTTTAAATTGCATTTTTGAAGGGAAAAAATGGATTCAACGCCCTGGAAAAGCTTTGGGGTGCTTGGATTATGCACACTCAACAACATAAAACTAAGATTTTCCAATTTTTAACCAGATTTCAATCAAAATTGATCAGAAAAACAGTTCCAAAAGAAGAGCCAAAAATCAATGTGCTAAACTACTACATTGTTATTTCTACAAACTCAAATTAATAGGATGTCACTCTTTCCTTAGCTATTGTATTCACGCTATTATTATTTTTTTCGTTTAAAAAAAAAAAAACAAAACAAAACAAGTAATATGAATAATTGATCTCTTTTAGGTAAAGAGTTAAATTTCATAAGGTGGCAAGTGCAAAAGGGGTTCTCGCTAGCCTTACAAGAACATTGGTTTTTAACATGGAGCTTTGGACTCACTTCTAATACTCAGGTCGAAACCTACACCCATTCTACAAGGATTGAACTTAAGAAGCACCCCTCGGATACAAAAGTTAATTGTAGTGAGGATCTAAATCCAAGAACACCATATGAAATATGATTTCAAGCACCATACCTATGGATTTAAAACTTGCCTCAATCCTCAATAGAATCAAATAAGTCATGCATTCCTTCCCTTCTATCACTTGCCTCAATCCTCAATAGAATCAAACAAGTCATACATTCCTTCCCTTCTATCAATTTGTTTCATGTGCTCGGGGAAAATAATATCAAGGTTGATTAAGTTTGCAAACAACTTCATTCAAAAGGGAAAATAATATCAAGGTTGATTAAGTTTGCAAACAAGTTCATTGAAAAGGGAAAATAATATAAGGTTGATTAAGTTTGCAAACAAGGTCATTCAAAACAAATAGGTGTTATCATCATCAACGCCAAATTTTATTATCAATCTATCCCCTAAGTTATCATTTCAATATGGCGCATTTATTATCAATCTATCCCCTAATTTAAGTTATCATTTCAATATGGCCCATTTAAACATGGGGCACTTGGCCAGCCTACATGGTGATACGTTCCTTGGAATGAAATGACTATTCTCGTGCAACATACCTTAGTCTCATTTCACATCTTATTATGAAACTTCAATCTGAATCTTGCAAACTCCGGTTGGGATTAATCTCCATGTCATGTATTCATCCATTTCTGGAAGGTGGAATTTGACCATAGGCGTTGGTGATGTATTTGGGATAATGGAGAGTTTTTATCTTTGGAAACTACTCTTACCAAGAGGCCGCCTTATTTTCTCTTCTGTACCTTGTGGCGTCCTATCCATCTCTTTTATGGAATTTTGACAACTTCAGGAGTTATGAAGAATGTTACGGCCGCACGAGAGGTTGATAGAAGAAAATTCTGATGGTATTCAAACTCTTTCTCAGCAAATGCAAATTCAGCTGAAGGACACCAATTTTTCAACATAGTTCGAGGTGGTAATGGGGATTCTTGTGCATTAGAGACCAATAGTAATGTCGTCGAAGGTAAACGTGAGGCTCTACGGAACAAATTCGATGGATTATGTCATGGGCAATAGACTGAGCTTTGAAATCAAATCCTCTCAGCAAATTCAACCACTAGATAAAGCATAAACCATTCCATACGTCAAATTTTTTACTTAAATCAAAAGGCTCTTGAGATTGAACATGAAGCGGCTGAAGTAGTCAGCAACAAATTGACCCCTAGTCAACTATGTTGTAATTTATGATATTTAGACTTATTGGCATTTACTATAGACTCCAGGCTGTAATCTAATTTTTTAGATCTTCTTTACCTAAAATGGTTTGTATATGCCATATATATATGCTATAATTTTCTATTTTTATAGCTTTTCGAATCCTCTTAAGAACTTTTTTCTTCGTTATTAATACAAATATTGTCCGGCAATTCCTAAAAGGAGGTGTTATTTTCAATGGGATTTGTGGGATTAAGGTTAGATGTTATTAATAAACATATGATTTTTTTAAAGGTAGCTTCAATTTTCTTTTGAATACTACTTAGCTTGAAATTGTTTTTTGTCTTTGAGCAAGATCTAAAACTACCTTTGAATGGCTAAGAGCTTGTCTTCCTTCAGTGTAAAAAAAGAAAAACATGTTATTGACCCAAGACCCAAGGCATCTAGTAAAAACAAAAATTTACTCCCTTATAAGCCACCAAAGACATCTAGTAGAAACAAAAATTTACCCCCTTATAGACCACCAATAAGTTATTTCAAGTGGTTGGTTTTCCTTGAACAATGACAATGAGTTAGCTTGCATTCATGGATGGTAGTCAATAATAACTATCCACCTTCAAAAGGTATGATTGATTAATTTAATTTAAATGTTAATCCTTTTACTCATAATTCTTTAATCATTTAGAAATTCACTTATAAAAGGATTGCAACATTTAAGTACATTAAATATATAATATGCCTACTCAAAGAATGAAGAATATCATCATATAATTCTTAAAGAATAGGATTCCATCACCATCATGTAAAAAAAAAACACACACACACACACACATTGAAATGCACAAAATTAGCACTTTTTATGACATTTAACGAATTAACATTTAATTAAAATATCGTTTGTTAATTTTAACAAGCGAAATAGTTGCAAAACAGCTAGTTCCTACTTTAAAATTTTGTTTATGTTATTTTGTCATGACTATAATATATCGTCATAAATAATCTAATCAAATAAATTTATTTTCAACCACTAATTTATGAGATGATGTCACTTTTTTATGCAAAAGTTTGACAGTGTGTAAAAGTGAGATAGAGCAATATAAATTTTAGAAGATACCCTCTTATAATTATTTTTCTTAGTTGAAATGAGATCATTTTTTTTATTTTGTTGGAATTACCATATTCTAGTAGATTATGAATTGTCATAGTTCCATTGACTAAACATTAATAAAATTATTGTTTTGAGGCTTCTGCGATCAGTGCTTTGTGTGTAATTTTCTTCCGGAGTTCTCGCATCCATGATTGTTTATATCGACGTTTCGAGCCATCCACCGTGGCTCATCATCAGGATAGATCAGAAATTGTGTAGGACAGATCTCATTAGACTTTGAATAAATAGGGTTAAGAGATGTATAGGGAATGGAAGCTGACCTTGGCGGAATTTGTTTTGTAATATTAGGGTTTAATATTTTATTATATGCTAATAATAAATAGAATTAATTTAAATTAAAATTAAGATTGAAATATTTAACTATATGAATGAAATATTTAATTATATAATAAGATAATTAATATTAATGTTTAATATCAGTGAAAGTAATTTAATTATTTAAGTTAGGTATTTAATTTAAGATTCTTTGTTTACTAGTTAAAAAAAATTAATATTTGATTATATAGTAAGAAATTTAATTAATTCTAATTTTATGAGAATGAAATAAACCTAAAATATTAATTATGTAATGTTGTTGTTGTTGTTTTTGTTTTTTTTTTTGAGTAAATTAATTGGTTTGATTCTAATAATAATTTTAATGTTAATTAATACTATTTTTTATTAGTGTTTGTTTCTAATAATCTTTTTGTAACTTTAGTAATTTTGTTTATGTTATTTTTTAGTAATTTTTATTTTAATATGTGAATGAATGACACAAGATATTAAGTTTGGTGAACACTATCACTACTTGAGATTCGTATTTAAAATGAGTAAGACAAATTTGAAACTGCATTAAACAATGGCATAGCTATAAAACAACCATTTATGCTTACTATCAATTAAAAATTAAATTATGTTAATTCTTTTTTTAAATAACCATCAAAAATTATTTTATCATATATTAATTATAAAAATTATAAAAAAAAATAATACATTGAAAAAAATATCCTACCAAACATATATGAAGTGTGTAGACACGTGAATGTGTGCGGATATGCAGAAGTGGGGAGTGTGTGGAAAAGGAACATGCGGAAGAGAAAGTGTTGTGTGGGAGAAGCATGTGTGAGGGAAGTGTGTGCAAAGACATCTATAAGATGTCTATAATGTAATGTAAATGGTAGATCTTTTAAAATGGGAAGACTGGATTTTCCCTGTGTTGAAGAATGTAACTAATGTTGGTCTTCATCTTGTGTTAGTCAAAAGAAAGAAAAATATTTTTTATTATTAAAAGAAATTGACATATTAAAGCATGAGTTTCATGCTTGGGTTAATAGTCAATAAGTCAAGTCTGCATTGTAAGCTTCTAAGATTATCTCTCGAGTCATTGTCATCATTATTTTTCTCTAAGCTTTTTTTGAGCTTTGTAAAATCAAGAATGAAATTTTATTAAAGTCAAAAGTATGATGTATATGATATTAATTGCAATGTTTGTATTAAGAAATAAAACCCACTGGTCAGCTCTACGGAAGAGAGTCTGAACCAGGAGAGTGTGGCTCTACAGAACGCTCTACATTGTTCATCAACATTACACATTAAATAGAATACATGGTTTTAGGGAAGTTAGAACAGCATCCTAAGAAATAGAAACTAATTCCTATCCTGAGGCTATGTGAACCAACTCTACCTATTCTAGGATATTCTCCATTATCTTCAACACTCCCCCTTAATGGAGAATGGGTTCACATATATGCCTAACATGTCCCTAAACATTTGAAATTTTACTTTTCCAAGGGGCTTAGTGAAAATGTCCGCAACATTATCACATGTATTACAATATTCCAGATGAATTTCTTTAGATTGCACTTTCTCCCTTACAAAATGGAATTGAGTATCAATATGTTTCGTGTTTTTGTGAAACACCGGATTGTTGGCCAGCTTGATTGAACTTTGATTGTCGCATCTGATTGTTGTTGCGACTATCTGTTCTTCCCCAACATCCTAGAGAAGTCTCCGCAACCAAACCGCCTTGCATGTTGTTGCACACATGGCTTGATACTCTGCTTTTGCTGAGGACAAGGAGACTGTGTTCTGCTTCTTGCTGCTCCAAGTGATCACCCCGGATCCAAGACTGAATGCATAACCTGTTATAGATCTGCGATCATCTACATTTCTTGCCCAATCTGAATCTGCAAATCTTGCTAGTCTAACATCAGAAGAGTCAGTGTAAATAATTCCATAATCTACAGTACCTTGTAGATACCTCAAAACATTCTTCGTTGCATTCCAATGGCTTTCAAGTGGCTTAGACATAAATTGGCTTAACACGCTGACTACATAAGCCAAATCAGGTCTAGTGGTGGTTAGGTAGAGCAGACTCCCAACCAGTTGTCTGTAATGTGTTGCATCCGCCGCTTTTGAGCCATCCTCAAACTGCAATTTGATGTTCTGTTGCAATGGTACCGGTGCCGGCTTACACTGATCCATTCTAAAATTTCTTAACAGGCCTTTGACATACTTTGCTTGAGACATAAATGTTTGACCTGAATCTCTCCAGATTTTGAGACCTAAACAGTATCTGAGTTCACCGAGATGCTTCATCTCAAACATCTGTGACATCTGTTGCTTGATTTCATCAATCAGATATATAGCATCACCTGTAATTATCAAATCATCTACATATAATGAAATCAGCACTACGCACACTTGTTCATCTTTCATGGTGTAAATATTAGGGTCATTCTTACTTCTATTGTAGCCAGCTTGTAGAAAAAAAGAATCAATTTTCTCATACCATGACCTGGGAGCTTGTTTTAGTCCATAGAGTGCTTTCTTCAACCTACAGACTAAATGTTCTTTTCCCTTCTAGAAAAACCCTTCTGGTTGCTCTAAATAAACCTCTTCTTTCAGTTCTCCATTCAGAAATGCAGACTTTACATCTAGTTGGTGCATCATCCAATGTTTCTTAGTAGCTAAGGCGATTAACATTCTGATGGTGTTCAATTTAGCTACAGGGGTGAAGGTTTCTTCATAGTCTATCCCTTCTTTTTGTGTATACCCCTTTGCAACCAACCTAGCTTTCAGTTTTTCTATAGTTCCATCTGCATTAATTTTCGGTTTATATAACCATTTGCAACCTATGACCTATTTTCCTCTAGGAAGTTCTACCAATTCCCAAGTGTTGTTTCTGATTATTGAATCATATTCCTGTTCCATGGCTATTTTCCATTCATTACTTTCATTTGCTTCTTTATAACTAGATGGTTCAACAACATTCATCATACTAGTTATAAATGCATTTTCCATATATCTTGCAAGCATTTGAGCTTTCCTACCTGATCTCCTGAGTGGTGGGGTGGTGGTTTCAAACCTTATTTCTTCTTGTTGTTGCTGTTGTTGTTGTTGTTGTTGTTGTTGTTGTTGTTGTTGTTGTTGTTGTTTTTGTTGTTGTTGTTGTTGTTGTTTTTGCTGTTGTTGTTGTTGTTGTTCATCCTCTGCCTTTGTTTGTTGCTGACCCTGATTGTTCTCTGCTTCTTCTTCCTCAAAGTACGAAATGTCCCATCCATCATAGTGCTCATTAGTTTCTTCACTATCCTGCTCATGGAATTTAACATCTCTACTAACAAAGATCTTGTGAGTAGAGGGATTAAATAATCTGTATGCTTTATATGACGAACAATACCCTATAAAAGTGCATCTGATGGCTTTTGAGTCTAATTTCTTTCTATCTTCCTTGGGTATGTGGGCAAATGCTTTACATCCAAATATTCTTAAGTGTTTTACTGCAGGCTTATATCCATACAAAGCTTCAAAAGGAGTTTTAAACTCAAGACTTCTTGTAGGACTCCTATTTTTTAAATAAACCGCAGTACTCACTGCTTCAGCCCAAAAACCATTTGAAAGATTCTTACCTTTCAGCATACTTCTCGCACATTCCACCAGAGTTCTGTTCTTCCTTTCTATTACTCCATTCTGCTGTGGAGTATGGGGTACTGTAAACTGCTGCAAAATTCCATGATCTTTACAATACCTGATGAGCTCATCTTTCCTATATTCTCCTCCTTGATCAGAACGGAGAATTTTTATCTGTTTCCCTGTTTGTCTTTCAATCATATTTTTAAACTGCTTAAATTATTCGAATGTATGACTCTTCTTACTTAATAAATACACCTAAGAAAACTTCGTATAGTCATCAATAAATAGTAGGAAATACACTACACCTCCGAATGATTTTCTCTGCATGGGACCACAAAGGTCTGTGTGCACTAACTCCAGTATATCCCTCTGTTTCTTTTCTACTCTAACAGGGAATTCTTCTCTATGCATTTTTCCTAAAGTACAAGCCTTGCAATCATTATGTACTTGCTTTAGCATAGGAAGATCTCTCACCATTTCTTTCCTCTGTAGTAACAGCAAATCATTGTAATTGATGTGGCCAAATCTCTGATGCCAAAGCTCTTTTGTAGTCAGGCTCGCTGTTGTCAATGCTCGAATCGATGCAGGTCACACATCCAACTTGTACAGTCCTCCTGTTTGGATTCCTGTAGCAATTATCTTCATTCCATCTAGCAGATCCTTAATGTAACAATTAGATTTTAAAAATTCAACTTTCAAATCTTGATCTATAATCATTGATACAGAAATCAAGTTCTTTATGCCAGGCACATATATTACATTATAAATTTGTTTGATATTACCATCAGGTAGAATAACAGAAACTTTCCCACATCCTTTGATTTGATGGCTTCTGTCATCTCCTAGGTAAATCTGTGTGCCTTCGTTGAACTCTTTAAAATCCTCTAGCCAGTGCTTGTGCCCTATCATGTGTGTTGACGCTCCTGAATCTACATTCCAAATGTCTGCATCAACATTTTCATCATGATCTGCCATGAACAACCTCAAATTCTGCACCTGATCACCATTCACAAGATGACCTGCATGTCTCTTTGGCTTCTGTTGTTCTTCATGATACTTCTTTTTCCTACATTCCCTGGCAATATGACCCAATTTTCCGCAATAAAAACATTTAGTTTCAGAGTAGTTTTTATTCGGGTGCATACCTTGGGTCAGATTTGGCCGTTTATGTGAACTTGCTCCGTTTTGTTGTTGTGGACCTCCTTTCCCTTTGTAGAAGTTCTTCCTCGCCACCAATGCAAGATCGGCACTCTGGGGCTTCAGAGTCGATCTCCTCTCTTCTTCCTGCATCAGTATACCTGTCAGCTCTTCAAAATGCGGGATATTTTCTTTGGCATTGATCCCAGTGATGAACATTTGATAATCATCAGTGACACCATTCATTGTAATGGTCACAAGATCTGTATCGTCCATTGTATGACCAATATCTGATAATTTGTTTTTCAGATCCTTGATCCTTGCTACAAATGAAGCAATCGTTTCATTCTCCTCCATCTTCATGGACAGGATCTTACTCTTGAGGAACAAAAGACGATTTGAATTTCTGATCTCATACAATTCCTTCAGAGTTCCCCAGATCTCGTTAGCTAACTTACCTTCTCTAATGTGCGGTATAATACAATCTTTCACTGACATCTTTAACATTTTCCTTGCTCTGCTTTCTCGTTTCTCCCAATCTGGGACTGATGTTGATCCAGCCGCGGGCCTCGACTCATCCCCATTCACAATTGTCCAAGCACTTGGCGCTTCTAACAGAGTCCGCATCTTAAACTTCCAATTTTCATAATTGGAAGCATCGAGCTTGTTATGCTCATTCATGCATGCTTCAAAAATATTGTTATTCATCTTGGCGATTTAGAAAGAAAAAAAATTCGACAGGTAAAAGATGTTAAATTTACCCCAAATCTGTGACAGAGACAGATCATTGTTGTTTGATCTTGCAACACATGCGCAGATCTTTGTGGCTTTCTTCTCAGCATCCAGACAACCTCTTGTTGTCAGCTACAACCTTGTTCTTGGCTTCCCCACTCAGCTTCTATGACAGCTACAGCCTTGTTCTTGGCTTCCCCACTCAGCTTCTATGACAGCTACAGCCTTGTTCTTGGCTCCCTCATGCAATTTCTTTGATTTACACGATTGTTGCAGAAATACACCAATTTTCTGAGACTAGTCACAACCGTCGTAGAAATACACCAATTTTTTGAGACTAGTCGCAACCGTCACAGAAATACACCAATTTTCTGAGACTAGTCACAACCATCGCAGCTGTACACTGGAAAACTGCGACGATCAAAAAATAAAAATTTTGGGAAGTGTAGTAGTGTATCGTCGTGGCTATCCACTCAAAACCTGCGACGATTTCGGTTCAAAGAACCACCCACCAACCAGCGTACAGGTTCCTCAACCCTGACACTCTGATACCATGATAAAAATGGCAATGTTTGTGTTAAGAAATAAAACCCACTAGTCGGCTCTACGAAAGAGAGTCTGAACCAGGAAAGTCTGGCTCTGCAGAACGCTCTACATTGTTCATCAACACTACACATTAAATAGAATACATGGTTTTAGGGAAGTTAGAATAGCATCCTAAGAAATAGAAACTAATTCCTATCTTGAGGCTACGTGAACCAACTCTACTTATTCTAGGATTTTCTCCATTATCTTCAACAGTATACTTCATCCTCCAAGTCGACCTCAAGAAGACATAAGTCGATCTCATGAAGGGACTCGACCATCCAATAAAAACCTAGATATAGCCATGTATTCGAGCCATTGGAAGAAGATCATCATCGATAATATATCTTTGCAATTTAAAGGGTGCATAAAGGAAGTCTAAAGAAAGGATCGAAGGTATAGAAAAGAAGGCCAAGATCAGCCAAACAAATTGCTATTAGCCTATCACATATGCGAAGATGTCTAATAATGGTAGATTGCAGGACCGAAAAATATAAATTTGTAGTCAAAAAAGGTTCAAGATCAAGATTTATTGTTATGCAAAGTTTTGCTCCTACAAAGTACAAATGTCCCTACACGAAGTTTTGTTGACTACTCGAAGTTTTGTTGATTACTGAAGTATCCAAAGTCAAACTCTTATATATTGGATTGATTTGGTTGGATTGATTTGGAGGATTGGAAGAGGTCATTGTCTTAGTCAAAAGGCCAAATTTTTCTCATCTTCATTTGAATCTATTTTTGGAAGAGTTTGACTCGGTTTTATTTTTCATAAACATTTTGCTTTGGTTAGGTGCCTATATCATGTGTTCTCTTGTTGTCTTTGAAGTATGTAATAACTCGGAAGAATAAATAAGAACTAATCACAAGAAATTGTAAGTAAAAGAGAAATCAATTAAATAAGAAATCCGAACTATGCTACCCTCATTTCTTAATACCCTAGATATAAGGTAAAAATTAGATATTTATTTTTCGATATAATATTGCATCATATAATTTTTAATTTTCTGAGAAGAGTCTTCGATGTAAATCACATTACAATACATTTGTCGACGCGTTTCGAACCAACGAGTGTGGTTCATCGTGAGGACAAGTTGAAGAACCAGATCATGGTTGCATGTTAAATAGAGAGATCAGATCATGGTTGCATGGATGATCTGCTCTCTCTATTTAACATGCAACCATGATGTGGTTCTTCAACTTGTCCTGGCGATGAACCACAATTGTTGGTTCGAAACGTGTCGACAAATGTACTATAATGTGATTTACGCCGAAAACTCTTCTCAAAAAACTTGATATGGATCACAGAAGACTAAATTAAATAATTTTTAATTATTTATTTAATCTTAAACAAACAGTAGTGACATATTGTCATAAACTAGTACAACCACATTAAAAATATTAATGTGGTTGATATAGCCGAAAGCTTCATAAATATAACAAAAAAAAACTATTGCAACACCAGGAATGCCTTACTAATGCACACATTTACCTAATTAACCATGTATAAAAAAATTATCAACTTTAACTTAAGAAAAAAAGGAATTATAAATTAATGTTATAAAAAATCATGATGAACTTATCATGGAGGAACTTATTAGAGTTAGCATAATCTCAAATCCCTAGGAAATTGGTCATTGGGGAGCCACTTGGCACGAATCTAATTTTTTAAATTTATTAAAAGTAATGGACCATTTTGCTAAATAAAATTTGTTTATATATAAATTAATGTTATAAATAATAATGAACAACTTATCATGGAGGAACTTATTAGAATTGGGATAATCTTAAATCTCTAGGAAATTGCCACTTGGCATGAATATAATTTTTAAAATTTATTAAAAGTAATGGACCATTTGCTAAATAAAATTTACTTATATCAATGAATGTTATAAATAATAATGAGGAACTTATCATGGAAGAACTTATCAGAATTGGAATAATCTCAAATCCCTAGGAAATTGCCACTTGGCACAAATCTAATTTTTTAAATTTATTAAAAGTCACTGCAATCTAACAAACTCTTTAATGCACTAGAGTCGTTTTTTTTTTTACCACATGGTGAATCGGTAACTATCAAGTTTAATCCACGGGAGACCCAGGATCAAACCTCATTGCTGCCACTATAACACCAAGAGCATAACCAACCACCTGCAAGTCGGGTATGCTAAGATCCTATGATTTTAGCAAGAGCAGACCCAGCGGTCGGGGGGGTCCGCCCCTCTAGCCGCCACCACAGCAGGTCACTGTACTCCATGAGATTTGAACTTCGGGTATGCTAAGATCCTATGATTTTAGCAAGAGCAGACCCAGCGGTCAGGGGGGGTCCGCCCCTCTAGCCGCCACCACAGCAGGTCACTGTACTCCATGAGATTTGAACTTCAGACCTCCCGGGCTTCGCCCATGTGTCTTACCGTCAAACCACACATCACTTTAATGCACTAGAGTCGTTGTTGATAAGCATTAAGATTAAGCTAAGCATATGCTAAGCATATTTCCTTGAGAATCAATATAAACCCTCAATTAAAAAAAAAAAAAAAAATCCTCATCCGCCTTAAGTTGAAATAAGTCTTCCCCAATAACCTAATAAAATAAATTTATTTTCAACCACCAACATATAAGATGATGTCAATTTTTTATGAAAATTGACATAGTGTGTAGAAGTGAGAATCATGTTTCCATAAACTCATGTAAATTTTAAAAAATACCCTCTTATAATTAATTTTTTTAATTAAAATGAGATATTTTTTTAATGTGTTGGAATTACCATTGTCTAATGGATTACTCATGCCTTAAATTATTTGTTTCAATTTGTTTCACTTGAAACAAATAATAGCACAACTTTTGTAATCTTGATTTAGAATTTGAAATTTTGATTTTTAAAATCTTGATTTGAAATTTGAAATTTTGATTTTTTTATATTTTAATTTGGAATTTGGATGTCATAAATCTTAAAGATTTTGTAATTTGAAGTCTCAGATTTTTACCAATTTAACTTTACATTATCAATTTTAAACATAAAATTTGAATGCCTTATTATAAAGCCACTTAAATTAAAAACCAAATGAACCATGGCTTACGTGGACTTTGCGCCCACCAAGTGCTTGTGTGGCATAAAACAATAACTAGCATGCCCCCTTCACAACCGCGAATGTAAAACAATGGGATGATGTCATCATGGGACTGCTCTCCGGGAACATGAAATTGAACTGGCCTGCGATAAGATCGCGATAAGATCCCGGGGCGGGACAAAAAAATGACAATCTTTCATTGTAATAGAGAGTTGTACCTACAAAGTTTAAACCAATTAATATTTTTTAGTAAAGCAGTTGGCAGCAAAATGGAAGAAAGTTTTGATTTTTTAAATATTGATTTCGAATTTGTAATTTTGCAAAATGGGAAGAAAATTTTGATTTTTTAAATATTGATTTCTAATTTGTAATTTTGATTTTGTAATTTATACGGTAAAAAATTAGTTTCGAAATTTTACTAACTTAATTTTATATTACTTATTTTTACCCATTTTAAAAACAATATGAAAAAGAAATTAAATATCGTATTACAAACCCACAAATTAAAACCTAATTGAAAGGCATAAAATAATAAGTAGCATACCGCTCACAACCATGAATGTAAAACAACAAGATGATGTCATCATGGGACTGCTCTCCCAGAACATGAAGTTGAAATGGTCCACCATCCGGGGGCGGGGTAGAAAAATCTCTTTCCTTGTACTAGAGTTGCCCAAAGTTTAAACCAATTATATTTTCAAGTAAAGCGGTGGGCAACGAAATGGTAAACACCGTTTTTGTAATTTCGAACTTTGAGTTTTCAAGTCTCGTTTAGGAATTTGGAATTTTTATTTTTATACATCTTATTTATAACATATTTAATTTTGTTTTTCACGGTGTATTAATTTATTTTTGATTAAAAATTTATGATGTTTATACATAGTTTAATAAATTCAATTTTGTTATTTTTTATTATTGTTTAAATTTATTTATTTGTAAGGTGATTGGTTAAAGTTTTATTATGGGTTGTAACTTCTATTTCTATTAATTATTAATTTTTTGTTTTTAATTTTAGATTTTTTTATTTTTTCTTTTTCTTTTTTCTATTATTCTATGAATTATAATTTTTTCACACTATTTTTAATTTAAAATGACTTATGTTTATATTAAAAACACATATATATATATATATATTAATAAAAATAAAACACACACATAGATATATGTATATTAATATAAACAATATTAGTCAATCATATTTCCCAATTTTTAGTGATGGCATTCAACAATACAATATTTTATTAGTTGTTTTATTTTGTGATAAAAATTTTGTCCCTGTTATTTTTTTGTTTAATTAAACTATATTTAAACTAAATCACAAATCCTAGTTATTATGTAACCCTTGTTTAAATCTTGATTTAAAATTTATAATTTTAATTATATAAATCTTAATTATAATTTATAATTTTAATTTTATAAATCTTTATTTTTATAATTTATTCCGTGGAAAGCTCATCCCAAAATTTTACCAATTTAACTTTACACTACCAATTTTTACCAAATAAAAAACAATATGAAACCTAATATAAAATGTAAATGCCATATTAAAAACTCTCATAAATTAAAACCCAAATGATACATAGCTATAAAACTAAAACCCAAATGATACATAGCTTACTTGAGTATGAACCCACCAAGCGATTGCGTGGCATAAAATAATAACTAGCGTGTCCCGTTTACGACCACGAACGTAAAAACAAAGAGATGGTGTCATCGCGGGACTGCTCTCCCTGAACATGAAGTTGAAATGACCCGTGATAAGAGCCCAAAGTTGCCCAAAAGTTTAAACTAATTGATATTTTCTCATAAAATATAGTTGTTTAAGGTTTGAATCACGGTTTTTTTATTTTTTATAATAATGTTATGTTTTTTTGTTTTCTTACTTATTTATAATAAAATTGAATTACATCTTTGCATGGATTTTTTCCCATAGAAAAAAAGCATCATGGGTTATATTGAGACAATATAAAAACCGACATAGGATACAAAAAAGTGGCAAGAGAAGCCACGATCCAGGACATTTGAGAAATAGCAGAAGACAGATGTTTGAGCAAGTTCTATATACGGAAGAACAGATACCTACATCATGGAGAAACAGGAGCATAAAACATATACAAACACATTTACAGCAGGTTCAGGAATATGGAAAAGATGCACAAAAAATATAACCGGGATAATCATTTTCCAAGAGCAGCCAGGATACCACATTCACCGATGATTCCAAAAACAATAGCCATAGTCATGTAGCAGTCTCGTGCTAATTGGCCAGCTGTTTTGGAGATAAGTCGAAGATAGCAATGATGCGATGCAAAATGGATCTATACGGATCTTTGGAGTCTCGGAAGATTTTGTGATTCCTCCACTTCCATGCGCACCATAACATAATAACGATGAGAAAACGCCTTGGCTCCCTTTAACTGCACCACCATTCGAAAGCTGCATGGATAGAAACAAAAGCAACATGAGGAAAACCAAAATTAATGGCCAAATCATACCAGATTTTTTGAGAAGATTTGCATTGCAAGAACATGTGGAGATTTGACTCTTCGTCTAATTCACACATCGAACACCTGCTTGGGCCATGCCAGCTTCGTTTCCTCAAGTTGTCCCATGTCAGGTTCTTGTTGTTAAACACCAACCATGCGAAGAATATCATCTTAGGGGGGCACCTCGATTTCCAGAGAGCCATTGGAAATATAGAGCTTTTATGCGGAACCCTTGAAGAAATAAAGTCAAAGTAAATATCTTTTACTCTGGCTGTCACCTGTGCATTTGACATGGACCAAGTTAGGTGATCAGTCGTTCCATCACGTTGAATCCCGCTACCCTTTAGAGCATCTTTGACAGCTTTCCATGAAGAGCTTAGATCGCCTGGCAAACAAAGATCAGTGGCATCCTTCCATAAAGGATCAAGACCGCACCATTCAGAGATAAGTTTATCCCATGTAAAAATACCATTTCTGTGAAGGTAAAATAAGAGGATTTCAGGAAATGAAGTGATTCCGCGACTGCAGGCAATAGAATCAAGACCAATTAAGATATTGTTTCCAGTGTGAATCCTCCACCTTAGATTCTTTAAAAAGTATTTCTCAACCTTCCGAAAACTGAGCCAAATGGCTGATCCATGTTTGGTTCCAATTGCTCCAGTTCTGTACCAATGTTCCAGATTTTTGCCTTTCATATATTTTAGTTTAACAGTGGTACTCCATGGTCCATCCCCAAAGATCCCTCTCCAGAGCGATTTACATAATAGAGCCTTTCCAAAAGCCCTCAAGTCCATTAAGCCCCATCCCCCAAGGCGCTTAGGCAATGAAATTCTATCCATTTTGGAGAGATGGAACTTTGTCTGTTCAGATTTTCCACCCCAAATAAAATTTGTCGTAACCTTGGTCAACTTGAGAATAGTGCTTGCCGGGAGGAAGAATAAATGAGCCCAATAAACGGCCATCTGCATTAAAACAGATTGAGAGAGAATGACTCTACCTGCCAAGGATAGACTCCGATGTTCCCATGCAGATATCTTTCTATAATATCTTTCTGTCAGCCATTGCCAGTCAAACTTGGAATAACCCTTAGCTTTGAGATGAAAACCTAAATATTTGAGGCCCTCCTTGAGCGGTCTTGACTCAATACCGAATAACTCAGAAATCCAATTCACCATCTCCATGTTGGCATCATTGTGATATAATGAGGATTTCCCTTTGTTGATAAAAAGCCCGGAGGCTCTTTGGAATCTTTCAAGAATATCTTTTAAACACATCCACGATATTCTACATAGCATTGCAAATAAGAGCACATCATCAACGAAAAGGTTGTGAGAAATGAAGTTTTGCTTGCAAATCTTAATAGGGTTGCATCTGTTTTCAGCGACCGCCATGTTGATGTGGATGCTTAGAGAGTTCATGGCCAGAATGAATAAAAGAGGCGAAAGGGGACATCCCTGACGCAAACCTCTCTCAGCTTGAAAATAATGAGATGGAATACCATTGATAATGACTGCATAGTTTACGTTCTCTACGCAGGTCATGATCCATCGGATGGCATTGGATCTCAAACCAATCTTAGCTAGAAGACATTCAATATACCCCCAGTCTAAGCAGTCGAAAGCTTTCTGCAAGTCTATTTTCATGATGGCCGCTTCTGTGTTTTGAGAAGACATAGAGAACATGCACTCCTGTGTATTAGCCACTGCATCCAAAATATTGCGGCCCTTCAGAAAAGCATGTTGGTCCTTTGATAAAAAGGAGGCCAGAGTACCTTTTATTCTTTCAACGATGATTTTGAAAGAGATGTTGCATAATGATATCGGTCTGAAATCATGAAAAGATTCTGCCTCTCCCTTTTACAGAATTAAGGCAATCAAGGTGGAAGAAGTGATATGGTGAATGCTGCCAGACATCCTAGACGCTTCCACCATCCTCAGTAGATCATGCTTGATGAGGTCGAAAAAGTGGGTGAAAAATTCGATTGTCCAGCCATCGGGACCTGGGCTCTTATCTTTCTTGAAGGACTTCAAAATTCCAAGAAGCTCATTCTCTGTGACATGCTGAAACAGGGCCTCATTCTTTTTGTCGTCAAACATCTGGGGAACCACTTCAATACCCCATAGGATGTCCTGAAAAGCAACATCTAACCTTCTGCTGAATTGTCTCTTAAAATGTCTTACAGCTTCCTTTGTGATGTCCTGTTGGGAAACAAGAAAGCCTCCATTTCCATCCCTTATCTTCCAGATGGTGTTTTTCTCACGTCTAGCGTTTGCATATTTGTGAAAAAACTTCGTGTTCTTATCACCTTCTTTGAGCCATAATGCCCTGCTTTTGAGCCTCCAAAAAGATTCCTCATGCTTCAGCGATTTATATTTTTTCCTTTCAAGCTCTCTTATGCTACATTTCACGCTGAAGGAGCACGAGCTGGCATCTGACAATTTTAAAATGCTATCCAGCTCCTGTTGCACTGTCTGAAGATCCTGCAGGGATTTTTATTGCGGGATTATGACTGCTTAAATCACTTGTCTTCTGAATGTCGGGATTATGACTTCTTAAATCACTTGTCTTCAATAAAAATATTTTTTATTTGTATATTTTTTTTATGGAATATTATTACTTTTATTTATAATAATTTTAGTGGTGTTGAATCTGTTTCCACCTTCAAAATTTGATTTAAAATTTCAAGATTTTGGATGCCCCAAAAAGGATTTTTGTAAATCCAAGTTACAGTTGTTAAATTTCAAGATTTAGATGCCCGAGATGTTTTTGATGGCGCTGAATCCATTCCACCTTCAAAAACCAACCTTGCTTCACAAGATTTGTTGAATTTTTTTTTGCTTGGCCAAAAGTAGTAGTAAGAGCCCCTTCAGTAAACGTGTTGCATTTAGTTTATTGTATAAAAAACAAGTATGTCATTTAGCTTAGTTTTTTATCCATAATTTTGAGTATATAAATATTTCAATATATATTTTTGAATGAGTATTAGATTAAACTATATTATTTCCTAAATATAATCATTACATTTACGTAATAGGTGTTTTAAGTAGTAGGTGTGTCAAGGGTGAAAATTTAATGGGTCGGAAATATGCTTCGTCCGAAGCATTATCCACAGCTAGAATTTATACAGCGCGGATGGAGTGGACTTAATAAATCCGGGATTTCGAATGTGATGACGTAGGCTTTGCTCCATAGATATTTTAAAGATATGGACCAACTAATGACGGTGTCTGCAATTCCGGCAGCTTTACTCATGCAATGACATGACGAATAATTTCATCTAACGTGGCAACTATACACTTACCGTATAGGGGCCGGTTTAGTCTCTAAGTCAAGCCGACTTAAGTCAGCAACCCAGTAACCTGTCCAGACCCTAACCGATTGTGAACAGTGGAATATGGACCCGAAATAATTAATAATAAATAAGAAGTGTATTTCCACTAAAATAAAAGAAATACGAGGAATTCTGATTATCTACGAGGGTGATTAATTAATTACGCCAATAATAGCTTTTGATAAGACCCACAGAATCATTATCAATATTATGCGTACAGTCTCATTATATTGTCCTCTATAGAATTAATAGAATGATAAAGTCAGTAATAATCCACATGTGCAACGCACTCTAAAAGAGCCTAGGAAATATATTGTGCATATTCGTTATCAAAAGAATGCAAACTAAAGTTCGGAACCATATAACAACAAGAGCATAATAATCGAAGTATTATGCAATTCTCTATGTATATCTCGAGATCCTTTTCTTTGTATTTAGCCCCTTACGGAAGGCAAGAGCTAATCGGTATATTATAGGGCATTAAATGTCCGGTTATATGTGTTTTTGTTAGTTCTTTAATACGTGTGTTAATTTTTTATTTATCTATCACCGCGTGAGTATTTTTTATTTTTTATTTATCTATCACCACACGGGTATTTTTTACTTTTTATTTATCTATCACCGCGCGTGCATTTTTTATTTATCTATCACCCTATACACATGTTAAAAAGCTAACAAAAACACATTTAACCGAGCATTTAATACCCTATAATATGCCCATTAGCTCTTGCCCTTACGGAAGATAATGACAAATAAATAAACCAAGGGTATGTTATAAAATATGAAGAACTTGGTGTGCTCACCAACGCATACTTTCGAGTAACAACGAAAAACAAAAGTAATGATTAATAAATATTTGAATGTAACCCAAATTGCTCTGAGTTTAATCCCAACAGTTAAAAGCGTAAATGAATTTTATATATATTATTTATTTATTTTTAAATAAAATTATTAAAAATACAAATTAAATTTACTAAGTAAAAGAAAATTTTAAAAATATACTGTAATAATAAATTAATTTAAAATTGTAATTTAATATATAGAATGATATAATGTAGATTATATGTAAAGGAAAAATATGATTAGTATAAAATTAGTATATAAGAATGTTAATTAGTTTAATTTTGTTTTTAAAAATTAATATTTAATGATATTAATATCCATATTTTTAAAGATTATTGTTTAATTATTATTTCTTTTGGAATTTTTGGTTGTAATTAAGTGATTATTTTTTTGGATAAATTTTGATTTTTAATATTTTATATTGTGATGGTGAATAAGAAAATATAACATGTATTATTTTTTATGGAATATGGTATTAGTAATAGAATATTGATTATGATGTGTATTACATAAAATTATAGTTAGTAAGTCTAGTTGCATCACTTTTCTAAGTTAGTTTTAAATGCAAGCGAAGAACCAATGTATTGTGTGAGTCCTCTTATGCATGAGAGTATGAGCTTAGCGGCCTCTAGATATGAAGTAATAGTAAGTATGTAATATTGGTGAAAATAAATTAAAATTTGATTATGATTCGAGATTCAGGTTGAAGCCACTACCAAACAATCATATTATAAAAAAGTTGAAGCCACTACCAAACAATCATATTATAAAAAAATTTAAACCGTTGGTTTCATTGTCGTCGTGTTTTAGTCGACATTCAATATTTACTAATCTCCACATTTATATTTGTTTATCAGTTTCAATTAGTCTTCTCATCGAATAATGAGGCACATGTAGTCTATCTATTAATTTCAAGAGTGGTATGTCGAAAAATATATAAACAATGAGATGACATATATAATATAATATTCATTACTTAAACAACAACAACAACAACAAAAAACTTTGAAATTATTTAAATTTATAAGGAAAATTCCTTACAATATTATAACATTACTAGATACTAACCACTACTTAAGTATTATGATTAAATATCAATAATCTAACCAGTGTTTAAGAAAAATGTTGTATATGTATATAGTATGGAGTGAGTCTTTATACAATTTCAAATATCTAAATTCTTCATTTTCTTTGAAATTCTTAGAATTTTCCAAAAAAAAATAAAATATGTATATAATTTATCTGTTTGTTTTTTCGAAATAGATTGAATTTAGGATGGGGAGAGCTTTAAATATAAATATTATTATTAATAATTAATAATATTATAAATAGATAACAATATTTTATTATACCATCATCAATCCATTAGGTTTATTATTCCCTTGGGTTTCTAATATCAATCTCTTGGGTTTATTATTCATTTAGGTTTATAATATCAATCATGCTCAACTATCATCAATCAGCCAACCATGGTTGAATGCAGCATTGTGACAAGGAATGTCTTAATATGAAAATCAACCATGGTCAACCATGTTTATTTTAGTGTCTATAATATTTATATTAGGGTTTATATACTTTGGGTTTATAATATCAGTGCCTTGGGTTTAATATTATTCCCTTGGGTTCATAGTATCTTGGGTTTTGGTATTAATCCCTTATGTTTATTATTCTCTTGGGTTTATAATATCAATCTCTTGGGTTTATTATTCCCTTAGATTTATAATATCAATCTCTGTCAATCATAGCCAACCATGGTCGAATGTCGCATTGTGTCAAGGTTTGTCTCAATATGAAAACCAACCATGTCTATTTTAGTGTTTATAATGTTTATCTTAGGGTTTATATACCTTGGGTTTCTAATATTGGTCTCTTTGATTTAATAGTATTCCCTTGAGTTCATAATCCCTTGAGGTTTTGTTATTAATCCCTTAGGTTTATTATTCTCTTTGGTTTCAATCACTTGGGTTCATTATTCCCTTAGGTTTATTAAATCAATCATGGTCAACTATCGTCAATCATAACCAACCATGGTCAAATTTCACATTGTGACAAGGATTGTCTCAATATGAAAATCAACCATGGTCAACCATGTTTATTTTAGTGTTTATAATATTTATAAACCTTGGGTTTTTAGTATTAATCCCTTGGGTTTAATACTATTCCCCTAGGTTTATAATCCCTCGAGTTTTTAGTATTAATCCATTGGATTTATTATTCCCTTGGGTTTATAATATTTATTTTAGGGTTTATATATGTTGGGTTTAAAATATTAAACCCTTGGGTTTATAATATTAAACCCTTGGGTTTATAATACCTTGATTTTTTAGTATAAATCCTTTGGGTTTATTATTTTGATGGGTTTATAATATCAATCTCGTGAGTTTATGGATCTAAGGGCTCATATTCATACGGTATAATGTTATTCATAAAGTTTTTAATATTAGTCCTTGTGTTAAATATAATATTAGTAATTAATAGTATTAATTAAAATTTATTAATATAAATTATTTATAAAACCAATATTCATTAATATTTTTTATTAATAAATATTGTTAATTAATATTAATAATATTCTTTTATTAAACCCAAGGGATTTATACTAAAAACACAATGTATTATAAACTCAAGCGAACAATATTAACCCAATGGATTAATATTATAAACCCAAGGTATATAATATTGTTTTTAACAGTGTTTATATTATTTAATATTTAGTTAACCATATTTATATTAATAAAACAATAATAATAATAATAATAATAATAATAGGTAGTTATTTAATTCATTTATTATTAATAATTAATTCACTCATAATATTAATTAATAGTAGAAGTAATATTAATTAATAATAATTATTATAATAATCATATTTATATGCCTTTGGCGTATATCAACCACATTTACTAATGTGGTTGTGCTAGTTTAAAGTTAAGTTGATAAAGATTACATAACGAGTAACCAATTCTGCCAAAAAAAAATCACATATAAAGTTATATAATGACATTAATAATGATCAATGGTTGATACTATTATTAACCTACATTTTAGTTATATTTTGATATTATTGCAACTATTCTATCTAAATTGACTTAAGTCTAGGAAATGGCACCATTTTAGATTGTTGAAGTTATTAAACTATCAAATGGCATAATACCAATTTTTGTGATTGTTATAATTTATAGCAATTTCAATTATTGTTATAGTAACTTATTTTATTTATGTTGAGAGTTAAGGAAAAGTACTCTAATATCATATCATCTTTATCAAAGCACATGTTTCTCCCATTGAAAGCATGACATCAATGTCTTATGTATAAGAAGAGGTTAAATAACATGGAAGATAGGAGGGTTCCTAAAATTACTTATAACTCTAGCCAAAAACACCTTTTCTATGTACTCACTCTAAGACAATGTTAATTTGCGATTTTTCCTGTCTCTAGTTACTCTCATGCCAAGGATTTGTTTTGCAACACCCAAATCCATCATTGCAAATGAATTTGCCAATTTTCCTTTGAGCACATTTATTTCTTGCATACTGGCCACTGCAACAAGCATGTCATCTACATATAATAGCAATATAATATAGTTGCCATCATTTTTCCTTTTAAAATAAACGCAATGGTCAGAGTGAAAGCTAGTATAAGCTTGTCCAGACATAAACATGTCAAATTTTAGATACCACTGTCTTGGATCATGTTTTAAGCCATACAAAATCTTCTTCAATTTGCACACTAATTTCTCCTTCCATTTGACCGCATACCCTTGTGGTTGTTGCATATATATTTCTTCCTCCAAATCCCCGTGGAGAAATGTTGTCTTTACATCTAACTGCTCAAGATGCAAATTTTTGTTGCCACTAGACTTAAAATAGTTTTGAATGAAGTCATTTTAACAACAGGAGAAAAAATTTCATCATAGTTTATACCTTTGTTTTGTGCAAATCCCTTCACCATAAGTATAGCCTTATACCTTTGTTTGCCTCCATCTTTTTCCTTCAACCTGTAAACCCATTTATTCTGAAATGTTGTTTTACCAACATGCAACTTGATTAAGTCCCAAGTCTAGTTCTGCATCAAGGAGTCCATATTTTCTTCCATGGCTTGCTCCCACTTCTTCCTGGTTTCTACCTGCATTTCTTCATCATATCTTTCCAGTTCACTAGAATCAGTTAACAATACATAATATAATGAAGGAGAGTATCGTTCAGGGGGTCCACTTATCTTGGTAGATCTTCTAACACAAGTTTCATGTGTATGAGGTGCTTGTTGTTGTTGTTGTTGTTGTGGCTATTGATCATTCTTATTTTCAGGCACCTTTACTTTTTCTGTGATATCATCAAGCACTGTGTATTCTTTGTTTTCCTTTTCCTGTTTCTTTCCCCGCATTTGATCCTTGTACAAGACATTTTCATTAAATATGATATCTCTGCTCCTAATGATTTTGCGATTTTCATAATCATATAAGTGATAACCAAAATCATTTACACCATATCCAGTAAAGGTACATTTCTTTGATTTTTCCTCAAGCTTTGTTCTAATTTCTTTATTGATGTAGGCAAAGGCTTCACAATCGAAAGTATTTAAAAATGAGTAGCTTACCTTTTTACCTGTCCATGCCTCCTCTGGAATACCATTATCCAAGGAAATTGAAGGCCCTTAGTTTATTAGATAAACAATAGTATCTATAGCGTATGCCCAAAATTGTAAGGGCAATCCTACATGCAATCTCATGCACCTTGCACACTCCATGATTATCTTGTTCATCCTTTCTGACACGCCATTTTCCTATAGTGTTCCTAGAACTATCTTCTCTTTGCAAATTCCATGCTCTGAATAGTTTGAATTGAAACACTTCAACGTCTTTCCTATCTCATTCTCAACCAAAGCTTTCCATTTCTTGAAAGTATCAAATACATCATATTTATTTCAATTACAATATATCCAGGTTCTCCTAGTTGCATCATCAATAAAAGTAACATAATAGCGAGAGCCACCGAGAGATGATACATGAGTAGGTCCCCTTACATTTGCATGCACAAGATCTAATTTTTCACTCTTCTTTTCCTTCCCAACTCTGATAAATCTGACTCTCTTCTGTTTTCCATAAACACAATTTTCAGAAAAATCCAAATCAACATGCTTCAAACCTGGCAACAAATTTCTTGAGTGAAGAATCTGCATATGCTTCTCACTCATGTACCCGAGCCTATGATGCCAGAGTGTTGTATCTTCTCCTGTGGAGGTTAAAGCATTAAAAGAATTATAAATACTATTGCATAAATATATTGTACCAACCTTTTCTCCTTTTTCTATTACTAGAGATCCTTTAGTGACTTTCCAAGTTTTGTCTGTAAAATTAGTTACACAACCTTTACCTCCCAATTGCCCTGTTGAAATTAGATTTTTCTTCAGATCTGGAAGATGCCTTACCTCCTTCAATATCTATTGGTTTCCATTTTGTTTCTTTTTAAAAAACCTTACCCATTCAAACAATTTTACAGGGTTTACCGTTAACTAGACGAACCTGTCCAAAATCTCCTTGAACAGAGTCATGAAAATGTTTCCTATCATGGGTAGCATGGAATGAGGCCCCTGAATCTACCACTCGGGCATCATTAATATTCTCTAATGAAATAATCAAAGCACCTTACAACACATCACCTGTCACATTCACTTCATGATTGTTCTCTTGTTGTCCATCTTCTTCTTTTCCCTTCTGAGATTTGCAATCTTTGTTCATGTGTCCTTTCTTCCCACATTTCCAACACACTATTCCTTATCTATATTTGGATCTTCCTTTTTTTAACTTACTGCAATTTCTGGGCTCCTTCCACTTTCCATTTTTTCTTCCCCTAATATTTGCAGTCAAATCATTACCTGATCTCTCGCCGGAGATTTTCCGTCGCATTTCCTCGCTAAGGATGGCACCAACAACATCATCAAAATTTAAAGTACTAGATCTAGAGACAGAGTTACTAATGGCCATAACTAAACCATTCCAACTTTCTAGTAATGAGCACAGAAACAATAGAGCCCTAACTCCATCATCAAAATTTACCCCTACAGAACTTAACTGAGTGGTAATTGTATTAAATTCATTTAAATGATCAGGAACATATACACCTTCTGACATCTTCATATTAAATAGACGCTTCATAAGAAATACCTTATTTGAGGCCAAGGGTTTTTCATATAGGTTGGGAATTGCCATCATTAAAATTTTTGTTGTAATTTCCTTTGAAATGTTAAATGTCATCGACGCTGCCAGACACAACCATATTGTTCCTAGTGCCTTTCTATCAAGAATCCCCCATTTTGCATCTATCGCACTCGTTGGCTTCTTTGATTTTTTTCAATGGTAGGCACAAATATTTCTGATACAACTAATCTTCCATCTGCATATTCCACAGCTGGTAGTTGTGGCCATAAATTTCTTGACCCTAAACCTACCATCTTCTGTCATTTCTCCCACTCGAACCAGGAACCCTTCTCTCCTGCGAGTTTATTACCCAAATAAACCTTCGGCTCTAATACCAGTTGTTAGAAATTAATTGACGGAGCAATGAAATAGAAAAATTATTGCGGAAAAAAAAAATACAGAAATGCATAGAACAAGAGAGACACATATATACTTGGTTCACCCAATTTGGGCTACGTCAATAGAGAAACAACCAATCCTTCCTTTTATATTATCCAACAAAACGAAGAAATACAACTTACAATAGATCTTATGTAATTTCCTCTTTGCTCTCACACAGACTCCTCTCTATTTCTCATTCAGAATAATAATACACATCCGTAATACAATTCCCTCATATAAGCTAAGGGGTTGCCTTCAAGGGCGAAAAACCCTAAATTAATATAACTTCTACCGTCATATCATGCGCGTAATGAACGGCCTGAATTGAATACAAAATTAAAATATTTTTCAAGGCAATTTTTCATCTATTTTTAGCTTCGAGGGGCGATGCCCTCGAACCCCCACCAGGTGGGGCTCCAAATATGCAGTCGCCCCCCTTGGACCCCCTAGATAGCAATAGTGGGGGGAGAAGCCCCCCCACACACCCTCGTCGGGGATTTGGATCCAAACGCAGCTGAAACAAGACCTTTGAATCAGGAAGATAATCAGGCTCCACATCCAACATAAATTATTTATTGAGATAAAGGAAGATAAGCAAATCAATTAATTAGTGAGGAACAAGAAGAGGAAGGCAATCATGAACCATCAATCAATGTTATTTAGGACATTGCTAAAGGGGTGATTAGAGGAAGTTTGTGTTATTCAAACAAATTTAAAGGTCCTCCCTCATCCACCTTAGGATCTCATTTTACTTACTATCCTATGCATAAAACTTCTTCTAGTAACAAAATAAATTCAAAGGTAGGAAAATCTATTATAATTACAAATAGTTTAGAATAGACCTTAGAGGATTTAAAGAAAATTGGAACAAATATTTCGTTTTTTGAATTATATAAATTCACACGAGAAGAATAAGTTGCTATAAGCACTTGGTGTAACAATTTAGAAAAATAATAATTCAACTTCTAGAAAAGAATATAAAGGTCAATCTGCTCAAGTTTCTTTGCAACAAAATAAATCAAATATAAGTATTTCATTGATTGGGGAAAATACAGCTCAATTACTACACCATTCTTGTTAAGATTTGAAATTTAGAATCAAAATGTACATAACTACTTGGTTCATTATAGGGCATCCTCTAACATTATGCCATATTTAATTTGTAAAAAATAGAATGTAGAACCCAATAAATCAACCACTCAAATGTTAAAGTTATAGGTGAATCAAAATGTGTGTTTATCAAACTTTCCTTTAATCCAAAATTCCACTAGATTCTATACATGGTGGTTATCTATATTTTTGAATCATATGGTATCTTATTAAATAGGGACTAGTCTATAAAATTAAATGGATATATTTCAATAGACTGGTCACATATTTGGTTGTCATACAATGGTAAGCCTAATCAAATTAAGGTAGAAAGGGAGAGGCATATGAAGCACGCAGTTACTTAGTTCAATGATGTAAATGAGCCTATTACGTTCTCTAACTTTACACTAGGGAACTATTGTTTTGAATCATTTTTTGGAATTTTACTACGAACTGTTCACCTTTTGCATATGTGTGCAATCAATATAATATCCTTCATTCAACTTGGAGTGTTGTGGATAATTATGTAAATTATGTAAACTCATGTACAAATTTGATTTTGGATTTAGTAAATTCATATGTAACCAAAATATCCAGATTAGATCATTATATTAATTGTAATCCATCTCGATGTTTTTAGAGTGGAAAGATTAGAATAATTAGCTTACAAGGTTGTTGGGAAAATTAATTGTCTTAATAAAACAAGTTATTCTCTCACACATAAATTATCAACCAAGTAAGTTTGTTTATTTCAAGGTTATCATACACAATATATGCAGGCAACAATTTCCAACTAACGTTGACTAATTCTTAATCATCATTATTCTTCATTCTTGCAACTCAATCAAACCAAAGGTTATTGTAATTATTCACACCTATAGGAATGAAAATCAATTCAAACAAAGGTTTCATTGACAAACCCACATTTGCATGAAAATGACTCTCTCCATGCAACTCTGGAAATGGAAATCACACTCAAAATAAAAAAGCATTCACCACTCTTGTAGGAAAAGAAATAACACTCCTTGAAATTGATTCCTCATTTGCATAATATTGCTCAACCACAACCACACATAATCATCAACCCTTGTGCTTACAATCATAACTAAAATCAAATAATCAATTACATAATAAAGTGTATTAGTATGTGACAGCAGTGAATTAATATTGTGCAAAACAAATGAATTTTAAATCTATAGAAGCAATTGAACAATAGTAACAACACACAATCAATAATGATAGATCCGGTAATAATTATGATGACACACGAGCAACTTGTATTCAAATATTCTGCAGGCTAACTCAATCAAGCAATAACAACAATATATCAAACAAAATAATTGTAACAAAAATAAATTGAAGTAACATGAATTCACTCTAACGCAACCTATAAGTGAATTAATTAAAGCAACTACATTGCCTTTATAGACACATTGATCCCTAGTAAAAACGGGTGCCCTTCTTCCTTAGGAAGGAGCTAGTAAAATTACAACTCATAGGCTATCACAACAGATCATAAATGAACCATGAACTCTCAGAAGATTGCATTAGCTCTGAAAATGGAATAAAAAATGTGTTGTCTTAACAATGAATATGCGCCCCCCCCCCCCCCCCCCAATCTCCCTATCACTGGGCAAAGAGACCATGTCTTACAATTTTATCCCTTCTATCTAATATTGGTATCAAAATGATGAACAACTATGAGAATATTTCAATTCTCGCGCTAATTGAACTACAAGTTTTTTCTTGAAAAAAGTTATAACAAATTATCAAATAAGGTTTATGCCATAATGGGTGCCTTGTTTTAGCGAGTAGCTAAAATACTGGGGATCATAATTGTTCAAGCCAAGTTGGTCAATTTATCAAAAAAGTCAAATCTTTGTTGGTACAACAGTCTTGGTTAACCCCATTGAGTAACAATGTACACATCATCTCTTGAAAATATAACTGAGAATTGTGTCGGCACAAAATAGTGTATCAGCATTGGAATAACCACAGAGTTCTTGGCTTGGTATGATAGTGTCACAAAATCCTAGAAAAACAGCATCACTTTGTCTGGAAAAAGGGAGTAACAATGTCCTAACCAACTAGGTCATCTTGTAAACATTATGCTTTATCAATTTTTCAATAAAGACGCCCAAAATAGTTATCCTCTCATCAAATGCAATCAAAACTGCATAAGTTAGAGTGACATGAGACAGTGGCATATCCACAGGGGATTCACTCAATGAACCTCTGACATATCATGTTTGTTCGTGGAATACTAAAAAATACCCCTAATTTCACTATGTATTGGAAAATACCTTTAAAAATCACATTATTTAACCCCTTACCAATATTAAACCAATACAACTTCCCAATTTAAAAAACCCCTACTTTCACTAAATATTGTAGGTATATATTTTTTCATTAACATTTTTTATACCCCTTTATATTTTTTTATTAACTTTGAGCTCTATTTTTTTATACCTGCCAATATAAAAAGCCTTTACCCCCTATTATATGCTCAATATATTATGTCATTTTTCCCTCAATATATATCCCCCAATACGAATGCACATGGTATGGTATTGCTCCCATATTGAAGCCCATGTGGGCATATCTTAGCTAAAAAGATAATCAATTAAATAAAAGGATGTTTGTTATGAACACAAAAGTGGTAAAAAGGATAAAAAGAAGAGTGGTGAAAAGGATGTCAATTATTCGACACAACATCTTCCCCCAACTAAAGAAACTCCATGTCTACATGTATACCCATTAGTTGGCTTTTAATGCATGTTGTGAGTGTCACTCAATGAAATTATAATCCATTGTTGGATCCTCAGTAATAGTCTTGTATCCCTTAGAAGCAATCAGATTCAGCCACCATATCTCTACCTACTCAGGCTTCAATTGAAAATAATGATGATACTTAAGCACTAGAAGAAAAATTAGAGGAAATTGGAACTTCAACCTAAACAAATTAGGCCCATAACGTCTAATAAAGTTGACATACATTGGTATTCTTGAAAAGGCATGTACAAAACTTCGGTAGCAGTATGGGTCTTTATCCTTCTACTTCTTATCACACACTTCCCATATTAATGTGATACCTTTCAGTTCACCTTATCTTAGCTACTCAATACTTATAGAATAGAGGTCCATGACTCTTATTTGGACCTCACACACTCTAGACATCATGTCTGGAGATCGAAGAAAGTTGCCATATTTTCTAACCACTTCTACAACAAGACCAGGTTCCTCTCGAATCCAGAACATCTTATTTTACTAGTTTGGTGTTACAACCTCATAGGCTAACTTCCAATTTATCTTATTTTGAAAAAATGAAGTGAATGCCCTTAGCTAGATATCCACCACATAAGGTGACAGATTGAAACTCTTCTCTCCATAATAGACAAACTCATGCAGATACAACTCACACAAAAAATGTTGTTTTTCTAAGTTACTCTACTTGAAAATATCTAGAATAGACATGATAGTGGTTATCTTATATGGCCTTCTTTCTTTAATTACAACTAGCGGAAAAAAGGAATGAATGAAGAAATAAGGGGCAAGAATGGGAAGGCTTTCTACATCTCAACACTTCATGCACAAGATTGTACATTTTCTCTTTTTCCTCTTGTAGCTCATGAACATCTTCTTGAATTTCTTGCACCTGTTCTTATTCCTTCTTCATTTCCTCCTTTCATTTTATCCCATCCAAGCCTCTAGATCATTAACTCTTTTACCCAAGCCTCCTTAATATTGTGAGTGATTTTCCTTTGCTCTCTTAATGGGACTGCCCTTTTCTATTGTTATAGAGCTAATCGTCTCCATTTACTTAGTTCTATAAATAAAAATATTGTGTCAAAATTATCATCTTTCTCAATTTTGGGTCATATTGTCTCATATGTTGTTAGAGCAGTGTCATCAACATATTTTTGTGAATTCTTTTGGATCTCTTTCTTATTTTCATCTTCACATTGTACCACCTTAGATACTAGTTCTTGTGTGACAGCAGTATCATTGGCAAGCTCTTGTCTACCAGCAAATTTATTCTCCATATTCTACCCAACCTAAGTTATTGGTTCTTGTGTGACAACAACATCATTGGAAATTTTTTATGTACTAGCTTATTGGTTCTCCACAGGTTGTTCTACCTCAACTGTTGGTTTTTATGTGACAGGAACACCATTTAATTCCGTATCTTCCCCTCAAGTTTTGTTTGTACTCCCATAGAGACAAACTTTAGCTTTTGTACCTTGTCCCATGCATACCCAACCTCACTAAAAATATCCCCACAAACTTCATACAAAAAAAATTGGTCCCTTTAGTTTTAGAGGGGGAGAAAGATGCATTCATCATTTCAATAGCCTCAGCAAGGCTTTCTAATATTAAGGGTTCCTTTTTCTGAGTTTTTTTTCTTAATGTTGCAAATTGTTTTCTCATCATTATTTTCTTTCTTTAAACTATCAACTTGCTGAGATAGGGGGTCAAATTCAGAATTACCAGAAGGAGAGTTGTCAACCTTTTTTGTTTGAGTTCCTCCTCTTTGCCCTTATTTCAACTCCTCTATATCAGTTGGCGTCTTATATGATTGAGTTAGTGATGTTGTTACAGAATTCCTACCCCTTCTTTTTGGTAATCTACCACCTGTGGGGATTTTTAGTGATCTTTTCTTTATTCTTACCTCTGAGGGTTGTTCTTCTAAAATAAGCAGGCTCCAAATTCTGACCTTTTCAACTATCCACTGGTTATATTGCTCGGTGTATTAGCATAGATACCTTCATTGGGGGTGTCAACACAAGAGTCTTTGACAATTCTATCCGCGAGGAAACTTTCATCGGGGATGTCATCACAAAAGTCTCTAGCAGGTGTATCGGTAGGGGAATTTTCAGTATCATCCCTTCTACTCGGTCTTGCCTCTTCCATCTCGAAATCCTCACTTTTTTCTTATGATTCATTCCCTAATTCTTTTCAAGCTGACTCTTTAACAAAGACCTATAATCCTTCCCATGTTTTGCCTTATTGTTCCAATGCATCAACAATAATGAGCTTGATCATCCCATGATTCAGTACATAGTTTTTTGGATTCTTTGATTGACAAATAGCTTTGGCCATATGCTTCAGTGGTTCTAGTAAAAATTATGGCATATTGATCAATTTCCCATGATGGAGATGGGCCAACAGTTGGAAGTGGTAGTTGAAGACTACTCCAAACTAACCTTCACAAGTAATACACATCTGGAGGAAGTATGTGACATCCTCCCATGGGTATGGTAGTGAAGTTCTATAAACACCTCTACCCTTGTTCTTAATTTGTTCCCCTTCTTCCAGAAAATTAACCTTCACTATTAGAACCGATGTTTTTGATGTTGAAACAATGCATTCATGTTTGAGGTAAAGTTGTTACTCTGGAAATTACTTCCTCCATAATTGTGATTTCTACTCCTCTTATGGTTGAGCCCTGTTCTGACAATTTTTTTGTGAATTCAAGAGAAGTGGCTGCATTAAATCCCCTCAACCTATTAAAGTACACTGGTCACCCCACATTTTGAAATATCTTGTAGAATTTTAGGCAATCATGTAATAAATCAGTCGAGTATGTCTCATGATGCACAACAACTCCTCCCATGGCTTTGATGTCAATACATGCATTGTTACAGTGTTAACAAAAGTGACATGCAATGGTTGTTGGGGAGAAGAATGTTAAGCTTGCAAAAATTGGCAAGGTCGGTTATGGTAGTGTCTTTAATTAGTATGTAAGGCATCACAATTGGCAAGAAGGTTGGGATATATGAATGAATTTTGAAAGGTTGGATCAGAGAAACGGTGACAAAAAGGTGATAGATGATGGTTTTGGGAGTGGTGATACATATGTCAAGAATGATAACGTGGCAGCCCAATTCATAGTATTGATGGTGTGGCACATGGTGTATCGTATAGTAGTATGATGGAAAATCCCCCCTTAATGAAAATGGAGTTCATCCTCAGCCATCGTGGCAAGTGGGTCATGTCACACAAATTACAGTGATGTAAGAAAGTGAGAGGGATATAGATGTCAAGTGCTTACCAGATGTCATGACGTAGAAATAGGTTCAGGATGGTTTTAAGTTGGTAGGAGGCACAGGACTAGCAGAGCTCATGGAAAATGTCCTCAATTGGCCCCTTTAGAAAAGTTTGACCATGCGGTTGTAGTAGAAGCAGCAACAGTAATCGATAACAGTGGATGGAAATGACAGTGGTCTTTAGTATCAGCATCCAATGTAGTGATAGTGAGTATAAGAGAAATTGTAGCAACACCTGAAAATCTAAACTCGTTGCTATTAAAAATATACCATAAGAAATAATATAATGTATCGGCGATCAATAAGTTGGTTTTCAACCAACACATGTCTAACCGTGTCCCAAAGGGGTTTTCACCATTAGATTTATTTATTTATTATTATTATTATTATATATTAAAAGGAAGATGAATTAAGTGGTTGGTGGCACAGGAAGATGCTCATTTTCCCCAACAAACTTGAGATATGAATCTAAGACAATGTGAGAAAATGAATCCTTAGAAATTGGTTTAAGATACAACCGAAGACAGTGTCCATTGGCGAGCAAAGAGGTTTTTGATCCATTGATAGTTGTCAACTTAACAGTCCCATTGTCAAATATTGTGTCCACTTCATAAGGACCTATCCACCTGGTGCAAAGATTTCCTTTGAATTCCTTGAACCTGGAATAGTATAATAGGGCTTAGTCATCTTTCTAAAACACCTTCTTCCTTATAAACTTGTCATGTCACTTGGTGTGTTGTTGTTGAATTATAGCAACGCATTGTATGGTATCCATGTTCATTTCTCCCAATTCATTTGAATGGTCCAAATGATGTCGCTATGTTTTATTCAATTCCAAATTCACTTATAAAGAAACGATGAGTGTCTTGATATTGAACTCAATAGGAAAAATAGGATTCTTACCATACACAAGCTCATATGGAGAGAAATTTGTGGTGCTTCGCCATGTAGTTCTATAGGCCCACAGTGCCTCTAGAAGTCTCTCAGCCCAATCTCGGTAGTGACCAACCACTGTCTTTGTAATAAATAGCCTCAATCACTTTGTTTGTACTCACTATTTATCCCTTAGCTTGCGGGTGGTAAGGTGAGGTGATCCTATGATGAATCTTGTACTTCTTGGTGAGTTTTTCAATCAACTGGGATGCAAATTACGGCCCTCCATATATAACTACCCCTCTTGGAACTCCATAACGAACAAATATGTATTTAAACAAGAAGTCTAAAATAGCTCGCTCAATAGCCTTAATGAGGGCCTTGGCTTCATCCCACTAGGTAACTGTTGAGGTAGGTTTTATGCACCCTAGTCAAAAAGGAGGAAGTGACGTAGATCGAGGCTCTTCACACAACCCAATCTGTTTGTAGTCACCCCTGACGGTTTTAAAAGCTCTGTTAGCCTTTTGCCTCTTCCTCTCGCAAAAAGGAGAAGACAAGAGAATCGTAAAACCATCCTATATATATATATATATATATATATTGAAATGCAACTCTAAGTAAATACTACACGTTACTATAACAAATGTATATGTACATTATATACAAAGAAAAAGATGGCCAGAAACTCATGTAACTAGCATGATCTATGAATGCATATTCCAGTTTATATAAAGAGTGAAGAATAATAAGGATTTTAACTAAAGATGCAATAACTAGTTTTAAATGATAACAATTCCCAATGTTAAAGTGAAGATTAAAAACCACAATAATGCAAGACTTTAGCTTCTATAAACGAAAACAGATCAAACTAGATTTGCCTATATATTGATACATCAGGAAATGTCATCATATTCAACTATTATTAGTTTTAGCCTAAGATAAGGAGAACTGCAAAGTTTGAAAGATATTTTACTAATCTATTCATGAATCAAATGAATCCATAAATCATGAAGCGAGATAACACATCAGAAATAATTATAGTTAAATTATCAACTCAATTTAAAGAGAATGACATCATTTACAATGAAAATCCTGGAATCAAATCACGAAGACTCCAATTGAAGTAATGTCCAAAATCAGTATCTTTCTTAGAATTCAAATTACTAAAGAATGATACAATTGATATAAACCATGAGTTGACAATATTTTAAGGAAATGCAAGATAGTATGTTATCGTCCATGGAATCAAATCATTGAACGAAAGTAGACAACCTTCAAGAAACTTTCAGAGATAAAACTACAAAAAAGCTTTGAGAAGAGAACATTAAAACGATCGTGGAAACAAAATTATGAGTTTATATTAATCTAGTAAAATAAAAATAAAAAACACTTCCTTACAAACAGTCTCCATAATCATTCACATACAACATTCCCCTTCCTCTATATGGGCACACCTCCTACACTAAAGATCGATCCTCCTTCTTATTCTACCAATTACAGATTAGTTCCCTATACTACATCTATTAACTTTGTCTTTCTAGTTTGTCTTTTATAAGCTTGGAAGAGTTTGTCTTCATTTTTTGGATTTGATTTTCCTCCATATCTTCAAGATTTAAAATCTTCCAATTTTACATGTCATCCCAAACATAAAACCAAAAATCATTTAATTTTTTTTTATTTTTTTTTTAAACCAAGAATCAACCAAAATTAAAATCTATAATTAATCTAAATCTAATCCAAAACTTAAAATAAAATAACAAATTTAAATAAATGAAAATAATTTTATTTAAAAACTAAACAAAACTATTTTAATTCGAAAATTGAAATCGTTTTAATTAAAGTAAATGAAATAAAATGGTTTAAAAACGAATATAAAATTAAAATTGTGCTATTTTAAAACTAAAACATAACCCTCTTGATTCAGATAAAACAAAACTAAAAAAATATATATATATATATATATATAACAAATTTAAACCGAATGGGGGTGCTCTGCAGATAACTACCAATCCGAGGAGCGCTAGGTGGTAAGACTGGCCACTCACAGGTGTGTATCGCCTTGCATGCAATTTGACACCTGTTGCTCTCACTCCTCATCCAACTTGCAGCTAATTCATATACTTTTCTTCAGTTACGACTGCCTTATACTTCATAGCTTCAATATCTTCCATATACCATCCTACACAGTCGACACATGATACATTATTTAGCTGCATGATGCATTATTAGCTGCCACCTGATATAAGCTCTCATACTACCAGTCACTCTACGCTTATGGCTTTCATCTACATAACTCTTTCATCACTGTGTTGAGATAATTACTTGTTGTTCTTTCTTTTGTAATGCACCCCATTTTCGGACCGTCGGCACTTCCAGGTATGCGCATCTGTCTTACAATATGCTTTCTATATAATTGTTTCGGGATTTAGAAATGGGGGAGTTTCTGTATTCTGGGATTAGATATCTGGGAGTACAGCATCATATTATTTGTTTCTGCGCATATTGATATTTATCTAGACTGTATCTCTTATTCGAGGAAGGTTGTTTTCTTTCTATGCCATATGGACTTGTTTCATGTCTGAAAGAGCTGTTACTTGCTGGTCATGGTTTAGGACTTTTAGTTTTCAGAGCTATTGCATTATATCAAAACCATGTTCTGATTTTCGGTGTAAACTGGGGCCATGGTGGTGTGTATGTGAGAAGTTTATCTGTTGCTGTATAGTATGTCAGGATGAGGCCGCATGAGTGATTTTCTGAGGATACCTTTTTAGTCCATTTTTTCTGCCTCTCCTTAGTATCTGGTGACATTCTCTCCTGTATCTGTTTCTGGTATTGCCCTGGTTACTCTGGATCTGGTATCCGGTTTTTGATTACTGGTATATGGTTTCCGGTATGTTTTGAATTTTACCACCTTGGGTAGGGCATTATAGATTCAAATCTATTGCCTTAACTGCTTTCAAGCCATTTCAGGACGGGTGTAATTGCTGATAGTTATTATCGTCGTCGATAGTTTTGAAGGTATCCCATCTTGATGTATTTCTTGCTCTGGAGGATGTCTATCATATTTATATAAGGTGGACAGCTGGCTTGTTTTTATGTCCTTTCCTCATCGAGAATGTGCCTTTCTCATCCCGAGGCGTCCTTTGCTAGTACTTTCAGCTGACTTCTTATAGGTGAACCTTCTCTCTCCAGGTCTTTTGTTTCGACCATATCTTATCATATCTGTAGGCAGTGTACATCCTGCACCTACTTTGGACTCTCTCTGGTTTTTTGGGTCATGTCTCTACTGTTTTATTTATGACGGAATTTATGTCGGATACATCTACCACGGAGGCTATGGTCCACGCGGCCATACAGGTGGAATCCCTCCTCCTGTCTCTAATGTGGAGAATGAACTTACCGGCAAAGCTATTATAGGGGATCGAAATCACAAAAGCCATAAACTTGTTAAATCTATTTCGCCTCCTGATGCCATTAGAATTGACAGTGTTCATTTGACTGAACGCATTGATAGCCTCCATGATAAAGCTTTGATTGGCCGGTGGCATTTCCCGGAGATGAACGACCAGCAGATGAGAGAATGGCTTGAAGTGCAGTGGAAACCCATTATTGGGTATATCCCGATAATTGCCAGATTACTGAAAGAGTGGTTCTGTTTTCATTTTCTTAACACAGAAGATTTGGAATCCATTTTGAACCATCAATGGGTCTATGGTCGTATTTTTCTTGCTTTACACAGGTGGTATTTGGGATTTAATCCCCTTAGAAACACACCTTCTAATAATCTTATTTGGTTGAAGCTTCCCGGTCTGCCGTTGGAGTTATGGTCGATAGAGACATTAACTGAAATTGGTAATGCAATTGGAAGGTGTGTATATGTTGACCCCTGGTGTCGGGGGGAGAAGGACAAGCGTATTGCTTGGATTTTGATTGAAAGATCCTACAGGGGAGGCTTTCCGGAGCATATCGACATCAGCTGGAGAGAACTGTCCATTAGGCAGAGGTTAGATTTCTGGGGTGTGCCTTTTCGGTGCGCTGCTTGCCATCACACGGGGCACCTTGTTAAACAATGTCCGAGGCGTCAATCTAAAGGCCGAAAGCATCACGGTCTTACTAAATTTGTGGAGTTGCCTCATAAGATGAAGGTGCCTTCTATGGATTCGGAGAAATCGGCTTCTCCAAAATTCACTTCTCGGCTCTCCCGTGATGTTGAATTTGTAGCTGATCATCAGCCATCTCTCTCACTGCCGACGGACCCTGATCCTATATTCCGGATCTCACCGTTTATGCCTGAATTGGAAACAGCATCTGATTATGAGATCCCTCGTCCTCTTAATCCTCCAAAGGAACCTTTCATGGATCAAATTGTAACAAATCCGATCCCCATTCCTCGGCCTCCAATAGGTAATGAATCTCTGCTCATTCAGACCTCTTCTTCGCCCCATAATCAATTTACTGCACCTGGGGAGCATGGTTTAGAAGCCCGGATTTCTCCCACTCCTGCTAATTCCCCTATTTCATCGCCTATAAATTCTATTGGTAGCAATTTAGACTACCTGTTGTCCAAGAAATCACTTGCCCTCATGCCTCTCACTGTTCATAAACCTGTGACCCCTAAATCCCCTAAGATCAGCCCTTCATCAGCTAGGAATATCACAGTGAGAAGGAAAAACAATAGGGGCAATAGGCACTTCAGGGGGAGGGGAGTTGAAACTGACTGTTGTATCAGAAATTTTTCATTGGTTGACATTCCTATTATAGACATCTCTGATGACAGGCCTCTTAGAGCTGGAAAGGCCGGATTTCCTTCCAAATGAATTTCATTATATCTGTTAATATTAGAGGTCTGGGAGCAGATCTGAAATTTTTGGCCTTAAAAATTTTTTTTTTATCAACGAGCCCTAAAATCATTTTGATACAAGAGACCATGCATGATGTTTCTGTCACTGTATCCTACTTCAGGAAAATGTTTCCCCTATGGCACATCTCAGCAGTTGATGCCATAGGGCTATCTGGTGGTTTAGCGGTATTATGGGACCCACAATGGATATGTGCAAAAGCATACAGCTGCATTGCAGGCATTCTAATTTCTGCACAGAGTAGAGGGTTCAAATGTCCTATAAATATATTGAACATATATGCTCCATACAAGAACAGATCGGCATTTTGGGAAAGCCTTTTTGCATCGGAAGTTTTTGATGTTGAATCATTATTGATTGCAGGTGACCTAAATATCACTTTCAACATGGACAAATCTGGGGCATCAGTAAGCAGGATCCTATTGCTGCCAGGATTAGGAATGAATTTCTAAATAAAAATTTTATTGACATTCTCCCTCCCAATATTCTGCCCACTTGGGACAATGGAAGGAATGAAAAGGCTTACATTGCTAAGAGAATCAACAGATTCATCTTACATGTCAGCTTGATTGAATCCCTCGGCATGCATTTTTCTACTGTTGAAAATATCTTTATATCTGATCATCGGCCGATCATGCTTGGATGGAGATCTATGGGAATCAGAAAAGGTTTCCCATTTAAATTCAATAGACAATGTCTGGAGGAGCCTGATTTCAATAACACTGTAGTAAAGGCGTGGAAAGAGATGTCTTCAACAGAATCTGCTCCTTTTCATATGTCCTTCATTGATAAGATGAATGAAATCTGAAAGATTGTAAAAGAATGGCAGTTTTAGAAAAGACAAGCGAATAAAAAAGAGCTCCGGGAAATCCAAAAGGACTTGACTTTGTTGCAGATGCTATGGCATATGATTCATTGTCTTATGAAATGAGACATCGTATTAAGATTCTGCAAAAAAAGAAAATGCTAATCTTGAAACAATAAGAAACCTTCTGGCGATTGAAAGGTAGGGCAATATGGATGAAAGAAGGCGACCGAAACTCGAAATTTTTCCATAGATTTGCCAGCGCAAGAAGGGATAAAAATACAATATGGAAAATCAGTGACGGTAATGGAGGCTTTCTTTACTCCCAGTAGGATATTTCAAATGAGGCGGTGGCATATTTCAAAAAGCAATATGAAAGAATGAATAATCGCAGTTTTTAGGATATATCATGGGGAATAGAAGTATTTCCGAGGATGTTTGATAATGAGTTAAACGACCAAATTTATCAGCCTGTTACTGAGGAGGAACTACTAGCAATTATGAAATCATTCAAAAGGGACAAGAGCCTCGGTCCAAATGGCTGGTCAATTGAGTTTCTCATACATTTCTATGATATCATCAAGGATGACCTGTTGAAGATGGTGGAAGATACCAGAATAAAGGGTAGTATCAGCAAGCATCTTTGCTCCACCAATACCACCCTCATTCCCAAAAAGGGGGATGCCCAGACTTTCCAGGACTTTTGGCCGATATCGTTGTGTAATATATCCTTCAAGATAGTTTCAAAGATCATAGCTGAGAGATTGAAGGGAGTATTGTCAGAATTTTTAACAAAAGAACAACATGGGTTTCTAAAAGGGAGATGATGCAGTCGCTGGTACACAAGAGGCATTATATGTTATTCATTCAAAGAAAAGTGAAGCGGTTATTATCAAAGTCGACCTCAGGAAGGCGTACGACTGCCTAGATTGGGGCTACATCAGGTGTTTGCTTGCAAGAATTGGGTTGAGATCCAATATGATCAATTGGATCATGGCATGTGTTGAACCTGTGGAATATGCAATCATCGTCAACGGCATACCTTCCCCATTCTTCCGTGCAGAGAGGGGCCTGTGGCAAGGATGCTCTCTCTCTCCGCTATTATTTATTCTGGCGATGGATACTCTAAGCCTGCATATCAAAAAGGCTGTAAATGAAAATTCGTGGCGCCCCCTCAAAATCTGCAGAAACATTTTCTTATCAAATAATTTATTTGTTGATGATATCATATTATTCACCATGTTTTGCAGGGTCACTTGGTTGCGATTCTATGTTATTATGGAAAATTTTCAAATGGCTACGGGTCTACAAGTTAACCAGGAGAAGTCTACTATCTATCATTATGATTTAAATCAGGAAGATGTTCTATGGCTATCAGAACTGTTTGGAATGAAAGCATAGTCTATCAGATGTGGCATAAAGTACCTGGGCTTCCAGATTAAAGCTAATGGCTACTCGAAATCCGATTGGAGTTGGATTTTGGACAGATTCTACAGGAGAATTTATGCATGGGAGTTTAGATGCCTTTCCTTAGCAGGGAGAATAATTTTAGTGCAAACAGTATTAAACCAACTTACTGTTTACTGGGCGCACCTATTTCTTCTACCGGCGAGTATCATTAATAGCATGAATAGATTATCAACTAATTTTATATGGGGGGGTCAAGCTGAAAGGAGGAAATTTCATCTTATAAGACTCGCCAGTATTTCATTACCAAAGAATATGGGAGGCTGGGGCTTATCCAATTTGCGCTCTTTTGGAAGAGCTCTACTGTGCAAGTCGTTATGGAGAGCTATTAAGGGTGAGGGTCCGTGGAGTCACATGATTCGGATGAAGTATTTAGGCAAGAAGAGCTTTCAGTTCTGGTACAGGAAAGGTTCCATTGGTGCTTCATATGGATCTCCAATCTGGCTTAGTTTCCGCAGGATTGAATCATATTTCTTAAAGAATTTAATCTGGCATTTTCAAACTGGAAATAAAATTCTTATTGGCAAAGACCGTTTCAAATGTGGTGCTGAAGATTTAAATATACCTGAATCCTTACTGAAGTATTTTCACAGAAAAGGCATATTTTACTAGGACAGTTTGATAGCTGAATGGCATGGCCCAATCCCGCGGTGGAAAGATGCTGGTGAGTTGCAAATGTCATAAGAGATTGCACAACAATGGCTTAGCATTAGGACGGGTCTTCGGAACTGCGGCATTTTCCGATCAAGGGAATCAGACTTCCTTACTTGGAACATATCGAAAGAGATAAATGCCATGACAGTAAAAGAGGTTTACCATCATATGATAATGCAGCAGTCTCCCGGCTCCCCTATTTTTCCTCAGATTTTCTGGAAGGATGGCTGCCCATCGAAAATGATCCTATTTGCTTGGCTTGCTTTTCACAATAGAAATTTAACATGGGAGAATTTAATGAAACGTGGATGGCATGGCCCAAATATTTGTTCATTATGCAGATCAGACGGGGAAACTAATGCTCATATATTTTTGAAATGTAAAAAGACAAAGCAGATATGGCTGGCATTAGAAAAAGAATTTGGTTTTCTGCATTGCACACAGGACACAATTCATGAATGGATTCTATGGTGTAGCGGACAGAAAGAAACATGGCAAAGGATCTGTATTCTTTCCCTGTGGAACATATGGAAATGGCGCAACCACAACATCTTTAAAGACGCAATCTTATCATGTTCGGAAATCATCGATAGGATTTCTGTAAATTTGGAAACTCTCCCACAGAAGACTACCAAGCATAAGAAGATTATACCAGATCTGCTATCATCGGATCACTCATCTTTTCCTGTCGCGTTTTTCGACGGGGCCACTCAGCTGGGTACATGTGGATGTGGGTTTATCATTATGATGAATGAATATACACATTTCTCCACATACTGGAACGGAGGTTTCGGCTCCAATAATAAGGCAGAAGCCATCGCTCTTGCTGGTCTCTTAAAATTATGTCTCTTCCTTGATATACAACAGGTATCAATTTTTGGAGATTCGAAAGTATTGGTTGATTCGGTAACAAGGAAAAATCATATTTTGGCGCCACACCTGGCTGGCTGGAGGGATAGGATCAACTATTACTGGGGCTGCATGGCTGGCAGTTCTATTGAGCACATCTACAGGGACAAAAATTCGAAAGCTGATGCACTTTCTAAATTGGGGCTCGTATCTTCACCTGGTATATGGTATTTAGAGATTTTCTCTGAGGGCGAAACCTTCCAGATCCACGATTTTACATTCCCGAACTTCTAGTCTCTGATGATCTTCATGTCAATCTACCTCAATCTGCATATGTTTTTATTATGTATTTACATATTGCCTCTCTATACTATGTGAACCGTGATAGTATAGAGGACATATGTTTGAATTTAGATTTTGATGTGCTGTGAACCATGATATTCCCCACTTGCACATCTTATGAGCTTAAGTCTAATTTGACAAATGGCCTTTTTAGACCATCTCAGATGTATTCACATTTTGGACTTTTATATCTCTCATATAATATAAAGCTTTTTTCGTTCTGAAAAAAAAAAATAAAAATAAAAAAAAATAAAAAAATAAAAAATGGTTGGCCGCAACCAAAAACCTACCTCTAGAAGAACAAACTTATCTCCCAAATGGTGCATTGGATCGCAAAATTTCCAGGTGTGAACTAACTTGGGGTATTGCCAAAAAAACCCATATTTTGAACTTTCAAAAATTTTCCTAGTTTGATCAAAAACTAAGTCGGAAATTGGTCACTTCACTGTAATTTTTCCCCTTTTTTTCTTATTGCGTGTTTTCAATTTTGTCGCGAATCAAATCCTGCAACAAGAAGATACAAGATTAGCCATCGAAAATCTTCAACGTAGAACAATGAAATCTTTGTCAAAGCCAAAATTGATAATAAAAAAATGGACTTCAATATCCTTTTCTGGCCATTGAAACTTTGAGGACACTTCTAGAACGTCATAGTTGATTTGGTAGAAAAAGAATGTTGTAAGGTTGGTGATCAGACCTACAATAGAATCAAAATACCCTATAAATCTTTACCGATCTTCGAATCTTGGAAATAGCGGATTAAATTAGGTAAAATAAAGGAAGAGTGGTTTTGGTGATCTGGGCATTACTCTAAAATCAAAGGGGCTTTACGCAATGAACTTTTGAAATATCATATGTGTTTGTGGCATACTTAACAATACTCCTAATTTCACTATATATTAGAAAATATTTTTAAAAGCCACATTATTTAACCTCTACTAATACAAACCCAATACACTTTCCCAATTTAAAAAACCCCTACTTTCACTAGATATTGTATGTATCCATTTTCATTAACATTTTTTATTCTTTTTTATATTTTTTCATTAACTTTGAGCTCCATGTTTCTTACCTACAAATATAAAAATTCATTATCTCTTATTATATGCTTAATATATTATGTCATTTTTTCTTCAATATATATTCCTCAATATGAACGCAGGTGATATGGTATTGCTCCCCAAGTGAAATTTCCATGTCTGAAATTGACTCTTAACAAACCATAAATCACACATCAATTCTCAAAAATCTAACTAGACAAACTAATTAGTATGACTATGAGAAAAACCCATGTCTTGGATTTCTCATATTCATCCCAATACGACTGGAATCTGCGCATGTTAGTTCTGAATTTATTTTTTTGTTGATTTTTTAATTTTGTTGGTTGGGGATAAAATCCCACATTGGTCAGGTGTAGGAACTCCATGGTGTTTTTATATTTCATGGCACATATTTTCATTTGATGCATGGTGCACCTATATTTCTCCTCTTGGTGGCTTGGTGCTTGATGTGTGTTGTAGTTAGTGTGATGATTTGATATGTTTTTGAAAGGTATGCCTTAAATATTTTTAATATACATTATATTACATATTAAATATAATATTTATAAAATTTAATATATATATATATATATATATATATATAATGTTTTATGTAAGAATGATTGTATGTTGATATATTCAAGAAAGAGCACGGGAGGTTGCGGAAAACTAGGGCAGGAAGCTTCTGCGCGAGGGTTTCTCCATGGACGGGAGCAAAGGAGGGAGCTCCACTCCCTCCTTCAGAGAGGTAGTGGCTAACAAGGGCAAGAAACCCCTGGATTCAGGCAGAGGTAACTCGACGGCAGAAGAAGAAAACAGGGACAAGGAAACAGTAAGCAACAAGGAGAAGAAAAATGATGGTACAAAAGACAAGGAGGAAAATGACAAAAAACAGGAAACAGCAAACAAGAACCAAAAGGGACCGTGCAAGCCCAAAGCTGATATCACGCCCAGAGTAATCTTAAATAACCCAGAGCTGCAGGCCCATAAGGAGCACATGCAGACTCATGCTATCATATGCAAATTCATGGGACTATGGCCCACCGAAAAGGCGTTACAAACATGGATTAGAAACCACTAGAAGCCTAAAGGAAGCATTGATCTTCATCTAGGATCCAAGGGTTTTTTCACTGTGGTGTTTGCAAACATTGAGGACAAAGATAGAGTGTTTGAATATGGGCCCTACTTCTTTGCAGCAACAGGGCTCTATATGCAGCCGTGGATGATGAACTTCGTGCCGGAGTGGGAAACCTTTACCTCCATCCCGGTTCGGGTAAGACTCTATTCGCTACCTCTAGATTATTGGCAAATAGAATCACTAACAGCTATAGGCAATAAATTAGGGAGGTATGTCAAAACTTCGGAAGCCACAAGAAGGGGAAAATACACCTCCTTTGCCAGGATTTGTGTAGATATGGACCTATCTGGAGCACTTCCGGATGAGTTGATATTGGAGGTTTATGATGAGGAATGGGTGCAGACAGTTGACTACGAGCATATTCCTTTTAGATGTCGAAAATGTCATGAACATGGGCACCTTCTTAGGGACTGCCCTCTCAGTAAGATAGAGAGCAAAAACAATCCCAACACAATGAAAGAAACAGAGGGCTTTCACAAAGTAACTCATAAAGGGAGAAATGGTAAAAAAGGGCCAAAACAACACCAAAGCGGAGATCAAAAAGTGAGGCCGAACTAGTTCCAAGTTCTTGAAGAGGAGGAAGATACAGCAGTTGAAAATCAAGTAATTAAGGATGGATATGTTAAGCAGGACAAGGGAGAAGAACAAGATCAAGAAAAGGTAAATGAAAAGCAGAAAGAGATCATGATGAATGAATCAGAGATGGATATGGATCGGGAAATGACTCAGAGCGAGATGGAAATGGAGGACAATGAGTTGCAAGAGATTCTTGACAGAGAAAACCTAGATCTAGAAGGGTTCTTGAGTAAGGGAACGACGGGAGGGGTAGAATCCCTACCACAAGAAGAATGCAATCGAATAAGGCAGTTATTCTTATGGAAAACTCAGGAAAAGAACTTAGGTGAAGATTACAGCTTGGAAAAACAAACCAACCATGGAATAAAAGCAGTAAAATCGAATCCAGGATTAGCTCCAAAAATCCCAGGGAAAAAAAGAGGCAGAAAAAAGCAGAACGAGCTACTAATGGAATGTGGAAAGCTCATGATAGACTCAGGTAAGATGAAAGATCTAAACAGTTACTCCTTTACCAATCTGTAATTATGAAGTTTACAACATGGAACTTCAGAGGTCTAGGAAGCAAAAGAAAGCAGAGAATTTTGAATAATAGAATGAAGCAGGTAGCCCCAGATATAATCTTTGTCCAAGAAACGAAATGTTCTTTTCAAAAGATAAGACAAATACATAGCAAATGGCTCAGCAGATATGAGTTCATAGAAGTCAAAGCAGAAAATACTTCAGGAGGTATCCTTATCCTCTAGAATCCCCAAAAAATAGGTATTATTGATGCGGAGGCATCAAGGAATTATTTATCAGTTGTTATTCAGCCTGTAGGTGACAGGAACGCTTATCTAGTAACGAATGTTTATGGCCCTCAAAGGCTAGATGACAAAATCAAGTTTATTGATTCCTTAGTAGACCTCCGAAACAGATTTGCAGGGCTACCGTGGGTTATAGGAGGAGATTTCAACATGATTAGATCTCTCTCGGAAAAAAAGGGGGTACAAGAGCACTAAACAAAGATTCCTCAGCTTTCCAATGTTTTTTTGAAAACATGAAGCTGGTGGACATTGAAACAAACAATGGCCTTTGTACATGGAACAACAAAAGAGGAGGAGATTCTCAGGTAGCTTCCAAGCTGGACAGATTCATGATCTCTGAAGAGCTCATGCTTCTTGACAAGGAAATAATAGCGGATATTCTTCCTTTTGGAGGCTCAGATCACTGGCCGATTCAGATGGAGATCATGGGCATTGGCACCCCAAGGAACAAATCGTTTAGATTTGAAAATATATGGTTGTCACACCCAGATTTCTACAGCAATATTGAAAATTGGTGGGTTGAAGACCTGCAGATTCAGGGATCTTCTATTTTCTTGGTGCATAAAAGACTAAAGCACATTAAGCAGAGGCTAAAGGAATGGAACCAGAAGGAATTTGGTAATATTTTCACAAGTAAAAAAATTGCAGAAAACAAAATTCTGGAGCTCAATCAAGATTTGATCAGAAATGGCTTTGACAAAGACAAAAATGAGCTAGCAGAGAAACACCAACAAGAGTGGGAAATGTTGTGCAAACAAGAGGAAATTTTTTGGAAACAAAAATCTAGGGTTCTATGGCTGAAAGAAGGAGAACGTAATACCAAATTTTTTCACAGATCTACCATTGCGAACAGAACTCACAACAGAATCTCTTCGATCAAGGATGAAAATGGCCAAATTCATCATTCCCATGAGGAGATAGATGCAGTGTTAGTAAAGCATTTTAGGGACATTGCCAAAGAAAACGTCTCTGAAAGAGAACCTTTCATCAAGGACATAATTAAACATATACCTAAACTAGTCTCCAGAGAGGATAACTGTAATCTTAATAGACCTATAACTGAAAAGGAGATCAGTGAGGTCCTCAAGGAAATGCAAAATGGCAAGGCACCAGGGCCGGATGGTTTTAATGTGGATTTCTTTAAAATCTGTTTGGCTATCGTTAAAAGGGACAGAGTGGAGATTGTGGAAGACTCCAGAAGGAACAAGACCATCTTGAAAGCTCTCAGTACTTCCTTTATTGCCCTTATTCCAAAACAAGACAATGCTCAAACTCCAGAGAGATATAGGCCCATCGCCTTATGCAATGTTGTCTACAAGATAATTTCCAAAGTTGTGGCTAACAGACTCAAACCCCTGCTGCCCAGGCTTATCTCCGGGGAACAAACAGGGTACGTAGAAGGAAGGCAAATTCAGGACAACATAATTCAAGCTCACGAGGTGGTTCACTCGTTAACATGCAACAAGAGAGTGGGCATGATCATGCAACTGGACATAGCCAAAGCTTATGACAAAGTAAATTGGATATACATCAAAAAAGTGCTCACAGCATTTGGTTTTGATCATAATTGGGTCAGCTGGGTCATGGCCCTGGTGACCTCTTCCAGCTTTTCAATTTTCGTGAATGGCTCTCCTTCTGAACTTTTTCTCCCTTCCAGGGGTCTTAGACAGGGAGATCTGCTCTCTCTGTTTCTCTTCGTCCTCATGATGGAAGGGTTGGGGCATTCTATCAAACATGCAAGAGAAACAGGAAAAATTCAAGGACTCCAACTCTCAGAGAATGGGTAGGTTCTGATGCATCAACAATTTGTGGATGATACCATGTTATAAGGAATTCCCACTGTTAAAGAAGCACAGGCCTACAAGCAAATTTTGAAGGACTTTGTGAAGGCTACAGGTATGGAAGTCAACCTTACTAAATCAAAAGTCTTTTTCTTTAACACTCATATCGCCATCCAGAGAAACATCTCCAGAATTTTAGGCTTTCAAAAAGAATCCCTTCCTTCTAAGTATTTGGGAATTCCTCTTACAGCTAAACCCCAACACAAGAGCATTTGGGATCCACTAGTTACTAAAATGCAAGACAAGGTCAGGAAATGGACAAATAGAAATCTAAATTTAGTGGGCAGGCTAGTGCTTACTAAAGCAGTTCTCCAAGCTATCCCTATCTTTATTCTATCACTCCTCCCAGCTCCATTAGGAGTCTTACAGCATTTTCGGAATATTAAACGAGATTTTCTGTGGGGCAAAGAGGAAACAAGGAAGAAATGGGCTTTGGTCTCATGGGAAAATATCTACAAACCCAAAAACCAAGGAGGCCTGGGTTTGGACAATCCAGAGATTCTTAACAAGGCTCTCGGAGAAAAACTTTGGTGGAGGTAGGTTAAGGATCCTAAAGCTCAATGGGCAAGCATCTGGAAGGAAAAATATGCCAATGCCTGGCCGGCTTCTGATATAATACGTATGACAGGAACAGTGAAAGTCTCCCCCATATGGAATAAGTCTTGGGAGAACAGAGAAGTGGTTCAAAAAAATAGTTTCTGGGAAATCAGAGAGGGAGATCTGGCACTTTTCTGGGAGGACAAGTGGCAACAAGAACCTAATCTTCTAAGGGAAGAATTTGTAGGCCTCAAGCAAGAGACTGACAATCAAGGATTAGTTAAGGTGAAAGACTTTTGGGAAAATCCATAGAATACAGGAAAGTGGAGAAATTGGAAAAAAATAGAGAGCAGAGAGGATAGAACCCTCAACAGTAAAGCTGAGTCCCTTAAGAGCATGCTGGATCAGAGAATAATTCTAGTAACGAAAGGGCAGGATCAATTGAGATGGGGCAACAACAAAGAGGGAAACTTCAACATCAAGGAAGCTAAAGGTCTTCTCCTTGATCCGGACCCACAAGCTCCAAATAATATTTGGTAGAAGCTTTGGACGCAGAAAGGCTGGATGAAAATCAAACTCTTCATTTGGTTAGTTAACCACTGGAAAATCTTAACCTGGGACAACCTCAAAAAAAGGGGCATGTTGGGACCCTCCAGATGCCATCTTTGTGAAACCCAAGAGGAGACCATCGAGCATCTTCTCAACAGCTGCATTTTCACAGACAAGATTTGGGATTTCTTTACCAACATCTATAAACAGTCTAATAGAGACAAAGATTGTATTGGTAACACCCTAAACAAATGGAGGAACAAGTTTTCTGATAATGAAGTTCTCAATTCTGCCTGGGATCTCTTGTCAGGTTTCATTATATGGAATGTGTGGAAAGAAAGGAACAAAAGAATTTTCAAAGAGGTAAAGAATGACTCTCTTAGCCTGGTGAAGCTTATTGTAAAACAACTTAAGGAGACAGTTGGTACCACCGTTAGGAATCTCCCCAAAATTCCTCCCTCAGTCGAAGGATTGAGAATCCTTCAGCTGTTAGACATGCAAGGGCTTATTCCTCAAGACCTAGGCAGGAAAGCAAGATGGAGAGAGGCAACAGAGGAACTCTGGCATCCTCCCCCTGAAGGTTTTTTAAAGTACAATATAGATGGAGCTTCCAAAGGCAACCTAGGGGAGGCTGGCTTTGGGGGAGTACTAAGGGATAAAATAGGTAGAATAACTACCCTCTTCCATGGATACCTAGGAAAAGCCACCAACAACATGGTGGAACTAATGGCTTTGGAACAATGCTTAGAATTTCTGATACATAAAAATTGTCAAAATGTCATAATAGAGGCAGATTCAGAGTTAATCATCAACGCAGTCAGAAGAATTAGTAATGGATCAGGGCCGGAAAAAATCACAAAACACTAGAGGTTAACGAGGGTTCTTCAGAGAATTCAAGTTCATCTACAGAAGCTTCGTACCCTCAAATTTATACATGTGAAAAGAAGAGCCAACAAGTTGGCAGACATTCTTGCCAACCAAGGAGTAGACTGCAAGAATAGCGCAACCTTATGGAGGTGGGACACATTGGAGCAAAGCAACCTGAAACAACTCTGTCACAACCAGGCGGAGGAAGATATTGAAGTGTACAGAAGCAAAATAACAGAAACCAATTAGTGATGAACAAAGGTCAGAGGGTTGCTCAAGAGTGGACTAAAAGGTTCAGTAAGGACGATCTGCCAAGGTTAGCGATTAAGCTAACAACGTGCAGGTTTATTCTCCATGTTGGGAGTCAGAGTTGCCCAGATCGAAGAATGCATCATCTCATTCTGAAACATCACCTCAGGTCCTTGCCTGTCGGCGGGCTCATTGGCAGGTGTTTCCTTTTTTCTTTTGGTTCCGGAAGTCAAGGCGCATCGTTTGGCGTCCATTGCGGTCACAAAACTGAATTTTCCTGTCCGGAAACTGCTTATCGGTGGGGTAATGGTATGCTGGCGATCGCATGCCCCAAAGGTGGTTTCCAGTTTTTCCCATTATGGCAGCGATCACAATCAATGGTTGACACGTGGCAATGGGGTCGGTGGGAATACCACTCTCATCGCACACTATTGTCCGAGCTTGTTGGGGTCGCGATATGTTCCAAGACCGTCCGATCTTATGTTGCGAAGCGAAGGTTGGGATGACTCGTGCAGTTTGGTGTACGAGCTTGTTATATGTCGCACGACTTTCCATTGTGATGTTAAAAACGGCCTTGGGATAGGGTTAGTAAAATCAATGGTTAAGATTAATGAGACACGTTGTCCGCAGGTTGTACTCATCCTCTTGTACGGGGTGTGTTTCTCTTGCGGCATTTGTAATTAAAGCAGCTGGTTAGTTTTTTGTTTGGAATAGTAAGTCTTTTTACTCTTGGCGGGATGCTTTAGTTCTTTGTGGATTGGGACTTTCCTTGTCCATCCTCAGTTTCTCGAGTGGGGTGTTAAGTGGCGTAGTTTTTTTTTTCTGATTGGTTCTTCAGCTCTCTTTTGAGAGTTTTGGGGTTTTTTCGTTGGGATTGGGGCTAGTTCCTCTCGCCCGGTTTTAGTTTTTGCAGGCTTTCTCCTCGGTCCTTAACTCTTCGAGGATTGTTGTACTCTATGTATTTTATTTGATGATTATTGAAATAGAAGGTCCGATTCTTGCTTTAGCAAAAAAAGATTGTATGTTGATATATTTTAAATATTTTATTTTATTTTTATTTTATAATATTTTTTAACTTAAATTTAAAAGCAACAAGGTATGGGGAGATGTATTGGTGTAAAATGATAATTTTGTAACTATATTTAAATTTAGTTAATAAACACATAAAAACTAAATAGTTATAATAAACTTGCAATATAATAAGATTCTTAACTACTGATATTCATCCCATTTTCTTTGATCTTAAATTAATTTTTTTCGAAAGGTGGAAAAACCTATCAAACTCAGTTGTCAAACCAATAGTGAGGACAGCCATCTCTGGCTGCTATCCGCGAATGTCGGTTGACGCATCACAGTTATCAAGGAAAACCACGCCACCTGGAATAACCCGCTGGTGGTCCGTAAGGGAGCAGGCTTTCACTCCTGCCATATGCCTCTGGGTCTTGGGTCGTTAACTTGTTTCCTTACGTCCGAGGAAGACGAGCTCTTAGCCAAGCATAAGCAGTTTTTGGGCATACTCCAGGCCCATTAAATTATAAAAGAAAACTTAACAAACAAAAATTAATAAATTGGATAAATATAAAGTACAAAACCATGGGCTCTAATAAAACCATGTGCAAAAACTAGTAGATTAAATAAATATAAAATACAAAACAATCGGCTACAACCAAACCATGGGTGATAACACTTCTCTCAAAATTTACTTTAACACAATTAAATTCAACGACTATTGACACCTAATCATTGGGATTTGGTGAATATATGTAAATAATGTAAATAGTAAATAATGGAGAATAGGAATATAAAGAGACAATGGGAGGTGAAACCCAAGAGTCTCTCCCTGCTTATATATATCCATGAGCAATATCAATGAAAAGACACAATTCCTTTTGAGGAGTTACCTCTTGGGCTGACATGGTACCAGAGCACACGTCCCAGCCACTATTTTTGGCTTCCTTCCTACTCTTGTAACTCCTTCTTTTCTTTGTTCTGCATTTCTACAAACTGGCATATCCTTGCCAATTTTTGTGGATTCTATTCTAATTATTAAAGAGTCGATTTGTTGCATTGAGACATTTTTTTGCCTCCTGTGAAGACTGGAGCGAGTTGCTGGGTTGAATGGTGTGTTGTGGTTAGTGCATTGAAGTCGAAGGTGCTATAGTGCGGTTATTGCCTGGAGGTGACTTGGTGACTTGGATTACCTCTTGCACAAATGGTGTTATGTAAGAACACTATTGAATGGAATTGCATGTAATGTGTTATTTTCCGGGCACTGAATAGAGTTAAACATCGGATTTTATGTGTGAGGGGTCCTCCTCTCCTCCGTCCAGATGTGTGTATATTGTGATTGTATTGGCGTGTATGCAGTGGTATATAACACATTGCAAACACATCACATACCCACCTCGGCTACAGCACCCTCGACCTCTCCCCTTCAACAGTCAGCACCCTTCGATGTGAGTGCCATACTCGGCCTCCATACGTTGCCATACCAACCTCCATACCCTCAGCCTCTCCCCTTCAACAGTCAGCACCCTTCGTTGTGAGTGCCATACTCGGCCTCCATACATTACCATACCAACCTCCATATGCCTCGGCCTCTCCCCTAAATCCGCTCTCCCATACATATATATACCACACCTCCGTTGGTAACACAGTTAATAACGCTAGCCATATATCTCTGCATAGTTAACACTACGCCTCTGGTTATATATCTCCACCCTTCCGCCATATACACCCTCCCCTAAATACTCCCTCCCCCATATATACCCTCCCTCGTATACCACTTCCCCCAAGTAATATCTTTGTTTTAATATATCAAAGTTCATTTTTCTACACATATTACCATCAGAAGTGCAATTTCATATAGTATATTGGCAGCAGAAGTACATTTTTTTTACAGTACACACATTTAAAATGTTTTCATTGATATCTATTGTTGGAGTAGTTCTCTCGAGAAGACAGGACTATCTTGAATGGTCAAGGAATATAAAACACACTCTCGTTTTCAATGATTTGTAGAAAGGTGTTTGTGTTGAAGAAGGAGATAATGAACCTGCAAAGCCCACCTCAGATAAGGAGATCACCATTTGGGAAAACAAGAACAGTAAGGCCTATGCCTTGATTGCAGCATATGTAAATGAAGAGGTGAGTCGCCATATTTCACCATTTTCAAATGCTTTTGAAGCCTTACAGAAGTTGAAGGAACTCTATGACTCACACTTTGAACTTGAAGTTGTCCAATTGATGATTAAATTGTTCAGTCTTGAATTGAAAAATGATGATCCTCTTGCTTTAGCATCAGAAGTAAGATCTATTATGCATGATATCAAAACCACTGATGTTCAACTAGACATTCCTCTCATAGCTTTTGTCAAGGCACTATATCCCACTTATTCAAATTATCTTGAGTCATTGCAAGCAAGTGGAAACCTCAAGGAGATTACCTTTGACTCCCTTGTGAAGAAATTTGTTGAGAGAGAGAAGGCTTTTGGGAAGAAGACAACTCCTCAATCTTCTGAAGAAGTTGTGTGTCTTGCACATAGAGAGAAGAATCATGCTCAAGATTCTTCTAGAGGAAGAGGTGGTCGAAGAGGAAGAGGAAGAATAAATTTCAGAGGCAGGGGGGGCAGACACTCTCAAGGAGAAAAGTATGATCTTCATTGCATACGTTGCAATAGAGATGGACATGATGCATCTACATGTAATATTCCTTGGGACAGAATTGAGCAGGAAAGAAATCAAGCCTAAGATAAAACCAATGGCAAAGAGAAAGGTAAAGCACCTGAATCCGCTCACTATGTTGTGGCACATTGTAATATTGGAGTAACTGAAAACTTGTTCAGTGCTTCACTTTCTTCTTGGAAAAATGATTGGTTGCTTGATTCGGGGGCAACTTGCCACATGACTTTTAGAAGAGATTTTTTTGAATAATTTACTAACAATTTTGATGGATCAATATACTTTGCATACAAATCAAAACTCAAGGCATCAAGGCTTGGCACCATCAGGCTCAAATTGCTTGGTCTTCTAGACTTTCTTCTGTGTGATGTTTTATATCTCCCACAGCTGAGGAGAAACTTGTTGTCCTTGGTACACATCTGCCAGCAAGGACACTCCATTCATATGTTTGATGGCAAGGTTGAGGTCTAAAAAGCATCAGATCACTCACTTGTGCTTATGGGGATAGAAGAAGAAAGACTTCTGAAGCTGCAAGGTAACTTTGTTCGTGAACAAAACTTCTCATATAGTTCTCATTTTGATGAAGGTACATTTCCATCAAGTCTTTTATGGTATGTTATATTTGGACACTTTAACTATCACAACCTTCGCTTGTTGAAGAAAAATGGTGTTACTAGTTTGCCTACAATTCCTAGGAAACTTAAGCAATGTGATGCTTGTATTCTAGGAAATCATAGCAAACAGTCTTTTCATGATTCACATTCCAAAGCACATAGAGAACTTGAACTCATTCATTCATATTTATGCTATCCAATGCTTGTTCCTTCTACAAATGGAAATAAATATATGATGGCATTTATTGATGACTACACCAGAATGTGTTGGGTTTATTTATTGAAGAACAAACCTGATGCTTTTCAAACATTCAAGAACTTTCATACATGGATTGAAAATGATGCACAATCTCATATTAGCTCTATTCACACTGATAATGGAAAATAATACACTTCAAATGAATTTGAAAACTATCTTCTCCAGCATGGGATCAAACATCAAACAATTTTGCCTTATAATCTCCAACAGAATGGAGTAGCGGAAAGAATGAGCAAGACAATCTTAAATATGGTAAGTTCCATGATGTTTTTCAAGAATGTAAAATTGGTGTTTTGGGCTGATGCAATTCTATGTGTTGTGTATGTAAAGAATAGATGTCCATCTAACTATATTAGAAACAAGACTCCTTATGAAATGTGGTATGACCACATTCCTTCAGTAAAGCATCTCAGTGTCTTTGGCTCCACCTATTATGCCTTGATACCAAAGGAACTAAGAAACAAACTTGGTGCAAGGAGTCATAAGTGTATCTTCTTAGGGTATTCAAATACCTCCAAAGCATATCATCTCTATGATGAAGTTGATAAGAAGTTTGTTGTATCTAGAGATGTAATCTTTCTTGAACCTTCCAAAGCTGACAATGTTGTTGAGTGGCAACTTGATCGCTTGGATAGATTCGAACATGCAAAATCATTTCAAGAATTTGATAATCAAATTCCACATCTTGAAGGGGGGATTCCTATACTGGATCAATCTGTGGAATCTTCTTCTGAAACACTCTCTCCCCCACATGAAGCTCCAACCACTGATGATTCTTTGAGTGATGTGATTGACATAATTGGGAGACTCAATCTTGATCCAGTCCCAACTCAGTCAACTGAGCAACCTGGACCATCTCAGAAAGGTCCTCCAAAATGGCTGAGAAATACACTTGAAAGTGTTCTTCCAGATGAGGTTGGAAAAAGAGGAACAAGAAATTCAACCAGGCAAAATGGAGGTGATGTAGACGATTCTGATTCATCTGTTGATATGGATGTTTCTTATGATTGTGAACTGAATTTGTCTATAGATGTTGAACCAACTTACTTCAAAGAAGTCGCTTCTCATGATGAATGGAAAGAAGCGATGCAGAAGGGATATGATGCATTGATAAAGAATGGCACTTGGAAGCTGGTTGATCCTCCATTGAGAACCAAACCAATTGGCTACAAGTGTGTCTACAAGAAAAAATATAAAGTTGATGGCTCACTTGACAAGCACAAAGTCAGGCATGTGGCAAAATTTTTTGCACATAAGGAATGGGTTGATTATGAGGAGACTTTTGCCCCCGCAGCAAAATGGGCTACCATCTAGACACTCTTTGCCTTGGCAGCTTAGAATGATTGGAAAGTCCATCAAGTGGATGTAAAAATTGCTTTCTTGAATGAAGATTTGAAAGATAATGTTTTTATGTCCCAACTAGAAGCATTTGTTGTGAAGGACCAAGAACACAAAGTATGCAAGCTTGTGAAATCCTTGTATGGCCTCAAGCAAGCACCGCGAGCTTGGTATGAAAAGTTAACTGAGCATCTTCTCAGACTCAACTTCAAACATTATGATCTTGATGATGCAACTTTATTTGTCAAGAAAGTTGGCAAAACAGCTGTATATCTTGTGGTGTATGTATATGATCTTTTGATGACAGGGAACATTGAGAGCTATATTACATCCATAAAGAAGGAATTTAGGAAAGGTTTTGAAATGGCTGACTTGGGCTATGTTCACTACTATCTTGGTATTGAAGTAACTCAACATCTGAATTTTGTATTCCTCTCTCAGAAGAAGTACATTAGAGATCTGTTGAACAAGTTTGACATGGATGAGTGCAATCCTTTGACTACTCCAATGGAATAAAACTTGAAGCTCACATCCATTGAAGGAAAAGAATTTGAGGATGACACAAAGTATAGACAACTTGTAGGAAGTCTCAACTACTTGACTACTATCATACCAGACATTTCATTTGTTGTTGGAATCCTCTCCAAGTTTATGCAAAAGTTTTGTAACGAACATTGGTCTACTGCAAAAATATTTGTAAAGTAATCAAAGGGAACTCAAGACTTTTGACTCAAGTATAAACAGGTGGGTGAATTCAGCTTAATTGAATACTCTGATTCAGACTTCGATGGAGACAAAGAAACTGGGGGATCTATTTCAAGTTATGCTATGAGTCTTGGATCAGGAACTATCTCTTGGAGATCACGCAAATAATCAGTTCCAGCAGATTCCACAACAGAGGTGGAATATGTGGCAAAATCTTAAGCAACAAAGGAAATTATGTGGCTCAAGAAAATTCTAGAAGATTTGCAGGTGAAATAAGTGCATTCAACTCCACTCATGATTGACAACACCTCTATGATAAATTTGGCCAAGAACCCAAAGTTCCATGATCGAACGAAGGACATCAATACAAAATACCATCTGATTCAACATCATGTTGAGGACAAGGTAATCCATCTATTCCATTGTTCCACTAATGAGTAGATTGCAGACATCTTCGCCAAAGTGCTTGGAAGAGAAAAGTTCGAAAGGTTCAGAACGATGCTTGGACTCACCAACATCCCTTCTGATTAAGGGGGGGAATGTTGACACCTAATCATTTGGATTGGATGAATATATGTAAATAATGTAAATAGTAAATAATGGAATATGAAGAGACACTTAGAGCTAAAGCCCAAGAGTCTCGCCATGCTTGTATATATCCATGAGCAATCTCAATGCAAAGACACTTCGTTTTGAGGAGTTACCTCCTCGCCTGACAACGACTAAAAAGGAATGGTTTATTCAAGTTATATTTATATGTGATATTTAATTTAATAGAAATTATAAATAAAAAAAAATCATAATTTAATAATATTTTTAAAATTAGTTAAGATTAATAAAAAATAACTAATACTAATGTAGGATAAATAAATTTGACCATCAAAATTTTCATAGTAATAAATTTACTATACAAAATATGCCCCTGGTCCATTAAACTACGATATGTGTGTGTGTGTGTGTGTGTGTGTGTGTGTGTGTGTGTGTGTGTGTGTAAAAGCACCTCATGTGTTTTTTAGGGTGCAGAATCCATTTATGCATTCAAAAGTGTATTTTAAACTACAAGAAATCACAATCTTGTTACAAATTGTATCGCTAGATTGCAGCCAAAAAATCATTTCCTCTTTTAGTTAGACTAAGTCGAATTAAGTTTAAGATAAAAATTAATTTATATTAATTTACAAGTTTAAATTTCAACAATTAATAATTAATAATTTTTAAAATAATAAATAAATATTTATTATATTTTTATTTTTCAAAATTTTCAACATAAATTACTATTAATATATTATAATTTATATTAGTTTATAAAAATAATATTTAGCAAACAAAACATTAGTACTTAAGTATATTTGAGACATGAAATAAAAGCTAAAATTATATTATTTTTAAAACCAACCTAGATCCATTTTCCTTGGGGAAAAAACTAGTCTAGATCCATCTTAACTCAGGATCTACTAAGCGTCGAGAGGGATCAAATATATTGAGATATAAACCTATTTTAAAGTGAAGAGAGATTTGATCCCTCTCGGCGCTTGGTAGATCCGAAGTTAAGATGGATCTAGTATATATATTTACAAATATATATTTTTTTAAAGGAAAATATGTAAGACAAGTTGATACCCAATAAATCGAAGAATAAAATGGTCAAGCAAGGCATCCAAAAAGCGATGAAACTTAGAGAATACCAAAGAAAATATTGAAATTCCATCCATTAAGAAAATTCGTCAAACCAAAATGTGGGAAACAGTCAAATCCAAACGTTCAACTTATAATGAATAAGGACAACATGATATGACCAGAGCTCAGAAGGGGCAAAGTGTGATAATGAGGATGAGCGGAAAAACACCAACCATTAGCACTCACATATAAATATTGACATGAAGCCGGAACGATGGTTTGAAAAATCATCCTATTAGCATTGTAAACTTAAACTAAGGCTGCTACAGAATTTATGACTATGTAGCATCCCTTAAACTTTAATATTTTCCTGTTATAGGAGTGATAGTAGATTAAAATTGATCATAACAATTTAAGGAAATAGCCCCTACATCACTAATGAATAAAAGAATAAGTTATACGGTGTAACACCCATCAAAAGAAAACATGAAATTCATCAAATATTATTGCCATAAAGGTCAACATGATGATCAGAAGAAAGGAATGCGGGAATCAAACCAATACAAATCCAAGCAAAATAGTAAAATTTTAGGAGGGGCCCTTTATTTTGTCAAAAATAAAATGGAGTAGGTTGGCCTGCCAACAATGGCGACTGACTAGGCGAACCAGTTATCTTTGGTTTAACGATTTGAAACCCATAGAAATCAAGGAATTATGATAAGATGTTGTGTTATGTTGGCGCTCAAATAACCAAAAAGTTTCATCTCTGATTTGTATAAACAACATTTAGAAACTTGTAACATGCCAAAATCATTTCCACCATAATTCAAAAACTAGATAAAATATAAACCAATAAGTAAACTTTATTGATAATGAGTTCAGGGAAATACAAAGACGACCAAGTAAATCATAGTGTAAGATTAACTTTAATACCGCAGGGATGGCTACTGCTGGCAGCAGGCGTTTATAGCCTTGGCAGGGATGCCTTTTAACCCAGTGAAACGTCTATATCCCATCCAGTAGATATATATTCAGAGTTTTAATTATCAAGTTCGATAAAAATCAACTGAAGATCACTCTCATGGATTGGTAACTAGATAACGACAGTGCCATTCATAAGAATTAACAAAAGACAAGCAAGCTAGCTTGTGATGAGACACCATGTCTTCCAGTTTTGCAAATGAAATCCATTACCCTAGCTTAGTGACCAAATAATGGTAATGTCGCTTTCGTTAACACCCATGATCATGGTAGGTTGACTTGTAATGAGGCCTCCCATCCCTCAGTTAATCCTTTTATATTTTTGAATTACACTCTGATTAATATTAACTCTTAATGGAATACTTAATAGATAGGGAGGAACATTTTCTCCTTAAGAGCAAGGGATGGCGTGAAAATAAATTAGTAACTAATCTTTACTAGTTAGTCTTGCTACCCTAAAGACTCATTTTTAAGAAAATGATCATGTCACAGCTTTTAAAAAATGGTGGACAAATTAATACAAGCATTAAGAATTGTCAAATAATAAGTTTATAAGATCATAAGCTTAACTTATTAGGAGGGTTGAGTGTCAGCACAAGGAAAACATCTTTGTAGAAAATATTTCCTTAAAGATAGGATTTCTTTTATGTATAATAGAGAATAAACTGCTTTCCTAATAATCATGCCAAGGAGAATAAAAAAATGTCAAAATCTACCCCCCATCAAATCAAGGAAAGAAGTGACAAAGCAAAACAAAATCAAAATCATGAAAAATAGGCCAAGAAAAAATAGTCATCCACCAATGTACTAGTCAAATTGCAAGCCAAGAATGATCAAAAGATTATAGGATAGGAGTAATATGAAATTTAAAAGCTTACATATTTTACCCTTTTAATGTTTTATCCCCTTAATAAGTTTGGATTTTAAAGGTTTAGACATTGTGTGAGATGTTTTTATGATTTGACCTTTTATTAAAGAAATCATAAAACACTAAATGAAAATGTGCAAGTATGATGTTAATCTTAAAGCTAAAGAGAGTCATGAGAACTAAAGAGAATCTTATGAATTATGATTTCACTAAATGTATTCTTGTTTGTTAACGTAAGAATAAAAATTGCATTAAACATGGTGAACGAGAATATAGAAAGTGAAAGAATCAAGGATAAGCAAACTTCCCTGACAATGTCATGATGATGACTCAACTCCAACTCATGTTGTTCACACCTACAATTATTCAACTAGGAAGAGTAAAAATCATACCAAAACTACTCTACTCTTAAATCTACCGTATGCTACTCTAAAACTCAAAAAGATAAGTGAACTGATATTTCCAGTGTATCCATTCAAGCAGCTCCAATCCTACAATAACGAAGAGATCTCCAATTAGCAAAAAGAATTGGAGCATAGTGAAATTAAAAATTAACAAATCATGCTTACAAAGAAAGTCTTCAATAGAAAACAAGGCAATTATGATCTTACCATTCTTCGGGAACTTATCTTGATAGGACTTCTCAAGCCAATCTCCAATCATATCCTAATAACTACCAAAATTAACATTGAATTATTTAAAAGAATTTGGAGTTGCAAAAGGTCCTTGATCATGATGAATAGAATCTTGTAAAAGAAATTTGGGACCATCATTAGGATGCATTGGAAAGTTCATATCAAGAGAATAAGAATTGGTCATAATCATTATTTGAAGCATTCTATTCTCTTGATAATCCTTATCAAAACGACATATTTCTAAATCAAAAACTTGAGAAGCGACATAGCCAAACAATGATTTTGAACCCTCATCACTTGATGCAAAAGTATTGTGAATAATATCGTGATTAGAACCAATAACTAATCGATTATGATTTTCAATATCAAGTAATTGATTACAATAAAAACAAGATTCTTTGTTAAGCATTGGTTTATCAACAAAAGGGACACTTTGAGACAAATTTGAATCATTAGTTAATCTCCCTATTGACAAAGAATAAATAAGTCCATGGGATGAAATATAATCACTAAAGGAATGTAAAATTGATATTCCATACTTAGGTTTAGGGAGTTATGTGTCATTATCTAACAAATTATCATTATAATGAACTTCCCTCTCCTACAAATCCTGACAAAGATCGGACTCATCAATATGGACAAATGGTTATGCAAGAGATTCATTAATATGTTGATTATTTTCTATCTCAATTTCATGAACATGGTCTAGTGAAACCCCATCAAGCTCACTGTGTTAATTTGCATAATTTTCCTCTTCAGTTAAATCTGAACGAGTCAAAATAAAAATTTGAGCAAGAAGATCATGTGAATAATTATTGCATGTATCAAGATCAGAATACATGAAATAATGACTACCTTAGTACATGTGATTTTCATAAAGTGAAACATCTTATATTATATTATGAATTAGGCTCTGGTTAATTGATGTATCTGCTGCTAGAATAGTAGGGATAGGTTCAAGATCAACCTTTAAGGAAGAAACATCATAAACACTATCAACGTTTGAATCCAGGTTTTCTAAGATATTTTCCTTTGTTGTGTATTCCTCTTGATAACCTCGATCCAAAGGAGTTTCAGGAATAATTTCCACTTGAGATTTACAATCTAAATTGAGTTTAGATTGTTGAGAATAATGAAAATCAATTCCTATTATAAGTGACTGTGAAGGGATTTGGCATTCACTAGTTGGCACTAAAGATTCTGAGACAAGATCAGGATTAACCAATGGTTCAAAATCTATATTATTTTCATTGTTTTGTTTCCTACTAGAAAGAACAAAATAAATAAACCATAAGGTTAGCTTATTCCTAGGGGTTAAATATTCTAAATGAAATCTCCAACAAAGTACTAGAAATCTAAAAGAAAATTCCTGCAATGATTCATTTTTATACATAGATAAACTATTAAAAATTGAACATAATGAATCATAATCATAGTCATGATGGGAATTAAAAAATATTTCAGCGAATTTGTTCCACTAATGGATAGACTTAGGTGGAAATGCTTTGAACCAATTTATGATTCTCCCTTTGAAAGTAAGAGTAAACAACCTGCATAACCCATCATCAGTAATATCTCCAAAAGTTTTACATTTAAGCAAAAAATGATGAAGATGTACAAGATCATAAACAAAATCATCCTCATTGTTGAATCTTAGCTTTGACAAATAGTTAACTTCCATTTTGGAAATGCCCTTAGTAGGTCTTCAAGAACTAAAAGCATGCTCCAAAACAAGAGTTGGAAAAGAATCCATGATCAATTAAAAACATTAAAAAAATGAAGATTTTGTGAGGACATCTTATCAATCGAGCTTTTGTTACAATGACAATGAACAACAGAAAAATAGATATGGATTTATAAAGGTTAAGGGTTTAATGATCTACTCAATTAAATTTTCCGTAGGCCCTCCTTCTAGCATCATTTTATTGACGCGAGTTTTATGCACCCTAGTCAACAAGGAGGAAGTGACCCAGACCAAAGCTCTTCACACAACCCAAGTTGTTTGGAGTAGTCACCTCTGACGGGTTTAGAGGCTTTGTTAGCCTTTTGCCTCTTCCTCTCGCAAAAAGGAGAACACAAGATAATCCTATGATTATCCTGAAACCATCCCATATATATGCAATAATATATAAACAATGAAATGCAACTCTAAGTAAACAGTACATGTTGCCACTACAACCAATGTATATGTACATTATATACAAAAAATAATATGGCCATAAACTCATGTAACTAGCATGATATATGAATACATATTCTAATTCATATAAAGAATGAAGAATAATAAGGATTCTAACTAATGATGCAATAACTAGCTTAAAATGATAACAATTCTCAATGAAAAACCACAATAATGCAAGATTTCAATGTCTATAAACGAAATCAAATCAAACTCGATTTGTTTTTATATTAATACATCAAGAAATGTCATCATATGCAACTATTGTTAGTTTTAGCCTAAGATAAGGAGAATTGCAATAACCTTTGAAGTTTGAAAGATATTTTATTGATCTATTCATGAATCAAATCAATCAATAAATCATGAAGAGAGACAACACATCAGAAATAATTACAGTTAAATTGTCAACTCAATTTGAAGAGAACGACATCCTTTACAATGAAAATCCTGGAATCAAATCACGAAGACTCTAATTGCAGTGATGCCCAAAATTAGTATCTTTCTTAGAATTCAAATTACTAAAGAATGATATAATTGATATAAACCATGAGTGGACAATATTTTAGGATCAAATCACGAAGACTCTAATTGCAGTGATGCCCAAAGTAGACAACCTTCAAGAAACTTTCAAAGATAAACTACAAAAAGCTTTGAGAAGAGAACATTAAAACGATCATGGAAACAAAATTATGGGCTTATATTAATCAAGTAAAATAAAATAAAACATTTTCTTACAAAACAGTCTCCATAATCATTCATATACAACATTTCCCTTCCTCCTTATCAGTGTGTCTCTTACACTAAAGATCGGTCCTCCTTCTTATTCTACCAATTACATATTTGTTCCATATACTACCACTACTAATTCCCCCCTCTAGTTTATCTCTCTTATAAGCTTGGAAAACTTTGTCTTCATTCTTTCAATTTGATTTGCCTCCATATCTATCCAAAAAATTTATTTTTACCTACCATCCAAACCATAAAACTAAAAACCATTTAAAAGAATTTATAAAAACCAAAAAAACAAACCAAAATTAAATTCTATAACTAATGTAAATCTAATTCAAAACTTAAAATAAAATAATAAATTACAAAATTGAAATCAAAATATAAATAAATTAGAATTAAAACTAAATTATATGAAAATAATATATATCATACCAAGCCCCAAGAGTTAGCTCAATCAGTCAAATCAAGTGCCTCGCCAATGAGAAGTCACAAGGTCAAATCCCAAAAGCTCTTGAGGATCACTGAACTACAAGTGAAAATATATATATATATATATTAAAATAAAACAAATTTAAACGAATGAAAATAGTTTTAACTAAAAACTAAACAAAATTATTTTAATTCGAAAATTGATATCGTTTTAATTAGAGCAAATAAAATAAAACTATTTAAAACAAATTTAAAATTAAAATTGTTCTATTTTAAAACTAAAACATAAACTTGTTGATTTAAATAATAATAAAAATCATTTTATTTAAATCAAATAAAACAAATTTGATAATTTCACCTGTGCATGGCTGAGCGCAACCAAAAAAACTGCCTCGAGAAGAACCAAGCGGATCTCCCTAATGGTACATCGAATCGCGAAAATTTTCGCATGCGAGCTAATTGGGGGCATTCCAGAAGAAACCCATGTCCCAGATTTTCAAAATATGTCCTACTTTGATCAGAAACTAAGTTTGAAATCGGTCACTACACTATAATTTCGCCATTTTCTTTCTTGTTGCGTGTTTTCAATTTCGTCGAGAATCAAATCCTGCAACAAGAAGATACGAGATTAGCCATGGACAATATTCATCGTACAACAATAAAATCTTCGTCAAAGCAAAAATTGATACAAGAATTGACTTCAATATCCTTTTCTGACAATTGAAGTTTCGATGACACTTTTGGAACTTCACAGTCTATTTGGTAGAAAGAGAACATTCTAAGGCGGGTGAACAGACCTACAATAGAATCAAAATCCCATGTAAACCTTTACAAATCTTCGAATCCAGAAGATAGTGAATCAAATCAGGTAAAATCTCATGAAAGAAGACTGGTTTTGGCATCTTGGGCATCACTACAAAATCGGCTCCTAAAGAACCATGATTTCTCACAGGTCACGCATCAATTCGCAAAAATATCACGCGACAAACTAATTGGGTTGACTTTGAGAAAAACCCATGTCTTGGATTTCTCATATTCATCCCAGTTCGACCTGAATTTGTGCCTGAAACTCAGGTGTTAGGTATGCCTTAGCTCAGGGCTCGTCTCGGGGTTTAAAAACAATTTTAATATACATTATATTACATGTTAGATTCAAAAAATTAAAAAATTAAAAATTAAAATTATTTCTATTTTTTAGTTTTATATACACTATCTTATATATTATGTATTTAATAATATATAAATTATATTATATATCATGTGTTTAATATATGTATAAATAATTAAAAGAATATATATATATATTCAGAAAGAAAATCAGAATAGTATTATATTAAGAAGATATAATGAGCGATTACATGACAGCATTCAGGACTTTAAATGCAGGAAATAGCAGGAGCCTGGATCAAGCTGAAATCTGGGACATAGTCGAAGATATGCAGAACAATATCATATGCATAGACCCCGTAAATCAAAAACAAGAACAGGTTGTCTTCCAAGAAAGGAAAGGATCAGCATAGATCAGAGCCATCATTGAGCAGGCTGGAGAATAGCTGTAATGTGCACCAATGTGGAGGAGATAGGAGTCATGGAGTCCTGAAAAATACAGGCATTCCTCCACTTCCAAAGGCACCAACATGTGGCGATAAATAAGGAACGCCATTCAGGGCGTTGGGTACTCCACCACTTAAAAGCCTCATGAACAGAAGAGAATACCTGAAGAGAAAAACCATGAGATGAAGAGAGCTCATGCCAGATAAGAGCTGATGCAGGGCACTGGAAAAACATGTGGATATTGGATTCAGACGCTTGTCCACACATTACACATCTGCTAGGTCCAGACCATCCTTTCCTTCGGAGGACCTCCCATGTGAGGTTCCGGTTGAAAAAGACCAGCCAGGAGAATAAAATTGCCTTGAGCGGGCAAGCTGCTTTCCAGAAAATAAAAGGGAAGATTGGAGAGGGCTGAGCCAGAAGATTTGATGAGGCGGCTTCATATAAGTCCTTGACACATACTGGAAGAGATGAATTCTGCTTAGACCATGACAATACATCAGAGGAACCTGTCTGCTTGATTCCGATGTCGGTGAAATACTTAGTTGCCAGCTCCCAAGACTATCGCAGCTGATGAGGCAGACCAAGTGCATCAGCGTCCTTCCAGATTGACAAGGAGGAAGACCACGACGAAATCAGTTTATCCCAAGTGAACAGACCCCGGGAGTGAAAAACAGCAAACAAATCTGGGGTGAGCTTTTCTTCCAGGCCGAGTACAGTGGGATCAATACCAATGAGGATGTTGGAGCCAGTAGAGAAGTGCCATCGGAGAAAGGCAAAAAAGAGGTCCTTTATCTTTCTAAATCCATTCTCGCAAGATGATCAGACCCTGTGTGAAAGACATAGCCATCCACGCAAGAGTATCAAGCACTTTCTTGAATAATTTTCATTTTTTCTCTAGGAGAACGGTAGTGTGGAAGTCTTTTTTAGCAAAATAGTTAGTGATGTCTACATATTGTGGTGAGTGAGTGTAGGTTGTAAAAAAATAATTATTTGGAAAAGAATCTTCAATAAGTGAATTATCACTATTGTTGGGAAGTCTATAAAGGAAGTCGGAAACTACATTATACTTTCTAGGCTTGCCAACATTAGTGATATCAAATTCTTATAGTAAAAGTAACCATCTAGTGACTCTACCATTTGGAACTATTTTATTCATTAAGAATCGAATAGAAGAGTGGTGAGTATGTACAAAAACCTAATTTCCTGTAATATAACACTGAAACTTATTGATAGCATGTACAACAGCAAGAAACTCCTTTTAGTTACCATATAATTCAATTCAACAGGGGTTAAATTCTTTGTTATGTAACCAAATCACAAAAAAGATAGCTCAATGACTTCAAAATTAGCCTCTTCGAGGGGGGAACCTCCTTTACATCACATAAATGAGAAATTATTGAATGATTCAGATGATAATACCTCCTTGGTCTGTATAGGAGTCTAAGGGATCACAATATAATCAAAGCCTACATAACAATAATAATGTAAGGGCACAATAATAACAATAGTGGGCTTCTATGCGGGCATAATAATAACAATAGGGGGCTATAATACCAATAAAAATAAGAGGAATACACTAGTATATAGGGACCTAACATGCCCCTCTCATTCAAAAAAGTGTTGTCCTCAATGCTTGAGTAGTTCTGGATGCTTTTATATAAAATTCTCATCCTCCCATGTGGAATCTTCAGCGAGTAAGTTCTTCCACTTAATGAGATATTTTGAAATTAATCGATTATGTAGTTGTCGGGTTCTTGTTTCCATGACTACTTCAGGCTCAAATATGATTTTTCCTTCTTTGTCAAGTTCTGGAAACATTATTTGAACTGGGATCTTGTCACTGATAACCTTCTCTAAGCATGAAACATGGAAAATTGTTTGTACTAGGGAAGATGTAGTCAACTCCAATTTGTATGCCATAGTACCAATCTTTTGCATCACCTTGTAAGTACCATAGTACTTGGCTGATAATTTATTATCCTTCTTAGCTTGCTTGAGGGACATTTGTTTGTATGATTGTAGCTGTAAAAATACCCAGCCGCCTACATGAAAACTTCTTTCACTGCGATGTTGATCTACCTATTGTTTCATTCAATTTTGTGATAGAGTGAGATTATCCTTTAAGAGTTGAAGAACTTGTTGTTGATGCTCAATGTGATCTTTCACTACTTGAACCTTATAATTTTCTCTTAAAGATTATGTGATGGATGGTGGATGATATCCATAAAGTGCCATAAATGGGGTCATTTTTGTTGTTGTATGGAAGGAAGTGTTATACCACAATTCAACTAGAGGAAACCACTTGACCCACTGTGTTTGTTTATTAGATACAAAGAAACGAAAATATATTTCCAAACATTTGTTCACTATCTTAGTTTTTCCATTAGATTGAGGATGATAAGATGAGCTATGAGCTAATTGAGTACCAAGACAAAAAAATGTAGAAATTCCTTATAGATTCAAACTGCAGATTGTAATATGCTAAAACAATTGACTTGAATCTACTATACTCATTAGCGGAAACAATAAACGATCGATGAAATCGTGAAGCATAAGAGAGAAAGAATTCAATCACACATAACACAATAATTTTATGGGGAAAGCAACAGCTAAAAACCCCTGCTATTTGTATGTAGCATTAATCAAAAAATATGAGAAGATTACAATGCTTTGCTCAAGCCTGAGCAACCTCTGCACAATCATTAGGGGAATTTTGAGGTCTAAAGTTGGCCTCCTAAGACAAATTTACAATCAAAATAAATTTTATAAGAACCAATAGGATTCAAGATGATGATATCAACCATGGGGGATGATTTACCATTTTTGGAGTAAACAGATAAAAAGATAATAAAATAATAAAACTACTTTTTCAACTTGTATTTTCAACTTATCTCACTAAGGTTTTACTTGAATTTCAAGCGAGAGTACTCATTGAATGCAAAATTTAATTCCTCATCCAAAGAGTACCCATGTTGCATACTTTCAATGGACCCTGCTACATGAAAAATGAGAAATACATGAAAAACATGATTGCAATCACATTTTTCATGTATTTCTCATTTTTCGTGTAGTAGGATCCATCAAAAGTATGAAACATGGGTACTCCTTGGATGAGGAATCAAATTTTGCATCCAATGAGTGTTTTCGCTCGAAATTTGAGTAAACCCATAGGGAGATAAGTTGAAAAAATAGTTTTTTATTTTTTCCCTCTAAAATTTGATGATGTAATCTAATCTTATTTTATTATTTCCACTATTATTTTATAATTTCCTTAGAAGGCCCTTTTTAGACCTCAAAATTCCCCTAATCATTGCTTCACAAACAAGCTCCAACCAATACTTAGCCAAATCTGATGCCTTACAAGCTCCTATTTCCTTGCGCAATTTCCTAGGGAATTAGCGCATATTTAATTGGGAGATTCCTCATCCATAACTACGCAATACATCATAGGCCTTCCTCTGATTGCATGCACCACCTATACAATTCAGATGATTATACAATTGATAGTACATTGTCCCTAAACTCCAATCTCAACTAGGTCTTTCTCTAATCTGGCACACATGAGTTAATTATGAGTGAATCTTCAGTTTACTGGTTGAGTAGTGCTCGTTACACCCCATTACTGTAGGTTACACCCCATTACTAGATCTCCCACTAATTCCTCCATTAGTTGGAACTAGTCTAACTAGATTTAACTCAGTTAAACTAAATTAAATAATTACAACTCAAAAGAACTCAACCTGGGCCCCTAAAATTTAAGAACCACTCTACATGACTCTGGATAGACTACCAACTCGAATTAACTGAGCCAACTAAGTCAAATTAACTTAGTTAACTATTACAAGTTGCTATGAGAATTACAATTACAATTTAATTCCTAACTTTAATTCAAGGACAAAATTAAATTAGGATTTTCTTGTTGCACTTTTTAACACTCCCTCTCAACAAGAAAGAGATTGCCTACTACCCCGGTCCTGCCTCTATGAAACTCTAATTTTCATCTTGACAATGTCTTTGTCAAAATATCTGCATCTTGTTCCTCTGTAGGAATGTACTCCAGCCACATGATTCTCCTCTGCACACAATCTCATAGATGGTGATACCAGATGTCGATATGTTTGGATCGATCATGAAAAATTGGATTCTCAAAGAGTTTGATACAACTTTGATTGTCATAGTAAATCAATGTAGGATTCATCTACTAACCAAATAACCCAACAAGGATCTTCCTCATCCAGATAGCCTCACAAGTTGCTTTACTAGCAGCCATGTACTCTGCTTCTACTGAACTGAGTGCAACTGATCTCTACTTCTTATTGTACCAAGAAACTTCTACTGACCCAATACTAAATATTACCCCTGGTGTTCTCTTTATGTCGGGTGGAATCCCTGCCCAAGCTGCATATGTGAAGCCTTGAATCTTCACTCCCTCTCTCTGTCTGTACAAAATACCAAACTGAGTGGTGCCTCTGAAGTATCTCAACACATGTTTAGTTTCCTTCAAATAAAGTTTGGTTGGCTTAACCATGGCTTGACTAAATTGGTTAACTACAAAACACATGTCTGGTCATGTGTTCACCAAATACATAAGTGAACCCACAATTTATCTATAAAAAGTAGCCTCCACTACTTCACCTGAAGTAACATCCTCCTTCCTCTAGTTACCTGCGAGAGGAGTCTTCATGGGTTTGCTTCTCTCCATGTGGAACTTCTTCAGTATCTCTTTGGCATAATTTCCCTAAAAGAGAAACAGTTCCCCATCTCCTTGCCATACTTCCATACTAAGAAATTAATGCATGAGCCCTAAGTCCTTCATCTCAAATTCTCTTGCAAGATCCTCTATGCAAGATTTTATCAGCTTCTCGTCACCTGTCAGAATCAAATCATCGACATATAATACTATAATCAACAATTTACCTTCAGCCACAATATGGTAAAGGTTCACTTCTGCTTCAGTTTTGGTGAAGCCCTACCCGATGAAATAACTATCAATTCTGGTGTACCAATCACAGGGTGCTTGTTTTAGTCCATACATAGCTCGCTTGAGTCTGCACACATGTGACTATCTATTGAAGGTCTCAAATCCTTCCGGCTACTCGGTATACACCTCTTCCTCAATCATAACATTAAGGAAAGATATCTTCACATCCATGTTATGTATCTTCAATCCCATTTGTGCTAACAATGTTAGAATAGATCTTATTGATGAGTACCTTGCTACTGGAGCAAAATTTTTGTCATAATCAATTCCCTCCACCTGAGAAAATCCTATGGCCACAAATCTGGCCTTACGTTTCTCCACACTCCCATATGATGCTTGCTTTACCTTATAAAGCCATCAGGAACTCACCACTGACTTGTCTGATGGTCTTATGACCACTTCCCAAACATTGTTTCTGATAATGGAGTCATACTCCTCAACCATGGCATCAACCCATACTGGTTGTTACACTGCTTCCTCAAATGAGGATGGCTCAATCTCTACATTCTCGCTCATTAGAGGCATGTATCCAGTGTACTGATTTGGTGACATGCTCTATCTGCATTGTGATGTAGGTGATCCCACATTCTCTCTAGCATCATGCATCAATCTGTCAACCTCTCTAGTGTGCTTCATTCCATCATTGGAAGTCTCTACATGAGTGGGTGATTCCACTCTCTGCTCCTCTGCATGTGGTTGCTCCACATCAACCTGAGGTTCCTCCTTTGGAGCTAAAAGATCCTCATATGCATGTAATTGAAGCTCCCTCTCAAGGGAACATCTCATGGCCTTCTCTTCATCGAACTTAAAATCTCTACGAACCATTGTCATCTTGTTGGATGGAAGGTACACCCGATAGTTGTGAGGTGTATCAATGTACCCCACAAATATGCCCAACTCAGTTGTTGGCTCTAGCTTTTTCCGTGAATCCTTGGTAACATGATAGTAGGCTGATGATTCAAAGATCCTGAAGTGTGCCACGTCTGGTTTCTTACCTGAAAAATCTTCTTCTGGTGTACTCATCCCAAGAATTCGATGAGGGCTTCTATTTTGCAAATAAACAGTTGTGTTGCATGTTTTTTCCCACAAGTGCGACAGTAAACCCTGATCATGTAACATCGCCCATGTCGCTCCCACAATACTTTTATTCTTCCTTTCAACCACCCCATTTTGTTGTGGGTTATGAGGTGCTATTAATTCTCGTTGAATGCCTTCTAATGCATAGAAGTTCTTGAATTCATTCGACACATATTCTCCACCATTATCACTTCTAAAAGCTTTAAGTTTCCTACTAGTATCTTTCTCGACAAGTGCTTTAAATTCACAAAATTTAGTGAAATTTTAATCTTTTTTTTGCATGAAGGAAATCCAGCACTTATGAGAAAAATCATCAACAAATATTACATAATACATGTGCTTAGCCATGGATGTTGTCGAGAACGGTCCACACACATCTGAGTTAACTCGATCAAGGATCGCTTTTGCTCAATTGTCTTTATCATGAAAGGAATATTTGGTGTACTTCCCCAATGTACACCCTTTGCATGTGTCTCTTTGCTCTAGTGTACCCTTAGGAATTCATGTACAAATTTGTTGCATGGTCTTCAAAACTCTATGGTGCAAGTGACCCAATATTTTATGCCACAACTCATTGATGTCTCATCTCTACACCTTCTCTTCTTTAGTGATCAAAGAAGCGCAATCTTCTACATCCAATTTGTAGAGGTTCTTCACCTAAACCTCGATCCGCTTCACCTATCATGAGGCTATGTGAAAAAAGAAATCCTTTCCCTTGATAAATATCACATCGTAGCCATGGTCCTCCAACATGGTAACTAAAACAAATTATTATTCAAACCTGGAACATACATGACATCTTTTCATGTGAGAGGAGAACCACACTCCCTCTGAAAGGTAACAATATCGATGTCGGTCACGCTATACCTCCTATCATCTCCCATCTCGATGTGCATATGGAGGTCCTTCTCCTCCAATTCACTGAAGAACTCTTTGTTTTCGGTCATATGGAATGAGGCTCCACTATCCAGGTACCACACACTACCCACCATTGATGTCACCATGCAAGTGATGAGGGTGAAATCCAGTTCGAATTATGAAGCAAGAGCTCCACCGACCGCTCCTCCTGAGGGATTCTTACCAACCTTGTGCGGACACTTTGTGTTATAGTGTCCTAGCTTGTGACAGTGAAAACATTTAATCTTCGACATGTCCTTATTTCTTACCTCACTAGAATCTGATTTGGAATGGGATGACTTCCCCTTCCCTTTCTTCGCCTTTCCAGCTAAGGCACATTTCTCCTCCTCATCATAATTGGATGAGGATCCATCTTTGGTGTTTTGTTGAATCTCTTCCTATACTAAGTCAGACCACCATTGCTCCCACTCTGGTAGCTTCTCCCTCCCATTAACTGAGTCCTGGTAGTTGTGCCAGCTCTTGGGAAGGCCTAGAAGTGTTAGGCTCACTAGATCGTCTTCAGTAATTATAACGCCAACACTTCCAAGCTCATTCTGACATTGAGTGAACTTGGTCAAGTACTTCGTTATTGAGTCTCCCTTCTCCATCTTGATCTTTCTGAGCTTTACCTTTAGTACCACCTTCCTGTGGTCACTTCTATTTTGAAATAGGTCTTTCAAGGCCTTCCACATTGCAAATAGATTTTCCTTACCATGGAGGTTCAAGACAATATGATCTCGAACTCCTTCTAGGATAATCCTTCTCGCCTTTGCCACACATTTTCTCCACTCTGCCAGATCCTGAGCATTAGGTGGCTTAAGAATATCTTTGTCCATGAATTCTTTAAGCCTGTTGTCTTCTAACACTGCCTCCATCCTGTCCTTCCCAGCAATATAGTTCGAACTACCCTCAAGGGCATATTCGAGTCTCAATCCGTAGAACGACATCCTGCTGGCTCTGAAGTAAGATACGACAAATTCGATTTCTCCTGCAAAAGACAAACTCGTATTCTCCTCTTCTATAGTTATTTCAGCTTTGATACCATGCTGAAATTCCTTGTAGATTCAAACTACAGATTGTAATACACTAAAACAATTGACTGGAATCTACTTTACTCATCAGCAAAAACAATAAACAATCGATGAAATCACGAAGCATAAGAGAGAAAAAATTCAATCACACATAACACAATAATTTTATGGGGAAATCCACAGCTAAAAACCCATGTTACCTATATATTTCATTAATCAGAAAATATGAGAAGATTACATTGCTTTGCTTAAGCCTGGGAAACGCTACACAATCTCAATCCATCTCACTACTTCACAAATAAGCTCCAGCCAATACTTAGCCAAATTTGTTGCCTTCCAAGCTCCTATTTCCTTGCACAATTTCCTAGGGAATTAGCCCATATTTAATTGCGAAATTCCTCATCCATAACTACGCAATCCATCATAGGCCTTCCTCTGGTTGCATGCACCACCTGTACAATTTGAATGATTATACAACTAATAGTACACTCTCCCTCAACTCCAATCTCAATTGGGTCTTTCTCTGATCTAACATGCATGAGTTAATTATGAGTGAATCTTTAGTTTACTGGTTGAGCAGTGTTGGTTACACCCCACTACTGCAGGTTACACCCCACTACTAGATCTCCCACTAATTCCTCCATCAATTGGAACTAGTTTAACTGAATTTAACTCAGTTAAACTGAATTAAATAATTACAATTCAAAAGAACTCAACCTGGGCCCCTGAAATTTAGGAACCACTCTCCATCGTTTTCCATTCACTTTGAATTGGTTTCACTGTCATAGGGAAGTCTAGCTGTTCTAAGGAACAATTACAGGTGGCAAGAAGGAGCTCCTACGTGTTACAACCATAACACAAACAAAAACTCATGAGAAGAGCTGATAGAGGCCAAATTGGAAGTTGAAGAAATGAAGAAGCAAGTGTTGGAACAACTAGATTTCGATGAGGAAAATGCAGAAAAGGTTAGGAAAAGACAGAGAATTCTACCATTGCAAAAGATGTTGAAGCATATGTATAGAAGTAACAAGTGGCCGAAAGCTGACAAAAGAAAGTTGCAAACTCAAGTCAAAGATTTGCAAGCACAAGTAGATGCTACTCCATGATATGGTAACATTATCAATTTTGTCTTCACTATACCTAAATCAGTCAACTCATCCATATATATAGTCAACATGATATTAGGAGTCATAAGGAGGCATTAAGAATCATGAAAAATATAAAAACTCAGAATTTAGGAACTTTCATAGCAACCGTCTATAATGAAGCTGAGAATTTGCTACAAAACTGTTGTAGTTTTCCATGGAGGTTAAGGCTGGTCTAAAGCTTAGCAAAAATAGTTCTAAAGGCCTATGTTTTAGCTTATAAACATCAAAGAAGACCTCAGAACTAGCAAAGAGAGAAAAGAGGTAGCGTAAGAGTGTTTTTTGAAGTTGCTACCAAAGTTTGCTACGAAACTGTTGTAGCTTTCCATGGAAAGAAAATCCAACAAAATTTTTAGTTGGGAGAGTTTTGATAGCATGATTTTAATGAAAAAACATTACTAAACACCTTAGAATCAGCAAGGGCGTCAAAATGACAGCATAGGCATGGTTTTTGAAATTTTCTACCAAATTTTGCTACAAAAATTCTAGAAATGATCGTTTTAGTAGTCAAGGTCGGGCTCACTTTCTGACCAAATGAAAAGAAATTTTGGAAATATGAAGGAGGTTTTGGTTCAGAATTGGCTCATATACAAAAACCTCTCTCAGTTTTTACACAGCTATCAAGGTTTGGAGAATACGTACTTGTCTTTGAGGCCTATTTTACAAAATTTTCCTAGCCATAAATTTTGACATTCAACTTGGTGGAGGTCAAGCTCAGCATGTAAACCAAGTCAACATCCACGTGGAATGAGACACATCAACTCGAGCACATTCAAAAAATTAGTTTGGTTCAATAAGATCCATCAAACAAAATTCGTTTGAGTTCATTTATGGTTGAAGAGTCCTACTTGTATTCAAATTATGTAAAACAGAAATCCCTAGGTTTTCTCAATATGTGTCAAGTAGGATAAGGTCTCAGAACTGTCTGATCAAATCTAGCCCAAGTGGAAGATTTTTGTAATTAATGACATGATGGTGGTCTTACTCTATATATTTGTAGTTCCTTGACTCTAAAGAGGGTTGATCGATAATGTGAGAAGTTGACCCTATGTAACCCTTTGATCTAGTTAATATAAATATTGCAGCAACTATGTTTTTGTACCTAAGATTCATGTATGGCTTCATGTGCTCTTACAATGTTTTTTCTGTTATTATCAATATTCATAGTATTTTGATTACTTGGAATTCTTGTTAAGTGCTCCAATTTCCTTCACATACTATGTATGGTTGTGAATGTTCATTTGATATTAATTTTAAAGCCATAGATGCCTCAGCTTCCATTAAACTTTGTTGTTTGCCATTTCTACAGTTTGACTCCATGCCCAATGGTGGCAATCATCACATTTTCCTTCACCTGTAAAACCACATTGAAAGAAATCAGAGTTAGTCATCTGTTGTTTTGAGTTGTTTTAAGTGAACTTGATAAGTGTGTTGAGAGAGCCCTCTCATGCTAGAAGGGTTAACTTCTAGCTACAAGTGGTTTGAAATAGTTACTCTTGGTTGGAGGTTGACACAACCTAGCCTGTCTAGCCCAGTGATAACATTTTGGTGCATCTGTCGGGAGCCGAAAAGCTCCTTTTCCCAGATTTTCTTTGAGTCTCTTCATTCTGATTCCCTAGGGTAACAAGAAAACAGAGTTTTTTGAAGGTTGTGATATTACCCTGGAGACTCCAATCTCAAAAGATATAGAAGACCAAAGCTTCATGGTGACTCCACTGCTTGAAGATCAGTAGCTTGAAGAAGTTCCAAGATTAGTTCTACTTAAAGAAGAAATGACAGGTATGCTCCTATGGATCGATCTCACATCTATGGTTTTCCAAATCCTATGCCTTGTGTTGATTGGTCAACCCATCTTCCCATGTTCAAAGAAGAAAAGAAAGATGGTGTTGGTCTGCATTTGGTTAAATTACATATACATGTATGTAGACTGAGGGTTGAGTTTCCTGAGGATTGTTTTATGAAGATGTTTATGGCTACCCTAGAAGACAAAGCTAGAGTATGGCATGAAGGGTTTCCATTAGGAAGCTTGTGTTCTCTTAAAGATTTCCATAGAATATTTTTTGGATATTATGGGAAATCTCATCCTTCATCACCATTGTTTGAAGACTGTTGTAATTTTTGGAAATGTTTCATTCAATATCTTGAAAGTATTGATGATGAGGTAGAATGTATGGATGATGATGAGATATTAGAGGCACTTTATGAATTTTCTTCACAAGCTAGTTGTCATGATGATCAAGAAGTTTTCCAACAAGAAGATGTATCTTCTTTAGTTGAAGATGAAATGGATCAACAATTTGTCAGTCAAGTCACAATACCTGAAATCCATGAGGATTTGCAGCCTTGTCAATATATATGCAGTCAAAGGTATGAGCCAAATCATTTAGATTGTTTTTCAACCCATTCATTTCTCTGAGATTTTATGTCAAGAAGAAACTCCTCAAGATCAGGTTGTTGAAAATACATGCATGAAAATTTTGAACAGTGAGGTAACATGTGATGAAATTTGTCTACCTAGACAAGAACTTTTTTCCATTGAAGATCAAAATGTTGTTGTCTCGGTTAAAGTGCATGAAAGTTCACTTTTAGGTAAACTTGAGTTACATGAAGAGCTGAATATACAGTTTTTACCTATTCTATTTGAGGATCATCAAAATGACATGGATGATATGCATAAAGTTGTTTGTATAGGAGTTGTTAGTGTTCAGAATCAAGATGACATTCCTCAAGCAAAACTACCAAAGGTCAAATCAGAATTGTTTGATAAGCTAAAGATTAATTTTGATACACACAATATGGATGTCATGTTTGAAGATGTTCAAGGATGCATGGATGGTTTTGTTGATTTACATGAAAGGGAAGACAAATCTATTGTTTCATTTTTATTTGATGATGTTCTTGGAATTGAAGACATAGGACAACAGAAGCCATCAGTTATGAATGAATTTAGCCCTCATGGTTTTACATATCAAGAAGAGGTGATTTTTCATGATTATCAAAATCGTTTGGTAAGTATATTCCAGTCATCAGTGAAGGTGGAGTTTCTTTCATTTATAAGTTCAAGTTATGGATTCAGATTTTATTCTAAGTTGCCAATAGATGGTCCACTTAAGAACAGTCAAGGAGCCCTGGTGTTGGATCAACTTTTTGACTGGTTATACTAGAGGTTTCATATTGCTTGAATTAAGCAGGTGGATTTTCATATGTTAGAGTAGGGTTATTGGTACATAAATAAGCTTGTTGGGAAAGCATTTCCTTCAGCTTTAGACTACATTTTGCAGTTGTCAGTTTCAGTTTGTACAACAGTTTGATATCATGTTGCAGCAGTAGTAGTTGGTTTCCAGTTGGGTTGCAGTGTGCTTTTCAGTTTTCAAATTGGGATCAGCCCAATGGTCAGGCAACTGGTCTGCTAGTTCTTTGCTACACCACAAGGGTGAAACATCCCCATTGGAGCCATTGTTATCCATGATAACCCTTGGAGTTAGTTTTTGAGTCAATTGGTTAAATTAGTTAGGGTTTTCAGTTTTCTTAAAATAAAATTCATTTACAAAAAAGTCTATTTGGTCACCTAGTCAATGTGTAGAGTCAACATGAGCCTAAGTGAGGTCCATAGTATGAGTCAGGTTCCAAATCATCATTTGTGTCAGTCTCACTTGTTCATAATTGTCATTTAGCCAATAAGGAACTTTTGTCCAAATTCGTAGCAAATTTAGTTATGAAAACAGAGTATTTGCTACGAAAGTGCCTAAAACTTCTGTAGCAAATCTATCACATTTGCCACCTGTTTTTCTACAAAACTCGAAACCCTGTTGATTAGTAACAGTTAAAAAGAAATCATGGGTCTGAGTCACGATGGAGTATCATTATGTGTCAGAGTTCACCTTTTTTATTTTTATCCCCAAAACGTTCACACTGCAAAGCCAGACTTCGTTGTTTTCCTTTCACTTTGAATTGGTTTCGCTGTCATAGGGAAGTCTAGTTGTTCTAAGGAAAAATTGCAGATGGCAAGAAGGAGCTCCTATGTGTTACAACCATAACACAAACAGAGATTCATGAGAAGAGATGATAGAGGCCAAATTGGAAGTTGAAGAAATGAAGAAGCAAGTGTTGGAACAACTAGATTTTGATGAGGAAATTGCAGAAAAGGCTAGGAAAAGACAAAGATAATTCTACCACTGCAAAATATGTTGAAGCATATGTATAGAAGGAACAGGTGGCTGCAAGCTGATAGAAGGAAGTTGCAAACTCAAGTCAAAGATTTGCAAGCACAAGTAGATGCTACTCCATGATATGGTAATGTTTTCAATTTTGTCTTCACTATACCTAAATCAGTCAACTCAACCATATATATAGTCAACATGATATTAGGAGTCATAAGGAGGCATTAAGAATCATGAAAACTATAAAAACTCAGAATTTAGGAACTTTCATAGCAACTGCCCATAATGAAGCTGAGAATTTGCTACGAAACTGTTGTAGCTTTCCATGGAGGTTAAGGCTGGTCTAAAGCTCAGCAAAGATAGTTATAAAGGCCTATGTTTATCTTATAAACATCAAATAAGACCTCAAAACTAGCAGAGAGAGAAAAGAGGTAGCATAAGAGTGTTTTTTGAAGTTGTTACCAAAGTTTGCTACGAAACTGTTGTAGCTTTCCATGGAAAGAAAATCCAACAAAATTTTCAGTTGGGAGAGTTTTGATAGAATGAGTTTAATGAAAAACCATTACCAAACACCTCAAAATTAGAAAAGTCATCAAAATGACAGCATAGGGGTGGTTTTTGAAATTTTCTACCAAATTTTGCTACAAAATTCTGGAAATGGTTGTTTTAGTAGTCAACTTTGGGCTCAATTTCTGACCAAATGAAAAGGAATTTTCGAAATCTGAAGGAGGTTTTTGTTCAACACATGCTCATATACAAAAACCTCTCTCAGTTTTTACACGGCTATCAAGGTTTGGAGAATATGCACTTGTCTTTTAGTCCTATTTTACAGAAATTTTGAAATTCGACTTGGTGGAGGTCCAGCTCAGCAAGTCAACCAAGTCAACTCTAGCACTTTCAGAAAATTAGTTTGGTTCGATAAGCTCCATCAAAAAGAATTCGGTTGAGTTCATCTATGGTGGAAGAGTCCTACTTGTATTCAAATTATGTAAAACAGAAATTCCTAGGTTTTCTCAATAGATGTCAAGTAGGATAAGGTCTCAAAACTGTTTGATTGAATCTAGCCCAAGTGGCAGATTTTTGTAATTGATGACATGATGGTGGTCCTAATCTATATATTTGTAGTTCCTTGACACTAAAGAGGGTTTATCGATAATGTGAGAAGCTGACCCTATGTAACCCTTTGATCCAGTTAATATAAATATTACAGCAACTTTGTTTTTGTACCTGAGATTCATGTATGGCTTCATGTGCTCTTACCATGTTTTTTCTATTTTATTATCAGTATTCATAATATTTTGATTACTTGGAATTCTTGTTAAGTGCTCCAATTTCCTTCACATACTATGTATGACTGTGAATGTTCATTTGATATTAATTTTAAAGCCAGAGATGCCTGAGCTTCCATTAAAATTTCTTGTTTTCCATTTCTGTAATTTGACTCCATGCCCAATGGTGGCAGTCATCACATTTTCCTTCACCTATAAAACCACATTGAAAGAAATTAGAGTGTAGGAATTTACAGGGTAAGTTCCTCACATAGAACACCAAAGGACACCGCTCACAAACAGATCACAGATCAATACACCGGTACTTTTGACGTGGTTTGAACCCTCAAAGAGGGAAACAGTCCACGGCCTGAGCCAACGCGGCCACTTCAAGCAATTTATTAATAAAAGAATGAAAATTTACATAAGCTTCTCTCATGAATGGTTAACCTACAAATGACCCTCCATGCTCTTTAAATAGAGATCATGGACCAATCGGGTGTTAAGCCACGGATCAAGTGTCGGTAATACCGAGGAGAGAATGAATCGTCGAATCACTACATATCGTGACCGTCGGATTGTAAGTTACAAAATGTACATAGTAAAGAAACACACTTTACCTAACTCTATACTAGACCAAGTTATACTTAACTATTTCCTATGTGTCGGAATATCCTAACATCCCCCCTTAAGAACAACTTGGGATAGGATTGAAGGATTTACAAATATGACACAATAGGAGAAGGAAGGAGGCACTAGAGCCTATCCCCCTTAGTGACAACTTCCTGAACTCCAACCATAAATCGAAGTTTAGTGAACTTCGCCTCTGTGAGAGCCTTTGTAAAGATGTCTGCAACTTGATCATCTGTTGAACAATATTTCACTTCAAGAACATGGTCGTGAATGAGCTTTTTTATGAAGTGCATGTGCAGTTCAATGTGTTTGCTGCGCTGATGTTGGACTAGATCTTTGCATAGTTGAATGGCACTTTGATTATCACACCAAAGTGTAGTCGGATGTTGCTGCTGAAAGCCAAACTCTGACAGGATCTGACAAAGCCACAAGGCTTCCTTACTAGCTTCTACGGCACCACGATACTCTGCTTCTGCTGAAGAAAGAGAAATGGCACCTTGTTTCTTGCAAGCCCATGTAATAGGTCCTGAACCAAGAGTGAACACATAACCTGCAGTAGACTTCCGATCATCAGGGTCACCAGCCCAATCGGAATCAGTGAAACCAACCAATAGAGGAGATGCTTCGACACTGTAATGAATCCCAAACTGAACTGTACCTCGAACATAACGAAGTATTCTTTTAGCTGCTTTCCAATGACTTTCACGTGGGTTTTTCATAAACCGAGCAACAAGGCCAACAGCAAAGGAAAGGTCAGGACGAGTATGGATTAGATACAGAAGTTTTCCTACAAGTTGACGGTATAAGTTAGCATCAACTTCAGGAGAAGTACAAGTGACTGAAAGTTTGACTCCAGACTGAAAGGGAGAAGGGGCTGGCTTACAGTCTTCCATGTGAAAATGGCGTAGAATATCACAGGCATACTTTGACTGGGAAAGGGAAATACCTTCCTTGGATTGCAAGACATGAAGACCAAGAAAATAATGTAAGTGTCCTAAGTCTGTCATTTCAAACTTCATTTTAAGGCTAGTCTTCACATGGTTTATAAGGTTGGGATCACTACCAGTCAGGATAAGATCATCAACATAAAGAACAAGAATGATAAGAGACTTGCCCACTTTCTTGGTGTAGACAGTATTGCCAGAATGACACCTAGAAAAGCCATTTTCTAAAAGAAAGTTATCCATTTTGGCATACCAAGCTCAAGGAGCTTGCTTGAGACCATAAAGGGATTTCTTAAGCCGACATACAAGGCTGGAGTCTGTTTGTATAAAGCCAATAGGTTGTTCCATATAGATTTCTTCATGCAAGTCCCCATGCAAGAAGGCGGATTTAACATCCATCTGATGGACTTCCCATTTGAAAGAGGCAGCAAGGGAAAGAACAAGGCGGATAGAGTTCATTTTGGCAACAGGGGAGAAGGTTTCAGTATAGTCAATGCCTTCAACTTGTGAAAAACCCTTAGCAACAAGACTAGCTTTATGTTTATCAACTTTCCCATTTGGTCCATACTTGGTTCTGTAAACCCATTTGCATCTAACAAGATTTCGTCCCTTTGGTAGAGGAACAAGATCCCATGTATCATTTGCCAATAATGAATGATATTCTTCATTCATAGCTGCTTCCCAATCTGGATGACCTGAAGCTTTTGCAAAGGTGTCAGGATCATAATTCACTGAAGCTTGAGCCAGTAAAGAAGAGGCTCTATCAAACTGAGAACGTGTATGTCGCTGATCTGTAGGATCACCGGCAAGATCACCTGTTGCATCCCGAGTAGCACAGACCCATTTTGGAAGCTGAGGAGCTGAAGGAGGATCCTGAGAAGGTGGGGGAGGATTTTCATCCTTGCTTGCTGTTATCACAAAATCACTACTGAGGCCTGCAACCAAGCGAGATTTCATGTAACTATTTCAACCTATCTTTAGACCAAAGATTAGCCTCTTTGATCAGAGAGGGCTCTCTCACAACTCTTGATAAAATCCTTCAAACACTAGATGGCTAACTCTTTATTCACTTATGAAAGCATAACTGGTTGGGAACACATCAAACTGGTTCTCATTGGGCTATGGAGTCTATAATATTAAGTAAACAAGGAAAACACAGTGATATCATGGAAATCAAGGCTCTTAGCATTACATGTCAAACATACTCCACCAAAACATAGCTTGCTGAATACACAGGAAGTCAGAGCATATAATTATGAATTCTGAGTGATTGCATTACAACAAGACTATAAAAGAACATAAAGTATAAAACACCATCACTACATTTGAACATGACAATCCTTCGAGAATCTTGAGAAGAGAATAACTCTGTTTTACTATTACTGTTAAAAAAGGTCTTACAAGGGCCCAAAACAACACTGTTTTTCTATAAAGTATCCAACCCTTTTTACATCCTACCTTGATCCATATATAGGCAAGCAAACTAAACCACCTCGAGCTTCCTCCTCCAGCATGAGGGGAGCCTCGAAGGTGGCTATTAACTATTCCTACATGCTATTTAATTAATGCATTTATTACAAAGTGCTGAAATGTAATTGCACACAATCCTAATCAAACTAAAACATTAATTCCTTTCTCCTCGTATGCTTGATACTTTTCTTGAATGCTACCACGTGTCCTCTTTCTGTTAGGCTGAGATGGCTGAGGGAACATTCACCGAGCAAGCTGGTCTCGGATGCTAGCTATATAGACCGCCTATTAATTGGTTAAGATGATCACCCTATATCCACGGTCTCTGTCTCCCAACATTCTCCTGAAGTATAGCAGCATGTTCCCAAATCTTTTAATAACTCCGGGTATGGAATGATGCCAGGTTTCTGATGTGCTGTGGGTGGTATTGATAGACAGGTGTTTCTCTTCCTCAACTCCCGCTCACAGTATCACACTAACAGTTCTGCGCTTTAAAATCATCAGCTACAGCAGTTTCGTAGCGCGCTACGAAACTGCTGTATAATCATAAAAACACAGTCTTCTAATAATCCCCTTATTAGATAAACCTATCTCCGTTGTCTTCAAGATATTTTCTCTGCTTTCTTTCTATTGGTTATGACATCCTTTGAGGTGAGGAATATCAGAACAGCTGGATCCATCTTTAAAACCTCATCTAGAACCGTTAATCATACAGAAAGTTCACAGACTTCATTTTCACTCCTCTTCACTTTCAGCAATAATCTCTAAGATACTAAACTTAACAGCATCAGTATTTAGCAATCCCCTGTTTGAATGCTTAGATCTTTTTGCTTGAGAAGGTTAATGATTGTTTTTCTTTAATAGCCATAACTAGTTCCAGGCCTTTGGAGCATATCTTCAACGGCTTCCTCTGTTGCACATAATTGTAACCAGTCTTTATTTCCAGAATGTAGTGATAAGCATTTGTAAATGGCTTATTTAGCAACCGGAATGATATTTGTTCAATCTCCTTGGGCTTTGGATTCCCCTTCCTGAATGTTCTTTTAAAGGTCTATAAGATGCATCATCTCTGCAATTATATATCCAATATGATGGTAATAGCCTCTTGATAATAATACATCTGCATAACAATGCTGTGAGTATCAACAAAATCCTTTGAATTCCTACCATCCACAATGCAACTTACAAAACTGAACTTCCCCTGCTTCTGGTATTTTTAATTTGACAGAGTCATCATGTTGATATGTGATGTCAACAGAGTCTGATGAGTCTAATCTCAAAGGAGATATAAGAAGAGGTTGAGTAATTGAATCTGGAACCTTGACTTCATGTTTTTTTCACACCAAATGACAATCAAACCTTTGTTACAGTGAGGCTGCTTCAATAGCCTTTTATCCACATCTGAAGATGAACATTTTGTATTACCTCTGCAATCGGACAGAACAGTATAAATACCACAGTTTCCACTCATCCCCAAACTCATTTCACTAATTCTTTTGACAGGGCGGTCATTTAAGGAGAACAAATTCGAAAAATCTCCTAAAAATGTATTTGTCGTGCCTCCTCTGCAATTTCCTTTAATTCCTTTCTGATTTCATTATGCCCATGTAGTATCTCGACCTTTTTCGAAACAATAGTCCTTCACAAACGCACTTCCTCCCTGTCAACCAGAATGTGGTTATCAGTGTTACCAAAAACTATCTCCACGAATGCTGATAATACTTGATGACCCGCACCTTCATATAACAATGCTTGCCTATCTTCAGCACGGAGGTTGTAGAATAAGTTACTGAGAACAAACCGTATTGCATGGAAAAAATTTGTCTTTCCTGACCCATTGGCATCAACCACATAATTATGCTTAGGGATAAATGACTCTGTCGCAACCTGCTCCTTGTAACTGCTGCATCAACTTTTGCTCTCTGTCATCGACATTTGGTCACGAAAACCCTGAATTGACAGTATCTTTGGTATGAATTGCGCCATCCTTCCTTATCTTCAGGTATTGTAGTCTTATGCTCGGGCCAGCGATAAACGATAAACAATGGTTGCATATTCGCTTTAAAGTCTCTTTAATGTGTTCATACACCTTCTCGACAAATGGCGTTGCTGAATACTGTGTTGTGCCACCTGTCCAACGGACTTTATTGAGCTTACATGAATCAAGCCAGCCGTTTGCCCTGAATCCACAAGATTAAGTGAAACCATTCCTATCATTAACCCCTCCTTTTACCGGACAGATGCTACAGTCATCTAAATCTCTCTAAAAATCCGCTATTACAAATAACACGATTTGTCATAAGCGGAGAAAACCCTGACGGTGAGTATGCAACAAGAAATGCCGCATTACAAATGACTTTTCTTGATATCTCCAGTATTGGCCTCCATAGTTGAGACATATGTCATAGTGACAGCGTCCAAAGGTGGAGCATTGTTACAGCTCAGTTGAGTTTATTTGGCGCCATGTTCTCCACACAGCTTGAAAAGCCAACAATGTAACCATGTCAACATTAATAGATGACACCGACGCTTTTATATCATTTGTATGGGATATTGTGATTTCTGTATGCGCAAGAGGGCGCCACAGTAAAGAGCGTTGATAGGCAGAGACACTTCAATTTTGTTGTTTTATCTCTGAATTCACAACCCTTACATACGCTACCTGACCCAGAAAATATAGGAAATTAATCTTAAAACATGTCCTTACTTCCTTCTCGAGGATCTTGGTTTTGTGTATTTGCATACAAACTCCTCTTGCAGCTGTACCCTCAAATGAAAATCCTTGCTTATGACTTTCCAAAACTGGACTACGAGAGCATATCTGGGTTCCAGTTCCCTCATGATCAAACGATGGATTAGGGACCTCCCATAAACAAGAATTATGATTCTCCAGCTCCCCTATGGAAGGTATTAGATTCTTTACCTTTATATAACCTCCATTCAAAATATCAGCGCAGCTATCTCCAAGGGAAGTATGATATGTTTTAGAATTAGTATAGTCCTGTGAGGCCACAGATAACATTTCCCCCAGCATTCTTTCTTCTTCAAAATATGCATCCATACGTCCATTTGGAACTCTGTACTGAGAAAAGCTTATATTAACTGGAAATTTTGGGAACTCACTTTCCACAGATGGAAGACATGCAGATTCATATTGCATCCTTGGAGTGTCTAGCATAGCATCAACCTGTGTGTGAATTGTGTCCTCCTCAGCTACCACACTTTTAAGAGTTTGAACTAGTGTCATCCAGAAATATGTCTAACCATTTCTTAAGTGGCGCACTATCTCCAGTTGTATCAATTAAAATCTTCGATGATATTTTTGATAGTAAATGTAAATTTGCATCAATCCCCTCCACTGGCTTTGACTGATCTTCTGATTGCACTTCAATGTCACCAGAGTAACCAGGGGAGGGATTTTTCTTTGTAGGATATAAATCACCCTTCTCAAGTGGTGCCGTGTACTGTTCTCCACTTTTTTCACCAAGTCCACTCTTCTTGATAACACGACATAAGACAAAAGCATTCTTTAAGTAACTCAACCGGAGCCTTGAATTTGTAAACCAGATTTCCTCTTGTAGAAGTACAGATCACAGATTAATAGCAGATTTGAAGTCACCACTGAGAAGCAGTTCTTGAACATTCAAAGAGGTGTTGAAGACATTGTTTTGAGCATATCTGAGCTTGGTGACATTGTTAAGTAGTCTATTAAAGGACCCCTGAGGTATTTTTATAACACCTGATGTTGCGCCCTATATGTTTTCAGGCATGCTAAGATTTAGACCTTCACTGAAAACTCGAACCAATTCCCAATTTCGTAGCACGCTACGAAACCACGCAAACAGGTAGCGCTGCGAAACTGCTAAAAATAATTCAGGCGCTGCGAAAACACCCACTCTTTAAGCCAAGCTAAAAATTTTTTACTACAGCATTTTCAGTGATAACACTTGCATCATCTGAAGAAGAAATATTTTCAAAAGTAGAAGAGATAGGGAGAGGTGGCACATCCGCCGAACTAGGCTCGTAGGCCGATATATTTTCAGCAAACTTTACATCTCTTCTAATGATAACATTTTTGGACTTAAGTGGAATAAGTCTATATCCTTTGACGCCTTCAGAATATCCAACAAAAATACATTTTTCACTCTTAGGTTCTAAAGCTTTATGTTTCTCATCTGGAATATGGGCCCATGCTTCACTTCCAAAAACACGAAAGTGACTTACATCTGGTTTGATTGAGCTCCATGCTTCTTCTGGAGTGATATTCTTTAAAACCTTAGTAGGAGTGCGATTTATTATGTAATTTGCACGGTTAATTGCTTCTGCCCAATAATTAAGACTAAGTCCTTTAGATTGAAGCATACAATTAGCCATTTCCTTTAAGGTGTGATTCTTCCTTTCAGCTACACCATTTTGTTGTGGAGTATATGGAACAGTATGTTGCATTTGAATTCCATTCTCAGTGCAAAAGTTGATGAATTTGTTATTAACATATTCTCTGCCATTATCAGATCTTAGCTTAAGAATTTGATGTCCATATTGTTTTTCAACAAAGGCCTTAAAGGCCAAGAACATGTTAAATACTTCACTCTTGAGTTTTAAGAAGTATACCCAAGTGCGTCTGGAGAAATCATCAATGAAAGTTAAGAAATACTTGTAGCCAGAGAATGAAACAACTGGAAGTGGACCACATAAATCACTATGCACGCGCTGTAAAGGGGCTGAGGCGTGCCAAGAGGCACGTTTTTCAAAACTGTCCCGATGATGTTTTCCGAGTACACATCCAGAACAAACACCATCTCTGCAAGATACCATTGGAAGACCTGTCACCATATTTTCTTTACATAGATTCTGAAGAGAGCGATAGTTTAAGTGACCAAATCGCTCATGCCAAAGTTTGCTCACTTCATCATTATGAGCAACAAATACTGAGGGAAGATTTGATGACCCAAAGTTGTGAAACTTATACAACCTTGTAGAATCATCAGCAATGCCAGTAGCTAAAATCTGTCTAGGATCTCTTAGGTCCTTAATTACAACATCGTGAGGTGAAAATTCAACAATTTTACCTTCACCTGAATGAGTTATCTGATATACAGATAGAAGGTTGCAGGATAAGGTTGGAACACATAATACATCATTAAACTGACCATTGTCTAGATGAACAGTTCCAGTCCCTACAACACTAAGAGATCTATCATCACCAACATATATATTTTTGGTGTTACAATCATTTAAAGAAGAAAACATGGCTTTGTTTTTGGCCATGTGATAAGAAGCTCCAGAATCAATGAGCCACTCATGAGAATGAGAAGAAGAAGATACATTTAGTGCATAGCCAGACCGAGATGCTTGACAACCACATGCAGAAAGTGCCATTCCTGAAGATGAAGTTGAAGTTGAAGAGTGCTCCAAATGGATGTTATGCTTCTTCATTGCTGCTTCCAAGGCTTCCATCTTCTTAAAGCATTTGGATTCTAAGTGGCCATCTCGATTACAAAAGTTGCAATGTCTATCAGTCTTCTTCCCTTTGTTTTTATTTGTCTTATCATTTTGTTGAAATGATTTTTCATTTTGAGGCTGAGATTGCTTAGGACCCTTGTTTGGTTTAGGACCATTCCTTTTAGGATACAACTTCTTAGGATTCTTTGGATTTGGTTGCTGCTGGGCGGCTAACGCTTTCTTAGAAGAGTTTCCAAGATTAAGAAGACCAAGGTGTAAGAGTTTTTCTTGTTCTCTTATTAAAGAATCACAAAAAGAATCAAAGGAAGGGGAATTGTAGTCTTGTCCTTGAGAAATGAAGGCTTCTCTTGTAGAATGGAAGGTGGAAACAAACACAGAGTAGGCTGGTCCCAATTTAGTAAGAATGGAATAGATAAGGTTACTATCTTCTTTCTTAACCTTAGCACCTTCCAAGAGAAGTCTAAGGGTCTTGAACTTGGACAAAAAATCTTCAATGCAAGAAAAATTATTGGGGTCCAATGTAAGCAACTCATTTTCAAGTTGATGGGCTCTAAGTTCATTTTTTATTCCAATAACTTTAGTAATCTATTTCAATGCTTCATCAGGAGTATCAAGTTCTGCAATATGGAATATAAGATATGGAGAAATAGACATCCCTATCAACCCACGTGCTTGATCTTGCCTATTTTCCCATTTAGCTGCCTTATCTTCATCTCTCGGTTTGGTTTCTTGGCCTGTGGCTATTCTGTAGAGACCTTTACTTCTAAGTAAATCCACAATGTAGGACCACCATTGGAAGTAGTTGGTGCTGTCAAGAATAACTTGGCATGGACTTTCCATTTTAACAGAAACTGAAGCTATAGATGCTGAAACTAAGTGTTCCAATGGAAAGATCTCGAAAAATTAGACTGTTTAAAAAAAAACGGTTCTGAAAACGGCTTTCGGATGAAGAAGTTATGGTTTTTTGAAGAAAATTTGATGAAGATGTCGACAAAGTGCGGGAATGTGCGGAAATGAAAAATCCACCCCCACAAAAAGGAGACTTGAACTCAAGACCTCTACTCTCATAAATTAGATTTGGACCAAGTGAGCTATACAAAAAGTTTGAGAGAGAGAGAGAAGGGGGGGGGGTTGAAGCTTTGGGTTGCGTGCTTGCTTTGAGAAAGCTCTTTTTCCCTACAAAACAAAAAACACAAAACCCAACACGGACATACAAAAAAAACGAACCTTGCGGCTCGAAGTTAGCTTTAGCCGGAAACTAAATATTTTCCTCAATGTTTCTGATTTTCCGAGATCACACTAAGGCGCAGCGGAAAAGAGAATACGCATGAGAAAAATCCTTCCTTTCTGTTTCTGATTTGCCCAGATCACACAGAGTCGCGGGGCAAAGAGCATACGCAGAAATGAAAGGTATAGATCCGGTAATAAAAAAATCTAAATAAACCGAAACCGAAATAAACAGAGAGAAAATAACTGTAAACTGCAAATAAACACTATATACCTCCAAATCTTAAAAATGACGCAGCTAGGGCTACCAAAAACCTTTTCGCGTGAAACGAAAGGGGTTCCTCACTAGAACAGATGCTCCCAACACAACAGAGCAGTCCTCTCAGCCCGAAAGCAGTCAAAAACAGTAGATCTAGGAAACGGTAGTCGGATGCAGTTCTACCGGCTTCATATTTGGATCACCAATGGACGCGGCCCTCAAATAGCTCTGATACCATGTAGGAATTTACAGGGTAAGTTCCTCAGATAGAACACCAAAGGACACCGCTCACAAACAGATCACAGATCAATACACCAGTACTTTTGACGTGGTTAAAACCCTCAAAAAGGGAAACATTCCACGGCCTGAGCCAACGCGGCCACTTCAGGCAATTTATTAATAAAAGAATGAAAATTTACATAAGCTTCTCTCTTGAACGGTTAACCTACAAATGACCCTCCATGCTCTTTAAATAGATATCATGGACCAATCAGGTGTTAATCCACGGATCAAGTGTCGGTAATACCGAGGAGAGAATGAACCGTTGGATCACTACATATCGTGACCGTCGGATTGTAAGTTACAAAATGTACATAGTAAAGAAACACACTTTACCTAACTCTATACTAGACCAAGTTATACTTAACTATTTCCTATGTGTCAGAATATCCTAACATAGAGTTAGTCATATGTTGTTTTGAGTTGTTTTAAGTGAACTTGATAAGTGTGTTGAGAGAGCCCTCTCATGCTAGAAGGGCTAACTTCTAGCTCCAAGTGGTTTGAAATAGTTACTCTTCCTTGGAGGTTGACACAGCCCAACCTGTCTAGCTTAGTGATAACATAAGTGGTACTTGTACCATAATGAATCATTTTTCCAGCTAAATGTATCAGATGTACTAGGATCTTACTACAACTTTTGAATGAGTGTCCACACCTCTTTTTCATTTTCCATTCATCCCTTGCTTTGGTTATCAAATTAGGTTGGATAATAGAAATGGCATAAAGAAATGATTCCACATCCTCATCCTTTCTTGGGAGTGCATCTACAACAGCATTTTTCTTCCCTTTTTAGTAGATGATTTCAAAGTCATAACCCAACATCTTTGTGACCCATTTTTGTTGCTCTTCTAAAGATAATCTTTGTTCCAAAATGTGTTTAAGTCTATCATGATATGTTTTTACCTTGAAGTGTCTTCCCATTAGGTAAGGTCTCCATTTATTTAGTGCATGTAGTATTTCCGACATTTCCTTCTCATAAATAGGTTTGTGTAAATACTTTCCTTTGATTGGACAATTTTCAAAAGTAATGGGTCTTTCTTCTTGCATTAAAACAACACCAATTCCATTTCCCGAGGCATCACATTCCACAATAAAAGTTTTTGTGAAGTCTAGCATAACTAAAACCGATGCTTGGTACATTCCCTCTTTAATATCTTCAAAGGCCTTAATTGATTCTGGAGTCCAAGAAAATGCATCTTTCTTCATTAATGTTGTTAGAGGTGTTACCATTCTCCCATAATTCTTAACAAACTTGCGATAATACCCTATCAACCTGAGAAATTCTCAAATATGCTTTATGCTTGTGGGGATTTTCCATTCCTTAATGGATTTAATTTTGTTAGGGTCTGCCTTAACACCCTCATGAGATACAATATGACCCAAATATTCCACCTCTTGTACTCCAAAGAAATATTTGGAGGTTTTTGCATATAATTGTTTTTCCTCCAATAGTTTGAGCACCATGTGAACATGTTCAACATGATCCTTCCAAGACTTGTTGTAGATTAGTATATCATCAAAAAATACTAACACAAAATTTCTAAGGAAGGGTTTGAAAATGGAATTCATCAAACCTTGAAATGTGGAAGGTGCATTAGTAAGACTAGAAGGCATGACCAAAAATTCATAATGACCCTCATGAGTTCTGAATGTTGTTTTGAGAATGTCTTCAGTCCTCATTCTAATTTGATGATATCCTGAACGAAGATCCAGCTTGGTGAAGTAAATTTCTCCATGTAATTCATCCAAATATTCATCAATGACATTGAATGGGAAATTTATCTTTAATAGTGAGCTTGTTGAGCTCCTTGTAATCCGGACACATACTCCATGATCCATCATTCTTGTGCACCAATACTTCTGGAGAAGAGAAAGAACTTTGACTAGGTTGAATTATACTAGCCTCTAGCATTTCTACAACCATTTGTTCAATTTCACTCTTTTGAGCATAGGGATATCTGTAAGGTGTGATGTTTGGAGGAACACTTCCTAGAATCAAATGAATAGAATGATCATGATCACAAATATGTGGAAGGCCTTTGGGAGTCTCAAATACCCTGGAATGATTGTCCAAGACTTTTTGGAATAGATGATTTTGATGTTTGAACCTATAAAGAGTATAATTGTGCAATTATGCCCCGTTGTTCTTTCTTTAGAAGTTTTTTCATGCCATTAGAGTTGATTATCTTTCCTAGTTTCCCTGTGATACCCCTTAATTCAACTTCCTAATTTCCTTCCCAAAATAATTGAAAGAAAAGTTCTTGAAAAATTAAAAGTTATCCTCCCCATAGATTGTAACCATTGGACTCCTAATACAACATCAACACCACCCATTGGAATGGAAAGCATTGGACTATTCAATACATATTCCCCCATGGTTAGCTTGATATTATGGCACTTTCCAAAGCAATTTATAGTTCCTATTGAAATATGGCAACAAGAATATTCCAATTTAATTTGTCCTTGAATTAAATTGTGATTTAAAATCGAATTTAGTCTTAACAACGACTTGAAAATAATTAATTTATTTATTTTAAATTAATTAGTTGGAGAAATTCAAGTTAGAAGTCTTTCTGAAGTCATGCAAGAGTTATCCCTTAAATTAAGGAGATAAGATTGAGTTATATTTGAGTTGTAATTAGTTAACTTAGTTTACTGAGTTAAATCCAGTTAAATTAGTTCTAAACTGTTTGAGGAACTAATAGTGAGTTAACAGTCAGTTGATGCATGCATGCACTCAACTAGTGCTACTCCAGTTAACTGAAGATTCCCTCATCAGAAACTCATGCATGTCTATTCTGAGAAAGACCCAGTTGAGATAAATGTTCAAGGACAGCGTACTATTAGTTGCATGTGTTTTCTCATGGAGAAAACTCATGCATGCAGTCAAGGATTTATCCTTGAGGATTGCGTAGTTTTAGAGGATGGGTTTTCCACTTGGTAACAGGGAATCATCCACAAGGAATAGCGCAAGGAAATAGGAGCTTGGAGGGAAAAGAGGAAGGCTGGAGAGAAGCCAAGATTTCCTGTGAGCATCTATGAGGATTGTACTGAGAGCTGGCTAGCTATGAGAGCTAAGGCTTTGTATAATTCCTATGTATTTCCACCATGTATGATAATACAATAGTGTGGGGTTTTTAGCCGAGGCTTTCCCCAAAGTATTTTCATGGTATTGTGCCATTGATTCTTCTTCTTCTGGTTATATTGTTCAGCTCGATCTTTAAGATTCCGTAAATTGATAGTAGAAGTAGGTTGTAGTATTCTGCTGTGATTTAGATTGCATTATAAGGTTAACCTACACAGATTTTCTACATGGTACCATATCATACTTCAAGGTTGGCCAATGACATTCTATGGCTTGAGACTTGAGTATGCCTTAGAAGGTAGCTCAAATTACATAACATGGAAAGATAGAATGGAGGGTGTATTAGAAGACAATGGCTTGAAGGAATTCATCGATCAAGAAATCCCAAAGCCAGCTTCAACTAATGCACAAGAGTTGGCTGAGTGGAAGAAGTGTGTGGCGGCGAAGGCGAGACGGATCATCCTTGAGGGAGTTCGAGACCATATTGTCTCAATTCTCCAAGGGAAGGATACTCCATTTTCAATGTGGAAGACATTGAAGGACCTCTACCAGAACAGTAGCGACTAGAGGAAATTGGTGCTCAAGGATAAGCTTCGAAGAATCAAGATGGAGAAGGGCGATACTATTTCCACATATCTGAACAAGCTCACCACCTGCAGAGATGAGCTTGGCAGTGTGGGAATAACTATTGCCGATGATGATATGGTGAGCCTCGCTCTCCTTGGCCTTCCAAAGAGTTGGAATAGCTACCAGGACTCTGTGAATGGAAGGGAGAAATTGCCGAATTGGGAATGACTGTGGTCGGATCTTATGCAGGAGGAGATCAGGAGGAGCACACAAGATGGTTCTTCATCCAAGAATGATGATGAAGAAAATCTGGCCTTAGCAAGTAAGGCAAGGAAAGGGAAGGGGAAGGCTTCCCATTTCAAATCGAATTCTTCTCATGGAGGGAAGAAGGGTGACATGTCTATAGTAAGATTCTTTAATTGTCACAAGATGGGACATTATGTGACTAATTGCCCATCAAAGAAGTCCAAGAAGGGATCCTCGAAAGGTGAGGCATTAGCCTCTCAGTTTGAAATGGACTTTACCCTCATTGCATGCATGGTGTCATCGATGATGGGTTGTGTCTGGTATCTTGACAGTGGTGCCTCATTCCACATGACCGGTGATAAAAATTTATTCAGTGCCTTGGAGGAGAAAGACCTCAAGATGCACATAGAGATGGGTGACGACGAAAGGTATAGCGTTGTAGGAGTGGGCACAGTTGCTTTTCAGAGGGAGCATGGAGCTCCTCTCACCTTGACAGATGTGATGTATGTGCCTGGACTGAAGAAGAACTTGGTATCGGTCGCGGCGTTGGAGGACAAAGGCTATGATGTTGTCTTCAATAAAAGAAAGGTGTTCCTAAGACACATAGCCACGGGTCAAACCAAGAGGATAGGGATTCGAGTGAAGAATCTCTATATACTAGAGGTGGATGATTGTGCAACATGGAGTACGAAAGCAGGATTGGTGCAAAGGCAAGACATTGGCGAGTTGTGGCACAGGCCGTTGGGCCATTTGCATCATGGGGCTTTGAAGATAATGCAGCAAATATCTACAAGACTTCCCAAAGGTAAACTTGAGCAAGTTGACACATGCAAAGGTTGTACCTTGGGAAAGTACACCGAGTCTTCCTTTCATGATCGAGATAGTCAAGCAAAGGCTATCTTAGAGCGAGTTCATACTGATGTCTATGGACCATTCTCGACGGCATCCAAAACGAAGCAAAGGTATTATGTGATTCTCATAAATGTTGGATTTATTTCATGCAGAAGAAGGACCAAACTTTCACAAAGTTTTGTGAGTTCAAAGCTTTGGTCGAGAAAGAGTCAGGGAAGAAGATCAAGGCCTTAAGAAGCGACAATGGTGGAGAATATGTCTCTCAAGAGTTGACGGCGCCTCATAACCCACAGCAGAATGGGGTGGCCGAGAGGAAGAACGGAACTATTATAGGGGTAGCACGGGCAATCCTGCATGACCAAGGCCTACCACTTCACTTGTGGGCTGAGGCATGCAACATAATGGTCTATTTGTAGAATAGAAGCCCGCATCGCATACTTGGGATGAATACACCAAAGGAAGCTTTCTCCGGTAAGAGACCAAATGTGGGTCACTTCAGGATATTTGTCTCATCAATATATTTCCATGTGACAAAGGATGCACAGAAGAAGCTTGAGCCGACAGCAGAGTTGGAGATATTTGTGGGGTACACTGATGCACCTCACAACTATCAGGTGTACTTGCCTACTAGTCGGAGGACAGTGGTTCGCAGAGATCTCAAGTTTGATGAGCAGAAGGCCATGCGAGTTTCCCTTGAGAGGGAGCTCCAACTACAGGCTGTGGAGTAACTGTTGGTTCCTAAGGAGGAGGAGCCTCAGACTGATGTGGAGCAGCCGCATGCAGAGGTTCTAGGGGTGGAGACATCCACTCAAGCAGAGTCTTCCATAGATGGATGGAAGTGCACAAGAGAAGCTAACAGATTGTTGGAGGATGCGAGAGAGAATGTGGGAGCACCATCTTCTCAGCACAGACAGAGGAGGACACCTGAGAGGTACACTGGATACATGGCCCTTGCTGGGGAATGTGCTGAGACCGAGCCATATTCCTTTGAGGAAGCAGTGCAGCAGCCGATTTGGGTTGATGCTATGGTGGAGGAGTATGACTCCATAGTTCGTAACCGTGTTTGGGACGTGGTTCCAAGATCGGAGAACAAGTCAGTTGTGAGTTCCCGTTGGGTTTACAAGGTAAATCAAGTTGGTGATGGTAGTGTGGAGAAGCATAAGGCAATATTTGTTGCCCGTGGCCTTTCATAGGTCGAGGGGATTGACTATGATGAGACTTTTTCTCCTGTCGCAAGGTACTCATCTATCAGATCTATGTTGGCACTATCATCATAGATGGGTTGGAAGATCCATCATATGGATGTGAAGACTGCATTCCTCAATGGCCAGATTGAGGAAGAGGTGTACATAAAGTAGCCGGAAGGTTTTAAGACCTTCGATCGTGAGACACATGTGTGTCGACTCAAGAGAGTGTTGTACGAGCTGAAGCAAGCACCTCGTGCTTGATACACTAGGATAGACAACTACTTCACTGGGTTGGGCTTCATAAATAGTGAAGCGGATGCGAACCTGTACCACATTGTGGTGAAAGGTAAGTTGTTGATCATCGTACTTTATGTTGATGATCTCATATTGACTGGTGATGATCAGTTGATCATGTCTTGCAAGGAGGACCTTGCAAGAGAATTCGAGATGAAAGACATGGGTCTCATGCATTACTTCCTTGGCATGGAAGTGTGGCAGAAGGATGGGGAGTTGTTTGTGTCTCAGGGCAAGTATGCCAACGAGATACTCAGGAGATTCCACATGGAGAAGTGCAAGCCTGTGCAGACTCCGCTAGCAGGTAACTAGAGGAATGAGGTTGCTACTTCAAGAGAAGTGGTAGAGGCTACTGTGTACAGGCAGCTTGTGGGTTCACTGATGTACTTAGTGAACACACGACCAGATTTGTGCTATGTAGTGAACCAGCTGAGTCAAGCGATGGTTCAGCCTACCAAGATGTTTTGGAAGGTGGCAAAGCATGTATTGAGATACCTTAGAGGCACATCTCAGTATGGATTATGGTACAGATGAACAGAGGGAGTGAAGCTATAGGGCTTCACTAATGCAGATTGGGCAGGGAGTCCATCAGATCAGAAGAGCACATCAGGAGGTATTTTCAACCTTGGGTCAGCGGCAGTTTCTTAGTACAGCAGGAAACAGAGGTCGGTTGCACCCAGCTCGGTAGAGGCAAAATACATGGTTGCAAGTCAGGCAGCATGTGAGGCCATCTAGATGCGGAAAATCCTAGTTGGTTTGTTTGATCAGAGGATGGATCCAATTGTGATCTATTGTGATAATCAGAGTTGTATCAAACTCTCTAAAAATTCAGTATTTCATGATAGGTCCAAGAACATCGACATCTGGTATCATCATCTCAGAGACTGTGTAGTGTGGAGTATCATGTTGTTGCAGTATATTTCAATAGAGGAGCAAGATGCTGACATTTTGACAAAGGCATTGTCAAAGTGTAAATTCGAGTTCCATAGAGACAGGATCGGGGTGGCAGATAATCCCTTTCTTGTTGAGAGGGAGTGTTGAAATATGGCAACAAGAATATTCTAATTTAATTTTTCCTTGAATTAAATTGTGAATTAAAATCGAATTTATTCTTAACAGCTACTTGGAAATAATTAATTAATTTATTTTAAATTAATTAGTTGGAGAAATTCAAGTTAGAAGTCTTTCTGAAGTCATGCAAGAGTTATCCCTTAAATTAAGGAGATAAGATTGAGTTATATTTGAGTTGTAATTAGTTAACTCAGTTTACTGAGTTAAGTCCAATTAAATTAGTTCCAAACTGTTTGAGGAACTAATAGTGAGTTAACAGTTAGTTGATGCATGCATGCACTCAACTAGTACTACTCCAGTTAACTGAAGATTTCCTCATCGGAAATTCATGCATGTCTATTCTGAGAAAGACCCAGTTGAGATAAATGTTCAAGGACAGTGTACTATCAATTGCATGTGTTTTCTCATGGAGAAAACTCATGCATGCAGTCAAGGATTTATCCTTGAGAATTGCGAAGTTTTGGAGGATGGGTTTTCCACTTGGTAACGAGGAATCATCCACAAGGAACAACGCAAGGAAATAGGAGCTTGGAGGGCAGAGGCAAAGGCTGGAGAGAAGCCAAGATTACTTGTGAGAATCTGTGAGGATTGTACTGAGAGCTGGCTAGCTGTGAGAGCTAATACTTTGTATAATTCCTATGTATTTCCACCATGTATGGTAATACAATAATGTGGGGTTTTTAGTTGAGGCTTTCCCCAAAGTATTTTCATGTGTATTGTGCCATTGATTCTTCTTCTTCAGGTTATATTGTTCAACTCGATCTTTAAGCTTCCGCAAATTGATAGTAGAAGTAGGTTATAGTATTCTGGTTTGATTTATATTGCATTATCGGGTTAACCTACACAAATTTTCTACAGTTCCTCCATTTGCAACCATCACTTGACACTTTGGTGCTAGATATAAGAAGCAACTCAATTCCTTAGCTATCTTACAATGAATAAAATTATGGGCACTACTAGAATCAATCAGCACTATTACCTTTTTCTTCTTGATATATCCTTTTATTTTAAGAGTTTGAGGAGTTGTGATTCTTGCCAATGCATTACAATATATGGTCAAATTCATTTCTTCTTTCTTTGGGGTTGGTTCCTAGTGTATTTCCTCCTCTTTTGATGTTTCTTATTCCTTTGCTTCCTCCTCTTCACAATCTATGTAGAATAATTTCTTCTCAGCACAGTTATGACCTTTAGTGTAGTTGTTATCACAACTGTAACAAATCCCTTTTGCTCTTTTTTCCTCCAATTTTTTTGGCGTTAAACTTGTAGGTTGTGGAAGGCTAGGAGCAACAACACTTCCATCTTTATAGTTGTGATTGGTAGACTTCCTTGTTGTCATAATTTTTCTTTCAACTTCACTTGCCACCATGAATTCCTTCTCCAATGAATCAGGTTCCCAAAGGTGAACCTCATGTTGTATGTTATCCTTCAAAGTCCCTATGAAGACATCAATCCTATTCTCCTCTGGAATATTAGTTACCATGATATTCAATTTTTGGAAGTCCTCAATGTGCTCCATCATTGAACCCTTTTGTTTGAGATTTATCAATTGGCTAAATAAGGTGTTGCTCTTTGTATCCTCATAGTGTGTTATCATTTCTTCAGTAAAAATTGACCAAGTGACAAGTGGTTTATGAGAACAAAGACATTGATACCATACAAACTTATTGGGTTCTAAATATAAAGATGCAGTGTGTACCTTTTGTGTGTGTTGTACATCATGGAGATGAAAATATTGCTCCATCTATAGTATCCATGTTACCAGATCCTTGCCATCAAACTTCCTCGTATCTATCTTTGGAATTTGGCTGTTTATAAACCCCATATTGGAGTCTCTACAATCATAACTCATATTACTTTTGTCCTCGTCATGATTTTCATGGATTACCTTGTCACCACTCGGAAGCCTTTCTTGCAACAACTTTGTCAACCCTTCCAACTTGAAATTCATCATGTCCATGTCTGCTTTAAAAACATCCATGTTTCCTTTTATTTTTTCTTCTAAACCATCCATCTTAGATTCCAATTCATTTTTGGTTACTCTTTGTGAGAGCAAAAATTGTTGCACTTGGTCTTGTAATTTTGATATATATGTTTCATTTCTTCCTCTTGTTCATGTGTCATACTAGAGCTTTATGGTTGATTACTAGGTGTATCCTTTTTTTTTTAGGAATTTTGGAATCAAACAATGATATCTATGATTCACTATGCCTTTTGAATTACTTGAAACTAGTTTTTCAAACAAATGTTATGCAAAATTTAAAAAAATACACATAATTTCCTTGTTTTTAGGAGCTCAATATTGAAGTTGTTGTATCTCTGTAATTTTGAATCTCCAAGGTCTAAAATTTTGTCCTGTGATATCCCTCTAAGTATTCTTTCCAACCCCACAAGTCAAACTGATCTTGGATTCTTCAAGAAAGAGTATTCCCAATCTCCCACAATGGCATAATTATATATTGGTTCAGTAGAGAGAACTTGTATGGAGTTCCACGTGTCACTATTTCTACTTTATGCCCTAAAAATGATACACAAAAAACTAGTCTGTGCTTTTATTCACTATTTACAAATTCAAATTCGATGCTTGGAGAGAATTTTATGACAATTTTCCCTAAGTCACTTGTTTGAGATGGAATTCTAGAGCCTGCAAAAACCCTAACTTTCTCAAATCATATCTCTGAAAATGTAGCGAACCAAGATCTAAAATTCATACACGAAGTTCATCAATATTTCTTCTCGATGTGATTTCAATTTCAACTTCTTACTCCTCTTCGAGAAATAATTATAGAGAAAATTCCAAGATGTCATGTTTGAAGAAGCGAAAACCCTAAAATTCAAAGCTCTGATACCAAATGTTATGTAACCAAATCACAAAAAATATAGATCAACGACTTCAAAATTAGACTCTTCGAGGGGGCAACCTCCTTTACATCACATAAATGAAAAATTCTTGAATGATTCAAATGATAAGACCTCCTTGGTATATATAGGAGTTTAAGGGGTCACAATATAATCAGGGCCCACATAACAATAATAATGAAAGGGCACAACAATAACAATAGTGGGCATCTATGGGGTCACACCATAACAACATGGGGGATACATGGGCACAACAATAACAATAGGGGGCTACAATAACAATAAGGGGAATACACTAGTATTATAGGGACCTAACATTCTTGCTAATGTAATAGATGGTGTAAGGCTTTCGTTCTTCTTATTATCCTAGCATAGCCCCAATAACAGGCATTGTGGAAATATGGAATTGTAAGTTCCAATTAGGTCCACATAAAATAATATATTCTCGTACACACCTTTTTAGACCTGCAAAATCATATTTATATTTATCAGTCAATATAAATTCCACATCCTTCGAAAGTAATGCAAACAATGGAGATGCAAGCTTTAAAAAATTCATATAAAATGCCTATAATAACCTGCATTTCCTATAAATATTTGTACCTATTTTTGTTTTTTTAGAGTAATAAATATTAAGGTTACCTCAATTTTTGTTGGATCAACTTGTATTTATATAGAAGAAAGATAATGTCCCAGCACAATTCCTTCAATCATTGCCATATGGCATTTTTTCAGTGCTCAAAGAAAAATGATTTTGGTTATATCATTCTAGCATTTTCTCAAGAATAGCTAATGCTACATTAAATCCATCATTATATGGTGTAAAATCATCCATAAAGGTATCTAGACAATCATTAACCAGGTTCGAAAATATTCCCAAATCGTTGAATGGTGGGCATTACAATCCAAAAGGAAGGACTTGGTATGCAAATGTACCCTAGGGGCAGGTGAAAATGGTTTTATCTTGGTCTTTGGGGGTAATCTAGATCTGAATATAACCACTAAATCTTTCAAGAAACGAAAATAATTTCTTACCAGACAGGGTATCGAGGAATTGGTTAATAAAAGGTAATGTAAAGTGGTCCTTTGTATGGCCTTATTGAGTTCCTTGTATTCAATGCAAATTCTCCTTTTTTTATTCTTTGTAGGCACAAAGATTATCCGAATTTAAACAGGAATGCAACAAATTACAGATATAACCATAAACATAGAGATGCAGCAGAAATAAAACTTCATTTCATTTGTATCAAAGAACTGAAATATGCTTACAAACGGAATGGAAATAAGACTAGCTCGGGCGATGGTAGCTTATCTCTGAGAAGAGATGTGGCAGCTACATGCCTCTGAATTATGTTACAATGAGGCTCGAAGGCCTATTTATTATTGAGAAACAATGGAAAACTATGGGCCTTATTTGGGTAAATTGGTACATCAACTTCCTGAGGTTGTAACTTTGGCATATGATCTTCGTTTGACGCCCACAATACCTCGTTAGAAAGATCTATCAGAGGACTAAAACTTGTGAGTGGCCAAAATTGATTAACAACTCATGTTGGCCCCGATTTTGCAAAAAAAATGTCATTTAGATCCTCAAAACGGCTCCGGAAGTTCAGGACCCAAAAAACTACCAAAAATAGTAAATTGTGCTACAATTAAGGAAACTGAAAAACTGAAAGAAACAATGGTGGGGGTCCAAGTGGAATAGGCAGGTGGCCACCAATATCCACCTGGATCAAAAGATTAGTGGGGACACCCACTGGCTATCAGAGAATGGGTAGATGAAATTAGCATTTAGTAATTTATGGATTTCTTCCTTGATAGGGTTGGATTCATTCCACGTTGTGGTTGTCGAACATGATAGTTGCCATCCTTCAAGTAGATATGGTGGTTACATAAACAAGGGCGAGTCCCATCCATATCCATGTAATCCCAAGCAAAATCTTCTTTATGCTTTCACAGTAATTGAATCAACTTCTCTACTTGCTTAGAAGACAAATTTGGATTAATGTTTAAAGTCTTTCCGAGCTCAATTTTGACTGGGGCACTCTTAAGGTTTGGGGTAGTTGGTATATTTTCTATAGTAATATTGTCAATAGTATCATCCAAATTGGGTTCACTCATTATGGAATTTAAAATCTGGGATATTGATTTAGTAATAGCAAAGGGGTTACTAATAAAAATACTAATAGTGTCATCCCCTATTTCGTCCTTAAAATAAAGGTTATTACCAAGCATGACAAGGGGTCATGCATCATCCCTTTCTAGTTCAAATTCATCCCATAAAGGTCTTTCATAATCAATGCTTGGTCTAGTTAGAGGGTAGAGAATGATGTTTTTTGTAGCATTTCCATCAGATGTTCTCATGAAACTTGATTTGCAACTAATGAATACATCTCCAATGGCTAACCACAGTCTTCTCAAGTTTAGTGGGTGTTCTCCTAGGCATGTCTTAGGCTGTAATATTAAGAAACCAGCGAGATACTACCAGGTGTCCACAAAAATAACGTCTTTTAGAATTCCCTTAGGTCGAATTTTGGATTTATCACCCAGTTCTAGTACAGTAGGGGTTGGTCTCAAATTGGTGAATTTAAGAAACTCAAAGGTTTCTTTGGTCATCATGTTTATTGAAACTCCCGAATTAACCAATGTACTTGGAATAGCCATTTTTCTATTGTGAAAAGTTATTGTCATGTTCCTAGGATCATCATATTTGGTAAGCGAAGTTTCACCCAACATTAGTTCTGATAGATTTCCCACCACATGGATAGTGGGAGGATCTCAAGGCTTCCTACCAGGTTTCTTAACACAAAGTTCCCTTACTATTTTTGCATAGATTAGGATATATATCTCTGTTTGCTTGGAATGATGGAATGCAGATGTATATATTTTTCAATTCCTCCAGAAAATTAGACTCAGGTTGTGGAGTAGCCTTGGTTACAGTCTTTCTCTCTAGGTAAGGTGGATTCAAATGAGTTTCAATAGTAATAGCAATATTGAATGTTACAAAAGATTCAACAGTAACAATGACATTAGTTATTACAAGAGTTTATGTTGTAGTGTTTTCTTCTCAATGATGTACGAAAAGAACCCACTTAAGATCGTGGATGACAAACAATCTCAACAATAGAAATGACTGCTAAACATTATACATCTACAACTATTGATAGAAACAAAACCTGCCAAAATTCTGATCTATGTTGCAATCATAGTTAAACAGTGAAATAAAGAGTAATAACCCCAAAACATCCAATCAAAACCAGATATGCAAAGAATGATTTTATTATAACACGTGTGAAGGGAACAAATATATGTTACTAGTCCCCCTCTATGGGATGGGTTCTTGGCTATCTTCAAATGCTTTTAGCTTTTGTAGAGTATCTCTCCTTTATAATTCATAAACCCAACAAAAATATGGTGTGTGACAATGAAAATGATCAGAGTTACAATAGTGAGTGCAACAATGAAAATAATCAAAAGTAAATAATGAATGGAAAACCCTCCTATTTATAACAAAATATAGAGTTATCCTCGAATACTGAGCAATAATAAAATATTATTGATCCCATTCTTAGAATAACCATTGGGAATATTTTATTATATTTGTTTAGGAGGGAAAACGTATTTAAACTTTTATTTAGAAATAATAAATAAATAAATAAATTATTTATTATCTCACGGAATTAGTTAAGGAATAATAAACAAATCATGATTTATTTAATTATTCCTAAGGGATTTAGTCAAATTTGACAAAGAATAATAGTTAATTAGTGATTAATTCATTATTCTTAGAGAAAAATAAGAAAAATAATGATTTATCTGTTTATTTTTCATGATTGGGTCAAATTTAACAAGGAATAATAATAAAACAATGGTTTAATTAATTATTCCTAGAAGCAAATCAAATAAATAGTGATTTATTTAATTATTCTTCATGGGTTTAATTAGAAATTACTTAATAAAGGTGGTTTATTAGGTAATTTCTCACAGTGAAAGAAATTTTGCTATGGTAAAATTGGTTTTACATGGTGTACTCTGATCCATCTAGTAAATTAGGCTAGATGATCAATATTTTGGTGATAACAGATTGCCCCCTAACGTACAAGTGTTAGGAGAAAAACGTATGACTGAAGTACGTTGTAAAGACACAATCAATTAGACAACACAGTGGAGTCAAGGAGAGAGAGAGAGAGACCAATGAAGTTGAAGCTAAGAGAGTATAGTGACAGAGGGGGCGAGACTAATGCAAGTCTCCTTTTATGTTATGGTACTGGACCTCAATGAGGTGGGGGAGGCATACACATACCCGTCGAAATAACTTAGTACAAAAATAATGGTTCGCCCAAAAAATTAAAAAAAAAAAAAAAAAAAAAAAATTGAGCAATAAAGTACATGTTGAATGGTACATGACACGTTGGCATAATAGAGCCAGAAAATAATATGATGTGTCCCATATACATAATGCACCTAGTAAAAACATGAGCCAAGACTGAATACAATAATGTTTGAGTACATGAGATACAAAGTCCCTTCCCTCAAAAAATGGGTGGGAGGGAGGGTAGAACAACCAAAGAAGCCCTACTGAACAAGGAAGGGCTCTGCAAAACTGAATGGATCATCTAGAGGAGACATGCATGCTATGAACACTGTGATCGGTAGGAACCGAACCCATCAACTCTGTGGAACTGCATATGAGGTTGTAGCATAGTAGGTATTCATTTGGGCATGTGGGGGCTACCTAAAGGGCCACCCCCTCATGAGGTCTGAAACATCTCACACATACTCGGGAATCACTGGTACATTTGCTGCATCATTGGACCATCAAGTGTATAGATCACGAACATTAAATGACCAAGTCAAAGGGCAATAATGAGACCCTCTGCTCGATCCAATGTGTTGAACAAGAATGGAAGCGGGAACCAAGCTACACCGCCCTCTAGGCCGTTCTTTCGGAATAAATGAGCTGATGTCGACAAAAAAGGGCCCGCAATAGATGAGGCAATGAGGAACCTAAACTAAAGTAGGAGTGAAAATAGTAATGTGACTGATGGACTGACACCAAGGATAATGGGGAAAAGGGGACTGAGGTATAAACAAACGACTACCTCTGTCAGAGTATAAAGTGCATGGTTGACCTGGCAGCAACTGACTCAACTCCAGAGGGGATGCGGACAGTATGACTGGAGGCCAAAATGGGCAACACAGGATGAACGGTATGCAAATATGGATGGAATATTGTGACATGAGATGATGGGACATGAAATAGACTCCAAGAATGTAAGGGTGACTCATCACGGATGCTCTGAACAAGGGTGACTCGATGACGCTACCACACAAACTAGACTCGGTGGGGACCATGAAAACATGAGTAAATGATGGTTACTCACGATGAGAATCGACATATGGTACGAAAAGTATGAATAGGAGGTGGTCCTCAAAGTACAAGTGTCTCTTTATGACGAAATTCAATTTTGACAGACAATGAAGCGACCTTCTTGGAAAAATGGTTTATAGGTGAAGTGTCGAATCATCAAAAATTTAGGAAGACCCATTTTAGAGCTCAATGAGATATTTCCAGCGGTGTTGACGGTTCGTCAAAATGAGCTACGGTCTAGTCGCAATGGGCGACAGAAAAACTATGGGTTTTCCTATAAAAGGGTGTTTTCCCTCCAATTTGGGAGGAGGAGAAGGCCCTAAATCTTGTGGAGATCGTAGCAGACAAACCGACCATCGGAATCAGGATCTACAACTTTCAGGCAAGTGGCCTTACTTATCTAAAGATGGCCTTAATGCTTCTTGGAACGATGGTTCCTGGTGAAGAATTAAGGGAAGAGGAAAATGAGAATGAACTACTAGAGGAGGTCTAGAATCATCCTCGCCCACTAAGTCAAACATGGGGACTAGGTGGTAAAGGAGTAGAATATTTGAAGATATGGTATCAAACATCTATGATATGCGATGTGCATATGGCTCGTCGGAGAGGCCGGTAGGACAAACTATCCAAGGAATGGGAGGATAATCGACCATACCTAGATCCAATGGGATCTAGGCCAAGACTTAACTGAGAAGATGGCTAGGGGAAAACCATCATGCCCCCAAGCATGGGATACTAATCTAGTATGAAAAGGTGGGAATGATGCCCCCTAGCAGGAGGAGTTTGTGGAGTGTCATTGTGTTCCAAGTGCTCAAAAAGGGATTCAAGCATCTCAGCCCAACTTGGCACCAGATCCTCCAAAGGACAATAACGAGATGTAGAGGCATATGTGCCCCCCAGTATGTTATGGGCGTACTGGATGTATCTAGAGCTATGGGCTCCAAACACTTTTATGATACATAACATGATTATGCATTTTATATGATGATGATAGTTCGCCATTTGTTTTGTTTATGGTTGTCTTTTGTGGTATACATGTGATAAATGCCAATCTAGAATGTTGTTTGAAATGTTATCTACATAGCAATTTTGGGCTCTAGGCACATGACTGAAAGTAATGGCTTCGAACTCACGTACCAATAGCTTCACTCGTAGATATTTTCTAAATAGGACTTGGTTATGCACATGATACACACCATTCAATTGCATGACAAGTAGCAAGGAATCTAAACGAACATGAAGATGAAGGATGCGATGAGCAAGGGAATCGACTAACAAACCTATCATTGCATCATATTTGGCCTGATTATTGGTGGTAGATCCAATGCACACGTCGTTTGAAAGGACTAACGTATGCAAGGGGGTAAAAATGGTCCACGCTGCCGAGGCTAGATTCCGGGAGAAGCGACTCGCACCATCGACATGGCTGATATACGGTGTGGATGATGGATCCATATGAAAGGTGCAAAAGACAACAATGAGATGATGCAACCTACCTAACTTTATGGCAGAAATAGAGACACGCAAATCAAAGGTATGTGTTGTGAGAAACATTTCTGGAGGTAGAGCGCATTGGGAGAATTAGGAAGGAGATGGTCTTCGAAATCCTCGTGAAGGAATTCCCCCTTACTCAAGTGTAGGGGTAATCAGGGTAGACATAGCTTCCATGGTGTCCTCATTAGGCTAGGATATGGGCAGACAGGAGGAAGGCTGACTACATGATGCAATAAAATTACCTGGTACATCAACCTGAGGAATAAGGTTCACATACGCATCGTCTGGAATGGTAGATGACGGACTGGTAGGCGGAGGGTCTATTGAGGTTGAGACCTCATATTCTGTCAAAAAAGGCTCGATAGAAATATGCGCAACAACCTCGGGAAGGTTTGACAGCAAGGAACTCAAGGATGATGACATGTAAAGAATGGAGCCTGTGGTGTCTATCATCTCGACATCGGGGGAGGGGATCACAATAGAGGGGCCAGAGTTTCCCTGTTCAGGTTGACTCATGGTACCAGAATCCACAGGTAGAGGAGTAGAGGCTCTACTACAAGTGGCCTCGTATTCACAAATCGCCCCAAGCCAATCGCGAAACTCATCGAGATGAGGGAAATAATGGGAATAGTGACCATGATGATCACAAAGGGCACAAGGGTGGTTTGTGCGAAGCGTTTTGAGTTTCTTAGGTGGGACTGGTATGTCAACATGGACTTTCGGAATATTTGACTCAAGGAATGCTTCACGAAGCAAAGGTTTAAGTTGAGGAAGTTCGAGACAATTGTTGGTGGTATGCCCAACAAATTCACACAAAGTGCACAACCTTGGGACCTTAGGGGTTGGACAAGCTTGAGGAGCCTTGTCCTTCGGCTCTTTCTTTTTGTTTGGCTTTGCCCCCCTGGTTAGATGCTTTCACAACAGGAGTTGGTTCCTATTAAGGCAGTGATGGTACTGAAGCAGTGGGAGGGGTCATGGGGACTGGTGGAACCGGGGTCAAAGTGTGATATGGTCTTGGCTGACCAAGCAGAATGTTTGTAGGGGGATCGATGTAACATACTGGGATCTCGAGAGTCATGTTAGGAAGGACCAACAAAGCCATGACAGGTACAGAAAAATACCCGAAGGGGGGAATAAGAAAGGCATCTAGCCCGCAGGATAATGACCTAACGGAATAGCTCCTGGATGGTTGAGACCTGGAGGAACAATTCCTAGAGGGAACATAGGAGAGGCACCCACAAATGGAGGAGGTCCTGGGGGAGTGGGTCTAGAGGGTTCAGCTAGAAGAGCAACAACAAGATGCTGAGGAGCTGGTTGTTGATCAGGTGTACCAGATTGTTTAAGGGTAGTTCGTGATGCTTGTAACATGCAAACACTCATGGAAGTAGGTTCAGAAATGGGAGGGGGAGGACCAGGGAAGGCACCCAACAATGAGGAATCCTTATAGACTCCGGGTGAGACACTGGTGCAATGAGTTGAAGACTGGTTTTTGGACATCGACGAGATGATGGACTCGAGGGAGGTCGCAGAGGCTGGCTCGTAGTAAGTCAATTGATCAATGGTAATGATCTTCCCTTCATGGTGAAGCACATCTTGCGGAACACCACAGATGCTAGAGCTAACATGGAATATGTGTAACTATGACCTAAGAGGATGTTGTAATCCAAAGGGGCATCAATGACTTCGATATCAACATGGACAGTCGTGCCCGCAAGGGTCACTGGACAATTGTGGTACATGCTAAGGGGCTGGGAGGAGTGTCCATCATGCAAAGTGATAGTGGAGAGGGACAACTCGGGTGACCTGAGTTGTTTCCAAACAACAGCGGACATCACATAGGTGGATGTGCCTTCATCAATAATGCATCTGGAGATGATGGCATTACGGACTCTAACTGGTATCTAGAAAGCAACAGATGAAGGCAATGGGGGATGCTCTGATGTATCAACCGGGACAACAGTTAACCGATCGTCGGAAGGGTCCACTGCACCCAAGGCAGTTAGTAGAGCCTTCTTTTAGGAAGGGCACGACTGGAGGACTTCTAGTGTCGACATGGCAGTAGGTGATTGTGCCAAGTCATCTATTATATTGTATGTATGGGCAGCTCTGTTAGAAGCCGCATTACGGCGTAATGGTCCCTTTGGGATCTTGGGAATGGCCTCAACTTTGGGTTGAGGGATCTGTAAAGGACCATTTGGTGTCGTAAGAGGCTCAGCGGACACTTTGGTTTTGGACTCGGCAGTTGACGAAGTGGAGGGCTTGTCATATTGATGCGATCGAGTTTGTAGGTTGATATTAGAGGGGTTAACCTCATCAAAGTTCATCAATAGGATCTGGTAGTCACCAAGACCAGAAGGTTGGGGGAGGTGGGCTGCTTGACTAGGCTGGGGTTGAGCAACAACAAATCCTTGCTGAGGGAAAGGATTTGTGAGTACGGCTGGTTGAGGTGGCACAGAATTCTAAGGTGGTTGTTGGCCTCAAGAAGCTGCTTGAGCTTCCCACATTTGGTGCATCTGGGGTAAGAGGGGAAGCTCATGTGTATAGTGGCCATGTACACCACAACATGCACAAGTCTTGTTCATACGAATAGACTTGTTCTACTTGGGTTGGGCACCCTGTTGCTCATTTTTGGTGTTAGGCTGGTTCCCCTGGGGTTCACTAGGTTGGTTACCTTGGTTACCCTGGTTACCCTTGTTACCCTTGCCTTTACTCTTTTTCTTCGAATTTTGGGAATTGGTATCACTCTATTATGCAAACACCTGACCTTGAGGGGGCAATGGCTACTGGGACTGAGGATGCATGGGAGGTTGTGACGCTAATGATTGAGGGGCTGGAGTGTCAGGCTGTGCATAAGAAGGAGCAATGGTTTGGGGCCCTAAAAACATGTTTCTAGCAGGAGGGGAAGAAATGTTGGAGTAACGGGTGCCCCCCTGCGAGTAGCCATAACTCTGCTAAGAATATGGCGAAGAGTGTGAAATGGATCCAATGGTACCATTGGCGGCGCGAGATGCCCCCGGTGCATTGGCACTTCCAAGACGATGGAGGTATGGAATAACGGTATAGATATAACCAGATTGAGCATAGTTCATATTGTATCTAAAAGCGATTTGGAGAGCTTCTTCCTCGGTCTGAGGAAAATGGGACGCAACATCTTTCCCGATGGGGAATATAAGGCTCTTGAGAAACCAATCTAGATTAACACGGTCTTCGAAAGGCGGAGCATGACATGTGCTCCTCCTTCGACGCCACTGTTGGACATGGTCAGAAAGGCGAGTAGTGGAGGATTGACGAAATGTGGTCAAAATATCAGTACCAGTGTCATACTGGAGAGGTAACTAGAAATATGATAAGAGCGCTTTAGCAAGTGTCGCAAAAATGGAAAGAGAGGCGGAGGGCTGGTCTACATACCATTTTGCAGCGTCCCCAATGAGCATGCGTTGGAAGAGCCGAAGACGAATGGATTTAGCGGTTATGGAGTTGGACGAACACCACATGTGGAAGGATCAGACATGGTTGGTAGGATCCTCTCCAGCAATACCCTCAAACTTTGGGATGTCTAAGGGAAGCTTAGTCGGCATAGAGGGCCAACCAGCATCATGGTGTATGGGGTCGTTTATCAACTGGTTAAGATCTGGTAGACTTAACCCAGCCATAAAGGGGAGCATGGGGGTTGTTGAAACGGTTCCTGAGATTATTTCGCCTGATGTGACCACCGGTATATTACCGAAGCCACCACCAGTTTGGGTTCCTACACTAGTTGTGGGTCCAGACATGGTGACGATATGTGGTGAAGGAGGTTCGGAATCAGATGAGGAATCAGAAGGACCAGGAGAAGAGTCGGGATGGGGACTCGGAGGGCTATGAACTCGAACCCGACGGGGAGGAGTAATACGCCCAAGCAAAAACTGGGGGTGAAGGCCTAATAGTCTCTGCGACTCACGCCTTGGTGGCATAATGATGGAAGGACACATGGAACATGGAAATGGTGAAGGGAGATCAACAATATATCTTCTGTCTCTGATGCGGTGAGATAAATTTATTATGTTAAGTCTTGGCTTGGCGGTGTAAACCAAGCGCCCTTCGCTTAAGGTGTGCTTGTGTGTGCAAGTGTATTAATTGATTAAGCCCAGATCGTGTTTGTAAAAAAGAAAAAATATTGTTGCAAATAAATTGAAATAAATAACAGAAAATAAATAGCAAAACAATTAACTAAACCCCACCCAAACTAGGTTTACAAACAATGTACTGCTAGGTGACTAAACCGATGGAAAATACATTGAAACGGTCAAGAGATCTGATTGTTAGTGTGACTGGGATCAAGTGACTCTAAGTTGCTGGAAAGTGGTGCAACAACAGCAAAAAACAAGAGGGGAAGATCGTTACAAAAAGATAGGGAGATGGGTGAAACACCTAGGGAAACCGATGAGACCCTAAGGGAATGGCCAAACAAGTTTGAATGTGAAACTACTCCCTTTATTTTTTCAAGAAGTGTTTTAATGTTAATGTCAAGTCCCATGAACCATCATAAAGTAGCTCCCTTCAAATTAACAGGGAAAAGCTTCAGTTTCTTGGCATTTGAGGTGTAACTATAACTCCAACACAAAATATAAAATTAGAAATGAAGTATTTGGAGTTTCACTAATTGTGCTATGGAAGGTTGGGAGGGTTGACAAAGGAATTTTATCCATTGGAGCTTTTCCCTAAAGGTTCCCAATAGGGAATTCAAAGGAGGTAATTGTGTAATCTGCATTTTCATTTTCCATCTAATTATTGCACAAAATTTGGGGGTTCTGCAAAATTGTTTTAGGTACTCGTTGCCCACCTAGTTGTGAAGGGTTTTATGATGGATAGAATTATCAAGTAGTTGCTTATTTTTTGTACTTGGTTCTTGATGATCCAAATTCTATCTGTTTGTATTTTCCTGTCCTTCGAACATGTCCTGGTATTAACCTTCTGTTGATGCAGATGATTCATAGATTCTTGTCCTTGCTTCTAAGGTAGAGGGTTCACAAGATTATGTCTCCCAAATATTTACTCCCGACACAGATGACAATTGAAATTCTGTCTTCTGGGAGATTACTCCAAAAGTGGATGATTTAATGGGATCTTATTTTCCAAGAATTTACTCTTGGTTCAGGTGATTTTTCCTCTACCTTCAAGACCAGCTCCTGAATAAATGTCACTCATCGTAAGCCTTGATTTTTCCTTCCTCCACGTCCTTTTCTTCGTGCACGATTAGTATTTTTGGGGGCACCTCAATTATCTTCTTCTTTATTCATGCAACCTATATGTCTTGACTCTTTATATGGACAAGCCTGCCTTAGTATGTTGAAGTGATGCATAGGTTCATACCTCATGTCTTAATGCCATGTCACCTCGAAGCTAGGAACACTTCTAATGTATCTTATTTCAACAATAAATCTATAAAATGAAATAATTTTAGTTATGCTCTTGCACCTTTAATAACCTCCCTGACAATGATGCCAAAATGTTGGGAAAATTAATTGTCTTAATAAAACAAGTCATTCACGGACACATAAATTATCAACCAAGGTAAGTCTTGTATATTTCAAGGTTATCATGTACAGTATATGCATGCAACAATTACCAAGTAACATTGAATAATTCCTAATCATTGTTAAGCCTTCCTTATACAATAGCTTGGCACTCAATCAAACCAAAGGTTATTGTAAATATTCGCATCTACAAGAATGGATATCAGTTCAAACAAAAGTTTCATTGTCAAACCCACACTAGCACGAAAATGACTCTTCGCACACAACTCTAGAAATGGATATCACACTTGTAGAATAAAAAGTCATTCGCCACTCTTGTAGGAAGGGAAATAACACTCCTTGAAATCAATTCCTCACTTTACAGTCATTTAACCACAACCACACACAATCATACACCCTTATGCTCACAATTGAAACTAAAATCAAATAATAAATTGTATCAGTCTGTGACAGTAGCTGACTAAATTTTTCTACCAAAGATGAATTTTAAATTTGTAGCGGCAATTGAACAACAGTAACAAAACAATTAATAATGATCGATCCAGTAATAGTTATGATGACACATGAGTGACTTGTATTCAAGTATTCTGCAAGCTAACTCAATCAAATAGTAACAACAATATATCAAGCAAGGAATTTGTAATATTAGTAACTTGAAGTAACAATAATTGAAACACCACAATCTACAAGTGAATTAATTAAAGTAACTATGCTACCTCTACAAAAACAATTATCCTTCTTAAAGAGGAAGTCTCTTCCTCCTTATTAGGGAGCTGGTAAAATTAAAACTCACAGTCTAGCACAATAGATCATAAATGAACCATGAAATCATAGAAGATTGCATTAGCTTTGAAAATGGAATAAAAAATGCACATTCTAAACATTGAATATGCCCCCCCCCCAACACGAGGCAGAGAAATCATGTCTTATAGGTTTATCTCTTATATATAATCTTGGGTATCAAAATCATGAACAACCATGAGAATCTTTCAATTTTCAAGCTATTCGAACAAAATGTCTTTTCTTGAAACAAGTTACAACAAAATATCAAATAAAGTTGATCCCATAATGGGTGCCTTGTTTTAGTGAGTAGCTAAAATACTGGAGATCATAATTGTTATAGTCGAGTTGGTCAATTGATCAAAAATGTCAAATCCCTATTGACACAATGATCCTGGTTGACCCGCTGAGTAACAGTTTCATGTCAGCTCCCAAAAATTGCACCAAGAATTGTGTTACCGCAAAACAAAGTATCAACATTAGAATAATAACAAATTTATTGGCTTGGTATTACAACATCCCAAAATCCAAGAAGACTAGCATCACTTTTTCTCGAAAAAGGGAGTAACAACGTCCTGACCAACTAGGTCATCATATAAACATTCTTCCTTATCATTTTGTTAGTAAATATTACCAAAACAATTATCCTCTCATCAAATGCAATAAAAACTACATAAGTTAGAGTGACATGAGAGAGTGGCATATCTTAGCTAAAAACATAATCAATTAAATAAAAGGATGTTGTTATGAAGTCGAAAGTGGTAAAAAGGGTAAAGAAAGAGTTGAGAAAATGATGTCAATTCTTGGACCCAACAAAGGCCATTTTCACTGGCAGGTCCTAGTTTTGCAAATTAGCATTTGAAACCTTAAGGAAGTAGTTTGAGGCATTAAAATAAGTTTTTTTGAAGCCCAAAACCTCTCTTATTCCAGACCCCTTAGCATTGTTCTACACTTAGATACTTTTCCAACAGTGCAAGAAATATGTCAATGAAGTTCATATACAAAAGTTATGCCACCGAAAATTTGACCTGCTTGTTTTGTGCACCATGATTCAAGAGGATGCCATGTCAACCATGTTACTCATGGAAAAAGCAGCTAGACACATGGAGAATATGATGAATATTGTAGAAGATTCAAAGGTTTAACTCTAGTTTAGAGTTGAAGAAGTCAATCTTAACCCCTAGTTGGTTATTAGGTCGTGTTATAATTAGTCCACTAGGAGGAAAAGGACTCCATTCCATTGGAGTGCATTTTGTTCCATAGTAGAAAAAAGTAGCTGAGAGTGGAAAGAGAAAGAGAATAATATAGAGGGGTCTATGTTTTGTAGCATCCCATGGGCTGGATCTCTTAGGGAACCCAATAAAGAGTGGCTTCTCCTTTGAATTTGAGTCATTTTCCAAACAAAAGGGAATAGAGCAGCCTCACCTTCTAGTTAGGTTTTCTCCTAAAATGATTTCCCAAAGCATTCATTTGTGTTCATTGTGATTGGTGTGTGTTTGTATTTCACTGTTATTTATTTTTCACATTTTATCTATTGCATAAATAAACAACAAAATCTACAATAATAGATATAGGATATAAATGAATTAACCCTTTATAGTATATATTTCAATTTATTTTAATAGTTGTGTTGTGATGAACTGTCCAATGGAATATCCATAGAAGTTTACAGATCATATTAGTGTTAGAGTAGGTTTCTTTAGGTATTTTATTGTAATTTGTGGGGTATCATATTGGTTTAAGCAAAATTTCATAAAAACCCATCCATGTCCAATGAATCAGTTTATGATAATCCTCGAGATCTTGGAGAGGAGATATTTGCACAACAAGAATCACAAGTTGAAAATATAAACCATAATGTGAACCTCCTCATGGAAGCCCTAACTAATAAAATTTATTTGATCAAATAAGATTTTGGTTCCAACTCAGAGGTCAAACTGGAGGGAAAATTAGGGGACCATGAAGAACTAGAGAAGGATTTGAAGAAACCCAAAAAAAGGCAACCAATTTTGAGCATCATGAACCATTCACAATCTCTCTTCAAGATGGAAGTAAATGTGGATATCAAGTCATATCAAGGTGAGATAAATGATTTGAAATTAAATCATTAGTTACAAAAATTTAGGTTTACCTTAGTGTTCACCATATAGAGAAGGAACATAAAATTTCATTTACTCGTTTGAAATTAAAGGGCCACAACCTGACTAGTGGGAAGTTCACAAAGAAACCCTTAGGCTGGAGGGGGATCCTCCAATAACTAAGCAGGAGGATTTTAAAACTATCATAAACTCCCAATTCTACCATATCAAGCATGTAGAGGACCAATGGATCCATTGGCATTACTTTACGCAAAGACAAGAGAAGAGTGTATAGGAGCGCACCATAGAATTTAGGAAGATGGAAATAATGGTGAGTATCTCTCCCAAGAACCCAAATTAAATCCTCAGTAATTTGGAGGGTCTACACAGTCATCGGTGAAATCAAGTGACATTGTTCAAACCTTGGATGGTGGATAAGGCTTGTGTATAGGCACAATGTAGGGAAAACATGGGCTAGAAGAAATCCCACCCAAGTATTCCAAAGTAGAAGGAACACTTGGAAGCTTCCAATGAGGAGGAGAAGAAGTGAAATGGGGTAAGAATAAGAGAAAAATAACCACAAGACACTAGTGCAAGGATCTAGCAACCATTGCAACATTGATGGTCTCACATAGGAGAAGTGTTGGAAATTACATCAAGAGCTCAACCCTAAGAACTGTAAGAAGGATACAAAGAATAAAAATATCATCGCCATAGATTCAAGGAATCAATTGGAAAGAATATCTAACACAAACAAAAATATTGTCTACAGCTCTGTGAAAAACGAGGAGAATCTCAGTAACCTTCATCAATAGGAAGAGAAGGAGATTACCAAATTATTTTATATAAAGATACAGGTCAAAAAGACAAAGATTGGAGCTCTATTTGACTTGGGTTCATAGGAAAATATCATAGTAATGGATCCAGTAAACAAACATGGATTGGAGGTCCATGATCATCCTAACCCATATCCATTTGGACGTATCAACAAGGAGGCAAAGATAAAGGTAACCAAATAGTGTAAAATTAAATTTTTTATTAGTGTTGATTTTATTGATGAAGTAGAATTGGATGTAATTCCACTTGATGTATGTGGATTTGCATTTTTGAGTCCCTATATGTACATGCAGGATGCAATATTCATGCATATATTGACCAATTCCACCTCATTAAGGACAAAAAATACTTCATCATTAATTTACATGAAGGTCTGTCAAAGATTTCATTGGTAAGTTCCAACCGAGCAAAGAAATTGATCAGTTCCTGTAAAAAGTATGTTTTATTATTCTTAGGAGAAAATTAGTCTATAAAAGAGTCAATTAGAGAGAAGGTATCCCTAGAGGGGTGCACTAAGGAAAAAATATTGCTAATGGAAGAATTATTATAAGTGTATAGGGGAGTGTTCTAGGAAACTAAAGGTCTACCACTTGAGAGGGAAGTGGAACACAAGATCCAATTCTTGTTGGACTCTTCATTGGTAAACATTAGATTGTACAAAGTTTCCATTCTAGAAGCAAGTGAAGTGAAGAATTAGTTGTGTTAGTTGTTAGAGTAGGGTGTTCTTCCACCAAGCACCTCATGTGGGTTACCCCCAAAGAAGGATGGGACTTGATTACATGGCATTAGAAAAAATTATGCTCAAAAATAGGTATGTCTTGCCTAGTATTGATGACCAGTTAGACTAATTGCATCAAGAAAAATACGTAACCGAGCTAGATTTAAAATCAAGGTATCACCAGGTTTGAGTCAGAGAAGAAGATACCTAAAATATGGCCTTCAAAATAAGACAAGAATTTGGTATATGTAATACACCAGCTACATTCATGAGATTAAAGAATGATGTATTCTACCCTTATTTAGATTCATTTGTTATTATTTATTTGGATGATATATTGTTTTACAGTCTACATAGGAGGAGCACATCTCACACTTGATGTAGGTGCTAGAGACTTTGAAATAAAACCAATTGTTAGCAAATCTAAAGAGATGTGAGTTTGCACAATAGTTTTTGGTGTATTTAGGATATGTGATCGGTGGAAGTTAACTAAAGATAAATACTACCAAGAAGGAATCCACCATGAAGTGAATAATTCTTAAAAATGCTTCTAAGGTTAGGAGTTTCATTGTGGTGGCATAGTACTTAATGAAATCCATAGCCTCATTTCCAACAATAGCTACACCACTCCACCCTAAAACAACAAGTGGAAAGAGTTTCCAGTGGGAGAATGGTCAATAGAATGCCTTTGAAAAATTGAAGAAGAAAATTAGCTAATTATCGATTCTTACATTACTAAACTTTCAACATCTCTTCAAAGTCGAGACAAATGTGAGTGGGTCTACCATGGGAGTGTTCTTGATGTAGGCAGTATGCTACCATTCTAAAGTGTTTCATGGGGTGGTTCCCAACTTCCTTATCAATGACAAGGAGCTATATGCCCTATTACAAGTTGTCAAAAAGTGAAAACATGTCTAATGGGAAAGGAGATAGTAATCCACACAAATCACCAGTCAACATTACCTAGAAGCCCATATTAAGTTACAACGGAGTAGACACTATAAGTGGATGGAGTTTTTACAAAATTTTCAGTTAGTCATCAAGTACAAAAATGGAAGTACAAACAAGTTGGCCAACATGATTTTAAGGCCACCTGCATCAAAATTTGCAGCTTTGAGAACTCTTATGCACATGGAACCTTTCACCCATGATGCATATAGAGAGACATATATAGAGGATGAGTACTTTATAGAGGTGTATCACCAACTATAGGGCTAGAGTCATGTGGATGATGGTGACAACATAGTCGACTATCATCTCCAAAATGGGTTAATATACAGGATGGAAAAGCTATGTGTTCCTAGAGGTGAGTGATTGTATCTAATCAGATAAGCTCACACCTCTAAGGTTGCAGGTCAATTTGGTGCAAGGAAGATAGTGGTTAACTTATAGAGGTATGTGTGTTGTCCCAACATGCAAGAAGATGTAGCTAGGTTCATAAGAAAATGCATGCTTTGTTGTACCAGCAAGTCTAGTAACATGAAATAGGGTCTATACCATCCCTTACCTATACCTACTCATCCTTGGGGAAGCATTCCCATGGACTTCATGGGAGGTTTACCTACAACTATCAAGGCACATGACTACCTATTTGTGGTAGTTGACATGTTCAACAAGAGGTGTATTCTCATACCCTATAAAAAGGCTATTAGGGGGAAAGTAGAAACAACTTGTTTGTTGAACAAGTTTGGGTGCATTTTGTGATACCAAGGAGCATCATTTCAAATAAAGGAACCAAATTTCTTAGTGCATTTTGGACTATGTTGTCCCTAGAATATGCACAAAAAAATTGAAGAGGCTTATAGCATTCTATCCAAAGATAGATAGGAAAACAAAAATATTCAACAACACTTTGGCACAGCGTTTGATGGGTTATACTTGGAAGCATCCAAATACCTAGGATGAAAATATCATTTATATATAGCAGAGCAATGGACACTTCAATGTTAAGTCACCATTTGGGACATTTTTTGGGATATTTTCCACCTTCACCTTTGAATGTAGTATATCGACAAAAAGGAGGAGTGAGAGAGGGTATCAAAGGGGATGATTTAAGAGTAGAAGAATTTGTTGAGACTATTAGGAACATTCGTTTACAAGTACAATACGCATTAAATAAGTCATGGAAAAAATATAAGGTCAGGAATGATCAACAAAGGATAAAGAGGTCATTCAGGGTGGGAGATAGAGTATGGTTGTAGTTGAACAAGGAGAGGCTATAGGATCCTCATTAGAAAATCAAGGAACTATGATGTGGTGCTTTCAAGATACTAGAAAGGGTAGGAGATGATGCCTACAAACTCCATCTACCCCTATACATGTGCATTTACTCAATGATGAATATGGAAAATTTCAAACTCTATGAATCTTCCATGTTGGATCAAGAATAGGAGTAGGTCTTACCTTCCATAGAGGAATTAGCTCCATATGCTCAAGTAGAATTGACAAAGAATATAGTTTTGTAGAAGAGTTCTTGAACTACAATATAAAGATAACATGTGGCCTTTGGAAAAATGGGTTGAAATTATAGCTTCCAAGCAAGGCTAAATGGTACTCTAGGGAAAAGGTAGAGGAAAAATTTCCTCATATCATTCAACAAAATGTTTTTAGGACCAAAAGCCTCCCAAAATGAGGATTTATTATCTAGATTAGATCATTATATTATTTATCCTCCATATCAATGATTTCATAGTAGAAAACTTGGAGGAATCAGTTTAGGGCCTTTTTTACTTGAGGTTTTGATTTAATTAATTAGGGTTTGAAATATTTTGAAGGTAGTTTGAGCCATTAAATGAAGTTTTTTAGGGTCCAAAAATTCTCACTAATTCTAGACCCATTGGCATTATTCTACATTTATATACCTTTCCAGCAGTGCAAGAAAGACATCAAATGGAGTTAATATGCAAAATTTATGCCACCTAGAAATTAATCTTCCTATTTTGTCGATCATGATTTGAGAGGTTGCCACATTAGCCCCATTACTCATGGAAAAATATATATCCATGTGGATACTATTAATAGGACTCTATAAGGGTGAAAGTTGTAACTCCAGCTGAGAATTGAACTTAACCCATAGTTGGCTAACAAGTTGTGTTATAACTAGGTCACTAGGAGGAACAGAGCCCCCATTTTATTCGAGTACATTTTGTTCCATAGTAGATTTAATTAGCTAAGAGTGGATAGGGAGAGAGAAAAATAGAGGGGATTTTGTTTTGTAGCATCCCACGAGCCACAAGTCTCAATTATCTCAATAGAGAGTTCATTCTTCTTTATATTTGCATGATTTACATTGCAGATAAAAGAGAGCAGAGAAACCTCACCTTCCAGTTGGGTTTTCTCCTAAAAGGGTTTCCCAAAGCATATATTGGTGTTCATTGTAATTAGTGTGTGTTTATATTTCATTGTTCTCTATTTTACACATTTTATTTGTTTGCATGAATCACTAATGGAATCAGTGATAATAGATCTTGAATCCAAAGGAATTAACCCTTCATAGTATAGATTTTAGTTTATTTTAATAGATATGTTGTGACAAACTATCTAGTGCAATATCCATAGCAGTTTACATATTAATAAAAATTTATGGTCTTTGTTCTTCAACGACTCCAAATCAAGTGGGGGTGTGTGATTTAGATGCATTCTCAAATATCCTCAAGGAAATAAATATATGAGGCCTTGCTTCTTCGAGTTTCAATGCACAAATGGCATCGTTAAGTATGAGGCTTTGACAGAAGTTCCTAAACAAGAAATATATTTAATGTTTAATAGTTCAAGGTAATAGGTTATTCATAAATAGTTATCAAACAGCTAATAATTTCAATTCATTATATTTCGAATCACCTTAAGAATTTCATAGATGAGGTATGGAATCTTATATCTAATTTTGATGCATTCGATATTAATTCGATACCTCAAAGTCAAAATTTAGATGTTAATTTTCTTTCAAATGTACCCTCTAAGTTACTATCATCGGAAATGTTTTCTCTTGACAAGTTTTTTGTTGAACTGATTTATAAGCCTTCAGTACTAGACAATGCTGCAAATTGGAGAGTTTTATATGGTGGCGCCCAGACTTTGGAGTTCCTTTTGCAAGAAGATATTTTTATGTATCAACCATTGTTTAAAATTAGCATGAAGATTAAATTAACACGATGTCTCTAGATCTAAAACCAAAGAACGAGAACGTAGTTCGTAAATATGTGTTTAGAATAGAGTAATATTACAATTTACAAGATAAGTTCAAAGGGGTAACAAATTATAAATAACAGTTCTTCGATCCAATATGAGGAAATCAATTTTGATACTTAACAATATCCTTAAGGTATTAATCTAGGTATTGGATGTACGCCTATTGAGAGAGTTTCATTTATTTGTTTGTTCAAGGAATATAAAGATATTTTTGCTTAGCTTAGACTTACAACAATTTTGAGAAAGAGAATACTAAAATAAGTTAGCATGTGATACCACTCAAGAAAGATGTAAATTATATTCAACAAAAATTGTGAAAGATGCATCCAATGATGGAACAACAAATAAAAAATGAACTTAATAAGTTGTTAGAGGCAAAAATAATATTTCTCGTTTGACATTCCAATGGACTAATAAATATGGTGCCTATTGGGAAGAAGAACTGTGAAATTTGGATTTGTATTGATTCAAGAATATGAACAACACATCACTTAAAGATAACCACCCTATTCCATCCATGGAACAAATCCTCCAATGTGTTTCATGTTCTGAAATGTTATCTCGGTTGTGTGGCTTTTTGGGTTAAAACTAGGTTTACCAACACATGCTGATCAAATAAAGACCACTTTTAGAACAAAATGGGGTTTATATGCACATAGAAAAATACATTTTGGATTAATTAAAATTGGTGCCATATTTTAGAGGGTAGTGGACATTGCTTTCAAGGGACTGGTTAATAAATCACTAGTAGTATATGTGGATGATGTAATAGTTTTCTACATCATCTAAGACCAATTTTCGATCACTACCAAAGATATGGCATATCTATCAACCAAAAGAAAACTATATTTGCAGTAATAGACGCTAAACTCTTGGGTTTTGTTGCATCCAAGTTTGGAATTATGATAGATCCAGAAAGAACAAAAACTATTTTACAAATTACTTTTCCTTGTGATAAAATGTCCATGCAATCCTTGTTAGGAAAAAGGAAATTTTATGTGAAGTTTTATTCTCAATTTTGCAAATATAGTTAGACCAATCCAAGATATGATTAAGAAAAATGCCTTGTTTAAGTGAGACAAAAAAGAAAAAGATTTTTTCAGTTCAATTAAACAAGACATTGTGATTTTAGAGCACCATTGATTTTGGAGAGAGCTCTGCAGGAAGAGATTAGGGTTTTCTGCAATCCGTGACGGCGCAGACTGTGAAGCGCAGGCTGTTATGAAACCAGCTCACAAAAAGATAGAAAAGAGAGATCCACGCCTTAGAATTCAGCCTCTTCGAGGGGGCAACCTCCTTTACATTACATAAATGAACAATTCTTGGATGATACAAATGACAAAACCTCCTTTCTATATATAGGAGTCTAGGGAGTCACAATATAATCCAGCCGACCTAACAATAATAATATAAAGCCACAAAAATAACAATAGAGGGATTCTATGGGGCACAGAAATAACAATATGGGGGTAATAGGGGCACAACAATATAAATAAGGGGTATAACTACAATAGTAATGGGGTAATCACTAGTATTATAGGGACCCAACATGCCCCTCTCCTTCAAAAAAGTGTTGTCCTCAACGCTTGAGTAGTTCTGGATACTTCTGCATAAAATTCTCATCCTCCCATGTGGAATCTTCAGCGGATAAGTTCTTCCACTTGATAAGATACTCTGAAATTGATCGATTTCGTAGCTGTCGAGTTCTTGTTTCTGTGACTGCTTCCGGTTCCAATATAATTTTTCCTTCCTCATCAAGTTCTGGCAATATTGTTTGAATTGGGAGCTTGTCACCTATAACCTTCTTTAAACATGAAACATGGAAAACTGGGTGCAATCGAGAAGCTGCAGGAAGCTCCAATTTGTATGCCATAGTACCAATCTTTTGCAACACCTTGTACGTACCATAATACTTTGGTGATAATTTATTATCCTTCTTAGCTTGCTTTAGGGACATTTGCTTATATGGTTGTAGCCGTAGGAATACCCAATCACCTACATCAAAACTTCTTTCACTGCGATGTTGATCTGCCTGTTGTTTCATTCTATTTTGTGCCAACACTAGGTTATCCTTTAAGAGTTGGAGGACTTGTTGTTGATGTTCGATGTGATGTTCCACTGCCTGAACCTTAGAATTTTCTCTTAAATATGATGTGATGGATGGTGGTTGATACCCATAAAGTGCCATAAATGGGGTCATTTTTGTTGCTGTATGGAAGGAAGTGTTATACCACCATTCAGCCAGAGGCAACCATTTGACCCATTGTGTCTGCTTATCAGATACAAAGCAACGAAGATATCCTTCCAAACATTTGTTTACTATCTCAGTTTGCCCATCAGATTGAGGATGATAAGATGAGCTATGAGCTAACTGAGTACCAAGACAAGAAAATAATTCTGTCCAAAAATTTCCAGTGAAAATGGGATCTCTGTCACTTACAATAATCTTTGGGTTTCCATGTAGCTTTTGAACTGTTTCCATAAATGCAGTAGAAACTGTACTGGCTTTAAATGGATGTGATAATGCACAAAAGTGTGCATACTTGGTAAGTCTGTCAACTACCACCATGATGACACTCTTTCCCTCAGACTTGGGTAAACCTGTGATAAAATCCATTGAAACCTCCTCCCAACGTTGGCTTGGAATGGATAAAGGTTGTAATAGACCCGGTGTCTTAATTGTTTCAACTTTATTTTGCTGGCAAACCAAACATTCCGCCACAAACTTTTGAATATCTGATTTAAGGCCATCCCAAAAAAATTCCTTCTTAACCCTGTGGTAAGTTTTTAAAAATCCTGAGTGCCCTCCTAAGGGAGAAGTGTGCAATTCCATAAGAATCTTTTGTTTTAGCTGGGAATCCTTACAAAGGTATAAGCGATCTTTGTACCATAACGAATCATTTTGCCAGCTAAATGTATCAGAAGTACTGGAATCTTGTTGTAACTTTCGAATAAGTGCCCACACTTCTTCGTCATTCTTCCATTCCTCCCTTGCTTCGTTTATCCAATCTGGTTGGATAATAGAAATGGCACACAACAATGCTTCCACATCCTCATCCTTTCTTGAGAGTGCATCTGCCACAACATTTTGCTTCCCTTTTTTGTAGATGATTTCAAAGTCATAACCCAACATCTTTGTGACCCACTTTTGTTGCTCTTCAGAGGATAATCTTTGTTCTAAAAAGTATTTAAGGCTATCATGATCCGTTTTTACCTTGAAGTGTCTTCCCATTAGGTAGGGTCGCCATTTCTTAAGTGCATGGAGTATTGCCAACATTTCCTTCTCATAAATAGCTTTGCTTAAAAACTTTCCCTTGATTGGACGACTTTCAAAAGCAATGGGTCTTTCATCTTGCATTAGAACAGCACCAATTCCATTTCCTGAAGCATCACATTCCACAATAAAGGTTTTTGTGAAGTCCGGTGTAGCTAAGACCGGTGCTTGGCACATTGCCTCTTTAAGATGTTCAAAGGCCTTTGTTGCTTCCGGAGTCCATGAAAATGAATCTTTCTTCAATAATGTTGTTAGAGGTGCTGCTATTCTCCCATAATTCTTAACAAACTTGCGATAATACCCTGTCAACCCAAGAAATCCTCGCAGATGCTTTATGGATGTGGGGATTTTCCATTCCTTAATGGCTTTAATTTTGCTAGGGTCTACCTTAACTCCTTCATGAGATACAATATGACCCAAATATTCCACCTCCTGGACTCCAAAGAAACATTTGGATCTTTTTGCATATAATTGTTTCTCCTCCAATAGTTGTAGCACCCTGTCAACATGTTCAACATGATCCTTCCAAGACTTGCTGTAGATTAGTATATCATCAAAAAATACTAACACAAATTTTCTAAGGAATGGTTTGAAAATTGAATTCATCAAACCTTGAAATGTTGAAGGTGCATTGGTAAGGCCAAAAGGCATGACCAAAAATTCATAATGACCCTCATGAGTTCTAAATGCCGTTTTCGGAATGTCTTCAACCTTCATTCTGATTTGATGATATCCCGAACGAAGATCCAACTTGGTGAAGTAAATTGATCCATGCAATTCATCCAGTAATTCATCAATAACAGGAATGGGGAACTTATCTTTAATAGTGAGCTTGTTGAGCTCCCTATAATCCGGACACATGCGCCATGATCCATCCTTCTTGTGCACCAATACTACTGGAGCTGAGAAAGAACTTTGACTCGGTTGAATTATACCAGCCTCTAGCATTTCTGCAACCATACGTTCAATTTCACTTTTTTGGACATAGGGATATCTGTACGGCCTGATGTTTGGAGGAACACTTCCTGGAATCAGATGAATAGCATGATCATGATCACGCATAGGTGGGAGACCTTTGGGAGTCTCAAATACCTTGGAATGATTGTCCAGGACTTTTTGGAGATCTGGAGAAATAGATGATTCCAATGTGGAAACATCTAGCGAACATAATTGTGCAATTACACCTCTTTGCTCCTTTTTTAGAAGCTTTGTCATGCCATTAGAGCTGATTATCTTTCCTGGTTTCCCTGCAATACCCCTTAATTCAACTTCCTTTCCTTCCACAGAAAATTTCATGAAAAGTTCTTGAAAATTAAAAGCTATTGTACCCAAGGATTGTAGCCATTGGACTCCTAGTACAACATCAACACCTCCCATTGGAATGGAAAGCATTGGGCTAGTCAATACATATTCTCCCATGGATAGCTTGATATTATGGCACTTTCCAGAACAATTTATTGTTCCTCCATTTGCAATCATCACTTGACACTCTGGTGCTGGATATAGGAAGCAATTCAATTCTTTTGCTACCCTACAATGAATAAAATTGTGGGTGCTTCCTGAATCAATCAACACTATTACCTTTTTCTTCTTGATTTGTCCTTCTATCTTGATGGTTTGAGGAGTGGTAATTCCTGCCAATGCATTACAAGATATGGTCGGATTTATTTGTTCTTCATCTAGGCTTTGTTCCTGGAATATATCCTCTTCTTTTGACCTTTCTTGCTCCTTTTCTTCTTCCTCTTCACAATCTATGTAGAATAATTTCTTCTCAGCACACTTATGACCTTTTGTGTATTTGCTATCACAATTGTAACAAAGCCCTTTTGCTCTTTTTTCTTCCAATTGTTGTGGTGTCAACCTTGTAGGTTGTGGAAGACTATGGGCAACAACACTTCCGTCTTTATAGTTGTGAACGGTATGCTTCCTAGTTGCCATAATTTTGCTTTCCATTTTTCTTGCTAACCTGAATGCCTTCTCTAATGAATCAGGTTCCCAAAGGCGCACATCATGTTGGATATTATCCTTTAAAGACCCTATGAACACATCAATCCTATGCTCCTCTGGAATATCTTTTACCCTTATGTTCAATTTTTGGAACTCATCAATGTGCTCCATTATTGAACCCTTTTGTTTGAGACTTATCAATTGGCTAAAAAAAGTGTTGCTTTTTGTATCCTCATAATGTGCTATCAATTCTTCCGTAAAAATTGCCCAAGTGATAAATTGTTTACGAGAACAAAGCCATTGATACCATACAAACTGATTTGGTTCCAAATATAAAGTTGCCATACGTACCTTTTGTGTGTTTTGCACATTATTGAGATCGAAGAATCGCTCCATCTGTAATATCCATGTGGCGGGATCCTTGCCATCAAACTTCCTCACATCGATTTTTGGAACATGGTGAGTCTTCGATCCAACATTAGAGTCTATGGAATCATGATTAACATTTCTTTTATTCTCATCATGAGTTTCCTTTACTACCTTTTCACCATTAGTGACCCTTTCTTGTAGCAACTTCTTCAATTCATCCATCTTATCATCCATGCCATCAAATTTAGCGTCAATCTTAGCTTCCATGCCATCCATCTTAGCTTCCATTCCCTTTATCTTAGATTCCACGCCATTTACCTTAGATTCCACGCCACTTATCTTAGCTTTTGTTAGCTTTTGTGAGCGTGACATTTGTTGCACTTGTTCTTGTAATTTTGATATATCATGTAGCATTTCTTCCTCTTCTTCATGAGTCATGCTAGAGCTTTCAGGTTCCTTACTAGGTGTTTGCATTTTCTTTCCTCGGGGCATCAGTTACCGATAATAAAGTTTTACTATGCCCTTTGAATCCGTTGAACCAAGCTTACACAAAAATTAAAAAAAAAACTACACACCTTTTTTCACTTTATAGAAGCCTGATATTGAATCTGATGTATCTCTGTAATTTCGGATCCTCCAATTCTGAAATTGCTACCTGTAGTAGCCTTCTACGTCCTCTTTCCAATGCCACAAGTCTGAGCCAAATTGGATTCTCCAAGGAAGAGTTATGTGAAATCTCCCACAGTGACTTGCTTTTAGACTGGTTCAGTAGAGCGAACTTGTACGACGTGCCACGAGTCACTGTTTCAACCTTTGAATCTGAAACACACACACAAGAAACTACAGTCCGTCCTCTTTCTGTACCTTTTTACGAAATTTCAATCCGATCCTCAGAGAGAGAGTTATGACGATTTTCCCCAGGTCACCTGTTTTGAATGTAATTCAGGAGTCTGCAAAAAGACCAACTTTCTCAGATCATATCTCCGAAAATATCTCGAGAAAAGCTCTGAAATTCGGACCCAAGGTTCAGCGCCAATTCTTCTCAAATGGGTTTTTTTTGCGACTTCTGAAACGTCACAGAAAAAAAGTTATAGCGAAAATGCCACGATGACCTGTTTGGAGCAGCGAAACCCTAGAATCCAAAGCTCTGATACCAAATGTTATGAAACCAGCTCACAAAAAGATAGAAAAGAGAGATCCACGCCTTAGAATTCAACCTCTTCGAGGGGGCAACCTCCTTTACATTACATAAATGAACAATTCTTGGATGATACAAATGACAAAACCTCCTTTCTATATATAGGAGTCTAGGGAGTCACAATATAATCCAGCCGACCTAACAATAATAATATAAAGCCACAAAAATAACAATAGAGGGATTCTATGGGGCACAGAAATAACAATATGGGGGTAATAGGGGCACAACAATATAAATAAGGGGTATAACTACAATAGTAATGGGGTAATCACTAGTATTATAGGGACCCAACACAGGCCCTGCACCCACACCAAATCGTACCCCTAGGCGAAAAGAGAACCAGAACAGTGCTAGTCAGACACCATGGAGCCACCGCAGGGGGGGCGTCAGGGCCCTCCCCAATGCAGCACGATCCGGACAACGATTTCCTGTTTGGCTCGATCAACAGGGAGATTTTGAATAATGGAAATACGCCATAGCAAGAGAATAAGAAGTCAGGAGAACTACATGGCCAAGCCAGCGGCACTCAGGACAAGGGGAAAAGCAAGGAGGAATCGCCAAAGGTCACTTCGGCTACCTGCAAACCAGTAGCTGCTGAAAGGCCAAGAATAGAATTACCGGGACACCTGATAAATGCTCGAATTGAGTTCATGAAAGAACACGCCATCATAGGGAAGTTCATAGGTTTCTGGCCTACGGAAAGAGCCCTATATGGATGGATTGCAGCCAAATGGAAACCTAAAGGGGATGTCCTGTTGCAATTAGGACCGAAGGGCTTCTTCACAGTTATTTTCTACTGCGTTGAAGATAAACTCAGAGTACTGGGAACAGGGCCTCATTTCTTCAATGCAGCAGGTTTGTACATGCGAGATTGGATACCCAGATTCAACCTGGATAAGGAGGACCTAACCTGGGCACCAGTTTGGATCCGAATGTATGGGCTTCCAGACGAATACTGGGACGAGGATACGCTCAGGAAGATTGGAAATGGAGTTGGAGAATACATCAGAACAGCAGAAGAAACCAAAACATGCAGGTTCATCTCATACGCCCGCATATGTGTTTTCATGAGGCTGAATGAAGCACTACCAGAATCGATAACGCTCTCCCACTGGGATGAAGAATGGATCCAAGCCCTAGACTATGAGCATGTGCCCTTCCGCTGTAGGAGATGCCATGCCCTTGGTCACTTATTCAGGGACTGCCCTCTGAATGCCACAGCAGCGTCTCTGAACCCCTCGGCCACATCCACTCAAGATGGATTCACTAAAGCCCCCAGCAGGAAGCGCGCGCACAAGAAATCCACCAATGGGCAAAAGGCCCAGCAGAATAGCACTAGCGGTCAAGCTTCCAAGAATAGCTTTGAAATCCTAGCTCACTCCTCAGAGGATCTGCCCACGACCTCGGAGCCTCGCCCCTCCCAGCCATCTTCCTCTGCCCCCCCTCCACCACCACCATCCTCCCCCTCTCGCAGGACCCCGGATACCACCCCAGATCTTCCCGGGGGAGATAAGAAGGTTCTGTCCGAGACGGACAAGGAAATGGAGATGGGGAGCACAATGGATCCGCCCTCAAGCACATTGCCAAACGAGGAAGACGGCGATCAGGTGAAACCTATGGAAGAAGAACCTGAGAGCATCGACTTGCAGGGCTTGAACATTCAAGAGCTAGAGTTAGCATGCATAACAAAAGCCTATGACAACATCACTGAATCCCAACTCAATAAGCTGGAGGTAGTCATTTCAAGAGCTTATCAGCAGCAACAACTAGGGATTCAACCCGGAAGCCAATGGGATGGAAGCCAACCTCCAAAAGAATCTAAGAAAAGAGGAAGGAAAACAGATCTGCAGAGAACCATTGAGCTCGGGAGGCTCCTGCTAGACTCTGGAAGGTATGCGAAATTGACAAAGTATTACAAACCCTCTGCAAATAGTGAACAATGAAGTTAGTCTCTTGGAATTTAAGAGGGCTCAACAGCCCAGGGAAACTTAGAATGTTGAAAAACATGATTAAAATGGAGAAGCCTCAAATATGCTTCCTCCAGGAAACAAAATGTAACAGTAATACCTTAGGTAGTATCCTCACGAAGGCATGGCCAGGCTGCCGCTCAGTAGCAGTAGACGCATCAGGAGCATCAGGGGGGTTAGCCATTGTATGGAATGAACAAGCAATAGACCTCTCAGATTTCCATGCCTCCCACCATCTAATACAGGCGGCTTTCCATATTCTGGGTACGAATGTTCATGGCAACCTCTCAAATGTGTACTTCCCACAGGACACAGGGAGCAAAATAGCACTTCTTAATACCATAGAGGCACTGAACAACAACAGAAGGTACCCTCTATGGATTCTCGGGGGAGACTTCAACATGATCACGAAGCAAGAGGAAAAGAAAGGAGGGAGAAACAAACTGGAACAAGAAACCACCCACTTCAAGAACTTCATACAAAATGCCTCCCTCATCGATATGTCGTTCTGCAATGGCACGTTCACCTGGAGCAACCGCAGAGCTGGAAAACATCAAATCACCTCCAAACTCGATCGCATCCTCATCTCAGATAATGCGATTCATTTGGGAGGAGACTTTTTTGCAGCTATACTTCAGCACACGGGCTCGGACCACTGGCCAATAGCTCTTCAATGGCAACGACCTGGGGATCAAACGCGAAGACCCTTCCGCTTTGAAGGTTTTTGGCTTGCGCACCCTGAGTTCAAAGACTTTGTAAAATCCATTTGGACCTCCTTCACTCCTCCAGAGGGATCCAAGATGTATCAATTTCAGCAGAAACTCAGGTACCTCAAAGGCCACCTAAAGAGATGGAACAGAGAAACCTTTGGAGACATCTTCAAAGCTCAGCAGTCTGTCAACATGGAACTAACAGACCTCCATCAGAAGATAATCACAGAAGGGCATATTGAAGGGACTCTAGAACAGGAACGACGCATCCATAGTCAAATTCAGGACAGGCAGAAGCAGGAGGAGGTATACTGGAAGCAAAAATCCCGAATAAGATGGTTGAAGGAAGGAGAACGCAACACAAAATTCTTCCATAGAACCACAATACAGAGAAGAATGCACAATAATATCCCTTTCATACAGAAGCAGGGAGGAGAAAAACTAGAAAAGCATGAGGAAATCGAAGCCGAATTACGCAATCACTTCAATCAGATCCTACAGGAGCCCGAAGGAGACAAGAAAATAGCAATCGAAAAAATCACCAACAACGTGCCTAGAATCGTCAAGGAAGAACACAATGAGCTCCTCCTTCGCCCAATAACGCCTCAGGAGGTAGATGAAGCTATGATCCAGCTCAAAGAAGGAAAGGCACCAGGGCCTGACGGTTTCACATCCACGTTCTTTCACACCTTCTGGGAGCTGATCAAAAGAGAGGTATGGCAAATGGTGGAAGAATCGAGAGCCCTCCACTGGATGTTACCAGCTCTCAACACAACGTTTATAGCCTTGATCCCCAAGGAGAAGGAAGCCATTACGCCTGACAAATATAGGCCGATTGTGCTTTGTAATGTTATATACAAAGTCGTATCTAAAGTAGTAGCTAATCGGCTGAAGCCTCTGCTACCGTTGCTCATATCCCAGGAACAATCAGGCTATGTGGAGGGCAGACAAATTTTGGATGGCATTCTTCTCACGCATGAAATCATCCACTCCCTCAAGCAGTCCAAAAAGGCAGGTATGCTTCTTAAATTAGATCTCTCAAAAGCATTCGATAAACTCAGCTGGATCTTCATACAGCAAATGTTAAAAGCTTTTGGTTTTAGTGCTATGTGGATTCGATGGGTTATGAGTCTAATAAACTCGTCTCAGTTCTCCATCCTAGTAAATGGCATTTCTTCAAAGCCTTTCAAGCCCTCAAGGGGAATCAGGCAAGGGGACCCCCTATCTCCCTTCCTATTCGTTCTCATGGCAGAAGGTCTAGGACGCCACATCAAGCAAGCTCTCCAATCTCACCATCTCAAGGGCATCTCTGTTCACAACACCCCAGCCACTTCAAATCAGCAATTTGTTGACGATACTATGCTTTTTGGCTACCCTTCTGCCCAGGAAGCTGCCCGCCTCAAATCCTTACTCACTGACTTTGCTGAAGCTTCTGGCACGGATGTAAATTGTTCCAAATCGCAGATTTTCTTTTTCCACACGCCTCCCCTTGTAAAATCTGCCATCATTCGCATCCTTGGATTCCCGAGCACCTCTCTTCCCTCAAAGTACCTTGGAGCTCCTCTTACAGCCTCAGCTCTTAAGCACTCTGCTTGGCGCACTCTTATAGAGAACATGGAATCCCGTCTCAACTCATGGACGTATAGATCTCTCAACCTAGCTAGTAGAGTTGTGCTCATTAAATCTGTGCTTCAGGCCATGCCGCTATATCTATTTTCAATTCTTGCAGCGCCCAAATGGGCCCTGAAAAGAATTAGGCAGCTTCAACGCAGCTTTCTCTGGGGAGGAACGGCTACTAATAGGAAATGGGCCCTGGTCAAATGGCCAACAGTATGCCAGCCAAAAGAAAAAGGAGGTATTGGGCTGAGGGATCCAGAGCACAGTAATGCCATCATGAGTGCAAAAATTTGGTGGCATTGGATCACTAACCCGGAAAAGCCGTGGGCCAGGCTCTGGACTGCTAAATATGCCAACAACAGACCCCAGGAGGAGCTCATCCGGTTCATCCCCTGGGAGAAAGGCTCGCTTGTCTGGAATGCGGCCAAACAGCACTATCACTTAATACAGCAACACAGCTTTTGGGAAGTGAGAAATGGTCAAACAGCACGGTTTTGGACAGATGCTTGGAATCAGATGCCAAAGCTCATTCACACCCTCCATTTACCTTTGGAACAAGTCAGACAGGAGCAGCAGCAAGAAAAGATACACCACTACTGGGAGCCAGTAATGGAACACGGATTCAGGGAGTGGAAACATGGAAATCAATGGGCCACTAGCACAGATTTACAGAATACAGGGTTTCTAGAGAGGGAGCTGGATAAAAGAAGAATTCGATATAATGAAGAGGCCGACATCCTGAGATGGGGATATCGCCCAAAAGGGGACTACACCACTTCAGAAGCTTATAAGATACTCTGCAATAATAATATCCACCCGGACCCCATCTGGACCAAATTATGGAGCTTCGGTTCATGGCCCAAAATCTCCTACTTCTTATGGCTTGTCAGTCACAAAAGAATCCTTACCTGGGATAAATTAAGAAGAAGGAATTTTCATGGACCTTCGCGATGCCCCAACTGTGGACAAAATGAGGAAACGCTTCAACACCTTTTGGATACCTGCCCTCTAGCTAATCAACTATGGGAAAAGGCGGGCTTCAGATGTCAAAAGAGATGCAGAACACAAGACGACATCACTGAATCTCTCAGGCACTGGCCGCAGAACCCTTACAAGAGTGAACTCCTCAATGGCTTGTGGAATCTTCTACCGGGCCTCATATCCTGGAGTATTTGGAAAGAAAGGAACAAGCGGATCTTCAAAAATCAGAGCACACGGATCGAGGAGGTTTGGATCAAACTATGTGGGAACCTAAATGAAACGCTAAACCTCCACTCCTGGACAAAGGAGGATTTTCCCTCGCTGGATAATGAGAAAGGCATATTAAGCAATTGGCAACTGAACATCTCTCAATCCCAACACGGGAATAGTACTTCCACTAGCAGTGACTCAAGCAAAGATACCTGGAGTGCCCCACCTAAATACTCTTACAAGCTCAATTTTGATGGAGCCTCCAAAGGCAATCCCGGAAAAGCAGGCTTTGGAGGCATCCTCAGAAATCATGAAGGCACACCATTGAAAATATTTTTGGGATCCCTGGGTTGGGATACAAACAATTCAGCGGAAATAGAAGGACTATGGCAAGGGCTCCTCCTAGCTGAAAACCTCCAATTGCAGCCCTTGATAGTGGAAGGAGACTCCCAGATTCTTATAAACATGGCCAAGAGATTGCAGAATGGCTCTCATGCGAAAAAAATCACAAACAGTTGGCGACTGGCAGCACGTTTAGAAGCTATTGAACAAGCCCTACGCAGTAACAGGGCAATCTCTTTTTCTCACACAAAAAGAGAAGGCAACAAAGTCGCTGACCTTCTTGCCAACATAGGGGCAGAACACAAACATACACTCCTCATAGGAGGCCCAACAGTGATCCCAGACAATGCTCAAGCCCAGGAGCTGGATAAGCTTATCCAAAATGACAAAGCCCACCCGGATGCGGGTGCCACGCCAGGGGAGGATAGTACGCCACATGGTTTACATGGGCGGGCTCAAGCACAAACATAACCTTAAATGCTCTACGCCGCCCTGGTTGGCAAGCGTGAGAGCAATAGACCGAAGGGACGGCCATTTATGGATACAGATGAGCACCATACGCTGTGGCAGAGACGAGTTATGGCTCACCAGAACCAATGCCAACCATTGCGGCATAAGACTGGAGAGGTTTGGGAATGTTTCTCTGTTCGAATTGTGGAGGTGGGACTCTGTGTGTCAAGGCTCAGAGAGCGAGCACGAAGACACCTTCTGGCTCTCGGAAACGGTGGAAGGGCAGCTACAGGAATTGCAGGCAGCTTGGATATCATGCCGCCAAGACAGAGGCCCTTCAGTCGCCGCGGCACAGGACGAGGCGGAACTTCACGCCCCCCTGTCGACCCGTCTTCAAATTGCTGCCGCTGTCTGTGCCACAGGGTGGAGGAAGCCAACCCCATCCAGACGCAACAATTCATGGAAGCCGGGCCACAGGAACCAGGAGCTGCTCCGCTGCCGGCGTTTGGCTCAGCGATTTTCTCTTTCAGAAACGCCCAAGGTAATTCAAGCATTCAAGCTCATGTTTCAGTATTATTCATGGAAGAAGCGAAAGAAGAAGGGGGGGAGCAACCTAGTGCCCCAATGCATCATGCAGGAGGGGAGCAACCCAGTGCCCCAACTCATCCCGCAGAGAGTTCCAAGGCTGCTGAGGAGAAAGTAGGGGCACAATCAGAGCCAGGAGTTGTTCCACCAGCCTCTCAACCAGGATCCGCGAAGGGTAAAGCCAAGTATGACTGGGGACCCCCACCCGAAGGCGAATACTGGATCTATCCGGAAGATTCGGAGGAAGACTCGGATGAATAGTTGCTGGCTCAGCCAAGCTCCAGTTCTCAGCTCGAACTCAGGTTTTTTTGTATGTTGTTTTCCCTATTGCCATTGCTTAATGTATGGCATGAATCGTTTTGTTTGGTTTGACAATTCTGCTGTTCAGTGCGTGTCCCGTCCCCTGCGTGGGACTCTGATGAATTTCTTACAGTTCTCTCTTTTGCCCCTGCGTGGGAAAGTCTTTTTTGCTTTGTTTGGTTTCCAAAGCTCCTCTGCCTCTGCATGGGCTTCCAGTTTTAGTAGCGGTCACAATGATATAACCCCTGCGTGGGTGCTTAGTTACAAGGAGAAGGCCCCTGCGCGGGTAATTGTCTTAATGAAGCTCTATGATCCAGGGTGCCACCCCAGGCCTCTGGCGACTTGTAATCCTGGATGTAATTGTTCGATGTTATTACTGTAAATAATAGAATTAGTGTAGTTTCAACGATAAAAAAAAAAAAACAAGACATTGTACAAGCTCCAACACTTATGTGTGTTAATTTTAATCAGGAATTTATTTATATACTTTTGCCACTGATTTTTCTTTTGTTGTAGTGTTAACTCAGAAAAACTCAGAGGGAAATGAAGTGCCCATTTCTTTCATGAGTTCAAAACTACAATTAGTTGAATTAAGATAGCTTGAAGTGGAAAAGCAATTTTTCATTGTTTCCGAAGTAGTGAAATATTTTCAACCATATCTATTGAAATAACACACAAAAAATACTATTTTGTACCATGTTGTATTTCATTCATTAGTTCAAAAAGAGTTAGGAGATAAAAGGGAAAATTAGATGACCACACTATAGGAAGACGATATGGAGATAAATCATGCAAACATTGATAGAAAACAAGATATTGGCAAATTAGCAACTGAACCCGAAAGACCTCAAACAGAAAAAGAACTAGGTTAGGAGAATGAGGTTGAAGTGAATGTTAAAGAAGAATTATATGTGTCTATTTCAACTATCTCTTTGTACAATGATTTGGAATTCTATGTCAACCATGGTATCACTTTGTGGTATCTAGAATCAGATAAGAGAGCACTAAGGTTGAAAGTTACTCAATACTAGCTCACTGATGAGGTGTTGTTTTGTAATAATTATGATGGTGGTTTACTAAGATTCCTGGAAAGGGAAGATGTTGAGAAAGTGTTGGTAGAATTACACAGCAACCTAAAAACATGACAAATTAGTGGTAACACCAATGCACAGAAAGTTCTATGTGTTGGATATTATTAGTCTACACTATTCAAGGTCACTCATGTGTTTACCAAGAAATGTGAAATATGTCAAACTTTTGCAAGTAAAGAGAAAAAACTTGCATTTCCTATACAAACAATGATAAGTGAAAATCCATTTTTACAGCGGAGACTTGATATAATTGGAGAAATTACACCAAATTTGTTATAGTTACAAAGTACATACTCATTATAATGGCTTACTTTACATCATGGACAAAGTCCATCCCACTTAAAATTGTAAATGACAATTAAGTTATCTCTTTCCTTGAACAAATTATTTATTGCCAAGTTTGGTATCCCTGATTCTTTAGTTTTTAACAATGCATCTTACTTTATGTCTTTGAAATTAACTAAGTTTGTTGTTAGTAAAGAGATTAAAAGAAATATTCTACAATTTATTATCCATAGGCCAATGGTCTAGCAAAGTCCACCAATAAAAAATTCATTAGAATTATTAAGATTTGTTTTGAAGAAAACCAACGTAACTGGCACAAAGCTCTTCCAAATTCTCTGTGGGAAAATCAAGTTCCACTAAAGTTAGTATTAGGGGACTCTCCAGTGTTCCTTGTCTATGGAAAGGAAGCAATCCCCCCCCCCCCGATACATTCATTCTTTCTTTGCAACTTTCCCAATGTATCAAAGATGAAACTTGCCAAAAAAATGCATAGACTTTAAGATTTATTAAAATTGGAAGACAAATGAGAAAAGACCAAAGAAAAATTCAATATTCATCAACAAATTGTTAAAAAATGGTTTGGAAGATCCTTTGTTGATAGCAAAGACTTTGCTGTCGATGACTTAGTGCTAAAATGGGAGAAATCCCATGAAGGTAAAGGGCAAACATACTAAATTTCAAATCCTCTTAAATAGTGGTTTAATGGATCCTTGGTTGATAACAAAGACTTTGTTGTCAATGACTTAGTGTTGAAATGAGACAAAGCCCATGAAGATAAAGGGAAATACTAAATTTCAAACCCTCTAGTTAAGACCATTTCAAATCTCCGAAAAAATTGACCCTTCAAAGTATATTTTCCAATCATTAAAAAAAAAGTTTAAAAAACCTCACTTAAAAAGATAAAATAAAGAATATCGCCGTTAATAACAAAAAAAAATTAACTTCCATTTACTAATAACCAATAATAACAATTCTCATTAAAAAATTATAATAAATGTTAACGCATTAAAAATATATATATAATTAATTAATCGATTTGAAGTAATCATTTTCAAATCGTCATTTTTATTCTATGATTCTTTAAACAACCGCTCATAAGTTGATCGCGATATTATATTTAAGTACATTAAAATCTATAATATCCCTACTCAAAGAATGAACAATATCGTAATATATATTTTAAATGAGTAGGATTCCTTCATGATAATGTATTATATTTCTTCAAGAATAGGATTCCATCCTCATCAAATATTAGAAAAAATAAAATCCAAACGTACAAAATCAATTATTTTTTATGACGGTTAAAGAAAAATCCTTTATCAATTTTAATAATAACACTTCACCTGGACAATTATATATTATATTTGGTTTTTTAATTCAAATACTATCATGATGGTTGCAAATGTATATAATTGAAATACTTTTGTTAGCTGTGAAGAAAGAAAAAAAATATATATATATATTTATATATATAATTGAAATACTTTTGTTAGTTGAATATATATATATATATATATATATTTAAAAAACAAACCTACGAGCAAACTTGACTCAGAAATCAAAGTATTTAATTTATTGCTAAAAAATAAAATGAATTGTATTATACAAACGTGCATGGCACTACTCATGATTGCTTGGTGTGGAGAATGATGCATATAGAACACCCAACTGATATTCTCTGTTGGCGACATGGACGACAATGTTGAAAGTAACATCAAATGCTACATGTTTGTGACGTGACTTCAATTGTATACTAACATGATGTTAACCGCCACTATGTCTTAGCTTTGTCAACCATATATGCCAACCGAACACTTTATTTCTAACACGAGGACTGGACCACAAAGTATTATTCTAAATATGGATATGGTTCGAGAAACTATATGAAATCAATATCAAATATTAATAATTTGGTGCCTAAAATGGAGACATGGTTCATGAAAAAGATAAGGGGGCACTAAATAGCCATAATATGCCATGCAACGAAATGATGGATAATTATCAAGCCCACTATAATGGGTCCTTGTAAGAGATGATACATAATTTAAATAATTTATTTCTTCGATAAACCTACTGGTATTGTTCAAAAATAGCTACACTGAATAGAAAGACATATATTTATTTTTAAAAATAAATAAATCTGTTTAATATAAATTTAATATGCATCCCATATGGCATATGTTTAATAATTGACTTCCATAGTCAACCCATGAGAAGCGAATTTGACCCTCAGGTGAGATCTACTGATATATGTTATCAATGCTTTTTAAAAGCCAAATTATAATGGTCATTACATTTTAGGTTTAGCCTTTGCCAATTTATTGGAGGGGCCACTACGTTTTATTTCCATCTACGTCTCTTTTCTTTTTTAAATAGATAACTAACTTTCCATTTATGTTATTATTATCATTTTATAATCTTTGTCCAACTTTTGTTGACAAGCTCAAGTTGCTCTCATACACTTGAAATTTATGGAGATCCTCATAATTCTCCAATAAGATGGAGACCCTACAAATAATTTTCAAATAGGCTTGTTTACAAGAATTGATTCCCATTATTTTTTTATTGAATGGTTCATTTTATCCCTCGCAACCCTCTCTTAAGGGTTTCTCTAAATCATCTTATCAATTAAGAAGTTAAAATGTTTGGGTTCTTTTTCCAGTAGCATATTAATAATTTTAATTTCATGACGATATGTTCTCATTGGACGAGGTCTAGAATTCGGTCTTCACAAGCCTTGTGAAGGAGGTCAAAAGATAAAAAAATTGTCAACCATGAGAGAAAAACTCAATAATAATGCTCTGATGAGTGCCATGAAGCACACCCATGAATCAACCTCCTTGGTCTCTAACAATGATGCTTCTTTAGATTGTCTAAACAAGCTCAAGGTAACTTTGATAGCCACACCTCCAGAAGGTTGGAGCAAAGTAGTAAAGAAGAAATGAAAGAAAAGCCGCATTGGTGGTGAGCCTCAAGTTGCATGATTCCAATGGTTCTGTCTTTTCGTTTTCTATATGTGTTCTCTACTTTATTTCATGGTCGTCCTTAAGTCTGTTATGTCCATAACCATCTTCAAACCAATTTTATCACATGGTCATCATATGCCATTAATGTAAAACTTTTTATATTAACATAAATCTTTTTATACTTTTTATACTGACTTACAAAAAAAACTTTAATTTTATGTTAGTGAAAATCGAGTTCATTTATAGGTTCTTTTTCCACTAACATATTAATAGCCTTAATTTTATTTGAGTGCAAATCAAGTGCATTTATAACATCAATTAGTTCAAAGTTATTTTGATGCTTTCTCTAGGTAGATTTGTAATTATAAGATAGGTTTATGATATTTTTTTTGTTTTTCTTTTTAAGTTTGAAAAGTAAGGTAGATTTGTAATTATAAGATGGGTTTATGATATTTTTTTTTGTTTTTTTTGTTTTTTAAGTTTGAAAAGTAAGTATTTATAGGCAAAAACTTTAATATAAATAATATGTTCATAGTTAATTACTTAATTTAACTATGATTGAATTGTTAAATATGATTTTTTTTCAAATATTTACTCAAATAAACATTAATGTATATTTGAGTACTGGAAAAGATTTGTATATCATTGGTAACAAGGGGATGTGGTAATAATTTTTTCTACTGCATTATCAATGACCATTGTAAAATTTTAATTCCATTATTCTAAAAGGATGTTGGGAAACTTTATCCAAACTAAAATTGATGATGACGATTTTGTATGCAGATTAAAATTAGGCATCTAAGGCGTTGTAAATAGGTTCAACTTTCCCACAAACCAAGAGCCTTTGTCATTGACAACTTCAATGTCTACATCAAAAATATTTTTTTAGGATTAAGAAGCCACCAACACAAGGGTGGACGATTCAAATATCACAAAGAAAGATTCTCAAGGTTTAGAGACTCAAGCTTGGAGATATTTTAGCTTTGGTTATAAACAATTGAATTTATAGATCAACTACCCTTGAGCTAAGAGAAATCTAATTTCAAAACTAGGACTAAGGTGACTTTCTCCATGCAAATATGAGATTAAGGACCTTTTTTTTTCATTAATAAGCTATGCCTAGGATGGGGTTAACCCACACGTTGGATAAAAGAACATTTTGCCCCAAAACATGATGTTTTCACTTGGATTATACAAGACTCAACCCAACCTAGACACCCCTTGGGATAATATAACTTGTGAAAATTCAGAAACCTGGAAACTTATTACAACAACTGGAAATTGTTCTCCTAATTGTTAATTAAATTTAACAATTTATTTACTGTTTCCTACAACAAATACTAAATAATTCACACTGCAACCTACATAAATAAAATTTTGAAATAATAAACACTAGAAGAAATGCTAGCACACACACATAAATTTACACAGTTATTTTTGGACCAATGTCCACGGGAAAACCCAACTTGGGAAAACCAGTGCAGCGGTGAGGGTTTTAATTTATTATGTAGCAGTGAAATCTGAGTACATCTATGGATGCCCAACTAGAAATCCAAACAACAAGAAAATCTGAGAAAAATACTGAAGGGAATTACCCTTCTCACACAAGCAAACTTTGGCACGACTTTCCCTACCAAAACTCAGCCTCCTAGAGCTCAACGTCAGCCTTTGTGCTACTCTATGTAGCTAGCTGGACGGCTTGCTTCGCACTGGGCTATGATAAAGTCGTTCTGCCTCATAATGTTGAGAAACTCATATCTCCATCACTCTGGGACTCCTTCCCGACCTATAGAATTGAGAACAATTATTCCTCTCTCCAAATTGAACTGCCTTGCTGAAGCAATTGTGCTGCCTCCCTAGGATAATTTGGCTCTCTTGTTTGCTGCATTTCCAAATCTGGAAAAACTTTCTTCTGGATCACTGTCTCTGCCCCTCACTCACTAATTTGATCTCACTAGCTCTCTTTCGACAACTGATTGTTGTTACTCTAGACATTGATCTACTCATGAAATCGAATCTCTCAAGTGTATTCTTCAAGTGCCAATTGACTTCTTCTTATAATCCTCTGTTGGGACTTCAACGACTAAGATTAAATCTTAATCGATGGATAGGATTAACTAGAAGTTGATCTATGTGAATTTCCAAAACATTCACACCTCGACTTAATTAATTCTAATTAATTAACCATATTCCTTGAGTTTATACTTAGGAAATGTTAAAAAAACTGGTTAATAATCTAATCAAGTCATTTCTAGGCGAAATTTCTAAAAATGATTACTGGGTTTTGGAGATCTCTTGTATTTTAGCCTCTCCACAAAATTTCGTGGCTAGAGCACATCCGATGCTACAAAAATGAACACTTTCTCTTAGCGAGGAGTGTGTTCTAGTGCTCTACTACACATCCTGTGACAACACCCTATCTCGATATCATCTCCTGCCACACTGTTGAAGTCTGGCCATGCTGCTCAACAACCACTGTGCAACTCTAATATATGTTGCATTTGTGTTTCTGCTGACCCTGCTAAACTGCTACCAACACTGCATCTCCACTGCAAGTCCCTCTCATCTGTTGTTGCTGCAACTGCAACATCTGAAATTAAAAAGTATCCTAAATACTGATTGACATGTGATCATTATGATGCATCTGTCTCCCAAGTCTCTGACTACTTCTAGATACTGCTTAAGACTCTGCAGTGCTGCTAACTCTGCACTGTGCCGACTGCAGTGCTGCTAACTCTACACTGCGCTCCCCAGCTCCTGAATGCTACTAGTCTGCAACTATCACTTAGCCTCTGACTGCATCTACTGCCATTGATCCATCCTGCTACTGAATACTATGGGCCCGCGTAGCAAGGTATTGATCCATGAGGTGAACTCCTCAAGGACCCTACCCATCTATAGCGCTTTGGGGCTACAAAACCAAGTCTCCCCACCTCCCTCCTGGAGGTATGTCAACAAACATGGCGAAGCCTTCCTCCAACCTGGAGGACAGCCTATTAGTCTCTATTGATGTTGCCTATTGGTCCTACTTCTCCTCTTTGTCCTTCTTCCTGAGAGGACACTAGGTACTTTAGTGACAATGCTTACAACATCTGAAGCACTTTACCTTCGACAATTCCTTCTTCTTCTTTCACTTCCCCCCCTGCCCCTGACTGGGACCCTTAAATGTGAGGGCCACATTTTCCTCCTCCTTCACCTTCTTCGATCCGTTGCTACCACTAATGGAGCTCGTCCCAACTCCTATTGCTGCAAGTTAGCTCAATCTATCCCACTCTGGTAACCTGTCTCTGCCCAATATGCTTTGGAAAAATACCTGCCAATCCTCAAAGACACTCATGAGTGCCAATTTCACAAGCTCTATAGGTTGAGGTGTTGCCCCAACATCTCACAACTGGTCCCAGACTTCCTGAATCCTGGTGAGGAAGGGGTCTATGCCTTCCCCTTTCTGCATCTCAATGAGCCTCAACTTGTCCTCTAAGTACATCTTTCGATGCTCAGAAGTGCCCTGGTACAGCGTGGAGAGAGTCCCCCACATTTCTTTGGCAGTCCCTTTGCCAGCTATGTGTGAAACAATGTGATCAAGGACTCCGTCTAGGATCAACCTCTTCGCCTGCGCCATCTCCTCTCTGTGCTCCTTCATCTGATATTCATCATGGGGCACTGCTACTACTGCATCAATATATGTCTTTAGGCCATATTCATCCAGAAGGAAGGACATCTTTCCTTCCAGATGACATAGTTGGAAGCACCATCCAACTTGTCCTCATCTTGAAGTCCAGTAGTGGCCATCTCAACAAATGTTGAAATTTTCTTCTTCGCTTCTACTCAGTTGCTGCTAGGCTATTTTCACTCCCTTCTAGAGTGAGAAACTCTCCTCACAACGGTTGTTGATCTGCAAGGGAAATCAAACTTCTTGAGACTAGAAGTTCCCTGAGGAAACTTTTACCTCAGTGTGTGCTCTTCTTCCACCCAACGCTAGCTCTGCTCTCGCAAATTGTTTCAAAGCTATTGTGTCCATCTAGAGATATGCTCTACGAGAATACTGGGTTGCTCCCTCTGCCTCTAGAATCCATCGATCTAAGGAGATCATATTTTTTTGTCCCTCTCTCAAAAAAATCTTGGCAAAGTGACTGCGTTGCCCTTTGGGGTTTCGATCTTTTGCCCACAATAAATAGCGAAACTCCTTCTTTCTTTGCTATTGAGCTCTCCATTTGATCATCTACACTCTGATACCATGTGAAAATTCGGAAACCATAATCCTATTGCAACAACTGGAAATTATTCTCCTAATTGTTAATTAAATTTAACAATTTATTTGTTGTTTCCTACAACAAATACTAAATAATTCAAACTGCAACCTACACAAATAAAACTGCGGAAGAATAAACGTTGGAAGAATGCTAACACACATATAAATTTACACAGTTATTTTTGGACCAATGTCCCCGAAAAAACCTAACTTGGGAAAACCGGTCCAGTAGTGAGAGTTTTAATTTATTATGCAACAGTGAAATCTAAGTACATCTATGGATGCCCAACTGGCAACCCAAACAACAAGAAAATTTGAGAAAAATACTTAAGGGAATTACCCTTCTCCCACAAGCAATCTTTGGCTCAAATTTCCCTACCAAAATTCAGCCTCTTGGAGCTTTGTGTCAGGCTCTGCGTTGCTAGCTAGACGACTTGCTTCAGACTGGGCTCTGATGAAGTCGTTCTGCCTCTGGATGCTGAGAAACTCGTCTATCTGGGACTCCTTCCTGGTTTCTTGAATTGAGAATGATTATTCCTCTTGCCAAATTGAATTTCTTGTCTAAAGCAATTGCGCTACCCCTCAGGGCTACCTCTATGGGATAATTATGCCATCTTGTTGCTACCTCTCTAGATCTGGAAAAAAATTTCCTTCGGATCACTGTCTTTGCCCCTCACTCGCTACTTTTATCTCACTAGATCTCTTTCCAGCAACTGACTGCTACTACTCTAGAAATCGATCTGCTCATGAAATCGAACCTCTCAAGTGTATTCTCAAAGTGTCGATCGACTTCTTCTTATAATCCTTTGTTGGGACTTCAACAACCAAGACTAGATCTTAATCGATGGCTAGTATTAACTATAAGTCGATCTGTGCGAGTTTCTAGAACATTCACACCTTGAATTAATTAATTCTGATTAATTAACCATATTCCCTAAGTTTAAACTTAGGAAATATTAAAAAAACTAGTTAATAATGTAATTAAGTCATTTCTAATGGAATTTCTAGAAACGATTTCTCGGTTTTGGAGATCTCATGTATTCTAGCCTCTCCACAAAATTTCATGGCTATAGCACATCTGATGCTACAAAAACTATCATAACTCCCACAACTAACTTCAACACTCAATCCCTCTCCATAATATTTGAACCTGGAACTTAATGAAGACTAAACTCCACCCAAACCAACAAATCTACATCTCATAAATAATAATAATAATAAATCCTCATTGAAATTAAATTCATTGAGATTAAATTTATAAAGAAAAAATACTTTAAAATTGAGATGAATATGAGGTACAAAGCTTGAATTAAGATCAGTTTGGATCTCTTGAAAGTTGTTGAAGAGTCGTTGATTACTCGTAAGGTTTCAAGGGCAATTAATGCCACATTCCTAGCCTTGATTCCTAAGAGCTCAAAGCCTGGAACATTTGATGAATTTTGTCTGATTTCTTTGTGTAACCTTGTTTATAAAGTGATCTTCAAAGTGATCTCAAACATATTGAGAAATGTTCTATCTTCTAACATCTCTCAGGAGCAGTTTTGATTCCTCTATGGAAGAGTTATTTATGATGCTATTGGAGTGGCTCAGGAGGCCATCCATTCCATTAAAATAAAAAAGTGCAACACTGTTATTCTCAAGGTGGATTTGGTAAAAACATATGATAGGGTAAATTGGGGTTTTCTAAGACTCCTTCTTTTACACATTGGCTTGGATTCGCATGTAACTAATTGGATTATGGGATGTATTTCCTTTGCTAATTTTGTAGTCCTAGTCAATGGTTCACCTTTTGCTTTCTTTTTAGCCTTTAGGGGTCTGCGACAGGGATGTCCCCTGTCTTCGTTGTTATTTATTCTTTTTATTGAAGGCATTAGTAGGATGATTTCAAAGGCAAAGTCTAATGGTTCCTTGAAGGGTGTTAAGATTTCCAAAAACATATTTCTTACTCATTTTCTCTTTGTGGATGATGTCTTGATCTTTGGAGAGGGATCGGTTAGAGAATGGAAGATCTTCAACTCTATTTTTTACTCCTTTTGTGCGGCCACTAGAATGTAGATCAACAAAGATAAGTCTTGCTTTTTCATGCACAATGTCTTTTCAAAAATCTATGAAGACATTACCTCTTTGCTTCCATTCAAGGTGGAATCCATGGAGCAAGGTTTCACCTATCTCGATTACTGACTCTAACCTAATTGTTCTCTAGTTAAGGACTGGAATTGGCTTCTTAAACATATTTTAAGGCACATTGACAACTGGTTTTCAATTGGTGGAAGGCAAACACTTATAAAATTGGTTTTAAAAAGCATTTTGGTTTACTAGCTCTCGACTGAAGATCCTTAAATCTGCCATTAACAGAATTAGACAAGCCATTTTCAATTTTTTGTGGGTAGGGAAGAAAGATCAGTCAAGCTTTCACTTGGACAAGTGACAAGTACTATCTTAGCCTAAATCCCGTGGTGGATGGGGCTTCAAGAACCACCACTGGTTCGACTCAGCTCTGGTAATGAAAAATCTGTGGAGAGTAATCATTGGCACAGATATCTGGAGCTCAATAATTGTTGATAAATCCCTAAAAATTTGAACCTTCTCTGAGTGGATTTGGATGGATCATTACTCACCTTTCAAAGGAGGATCGAATATTTGGAAAGGTTTGATATCTACAGTGCCTTGGATCAAAATGTGGTTGGAGTGGAATATTGGTGATGGCAATAACATTAAGATAGTAACTAAACCATTCATCATAGGTATTTCCTTTTTTAGATTGTCTAAAGATCTTATTAATAAGTTTAAAGAGGAGGGCATCATGAGGCTTAGTCATGCATTCCTATCAGGCTCCAATGTTTATTGCAAAGGAAGATGGAAGACTTTAATGGATATGGGTTTGTTGGGTAAACTGGCAAGGGAATGGGAGGGCTACATCCATAAGTTGTCTCGAAGTGGCCTCATTCTAAATGAAAGGAAGGATGTCATTATTTGGCAAATGAATCCAACAATAGGTCAAATCACGGCTAGGTTGGCCTATGCAACGATTACAACAGAAAACATTGGCACAGGGGTGAAATGGTGGTATCAAAAGATTTAGAGTTGAGACATTCCTCCAAAGCTTAAATGCTTCATTTGGTTGGATTTGGAAAACCGAATCCTAACATGGAATAATTTGTCTCGTCGAGGGTTTAATGGGCTGAGTTCTTGTGTCCTCTGTAAGCAAGGGCCTAAAACAACTAAGCATATTTTATTCCAATGCGATTTTGTTATTGCTACACTACAGGAAGTCCTCATGAGCCTCAACATTTGGGTTATGGGTTTGCTCAACTATTTGGAGACTTGTATTTCCCGGTGGGAACAAAATATGGGGAATCATCAATCCCTTCCAATTTATGTGGCTTGGGGAATATGGAAAATCAGGAACAAATTGATTTTTGAAGATCACCCTATTAGTATACAATGGATCTTACCCTAGATTCTTGGTTTTTTTCTATGGCTATTTGAGGCAGAGGAAACTTATATTTCAGTGCCTTATAATTGCTCCTATTGCTACCTCTGCGGATAGTTCTAGAATTTTTTATGGAGCTCAACAAAATGGAGTGTGTGGTGGAGGTGTTGTTATAAACCTCTATGAAAATGCCATAGTGCAGATTTATCTAAACATGGGGAAGGGTTCTAATACGAAAACATAGTTAGTGGCCCGTTGGGACCTTCTCTTAGTTGACGCCTCTATTAAAGTGGTTTCTCTTCATGTTCAAGGAGACCCTCAATGTGTGGTAGGATGGATTAAAGGGTTTTATCAATTTAAAGTTTTGGATCTTCTTTACTAGAAGGATAGAATCAAATTATTAAAAGACCATTTCCAGCAACTCTCTTTCCAACATATTCATAGAGAACTGAATTGTTGGATAGATGCTTTATCCAAAAGAGGCCTTTAAGAAGACGAAGGTACAATCACGGTGAAGAACCTTCAAGATAACCAACCACCTTTTGGTCCCTTCAAATCACCAACTTTTGACTCTCTGACTCTCTTAGCTTTTTCTACTTATATGCATAGATCTTGGTGAATTATTTCTTTGAGTTTTCCTTTTGACAGTGAACTCTTGTCCTCATGCGGCGGGTCTTTGCAATGTACACAATTTTTTGTTTATGGACACCTCTGTATTCAATCTTTGGCAGTATCTATTATTCTTGTAGTTGCAGGTTTAGTTGCTCTTTAGTAGTGGGTATCTCCTTTGTTTTTCTTGGGATAAATATTTACATAAGTTTCTTATGTCAGAGTCGAGAAAGTTTTTGAAGATATCATCTTTGATATCAATTACTATACTTCTTTTCTATAATAAAAAGAACGATCTCTCCTTTCTTGAAAAAAATAAATTAAAAGATAGGATGGAGACCAAACACCCATAAAAACAAGTACTCAACTAATAATGCTTAATAAGTTGGAGCTTGACACCCATTGGTGCCAACCAACATGTTAACATTTTTTTAAAGGGTAATGGAAACTCTTTATCAAATTACAACAAAGAAATTAATCTACGAGCACTCATTCATGTACACTTTAAAGCGGATAAGACAAAAACAATATTTTATTTACAATTTGACAACTTATTTTATTTGTAAGGTGATTGGTTGAGGCTGAAACCTTGAGCATCCATTTGGAAAACCTTCGAAAGCAAAAGGAGATCACAGGGATTAGCATAGCGAGAGGGATAAAAGAAATTAATCACTCGCTCTTTGCGGATGACACCCTTTTAATAGGAGGAGCCTCAAGCTTAAGGGCAAAAAGATTCAAGAGAACTTTGGACGCCTTCCTGGCAGTTTTAGGGGGAATGCTACACAACAAAAAGTGTAAAATATATACGTGGAACGTTCCTCTTCAAATCATGCAAAGAATCTCCTTGATCATGGACATCCCAGTTCAAAGAAATTGGAGTCACTTCTCTTATTTGGGTCTGCCCTTAGCAAAAGAAATCGTCAAGTCTAAAATCTAGATTAAGAAAATAGAAAAAATGAGAGGACTACTCCAAAGTTGGGGGCTGTCCTGGCTAAATTTGGTGGGCAGAACAACTCTCATTAAGGCTCTCCTCTCCGCTCTCCCCATATATCAATATGCAGTCACTCTGGCCCCTGCTAGCGCCCACAAGCACATGGAGTTAATCATGAGAAGTTTCCTCTGGCAGGGAGGGAAGCAAGATTCGAAAAAATTTAGCCTCGTCAGATGGGACCAAGTTACCCTCCCTTTCGAAAAAGGGGGCCTAGCTATCAAAATTCCAAGCCTCTCTAACAAAGCAATGGGATTTAAACTGATCTGGAGAATGCTCATAGGAAAAGGGTCCTGGTGGGTTGAGGCTATGAAAAGGAAATACCTCAATGGGCTGAACTCAAATGTCCTCTCTGAAGTAATTGCAAAAAGATCTTGCACTCCAGTTTGGAAACTCATCAAAAAAGTCCTCCCCCAATTCAAAAACCACATCTCAAAATCGTCGAGTAATGGAAAAGAAACAAATATATGGACAGACAGAATTATGGGATCGAAGCCAAGAAATCTTCTTCAACAGTTCAGCACCTTGAAAACATGGATGGAGGCAAAAAACTTGAACTCTCTATATGACATCTCCCTATGGGATCAAAATAGTTGGCTTGCTTGGAAGGATCTCCCTCTCCCAAATAACCTCAGGGATCAATGGGCAGACCTCAAGATCTCCCTTTCGGGATCAACTCCCATAAACAAAGATGCTTGTGACAGGTTCATATGGGATCCTAGTGGAGGAAACTTCACTGTAAAAGATGGGTACAAACTTCTCCAGGCAAGCTCTACTCTTGGTAACTGGAATCTTCGTACAACTGTGTGGAAAACAGAATGCCTTCCAAAGATCAAATTCTTCAACTGGACTCTTCTCAAAGGTAAGATTCTCACGGCCGAGAATCTCAAAAAAAGAGGAATTCATGGCCCCTCAATCTGCTGTCTCTGCCGCGCTGAGGAGGAAAGTAGTCAACACCTCTTTTTAGATTGCCCTTATGCCCAAAACTGTTGGAATCAAATTACCAGTCCATTGAGAATAAGAGAGACCTTCGACCAGCTCCCTACCCTTCACAGAAACTGGGAGAAATGTTACCCTCACTCTAGAAAAAGCAAGGCCATCATCACCCGCTTGTGGAAATGTATCCCCTCAACGCTCAGCTGGCAAATTTGGCTCACCAGGAATAACTGCATCTTCAACAACCAGAAGCCAAACCCAGCTCGCACCCTGGCAAAAACAATGGGCCTTGTCTCTGAAATAATAAGTGCCAATTCTGTCTCTCAACCGGATCGATCCAGCTGGCAGAAAGATGAGGAAGATTGGTTCAATAAATTCTGCTTAAGTTATGATAAAAATAAGCAACCTCCTCCCACAGCTGGCAAGAGGGGGAACATCTGGAAACTCATGGGTACTAAGGAAGACATAAATCAATGGATACATGAGCAAAAGAGAACCACCCTCCAGTTTGATGGAGCATCAAAAGACAACCTGGGGAAAGCAGGGGCAGGGGGAATTATCAAAGATCAGTATGGCAAAATTCTCGCAACTTACGAATGGGGCCTGGGACAAATGTCGAATAATATGGCAGAGGCATACAACCTTCTTTTAGACACAAGCATCATGAAACAAATGCAAGTTTAGAACCCAATCATTATGGGTGACTCGGCAATTGTGATCGCTGCATTGGTCATAGGGGCAGAATTCAAAAAAAAGGCTCTCAGTAACATCAAACTCAGGATCATGAATAATTTAAGCCATCTGGGAGACACCACCTTCAAACATGTTCTGAGGAATAACAATATGGAGGCGGACTCTCTTGCCAACAGGGCAGTCAACAGAACCACTGGTCAGGTTCGAGAGAATGATCATATCTATGACAAGTCAATTCCTTAACTTGACCCTTCCTTCAGCAACTCCTCTGAACCTCGATCATATCAGTCATCTCATAATCTCGTCTGCCTCTCCTCCCAAAATCGACAAGCTGTCCGCTGACTCCTCCCTTTCTGACACCGTCATCTTCCTCATCATGAATGCTGCAAAGGAAATCTACACAGATGAAATAATCTGGTACGGGACTATGTCCAGACAGAGTTCTCGTGACAATTCCAAGCAGAGGTTAGGCATCAGTCCCTTCATAATCTATATTGACTGCATAAGCGATCCAAGACAAGACTCCATGGTCAGTAAAATTTCTGAGTCGCATGCCTCAGATTCTAATGCCCAGACTCTCGACCTTCTATATATACAACAAGAAACTTCACTCTTCCCTCAGTTCAGAGCTTAAGTTCTTCAAGATCATAAGAGTAAAGGCTCGAGTCCCAGAAGCGCTCTCTTCAGAAAGCCTCAGGTGTTCTTCAGTTCTAGACTGGGCTTTGTGATCAGCACTGGAAGAAGGATTTCTCCCTCTGTCAACAGTGGTAATCGCAGTGTTTTTTGTGCTTTCCTTTGCTTTTTCGCTAACAGTCTCTCTGGTTTTCTGAAGCAGCTCCTTCTTTCTTCTACGCTCACCACCTCCCTGGTCTCTTCCACTCCCCTCATCTATCTCCTCCCTTTCATTTTTCTCTCCGTCAAAGGCTATCTCTCCTCAATGTTCCTCTTACAGGCCCGCGCTATCTGCCAGATCACTTCTACTTCCCTCTCTCATTATTCCACTCCCCTCTGCTACCCTCTGTATCTTCCTCTGTACCAAGTTCTTCAAGCAGTCTCTAAGATCGGAAACGTTATGGCAGAGAATCCTTTGGAGCGAGTTATAACCAACAGCAGCTGCACCCTGTGCAAAGCCCACTGTTTCATGATCGCCCGTTTTGTAAAACACTTCAATGACCTCAAGGAAGAATTTCAGGCTGACAGTAAATCCAAGAGGAAAAAGTTGGAGAAACAGAGAGCGGAGATTGAAGGCCTTAAAGAAAAATGCAACCACCTGGAAGAAGCAATAACTCACATAAAAGCAATGACTCAAAGCATGCACGGAGAGGCCTCGACAAAGATCAGTGAGAAAAAGGAGCCCCAGTTCGATGATTCAGTAAACCAGCAACTGTAACTCTTTCTATGTCTTGCAAATTTTGCTTTCTTGTAGGCCTGTTTGTACGGCAATATAGCCGTTATCTTTTCCAAATCTCAATCTACAAGTCCTCTGACATGGATCAAGGGTCTGCGTACCCATTTTGGATCCTCTCCTCCTTGATCTTACCATCTTATGTAATAGGACTCGCTCCTTGAAGTTTTATAATATATCAGTAAATGACCTTGTTAAAAAAAAAGGTGATTGGTTGAGGTCTTATTATGGATTGTTTAGTAACTTCCATTTCTATTGGTTATTAATTTTTTGTTTTTAGTTTTATTTCCTTTTTATTTATTTTTTTATATTTTTTTGTTGTTGTTTTTCTATTATTTCCATTTTCATGAGTTATAGCTTTTTATCCATATTTTCGATTTAAGATGACAAATTTTAAAGAGGAAAAAACAATTATATATATATATTAGTTTTATTTTTATTTTATTTTCCTATGGGTGTTATTTTTTTAAGATGAAAAAATTTAAAGAGTAAAAGATAATAATAAGATTTTTTCCAATATATATATAATTTTTAAGATTTATAACTTTTTCACTTGACTTATATTTTTTTTTTTGTTGTTGTTGTTGTTTTGTTTTGTTTTTTTTTTTTTTTTCAATTCCAATTACATTAATCATAAACTTTTTTCGTGTTTACACATAATTTTATAATTAATAACTATTATGATAATTAGTTATTAGTTTTTAAAATATGTGAGCATTTCTTTCCTAATTTTATTAAGAAAGTTTCATGAATGTATAGTTACTATTTTCTAGGATCGAGAGCATTTTTTTCCTAACTTTGTTGAATTTGTTTTATTTACACATAGTTTTGATAATTTTTGCCTAAGTATATCAAGAATTCAAGAAAATGATCTTATAACAAGAAATTGAATTCAAGAGTTCAAGAAATTGATCTTCTTGAATTCAAGAAGGTTTTTCTTTTTTGAGTTTTTATTTATCCTTTCGTGTGTCTGTGATTAATATCTATTGTTCTGGTAGGTCAAAGGATTTTAAACTCCCCCGAGGTATTACCAGGATCCCACTTTGAAGTTCCATATTATGCTTCAAGTAGCTGGAGATTGCTCGACATTTATTGAGAGATTAGCCTTCAATTTCTCATATGTTTCAATTGGTTTGTTAAAGTTGTTTTATCTTCTTTCCTTGAACCAAACATAGAAGATTGGTCTCAGTTACCATGCAAAAAGTTAATGTGTGAATTTTGTTAAAGAGGTTTAATCTACTGCAACTTTATTTGAAAATGACTAATGATATATTTTCTTTATTTTAATAATAAAAAAAATTAATGTTTTTTGTTTTGTTTTCAGATACGAAATGTTTTTGGAACAAAGTATTTTGATTAGAAACTAAGTGTTTTGATATCTATCTGTAGTTGCTAGTGATTAATTTATATCACTATGCTAGTTATAATTTAGTTGTTAAAGTAATAGTAAAATAATTGTTATTACGACTTATTCAAAAATATTAATTAACTTGTCTTTAGAATTTAATTTAAAAATTAATTTAATACTAAATCACAAATTATAGATCATCCCAACTCCATTTTGCTTTGCAAAAGAAATAAGTCTTGTTTGAAACTGGACGTCATTTGAGAGATAACATTAAAGGTTTTGCTCCATATTCTCATGTCCTCACTACCACAAACACAATTACATTCAACTCTATATCAATTATGTACAATTCCCATTAACTTTGTAGGAAACAATTGGTTGTTCAAAACAAGTTTCTTGGAATTGACATCTCATTGAGTTGAAACTAAGTTTCCCCATATCAATTTGAAGCAAACACTGCCAAAGAAATAAAGTTACAAAGCTTCATTACAACCAATGAGGAGTGACGCTCACCAAAAAACAACATTTTAGCACAACATTTTCATTTTCATTTCTATTTTTATATAAAGACTTTAATTGATGAGCTCACATTATGTCATTAATTCATATTCCAATTAACTATGTTTAAACTAAACGACAAATACTAACTACTACATAGTACATAGTACTTGTTAGTTTTTAAATCAATAATATTTAAAAAGAAAAATAAAAAAATATATTAAAAATACAAATGTTATATAAATAATTTTAATAAATTGAAAAAAAAATTCAAAATTAACCTTTTATAAAATAAAAATACAATTGATAAATTTCAATATTTTTGGACATCGGGCGGGATGGCGATGGCGTTGGCGTTGGCTAGGGTTTGCGCAGTCGCATCGGCCCCAAAGCCAGTATCAGAACCTGAAAGAGATCCAGGGCATGGGTTAACAGTTTTCGCTGCTGGGAAGTCGCCTGCGCCCTCAGAGAAACGACAAACTTTGCCTCAAATATGCTCAGTTCAGGGCGGCCGTGTACCTGCAGGGCTTACGACCACAAGGAAACTAAAGCTATCGGATTGGGAGCAAAATACAGTGAGCCATCGCGACTATGTGGCAAGGGTTTCAACGGAAACACACCGTCCTGCGTGGATCCGCGAGGAGGATGTTCTCTGGCGAGAGATCGAAGGCCCAATCAGTGCCTGTGAACAAGAAAGCCGTCGATATGTATGGCGTTTAGGGGCCAGGCCTCGACAAATTCCAGACGCATGGAAAAACTGCAGGAGGGGCTTGCATGCTGCAGTTACATGCCCATCTTCATTGCATGGACCTAAAATTTGCAGTTCTGGTTTGGATCTGCAGGATCTAGCCATTACTCGAGTATTGCAGAGAGGAAAATCTGTCTGCGATTATGAAGGAGAGAGGCGTATGCCGCTTTCGCTGCCTCTTTCCAGTGCGCCGTGGATTGGATCGGCCGTCCCAGGGCGAATTTTAAAGGGGAAAGTTGTAGATCTAGATGAAACCCCTTTTTCCTCGGCAGTGAAACAAATTTTCATCAGATCAACAGAAGGCAAACATGTGTGTCTGCAGATCTGGGGAAGCATGAAGGTTCTGGAGCTTAAACAAAAAATCCAGGACAAACTGGGAATCCCAGTTGCATTTCAAAGTTTAATATATTCTGGGAAATGCATGCAGGAACATCACACCCTCCAGCACTACAGGGTTGCAAAAGATTCAACTGTTATTCTCAATCTCCGGTTGCGAGGTGGATCAAAGGGATCTACATCAAAATCTACAGGATCCTACAGAGATGCAGCAAAGGGGACAGAAAATCAAACGGGGAAAGAACATGCAAATGTAAATACCCCTCCAGGGCAGTATATCATAGATGAAGCACCAGAGAGTCCCTCTATTCTGTTGGACATCCCAGAGGTAAAGGGTATTTTCGCAGATCTACAAACAAATGCAGTCATTTGTAGATTTAACGGCTTCTGGCCTAGATCGGATGCTTTGTACCAATGGATACACAAGACATGGACAAAAAACTGCCGGATTCACCTATGCTCGAAAGGATTTTTCATAGTAGTCTTTCGCGCCGAAGAAGAGAGGGATAAAGCTCTTACCGAAGGACCATGGTTCTGGGGCAGTGCGGGATTATTTGTCACTCCCTGGTTCCCGGATTTTGATCCAAACACCATGGTGGTATCAAAAATGCCGGTATGGGTAAGGCTGCATAATCTTCCGATGCATTTTTGGCACTTTTCATCTTTAGCAGTCATAGGAAGTACTCTCGGAAGAATGTTAAAGATTGATACAGAGAGACATCTAAAAGGGATTTTTACCTTTGCTAGAATTTGCGTCGAGGTAGACCTCAGCCAGGGGTTACCAGAAAACATCATCCTGAACTTCAACAATACTCAATGGAAACAATCTTTGGACTATGAGAACACAGCATTCAGATGCAGGGGATGTCAACAAACAGGTCATCTGTTCAATGCATGCAAAAGCCACAACAAAGGAAGCACAAAGGATGGCAGAACATAGACAATGTCATAAAGAAAAGAACCGAGGAAAAGAAAGTCCCCATAATACCAGAAGATGCAGAAACAGAAGCAGAGGAGGACGATACAAACATAGAGGAGGCTGAACTAGAGACCCAAAAGGAAAATACAACAGTAAACAAGGAGCTACAGCCACATTCTTTCCAGGCAGAGACCCAGCAACAGATGACAAGCGTGGATCAAAGCATGGGAGGCATCAAGCGGCAGCATCATTCAGATACATCAGATTCAGATAAAGAAATAGGGCAACAAAATGAAACAACCCAGTTAGTCATTGCCTCGACCGAGCCCACTGTGGGAGAGTGGCGCAAGGTTGAAAAGAAAAAGGGGCGAAAAACCTGAGGAAGACAGGTTTTTTCCCATTTTTTCGTTCTTTTTCTCTTCTCTTTCTTATTCTTTTGGCACGTTAGTTCACTAACGCTGCGAGCCCAGGTGGCAACATACTGAATGCTTCATTGCATATGATTGTGTAACTTTTCATTAAATTTTTAATAAAAGGTTACCGCTTTTTTCCATGGAAAAAAAAAATAAAAATACAATTAAGAATAAATTTTAAAAGTTCAATAATTCATGGAATAAAATATCATGCTAAGTGTGTGAAAATGGAAAGGTATTAAAATAAGCATATTGCAATATATAACTACAAATTGAGTAGGCTTTAAATACTAACTACTACATAGTACTTGTTAGTTTTTAAATCAATAATATTTAAAAAGAAAAATAAAAAAATATATTAAAAATACAAATGTTATATAAATAATTTTAATAAATTGAAAAAAAATTCAAAATTAACCTTTTATAAAATAAAAATACAATTAAGAATAAATTTTGAAAGATCAATAATTCATGGAATAAAATATCATGCTAAGTGTGTGAAAATGGAAAGGTATTAAAATAAGCATATTGCAATATATAACTACAAATTGAGTAGGCTTTATGAAGCGTATAAGTTTGAATTTAGAGAAACGTAAATGTACATATCTATAAATTATGAAACATTGAGTGGGCTTTTTTCCTTATAATATATTATGAGTATTTAAGTTTATAAATTATTAAACATTGAGTGAGCTTGTGTTTTTTTCCTTAGAATATATTATGAGTATTTAAGTTTATAAATTATTAAACATTGAGTGAGCTTGTGTTTTTTTCCTGGTAATATATTATAAATTATGAAACATTGGGCGGGCTTTATAAGCAAGAGCTTGTGTCTTTTTCCTTATAATATATTATGAGTATTTAAGTTTATAAATTATTAAACAAGTGAGTGAGTTTATGTTTTTTTCCGATCCATAATTTTGTAAATTAAGTGGTGAAATTGTAATAAATTAAAGATGTGGTGTATGTAAATTTGATTGATTTTATAATTAGTAATTATCATTAAAGGTGCAAAGGTACATTGAAGGAATAGAAAATTTGGGAAGAGCATCTTCTCACTCACTTTAATGCAGGCATCATTAATCATTTCTATGAGTGGAGCAAAATCGCTTCTTGATAAGAATATGTAAATGACATATATCTAAAGCCACTCAGAGATGTTAGAAAGGGGCATATAAATCTCTCAAGAGGACTACACCTGTTAGATTTTAACCACTGATGAGACGAATTAGGTTGCTATTAGGATTGAAGAAGGAGTTTTCGGTATTGAAAAAGATGTCATCGTCAGTTCCTTCAGTACAATCTAGTGTTAGAGCAAGAGGAATGGGAATGACAACAAAATAGGTGGAACTGGAGTAGAGTGACACTCTTCCAGAGGTGGAAAGAGGGATGCTCTTCTAGAAAAAGCAATCTAATTTCGTTAATCGTTTTCTTGTTAAGTTCATTTATGTGATAATTTTGAATTTCCAGGTTCTTAGTTTTGTAAATACGGAGATCACGATAATATAAAAGTCCTTTTAGAAGGAAAAAAAAATTTAACTGAAATGGGTATCACATCTCAATTGTGGTGATAGCTTTATGGACATGTCGCGAGCAGGGACAATTGAATCTATGTGAGCATTGAACCTTGAGGAACTGATTGCTTCTCAAAGAATGGATGGAGTGCTCCATGGATCCATTATGGAGGAATGTTATGTTTTTAAAATCTGTTAACCCCCCAAAAAACATAATTTCAACTAATTGCCAATGAATTGAGTCAAAATTTGCTACGGTTTTGTTGGAATTAAAGTTCGTAGTTACTTAAACATTAACAATTTGATTCTATTTGGCTTTGAAGTTCGACACATTTGGAATTTTGACCTTGACAATTGCCGAGCTCGCGGACCTATAAGAACATGGATGATTTGTTATAACTTTGCTAGTAAGTCAAATTGACACTTACACTCCCAAAGAATTTAAATGTGGACACATATACATTCTATATATCACTTTAGCTTTATAAATAGGTTTATATTGTGTTCAAAATCAATAATGACAGGCTACAAAACACAAATTTCATTAGATTTGGAAAAAATATGGAGAAAACATAATCACTATTAGTCACAGGCTTGAATTCTCATGTATCGTATCACACAACTTTTGGCACTCCAAAAAGCCTATGAATATGATTGTATAAGGCACAAACTCAAAATGACGGATAAAAAAATCGAAAGTTTCAAATTTAATTTATATATTTAATTTATTTATTTAAGTCAATATCGCGCATTTAATGCAATTTTTCAAAATCCCTACGAGTTGGTGCCTTTTTGAATACAGGTTGTTGGAATTTTGCATCAAAATTGTTGTCCTGATCCTCCTTCGAGTGTCATGTTGATCGCTCACGTCCTTGTTCTCCTTTTCCTCTGGTTGTGGTGCTTTGCGTATCCTACTATAATTGTTACCTACATTTGTTTATTCGGGTGGAAACCCTATGGTGGCCCTTGGAGTTTCCTTTAGGAACAACCATGTTTTTGTTAATAGTTTTCGACATCAGTGCATTGTTTTTCATGTTGTTACCATTGGTAGAAGTTCAGGACTCTACACAGCCGATACACAGACACTGTTTTTGCTAATCCATCTATTACCTTGGTTCAAGATTTGCTATTGCATGTCGACTTCTTCATCATCGAAGGAGGCTATTAAACAGGTGATGCTTCTATTTCCCTTTGTTGGCTACCAATTAGAACCTGATACAACATGTATATCCAAATTATTTTCGACAATGTATGAGAATAAAAGAAATTTAAATGCCTTTTTTTTAATCGCAGTGTTGAATTCTACCTATTTAGATGCCCAGAGACAAGATACCGAAGTTTATCGCATGTCCCTCTCCCAATGGATTTTCTCCATCACCCCAAACAAACTAAATCAAGGTCGACACACAAAGTTCTACCTGTGAATATTTTCTTATGCATTTTCGGTACTATTTTATATTCAATTCAGTCTGAGGGAGGTGTTGTTTTGCATAATCGATTCTAAATTCAAGAGATGTAAGTTAAAATTACCTATATTTACCACACCTTCATTATTGTTGCCCTTTTTCCCTATATTTATGGAACACGGTGGTGAATATTTTTAAAATTGGAGTTTCTTGTTATTTTGTTATAAGTTAGTTACTGATCGGAACTTGAAGTGTCGATTTTATTGATTTAGAATTGGATTGGAAATTGTTTTTGGGAAAATAGAACTGGGGACCACAGAGGCACTTTATGTTGCTTATGGCCAGAACTATTCACTTTGTAATCAGGAACGAGTGCAAAGAGTCACGAATCCACATCATATTTAGCTCTATTTTCTTATTTCTGCAAGACTTCAAAATATTTTTCCTCTCATGCATTGATATGTCCCTGCTAGATGAATTTATAGCAAATACTCCTCAATGTTTATTGCTTAGATGTAGAAGTAAAAATTAGCACAGTCCCACTGGACATAATTGGTGTAGATTAATAGGGAAATTTAACCAGAGATCACTTTCAGTAAATAAAAATAAAATCTCCAAATATTCAGTGTCCATTGTATCAGTTTCGCCAAACAAGTTTCACTTGGAAGAAATCTAGGTTGTTTTGAACAATCCAAGAAACTGGGAGTTCTTATCCAAATCATGATTGTATTCAGGAGTTCTTATCTTAATCATGATTGTGTTCGGGAGTTCTTATCCAAATCATGATTGTGTTCAATCTTGAAGAAGTTTAGTTTGCTCCAACCAGCTTGGGAGTTCTTAATCCAAGTGCCTGATACGTCCAATCTGGGATAGAATGGCATAACGTGGAGCAGATACAGTAATTCATAGTTCATTAATTTAATATTTCTAATTAGAATAAGATAACCTGAATTAATTTCAGTATTCCATCGTTTATTAATTATTTTGCTAATTATCAATCTTAGTATTAAGGGAAGAGGGTAGCCAAAATAGTGCCAATTCTGGGCTATTTGTTCGAAAGATGCGAGGATAAATGTAGTTCATGATGGATGCTAGCCAACATGCCTACTAAGCTTGCAAAACCAACCTGCATCTTGTCTCAAAACCGTCACAAAAAAAATTCTTTGATGGGTAAGGGGATTCGTCAAATTTAACCCCTAGTCAGGATAACCTTTTACTCGGTCATTTTATTCATTCATAGATTGACTGTGTGGTGATGTTAAGGGAAAGCTGGTGGTGCTTGGATGCAAAAATCAATCTTTTATTACAAAGACCCTCCCTAGATATAAGGCTCCCACCACCTTGATTAGGTCACCTGGGTCCATCCAGTTTGTATATGGAATTATTATAAATACATTGTCGAACCCAATAGTTGAAAATCATTCTACCCATGCATAACATGGGGCAGTTTACTCGAGCGAGGTATAATATGTCACTCTCAGAATTATATTCTTTTTTCCTTCCACAAGAAGCATCATCACAACAACTCAAATGGCAATAGAATCACACATTTGAAGGGTCAACTAGAATGGAAAAGCCATTGTTAGGTATTGGACTAATCATTTGTTTGCAATTTATCTAAAGCAAATTTTCTAGTAGGGTTTAAGGGGTTGTGGAAAATCGATTGCAGGTGACTCAGTGGGCCTCCCCCTTCTCTGATAGAAACAGGTTGGGGGATCAAAGCCACACACCTAAACAATGAGATTCTGGAAGAGTTTCCAAATGATTGGTGGATGCACCAACATTGGTTTTTCTAATGGATTCACTCAATGTATAGGACATAATGGCTACTTAATTTAAAACAATGCCCTTTTCTATGATTTCATAAGTCAATAAAACCCATGCTACTTTTAAATGTAGAGATGAAGAGCCAATAATGCAAATATTCTAATTAAAACCAATAGAACTCATTATAATGGTATCCATTTAGAAAATTTCTTATCATATCTTGTATTCTCTCATAATTTAATAATTCAATTTTTTTCTGAAGAAAAAATAGTAACTTTCATTAGAAGTGAAAATTTCATTTCGAAAATTTAATAATCCACTAAATTAATAACCTATGAGATTTTCCTTCTTGATTCAAAAAATAAGAAAAACTAAATGATTTCATTCCCAATATAGAAGAATTTGCCAAATGGAGTATAATAAATAATACATGCAACTCTTTTAGATGGGCTTAAAAATTAGCTGTTAATTGTGATCAATATGACTAATAAAAGCAATCTTTTCTCTAAACTACTAAGTGTAGATTTTCTCGATTCCTAAACTAACTTCAAAATCACATTCAATGGGTGTACATGACATGTCACTACAAAGCCATGTAAATAAAATAAGGATAATATAGCCCCAAATATTCTTCGTGTGTGGGGATGATCCAAAACATATATAGAAAAATTAATTCTAGATAATGGAATATAATGTCCAACATGTGCAAGCCCCGAGGGTTTGCTTAGTTGGTCGAGTCCCCATTGTGAAAGAACCTCAGTTATTGAGAGGTCATGGGTTCAATTCCCTCAACACTCTTGAGGTTAGGCTATATGGTTGAGTCGACAAGAAGTAATCCTTTCGGGTAAATTTGCTTGGCACAATTATTTCGTGGATGTCGCGGTCCCACTCCCATGCAATTTTCTAATGCATCAGGGCATATAAGTGCAAACTTATGTTCACAAAATAATTCACTCTTCAATAAGTTCTTACCATGCATATTCTATATTGCTTCTCAATCCAAATTACTGACCCCAAAGAAAATAAACTATCATGTCATTTGTCACTTCAAATATCTAAACATATTTACATGAAAAATAGAATTTTGTTTGAACGAGTAAATTTGCTTGGCACAATTATTTTGTGGATGTAGTGGTCCCACTCCCATACAATTTTCTAATGCATCAGGGTATATAAGTGCAAACTTATGTTCACAAAATAATTCACTCTTCAATAAGTTTTTATCATACATATTCTATATTGCTTCTCAATCCAAATTACTAACCCCAAAGAAAATAAACTATTGTGTCGTTTGTCACTTCAAATATCTAAACATGTTTAAATGAAAATTAGAATTTTGTATGAAACATGATATCCCATCTTATATTGTACTTTTTTGGGTTGTTGATTAGGCCTTCTCCAAGTGCTTTTTCTCGTTGTAGGTTGTTTCTTTGATTTCTTTTGTTGATGAGAATTCCCTAGTTTAACTTAATCAATACAAAACTTTTATTCCATATTTCTTCCAACTTAATAAGATTAAGTAATATTTGGGTATCTCTAAAGCAGTTCAATTTTAACATTTCCATAATTTGGTAGATGTTAAGCCAAATCAAATTCACTTTTTTTTTCCAATAAAAATGATCAACAATGGAGTCTAAAAATGTTATAAAATTCGATGACAAATTTCAATATCTTTTCTTCCAGGTTTATGTAAAAAATACACAACTAAAAATCCAACAAACAGGTATTCTACTTGAACTAGATGAGAATTCACAGAGCCACAATTCATTGTTTGTTGGACTATCTCCAATTGGTTCATGGTTTCTGTGGATTTTTTGAGCCCACAAAGAGGCTCATCATGAAGACTGAGAATTAAAGGTTGAGTTATTATTAGAACTTCGAGAATTCAAGGGTCAACACATTGTTTGGACTTCAAGAATTCAAGGTCAATTCATCATTCAAACTTTGAGTGCACGAATATCCCACATCAGGATTTGTCGACATTCGATCTTCTTTCTTTGCGTTCCAACGATACAAGGACAACTCGACGATTGGGATATTGGTGCAGCTGTGGTTGAAATTGGCTGCTTTTAAGTGATAAATCAGGGAATCTTGTCAGAACTCATCGCAAGAACAAAATAACTCAAAATCTAATCGTTCTCCTTTGCCACGAGGGAAAAAATTATTCAATAGAGGAGGACAAAATTTAACCTCTACGATTGACTGAATCTGCTCAGCGAAACCCATCATAAGAACACCTTCAATGTAATTAAATTATTATTTATAACCATGATTTTAAAATCAAAATATTATTTATTTTACACAAGATTATGAGTGTGATATATAAAGTGGATGGTTGAGAATAGAACAACTAATACACATAAATTTGAACTTTGACCAATTTGAACTTTGGATTTATTAAGCATTAATAGAGATTAGATACTCAAGTGCACATACACACATGTTTTTGGTACCACTCAAACTCATATGTAATAGAAAACAACTAAGAAAGATACTAAGCACGTTCCTCTAGTTAATGATACTTTTTACCTTTAATATTAATATTTTAAATTTTATATAAAATATTGAAACAAATTAATATATGTTTTTTTTTTTTAGTTAAGACTAACCTAAGTACCCACTGGGGATTTGAACTGGTGACTTATCGCAAGAAGTGCCTTAACAACGCACCCATTCACCGTCAATCCAAAGCCCCGTGGGCAAAATAAATTAATATATGTTGATGTGAATGTTGTAAGTAAAATGAATATTAACATAAATTTATCTTAATCCTAGATTTATTAAGCATCGAGTGGAATCAAATATCTCAAAATGCAAACATCTTTTTTAGTGTAAAATTTGAAGAAAATATTACATCTCTAAAAGACTTGATTCCTTTCAACACTTAGTAGTTCGGGTGTTAAGATGGATCTATATTAATTCTTAGTAATACGATGCCACAATCTATTTGTTATACATTTTGGAGGTTTTTCAGACATATTTTTCTAGTTGTCTAGAAGCTGGTGAGGATTTGTTAGAGTTGTGAACTCTTCACAATTGGGTGCCTCACGGGTTTTTCAGTCTTTTAAATTCACATATGGAGCCAAAAACACATTTTAAATAAAAAAAGATCGAGATTTAACTAAAAATTGTTTCGCATGCCAAAAACTTCAAAACTTGCAATAGTTAGAAAAAGCCTCATATTATTTATATTTATATAAAATATTTCTTTCATATGTTTTACAATTTATTTATTTTTTATTTTTTAATGTGATATATATATATATATATATATATATATATATATATAGAGTTTATTATAAATTTCAAAATTTTATATGCTTATTAATTCAATTTAAATATGATCTCCTACTTCCTGATCCATTGCCTTTCTCCTCTGTGTGTTACCCTTTCTCTAACCTCATTCTTCCCCCCACACATACCCAATTTTTGGTTCCTCCTCCATTATGGTGCATCGTCGACTAGTTAGCACCTTGAGACGAGGTTGTTGAGGTAGGCCTGGTTTGTCCCGTTCTCTTAATCTCAATTCCCCCACCCTACATGGTACCTACGCCCAAAATTTAACTAGAGAAACCATAGAGAATATAGACACATCATTTTTGAAGTAGTCCAGAGGGTTATTTTAGATATTGAGGATCGGGTTACATAAGCTCATAGATTTGTTCTTGACTCTCATGTGAAGCGAGAGACCAACGATTAGATCGTCGATGTCGGAAATTCCATCAAGGCAAGGGCATTTACATACATGAATATGATTAACCTGTATTGGCATATTAAAACTCTCATGGGAAAAGTTCACATATACAACAAACACTCAACAAGAGCTCATCATTTGCATGGTTAAACTCATAGAAAAAAATGGAAACTATAAACAAGAAAGTCAATCTATTGTTCAAGCAAATTACTAGCATCGATCCCCCATTATCGGATACCAGTGGCAACCCTCTGCTACGTGATGAAACACACATTCCAACATCATGAGAGCATTTAGAGTTCAGAGTTCGATCTATATTTTGTCTTATAATATGTTCTTGTCTATTAGTCCATGCATTATTGTCCATGTAATATTTTCTTTATGTTTATGTTGAGCATTTAAAGTTTAGATTCTTATCTATAGTTTGTCTTATAATATGTTCTTGTCTATTAGTCCATGCAATACTGTCCATGTAGTATTTTTTTTTGTTAAGACTCTTATCTATAGTTTGTCTTGTAATATATTCTTGTCTATTAGTCCATGTAGTACTGTCCATGTAGTATTTTGTTTATGTTTATTTAGACTCTTATCTATAGTTTGTCTTATAATATGTTCTTGTCTATTAGTCCATGCAGCACTATCCATGTAGTATTTTCTTTATGTTTATTTTGAGTTTATACTATTGGTTTGGTTTTCTAGTGGCAGAGTAATAATAACTATTTATGATGTAATTTTATGTTTTCTGAAGTAATATAACATTCTTGATCTTAAAAAATAAATTCAATTTAAATATGAAATTTGGAGAGTTACTAATATGAATCATTATTATTATATTTTAATTTGATATGTATATTTTGATTTTTTCTTGGAAAAAATTGTTTATAATTTTATTAATAAAAACAAAATTATAATATAACAAATTGAATTAAATTTATTTATTATTTACAGTATTTATTATCCTTTAATTAACTTTTAATTATGTTTTATTATTATTATTATTATTTAACTTAATACTTCATTTTCTGGACATTACATTTCTCACATTTACCTGGCATTTAAATGTTTATACTTATTTAATGATACTACAGCATTTCCCTCATTTTTAATCAACATTTAAATGTTAAGACACTATAACATCTTTTGCCTATTAAATTGTAAAATGCCTCTCTACACAATAATCAATATTACAATATTTTTATGAAATACTTGTTGCATTTAGAATATAAGATTTAATTGAATAATCACCCACTCTTTTATTAAGAATAAAGTTATAAATAATGGGACTAGATTAAATGAACCACTGACTTATTGAGTAAAGTGAAATAATTTCTTAATTGGTACAACCACATTAAAAAATATAATGTGGTTAATATAGTGGAAGACTTCATAAATACAACCCAAAAACTATTACAACAGGAAGAATGCCTTACTAATGCACACATTTACCTAATTAACCATGTATAAAAAGGGTATGGGTCAACTTTAACTTAAGAAAAAAAAGAATTATAAATGTTATACATAATAAAAAGGTTATGGGTCAACTTAGACTTAAGAAAAAAAGAATTATAAATGAATGCTATAAGTAATAATGATGAACTTATCATGGAGGAACTTATTAGAATTGGAATAATCTCAAATCCCTAGGAAATTGGTGGGTGGGGAGCCACTTGACACAAATATAATTTTTTAAATTTATTAAAAGTAATGGACCATTTTGCTAAATAAAATTTGCTTATATATAAATGAATGTTATAAATAATAATGAGGAACTTATCATGGAATAACTTATTAGAATTGGAATAATCTCAAATCCCTAGCCACTTGACAAGAATCACATTTTAAATTTTTTTAAAAAGTAATGGACTATTTTGCTAAATAAATTTTGTTTATATATAAATGAATGTTATAAATAATAATGAAGAACTTATCACATAGGAACTTATTAGAATTGGAATAATCTTAAATCCCTAGCAAAATTGCTACTTTGTATGAATCTAATTTTTTAAATTTATTAAAAGTAATGGACCATTTTGCTAAAACAATTTTGGTTATATATTAATGAGTGTTATAAATAATAATGATGAACTTATCATGGAGGAACTTATTAGAATTGGAATAATCTCAAATCCCTAGGAAATTGCCACTTGGTACAAATCTAGTTTTTTAATTTATTAAAAGTCAATGCAACCTAACAAATTCTTTAATGCACTACAATGGTTGATAAGCATTAAGACTAAACGTATTCTATTAAGAGTCAATCTAGGCCCTCAATTAAAAAAATAGAAAAAAGTCAACATATCCTCATCCACTTTAAGTTGAAATAAGAAGCCTTTGAAAATAAACTTGATGGAGAATTAAGTGATGAGACTCAATTGAATGAGTGACTAATAGAAAACGAACTCCTTGTTTGAGATTAAAGTCTGAAAAGTTAGAAAGAGAATTGTTTGGGTAAAAGAATTTAAAATAAGTAAAATGAAGTCCATTGGATAGATAGTGATGGGGTATTTTGTCTATATATAATACTTTCAATGTCAATTATCTTTGTATATATTATATATATATATATATATATCCATTTTTAAGGTCACAGCCAAGCCAGACACCAAATTGGTGTATGAGACCCCCTTGTTTGTGGGACAAGGGACCCACCTCCGCGCAGCGATTTGACTGCTAAGTCTACGAAGGCATACATACTCTACCCCCCTCTAGTTTTGAACCTGTGACCTCTTAGGAGGAAACACATGCTCTTAACCGTTAGGCCCACTCAAGCTGTATTAGGCCCACTCAAGCTGTATAAAACAAGTAAAATAAAGTCCACAGGGTGTTGGATAGATAGTGATTGAGTGTTTTGTATATATATATATATATATATATAATACTTCATTGTCAATTATATTTGTATATATGATATAAAATAAGTAAAATAAAGTCAACGGGGTGTTGGATAGATAATGATCACGTGTTTTGTTAAGACACTTCTTGATGTAAAGTCACTGGATCAATTCCCCACAGAGTGTGATATATTGGACATGATGAAAATGTGATATATTGGACATGATGAAAATGTAGTTCAACCAAACTTATGAAAAAACAAATAAAATAAAAAAATTTCTTATAATTAAAACATTTTATTAGTGTGTTTTTCAAAATTAATATATATCCATTTTAAATATAGAAATATCAAAAACTCATAGAAATCAAATATTTTGAAAATAAGTTTTTCTTGAAATTTTACACTCACAATAAAATTTATATCTTAAGAAAATTAATCATTTTCAGTATTTAATAGATTCAAAATTAAAACCAATCTCTACTAATTTTTAAAAACTGTTTTTTTAAAGTTCATATCTATATCTATAATAACAATTATGCTTATTATTAAATAGAAACTAAAATAGAATTACTAATAACTATTTTAAAATAATGCTAGATAATTAAATATCCATTTAAAAACGCAAATCACATCAGGAAAATCGTTAATCCTAAATAATGCTAGAAAAATTAAATATCCATTTTAAAAACCGCAAATCACATCAGGAAAATCGTTAATCCTCTATCCTCTTCCTGTGGCTTTTATACGATGTATTCCGACAATGCAATATCCTTTTAGTTTCACATTATTGAGGATCAAAGTTTGAGGACGACAGGCAGGGATGCCGGAACGTTAGTTGAAGTAAATGTTTAAAGTGTAATCATTCATGTCATATGCAAAACCTCAACGTCTACCGTTGAGGTAATGGAAATGGGTGTCGACTCCGTTGGCATAAATGTCTGTGGATCCCGCTCTTTCTCTCACACATTATAACGCCGTCGGTGATAAAAGCGACACGTACAGCCCAGACCCGTTCCCCCACATGACTGCGCAACGGGTGCTTAAGCATTTTGCCGCAATTATATCAATGGCTGGCTCTCACGTGACCGTACTCTGAGCTGGGCTGACTGTGCAAGGTGATCATCTCTCACTCCCCGCCGGGCCGAGAAGGGTTTTGTTATGTTCTCCACGAACCGGGCTCGGGATTTGGGCAATGGGAGGGGTTTGGAGTAGTTGAAGTGAGCAGGTTGTGGAGAAAGAACAGCCTTAAATTTATGGCATTGGAGGAGCGGAGGGGCGGTACAAGCTTTGGATTATCGGCGGAACATTTCACCGCGTATCGGTCCAAGTTTCGACCGCGGTCATTCCCGGACTCCAAAGATTTATTCTTTAGTAGTAGCATTTGCTTTTGAAAATAAAATATGGCGTAATTTGCGATGCTTACTATGAAATTTTGAGCTTCAGTACGTTGGGCTGAATTTTCTTTAGAAGTTTCGCCTATACGGCTGTTGCTGGAATCCAAAGATTGCAACATTTTTGAGCCACATTTTCATTTCCTGGACACAATAGGAAATGCTCGAATATAGCATGTAATTTAAGCTTTACACTGGAATTTAAGTTACAGTTTTTGATAAATTGTGCAGTAGTAGGAAATGATTGAGTTTACAAAGAAACTTAAGCTTTGGTTGGAAATGGCAGCGGGATTTAAGGCTTCATCTGCGTGATTGGAGCTCCTTTTCGTGTACAAATGGGCTGCATACTTGCCAAGCAGACTTTAGCCCTCGACGAGGCAGAGACTCCGCATGAAAAGGCTTCGCATTTGTCTTCTGGGAGGAGGTCTAATGTGTCCCTTAAGCTTGAGAATGCTGATAATGAGAAAGAGGGAATTGACGGAAAGAACGGGCAGGACGGTCACATGGCAGCTGGAAACGGCGATGGGTTGTCGGAGAAGAAAAGGCGGGAAGGGCGGTTCGCGCCAGGGGATTCGATTGCTAGACCAAGGAACGTTCCGAAGCATATTGAGGGGGAACAAGTTGCGGCTGGGTGGCCTGCTTGGTTGTCTGCCGTTGCTGGAGAAGCAATTAAAGGCTGGATTCCACGTAGAGCTGACACCTTTGAGAAACTCGATAAGGTCAGTCTTAAGTGCCGACTATTATATTTCCTTGCCATTACTTTGAATTCGGACTAGGTTCTACATGAGCAGATTACATACTGTTTTTGCATTGGAAGCTTTTTCCTGGAATTATTGGAAATTATCGAACTTCTTAGGGGATAGCGTACGACGTTCATCGTAATTTTTAAGCTGTTAAAATTATTTTCCATTAAAAGGTGGAGTGTGAGCTCTGTCATGTTGCAAAACCTTGCTGAAATCTTTTGGAGCCAAGGGTATCATCGCAGTTGTGTATGTCTGAATCTTTAAATCCTTCCACCTACCTTGACCTTAGGCATCTTTGAGCTGATTCCAAGGCAAGCAATCTCAGCGCTGTATGGAATTAGATGACGCATTGAACGATTGCTTTAATTACCAGTGTTGTACTGAATCGGATTTGACAACGACCTGTTAAACTTACCCGGGACTTGGCCAAACGCGGTATAAAACTCTTGAATAAGTCGAAATATAAAAATGCCTAAAATATTCTAAATTTCACAATTTCACAATATAAAATCAGGGCTTGACCAGGACAAATCTATAAAAATAGGCGGTACAATAAATTTACGAATAACTTCGACTTTTATAACGAAACATTAATCTTGAATAGTGAGCACCCAAGTTTGAAATAGTAGTTTAAACTTTAAATGCACCAAGGGCTATATTTTTGTAATCTTAATTTGAATAAATTAATGGGTACAATAATTTTACTAAATAACTTCAATTTCTATAACAAAACATTAATTTTGAATGGCATGAAAATTGGAAATAGTGTAAATACACTAAGAGCTATTTTTTGGTAATTTTAATTTGCTTTTTTTTGGTTTTATTGGTATATGATTCCAGTCAACACGAGCAAAGGCATGTGGACGTTTATAAGCAAGCCTCTGGCTAAGTTGTCACTATTGTGGGCTTTATTCTACTAAATTCATCCAAGACTTGCACCTGACCCCATTTGCTATCTCGAATACTAATGTCCAACGAACACGAGCCTCTCCTATGTGAGACTAGAACATTGGTGGAGGCTTTAGCACCTTGTTTTCTTGCAAGACAGTGTGGACAAAAGCCCAAAATTTATATAGCAAATAGTTTAATATTTATTTGTACAAAGTCAAAATCTATGGATGATGGACTATGGCATAATTTAAAAAATGATGAAATTCTTCATCATAAGATTCTTGTGCTAATGAAATGGAATCTAAAAATCCTACACCTATATCTTGCCAAGATTGTTGAGTCATTGCCTAATCACTCAAGTGTTCATCTTAGCAAACTGGCTCCTCTATCTTGATTATCCAATCCCATCTTGGATGACCATTTTCTAGCCCAAATTTCAATAGCATCATCACTACTGCTTGCTTCCAAATTATTGCCTATGAACCAAAAAAACTGAAGTCTAGGAAGACTAAATCATTCAACTATTTTTGAGACAAACTAAGTTCCATATTATTATTAGAATGTCAAACACTGTAGTGTGTGGACATGGCAACTGAAGTCATCTGGGTCATGTCTGTGTTCGAATTTTGGGACAATGGAATTCAAAAAAAAGTTCGCCAATAAAAAAAAATGATAAGATTTACCATTAAGTTCTTGAGTCCATTAAATGAATTCCATTATAACATCATATTTTTCAAAGAATTAACAAAAAGGTAATACAAATATTTTTAACGGAAAGTCAATGTTGCAAATATTGTGTCAGTGAATATGTTGTTGAGGGTCCAGAAAACAGCTTATCAGCAACATCATGGAAAATTTTCAAAAATGTCAGCAAATTAAAAAAGTACAAAATATTCATTTTTTTCATTTTTTTAAACATCTAAAGAAATCTCATCCCTCAAGCCTTTTATGAGTAAATGTAAGAGTGAGGAACCCATTTGTTCTCAATCCGCTGCGTTCCTCTCTGTTCTATTTGATGAACTCAGCTTTGATGTGAGATGAAAACCTCCTATGGCACTTCACTGCTGCCTCCCTGGTCTCCATTTCAGCCCTGGTAGGCTTGGTGGTGGGGTTAGCCTTGTCAGGGTTCCTGCATGCTTGTTGTATGCCTCATCTAGTAGGCTTAGAAGATTTGTTGTCAACCATATACGCTTTTCCTTTGTCAGGCCTGCCATTCATATTTGTGGACTGATACTGCTCCTTCCGGTGACCAGCTACAGAGGACCTAGAGGAAGGGAAGTAGGTTAGAATATCAGTATCTGCTGCCCAGGCTAATCCTTCAGACCGTACTGGAGAATGTTAACTTTTGCGAGTGAACAAGCCTACGTTGTTTCCGTGCTTCCTGAAAGCCCTCTAGGGTTTGGAACTTTGGATAAATGAAATCTTGAATAAGCTACCCATGCGAGATCATACCCAGACCGTATGTCACAAGGTTCGTCGAACTTTAACCTTGAGGTTTGAATTTTAACGAACCTTAAATTTTTTTTGAGGTTTGGCGAACCTCATCGAACCTCATAGCTATTGACCAAGTCCATAAATCAAAACTCATAACTTCATGTCACAACTCAAGCTTGTAATTTATCCTTGCAGTTTCCAAGTTTGTGATAACATTTTTTATGTTTATTGATGCTGATTTCTTACTATTTTATCCTATAATTCATTTAAAATTAATATATGTGTATATATATAGACGAACCTAATGCCGAACCTCATCCGAACCTCATAAAAAAATTCGAACTTAAACTGAACCTAATCATTGTCGAACCCGAACTCGAACCCGAACCATGTGACATTGCCCAGACCTACCATTTTCACAGGCTAAGCCCCATGCAGATATAAATGTTTGTGGAAGCTTGAAATCGGTCAGAAGAATAACTGAGAAAACTAATCCATGGAGACCCAAAACATACCTCTCGTTAAGCTCCTTCAGTAATCATGGCTACAATGTGCTGATATTTCCCTTTCCCACAAAGAGCCATAATGGTCACTAGAGTGGGTGTAATGGTTAAATTATTTGGAGGACTGAAGGGATAGGATGAGGTAACCTCCCTTGCCTTTTCCATCAGCTCACATGTGTCCCCATCATGCTGAATGAATTCTACCTGCCAACTTGAAGCCTACCCTTTGTTCTCGTCCCTTGCAACTTATAGAGGGTGTAGGTACTCTTCCTTTCATGTACCCTCGCTACAGAATTTATCAGCATAATGTTTTACTTTTGTATTTTATGCATGTGGTAGTGCCACCTCTTATTTTTCCATCTCCATGTTGTCCATCTTTTAATTGTAGATACTTCATATTTTTTCCAGCAAAATATGATTGCAATTTCTGTGCCTTTAGTCTATGTGAAGTCATATTATTGCCTACGAGGAGAAAATATTTGGAGAGCAAGTTTATGCTTAACAACATGGTCTATTTTCTGTTTTTTCTTTGACATCATTTACGAGTTGTAGTTTATAGTTTTACATATATTTTGGTCCTATGTGTAATTAAGGATATTTTTGTTGCAGATTGGGCAAGGGACATATAGCAACGTTTACAAGGCTCGAGATATAGATACTGGGAAAATTGTTGCCCTAAAGAAGGTTCGTTTTGACAATTTGGAACCTGAAAGTGTAAAGTTTATGGCAAGGGAGATTTTGGTCTTGCGACGGCTTGATCATCCTAATGTGGTCAAACTGGAGGGATTGGTAACCTCGAGAATGTCTTGCAGTTTGTATCTTGTATTTGAATACATGGAGCATGATCTTGCAGGTCTTGCAGCTTCTCCAGGAAGCACTTTTACTGAACCTCAGGTTTGCAAGCAATTTCTCTTCTTTGCTTTTATCTCTCCTACTTCTCTTCTGTCCAATGTTGAATTTAAACATGTATTTCCAAATTTCCTCCTCAAATAGTGGGGAAGAATAAGCGCAGATAATTAAATTTAAGATCTCTCAGTTTTCGTGTTTTCTGAGTTACGCTGGGGATTGTAAAGTTCTGTACAAGTTGGCATGAATTCTAAATTAGGACTTTGCAGAATACAGAGTTTAAATGTCTGATTAACTGCAATATTTATTCTGAGAAATCTATATATATGTTTAAACACCTTTTGGGAAATATAATCTGAAGAAATTACTTTTGATGGAAAATATATTGCCTGCAGTAACCTAATTGTCACCTTATTAGTCTTGTTTTTTTTTCAGTCCATAATGCCCTCATTTAGTCAATGATATTTATATGTTTTGTTGCCTACGCAATCTTATTTTGCATTGGTTTACAAACTATTCATTCTAGTATCTATTATATGTTTTGTAATGCCTGGCAATTGTGACATTGTTGTGTTAGTTCTCTGGGAGGATTTGCATTGTCCTAGAACATTGTTTGTCTGGTATGGTTCTGTTAGCCACTTAATTTGTTAAAAGTGATTGTTGTTGGATATTGTTACAGTTACTCACTGATATGCTTGTTAGATGAGATTATTATAATTAGCAAATAGATCCTTTTTTAGTATTGGAGAAATGCATCATATATTACTTCATGGAACGAAGAGAGTCACAGCAATCTAACAACAGGAGGACAAGGAGATTCCCAGCCTAAAATGGCCAAAAAAGTGAGCATATGATCCTGTGGTCCAATAGGAAGGGGGTCCACATCTTTGCAAACAAAAAGTAAAAAGTGAATTTGACTCAACGAGCAAAGTCAATTTCAGCTCAGAAGAGACGGTTCCTTATGGAAAGCACCTTTACATTGGTTGTTCCATGGAAAGTGAATAACAGACAGCCAAATTGTGTTCTATAAATATCTGTAGCTGGGTTAGTAGATCATTTTATTGTACTTAACTGGTTTTAAAGTGGAAAAGTTGTAAACTCTTACATAGGGCAAAATCAGACCAAGCTGGGTAGTGCTCATTTTACTGTATTTAACTGGGTTGAAAGTGGAAAAGAGTTGTAGACTCTTTACATTTGGCAAAATCAGACCAAGCTGGGTAGTATTTAATCACCTCTCCCAACTATTTCTACCTTGGTCACCTTCCGGCTATTATGCAATTGGATCAACAGCACTTATGGGCATGCAGCCATCACAAGTAACATCCACTGTCCCAATTTGGCTTGAATTATGTGGAGCCAGTGTCATTATGAGGAGATCCTTCTTAGACATGTGCCCTTTTTAAGGCAACATTAACTATGGTTTTTTTTTGGATCGTACAGTTAATCATGATTGCTATCAATCATTATTAGTCAATCTGTGTAAGTGAATAGTTGCTTGTGTGCCAATAACTTCACATGTAAGCAAGCAGTTCTACTTGTAGGCATGCACTTCATATATGTATAAGGAAAAGGCTATTTAATCTTCAGTTGCAACAATCAACAGAGTTATATGTACAGTTTTAAATATTCTTCTCAATATATTTTCGTGTTGCAGGCATTTTGTCGCATATCTCCTCTTGCTTAAGAGTACTGTACTTGGTATGGTGATGGATATGAAACTAAAGTGGACTTTTTTGCCTCACTGTATTTTTCCATTGTCATTTTCCTTCATCAATGGTAGAATGTTTTCATTTGACCTGTATCTCTTTGATGGCTTGTGTTTGCAATGGGGTGGTGTTATTCTACTGCACTAACACAACCAATTTGGAACTCTACTGTTGTTTCCACTTATGCCATAACCCAATTAAGCATGTGGTTAGGATCATGCACATGCTCATTGATGAAGAACATGAAAATATTTATACACTCTTATGCCAGGTGACAATGCAAGTGTATGTGCAACCAACCTGGTTCTATTCAAGACCACAAATTGTCCACAATAGCGTGCTGCTAACTTCTACTGTTTACTCTAACTCTAGACTAAATTTTGTTGGGCTTCAATCTCAAGAGGATAAGATCCTTCACATCAGTATTTTCCCACTCCTGTGCTATGCATGGATCTTTGGCAATTTTAGGTAACTTCCATTTTGTTTTGGTGATTTGCCCTTCCATGTCTTGCATTATTTTGTTTGCAAAGATAATTTTGTACTCCAGAGTAATTCTAACTTCGTGGAGTTGGTGTAAGCCTTCTAGAAAATTTAAGGGACCACTTGTATGAGTAATAGTAGGTTGACCAGGAATTGGGTCTACATGAGGATTGATTGAGAAATTAGTATATCTTAAGAGTTGCAGTGCAACTCATCATTACTCTTGTACTTGTTAAATTTTTTAATTCATAATATGCAGATCTGATTCCTAAGATGAAAACTATATATGAAACATAAAAGCTTTTGAAACATCAATTAAAACTACTTCATTTTCAAAACAGAAACTGTAGAATGATAGATCATGAAAGATTAAACATATCTGAATTTGAGACTGATCCACCAAATATTGAGTGGTAGTTCTGAGTTTTCTCTTTGCTGAAATCACAAAAACAGCACTGAAAATGCTAGACAAGCTGTGAGAAATCTTTAATTAGCTTAAAAAACTAATTATAACGAATGAAGAACAAAGGAGGAGCACCTATCTAAAGAGGGTGACCTCCCGGGGTAACTTCACATCACTTAACATCGACCCTGACTCGGCTGGGGCTTTTCACAAGCAGCCAAGTGGAGGATAGAGACAAATCAAGAACTCGACAACGAGCTTCAATCACTTGTAACTTTAATTTTTGGAAAACTAAATGTCCTTGTGTAGTTACACCCCTTGGGAGGTAGACTTACTAAAGACTGATTGATATGCTTAACGTATCGTTGAGTAGATGCGAGAAATACTCTCTAGAATTGATGATTTACGAGCAAGAAATTAAGGGGATCTTGAGGGAATCTCTTTAGAAGTGGCACACTCACATTTATTTATGGAAAAAAAAAATGGTGAGTAATCACTTGTCTAACTACCAGCATGAAAATAGAAACCCCTAAAATTTAGGAAATCTCTAAAATTAGGATGCCAAAGGAAGGGAATGATAGGAGATTCTGGAGAAACTAAATAATGCTCCCTTTCTGAGAGGAATGTGTTCTTCACTGCACTAACCCCATAATCCATGTTAAAATGCCCAAATACAAACTAGCGTAAGCACCCAATTGCATAATGAATAAAGTACTTTTTGATTAGAAGCCCACCTTCCAACATGTGCTCTTGGCAAATGGGCAAGGGAACATATGACTGATGCAAGTGGCAGAGATATGAATGGCACGTCATCATCGGCTACTAGTGGCTCTTAGGGGCTTACTGGCTGCCATCTGGAAGAGATGAATAGGAGAAATGTTTCTCTGAGGGGTCACCCACTTTTGGTGGGTAGCAAGCCCAACTGAGAAAATACAGAATACAAATAGCCTGGATCTAATCCAGCATATCTACCCCAGATTGATGCTCGATCTCCCCTGCAGATCCGTATCTCCAGCCACTATGCACTCGCTTGGACCCAACACACTGCTCACTGAGATGCTTGTCTCAGTGTTGTGTTGTTGCAGTGTGTCTTTCTCCTCTCCCCAATCTTGCTTTTATAACTTTACTTTGAGCTAAATCCCTAAACCTAACCCTAATTTCAAAGTGATTAATGGCCAATATTAGATCTTGCCTCACTTAAGATCAATCACTGAGATTAAAACAAAATCACTGATGTAGAGTGCTTTTCTTTTCCTAAGTTTCTTTTAGCTCAATAAGCCGACATACTAATATGTGTTTTTTCCTAATTTAGGCTTAGGCTAAGTTACATTAGCAACTTGCTCACACTCGAGCCAGTATTGTAAGGAGAATGTGGATGACTTCTGCATGCCTAGACAGAAGGCCTGTGTAGAATTACCTGCCCGAGCTATATATATATATATAGATGCTACATGGATGCTCTGCTCCTGAGGCTTTTTGGAAAATGATGCTACCAACGCTTCTGCTCCACTCTGTGCTCTGGCAACCTTGGTATAAGCCTCATGCAAAATGAGGGGTAACAGGAGGTAATGAGTAGGTCCTCACATCTTTTCTATGAAGGTAATCTGATTCAAAACTTCCTTTATTCATCAAAGATTCCTTCATGACCATATATATATATATATCGATATATATAGCACACCCACCAATCCTAGGGGATGCAGTTTTAGCCGCTACTGGTTTCTGGGTAGCATTGGCAGGTTGTGAACCAAATGTTTACCATTCATGTGTTACCTGACGAGTGTTACAAAGAATGACCTCTGTGATAGGCAAGTCTATGCAATTTCACTGTTATGAGTTGTTTCATTGTTGGGACACTAACAGATAAAACATTTGTCTTCTAAATGTTTAGAAATACATTATTAGCACTAGGGTTAAAGTAATGCCTTCTATTTCATTATGAAAAGCACGTCTATAACTAAAGAGTTGAAAAGAGTCACGAGGCAATGGATATGTTGAACTTTGTCCTATTTTGAATATCAATTTTCAAATTTTGTAATTGCCAATTAGCTCATGCATTTTTTGATATTTTTGAAATATATCTATATGTGTGTGTGTGTAATTTATAATATTTGGGGTAGGGTCCCGCATGTCAGGGACCACAATGTTGCCTATGATGTCCCATGAAATTTAGGGTGTCAAGCAACATGTCCCCACATCCCTGTAACTACTTGGAACATTGATAAACCATCTTCCCTTGATTTCTCACTTACTCTGGCCTCTCTTGTTCTATACTAATGCAGTAAGTTGCCCAGATACAGATACAAGAACAGATATGGATACAACATCTGAAACAGATATGACAAATTTTTAGCGAATTCGGATAGGATACCGTTAGGATATGTAAAATACATACATACATCCATTGATATATACATATATTTAAAGGAAACTAGGGGACAAACATTTTAGAATACCATTTATAGATTTCAAGTTTGGAACTAAAGTCAAAAAGAGAGTTATCAGTAAGAGAAGCCTTGGCCCTGTATTTATACTTGATGTGTAAGAAATTTGTGTTAAGTTTTAACAATCTTGTTTTTTTTTTTAAATGATTTTCATCATTTTAGTGATGGGAACTGCATCTGAAATAACTGATATGCCAACCAAAATGGTCAAAACATTGGCTGAAACTGTTTATACAGCAATTCCAAAATCTGAAACGTCACTGAAATGTTTCAGCTGTGTTTCAGAGGCATTTCATACAAGGAGACATTTCTAAAACATGGAAACATGTTTGCAGCACCTTGGGTTGGAGTTTCAGGGAACATATCCAGTGCAAGGTTCCACTCCTCCTGCCTAAAGTGGAGACTAATATGTGCATGGACACTTTTAGAATTGTCTCTTTGGTTTGCATCTTACAATTTGCAAACTGTTTTAACTGTACCTGCTGGACTTTTGGTACTGCTTACTTTCTCATAGTATTCCTGCAAAGGAGCATTAGGATTTCCAACTTACAAGAATTGCCCCCAGGGATCCCGGGATCTGTCGGTTTGGAGGTTTTCTCTTGGAAGGGAGATACAGCTTTGGGGATTTGGGGATCTTCTCTTAGTGTTTTTCAGTATCGGGTGAATTTCTGTCTGCCTGCAACCCACATGGAAAAATGAGTCTGCAGGAAATGTTTCCTGTTGGGGGGAAATGCACCCATATTACTCAGAGGCATTTCCCTTGCTGGGAAATGCTTCCAGCTGGAGGCATCACCCCATAAAAGAGCAGTGAAATTTTTTTAAAGTGCATGGAAAAAGAGATGTGGGGGGGCTGCAAAGCATCTTCACAGTCCCCACAGTCAATTGCTGCTTGGGCAGGCAAGTTCCCCTGTGTTTATCATTTTCTCTAAGTTGCACTAAAATCCCCTCCCAAATCATATGGGAGCAGAATGTTGTGAAATCCAGATTCTGCTGCAGATGTAGTGATGAACTTGCTATTGTGAAAAGAATAAACTGCCAGTGAATTATGTACATAAAGAATCTGAATTGCTTGTTTAGTTACTTATTAAAAAGTCCACTTGCTTGCTATCACAGAAAGTTTTGCATACACGTAAGTTGTTGAAATACTAATTCAAGTGCACAGAAAGTGAAAGGAGGTCAGTGGTGCTGACTTTCAGTTGCTTCAGAATTATGTTGAACATGCTATGCAATCCCTTGGGAAGAAGCTTGATTAGACAGGTAGTACCGATTTCCAATGGTTTCTGGAGAATATTCTCCAAGGTTTTTAACCTTTCCGTTTTCATTAAAAATTGTAACTGTACCTGGCAATCAGCAGCCCTCAGTGTAAGATTTCTTATGAATGCTGTTCTGCAACTTGCAAGGTTGTCCATCCTTCTGTCTGCATTAAAAGTTGTAATTATAACTGGAAATCAGCAGCTGTCAGTCCAAGTGTAAGGTATCTGATAAAACATGTTTTTTTTTGGCATGTGTCTGAATTTGTGTAATATCTATATATATATTCTATTTCTCAATTAGTTAGAGTTAAAATTTAACTTGCAAACTTGCACGTTAATTTTGAATAGTGTATTATGTAATTACATTTTAATTTTCAATTAATTACAGTTAAAAATTCACTTCGCAAATTTAGTTCCATGTTTTCTGTTCACATCCTTGTAACTAGGATATTATATGCATTGCTCTTATTTTTGATTGTAGGTTGTTAAAAAACATATATTCCCATCCATAATATGCCCTTTTCATATATATTATGGAACGTTTCTAAGCATACAACCTTCTTTCGAATTGCAAATAAAATAGTGACTATCTGTTTTTAGATAAACTCATGCTTTCATGCCTTTGTTTTTTGAGATGCAAAATTCTGGAAATAACTTTTTTTTTACAAATTTTACATTGACTTCTTAACAGGTAAAATGCTATTTGCATCAGTTGCTTTCAGGGCTTGAACACTGTCACAGCAGAGGTGTCTTGCATCGTGATATTAAGGGTTCCAATCTGCTTCTTGACAATGGAGGCATATTGAAAATTGCTGATTTTGGTTTGGCTACATTTTACAATCCTGATCAGAAGCAACCTATGACTAGTAGTATAGTTACCCTTTGGTATCGACCCCCGGAACTATTGTTGGGGCTACAGAGTATGATGCAACTGTTGATCTTTGGAGTGCTGGTTGCCTCCTGGCAGAATTATTGGCAGGCAAACCAATAATGCCTGGACGCACAGAGGTAAAATTGCAGCTTTTTTAGGAAAGCTTTGTTTTTTATATAAACATGATGGCTTCTCTTATAAGATTTATGTTATGGAAGTTCTTTGACTTGTTATAGAAACATAAGAATGATTATAAATGCTTTGGAGGTTAATAAATGATTCTTTTTCCTTTTTCATTTTCATGCCTTACCATAAAATGCTAAAATGCTTTTCTGGGTGGAGTTATGGCCATGACTAAATAGAATGTCAACTACAGTGAATCAAAGTACTTTGTCATCAGTTCTGAAACGGATTTACTGTTGGATGTTAATAATAAAAATCAAGCAAGTTGCGGTCTTTATGGATTCCATGATTTATTCTATCTTTACAAAAGGAATATAGATGTCTGGTTACTGGTTTCCTTAAATATTTGATACCAGGAAGAAATAATTTCTATACTTATTATTTAGTAAGATAACATAAGGTAATTTTATTAATGTCCAAGACATGACCAAAAACTAGGTCAGTAGGAATAGAGAGTACAACTAGGTACTGGTAGGTTATGGGAGTGTCTATGACACTCCTAGATGCTAAAATGATAGCAAAAATGGAAGATACAAATGGTTATGAAAGACATAGCAGCAGATTCCAGGTAAAGCATAAGAGAAAAACCCTAAGAGATGCAAGGCTCTAACTCAACATCGGCATCATTACTGGAAATAAAAGCATTGTTACACAGAGATGTGTTGCTGACGGTAGGGGATTGACTCTTCGTGCTCTCAGGATTTGGGTAGTTGAATGGGGACGTTTCCTCGTGTCTTCATTTGGCGGGGTGCAGTAGGGAACATCTCCCTGGAAAAATGAGATGCTCATATGCTCCCTTTTGACTAGTACCTTTTTGAGGAAAATAAAGACAAAAGAAAGCAAATAAAAAACTACACAAATGTAAACCTAATGCAAAGGTAGATGAGGAGGGACTTGATGATGCACAACTGAGGTGTATTATGGAGAATGCAAATGATTCTAATTCAGATTCCTCATATTGATGATTGGTCCTGTTGACCACCCAAATGTCATTTGAAGATTTGTCAAAGATTCCATGCCCGAAGCACAATTGCAGCATTCCATCATCATCAAATCATGTCAAAATTCATCAGTTTTATATCTCAAATTCTGCAGCCTCGCAGGGACATTGGAAAATGATTCTAGTATGCTGAAAATGAGTCATGTAAAAGGCCTAGTAGCTTAGGACTGTACTAGCAAGTGGGTTTACTTTTGGGAGTTTTTTTCCTTAGCTCATTATTTGTGTGTTTTCAATGCTTATAATCAGTTAAGTTTTTCTGCCAGATTTTACCCCAAAGCTAGAGTGTGCTTGATGGTAGAGTCTTAAGCGAGTCCTAGTGTCTAGAATTAGTGTATATTACCACACTAGATCATCTCTAAAATTTCGTAGAATTTGGTTGAGTCTAAGGGTCAGTTTTTAATTGTTAAAAATTTCCTACTGGTCGGGATTTTTAATAATTATTTGATGGAAAATGTAATAAGCATTGTCTATAAAAGTTGTAAGGGGTATTAGTAATCAAAATTAGATCTCTATACCTCAACTTTCTATATAGACACACTTTGAGGGTGGAAAAATATGTATTTACCCCTCAAAACCCATTTTTTTTTTCTTCTAATTTCTCGCAAAAATTGGCAAATAATTAGCTGGAAAATAAAGTGGGAAGAAAATAAAAATTTCTCTCCAAATGAAAATGATAAAAAATGAGATGGAAATTCCCAAATATTAAAGTCAAGTAAAAAAATGATGGGAATTCCATTTACCAAGAAAAGATGGGCCAAGGAAAAATCCGATGGTCTAGAAAAGAAGCCCATGTCCCAGCAAATCGAATTTTTAAAGAAGATGGTCCATGATGGTTGAATTGAATGAAATATTTTTAAGGAAAAATATGGGAAATTTTTTTGAATGGTCCAAAACCACTCCAACAATCAATTCTTATTCCACCCAACTCCTCTTTCAAGGCGAACGTCTCTCTCTCATAGAGATCTGTGCAGGGGCATCAAGGGACATGAGTTGATGGACATGGATCCAGCCGTTTTCCTCTTGGAGCTAGACGTTTTCACTTAGAGGGGATTTACTCTCATATTTTTCTATAAATCGAGGCTCTCACACCTCACTTGTATGAATTGTAATTGAGCTCTTGGCTATCAAAGCTCTGTTGGAACTTTGTACAATTTTTTTTTTTTTTTTTTTTTAGCTCTGTTGTAACTTTGTACAATTTTCTTTTTTTTAGCTCTGTTGGAACTTTGTACAAATTTTATTTTTATTTTTATTTTTTTTTTCTTATCTTTTTCTTTTGTTGTCTGATTAATAAAGAAAAGACTTTGGAGGCTAATGCTTTGTGGTGTTATTATTCTACATCTATGGTAATTTTTTGTTGTTGTTGTTTTCGTTGTTGTTGTTTGTTCTTTTCTTCTTTCTGATTTATGTGTTCTTTTTCCGGGGAAAATAGAGTTCGTAATTTCTATTAAAAAGAAGATAATAGAGATTACATGTTGTAGATGCCAAAGCATATGCAGTAGTGTGGTAAAAAACCACTTACAATAACCAATACTTCTGGGAAGTATGCAGATACAGCCCTCAGTCAGGGCCTCCAGAAACAAGGCAAGTAAAGCCCACAGGGGCATCCAGAAACAGGGTATGTATCCCCAACAGGAGTATAACCTACCCAATAGCTAATAAAAACAGTAAATAAAAACAATAGCTTAGAAACCGGGTATGTAAACCCCAAACAGGAGTAAACTCCTACCCTAACAAGCTAATACAAACAGTAAATGAACGATAACTCCAGTGGGATGTGCAGAAAAGATGCCACCAGAGGGAAGAGGCACGAAATGGAGCCATACCTCCATCCCCTCAACTCTCCACCAATAACCAGCAGAAATCCACACATCTATCCAGTGAAGCCAGAAAGAAAACCTATCATAGACAGCCATAGAAGAGCGGCACGAATCGATGCCAGATCCCTCGACACTCTCCAAAGCTGCAATGGAAGGCAAGCAGAGGACCCAAAAAATGAACCCAGCAACAGCAATGGAGCCCGAACAGGTCCCAAAATGCAGAGGCGGGTCGGTTCGGGGGCAGAGGCGACTAGGGCAGCCACCTCGCCCCCATGAAGGAGTCAGGCCCGAAACCCAAGTCCCCACACAGCACCGCAGCACTAAATTTCAGAGGCCAAAACCCCCCGCTTGAACCGCCAAGTCGAAGGTCTGTAGATGCGCAGTTGAAGCTCAAAGAATCAGAAAATAAAGCCGCCGCCTCTCAGCACAAAACCCCAGCCACCGAAGAGGAAGATACCGCTGGTAGCAGGTCCACAACGCCGATACCACCAGCTGCTGCAAGCTCCGGCGAAGGTCAGGTGATGGTAGCCTGGAGGGCGACCAGATCCCCCACCCGCGGAAGGTCCTGCCGCCGCAGGCTCAGGCAGCAGCCAGAGCGAAAGAAAAAACCCTAGGTTCGCCGCGCCGGAACCAAGTCAATTCAATTAGTGTTCTTATCTTATCCATTCAATGCAAAAATTTAAATCAGAGTCCAACCAGCTGAGCACATTAAATCATGTAGGTTTCAAGGTCACCAGTTGTTGCAAGAGAGCCCTGATGCCAGGGCAGACGTGCTTCGGCTCCACCGCATCGAAACGAGGAAAGGGTCCCCATTTATGTGTTCTTAATGCTCTACTAGTGTTAATTAAATTATTTATTTCCATTTACCATGATTTGGATATATTGATGTACAATCATCTCGAATTGATATATGGATTAGAGAAACATTCTAGATCTAGAAGCACTAGTGGGTTTTCGGTTGAACCCCTAGTCTTCTTTTTCATTGTGTTATCTAATCCCATGTGGATCTAACAATATTTTTGAAAGTATGTAGAGATCTATTTTCTGAATCAGATTCGAGTGTTTGGGGAAGTTTTTGGTTGAACCAACCAACTCTCAAGGAATAGAAGTGGAAAAACCCACACCGATCTCTCTCAAAGGCTTCTCATACGATCTAATTTAAGGCGAGTTTCCTTGCGATAGCTTGGAAATATTATCATTAAATCTCTAGATCTATTTATTTGTGCACTTTATTTGTCAGATCTAGCTATTTTAGAGCTTATTTTTGCTACCCAAGAGCGAAGGTGTCCTCACACTCTTTGGGCTAGTAGATCTATAATTTTTTGTATATATTCTAACCCCTTTGTACATAAATAATTCTCCTCTTGTATATATTTGTATCTCCTCTCTATTTTTGCGTAGATTTGAAGGAGGATCAAGGGTTTGGCATTGGAGTTTTTTTTTCTTGAAATTTTTTCTTGCAAGTGGATGCTTGAAGATTCAAACAGACAAATATATTTTTTGGAGCTCAAAACCTACACTTCTTCGTTGATCAAGCCATCACCCTCTCCTCTGAAGAGAGCCACCATCTAAAAGCTTGTGAATCAAGATCAAATTTTTGGAGAAGGTGTCCTCAAATTTTGAAGCCTTTTCTCTTGGCTGTAAGCATAGGAAAGGTTTCTCTTTTTCTCTTGTGCAAAAAATCCTCTTCTCTTGGATGTCAAAGCTTAAGCTTAATTATCTTGAAGAGAAAGCCATTTATTTTTCTGGAGGATTATCAGATTCCTTTAGAGGAATTTTCTCATTTGTAATTTTCACCATAAATTTGTAAATAGTTTTCTTATTTTTCTTGGTTCTCTAAGGAAGGGTATTAGCTCGCTGTAAGCATAGGAAAGGTTTCTCTTTTTCTCTTGTGCGAAAAATCCTCTTCTCTTGGATGTCAAAGCTTAAGCTTAATTATCTTGAAGAGCAAGCCAATTATTTTTCTGGAGGATTATCAAATTCCTTTAGAGGAATTTTCTCATTTGTAATTTTCATCATAAATTTCTAAATAATTTTCTTATTTTTCTTGGTTCTCTAAGGAAGGGTATTAGCTCATTGAAGTTCATTTTCGTAAACCCTCCTCTAGATCTAAGCCCTCTCTTCTCTCTAAGAGGGTTTCAATTTGTAATAATAATAAAAGAGAATTTTCTTTGAGGGAGCTTGCGGTTTTCTCCCCTTGGTATCCCACCTCCTCATTTGGTAGGAGAACTTCTTGGATAGCTAGTCACTAACTCATTTCATTTTCTTTTGCTAGCTTAGTCATTAGATCTAAATCACTATCTTGTTCATTTTTGCATTGGTAGCTTAGATCATTTTCTTGCTAATTGCATCATTTAATTTCTAGATCTAGCCTCCAATTTTCATTATGCAAGTAGATTTAATCACTCATCATTCACTTGATCTAATTGGCATTTTCATTGAAGTAGTTTTTAGCTTCTTGATCTAATTGTCATTTTCTTCATTGAGCAAATTGATTTTGCTTCATTGGTCATTTAGCACCCTAAACATACTCTTTGCTAATTAATTGATTGATCATTTAAAGTGGAATGGTGTTTGCTAATTGACATTCATAAGACATTTGACATTTGAAGCATTTTGTTTTAATTGTCAAATTTATATCTCATTTAAGGTCTTGTTATTATTTTAGATCTCATTTCTAGATTGCATATAATTTGCATCTCTAAAATATACCTCCAAGCATAACCATGGTTGATAGATATTTAGGACCAACTTCCCTAAGTGTCATTCAATCTCCCTAAATTTGAGTTTGGAGCAAAGGTTAAAATGTGTGACCTCGTAGTTCTCTTGTGGCCGAGCCACTGTAGGAACAAAAGCATGCGGGTTGCATTGAAGTCCTAGGTGGGTATCGTTAATGAGGCCTTAGCCTCCTCATCCTAGCCTTCTTGCAACAACCTTAGTCCTTTACCAAGTTGAAGAAATTGAGGGGAAGTCAAACCTTAGATTAGGCATTAATTAAAATTAACCAAGGCCACTTTGCCTCACACACTTCACATACACTTGTTTGCATCTTTCACACAATTGGTTATTGTATAAGTTAGGTTGTGAGCATTTCATCAAATTTGCAAGTATTTCATTATATTCTTGTACTTGTTCGTTTACACGCTCTTGCCAATTGCCCTTTAATGTTATTTCATCATAATTGAGCATATATCTATTTAAAGTACAAGCTCTATTTCCTTGCAAGTTCTAAATCTGTTAATTTTAGGCAACAATGGTATGTTTATGCTTTAGAGCAATTTTATTTCAATTTCTTTATTAGCCCAATATCAATATCCAGTTTAGCAATCATCATATCCACATGATAGTAAAATGCAGATAGAACATAAACATAAACATAAACAATAGAAGACAAGCCAAAACAAGAGGACACAAGATGCGGCACTAGCCAGGGACAAACCCCATTGTGGGGAAACCCTTGATCAAATCTTCTTTTAGTCTTCAATAGTTCAGCAGAGAGAGATAGTAAAATTTACAAATTTTGACAATTTATAACAGCAATAAAAGAGCCCTAACCAAAAAAGTCAACCTTGGTCAATAGGGCAGATTTGACCCTCAAAGATTCAGTGAAATTCAGTCAACTTTGGCCTCCAAACAACAAGATGAAACAACCCTCAAAACAGCTGAAGTCTGCCCAGTCAAAGTCTGGTCAAACAGTCAACCTGCAGTCACCCCTAACCACAGTCAACGTTGGTCAAACAGTGAACAGAGTGCCTCAATTTCTGTGCTCATAAATGCAGCATGCCCAATCAGAGATAAGCCTCACCAAATCACAGTCAAACAGGTCAACGCTTGATCAACGCAACCCAAAACAACCTTCTGGAAATTAGGTCAAACCTGGTCAACGTCTAAAACATAAATTTAGCTGTCCTTTCCTCCGCACATGTGGAGAGATAAGCTGCCTAGAAATCCATACCCAATCAGATGAGGGGAGAGAGAGATCTGTGAAGATGAGTGTGTCCAAATGAGGATGAGGCTTCATGTATATATAAGCTAACATTGAGGATGAATAGACGTGACTATTGGGCTTCTGAGCCTACATGAGTTTGCTGGTCGACCTTGACAATTTGTCCAGAATCAAAATAAATTCATAACTTAATTTATACATGTCAGAATTGGATGATCTCTAGATCAATCCTACACCTCTCAGAGGGAGGAATCTAAGAAAAATATCAGCTGTCATAAATAAGATGACCTATGTGGAGTTTGGCCCTAGTTGCTAATTTTAACACTCCTTCTCAACTAGGGAGAACTCCATCTACTAATCCATCTGCCAATCTATATTATCTTTGCCATCAATGCACTTCTCTGGACTGCTTTGCTCTGCTCTACTGAACTATGAAGAAGAAGTGATTGAGAATGTATCATACCATTCTCTACTGACCTGAAGTCAGTGCCAATCAAAAGAGAGTGTCTCACCACTCTTATTGACCCGAAGTCAGTTCTTGTTGGTCCCAGATCAATATCGAACATCCTAGCATAGGGAGTATGGTAGTACACGATGCGTCCATCGATAGTACTATGGTCCCTATCTTCATTTCCCTACTCATTGGCCAGATGAGAGGTACTTTCCATGAGTCCCAGACTGCATGGGTAAGATGTCTTGGCAAAAGAAGGATGAACCACTCATCCTGTCTACATGTCGCCAAGGTGTATCACAGGGGAAGCTGAACCACTCACCTTGTACACAAAAAACCACTAGGGAAAAGTTGAACCACTCACCCTATGGTTGCTCACCGCTCCAAGAAGTACCCCAAGTCCCTCGGAGCTCCCAAATCTCAATGTCCATCTCATATAGGACCCTCATAAGAGGGTCTCTCCATGAGTCCAAGTCATTCTCGGAAGGCCAAGAATTTGACCTTCCCCAAGGGCTTTGTTAGAATATCGGCGACTTGCTCATCAGTCCCAATGTGATGGAGCCTTATTGCTCCTCGTTGTACCATGTCTCGGATAAAGTGGTACTTGATATCTATATGCTTGGAGCAATCATGAAACAGGGATTCTCTGATAATTGGATCCCACTCTGGTTGTCACAGAGGATCACGGTGGTATCCAATACATGTCCAAACATGGCACTGAAGAGCTTCCTCAACCAGATAGCGTCACAGGAGGCCATACTAGCAGCTATGTATTCGGCCTCGACGGTGCTCAAGGCAACCGATTTCTGCTTCCTACTCATCTAGGATATCGAAGCAGAACCCAAACAAAAACGACATCCAAAAGTGCTCTTGCGATCCACCACACTGCCAACCTAATCAACATCAGAATAACTATGCAGTCTCACATTTCCGATAGTGTATCTCAGTCCATGAGTGATTGTGCCCTGAATATATCTCAGAAGATTCTTTGCAGCAATCCAATGTATATGATGAGGCTCAACCATGTATTGGCTCAATGTGTTAATTGCAAAACATATGTCTGGACAAGAGTTCACCAAGAACATCAGTGCTCCTATGAGTTGACAATACTCTGAAGCATTTCCCAATTCAGGTCCAACAACACTACTACATAACTTCTTAAAGTTAAGTTCCATCGGAGTAGTCACAGGCTTGCAGTCAGTCCACCATCCCAAATCTTTACAATATCTTCACAACATATTTTCCTTGAGAGGAAAATTTCGCTTGGCTTTTGTCAGACCTCCAACCCTACGAAATAATGCATCAGTCCTAGAACCTTCATCTCAAATTCAGAAGACAACTCCCTCTTACATTTGTGAATGAGGGGATCATCCACATAAAGTACTTGAATGAGAGGTTTATCATTTTTAACCTTATAGTAAAGGTTTGGATCGACTTCACTTCTAGTGAATCCTAGTTTCATCAGATAGCTATCGATCCTCTCATACTAAGCCGAGGGTGCTTGCTTCAACCCATAGAGAGCTTTCTTCAACCTGCATGCATGAGATTCCCGATCATGAACCTCAAACCCCTTGGGTTGTTCCACATAGACTTCCTCTTTGATTGAACCATGCAAGAAAGCGGTCTTGACATACATCTAATGTAGGTTCCATCCTTGCGACGCAGCAAGGGCTATGATCGAGCAGATGGTGGTGTAACGGGCAACAAGTGCAAATATTTCATCGTAATCTACACCTTCCTTTTGAGAGAGTCCTCGAGCAACAAAGCGGGCCCTGAACTTTTCTACACTTCCATCAGCTCCATGCTTGATTTTGTGGAGCCACTTAGAAGTGACAACCGATTTGTCCTGGGGTCTAGGGACCACAACCCAGACATCATTCTTCATAATTGACTCATATTCTTCATTCATAGCATCCTTCCATGCTTGTTGCTTCACAACTTCTTCGAATGATGAAGGCTCATTTTGAATGATAGAGCTCATGGCGGTCAAATATCCTTGGTACCTGTTTGACTTCTTGCTTTCACGGAAAGTCCCTCTTGGTGCAATGTGCTTCTCAACATCTTCGAGAGTCTCCCTAAGCCATGAGGGTCTCCTCTTGGAGGAGGAAGGTTCATGAGGGAGTGGATCAATAGGATCCATAGGTTCATCGACATCAGGCATTGTTTCGTCCTCTTTTTCACCCTGATTTCCTATGTCAGCGTCTTTGTCCTTCCTTAAGATAGGAAGTTTGTTGACCTTCCTGAGGGCCATATTTTCGTCGAAGGTGACATCATGACTTATCTTAACTTCCTTTTGACCAACCACATAAATTCTATATCCCTTAGAATTTTCACTATAGCCCACAAGGATTCTTTTCTTCCCAGATGCACCCAATTTTCTTCTTTTGTCTTTCGGCACATGAAAATATATGGGGCTTCCAAAAATTCTAAAGTGAGAGACATCGGGTTTCATACCAGTGAACATTTCTTCGGGAGTGTTAGAGTCCAATGCTTGATGAGGGCATCGGTTTTGAACATACACATCGGTATTTGCAGCTTCAACCCATAGAAACTTCAAAAGGCCTTGATCATGAAGCATGGCACAAACAACTTCTACAATAGAGCGATTCTTCCTTTCAGCCACACCATTCTGCTCGGGAGTGTATGGCGTTGTAGTCTCCCTCTTAATGCCAACTTCTTTGCAATAATCTTGGAATTCATTGGATTCGTACTTGGTCCCATTATTAGTCCTCAATATCTTGATTTTCTTCTCGAATTGTTTTTTGATCAAGGCTTTGAAATGTCGGAACCAGGTGAACACTTCATCCTTCTTCTTCAAGAAGTAGATCCAGGTCTTGTGAGAATAATCATCCACAAAGGTGAGATAATATAAGTATCCTCCCAAGGAGTTTACGGGCATCATACCAGATATGTCGGAGTGGATCAATTGCAATATGTCTGTGGTCTTGCTATTACTTGAGGGGAATGGTCCCCTTGTAAGTTTTCCTTCGGCACATCCTGGACATACACCTTCATGCTCTACTTTGAACTCGGGCATACTTGTCACCATCTGTCTCACATCGGGTAGGGCCTTATAATGAAGATGGGCGAACCTCCGGTGCCATAGTTCAGATTGTAGAGATGTGTCGCAAGACATGGCTCCCAATGGACTTCCTCCAACTTGATACAAAGTGTCAACCCTGAACCCAAGAGTAAAAGCATCTTTAAAATTTCTTTTCCAAACACGTACCTTTCCATTGATAAAAGCCACCTTGAATCCTTTATCTTACATTGCAGAAATAGACACCAATTTCTTCTTGAGATTGGGTACATGTAGTACTTCTTGCAAATTAATAGTGTTACCTTGATTCAATTGAAGGGTAACATTCCCTACTCCCTTCACGGGATAGGCGACATCGTCTCCAAGGATGATCTCCAAGTTTGTCTCCTTTTCTATCAGATTAGAGAGGGCTTCCTCGTGTCCGGTGAAATGCTTGAGGCACCACTATCAATCAGCCAATTTCCCAAAGTGTTCGGAGGAGAGGCAGTGGAGAGGGCCGATATAAGATAATACTCTTTTTGCTTATTGTTAACAACATTGGATTCTTCATACCTGGGGTTCCTTGATTTCTTGGAGGGTCGACCATTTCCTTGATGTCCAACATTCCTTTTTCCTTTGCCATTGGACTTGCCATTCCTTTAATCATTTTTGTTGAAGTTTCCCTTGGAGTTGTTATGAATTCGATCATTGTTGAGTATACTCAGGTGGGAGTCCTCCAAGGGTGGTGAGAGTAAGTTCCCTGTCAGGAATGACTTCTCCAATCGAGAGTAGATCATTCTTGATCTCAGTAATCTTCAAGAAATAGGATTGAATGTCCTCGTCGTTGCCCTTCTTAATATCCTTCAAGTTACTCTTGAGAAAGAGACTTTGATTAGCATTACTAACCTTGAACATGCCAACCAACCTGTTGTAGATCTCCTTAGAGGTCTTCAATTCGGAGATATAGACCACCAGATGCTTGTCAATGGAATCCCTGATAATCTTCTTCGCTTTGACTTTAGCATCTTTAAAGCACTAAACAATAAAGCCTTGAGCTTGCAAACCTTTAGAAAACTCGCTCAAAATTTGTCTTTAAATTCGGTTTACAACTTGAATTTGAACGGGTGAGAACCTGGGAAGGTTCGCCAAAATTGAATGGATTTAAAAAAAAATTGAGTACATATGTTATAGATAACTAATGTTGAACATTACAAAGAAAATAAACTCATGACTGAGGAGATAAAGCAGGTGACATCATGTCATCATCTTGGTTATGTAGGATATATGAGATGCTTCTATTAGAAAGCATTTCTTGCTCCACCATTCTTTTTTCTTCTTGAATGCATCTCGACATCAATTCTTCAAATCCTGGAATTCGATCATTGTTGAGTATAATGGTTCTAAATACATACCACTTAGGTGGGAGTCCTCCAAGGGTGGTGAGAGTAAGTTCCTTGTCAGGAATGACTTCTCCAATCGAGAGTAGATCATTCTTGATCTCAGTAATCCTCAAGAAATAGGATTGAATGTCCTCGTCCTTGCCCTTCTTAATATCCTTCAACTTATTCTTGAGAAAGAGAATTTGATTAGCATTACTAACCTTGAACATGCCGACCAACCTGTCGTAGATCTCCTTGGAGGTCTTCAATTCGGAGATATAGGCCACCAGATGCTTGTCAATGGAATCCCTGATAATCTTCTTCGCTTTGACTTCAACATCTTTAAAGCACTAAACAATAAAGCCTTGAACTTGCAAACCTTTAGAAAACTCGCTCAAAATTTGTCTTTAAATTCCGTTTACAACTTGAATTTGAACGGGTGAGAATCTGTGAAGGTTCGCCGAACATGAATGGATTTAAAAAAAATTGAGTACATATGTTATAGATGACTAATGTTGAACATTACAAAGAAAATAAACTCATGACTGAGGAGATAAAGAAGGTGACATCATGTCATCATCTTGGTTATTGTAACAATCCAAAAATAAATATCTAATTAACTTTTCTAATTAACATTAAATTTAAATCAGAGTGGCACTTACCTAGCCAAATAAACATGTAATTAATAAAATAAATTCAACTATGAATAGTGCTTACCTGTGGTAGAAGTAGGCTTACCGCAACAAGGTTTTGGGGACGACTCTCCATCCAACCATAGGCTCAATTGTGCAAGGATTTGCTACAACTGGCCACCCTCGAGCCCTCAATCAATGTAATACTGCCAGTGACTCCTATGTCTTAGAACACCATTCTCCCAAGAGAATGAAAGATAGAATCTCGGAAAGATGGAATGCCTCCCATCCTCCTCACCATCTATTAAATAGAACAAACATTGGAAGGGGAACCACATGCACACACTCCATGTGTCTACATGCAACTTTCGTTTGATTTTTAGCTTTCTTGTTTTATTTCTTTACTTTTCTTTTGACTTTTAGCTTTCTTGTTTTATTTCTATTTATTCTTATTTAGAGCTTTAGTATGGTTATTAGTATTTTTATTTTTTAGTATTTATTTTCTTTGTATATATTTTTACTATCATTTATTATTTAACATTTATGATTTATTATTTTTATTATATATTATTAATTATTATTTTTGTATTATTTATTATTTTTATTATTAAGGGGAGGGATATTGCATACTCTCCCACTTTAAGGAACTTCGTCCCAAAGTTAAGTTGAATTATTTATTATTTTATTTACTTCATGTTGCCAACACCCTCTGCTGAACTAGTATAACCAGCAACCATCGAAAGTCCCCAACACCCCGGGAAATATCAAAGAATCTCTGTCCTTTTTCCCACTTTTGGCACCAGGCATAAGCCTGACCTGGTCAGTATCCTAGTCCAAGGCTGGCCCCAAGGCTCGCGCCTAACTCAGACCTCATTTGCCCCAAGACAGGCATCCGGTCCGGTACTCAATGACCCTGGGCATCTCGCAAGGCTGGCCCACTCCCTCCACAACTACTAAGGTGCACAGCCCCAGGCATCGAAGTCCTTTACATCCCTTCCAGACTTCAGCATCCCAATCCAAAAATAAATATCTAATTAACTTTTCTAATTAACATTAAATTTAAATCAGAGTGGCACTTACCTAGCCAAATAAACATGTAATTAATAAACTAAATTCAACTATGAATAGTGCTTACCTGTGGTAGAAGTAGGCTTACCACAACAAGGTTTTGGGGACGACTCTCCACCCAACCGTAGGCTCAATTGTGCAAGGATTTGCTACAACTGGCCACCCTCGAGCCCTCAATCAACGTACTACTGCTAGTGACTCCTATGTCTTAGAACACCATTCTCCCAAGAGAATGAAAGATAAAATCTCGGAAAGATGGAATGCCTCCCATCCTCCTCACCATCTATTAAATAGAACAAACATTGGAAGGGGAACCACATGCACACACTCCATGGTCCATATGGTGTTACTTATTCTCCCTCGTGCGTATGGGCTCGCACGAGATCATCAAATAAACCGGCCCTCTCGGCCATTTTGTGGAGTCCTGTGAATCATCACATCTCAACATGCATCCAATGCATTAACCATACCATCATAGTATCATAGGAAATAATCCACATGCCAACTCTTGCATGTCATCATGAGAACGTTCATCTTTGTTAATCGCAACATTATGAATAATAAGGAACTGCATGCCCATGCATGTCATAGATTTGTACGGAATTATCGCATGCTTTAGTTATACCATCAACATAATTATATCAAGACATATCATGAGTTCACATAAATGAACCACATGTCAATAATCCTCATATTATAACATCATAATTCCTATGCCACGTTATGCATATCATATCCATCATGAGTATTGAACATTAAATACCTATCATCATGTAGTAAATGAAAATGTCGATATACCTTGTCATAACGTCATAATACTTATGCATATCGCTACTATCGTATGGATACCTTATCAATATAAGAACCATATGTACTTCATTATCTTCCTACCATGATAGCATGAAACATCGTCGATATGTTTTCATCAAGTTGTCAATTACTTTTCAATAATCAGTTCGACTTCTTTCTACTAGGTAGTTGATCATTTACACCCACGGTATAATCATCTAAGTACATCGTTAAATTTCATATGAGCCTCATCATCTTGAGTCTTAATCCCTCGTCATATATTCTTCCTTCCCAAAGGAAATTTTGGTGAAATTCATTGTTTAAGATATTACTAGTGATACCATCATTATTTAAATCATCTATCTCAAAATTAAAATCCCTTGATTTTACATCCATTTACCCTTTGGCTTACTGATTCCAATACCGCTATAATCTCTATTAATTGACTTTCACTTCTTTTGTCACCATGTACACAATCCTTCTCAAGGTATCCGTATAAAATTTCTAGCAACATTCCTTCCTATATCTTCCTTGTTTATTATCATTTGGTCATCATGCAACTTCACACCTTCACATCATTATGACCATTACCAATCATGTTTCTAGCTCTACTCATTAATACCTTTAAAAGAACTTTCTTCTTGATAGAACATCCCTTCATTTCCTTCTACCCGATATTCATAGATATATTTTTATTTTTCTCCCTGTCTTGATTTCCTACTATTCCATGTCTATTGGCTTAAAAAATGGAAGTTTCTTCAATTCATTCTATTTTATTTGACTTGAGTTTCTCACCTCCAATCATTGTGGTCTTTCCTCCTCTCCTATAGCACTGATATACCTTGGAAATGTTGTTACTATTTCCAACTTGGGTAATACCCGATAAATAAATTCATTAAGATAGCTACCAAATGTAATCCGCTTATCAACATAATAAAATTACCTGATCATACGTCTTGTTATCCCTAATCCATTCGTATAGTTATTTACCCATGGAAAACTTTACAATGTGGCTCTCCCATTAGAGGGAAAATTGTTATAGATGTTGTCATGCACAAAACTTATCATTTCCAATCATTTTATCATACCGTCCAAGTTCCGTAAAATTATTACCATAATTATTCAACTTTATTGGTTGATTGCCAATATTTTCTTCTTTATGTGCATCATCCTTAGATAGACCTTATAGTGACACTTTTAGAGTACCAAGTTATGTTTATACCAAATTCTTCCATTATGTTCCAAAATAGGTTGTCTCTTCTTACTGATTTATTATCTTTGTTGTGATACTTCTTCTCTACCACCTTAATTATCTGATCCAATTTGGCCATAATCACATGAACTATCCTTAGTTATCATCCTTAATTTTTTTTTGCAAGTTTCTCCTTTCCATTTCTCTTTAGACAACTTTAACCATTATATGCAATTAACCTTGAATCACGAACCTCATGTAACATTATACTCAACATCTGAACTTTAATCCAAATCTGTACGATTTGCCACTGAGACTGAAATATACCATCCTGTAGCTTGATGATGTTTTAATATACAAATGATATGAGTAGTAAATGAGCAGATACTTGTAATCTGACTGGCAATTGCAATGCAACTGGTGGTGAGTAGTTACACCAACATTAAAGATTTGTTACAAAAACATGCCAGTATACCATTTCAATAGTGCAATCTTTCAGAGAATTATACATCGTCAATTATGGGTAGATTATCACCATCCAAGATTACAAGATTATATACTTTTCCAATGAATCAATGAGTCATAATAAAACTATATCTTAATTATGTGACTCATTTAGAATTTCGCTTTGTGAATTGTAAAAAGAAAAGAAGGTTGATATAGAGACCTTGTACGAGAAATAAAACACTACTGTAACTCAATATCAAGATTCATTACTTGAAGAAGCATAAAATAAGAACCAATATACTCAATAATAATAATAAGGTTAATAAGTTATCCTTATTATCAGAGTTTATGAGTTTTAATAAGATATATTTTATCATAAATTATCAACAATCACAATACTAAAATCATAAATTAACATAAATTATCAACAATTAGAAATTTTGTAGTATAAAACCATTGAAAACATGATGTCAGAATAAAACTTAGAGAATTGTCTCAACCCATATTCGAATGACGAAAGCTTAAGAATATTTGTGGCATTATTGTGTTAAAAGGTACTTGAATTTTGAAAGAAAATTTATTCATCATTATATGTCACACCAGTATTAATTCTACAAATTCATGATTTTTAAGGATAAAGATAAATTGAAATTTTGTGCTGTAGAGTGAAATATTTAAGTATCTCTTTAAGCAATCATAACTTATGTTAGAAGAATTAAATGGATTGCTTTTAACAAAATAAATGTTAATAAAATTTATTGAATGTATCTTGAGATTCTTATGGCTATTAAATGATTACTCTAAAGAAATTTAAGAAATCAAACAACCAAAGAAATATTCCACACCATAAAGAAGAGACACCGCCACCCGACCCAGAACCGGATCAGATGACTGGGAAGGTTATCCCTCCCAACACAAAATAAAATCATTTTATTAATTATATGGTCTGCCTGCAAGCGCACCCGCGAAGGCAACACCATCCCTTAAATTACAATACATTTAGCCATATTAATTTCCCGGATAAGACATAAAATTGCCTGCATAAGACATAAGACATAAGATTGTAAGCTTGCGGCCATGGCTATGCGTGTTCCTGCAAATTCCATTGTTCCTTTTGACAACAATGTCGAGAAATCTGCACACACTATAAGATCAATAGTACCATTTACACAATCAATAGTACCATTTCCTCATCCAAGGTAGGTAATTGTTCCTTTAACATGGAAAATCATAAGCTTCTTATTGACTAATCTCGCTAGGGAGTAATGAGAACCATTCATTTAGGTTTATGTTTTTCAATTTATTTTGAGAATAGTCTTCTCCAAGTGCAAAACAATTAAGGCATAGATTAGAGACTAGAGAGTATAACCCCCACCCCCTTGAGGAGATGTGTTGGGAGTCACCAATAAGTTCTTTTCCCATCACTAGAGGAACAAATTCTTTGGAGCTAGTCCAATGCTTTCTAAGCACAAAGATTTTTCCCATTTTCTCTAGGCATGGAAGCACTATAGCGCAAATCTTCAATTAAATAAATTATGAAAATCACCAAAATATCTTAAAATTTTCATTCACCTAAAAATATAATAGGTATCAATTGGGTTTATCTTGAATGGAATAATTGTTATTCTATCCATCCAGATTCAAATCTTTCTAGAGTTGAGAGAGAAGTCGATTTAAAATTATTATAAGCACATTTTAAGTGTGAAAAGCCAGAAAATATTTAATAGAAATAGAAACTGCCTTATTATTAACTATTAGCAAATTATTTTTACCATCATAAATAATAGCAAATTATTCTTACAATGGTAAATGATCTCTACTATGAATTTTTCTTATTTTAAATTGAATGTAAAATTTTTATTTCATTGTTCCAAATAAATAATTAAAACAAATGGATAACCCAACCGTTAACATGTGGTACCTAGAGATTGATATTGACCTCTTCATTTCTTCTTTTCTGCCATTAACCTACATCCACTGAAATACAATAAGCAGTGAGATATACAATTATAAACGAACAGAAGAAAGTTAAGGATGAATTTACCCGAGTGAGCCAGGATGCTAAGTAATATTCCTTTGAATCCATTCTCCCTTGGAAAGATAGACAACAACATGGCACAATCCCATTACGTTTTAATTTTATTTTGGTTCCTGATGTTGAGATAATTGTTAGGAAAATGTTATGGAGTGGCTGTCGAATGATTAGGCGCTCCCAAGGCATAATGGCAGTCATATAAGAAGGGGAGAACATAAGCCCTTATCATGGTATGAAATCTTATCTCTAGATTCTTGAGACTGGTAACATTTCTTGAGAAAAAAATCAATGAGGAATATGTAGTGCTCGGAGCAGACTACCAGCTTTCGCATTGCTCGAATTTCAGCTCATCTTCGGCCTCCACAGGTATGGCTTATGCTGAAATAAATCCAAATTCAATCTATTAAAAAAAAATCCCAAATTAATAAGTATACAGTCCCTTTAAATCTTCTTTTTCTCATATTGTGAATTTATTGAATCTCTGCCAAATAAACCATATAAACCTAAACAATAATTAAACCTCATGACCCTAAACCCTATAAATCCAATTATATTTGTGGCTTATACTGAAATCACATATTTTTACACGTCCATCACTGCCAAGAAGCAATTCTAAGAAAAGTCTTGAAGTAGGAGTGATTCCCTTTGGCAAAGGCACGACTCTGTAAGATTAGAATAACTCATTCAAAAACTGCAATGACAAATGTTTATGAAGCAGTTGGATAATCCGAATATTGTGAAGTTCTGGTCTTCGAAAGAGGGCGTGGGTTCAAATCCCACTTCTGACACTTATCTTCTCAGAATTCCAAAACGAGTAAATCCCATGGTTTTTGATGAAGGTATTCAATATCCCGGTGTACAGTATGGCACTAAATTTTACAGAAAGACCAAATGAATATTTGAATATGAAACTGAACCTTGTAAATGATCAAACGAGTAATTGCATATGGGGTAGAGCCCCTGGATTTAACCTCATGGAATATGTAAAAAGAAATCAAAGAGTTGTGCACACAGAAATGTTGTGCCCATGTCTTCTACATGGATTAATAACGATTTCTTCTCGGATTTCATGGAGATTAGACTGATACGTAATCCTGGTCTTCATTGGTAACCACAGTGAGCATCTAGAGACGAATTCAGCCATCAAATCAAACAAGGGAATAACAAAAAAGGCGAAAATGTTAATAAAATTGATGATACAGTGGTCCATGGCTATGGAGTTCGTCTTGCGTCTTATGGGGAAGGGTTTTGAGATTTTGGATGCTAGGCATGGTTAAAGAGGAGTGCACAACTGCCCAAGTGGATGCCTCTTAGGATATACCAAATTTGAACCACATCCAAACCAATAAGTTTCAATACCAGTAGGTCACAGCTTAATGCCAAAACAAGTTTGTGCTAGGATAGTCACAAAGCCGCAAATGATTCAACAATAGAGCGCAAGTACTTTCCAGAACTTGTGCCCATAACATGCTTCAGTGACACCTGTAAAAAGAAGTCACAAAAGTCCAGCGAGAATAATTTCAACCTTCTTCAGGCCACTTGCAGAAATAAACTCAAAACCAAACGAAATCCAATTTTTCAAACCCTCATAAGCTTCGACCTTGAAGATAACTGCAGGGATCAATTGTATTGACAAAATCAACGTTTAATGATAGAGTTCTTTCAGAGATGCGTTAATTCTCCGACACAATGTAACAAAGTGAACCAACGAATCCCAAAATAAACCATAGCTATAAACCCTCGGTAAACAGATCATAAAGAGTGCGCCATTGATGAGGGTCGAAGACTTTAAAAGGATTTTGGACAACAAGTAGCACATATGCCCTAAGGAAATCTGTCACCTGCAAAAGAGGTTACAAAAAGAACTCCCTTACGCAACAAAAATCAAAGAAGTCCTTCCTATCCGTAAAGCAAATCAAATCGCTCAGGACTTCATTCTTTGGCCGCAAATTGTTTATTTCAATAGTTATATATTGGTTTGGTGGGTATGACAGTGGGATGATTGGTGGATATGGAGCTACAGGTTATGGTTACGGTTCCAATGTTGATGGTTATAGTTCTAGCTCATCACGTATTGGGGAAGCTTATGGGAGTGGGACGGAAGGTTTTGGAACCAATGGTCGATATCACCCATATGCCAGGCAGAACAATTGATACTGGAGTTTCTCGAAAGCAATGGTTGTCGATACAGATAAGACTGGAGGATTCATGGATATCGCCCCACTGATGGAATATCAAGCCAAGTAGATGGGGAAAGTGCATGTCGATTACCAAAATTAAATAAACGAACCAAAAAAAAATTAGCTTTATCTGATGCCTATCATAAAAACACACACCACTCGGTTTATGTTGTGGTAGAGCCTGCAAACAATTGTAAAAAATGGCTAACAAATTAATGAAAACAAATAAAAAATTGCGGAAATCTAGAAACCCTGATTCTAAAGTTCAGTTGCCGTGGAAATTACTCGTAGGAAAGTAAGCATCCTGTAACTTTCAAAAACAAGTCAAGTTAAATATCCTAATTTTTTTTTTTTTTAGATGCCCATAGGTCCTAAAGGTTGAGCCCTGCTTTGATACCATATGTAATAGTCCAAAAATAAATATCTAATTAATTTTTCTAGTTAACATTAAATTTAAATTAGAGTGGCACTTACCTAGCCAAATAAACATGTAATTAATAAACTAAATTCAACTATGAATAGTGCTTACCTGTGGTAGAAGTAGGCTTACCGCAACAAGGTTTTGGGGACGACTCTCCACCCAGCCGTAGGCTCAATTGTGCAAGGATTTGCTACAATTGGCCACCCCCGAGCCCTTAATCAACGTACTACTGCCAGTGACTCCTATGTCTTAGAACACTATTCTTCCAAGAGAATGAAAGATAGAATCTCGGAAAGATGGAATGCCTCCCATCCTCCTCACCATCTATTAAATAGAACAATCATTGGAAGGGGAACCACATGCACACACTCCATGTGTCTACATGCATCTTTCTTTTGATTTTTAGCTTTCTTTTTTTATTTCTTTACTTTTCTTTTAATTTTTAGCTTTCTTGTTTTATTTTTATTTATTCTTATTTAGAGCTTTAGTATGGTTATTACTATTTTTATTTTTTATTATTTATTTTCTTTGTATATATTTTTACTATCATTTATTATTTAACATTTATGATTTATTATTTTTATTATTTATTATTAAGTGATTTATTTATTATTATTAATTATTATTTTTGTATTATTTATTATTTATTATTATATTATTATTTATTATTTATTATTAAGGGAAGGGATATTATAGTAATGTAGGATATATGAGATAATGGTTTACTATAAAATATGGCGGCATATATAATTGATCAATGTAGATCTCCAAGCCCATGGTGAGAAACATAGGTGTGTAGTAAGCATAGTTATTTTCAGCGTATAATTTTCCTTTTTCATTTCTTTTGAGATAATGCGGTTTATATTATACAAAAGATAAAATATTTACAGAGTTTAAAGGGGTTTACCTTAACGCAATGATCATTGCAATGAGGTCCATATGTGCACTAATATATACATTTTGGCATCATGTAGGAGCAAAAACATTTAGCTTTGATTTGGGTACTTTCTTGTCCAGACCACAACTTTTGAATAGTAGAGATAACACTTATGATGCCTTCAAACATACAGTTACAACACAAATATGTAGAAAAAATAAAGAGTCAAATTTCATAAAATGATGCCAAAGACCAACATAAAAGTTGGAAAAATTGAGATGGTTACAACATCCAAGCATTTCCACCAGATAGTTGATGCTTACTTGAGGAGTAATTACTTCTCCTTTTGCTATTTACTTGTATGTACTTCCTTTCTCTTTTGCACCCTTATTCTTTTAGTTTTCAAGAGTGGCCTTGGAACTCCAACACTATGTTGTTATTGGTTGTACTCTTGAGTCTCATTTGCGGACATTACTAAAATAATCTTATCTTCAAGTAAAGATGAACATTTTTGCCGAACTAGTTTCCAACATTGATGACCAAATTGACATTCCTAGAAGATGTGTTCTAAGTGTCTCATTTTTGTCACAATACGGTCACTTGTCATTGATAAAACCACTTTTAGCAAACCTCAATTTTGTAAGTAGGTCTTGATAAAACACTAACCACAAAAACATTTTGAGCTTGTAAAGGACACTGTAGGACCAAACATTGTTCATGCAGTTGATTTATTGAAATTCAATATATAAGGAAAACCATCTTGCAACAATATCATGGCTATTAGGGTCCTTTTATGCATTAGGAGGTATATAACTTCTCACTTTTATGGTCCAATATGGGCTTATCACAAGCTCATTGCCAATCTCTCCAAATGGGGCCCTACAAAACATTATTTATTTAGGAAGGTCCTCATCATTTATAAATTTTTGCATCCCCTGGATAGTTTCCCTATTTCATGACAACATTGGCTTAGATCAAGTCAAAGTCCTCCAATCTATTCAAACTCTGTGAACAATATCCCAAAGATCTTGGTATAGAAATTTTTTCCTTTGTATTAAGCCTTCTTGCTTGAAGCCTCAAAGATTATGCAATTTGTTGCTCCCAAATCCTATAGTTCCAAATAGGTTGTGTTACCTTGTAAAAATGTAGTGGTCATTTTGCATTGTCATGGGGTTTTGTCTCTCACAAGCACAATAGGAGATGCTTGGAGTTAAATGACAATTATAGGTTGTAGGGAAATATTTGGAGGTTGTTTCGTTTTTGTTTGGTCTTGCTTGAGTACCAGTCATCATCTACGATGTGGATTAAAACTGACTTGTTGGAGGATATTTTAGAGATATATTGAAGTATGGTATTCTATTAGTAGTTTTAAAAATCAAAATCAGGCTTTGAACTGGAGTCGGATCAAACCAGATTTAATGAACCATATATGAAAAAGGTACATAAAATAATTAATTTTTAATGAAAAAATTATTTTTAAGATTTCAAACCATGATTCCAAACCATTAGAGACAAAATATGCAATGTTTGCTCATCTATATACCATGTAAGGGTGAATATATCAAAATGGCATAGAGTGCAATACATATCAACATCAAAGTACATAGTCAATGAGGCTCTAAGTGGCCTCTAGAGTCCAAAAACAATGTTGCAAGTTATTGGGCCACTGACCTACTACAAAACACTGATCAACATGATCACTCATCAATCTCATCATTGGTTCACCACTACTAGAAACGGGATCATCAACAAGAGCTACATAAACATCATCTAACTCAAATTCTTCAGACTTGTATTGCTCATCCTTATAATATGGTACAAATTGAAAAAATTTAACATGCCTAATCAATGGTTTTTGTTTGAGTGAAGGGTTCATCTCCTCAACCTTAATATGGTATAAAAAACTTAGCATGCCTAACCAATTAGTTTCCTTGAGTGAAGGGTACATTTTTGTTAAGATCATGGTAGAGGAGTTCAACAATTAATACCACCAACATCAAGGTACATAGAGGGCTTCATGCTCTTGATCAAATATGAATCCCATACCCTCACACATGACAAAATCAAATTGAAACATTGGAATCCCCCAAATCTCGAAATCTTGAATGTTAGATTTCTTAAAACCCAACTAACTAATTTGTGAATTTTACCAAGTAAAGGACTGAAATTTGAGCTTTAAATTTTAACCCACAAATGTATAGAGTTTTCTAACTACCATGCAGCAGAAATAAGGAACAAATGAAGTCAAACACACAGTAAACAATATGCAACAAATTTACCCAGTAAACGTCAACTGGGGAAAACCTGCAATCTTGGTGTTTTTATATTATTCAGCTCAGCAAATCTTCAGAAAGAGATTACAAACATCAACGAAAGACTTCTCTTTGCCTCTGCAAACCCTCTGTGCACTGGTCTATGCACTTCATGTGAAAATTCCTAAACCGAAATCCCTACTGTAGCAACTGATGATATTTCTCCTACTTGTTAGATTTACATGAACATGTCATTTGCAGTTTCCTATGGCAAATATTGAAATACATACACTGCAGCCTTCACTTAATTAATTTATATGCGGAAACAAGAGACTGAGCAAGAAAGAAAATACAACACAATAACACCGTTATTTTTGTTCAAATGTCCCCAGAAAAACCCAATGTGGGAAAACCGGTGCAACAAATTTGAGGGTTTTATTATTATGCAATAGTAAATTTGAGTACAATTCTTGGATGCTCAACTAGCAATCTGATACAGAGAGAAACTAGACAAAACGAATGGTGAAGTGCTCTCACCCTGTCTCTGGGAGAATCTGAGTCTGATCACGCTGAACTGGAGCCACTACGTAGCCTTTGTGCAGAACTGCGTAAGCCTCACGCAGTACATGCATCACCCTTGCTGGGTATCACGCAGCTCCTCCTTCGGACCCTCTGCTAGTTGGAAAATCCGAATCTCTGCGCCCCAATATCACACCTCGGTTCTCGGCTTTTGAAACTCGATTTCCTCAGCAGGAATTCGATCTCCCTCTAAGGCTTGCGTTGCCATTGCGTCAACTCTGCGTGGGCCAGTGCCTGCGTTTCTCTGGACGTTGTTATGCCCTCTCTGCCTCGTACTCTTCGACCTAGGAAAAATTCCTTCTTCCGGATACTCACTGCCCCTCACTGCAAGAGATCTCTTTGATCACTCCTCTAGCAACTGCTACGTTGCCCTCTCTAAGAAATTTGATCTTCTTGATCTCTCTCGGTGTGTTCTCCAAGTGACCATCAAGCCTTCTCTTATAATCCTCTCATTGATCAATCAACGACCCAGATTAGATTCTAATCAATGGCTAGGATCATATTGACTTGATCTTCGCCTTCTTCTAGAAGTTACACCCACAGTTTAGATTAATACCCATTAATTATTTTAATTTCCTAAGTTTAGAGTTAGGGTCTCATTAAAAATAATTAATTATTTTAAAAACTGTCTCTGGGTGGAATTTCCCAAAACAATTTCTGGGTATTGGAGAATGCATGTGTCTAAACCTCCCCGCAAATTTTGAGACTTAGAGCACATCCAATGCTATCAAAAATCAACACTTCACACCAACTCAGCGTCTCTTTTGCGTCCTGTGCAAGGTTGCACCTTCTGTACAACTTCTTTTGCTCATAAATTTTAGCAGTTGGAAGAAGTCTGTGAATTGTTGAAGGTGATCTGAGCTAAATTGACCTCTCTTCTCCCTCTAATTTGCAGATCTAAAATCCTAGCATTGAGTTGAATACTTCTCTGTTTCGCTGAGCTGAACACTAAGATCTTCTAGTGCATAATAACGAAGTTTTCTGCCCTTTTCCCTCTCTGAAGGCGACCTAGGCCCAACACTGCCACAAATGGTTGAGATGAAGTCTCCTTGAACCACTGAGATCGATATAATTATTGACTATAGCAAAATTTAAATTTTCCTAAGTAAAAAACAATAGAAAAAGTTATTTCTGTGCGTTGGCCTCACTTGTGGGTCCCCATGCCAAATTTAGTGCACCTGCTAAATCTGGCTAAATTGTTCCTCCTCTAACTTCATTTAACACTCCCTCTTAGAGAGGAAGGTGTTTTGCACCACACCTAGTTTATCCGTGAAATAGACAAAGATCCCTCTAGGCAAGGCCTTGGTCAATATGTCAACTATCTTCTTTGTTGTAGGGATGTACTGAAGTCTGATCTTGCTCCTCTGAACATAGTCTCTGATATGATGGTACTTGATCTTGATGTGCTTGGTGCGGTCATGGAACACTGGATTATTAGAGAGCTTAATGCAACTTTGATTATCACTATCATGGAACACTGGATTATTAGAGAGCTTAATGCAACTTTGATTATCATAGTGAATGACTGCAGGCTCCAACCTCTGGCTCTGACTGAAGAGCTCAATAAGCAGCTTCCTCAACCAGATGGCCTCACAAGCTGCGAGGTTGACGGACATGTTTTCAGCTTCTGCTGAGATCAGTGCCATTGATATCTGTCCCCTGGTGAACCAAGGAACAATTGCTGACCCAACACTGAAGGTGCAACCTAAGATACTCTTCTTGTCTATGGAAACCCCTGCCCAATCTGCGTCTGTGAAGCCTTCCAACTTCACTCCATCAACTTGTTTGTACATCAACCCATAATCCATTGTGCCTCTGGGGTATTTGAGAACATGTTTAGCAACAACTAAATGTACTCTAGTAGGCTCTACCGTGAACTGACTTAAACTGGTTCATTGCATAGTAAATCCCTGTTCGTGTAATGTCCCCATTTTTGGTTTCCTCTTTAATACAACCAGAATGGATTTCCAAGTTATGTGATGGCCAAGTTGTAGGAGCACGATTACATCATCAGGGATCCTAGAGGGGTTTTGAGGAGTTTTATGGGGTTCGACGATGTTCGCTTGGCATATTCCATCATCAGGGGCAATTTCACACAACTTGCTTTTAGTTCTGTTGCATTTTGATAATTCCCGTAAAACAGAGTTATTATTGAGCCTAACTTAATTAATTAAGTTTAAGGTGGTATTTTAGGAGGAATATTTGATGGAACACCTCAGTGTGATAACTCGTTGGAACTGGAACAAGAAGATCTACATGATGGGATGATAATAAGTGACTTCTGGCGACCAGAGAAAGTATGGTGGGTGATTTACCATTTTCCCAGATTAAAAGTGACTTTAATTAGTCACTAAATTAAATAAAAGAAGGGGAAAATGATTAATTATGCCTTTTGCCTTTTATGATTTTCTTTGATTAACTACTCGAGGGTCAAAGGGTTAGAGCATGATGTATAAGGTATAACAGCGGAATCCCCCTTTTAAGGTGGGGTGGTTCATTGCCCACCAGGGGTTGGGGCAATCATGGGTTCCTATATGATGAAGAAGTCTCATAGAATCTGTAGGAACCAGGGTGATGGCCATGATAATGGGGTAGAGCTCATTTGTTGGCTTTTGCCCACGTGTTAAAATGTTTTTGTCCCAACCATCTTTTGCATTTTGTGGTACTTTTCCTGTTGAATGTGGCCATATGTGCTTTTAACTTTCTTTTCAGTTGCATCAACCTTCGGGCTTCATTCCAGGTCATGACCCAAGTTGTGGGCAAGGGGAAGGGGCAAGCTAACCCTATGTGGACCTAATGGAGAAATGTGGACCCACACGGGAAAAATGATGGATGGAATAATAATGAGTGGAAAGAGGGTAATATGAGTGGATAAGGGAGCGGGACCACACAACCAAAATCGGGGTTTCTCGTGAAATACCATCCCTGAAACCAAATGGCCAATAAAAGAGATCCCATGGGACTAGAATCCAAGGTTAATTCCTAAAATGGGTTTAGGGGACAAAAGCACAGACCTAGCCCATTCTTTCTGCCGAATCACCCATTAATCCATGCCCAAAAGTGTCCATGATAAGCAAACTACAAAACTCAATTTCAAAATTACAAGGCATACCTTTATATTCAGGAGGTCCACCTTCAAACATATGATCATGGCAGATGGGCGAGGAACCACATGGCTAGCTCAGGTGGTAGAGAAAATGGCACAATGAGCTAGCTTGATTGTTGCAAGGGGCTGCCGACTGAGGACCATCTTGGAGAAATTTTTTCTCCTAGGGATATTACGCATAAAATGGTGGGTAACAAAAACTATTAAGTATGCTGGATTTTCAAATCTCATTGAGTACACTGACCTGCTGTGGTGGAAGCTAAAGGGGCGGATTCCCCAATCCCGTCTTGGCGGCACGTGAGTCTGCTCTTGCTAAAATCATAGGATCTTAGTATACCCGACTTGCAGGTGGTTGGATGTACTCCTGGTGTTATAGAGGTAGCTATCAAGATTGGTCCTGGGTCTCCCATAGATTAGGATTGGCAGTTACCGATTCACCATGTGGTTGAAAAAAAAGTATGTTGGATTTTGAGTGGGTCTAAAATTCTAGTTTCTCCACATGAAATCCAGTCATACTGAAACCACTCTCAGACATCTCGAGTCAATTCATGGTAATGTTAAAAATTTAAGTAAAAGGATGAAAATGCAAGATAAAGGAAATGTCACTTTTAAGAATTTAACATTAACATCAATTGTTAACATTGTTAAGGTAGAGTTAGGTTTTTTGTTTAGGCTTAGGGTTTACGAGGGGGAGGTTTGGTTTTATGGCCAAAGGAAACTATATTGGAAGTAAAACAACCCTGGGTTTCCTCCAAAACCACCTGAAAAAACACCATCGGTGGTCTCCAACTCCCCCACAAATGTGAGATCTAATTGGGTTGGTTTGTACGGGCTATGTGCCAAATTGGTCAGTTTGATACCTAAGCGGTACAAATCAACCCTTCAATTGCGTTTTCTATCGGTTTGTTGGGCCTATTTGATTGGACGGTTTCACTGGTTTCTGGTTCAGACTGACCGATTTTGAAATCTGTTTCTATTTGAATGCACTTGACACCATTTTGAAGGTAAGGTTACATGGCTTACACTATTTTTGATTGCCTTGTTGATGATGAGCATCATTCCTTGATTGCACCCAAGATCGTAGACCATGTAGATGGAGGATGTGAGCAAGCAACCAAACCCAAGAGGATGAACACCTTCCCTTAACAAGTGTCCAAAGTATGATTTATGGCAAGGTAAGGATTAGACACAACCCCAAAAGAGGAATGCCTTACATTATAGGAGGTTCAAAGCATGGCCTATGTCAAGACTATGCCCAAAGGAGCAAAATGCCCTACTTTGGAGGAATCCCAAGGCATGACAATTGTAAAAATAAGTTAAAGAAGGAAAACCTTGCTTTAATGATGATGTGGCATCAAAGTCATTTAGATGGTTAGACGAGAGTCATTTGATGTGGAGCATCCCAATCCATGGGTAAAAAGAACAACATTTGGTTGCTTGATCTTGAATATATACCCTTTAAGAGGAACACTTTGTGCAAGTGGGGATTTAAATCATATTAAATGACTTTATGAGTCTTTACACAATATTCGAGGTGTATTCCATGTGTTTGGAGCTTAGTTACCAAGATTTGGATACGGATACGGCTCCGGATGCGGATTCAGATACAAATCTGTCAGATTTTTTAAAGGCTAAGATCCGGATATGGCGGGGAAACGACAGGTATATATAGTATATAAATATTTTCCATGGTAGGGAAAAGGCTACAATATTTATGGTCACTAGTCTAACCTCTGTTGATACAATCTGAAGACCTCAACATGTCACTACATCATTATGTGTAGACAAAATTGACCACCTAAAAATAACTTGTAAGTTGTGTGTGGTTTGTAATAAGGATGATTTCCAAACTTGCAAGATGCCTCTAGAGTCTAGACCTTGAGCCATTAATGTTTTTACTTACTTTCGGAGAAGGTAAACAATAGCTAGTCAAAAAATTTATAAATTGTAAAAACACAAAATTTTAAATGTATAACTTATATAATATTTAATATATATTTTAAATATATGATACAATAAATTAATATATTTAATTTTATAAATATATAAATTTTAATATTTCTATTTGCCTGCAACATATAAATTATAATATAAGTATTAGAACTTAATTTTAAATTATAATTTTTAAAAGACAAGTTTATAATAATTTTAAGTTATAAATTTTGAACGTTATAAATATAAATATAAAAGGTAACTTTAAAATATAATAAAGTTTAATTAATATATATAATGCGGGGTCATGCGAGATGTCTAAAACAAATGGGAGAGTTCACGAGCCACGAAACAACAAAGTGGACTTAATGTGGAGTCATTCTCCACCCGCCATCTTAACCATTAATAAAGACATGATTAGCTGTTGAGTGCGCTAATGGCTGTGTCTTCGCTGGGTTGAATATTAGGTTGGTCATTTAACTCTCGGTCAAACTCAGGAAAGAGACATATTCTATTTTTCTTTATATAATCCTATAGTATTATAAATTTAATTTTTTTATAGGATATCTATACTAATATTTTAATATGTTTATAAACTATATAGTTATTAATACTACCCTTGTTAGGCCCCTATACTACTAGTGTAACCCCTTATTTTTTTTTCTGAATAAAGACTAATTCTATTAAAAAAGAAAAGTATAGTACAATCAAGCTTGCAAGCAAGCGAAGCAGAAAAGCAAGGGAGCCACAGGGGATAGGCTACCACCTCGCGCTAAGAGACAATCCAAGAAAGGACTCAGTAGACAAAGGAGAACAAAAAGAAAGAACTCAACTCAGAGAACTACCCCGAGGAATCATTTCCAGCCACACGACATTTTTTGCCTTTTTTCTTGTTTACTTTGACCCACCCAGTGGAGTTTGGCTGAGCCAAGACAATCTGTAGACTATTCTGCACTGGCGGCTGAATTTCCTTATCAGAATCTGAGGAAGAAGAACAATGAGTACGTTTATGAGAAAGCTGAGGGTCAGAGGAGACTGCTGGAGCTCCCGAGGGAGTATCTATCGGAATCACATCATTCTGCACATCTGCTACCGTAGCCTCATCCTTCTGCAAAACAGCTTTAGTTTCCTCCTCATCCGAACTAGAGAAATCTAGACTGCCCATTGAGCGGGGAGGCTCACAAGGATTCCAGCGCTTGGCTTTGGGTTTGCGATTTAGATTCTTCTTTTTTTGGAGGAACTGAGGACATGTATTCTGGAGGTGCCCCGTTTGATGGCAATGGCGGCATCTGAAGGCTGTGTTCTCATAATCCAAGGTTTGAGTCCAGTGGAAATCTCCAATCTTGAGATTAATCTGATCCGGTAGTCCTTTACTGATATCTATTTCTGCACAAAGTCTGCCGTAGGTGAAAAGACCATTTTCCTTTCTTGAGCTGTCTACAGCCAGGTACCGTCCTAAAGTCTCTCCAATGGCAATGAAAACAGATACATGCCATAGATGAGCTGGAAGATTCGGGAGCCTGACCCAAATCGGAAGCTTGGTGATGACTGCTGTGGAAGGGTCAAATTCTGGAAACCAGGGAGTGAGAAAGAGCCCAGCTGCACCCCAGAACCAAGGGCCTCCCATTAAGGCCTTCTGGTAATCTTCACTTGAGTCAAAAACCACAATGAAGAACCCTTTTGAACATAAGTAAATCTTGCTTTTTTTGGTCCAAGTGGAGTGGATCCATTGGTATAGATCTGCTGTGCGAGGCCAAAGCCCATTGAATCTGCAGATGAGTGCTGATTCTTCAAAAATCTGTAAACGATTTTCAATTTCGGCGTGAGAGAAATTGATGGAAGGAATTTCCTTTGATTTGTCTACCACAAAAGGCTTTGGAGCCGCGTTTGGGTGGGCTGCTTTCGAAGCGGACTGTGGTTGCGCAGCGTCTTTGCTAGCTGCATCTTTGTAAGAGAAAGAAGGGGCAGAGGAGGTCTGCCCAAAGGAACCACCCCTTAAGCGAAAAGAAGCCTCGATAGAGGCGTCCTTATGAATGCTGTAAAAAGAGAGAGGAAGGGGGCTCATTAGTTGCTTACCCTCATATAACAATCTGAGGAAGGAGGAGGGGATCCCCATCCGGCTTTCCAGTTTTTGCAGAAGATCCTGGACTAGATCTGTTGTTCGAACCCAAAGCATCCTTGTCTTGCCCAGTAGTTTGACTTGGATTTGAAATTCCTGAGATTCTTCCAACAGATCTGGCTGAATCAATAGAGGAACCTCTGCAAGCAAATCTGGCGAAAATGAGGAGCAGAATCGCTGCTTGCTTCCAGCCAGAAGTGCCCTGTCCATACAACAATTCTGCGCATGTCCTGTAAACATGGCAGTGCATGAGACCACATTTCTCTCAGGCATTGCCCAGAACAGTCCCAATGCGTCGTCCTCTCTCCCATTCTTCATAGAACCAGAAAGCGACTCATTCCAATCAATAGCATCTCGTTCAGGACTTTTCTCAAACACTTTGTATGCAACCTTCATTTGCCCCCATTTGGCAACGAATCTCCAAATGAGCATATTCAAGATGCCCAGGCACCCCTCGGAAGTCGCCAGATTCCCATCTTCCCTCGCCCTGAGCCGTAAATCTACATCAACGCGCTGACTGAATCCTGTCGCGCAGCTCGAATGGGCAGGCAGGTTTTCAGAAAAGTTAATACAGGCTTTCCCTTTCATTGTCTTCCCGGCTTTCTCACTGTCCATATCATTTTCCTGAGCACATATCTCTTTAGCACGAGAAAGGATTGCTTGAGAAGCCTGCTTCTGTTGAACCAAAATCGTTTCAATTAATCCAGGAGTTGTTATCCCCATTGGTGCAGCGGTGTTGAAGGCTACCACTGGTTGAGCGTGCAATATCACAAGAGAAACAGCGCTTCCATAAAGATGCCGGTTGTTTAAAGCCCATTGCTGAGCAGAATGACTGAGTTCACTGTCGTCCACGGCCACCATTATTTTCTTCACTTCCGCCATCATCAAATTTGAAAATATATTATCAGTGTAACCCCTTATTGTTATTAGTACAATCCCCTTATTATATTGTTGTATCCATATAGTCCCCATAGAAGCCCACTATTGTTATTATTGTGCCTTTACATTATTATTGTTATGTCGGCTCTGATTATATTATGACCCCTTAGACTTCTATATATAGAAAGGAGGTCTTGTCATTTGTATCATCCAAGAATTGTTCATTTGTGTAATGTAAAGGAGGTTGCCCCCTCGAAGAGGCTTATTTCTAAGGTGTTTATCTATCTTTTCTATTTTTTGTGAGCTGGTTTCATAACATTTGGTATCAGAGCTTTGAATTCTAGGGTTTCGCTGCTCCAAACAGGTCATCATGGCATTTGTGCTATAACTTTTTTTCTGTGACTTTTTAGACACTGAAAAAAACCATTTGGGTTGAAATCATTCTGAAGCTCGGGTCCGAATTTTAGAGCTTTTTGTGCTATATTTTCGGATATATAATCTAAGGAAGTTAGGGTTTTTGCAGACCCCCGAATTACATTCCAAATAGGTCACCTTGGGAAAATCGTCATAACTTTTGTTTTGAGCATCAGATTGAAATTTCGTAAGAAGTTTCAGAAAGAGGACTGCCTGTAGTTTTCTGTATATCAGTTTTAGGTACTAAGGTCGAAACAGTGAGACGTGGCACGTTGTACAAGTTCGCTCTATTGAACTAGTCTATAATCAGGTCACCGTGGGAGATTTGACATAACTCTTTCTTGGATAATCAAATTCTAATCAGACTTGCGGGGTTAGAAAGAGAACTCAAAGAGCTACCGCAGGAAGAAATTTCAGAACTTGGAGATCTGAAATTACATAGTTACAATCATTTCAAGATCGAGCTCCTAAAATCAAGAAAAATCGAGATGAGGAAGTTTGATGGCAAGGATCCAGTAAATTGGATACTACAGATGGAGAAATATTTTGATCTACATGGTGTACCACTGTTACAAAAGGTATGTATTGCATCTTCATATTTAGAACAAGATCAATTTTTATGGTATAAAGGGCTTTGTTCTCGTAAACCACTTGTTACATGGTCAATTTTCACGGAGGAAATTATAGCACATTATGAGGATACAAAGAGTAACACTTTCTGTAGAGAAACACCACAACAATTGGAAGAAAAAAGAGAAAAAGGGCTTTGTTACAAAGTGGAAAGAAAAATTATGGCAACAAGGAAGTCTACTCCTCACAACTATAAAGATGGAAGTGTTGTTTCTCCTAGCCTTCCACAACCTACAAGGGTTACACCACAACAATTGGAAGAAAAAAGAGAAAAATGGCTTTGTTACAATTGTGATAAAAAATACATTAAAGATCATAAGTGTGTTGAGAAGAAATTATTTTACATTGATTGTGGAGAGGAGGAAGAAAAGGATCAAGAAACGTCAAAAGAAGAGTATATACACCAAGAACCAACCCTGGAGAAAGAAGAAATGAATCCGACCACATCTTGTAAAGCATTGGAAATAATTACCACTCCTCAAACTATCAAGATAGAAGGACATATCAAGAAGAAAAATGTTCAAGAAGTGAAAGATCACATAGAGCATCAAGAAATGAATTCGACCATATCTTGTAATGCACTGGAAGAAATTACCTCTCCTCAAACTCTAAATATAGAATGACATATTAAGAAGAAAAAGGTTCAAGAAGTGAAAGATCACATTGAGAAAGAAGAAATGAATCCAACCATATCTTGTAATGCATTAGTCAGAATTACCACTCCTAAAACTATCAAGATAGAAGGACATATCAAGAAGAAAAATGTTCAAGAAGTGAAAGATCACATCGAGCATCAAGAAATGAATTCAACCATATCTTGTAAAGCATTGGAAGAAATTACCACTCCTCAAACTCTAAAGATAGGACATATCAAGAAAAAAAGGTTCAAGCAGTGAAAGGTCACATCGAGCATCAACAACAAGTTCTCCAACTTTTAAAGGATAACGCCACTTTGGTGTAGAATCGAATGAAACAACAGGTAGATCAACATCGCAGTGAAAAATGTTTTGATGTAGGTGATTGGGTATTTTTATTGCTACATCTCAAGCAAGTTATTTATGAGAAGGAAATGTTGGCAATACTACATGCACTTAAGAAATGGCGACCGTACCCAATGGGAAGACACTTCAAGGTAAAAATGGATCATGATAGTCTTAAATACTTTTTAAAACAAATATTATCTTTAGAAGAACAGAAAAAAATGGGTCACAAATATGTTGGGTTATGACTTTGACATCATCTATAGAAAAGGGAAGAAAATTTTTGTTGCAAATGCACTCTCAAGAAAGGATGAGGATGTCAAAGCATTGCTTTGTGCTATTTCTATTATCCAACCAAATTTGATAAACAAAGGAAGGTATGAATGGAAGAATGGCGAAGCATGGTAGGAACTCATTCAAAAGTTGCCGAATATCCCAGTTCCAACAATATTGCCAGAACTTGACAAGGAAGGAAAAAGCATATTGGAACCTGAAGCATTTACAAAACCGAGAAGTCGATAGCTACGAAATTGATCAATTTCAAAGCATCTCATCAAGTGGAAGAACTTACCTGTTGAAGATTTCACATGGAAGGACAAGAATTTTATACAGAAGCACCAAGAACTACTCAAGTGTTGAGGACAACACTTTTTAGAGGAGAAGGGCATGTTAGGCCCCTATACTACTAGTGTAACCCTTTATTGTTATTAGTACAACCCCCTTATTATATTGTTGTACCCATGTAGTCGCCATAGAAGCCCACTATTGTTATTATTGTGCCCCATAGAAGCCCACTATTGTTATTATTGTGCCCCATAGAAGCCCACTATTGTTATTACTGTGCCCTTACATTATTATTGTTATGTTGGCTCTGATTATATTATGACCCCTTAGACTCCTATATATAGAAAGGAGGTCTTGTCATTTGCATCATCCAAGAATTGTTCATTTGTGTAATGTAAAGGAGGTTGCCCCCTCGACGAGGCTTATTTCTAAGGCGTTTATCTATCTTTTTGTGAGCTGGTTTCATAACATCCCTTCTTTGCTATTCCTAGAAGTTGAGTTGCGACATTTGTCCTCATGAATAATATCCAAAACATTATTTTTTCTCCGTCAAATGTCCCCACGTTTCAACAATGGTTGACCTTGATTTTTTATACCAATAGTATTTCTAACTTATGCTGTGCGATGGAAAGAAAACATCAATGTTTGGTTATAGCGCTGAATGTGTTTAATACAATGAACATGAAATCAACAACGATGGGTTATAGCGCTGAAGCCTGAACCAGAGTTTTAACACTTTATTTGTCCAACACTGATATGTTCTATTGGTGCCGGTAGGACCCAATGAGGGTACCCTGCACTGGTGGGTACAAGCAACACACCGGATCCATTTACAAGCCAGGTTTTAAGGTAGGTATTAATTGGGGAAGAATTTCTCTTGTGAACAAATGGACTGGAATTCAACGAATACAAACAGAGAAAGACTTTCATTTGTATTGTAAAAAACCAAAAATCACACGAACTGTAGTTTAAATATCAGGATGCGTGTTATGGTCGAGGAAACATTTTTAAACCGGGTCTTAGGCGGATTCAAGCTAATTTGGATCCGATCCGGAGATCCACGAATCTAGCCCCCCAAGGCGGACGGATCCAGTAACATAGGTTTGGAGGTCTTTTTTCCCCTTTGATTAGAACTTTTTGTTAGTTTTTGTAGCATTATATGTGTTCTAGCCTTGAAATTTGGTGGGGAGGCTAGAATCCATGAGATAAATCCATAAATCGTTTATGGAAATTTCACCTAGAAATGACTTAATTAGATTATTAACCAATTTTTTTTAATGTTTGCTAAGTCTAAACTTAGGAAAACTGGTTAATTAATCAATGTTAATTATGTTAAGGCGTGAATCATCTAGAAACTCACACAGATCGAACCAGAGATGATCCTAGCCATTGATTAAGTTTTAATCTTTAACGTTGGTGCTCCAACAGTGGATTATAAGAAGTCGATGTGGTGATGGAGAGATCATCCAATGCAAATACTTAGTTGCCCAGGCAGTTTGATTTTCTCTGAAGTAGCAACTCATCAGAGAAGATAAAGCTATAGGGTGAGTAGCAGGTGGAAGAGGAGGGCAACAACATTTCGGGAGGAAGATTTCCAGTTCCCGGGAGAGGCAAAGGAAGGAAGGCCGAAATTTCCAGAGGGCCAGCGTAAGCTTTGTGCTGAGAGTGACGCAGGGAGTTCAACGCAAAGGCTAGGAAGGCAGCTTCGGAGGCCAAGAGTAGTTGTGGGGTGAGAGAAAATTCTCACAATATTTTTGACAATATTTTCCTCGGATTAGATTGCTAGTTGGGCATCTAAATTATTGTATTCAGAATTGCTGCTGAAGATTAATAATAAAACCCTCATCTGCTGCACCGGTTTTCCCGCATTGAGTTTTTCCGGGGACAATTGTCCAAAAATAATTGTGTCAAAATTGTTGTGCACTAGAATTTCTCAGTTTCCAGTGTTTTATTTTCTGCACTACTTTTATGGTGAAAATTGCAGTTGTGATTTTATTCGTTGTTTGTCGTAGCAAATAAATTGCATAATTAAATTTTCAGCTAGAAGACTAATTTTCAGTAGCTGCAATAGATAAAATTACACACTTTTGGGGGTAAGGACACATTATATAATTTATTTTCACATATTTAGGGGCATATATAACATTTTGAAATATCTGGGGGTAAATACACATTGTTCAAGGTCCTCTACACATATTTGGAGGTGTGTTTCTTGGAGGAGGGATTTTGGGCGAGAACACTTTGTTCAAGGCATTATCTACATGTTTGAAGGAAATATCATTTTAGGAGGAGATACCATGTGGCATTATTGACATGGCCAAACCCTCAAATGAATAATAAATGCATGTTTTAAAATGATATCATGAAATAGAAAGATGTCAAGTGGCAACATGGACATTTTATTCAATCAAAAGACAAACTCAAGGAAGATTTTAGGGCCTTCTAAAATGAAATATTATTTTATGAATTAGGGTCTCAGTCAAAGGATATAAAAAGAGGAGAGATTCATTTGCTATAGGCATGGTTGAAGTTGGGAGTTCCCCTCCAAGCTTAGTTGAATATCTTCTGGGAGGAAGAAGTCAAGGAACAAACTCAATACGAAGTTTTTTTATGTCTCTTTTCTTTTGATGGATGATTAGGTTTTATGGAAGGATTGCCATGACTTTTACTGCTGAAATAATATTTGGAGAAGGTCAAGGTTGTAACATAAGAAAATATTAGGGTAGAGGCTGTAAACTCTCTCTAAGCCTTGATGTAATCATGAATTATTGAAGGATATTTACTTCTGTAATTCTCTAGTTAGGGCCGTTCACCTTGTTTTTGATCTTGTTGTGCAATCAGATTTGAAGAATAAAGTGTTGTGGGGTATTTGTTGAATAAGAAGTCTGTCTTACTTTCTCTACTTCATCTTGGTTTTCTTAGTATGGCTGTTCTTTCTTTGTTCAATGGTTGCATGTTACTCTTGGCTATAATTTCATGGTTGTGAATCTTGTTATGGTGCATCTTGTACAAGGGCTGTCACATATTCCTACATAATTTGAAGATTTGTTTTGGACTAATTATGCACATTAGTGAATGGCTTAAATATGTATTATCAATAACATTCAAACACTTTTGCCCTTTGATCTTGACTCCATCACCCAATTGGATAGACACTGGTCTTGGTAGTCCACCGTTCCTTTATTTCTAAAGAATGTCTTAAAACATTCTTTTCCATGGACCCCCCCCTTCTGTCATAAAAGAATTGGCTTAAAATGAGAGGAAGTGTTGTTATGGTGATTATGGGCGACTTTCCCATGTGCCTCCGGGGTTGCACTTCGTTGAGGGACTTGAATATATTTCTGTAGGCACAAGAGGTTGCAGGGTGAAGATGAATGTCCCAGTGCTTTTATTGCCTGCAAAATCCTAGGAAAGCCATTTAGCAACATATGTCTAGGCTTCCAAATGCTCTCGAGGACAATTGAACCTTGGATATTAAAAAGATGTGGAGTAACAATAATGTCATGTAGATCAAATTGACCTTGAATTTTGATGTTGTGGCTCGCTTGCATGATCTTTTGAACAAGTAAACACTTCCACGGGTCTTCTCTCACAATACTACTAACTGCCGATTTTGCTGTGAGCAAAAATGTCAGTAAGTCCCAAACCACCCTCTGATGTTTGTATGATGCAAAAATGCCAGGGGACCATGGTAAGATGTTGTTCTCCTTCATAATTTGGCCAAGGAAATGATCTTAATATCTTCTCCAATTTAGCAAATTGAGTCTGGTTCGAAAACCAAAAATAAACATAATATACACGTCTCGCTTGTAGGATCTTGAAAATAAGTCAATAACAATAAGCATTTTTCCCATAAAAAAGAATCGTTATAATCATGCTTATGAATCTACATTTTGCTGTCCCAAAGGGACTGGACAAAACACTTCAGAAGCTGACCTTTACCTTGCTGAGACCGACCTTTTTCTTTACAAAAAGCCAGACTTAACCTTCACATAAACATGCTATAATGCTGCTTGCACTGACCAAAACTGAATACTTACTAGCCTTAACAAAACTGTCCAAGAACCCAATAAAATTAAGCTTACCAACAAATTGTCATAGATGAAGTTTAAATTGTAATTTTTCCAGGTCCCATTTCCACATGGAAGAAGAGGATAGCCCAATTTTGGAAGGTGTTCTTAGATATCTCACAATTTCCCCTTGGTAAAACCGTAAACATGCTTCCAAGCCCAAGGTATCCAATATGGAAGATCTTTGGTACCAACAATCTAGGATTCAACTTTATGGTCATTATTGACTGCACCTTTAGCAATACAGTAAGTTTGAGGACAAGACAAAGTGGTCCCTACTAAACCAAGATTAAGGCACGTTCTGCATATGGAATCATCTACAAAATAATTGTTAAGTACTTCCCTATATGCAATTATTCTAATGTCGTTGATATGGCCCTGTGTATTAGTTTCTTCAAATAAATATCCAAGTGCATCAATTTACCAATACTTATACAAATAAGGGGTCAAGGGGCAACCCTGCTTAATGGAGTGATGGAGAGTAATGTGGTTTGATAACATACTATTTACTGCAACCAAAGTCTGGCCTTTTGCGAAAAGAGCGCAAACTATACTTGTGAAGCAGGTTCCAAACACTTTTAGGTAATGCACATACACAATAGTAGAATACTTGCATAGAGAGAAGAGAGACAAAATGAGAAAGAATTTTACTTGGTTATTATTCTTAATTGTAAATGTCAATATTTAATGTCTTACGAGAAATACAAGTTCTCTACTACAAGTCTTATAGGACCACATTAAGCGATGACTAACATAATTACTACTCAATATTATTTACGAGTTGACTTGATTCACTTAAAGTCTTAAACCACATAATTTTATTTAATGACTATTAAATGGTTAACACATTGTCATGTATTTTAAAATAGTTCTCCCTTAATGGTCATATGGAAAACAAATTCCTATCCCGTACCACAAAACTTAACTTGATGAGATTTAGTGTAGTTGACAATAATGAACATGCATTATATTAGCTCCACCCTAGGAAAGATAGTTCCTGTGTAGTAGCCATTAGCGCTTTCCTCCTCATCCTTATTTTCTTTCTCATCAACTGAGATTCTACAACGTTTGAACTAAGAAACAAGTCAGCAGGCAAGAAGCCAACAACATGCTGAACATATGGCTTACCTTTTCTTTCTAGCTTTTCAGCTTCACCTCCATAACTAGACTCCAGAAGTCTACGTCATCATCAAAACCAATAACATTTGATGTTTTTTTTTAAGCATTCTTTGCAGTGTGCACATATTACCTTATGTGCTACTTCTACATCACACGATGACTGCCCAACATTCTTCACTTGTCATACATCAAAATCAACTGATGTTTTAGCTTCAAACCAACCTACATCAACCTGATTCAGATCTGAACTTCCATCAATTTTCACGTCCATGTTCACAGTGACTCCTGAAGTTATAATCTTTCTGCTCTTTCCTTCTTTCATCAAGCATCTCCCTGCTTTGAACACAACTCCTACGTGCAGACTTTTCCCTCTGAGCTGACACATGGATTGATTCCAGGAGGTCCCAGAGTCTAACTCACTTGATACAGAGTATTGGCCCTCTAGGTTCATTCGGGCAACTAGTCTTCCATGTGGAGCTTCTTCCCTGAGCCTCCAATGTTAGGAGAGAGTGGCCTTCTAAGTACAGGTCTTCCCTTGGGATTACATCATTACACAGCTAGCCCCTCCTCGCCCGAGTATTCTCTAGATGGCATCCTAATTAAACTTTAATTTGAGACAAAAAAGCCCATAGTAATTCAAATAAAACTTGTTAAAGTATAATGGACAAAAGCAGACTCTAATTATATGTAGTAGAGCCTTTTATACTGAAAGAGACCTTAATTAAGACTACTTATTAATGCTGCACGGAGTAGCTACTGTTTACCTATACTAGAAATTTTGAGTTTGATGCAGCTGTGTATGACTACAACTAGCATAAGCCTGTCTTAACCTTGTATCTATCAAGTGCAAAGAAGGATCAAAATCGTGGAGGTGCAAACCTCAATTATTTTTCACCCAAAAACTATTTAAGTACATTGAGGTTTGTACCTCGAGGGTTTTGATCCCTCTCGGTACTTAATAAATCCATGGTTAAGATGGATATATGTTAGTATAGCAATGTGTGTTAGAAATATAAAATGCTTAATTTTATGTATTTGTGCTTGGATAAATTTCCATTTTAATATAGTAGCCATTAATGGTCAACCTTCTAAAATTGTACCTTTGTTATTTCTAATTTCTTTTTCTTTTACCTGTTTGACCTATAGTCAAATACCTAAATTATAGTGTTTCTTGTCATTTTAGACAAGAAAGCAGAGTTGGAAAACAATGATTTGGAAAACTTTGAATAGTATTGCAGATCACGACTGAAAAAGAAACCATGAGACATTTTGAGAATGCTCAAGTATAGACTGCCTTGAAGCTTCTTAAATTACTCAAAGTTTCAAATGGGACTATCCTCTTAAATTGCCGTCTTTATTCAAACTCTGAAAATTTTGACATGTTAAATATGTTTTTATTGCTATTATAATACAGTATTTTATACTTTGGGCAGATGCACGTCTTTTATGGCTTGTTATAAATTTTTAGGTAATGTAGTTTACTATTTCTTTTTGTCGGCATAGTTTATAATGTAGTTTTGTCCAACATTTTTTTCAACATAATGTGGGGGTTTGCTATGCTTTGAATAAGAAAGCAGATATAATTTTGAAAAACAACCACAACACATGTTAGTGTGTAGCTGGTTTATTATGATTATATGTAGCTGTCTTTCTGTCTTTAGTAAGTTTTCTACTAGCTTTATGCCAAATTATTTCGTGTTTGCAGGTAGAGCAGTTGCACAAAATATTTAAGCTCTGTGGTTCACCATCAGAGGAGTATTGGAAAAAGTCCAAGTTGCCACATGCAACTATTTTCAAGCCACAACAGCCATATAAACGTTGTATACGAGAGACTTTTAAAGATTTTCCATCATCTTCCTTATCACTTATTGAAACTATTCTGTCAATTGATCCAGCAGATCGTGGTACTGCTTCTGCCGCATTGAAGAATGAAGTAAGTACCTCTTCTGGGAGTTGCTCTGATTATTCTCATCTGTCGAACTTAGGTTTGACAGAGGATTTCTGAAAATAATGCTTAATGTTTGGGCTTGTTTATTGTCTTTCTGTTAAGCACCTTATATAGTTTTGGTGGGTTTTTGTAGATGCATACCATGAGTTCTGTAGCTTTTCCTTTTAGTCTTGCTTGCACCCAAACCTATTCCTGGAAGTCATTGATAGTACACGTGGATTTAGAAATTTCTTTGAAATTACAGTCAAAGGTTGGTTTCTCATGTAGAGTAGTAGAGTGGCATGTATATGGTCAGAGCAGGTCTACACCTATAAACAATGGGGTGTGTTACAGCAAAATCTAGCACCGCCATATGATGTAAAGTCCCAAGCATCAAGGAGCTAGTCTTGTGCAACTCAAAAAGGCGACACATTGTCACCACAATAGACCTTCCTTTCACTTTTGGTTGGCTCTTCTCCAACTCAAAGGTGGCTTTCCCTAAAGATAGGATTGCTAAGGCTATAGGGTGGAGGCTCAAGTTGATTTATTGAAGAGTGACCCTAAGTGAAATGAATGGTTGTAGTATAGATGGATGAGTGGTGTGAGAACAAAAGACGAAGGAAGAATCCAAGACCAGGTGCCTAATCAAACCTCGGGGAAAATGGAGTCAAAGAAGTATGAATCAAAGAGGGCAAATGCATGAAAATGTAAGGAAATAAGGGCTGCTATGCATGCCACAAATCAGCCTTGACTTGCTGAAATCTATTGTGGAAAATTAAGGTGTTTCCATAATATTGCTAGAAGGTGATGCCATATCATGCTAGCAGCAACTAGGCTTGTTAGATGTAAGCTTCATACAACAGCAATAGCAATAAGAGGGATCAAATCCTCACACTACAGTATCCAAATGGAACATGGTTCATTATAGGCCCATCACAACAAAATTACAAGGGTTATGGGAACATTACAATCACAAGGCCTCACATAAAAGGATGCCATACCTCCAATCTTCCATAACACTTCAATTATAAGATGTACAAATTTAGTCCAAAGTGATAGCTCCTCATTCTCCAAACCCTTAATGACTATTACAATGGAGAGAAAGTTCCTCTTTATAGAGGGAGTCTCTTCCCCCATATGATTAAAATATTATTTAATAACTAACTCCGTGACAAGTCAAAGAAATAATAAAAAACGGATTAGTTAGATCCCTCCTCAATTCATCGTTGACCACGCCAAGTGATATGGACATAAACTTCCCCAAGGGAGCTCACCCTCATCCAAAAATAGGAAGAATTCAGGAAAAATACAATGAATATCTTCAAGAGAGAGCAGACTACCAAAAATAGGCATGATAACCAAGTTGAAAATTATTAATGACAATCTTGTGCCTTGTGACCTAGTGCAATTCATCCAAATTTGAACTTGTGACCTCTTGGCAAACTACTCCTTGAAACAATCACTTCAAACCGGTTGAGCTAACCCCTTGGAATTTTAAAACCACACACACACACATGTATACTTATTTCCCCCCTTCCCATCTCATGTTCAAGGATCTAATTGTCTTATGTCAGACACTCGTGTTTGCATGTCCTCATGTCCCATTGTCATGTTACTTAGGTTTCCACCCCATTGAAGTTTGATAAGTCAAATTCAGTGACTCATCGACCATCCTTCTCCATAAGGTTATTGTTTTCTCTGCATCATTTATTGTGCATATATTAGCTAGGTGGAACATGTGACCATTTAAATTAAGAAAATTTCAAACCAAACGCTGGGTGGAATTAGACACCCCCCCCAACCAATAACCACCATGGCTACTTAAGGAAAAATAATTGTTGCTATGCCTCCACTTTGTTCAACATGATTTTTCAAGAAAGCCATGGCTTGTGCCAGATTTTATTTGAGGTATTCCTCAACAAATAATTATTGATTTTATTTGTTAGTAGATGCTTTCTCTTATCACTGTGTGACAAGTATGCCCTTACCTAATCTAGGAGTACTACAATCAAGTGTATTAGACTTACAATGCTAAAGGAAGAACCCTTTGGCTAAGAAGCCATGAGTGGGGGTTATCTATTCCATTAAAGTTGTCCAAGAAAATAAATAAATGTTGCCGTGTTTTCCCTTCTTTTGATAATGATTTGTCAAGAAAGTTGTGGCTTGTGGCTAGATTGCATTTAAGGTAGTCTTGAATAAAAAAAATCAACTTTATTTGTTTGTAGATGATTTCTCTTATCACAATATTTAAAGCATGCTCTTCCCTATTATGGAAGTATTTCAGTGTAGATATACAACACTCAAGGAAGAACCCTTCAACTAAGAAGCGACAAGTGGGGGTTATCTATTCCACCAAAGTCATTTGGGACTTGTACTTGGGCATGCCCTTGCTCAATCTAGGAGTAGTACAATAAAGTGTAGTTTGTTAAGTTTCCTTAACACCAACACCTTGTTAATTACTTAGATTAGATCCATTGAATAATAACATGGTTGAGATTTAACACAAATAAAGAAACAATAGAAGCAAATTAAATTACATTCTCACAATCACAAGCACATAGATATCTGCCCTTCAAATCAATTCTTCATTTAAATTTTTTAGAACTTCCATGAGCTCCCTTCTTGGGATAATGGCCCACTAAGGAAAATACATACAACAAGAACCTAGAACTCATACAGCTGATCAAACCCCTTATAGATCTTGTTGGATAATCTGGATCTCCCTTGCTACACCTTGCACCTTCTTTGAACTTGGCACATTTGAATGGAAGTCCTTCTCCACCCAATCACTAAGATGTCCTTCTCCCAATAACTTATGCTCAAGATGTCTTGTGTGTCTTCTCCCTTAGCATAACCTTCCTTCTATAAGTTTGAGTTATTGACTGAATCAACAACCCTAATCTCCAAAGTGATTGATGGTTTAGATCTCAACATGACTTGAGATTGATGGTTGAGATTCATTTAATTCAGTAATGCAAAAACCTTTGCATTTCATTACATTAGCTCACTTTATCTTATAACAAGGAATTACTTTAATACTTAAATTGCTAAGGTTAAGGGTGAATTAGGCAACTTCCACATGTTGAAATTTGAATGCAAGTAGAATTTCTAATCATGATAGTTACTTGTGGCTGATGTATTTGTTTCCTTCTAGCAATTATTTTATTCAATTGTGTCATCAAGCAATTAATAATTCAAAAATATAAGTAGAGATCACAGTGCACAAAAGACAAGACGCTAGAGATTAGGCTAGAGACCAAGGCAAATCCCACAAGGGGAAAGCCCATCAATTCGTTCCTTATAGAATCAGATCAAAATGGGAGATATCCAAGTAATAGACACACTGACCAATAGAACCATGACAACTAATCCCTCAAATGCCAAGTCACCCCCCAAACAAATGTCCACATGAAGCCTGTCAAGATGCATATATCTGTCCATAAGTTTACTTGCTAGATTCTGTCCAAAAATAGTTTGCATACCATAGAAAATTGTGCCTCAGGATGCTTTTATAATCACAGAAGAATGTTGCCACAAATAGCTTGGATCTTCGGAAGAATGGTGCCTTAGAAAGCTCAGATATATGCCTAAAAAAGTCTTGGATATATGCCTCGGGAATCTCGGATATGTTCCTCAGAAAGTTCAGATATATGTGCCCTAAGAATGTCACTTTCGTGCCTCAGAAAGCTCGCTCTCATGCCTCAGAAAAGATGCTACGAAATCCATTCTTGATGGAAACGAATCACCTCTATTTATAGTTGTTCGTTCATGTGAAGAGGCATGTCTCTTGGGAAGACCGACTTGATCCTTGGAGGGCCGACTTGGTAAATTGGAGGGACAAATGACACTGTTAGAAATTCAAATTTTCTTCATTTACAAGGGTCACAAAGAACATGCCCTTTTACATTTTCTTTTGACCAAAACAAAGCATGGAGAATATGCTAGAAAATAATAATAATTTTCTATTGCTTTTACATAAAATACATATTGATATAAGTATAATGACAATTAAGAAGACTGACCCTAGCTACAATTTCAACACCACATGCCTAGACACTTAGGCCTGTGCAGAAGTACCTACATGAGTTACAAACACGACTAGAATTTTAACATAAACAAAATAAACAACAAAAGCAAGATTGAACACCAATCTCACAATCACATGCACACGAGGATTTTTGCCCTTCAAAATTGGTTATTCATTCATTAAATTTTAGAGCTTACAAGGGCTCCCTTCCTAGGATAATGGCTGTTAGGCCAGGATGTAACTCCACAACGCGAATTGTGTTTTTTCATTAAGATTGCTCATGCATATATACATGGAGGGAGAGACTCTTGGGCTTCATATTCCTAATCTCCTTATTTTCTATTTACATTATTTACATGAATTTCCTAATCCTAAAGATTAGGTGTCAACATTCCCCCCCTTAATCTGAAGGGATGTTGGTGAGTCCAAGCATCATTCTGAATCTTTTGAACTTTTCTCTTCCAAGCGCTTTGGTGAAGATGTCTGCAATCTGCTCATTTGTGGAACAATGGTGTAAATGGATTGTCTTGGCCTCAACACGACGTCAAATCAGATGGTATTTTGTATTGATATGTTTCGTTCGATCATGGAACTTTGGGTTCTTTGCCAACTTTATTGCAGAAGTGTTGTCAATCATGAGAGGAGTTGAATGCATTTGTTTCTCCTGCAAATCTTCCAAAATTTTCCTGAGCCACACAATTTCCTTTGTTGCTTTAGCTGCTACCACATATTCTGCCTCAATTGTGGAATCTGCTGGTACTAATTGTTTGTGTGATCTAGGAGATAACTCCTGATCCAAGACTCATAGCATAACCTGAAGTAGATACCCCAGTTTCTTTGTCTCCATCGAAGTCCGAATCAGAGTATCCAATCAAGATGAAGTCACCCACCTGTGTATACTTGAGTCCAAAGTCTTGAGTTCCCTTCAAGAACTTTAGAAATCTTTTTGCAGCAGAGCAATGTCCCTCACAAGGCTTTTCCATAAACCGGGAGAGGATTCCAACAACAAATGAAATGTCCGGTCTGGTAGTAGTTAGGTAGTTGAGACTTCTTACAAGCTGTTTGTACTTTGTTGCATCCTCAAATTCTTTTCCTTCAAATGATGTGAGCTTCAAGTTCTGTTCCATTGGAGTAGTCAAAGGATTGCACTCAACCATGCCAAACCTGTTCAATAGATCTCCATTGTACTTCTTCTGAGAGAGGAATGTAAACTTCAGATGTTGAGTTATTTCAATACCAAGATAGTAGTGAACATAGCCCAAGTCAGTCATTTCAAAACCTTTCCTCAATTTCTTTTTTATGGATGCAATGTAGCTTTCATTGTTCCCTGTGATCAAAAGATAATCTACATACACCACAAGATATACATCTGTTTTGCCAAATTTCTTGACAAACAAAGTTGCATCATCAAGATCATAATGTTTAAAGTTGAGTTTCATAAGATGCTCAGTTAAATTTTCATACCAAGCTCGTAGTGCTTGCTTGAGGCCATACAAGGATTTCACAAGTTTGCATACTTTGTGTTCTTGGCCCTTCATAACAAATCCTTCTGGCTTGGACATAAAAACATTCTCTTTCAGATCTCCTTTCAAGAAAGCAATTTTTACATCCATTTGATGGACATTCCAACCGTTCTGAGCTGCCAAGGCAAAGAGTCTCCAGATGGTAGCCCATTTTGTTGTGGGGGAAAAAGTCTCCTCATAATCGACCCCTTCCTTCTGTGCAAAACCTTTTACCACAAGCCTGGCTTTGTGCTTGTCAAGTAAGCCATCAACTGTATACTTGTTCTTGTAGACCCACTTGGAGCCAATTGGTTTGGTTCCCAATGGAGGATCAACCAGCTTCTAAGTGCCCTTCTTTATCAAGGCATCATATTCGTTCTGCATTACTTCTTTCCATTCATCATGTGAAGTGGCTTCTTTGAAGGAAGTTGGTTCAAAATTTGTAGACATATTCAGTTCACAATCATAAGAAACATCCATATCAACAGGTGAATCAGAATCGTCTACATCACCTCCATTTTGCCTGGTTGAATTTCTTGTTTCTGTGTTTCCAACCTCATTACGACGAACACTTTCGAGTGTCTTTGTCAGCCATTTTGGAGTACCTTTCTGAGATGGCCCAGGTTGCTCAGTTGATGGAGTTGGGGCTGAATCAAGATTTAGTCTCCCAATTTTGTCAATCACCTCACTCAAAGTGTCATCAGTGGCTAGAGCTTCATGTGGAGGAGAGAGTGCTTTAGAAGAAGATTCCACAGATTGATCTAGTATAGGAAACCCACTTCAAGATGTGGAATCTGATTATCAAATTCTTGAAACAACTTTGCATGTTTGAATCTATCCAAGCAATCAAGTTGCTACTCAACAACATTGTTAGCCTTGGAAGATTCAAGAAAGATCACATCTCTAGATACAACAAACTTCTTATTAACTTTATCATAGAGACGGTACGCTTTGGAGGTATTTGAATACCCCAAGAAGATACACTTATGACTCCTTGCACCAAGTTTGTTTCTTTGTTCCTTAGGTATCAAGGCATAACAGGTGGAACCAAAGACCTTGAGATGCTTTATCGAAGGAATGTGGCCATACCACATTTCATAAGGAGTCTTGTTTCTAATAGCATTAGATGGGCACCTATTCTTTACATACACAACACATAGTACCGCATCAGCCCAAAACATCAATTTTACATTCTCGAAAAACATCATGGAACATACCATATTTAAGATTGTTCTGTTCATTATTTCAGCTATTCAATTTTGTTGGGGATTATAAGGCACAATTGTTTGATGTTTGATCCCATGCTGGTGAAGATAGTTTTCAAATTCATTTGAAGTGTAGTCTTTTCCATTATCTGTGTGAATAGTGCCAATATGAGATTGTGCATCACTTTCAATCCATTCATGAAAGTTCTTGAATGTTTGAAAAGCATCAAATTTGTTCTTCAATAAATAAAACCAACACATTCCAGTGTAGTCATCACTAAATGTCATTATATATTTATTTCCATTTGCAGAGGGAACAGGGATTGGGTCACATAAGTCTGAACAGATAAGTTCAAGTTTTCTATGTGCTCTGGAACGTGAATCATGAAAACACTGTTTGCTGTGCTTTCCTAAGATACAAGCATCACATTGCTTAAGTTTCCTAGAATTTGTAGGCAAACCAGTAACACCACTTTTCTTCAACATACGAAGGCTGACATAATTCAAGTGTCCAAATCTAGCATGCCATAAAAGACTTGATGGAAATGTACCTTCATCATAATGAGAACTGTATGAGAAGTTTTGTGCACGAGCAGAGGTACCTTGCAGCTTCAGAAGTCTTTCTTCTTCTTTCCCCGTCATGACAAGTGAGTGATCTGATGCTTTTCTGACCTCGACCTTGCCATCAAATATATGAATGGAGTGTCCTTGTTGGCGGATGTGGACCAAAGACAACAAGTTTCTCCTCAACTCCGGGAGGTATAGAACATCATGTAGAAGAAAGTCTGGAAGACCAAGCAATTTGAGCCTGATGGTGCCAACCCTGATGGCTTGAGTTTTGACTTATCTACAAATATACTACTCCATCAACATTGTCAGTGAATTCTTCAAAAAAATCTCTCCTAAAAGTCATGTGGCAAGTTGCTCCTGAATCAAGCAACCAATCATCTTTCCATGAAGCAAGTGAAGCATTGAACAAGTCTTCATTTACTCCAATATTGCAATGTGCCACAACATAATGAGCGGATTCAGGTGGTTTATCTTTCTCTTTGTCATGGGTTTTACCTTTGGCTTCATTTCTTTCCTGCTCAATTCTGTCCCAAGGCAACTTACATGTGGATGCATCATGTCCATCTCTATTGCAACGTATGCAATGAAGATCAAACTTTTCTCCTTAGAATTGTCTGCCCCCCCTGCCTCTAAAATTCCATCTTCCTCTACTGTTGGCATTATGACTAAAGTGTTGTCCTTGATGGCAACCCATTCAGGTGACAGGTCACTGTTCTTCAAGTCAGCAGCAGAAGTTGATGATCAGCTCTCAAATATTGAAGGAAATAAGGAGGACGCAGGTATACCTTACAGAAAGTGCGTACCCGCAGGTACACCATGCAGAAGCCGCGTCCAGAGACGCAGGCCAGCCGTTCAGGAGGTGCGTGCACCCAGTGCACACATTTTAAGGCAGAGAAAAGCACACGTGGGGGTTTCTTGTGTTTTAGTCTTGGTATCTAGCCGACGGTATTGTGTTATTGTGGTGTCGGCTCGTGGTATAGTTCCATGATTTGAGGAGGAGCTTGCCTATATAAAGCAAAGGAGATCATTTGGTTTAGGCATGTCTTTGGTTGAATATCTTATTGGGTGAGATCTGGTCTAGATCTAAAAGGCGAATCTACTGAAGGACTGAGATCCCTTTGACTCAAGATCAGATCTGTAGATCTGACTGTTTGGGTTACACTTAAAGTCTTGAAATCATTCATACCCGAAGGGACGCAGGTACAGTGAAAGGAAAGCGCGCCGGGACGCAGTGCAGAATCTGGAGATCTGCGTGGGGACGCAGGGCAGACGAAGTTCAGGTGCGTCTGGGACGCAGTTCAGTGACTGGAGATCTGCGTGGGGACGCAGAGCGATCAAGGTTCAGGTGCGTCTCTGAAGCAAAAGGACGCGGCGCGATAGTGTTTTTGGGTGCGTCCCTGTAGCAGAAGGACGCGGCGCGATAGTGTTTTTGGGTGCGTCCCTGTAGCAGAAGGACGCGGCGCGATAGTGTTTTTGGGTGCGTCCCTGTAGCAGAAGGACGCGGCGCGATAGTGTTTTTGGGTGCGTCCCTGTAGCAGAAGGACGCGGCGCGATAGTGTTTTTGGGTGCGTCCCTGTAGCAGAAAGACGCGGCGCGATAGTGTTTCTGGATGCGTCCCTGAAGCAACAGAACGCAGAGCAGTTAAAGGAACAGTGCGTGGGCACGCAGCGCAGCAGAAGGATATCTGCGTGTGGACGCAGGGGAGCAGAAGGTTAACTGCGTCTGGTCGCAGGCCACAGAAGGAAAAACTGCGTCTCTGTCTTAAGATATTCTATTGATTGAATTTCTCTGTTGATAAGGTGTTCTGGGTTACTTCTGTTCAGTGTTGCGGGGGAGCGCCCCCCCCCCCCCCCCCCCCCCCCCCCCCTTCGAACCCGCTCCGGGCGGGAGCGCGCTCCCCAAATCGCTCTCGGACGGGAGCGATTTTCGGGAGCGCGCTCCCGTAAAAAATTTTGCGCTCCCTGGTCTATGAGGGAGCGCTTCAGGGAGCGATCGCTCCCGCGCTCCCGGAGCGCTTTTTAATGCCCGGGAGCGATCGAGGAGCGATCGCTCCCTGATCGCTCCCGGAGCGCTTTTTAATGCCCGGGAGCGATCGGGGAGCGATCGCTCCCTGATCGCTCCCGGGCATTAAAAAACGCTCCGGGAGCGAATTTTAAAAAACCGGGAGCGGTTCGGCGGAAAAAAATTCCGCCGTACCCGAAAAAACAAAAAAATTTAACTAATTTTTTTTGGTTTATAAGCCCAATGGGCCAAAAAAAAATCATTTCAATGAGATTGAGCTTGAGCTTGAGAGCTGAGGAAGAGCAAAGGAGCAAGGAGCAAGAGCTGAGGAGCAAGGAGCCAGAGCTGAGGAGCGAGGAGCAAGTGCCAAGGAGCGAGGAGCAAGCTTGCAGAGGTAAGTAACTTAATCATTTAGTTAGTTTAGTTGGTTAGGTAGTTAGTTTGTTTAGTTTAATTTCCCTGTTTGAGTTTAAAGATCATTAATTTAAATTAAATTAATAAATTAAATGAATTAATCCCAATAAACTAAATTAATTTGCAGATTCAAGACTCAAACCCTACAAACATCAAACACGATGGACCTGGGGATTTTTATTGGCATTTTCCTCTTCCTGGTCCCTTTTCTGGTTATTATGGTGGTGGAGAGTAGGAAACGGAGGGGGCCTGAAACTGAAGAGGCGGATGAAGAAGCCGGAGGAAGTCAAATAGGTGAAAACCCCAGTGAGGAGGATGTGGAGGAGGGTGAACATGAGGGTCAAAAAACTAAACAAGACCAAACTCCATTGTGGAAATATGTTCAGAGGGCTGAAACAGGGAGAGGGGGTGGAACCACTAAATTTCATTGCCCCCATTGCAACACTGATTACACAGGCTCATACACCCGTGCTAGAAGACACCTTTGCGGGAAAAGGGCATGGGATGGAGAGAAACAAATAGGAATCAGAACTTGCAACGCGGTGTCAACAACAGATAGAGCCAAATACATAAAGGAAGAGGAGGACGCCCAATACAAAGCAAAAAGATCAAGGGGTTTCTTTGAAAGCTCACAAAGAACTCCTTCAGCATCCTCCCAAGGCAGTGGATATGGACATGGAGGCTCAGGGTCATCTTCTTTACGCCGTAGAACCATATCAGATTTCCTTGATGAGGGGTGTAGGAATGATGTGGATTCAAAAATTTACAGGTTCCTCTATGCAAATGGGATACCATTCAATGTTCTACGCTCACCTTATTGGCACGAAATGGTTTCTGCCATAAATGATGCCCCTAAAGGATACAAGAGCCCTGGGTATGACAAGGCAAGAACTGTTGGCCTTGATCATGAAAAAGCAAAAATATCACATTCTTTGAATAAAATGACAAGTTCTTGGACTGACAATGGGGTGTCCATTGTATCTGATGGATGGACAAATGTAAAAGGCAAGCCATTGATAAGTGTTCTTGCTGTGTCCCGAAGTGGTCCCATTTTTCTAGCTGCACATGATTACTCAGACAAGTTCAAGACCGCTATCAACATTGCAGAAGCATTGCTTGAAACAATTGAGCGTATTGGCCCATACAATGTCATCCAAGTCATCACTGATAATGCTCCTAATTGTAAGGCAGCGGGAGCAATTATTGAGGATAGATACCCGAACATATTTTGGTCTGGATGTTTGGTTCACACATTGAACCTTCTGTTGCATGATATTGTCAAAAACAAAAATGAACAATACCAATGGATTGGTGATTTGTACAAGAAAGGAAAAAAAATGATAAAATTTATTACAAATCATAGCAATACCCATGGCCTTTTCCGCAGTCACTCGAGATTGGAGTTGCTGAAGATTGCGAGGACTAGATTTGGTAGCTATTACCTCACCTTCAGGCGCCTTTTGAAGGTAAGAGAGGGTTTAGCTAGCATGGTATCAAGTCCAAATTGGCAGGTGTTAAAGGAAAGGGCTACAAATGTAGCTGACATTGCAGGTTTTGAAACGGTGGAGGAGGCCGCTCTTGATGGGCAGTTTTGGACAACTGTGAGACAGGTATTGGATTTCACCAAGCCAATTTATAACATGATTCGGTTTGCAGATACAGACAAACCAGTGATTGGCGAGGTGTATGAGCAAATGGATACCATGTTGGGGGAAATAAAAGACATTGTTAATAACAGAGATCCCGACTTGTACAATCTGATTCACGATTGTGTGTGTGAACGGTGGAAAAGGCTTAACCTTCCACTACATTGCTTGGCGTATATCCTCACGCCAAAATACTACTCAGATTCTTGGTTGGGCAAACCTGCAGCAGGGGGTGGTGTTAGGACCAAACCCCATTTAGATCGAGAGGTAACTAAAGGATATCTGGATGCATTAGAAAAGTTGGTGCCTGACAGGGAGGAATGTGCAGCTGTGCGCCTTGAAATAGGTAGATACTTCACTGGCAGTGGTTTGTATGGTAACTTCCATGCAATGGACGACAAAGATAAATTTGATTCTCTCACATGGTGGGAAACATATGGCGGCGACGGACTTTTGCGAAAATTGGCATTGAAAGTTCTTGCACAGGTTGTAAATTCTTCTTCTGCAGAGAGGTGTTGGAGCACCTACAGTTATATACATAATGTGAAAAGAAACAGGCTCAACGAAAACCGAGCAGAAAGCTTGGTTTATGTGCACTACAATTTGAGGTTGTTGAGCCATTACTGTGATCGGGCTAATGAAGATCCCACATATAAAATTTGGGACAATCACCCTGAGGACGACAATTTGGAGGATGGCATTGTACATATGGAAGAACTAGAAGATGAGCTTGTACGGGATGAAGCTGAAGCAGCTGCAGCAGCCATGCCACCTCCACCTCCACCATCCAGTAGCAGTTCTCGGGGCCCGAGTCTTGTTCCATTGCTGTCGCCACCTCCATCGACACCCTCGCGTGGAGGCTCTAGTTCTGGTCGTCGGTCTGGGCGGGAGACTCCTAGAAGACCACCACGACCTACTTATACTCCTGGAGACTCTCGTGGCAAGGGCCACTTGTAGATTTACAGTTTACTTGTCTTTTTTAGTTTCTATTAGACTTGTCACTTTAGTTTTCATAACTGTTCAGTGTTGAGTTTTGAGTCCTTGACTCTTGACTCTTGACTCTTTCATATCATTATGACATTATGATATTTTTTGTAAACATTATATCACTGTGACAATGAAAATTTGAAGTTTGAAGTTGGGCCTTGGCAATTATAACTCATTGGTAATGATTGTGAATTATGAATATGATGCTTTGTGAAAGACTAAAGTTGTTTCATTTCATCTCATTATTCATGTTTCATTTTATAAATTTTTAACATTTCATATCATGTTAACAGTTAGAAGTTAGGACTTAGAAATATATTCGATATTACTTCTTGTAATGGTTAAACTTGGCTTACAAGTACAACTTGTTACTTTGGTGATCAATGATGATAAATGTTATTGAATTGAATGTTATTTTAATTTATTATTTTACTAAGGTTGATGACGATTATAATTTCTAGATGATTGATGTGATATGGTTCAATGATCAATTTATGTTTTTTTATGTTTTTTATGTCTATTTCATCATTCTACATGTTTTTGTTGACATATATGTATCAAAAATTAAAAAATATAAAAAATATATATATTTTTAAAAAATCGCTCCGGGATTCGCTCCCAAACCGGGAGCTTCTGAAAATGGTCGCTCCCGCTCCCGCTTCCGCTCCCGCTCCCCGCTTCCGCTCCCGCTCCCAAGTAACACTGCTTCTGTTATTGCTGATCTGATATCTGTAGTGAACTGTAACTGTTATGTACTTGTTGATCATCTGATGCTTTATGAAAAGAAGTAGGGGGTTGTAGCTCCCTTCCAGGAGTAGACTGGAAAACGAGAGAGAGAGAGAGAGTTGTAGCTCTCTGCAGGTTGCAGCCTGCGTACTGGTAAAGGACTGCACCAGTACAAAATCATTGTAAAAGAAGTTTCTAATTTGAAAGAAGATAGAGACATATTGCAGCAGGTGGTTTTCACCCACATTGGGTTTCCACCTTACATTTTGTGTTCTTTGGTGTGACTATCTGTTTTTCTTTGTTCATGCTCATTATTTTATGGTACTGACATGCAAAAATAATTCAAAAGATCAAATAAGGAAGATTGATTAAATTGCTAGATAATACTGATTCACCCCCCCTCTCAGTATTATTTCCAACAATTGGTATCAGAGCAGGTCCTTCAGAGAAGCTTGATCGCTTGAAGGTAGATCTTTCATCATGAGCAACTACGAGAGAGAAGCATCAATCAGGCCACCGGTTTTTGATGGGACAAACTTCAATTATTGAAAGGTAAGAGTTACTGCATATCTTCAATCTCTTGGTACAGAAGTTTGGGACATTGTAGAAACAGGCTATGCTTTTCCTTCAGCTACTCCTACAGATCCAGCTGAGAAAAAGAAGTATGAAACAAATGCAAAAGCAGTCAGTACTCTATTAGGAAGTATATCCCAAACTGAATTCATGAAGGTAATGCACTTCAAATCAGCAAAAGAGATATGGGACAAAATGGTCACGAGCTATGAAGGAGATGAACAGGTAAAGCAAGCTAAACTTCAAACTCTCAGGATTCAGTATGAGACTCTCAAGATGTATAATGATGAAAGTGTGGCTAATTATTTTCTTCGGGTAGATGAGATTGTTAATTGTATGAAAAATTTGGGTGAAGAAATAAAAGAGGCTATAGTAGTTGAAAAGATTCTAAGATCATTATCCCCCAAGTTTGAATCTAAAGTATCTGCAATAGAAGAAAAGGAAAATCTCCGGATTCTCACTATGTCTCAACTACATGGAATTCTAACTGCTTATGAAATGAGAAAGGGAGGTCCATCAGACAGAAGGGAAGCTGCTTTCAAGGCATCAGGCAAAGAAGATTACTATGAAGCAAGCCATGTTCCAGAAGAAGAGGAAGAAGAATCAAATTTTGTCAGAAATCTTCAAAGGGGTTCTGGAAGGTTCAGAGGTAAGCTACCTTTCAAATGCTTTGCTTGTGGAAGAGTAGGTCATTATGCTGCAAAATGTCCTTATAAGGATAAAGGAAAGGAACCTGCTAGATGGAACAAGAAACAAAGTGCAAATAAGAAAAGCTACTACACCCATGAAGACAGTGATGGTCTATCAAACAGTGATGAAGATGAACGAGGTAATGAATATAAGTTATTAATGGCATTTGAAGATGATGATTATATGGATGCTATAGATGTGGATAACCTTTATGATGAAATCACTAGACTCAAGAGATGTATAGAAGAAAAGAATGTGATCATTGATACTCTACAATTTCAAATTGATGAAAAGGAAAAACATCTTGAAAAACTAGAAGGAGAAATTGTTGGTCTTAGAAAAGAGATTGAGAAAACAAAAGCTATTAATCTTAAGTTTGTCAAAGGATCTGAAACTTTGGATAAGATTATCAATGTGCAGCGGTCTCCTCTAAACAAAACAGGTCTGGGCTACAATGGAGAAACCTCTCAAGCATCCACCTCAAAGAGTTATCTTGATGTAGCAAGAAGAAATGAGCAAAAGAACAATGAAGATCATCAGGTAAAGCAGGGACGAATTACAAACAGAAACTATCAAGGGCAATCCATCTTAAGGGTGAACCAGCCACAGGTAAAATCTTCTCAATTTGGTCCAAGAATAGATGAAAATAGAAATTACAATCAGTTGGCTGGTAGATTCGATAACCGCAGAAGTTTCTTCAATGGACAATGCTTTTCTTGTCATAACTTTGGTCACAAAGCAGCTCAATGTGTTGCATATAAAACAATCATGACTAGGGAAGCTCAAAAACAAAGAAGTATGACAGGGATTACAAAAAAGACCTATAACAACTTTTCGGTTCTTGAAAATGAAGTCGAATGTTCTATTTGCAATAACTTTGGTCATGAAGAATCTGAATGCAGGAGCAGGTTTCAGCAGAAAAAGGAGCAAGCCTCAAGCACCAAAACATGGAGAATAAAGGAACCTCAAACAGAAAGATGTGGAATAGCATTTTATGCAGAGGGACAGGAAAACTATGGTACATTGACAGTGGATGTTCGAAGCATATGACAGGTGATAAAGAAAAACTTGAATCTTATTCTGCTCTAGAAAAGGGAAAGAAAGTCTCTTTTGGAAATGATACTCCTGCAACTATAAAAGGAAAAGGCATTGCTCAGTTAAAAGAAAAGGTCAAAGCTGGAAATGTTTTGTATGTTGATGGATTGAAGCATAATCTTCTAAGTGTCAGTCAGATGTGTGATCAAAGAACCGAGGTTATTTTCAGATCGAATGGATGTCTTGTTCGTGATCTTGATACAGGTAAAACAGTACTCAAAGGCAAAAGAACTCCAAATAATCTGTACATATTTGAAGAAGGACAACAACAATGCTATCTGAGCAAGGATGAAGAGCACTGGTTATGGCATCGAAGGTTGGGACATCTAAGCTTCTCACAAATAAGGAAAGCATGCAAATATCAGGCAGTTCGCGATCTTCCAGATATCAAAATTCCTGACAACACCATATGCAGATCATGTCAGTTTGGAAAACAAACCAGAACTAACTTTCCAGAGAAAGAAGGATCAGCTAGCATGCCTCTTGAGCTAGTACATACAGATACATGTGGTCCATTCAGGAAAAGAACACCTAGAGGAGAGGAATACTTGATATTATTTATTGACGATTTCTCCAGGTTTGTCTGGTTGGGACTTATGAAGCACAAAGATGAAGCATTCGAAAAATTCAAATCCTATAAAGCCTTGGTTGAAAATGAATCAGGTCACAAAATTAAGTGCCTCAGATCCGACAGAGGTGGGGAATTTACTTCAAATGAATTTTTCGATTTCTGTGATGAACATGGGATAAGGAGAGAATTCTCTACAGCTAGAACTCCTCAGCAAAATGGAGTTGTTGAAAGAATGAACAGAACAATCCAACAAATGGCTCGTGCTATGCTTGATGAATCAGGAACTCCCGCAACTTTCTGGGGTGACGCTGCACATGCTGCGGTTGTTATTCTCAACAAAACAAATGTCCGGGTGAACAACACTCAAACTCCTCATGAGCTTTGGAGTGGCAGGACTCCTTCGGTAAAGCACTTCAAAATCTTTGGGAGCAAATGCTATATCAAGAATACTGATGAGCAGCTTGGCAAACTTGAACCTAGGGCAGATGAAGGCATTCTTCTTGGTTACTCTCCATATAGCAAAGCATACAAGTGCTACAATAAAAGACTTGGCAGAATTGTTGACAGCATTGATGTAGTGGTTGATGAGAAGGGATACATTCCTAGGCAAGTCCATCATGAAGACATCGAAGAAGATGAAGGCTACCCTCAAAGACAGAATGATGAAGAAGAAGAACCTCAAGAAGAGCCAGAGGAGCAAACAAGAATAGAAGAAAAGACTCCATCCAGATATGTTCAGAAGAATCATCCAGAATCTCAGATTGTGGGGCAGAAAGAAGCAGGTGTACAAACAAGAAGAACAGTTGCAGAAGCCTCAAGCTATTTGGCATTACTCTCCTCTACTGAACCACAAAATGTGAAAGAAGCATGCAAAGATGAATGTTGGGTGAAAGCAATGGATGAAGAACTTGAGCAAATCGAAAAGAACAACACTTGGGAGCTGGTTCCTAGACCAAAGGATAAGAATGTTATCGGAACAAAATGGGTCTTCAAAAATAAATTGAATGAAAATGGAGAAGTAATTAGAAACAAAGCCAGACTTGTTTGTAAAGGGTATGCGCAGCAAGAAGGAATAGACTTTGAAGAAACTTTTGCTCCTGTTGCAAGACTTGAGGCCATCCGAATGTTCCTTGCTCTCTCAAGTTTTCAAAACTTCAAAGTATTTCAAATGGACGTGAAATCAACCTTTCTGAATGGAGACTTGGAAGAAGAAGTGTACATTGAACAGCCAGATGGGTTCATTCTTGGAAATGATCCAAATCTTGTATGCAGATTGAAAAAGGCTCTCTATGGTCTCAAACAAGCTCCAAGGGCTTGGTACTACCGGTTGGACAAATATCTTCATCAACAAGGTTTTTCAAAAGGTTCAGCAGATAGCAATCTGTATATAAAAGTTGAAAATGACAAATTGCTAATACTTGTTGTGTATGTAGATGACATTATTTTTGGCAGCAATGAAGAAGCTATGAGTCAAAGCTTTGCCTCGGTCATGCAGAAAGAATTTGAAATGTCCTTGCTAGGAGAACTGACATATTTCCTTGGTTTGCAAATCCAACAAAAAGAAGAAGGAATCTTTTTATCTCAAACCAAGTATCTCAAACAGATTTTGAAGAAATACGGCATGGAAGATGCAAAACCAGTATGTACACCCATGATCACAGGATGTAGTCTTAGTGCAAATGATGGATCTGCAGCAGTACATCAACCAACCTACAGATCTATGATTGGAAGTTTACTATATTTGACAGGTACCCGACCGGACATCATGCATGCAGTTGGAATAGTTGGAAGATTTCAGGCAAATCCGAAGGAGACTCATCTTCAGGCAGTGAAGAGAATTTTCAAATATCTTCAAGGGACTCAAAATTATGGCTTATGGTATCCTAGAGATACAGATCTTACTCTTCATGCTTATACAGATGCAGATTGGGCCGGAAGCGTGGATGACAGGAAAAGCACAAGTGGTGGGGCGTTCTTTATGGGTTCCAGACTGGTATCTTGGTTCAGCAAGAAACAGAGTTCGATTGCCTTGTCTACAGCTGAAGCGGAATATGTTGCTGCTGCATCTTGTTGCACCCAACTTCTTTGGATGATGCAGACTTTGCAGGATTTTCAAATCACTTGTACACCACCTATCCCCATCTTATGTGATAACACAAGTGCAATCAGCATCTCAAAGAATCCGGTTATGCATTCAAAAACCAAGCACATACCAATCAAGTATCATTTTCTCCGGGAACAAGTGCTTGAACAGAAGGTCAAGTTGGAGTATGTTCCTTCTAAGGAACAAGTTGCTGATATTCTCACCAAACCATTGCCCAGGGACACCTTTGAGTACCTCAGGCAAAAGCTGGGGGTTGTTGATGCATCATCTTGTTGTTGAATCTTTTCTGATTGATGGTACAGGTTCAGGGGGAGCATATAATGCATTGTTGGCATTATGGAGGATGGTCAGAAGGAGGTCTTGGAAATAGCTGCAATATGTCTCTATCTCTTTCATGGTGGATTATGGTTCTTTGTTGCAGATCTGGTTCATATTCAGGGGGAGCATGTTCTTAGGGGGAGCATACCCCTTTTGCCCTTGATGTCAAAGGGGGAGAATGAAGCTGAAGTTTGTGAGGTTGCCATCAAGTCCAAAGGGGGAGATTGTTGGCATTATGACTAAAGTGTTGTCCTTGATGGCAACCCATTCAGGTGACAGGTCACTGTTCTTCAAGTCAGCAGCAGAAGTTGATGATCAACTCTCAAATATTGAAGGAAATAAGGAGGACGCAGGTATACCTTACAGAAAGTGCGTACCCGCAGGTACACCATGCAGAAGCCACGTCCAGAGACGCAGGCCAGCCGTTCAGGAGGTGCGTCCACCCAGTGCACACATTTTAAGGCAGAGAAAAGCACACGTGGGGGTTTCTTGTGTTTTACTCTTGGTATCTAGCCGACGGTATTGTGTTATTGTGGTGTCGGCTCGTGGTATTGTTCCATGATTTGAGGAGGAGCTTGCCTATATAAAGCAAAGGAGATCATTTGGTTTAGGCATGTCTTTGGTTGAATATCTTATTGGGTGAGATCTGGTCTAGATCTAAAAGGCGAATCTACTGAAGGACTGAGATCCCTTTGACGCAAGATCAGATCTGTAGATCTGACTGTTTGGGTTACACTTAAAGTCTTGAAATCATTCATACCCGAAGGGACGCAGGTATAGTGAAAGGAAAGCGCGCCGGGACGCAGTGCAGAATCTGGAGATCTGCGTGGGGACGCAGGGCAGACGAAGTTCAGGTGCGTCTGGGACGCAGTTCAGTGACTGGAGATCTGCGTGGGGATGCAGAGCGATCAAGGTTCAGGTGCGTCTCTGAAGCAAAAGGACGCGGCGCGATAGTGTTTTTGGGTGCGTCCCTGTAGCAGAAGGACGCGGCGCGATAGTGTTTTTGGGTGCGTCCCTATAGCAGAAGGACGCGGCGTGATAGTGTTTTTGGGTGCGTCCCTGTAGCAGAAAGACGCGGCGCGATAGTGTTTCTGGATGCGTCCCTGAAGCAACAGAACGCAGAGCAGTTAAAGGAACAGTGCGTGGGCACGCAGCGCAGCAGAAGGATATCTGCGTGTGGACGCAGGGGAGCAGAAGGTTAACTGCGTCTGGTCACAGGCCACAGAAGGAAAAACTGCGTCTCTGTCTTAAGATATTCTATTGATTGAATTTCTCTGTTGATAAGGTGTTCTGGGTTACTTCTGTTATTGCTGATCTGATATCTGTAGTGAACTGTAACTGTTATGTACTTGTTGATCATCTGATGCTTTATGAAAAGAAGTAGGGGGTTGTAGCTCCCTTCCAGGAGTAGACTGGAAAACGAGAGAGAGAGAGAGTTGTAGCTCTCTGCAGGTTGCAGCCTGCGTACTGGTAAAGGACTGCACCAGTACAAAATCATTGTAAAAGAAGTTTCTAATTTGAAAGAAGATAGAGACATATTGCAGCAGGTGGTTTTCACCCACATTGGGTTTCCACCTTACATCTTGTGTTCTTTGGTGTGACTATCTGTTTTTCTTTGTTCATGCTCATTATTTTATGGTACTGACATGCAAAAATAATTCAAAAGATCAAATAAGGAAGATTGATTAAATTGCTAGATAATACTGATTCACCCCCCCTCTCAGTATTATTTCCAACATCTACCTCTTCGGCCACCTCTTCCTCTAGAAGAATCTTGTGCATGATTCTTCTCTTTATGTGCAAGACACACAACTTCTTCAGAAGATTGAGGAGCTGTCTTCTTCCCAAAATCCTTCTCTCTCTCAGCAAATTTTTTCTGAAGGGAATCAGAGGTAATCTCCTTGAGGTTTTGACTTGCTTGCAATGACTTAAGATAATTTGAATAAGTGGGATATAGTGCTTTGACATAAACTATGAGAGGAATGTCTATTTGAACACTAGTGGGTTTGATATCATGCATAATAGATCTTACTTCTGATGCTAAAGCAAGAGGGTCATCATTTTTGAATTCAAGACTGAACAATTTAATCATCAGTTGGACAACTTCAAGTTCAGAGTGTGAGTCATAGAGTTCCTTCAATTTTTGTAAGGTTTCAAAAGCATTTGAAAATGGTGAAATATGGTGACTCACCACTTCATTTATAGGTGCTGCAATCAAGGCATAGGCGATCTCCTTATCTGAGGTGGGCTTTGTAGGTTCATTATCTCCTTCTCTTACACAAACTCCTTTTCACAACTCATTGAAAATGAGTGTGTTTTATCTTCCTTGACCATTCATGATAGTTCTCGTTTCCCAAGAGAACTACTCCAACAATAGATATCAATGAATACATTTTAAAATCTGTATACTATACAAAAATTTACTTCGTTGCCAATATACTGTAAGAAATTGCACTTCTGGTGGTAAAAAAAAACTATAATTCTGATATATTAAAACAAAGGTATATTGGGGAGGAGTATGTGGGGGGAGGTATTAACTGGCGGGGATATGACAACGTAGACAACGTAATGTTATTTTGGAGCGGAGGTATATGTTATATGGTATGGATTGGTATGGGTGGCTGCATATCACCAAATAGTGGCGGTCGGAGGTATTAACATATGCAGCATATTGGTGGTTTCGCTGCGTAGTGGGGAGAGTAATGTGGACGTGATATGGAGGAGCGAAGTTGAATAACCAACGGAAACCAGTGTGGAGAGGTGGTATGTTGATAATGTGATATGGAGGCAATGTGGTATGGTGGTAATGTGATATGGAGGCAATGTGGTATGGGCAACGTGCCAATCAAAGGAGAATCCTATGCAGAAGGCAACATTTTGAAGCAACGCTTGCAACACCGGGGTGTATGGGTCGACTGGAGTATGGATCGACTGTGAATATGGGCTGGATGGTGAGGCTGACAATGCAGAAGTATGGGCCCAGGGAGAGTGTAGTTGCACTAGTCTCCAGGGAAGGAATATCACTGTACAATATAAGCCAAAATATAAACTGTATAAAATACAAAACCTCAGCCTTCACAAAAAAACACTCATAGTGGATATCCACCGTAACCTTGAGGAATATGAATGCACAAAATCTTGTAGAGAATATGGCAGGGAACATAGGAACAAAATATGGTAGAGAACTGATAGGAGTTACAACACAAACTAATTTGGGAGCTGGCTCTGATACCATGTCAGGCCAGGAGGTAACTCCACAATGCGAATTGTGTTTTTGCATTAAGATTGCTCATGGATATATACATGGAGGGAGAGACTCTTGGACTTCACCTCCCAGTGTCTCTTCATATTCCTAATCTCCTTATTTTCTATTTACATTATTTACATGAATTTCCTAATCCCAAAGATTAGGTGTCAACATTGGCCCAATGCGGAAAATACATACGACAATAATTTGGAACTGATTGAGCTGATCAAGCCCTATATTTGTCCTTTGATCTTACTTGGCTGATCTAGATGTCCCTTATTGTCTGTTGCACCTTCCTGAAACCTTGCACGTGAAAATTTCACCACTGGAAATTCTATTGGCAAATATCGAATAAATCACATTGCAATCTTCACAAATAAAATACTGCGGAAGATAAACTAGGAACTGAAAAAACACTGGCAAACACACAAAAATTATGACAATTATTTTAGGACTAAATTCCTCAGAAAAACCCATTGTGGGAAAATCAGTGCAGCAGCTGAGGGTTTTTATTATTAAGTAGCAGAAATTATCTGAGTACAATCTGGATGCCGAAAGCTAGCAATCCATAGCAAGAAAATATGACCGAAATTATTTGAGGGAATTTCCCCTTCTCCACAAGCAACCCTGACACAACTCGGTGTCAGAGACTCGTTTTCATGGACCCCTTACGCAGGCCTTTACGTAGTGCTTGCACAGACCCTTTGACGTCTAGCCCAGAACTGCCTCTGATCAAATTGTTCTGCCTGATTCTGCTGTTGGAAATGATTCTCTGACTTTCTGGAAAACTTTCCCGACCTCTGGACGGTGCATCGATTTCCCCATAGCTAAATTGAATTGCCCTCTGAAGCTGCCTATGCAGTCCTCTCCACAGCCTCATTGGGAATAACTTGGCCTCTCGCTACTGCCTCTTCGGAATTGGAAAACTTCCTCCAGATCACTGTGCATGCCACTCTCTACTTCCCTTCTCTGGCTCGAACTCTTCTGACAACTACTACTGCTCTCTGGAAAATCGAATTGCCCAAGGAAATCGATCTCATGTGCCACAAATGTTTTCCTCCATTTACCCATCAGCGCCTTCTTATAATCTCACTGTGGGACTCCAACGACTAAATTAAATTTTAATCTATGGCTGAGATTATTTCCTAGTCGATCTGTGTGATTTTCTAGATAATTCTCACCTTTCTCAATTAATACTAATTAATTAACCATTTTTCCCAAGTTTAGACTTATGAAATATTTAAAAATTGGTAAATAATCTAATTGAGACACTTCTAGTTGAAATTTCCATCAACGATTTTTGGGTTATGGAGAACTCTTGTGTTTTAGCCTCTCCACAAAGTCTCGAGACTAGAACACATTTGATCCTACAAAAACTAACACTCCCTCTTAGCGTGGAAGGTGTTCTAGTGCTGAAATTCTCCAACACCATGTCTCTACATCACCCTCTATACAAGCGGCTGATGTTTGGCTAATGTGACTACCTTCTAGTGCCCACCAACCCCTACTCAACTCTGACGCTGCATCTGTGATGCTGTTGACTTTGCTATACTGCTGCCAATTCTGCATCTGCACTGCAACTCCCTCTCATCTTTTGTTGCTGCTACTGCAACTACTGCAACTGAAAAGCATCCGAAATACTGAATCATCTATGTCTTTGTGCTGCATCTGTCTCTTGAGTATCTCACTGCTACTAGCCTCTGCACTGTCTATTAAAGATTCTGTGCTGCTGCTAACTCTGCATTGAGCCATCTGCTTTGTTGTCAACATTGCATTTGCGCTCCTCAACACCTGATTGCAACTAGTTTGCGATTGTCACTCCAGAATCTGATCGCATCACTAACGCCGATCCATCCTGCTACTAAATACTGTGGGCCCTCGTAGCAAGGTAATGATCCATGAGGAAGACATCTCAATGGACCCTGCCTAATCCTATGCTGCTCTGGGACTATAGCTCCATATCGCCCCACCTCACTCACAGAGGTATAGTTGCAAACAATGCGAAGTCTTCCTCCAACCTGGAGGACAATTTGTTTATCTTTGCGGATGCTGGCGCTTGGTCCTGCTTCTCCTGCTTGGCCTTCTTTTTGAGAGGACACTGAGTACTGTAGTGGACAAACTCACCAAACCTGTAGCACTTGACCTTAGATAGGTGCTTCTTCTTCTTCTTCTCCCCTGCCCCTAATTGGGACCCTTTGATGCAAGGGCCACATTCTCCTACTTCTCACCCTTCTCACCCTTACTGCTGCTTCCATTGATGGAGCTCTTTACTTGAGCTCGCGTCATATCATGCTGCTGCAGGTCTAACCACATCATGTCCCACCTAGGCAATGTGTCTCGGCCCAAGATACTTTTGACAAAGACTTGCCTCTCCTCTGAGACATTGTTTAATACCAAATGCACAAGCTCTATAGGTTGAGGCAGCTTGGCAACAACTGCAAACTGATCATGGATTTCTTGAATCTTGGTGAAGAAAGGATCTATGCCTTCACCCTTCTGCATTCTGATGTTTCTCAACTTATCTTGCAGGAACATCTTCCACTGCTCGGAAGGATTCTGATACAGCTGAGTGAGAACATCCCACATCTCCTTGGCCATTCCTTTGTTTGCTATATGTGAGACTATATGGTCTCAGACTCCATCCAAGATCATTCGCTTTGCCTTCACCATTTCTTTCCTGTGCTCCCTCAGTTGATCTGCATCTTGAGGTACTGCCACGACATTGTTTGCATAGGTCTTCAGGCCAAATTCATCCAGTAGGAAGGACATCATGGCCTTCAGAAGCTGTGGCCATCTTTGAATTTGAATCGGAAAACTCCCTCTTTCACCTGCTTGGCTGCTGAATTTTCTATTCGCACTCCCTTCCGGAGTGAAAAAATATGCTCGCAACTATTGTCAGTTGCAACTGGAAATTTAAATTTCTTGTCTAGAAACCCTCTGAGAGAAATTCTTTGTGTGTGTGCACTTTCTCTTCCACCTAACATTGATTGTGCTCTAGCAACTGCTGCAAAACCTTTCTGCACTCAAACAAGGAATCTGCTCAACGAAAATTTGAGCTACTGCTCCCTCTGCCTGTTGGAATCACTCTATCTGGCAAGCTGAATTTTTCTGCAACCCTGCATTGAAAAATCGAACTTCCCAACAATTCATATTGCTTGCTTAGGCTCTGCGCAACCCCCATATATTCGTCTTGCTACTCCCTTTGAACAATGAATTTCTGCTTCCGCTTCTGAGCTTCCCCATCTGATCAAACTCGCTTTGATACCATGTGAAAATTTCACCAATGGAAATTCTATTGCAACAATTAGAAATTATTCTGCTAACTGTAAATTAATTAACAATTTATTTGCTACGACAAATATTGAATAAATCACACTGCAATCTTCACAAATAAAACACTGTGGAAGATAAATTGGAAACTGAGAAAATACTGGCACACACACACACAAAAAAATTATGACAGTTATTTTTGAACTAAAGTCTTCGAAAAAACCAAATGTGGGAAAACCAATGCAGCAACTGAGGGTTTTTATTATTAAGCAACAGTGAAATTATTTGAATACAATATGGATGCCGAAAACTAGCAATCCACATCAAGAAAATCTGGCTGAAATTATGTGAGGGAATTTCCCCTTCTCCATAAGTAACCCTGGAATAACTTGTCTTTAGAAACTCGTCCTCCTAGATCCCTTGTGCGGGCCTCTTCGCAATGCTTGCATAGACCTTCTAACGTCTGGCCTGAAACTGCCTCTAATCAAGTCGTTTTGCCTGATTTTGCTGCTGGAAATGATTCTCCGCCCTTCTGGAAAACTTTATCGGCCTTTAGAAGCTGAATTGATTTCCCCACAACTAAATTGAATTGCCCTCTGAAGCTGCTTGCGCAGTCCTCTGTGTAGCCTCACTGGGAATAACTCAACCTCTTGTTGCTGCCTCTTTGAAACTGGAAAACTTCCTCTAGATCACTGTCCCTGCCCCTCTCTGCTTCCCTTCTCTGGCTCAAACTCTTTTGACAACTGCTGCCGCTCTCTGGAAAATTGAATTGCCCAAGGAAATTAATTTCTTGTGTCACAAGTGTTTTCCTCCATCTACCCATCGAATTCTTCTTATAATTTCACTGTGGGACTCCAATGGCGAAGATTAAATCTTAATCTATGGCTGAGATTATTCCTAGTCGATCTGTGTGAGTTTCTAGATAATTTTCACCTTTCTCAATTAATACTGATTAATTAACCAATTTTCTTAAGTTTAGACTGAGGAAATATTTAAAAATTGGTTAATAATGTAATTGAGACACTTGTAGTTTGAATTTTTAGAAGCGATTTCTGGGTTATGGAGAATTCCCATGTTTTAGCCTCTCCACAAAGTCTCGAGACTAGAACACCTCCGATGCTACAAAAACTAAAAATGCACACTTGAATGGAAGTGCTTCTCTACCCAAAAACTGAGATGTCCTTATCTTAATGTCTTGTACTCACTAGATGTGATGTATGTCTTCTCCCTTAGCTTGTCCTTCCTTTTAAAATTTTTAGTCATTGACTGAATCCATAAACCTAAGCTCCATTGTGGTTGATGGTTGAGATTAGATCAACGATTGAAATTTATCTAATTCACTAATGCTAAAACCTTTGCATTTCATTAGATTAACTCACTTTATCATATAAAAAGAAATTACTGGGATACTTAAAGTAATTGCTAAGGTCAAGGTTTCATTAGGCGTCTATACCTAGACACTTAGTCCTACGCAAAAGTACATGCCTGAGCTGCAAACATCGACATAGTTTACTTGGAACACTCTCAAGGAAGAACCCTTTGCCTACACAGTCATGGTTGGGGGGTATCTACTCTACCAATGTTGTCCAGTAATTGCGGTTGGCATTAACCCTTTGAAACAACTCACCTACATGGGTGAGATGACCCATGAGTGGTCAAACATGTCTCTAGGAGATTTTAACTTTGGTGGGGGAAATATTATTAGAGTTTTACTTGATCACTTGATTAGTATTCTCCTTAATGTGGTGAAACAATGGTATGCTTTTGTAAATTCATCCTTTCTTGATTCTTGTGCGTGACATGATGGATTCTTCATCGGAAAGTGAAAACGTAGATATGCGATTATAGCGTCTACATGGCGATATCGTATGTGAAAATGTAGATATATATGCGCGAGTCACGATTGAATCAGTTTCATAGTAACCACTTGACCCTAGGTGGGGTGTTGAACCAGCAGCAACATAGTTGACATAGGCCTCTTCAAAGAGAGCATAGTTTATATATAGATAGGTGAGTTGATGATAGTAGAACACTAGGTTAGAGTTTACTTGATTGTTTGGTAAGCATTCTCCTTAGCATGGTGCAACAATGATTTGCTTTTGCAAATTCATCCTTCTTAGTTCCTGTGCACATCATGATGGCGTGTTGATGACAACACAACATTAGGTTAGATTGGGAGATGAATTATACATATGTAGGAGTGTTAGAGGGTGCATGCATGCTTTAGGTTTGCATGCTCCATCCTAAGGCCATTGCCAGTATAATTTGTGGTTCCAAATTTAGTTGCCTTCCTTGGAAAATTTAAAATTGTTGTTTTTATCTTTATTTTAGGTCAGTTATAAAGTTGGAATAAGATTCATGCATGTTGGAATCTCCAAATTTAGTTCAATGCATGATTGGGTTGAGTTTAGGCTAATAAGGATGCATGTTCCTAGGAGACGACACATACATCTATGCATCTTTCTAGGGTTGAGTTGGGTTACGTTTCATATCCTAATAAGGGCATTCCATTGGGATGGAAATCTTGGAGATATTCCTCTTTTATAATGGAGACATAGGGTGATCAACTAAGATGGCTAGTGTATTTGATTTTTGAACTATTGCAATGTATATATTTAATAGAAGATTGATGCAAGCGAGAGTTTAAATGTAAGTTTTTGCTGGTCTTATTTCTAATAGTATGTGTTTGTAGATCAATGTACTTAGTAGTTGTTTTGATTGAGTTTTTTTTGTTTTAAGTTACATAGATTTAGGTCATTTTTTCCGAGTTTAGAATTTTCTACTTATGCCAAAGACTTGGCAAAACATACTAAGAATTCAACCAAGGCAAAGTGAGTCACCCTTGATCTAGTTAAGGATTATTTGATCTATGCGCATCGTATAGAAGAAGACGATGAAGGATATGGACGATGATTTGGTCACTTAATATTAGAGTGTGAATGTATCAAATAAGATGCTTCTGAAAAGTTCTGTCTCTTGTGCTTGCTCGATTGATATTGATATTGTTGTGAGCTATTTGATGAAGATCCTTGAGTTGAGAGATTGACCATAATGATATGAGACAAAGTGGATGAGAGTGAGCTAGTTTGGATAACTTTGAATGAGTTCATATCGTCTTAGGATATGTTTGTTTGGGGTTATGTGCTAGTGATAAGTTGCCCACTTTTGAAAAGCTATGGGATGACTTTGTCTAGGAAGAGATAGTATCAGCTAGAGATGGGGTTCAAAACCTAGCCCTCGTCGGGAGCATGAAGAATGATTTTCAGAAAGGAGGAACTAGGATGGGTCAAAGAACAAGAAGGAAGGCTCAGGTTCATTGAACCAAGTGAACAAAGATTTGAGCCATGTGAGGTGCTTTAGGGGCCACAAGAATAGTCACTATTCTTTTAAATGCTTCAAGAAAATGGGGGGAGGGTAAGTGGTGACAACAAAATCAGTTGTACGAATTGTATAAGCTTTTGCAGGAGTTGATGAGCTTAAATCCAAAATTGGAGACAATTTTTTGCATGGTCATGCCTTTTGACTAGCACCATTTTGTTGTTAGGTCATAGGTCAATAGTAGAGCTTCCAAACACGTGACAACTAATAGATTAATTTTCTTCAAATTGAAAAAATAAGATTCCATCATGCAAGTGAAAATTTGTGGTAATGCAGGATCTTGGTTATTTTTAGTTATATGACTAGTCTACGTGAAGGCTTCTACTCAATTGTTTTGAAGCCAGTCACAAACAAGGTTGTAGAGAGAAGTGTTGGGGAAGGAGGCTAAGGCCTCATTAATGATACCTCCCTAGGACCTCTAACCACTCAAGTGCCTCCATTCCTACAAGGTATAGCACACAAGAGAACCGCAAGGTCACTTGTGTTAACCGTGAATGGGGTTCTAACTTCTCAAATTGGATGAAGAAGGTGGCCCTAACTTTCTATCAACCAAACTCATGCCTGGAGGTAAATTTTAATTATGCAAGTCTAATCCAGGATGAGAATGCAAGATGATGACCAAATTAGGAATGCTTCAATGAGATTACAATTATGCTAAGTGCTCCAATAAGATCAATTACTTGTAACCAATATATTCAATTTCCATTGATCAAGCAAGATTACAAGATTCAATTACAATTAGAAAGACACTTCAGTGTAACTCAATGAAACAATGATAACAATGATTACTTGTATGTGCCTTATTAGGATTTCTCTTTCACTTATTAGATTTGCGAACTAGAACAAGAGAAGTCTTTCAAAATTTGCGAGAGCACAACTACAAGCAATTTAGATGAGATAGCTAACAGTGAAATTAATAAATGAAGTGCAATAAAAATTTAACCATACAATGCAACTTTTGCAAAAGAGAGACACCTATGTGATGAAATGAAACTAGAGACTAACAATGCAACTATGAAATGCACAATGAGATGTGAGGTAGTTAGTAACCCAAACAAAGCTATCCTTAGACAAGACGAGAGAAACCAATTGCAATGTCAATGTCCTATAGGTGCCAAATGGCAATCAACTATTAATCTGCCCTTTCAAATTCCAATAGATGCATGGAAAACCACTTCAAGAATGCACTGAACCTTCAATGTACTTCACTGTCAACAAAGATGAGCTCACTGTAGTATATGCCAGTCCACTGTAACAATGATATCAGTCCATTAACAACCCCAATCAGTCCTCAAAATAGAAAGGGATGATAACCAAAACAATTGTGATTGATATGTGATTGTTATGAGTTATTTTTGAAGTGTTTTTAGGCTTTGTATTAGGTTTCAAACTTGGGGAATAGGGTTTGCAACAAGTTCACTTTAAAACTGACTATTAATCAGTCTGCAAAAGGTGATAGTGGAGGAAAGAAAAAGCTACAAAGCCCCGCGACCTTGCTCCAAAGGATGATGTATCAAGTCCAAGGCCTAAATTACAACGTTTTTGACCATGAACCAGCACTGGATCCATTCCAAATATCAATGCTACCCCTGCAACCATAAATGTGTTAGTCTTGAAGCAAGTGACGCTAGAAGTAGACCATAAAAACCCCTGCGACCCAGTTATACAAGGTTGTTAGATCTTGCTTCTAGCCTTAAAGACACCCTCCAATTGATCCAATATCAAAACAAAGCAACGAACCCTTGTGATGGTAGATGAAAGTCTGCAAAAACTGCAAAATTACCCTTGAAATCAGCTGCAACAAGAGGAAACCCTTTACTAGGTTTATGGTCAAGGGAAGGAGGCCTATTAGGCATATAGCTAGGGAAAACAAGACTGATTAGGCCAAATGATGTGAAATAAGCCAACATCTAGGGTAAAGCCAACATCGAGCCCCACTCTAGCTTTAGAAGATGCTTGGGAGAAAAACTCTGGAAATTCTTTGGGTTCGGAAACGTGAATAATTAATGGAGGGTAAAAAACTCCCTAGAGTGAAAGTCTTTGCTAAGAATCAAAGGCTTATCTAGATGTTTTTACATGGATTTCTGGTCATACTAGGATCATTTTTACAATGAAGGCCCACAGGGCTGCAAAATTTGGGATTACAATGACATATTGGAAGTTGCATGATGATGATGACTTTGAAATTTTTTTATCCAATGATATGTACTCTACTTCCTGGGGTAGTTGGCACACATGTGGTCAACACCTCCAACACTTAGCTTCTGGATGTAGGAAGCAGATAGGTTCAAGGAAGAAGAATCTCTACAAGTTCCAGGTAGAGATAGGTGCAGCCTTGAGTAGCAAGGCATGGAAAGCTCAGAGTAGAGAAGTGATGGTTGAGGAGAGCAAAACTCAGAGGGAGTCCTTAGAGCAAGAGAAGATTAGAGTACTTGAGAAGAAGCTACTCAAGATGGAGCCTTAGCCAGTATCTCAGTCTGAGTCTAAGCTAATTAGCAGTTTGGTCGACCAATAGGATGATGAGGAGCATAGCCTAGGGCGAGTGGAAGCAACCACTCTGTTAGTGACTCCTAGTATAGGGAGAGTTCGAGCCAAGTGGGCAAAGGATTTGTTTAAGGGAGATCAAGAGAGAGTCGGAACTTAGAGTATCACCTTCAGCGAGAGGAAGCAGCCACAAAATTACACAGGTTACATGGCATTGATGATCATAGTGTAAGACTCACAGAGCATGGTGGGAAAGAACATGTCTTCAGATCATGTTCCGCGGAAGAAAGCGGGGAAGTCTTTTAGTTCAAATAGAGCAGCTGCAACAACGGAGAACATGGTAGTGTTGGAGACAAATCCAGTTGGATGGGGTTGTTCCAGAAGCATCTTCCTCGCTAAAACAAAGTGTTGAAAAGTAGTGAGTGAAGGTCTTCTTGACTCGTGCCTTAGTTAAGATGACCACAAATTGTCTTCCTTTAGCATGCACGACTTCTTCAAAATAAGGACGAGTCATGGAGCAATTAACTGATGTGCAGGGGTTGGAGGCTTAGTTTTGTTTATGTCCAAGTGCGAGTTTATTTTTGGAAAAGACGAGCTAGTGAGCTTCAGCTTCTAATTGAGGTTGGACGAGTTAGAAGAGTGTTAATTTGAGGTATGTTTTATGCTTAGAGCAATTTATTTCAATTTCACAGTTAGCTCAATATTTTTCCAGATTAGCAATCACATCAGCTTAAAGTAAATTGTAGATAGAACATAGACATAAATCGCAGAAGACAAGCCAAGACAAGAGGACACAAGATGTGGCGCTAGCCAGGGACAAACCCGAATGTGGGGAAACCCTTGATCAATTCTTCTTATATGTTCTTCAATAGTTCAACAAAGAGAGAGAGAGATAGTACGTTTACAACAGAAGTCAACACTTTGACTTATCTAGATAAGAGCATAGATCATCTCTAAGAAGACGATACATGAGATTAGTTGAAGACATGCTGCTTCAACTGATTCTCCAAGGTGACTCCTTCACCTATCGTTGTGCTACATTTCATCATCATGCTGCACCTCACTGTGCTGCACCCATCATCACTATGTTGCATCTCATCATGCTTCATTAATCATGACTGTACCCATCACTGTACTGCATTATGTGCCATTGCTACACCATGTTGCCATATTGACTTATGTGCTGGCTGCATCTTGCTTGCTTGTTGTCCTTTGCATGCTTGTTGTTGCATGCTAGCTGTAACATTGCATGCTTGGTGTATTTGCTGCTAAGTACCATACAACTGTCCCAATGTTAGTTAGTTGTCCCTTGCATGCTGCTCTCCTTTGGAGACAGATGCTCTGGCTGTTTCGGCAGTTCCCGACGGTTCTGGTAGTTCTTGGCAGTTCCGGCAATTCCGGTTGTTCCTGGAAATTCCGGCAATTTCGGTTGTTCCCGACAGTTCTCAACAGCTCCGGCTTTTGCCCTTCGCGTCAGCTTTCCCGCAGTTGCGGCAGCTGCGGAAATTCCTGACAGTTCTGGCTATTCCCGGCAGTTCCGGCTTCTGCCCGTTGCGTCAGCTTTCTCGGCTGTTCCGGCTATTCTCGACAGTTCTGACAATTTCGACTATTCCTGACAATTCCGACAATTCTGGATGTTCCCGACAGTTTTGGCAGTTCTGATAGTTCCGACAGTGCTCGACAGTTTCGGCTTTTCCCGGCAGTTCCGACAGTTCTGGCTATTCCCGGCAGTTCCGGCTTCTGCCCGTTGCGTCAGCTTTCTCGGCTGTTCCGACTATTCTCGACAGTTCTGACAATTTCGACTATTCCTGACAATTCCGACAATTCTGGATGTTCCCGACAGTTTTGGCAGTTCTGATAGTTCCGACAGTGCTCGACAGTTTCGGCTTTTCCCGGCAGTTCCGACAGTGCTGGATTTTCCTGGCAGTTCCGACAGTGCTGGATTTTCCTGGCAGTTCCGATAGTGCCGGCTTTTCCCGGCAGTTCTGGCTTCTGCCCTCTGGATTAGAGCAGCATTATCCCTTAAGATCTCTCCTCCTACTAAAACCCAAAGACAAGTAGAGAGGAAGAGATCCCAAGTGTGTTGAAATGACTTGAAGGCTACCTCTGTTTATACCAAAACGTTGAGCACAAGTGGGGTTTATTTGGTTGCTGGCCGACCTTGACGAATTGTCCCATAACACAAATAAATTCATATCTCCATGAATACTTATCGGAATCGGATGATCTTTAGATCAATCCTACACGTCTCGATGAGACGGATCCAAGAAAAATATTAGCTTCCATTAATAAGATGACCCACATGGAGTTTGTCCCTAGTTGCCAATCTTAACACTCCCTCTCAACTAGGGAGAACTCCATCTGCTGATCCATATGTCCAACTGTATTATCTTTGCCATTAGTGCCCTCCACTGCTCTGCTCTGTTGAGCTCTGCTTTGCTCTGCTGTATCATGAAGAAGAAGAATTGATTGAGAATGTCTCATACCATTCTCCACTGAATCGAAGTCAGTTTCATCTGAAGAGAGTGTGTCACATCACTCTTACTGGCCCGAAGCCAGTTTTATTGATCCCAGATCAATATCACAAGAGAGTGTCTCAAACCACTCATACTGATACCAGATCAATTTCGTTGATCCCAGATCAATGGAGGTCATCGTAGCATAGGGAGTACGGTAGATACATCGATGCATCCATCGATAGTACTACTATGGTCCCTAACCCATTTCTCTGCTCATTGATCATATGAGAGGTACTTCCCATGAGTCCCAAACTGCATGGGTAGGATGCCTCGACATGAGAACTAATCATCTTGTCCATAGGAGAACGAATCATCCTGCTCCACAGTCGCCACGGGAGAACTAATCATCCCGGCCCACAGGTGAACTAATCATCCTGTTTCACAGTTGCCACGGGAGAACTAATAATCTTGGCCCACAGGAGAACTAATCATCCTGTTCCACAGTTGTCACGGGTGAACTAATCATCCTGGCCCACAGGGGAACTAATCATCCTGTTTCACGATCGCCACGGGAGAACTAATCATCCTGGCCCACAGAAGAACTAATCATCCTGTTCCACAGTTGCCATGGGAGAACTAATCATCTCGGCCCACAGGAGAACTAATCATCCTGTTCCATAGTCCCCACGGGGTATCACAGGGGAAGGTTGAACTTGTCATCTTGTACATAGCGCACCACCAAGGGAGGGTGAGTCACCCTGTGGTCGTATGTTGTTTATGTCCAAGTGCGAGTTTATTTTTGGAAAGGGACGAGCTAGTGAGCTTCAGTTTCTAATTGAGGCTGGACGAGTTAGAAGAGTGTTAATTTTAGGTATATTCTATGCTTAGAGCAATTTATTTCAATTTTCACAGTTAGCTCAATATCTTTTCCAGATTAGCAATCACATCAGTGTTAAAGTAAACTACAGATAAAACATAAACATAAATAGCAGAAGACAAGCCAAGACAAGAGGACACAAGATGTGGCGCTAGGCAGGGACAAACCCCAATGTGGGGAAACCCTTGATCAATTCTTCTTATATGTTCTTCAATAGTTCAGCAGAGAGAGAGAGAGATAGTACGTTTACAACAGAAGTCAACACTTTGACTTATCTAGATAAGAGCATAGATCATCTCTAAGATGATACATGAGATCAGTTGAAGACATGCTGCTTCAACTAATTCTCCAAGGTGACTCCTTCACCTATCGTTGTGCTACTTTTCGTCATCACGCTGCACCTCACCGAGCTGCACCATGCTGTACCCATCATCACTATGCTGCATCTCATCATGCTTCATTAATCATGACTGTACCTATCACTGTACTGCATTATGTGCCATTGCTACACCATGTTGCCATACTGACCTATGTGCTGGCTGCATCTTGCTTGCTTGTTGTCCCTAGCATGCTTGTTAACCTTTGCATGCTTGCTGTTGCATGCTAGCTGTCCCTTGCATGCTAGCTGTAACATTGCATGCTTGGTGTATTTGCTGCTAAGTACCATACAACTGTTCCAATGTTAGTTAGTTGTCCCTTGCATGCTGCTCACCTTCGGAGACAGATGCTCTCGCTGTTCCAGCAGTTCCGACAGTTCTTGGTAGTTCCGACAGTTCCTGCAATTCCGGCTGTTCCCCGCAGTTCCGACAATTTTGGCTGTTCCCGATAGTTCTGGCTTCTGCCCTCTGTGTCAGCTTTCCCGCTTGTTCCGGAAGTTTCGGCAGTTTCGGCAATTCCCGACAGTTCCGGCAGTTCCCGACAGTTCCAGCTTCTGCCCTTTGGGTCAGCTTCCCTGGCTATTTCGGCTATTCCCAATAGTTCCGACAGTTTTCGGAATTCCGGCTATTCCCGACAGTTCCGGCAATTCCGGCTGTTCTCGGCAGTTCCTACAATCCCGGTAGTTCCGGCAGTTCCTGACAGTTCTGGCAATTTCGGCTTTTCCTGGCAGTTTCGGTAGTTACGGCTTTTCCTGGCAGTTCCCGACAGTTCCGCCTTTTCCCGACAGTGCCGGCTTTTCCTGACAGTTCCGGCTTTTCCAGGCAGTTCCGACTTCTACCCTCTGGGTTAGGGCATCGTTATCCCTTAGGATCTTGTTGTGTGTGGAGTATGATTGTTCAGAGGTCTTTGTTTTAAGCCAGATGTATACCCTAGGAAATTTGTACGCCCCCTCCACACGGTGGGGTGTGGGGGGGGACTTGTCCCACCTGCGGGGGTCTGGCGGGGCCGATCCCCCCCGGCTGGGGGGTCCGGGGGCCAGCGGTCCCTCGGCGGGGGCTCGGGGGCAGCGCCCCTGAAGCTAAAAACAAATGTAAAATTGCCTTGTAAAAGTATAGTAATTTCTAGTCAATCTGGGCCGTTCATTAGGCGGATGATCTGACGGTAGAACTTATGTTTAGTTTAGGGTTTTTTGCCCTAGAAGGCAACCCCTCTCTTTGTATGAGGGCATTGTATGAAGTTGTGTAATAGATGTGTATTCTCTGAGCGAGAAGCAGAGAGGTGAGACTGTGAGAGAAAATAAAGGATATTATAGTGGATCTGCTGTAGGTTGTGTCTCTTTATTTTGTTGGATAATAGAAAGGAAGGATTGGCTGTTCGGGGTGGACGTAACCCAAACTAGGTGAACCACGTATATCTGTGTCTCTCTTGTTTTATGCGTTTATATTTTTGCAGTATTTTATGTGTTCCATTGCTCTGTAATATATAATTTTCTAACAACTGGTATCAGAGCCAGAGGTCTCGAGTTCGAAACACACTGGGCTCGCGTTGGGGGGGAGATTGTTGGCTCCCCGTTAATGGCGGTGTAGAAGGTCAATGCTCCCCATGTGTTTCCTGGCATGTGCTTAAATCTAGCGATGTGTCTGTTTACTAACACCTACGGGTTTTGGTGTAACGACAATCGTCTCCCTTTCTTAACAGATCTCTCCTTCTACTAAAACCCAAAGACAAGTAGAGAGGAAGAGATCCCAAGTGTGTTGAAATGACTTGAAGGCCGCGTCTATTTATACTAAAACGTTGAGCACAAGTGGGGTTTATTTGGTCGCTGGCCGACCTTGACGAATTGTCCCATAACACAAATAAATTCATATCTCCATGAATACTTATCGGAATCGGATGATCTTTAGATCAATCCTACACCTCTTGATGAGACGGATCCAAGAAAAATATCAGCTTCCATTAATAAGATGACCCACATGGAGTTTGGCCCTAGTTGCCAATTTTAACACTCCCTCTCAACTAGGGAGAACTCCATCCACTGATCCATATGTCCAATTGTACTATCTCTGCCATTAGTGCCCTGCACTGCTCTGCTTTGTTGAACCATGAAGAAGAAGAATTGATCGAGAATGTCTCATACCATTCTTTACTGACCCAAAGTCAGTTTCATCTAAAGAGAGTGTGTCACATCACTCTTACTGGCCCGAAGTCAGTTTTATTGATCCCAGATCAATATCACAAGAGAGTGCCTCAAACCACTCATACTGATCCCAGATCAGTTTCATTTATCCTAGATCAATGGAGGTCATCGTAGCATAGGGAGTATAGTAGATACATCGATGCGTCCATTGATAGTACTACTATGGTCCCTAACCCCATTTCTCTGCTTATTGATCAGATGAGAGGTACTTCCCATGAGTCCCAGACTGCATGGGTAGGATGCCTCAATAGGAGAACTAATCATCCTGTCCACAGGAGAACGAATCATATTGCCCCACAGTGGCCACGGGAGAACTAATCATCTCGGCCCACAGGAGAACTAATCATCCTAATTCACAGTTGCCACGGGAGAAATAATCATCCCGACCCACTGGAGAACTAATCATCCTATTCCACAGTTGCCACGGGAGAACTAATCATCCCGACGCACAGGATAACTAATCATCCTGTTTCACAGTTGCCACAGGAGAACTAATCATCCCGGCCCACAGGAGAACTAATCATCCTGTTTCACGATCGCAACGGGAGAACTAATCATCTCGGACCACATAAGAACTAATCATCTTGTTCCACAGTTGCCACCGGAGAAGTAATCATCCCGGCCCACAGGAGCACTAATCATCCTGTTCCACAGTTGCCACGGGGTATCACAGGGGAAGGTTGAACTTGTCATCTTGTACATAGCACACCACCAGGGGAGGGTGAGTCGCCCTGTGGTTGCATGTTGCTCCAGTAACTACCCCAAGCCCCCCAGAGCTCCTAGAGCTCAATGTATGCAAAATGTAGGACCCTTATAAGAAGGTCTCTTAATGACTCCAAGTCGTTCGGGAAAGTCACAAATTTGACCTTTCCCCGGGGCTTTGACAAAATGTCTGCGACCTGTACATCAGTGTCAATGCGATGGAGCCTCCTCGCTCATCGACTTACCATATCCTAGATTAGGCAATATCTAATGTCTATCTGCTGGAGCAATCATCAAATACGGGATTCCTCAATAATCGAATCCCTCCTCTGGTTGTCACAGAGAATCACAGTGGTATTCATCATGTGTACAAACAGCTCACTTAAGAGCTTCTGCAACCATGTAGCTTCACACGAGATCATACTCGTAGCTATGTATTCGTTCTCGGCGGTGCTTATGGCAACCGACTTCTGTTTCCTGCTCATCCATGATATCGAAGCAGAATCCAAAGAGAACAAGCACTGAGAAGTGCTATAGTGATCCTCCTCACTGCCTACTCAGTGAGCATTCGAATAATCATACAGTTTCATATTTCCGACAGTGTATCTCAATCCATGAGAGATTGTGCCCCGAAGATGTCTCAGAAGATTCTTGGCACCAATCCAGTGAGGCTCAACCAAATATGAGCTCACCATGCTAACTGCAAAACATATGTCCGAATGAAAGTTCACCAAGAACATCAACGCGAATGAGTTTATGAAACTCAGAGGCATTCCCAATTCTGGTTCGACATCACTACCATATAACTTCTGAAAGTTAAGATCCTTGAGGTAGTCACTGGCTTGTAGTTTACCATTCCACATTCGGAATCCAACTCCCTTTTACTTCTGCAAATGAGAGGGTCTACACCTGTCAAAAATAGGCTGTCCTCATAAGGTGTTGGTATGAGAGGTCTATCATCCACAACCTTCGGGTAATGGTTTGGATTGGTTTCACTCCTAGTGAATCTTAGTGTCATCAGACAGCTATCAATCCTCTCATACTACACCCGGGGAGTTTTGCTTCAAGCCATAGAGGGCTTTCTTCCACCTGCATACGTGAGATTCTTGATCATCAATCTCAAACCCCTCGGGTTGTTCCAAACCTGTGGACCTGCTACATGAGGGGAATGGTCCCCTTGTAAGATTTACCTTCGGTACATCTCAGACATGTACTTCCATGCTCTTTTTGAATTCAGGGATCCCTGTCACCATCTGACTCATAGACCTCCGGTGCTATGTGTCAATGGACATGGTCCCCAGTGGACTTCCTGCAACTTGATACAACCCTGAACTCAAAAACATCTTTGAAAATTCTATTTTCAAACACGTACCTTTCCATCGATGAGTGCCACCTCGTAACCTTTGATTTCCATTGTTGAAATGGACACCAGGTTCTTCTTGTGATCAGGGACATAAAAGAGATTCTGTAAATGAATCGGGTTACCCTAATTCATCTGAGGGGTAACATTCCTTGCACCCTTTCCGAGATAGGTGGCATCGGCTCCAAGTATAATCCCATGGTTGTTTCCATCTCTACCAAATTAGAGAGTGCACCCTTCTATCCGATGAAGTGCCTTGAAGCCCTACAATCAATAAGCCAGATTCCCAAAGAATCCGAAGGAGAGGGCCAATACAAGATAACACTTCTTTATCTTATTAAAAACAACATTTGATACTTCATACTTGGGGTTCCTTGCTTTCTTTGAAGAGTCGGCCATTTCCTTGATGACTTGCATTACTTGTCATTCTTTTGATTATTGAAGATGTCCCTGGAATGATTGTTATCTTCATCAAGAGATGTGTCTTTGCCATTCGGACACTCCTTCGCATAATGGCCGAACTTATTGCAACCAAGGCATATGCCTTTCCTTCCACCCTTAGATCCGGACTTCCCAATGAAGTGATCTTTAGGTAGGACCTCATAAACTTTTGTTGCGCTATTTTGATAATATTCTTTGCTTCGACTTCACCCTCAGTGAATTTGAAGAGGGATGAAGAATCCACTGATCCTTTTGTCCTTTCCCAACTGTGTTCGGTGATTGCTCTTTCACTCTTGCTTGGGCATTGTCTTCACCTCAGCTCTGATACCATGTTAATTTTAGGTATGTTCTATCCTTAGAGCAATTTATTTCAATTTTCACAGTTAGCTCAATATCTTTTCCAGATTAGCAATCACGTCAGCATTAAAGTAAATTGCAGATAGAACATAAATATAAATCGCAGAAGACAAGCCAAGACAAGAGGGCACAAGATGTGGCGCTAGCTAGGGACAAACCCCAGTGTGGGGAAACCCTTGATCAATTCTTCTTATATGTTCTTCAATAGTTCAGCAGAGAGAGACAGAGAGATAGTACGTTTACAACAGACGTCAACACTTTGACTTATCTAGATAAGAGCGTAGATCATCTCTAAGAAGATGATACATGAGATCAGTTGAAGACATGCTGCTTCAACTGATTCTCCAAGGTGACTCCTTCACCTATTGTTGTGCTACATTTCGTCATCATGCTGCACCTCATCGTGCTGCAACCATCATCGCTATGCTGCATCTCATCGTGCTGCAACCAGTCCCTGGCAGTTCTTGGCAGTTCCGGTAGTTCCGACAATTCCAGCTGTTCCTGACAGTTCCGGCTTCTGCCCTCTGGGTCAGCTTTCCCGCCTGTTCTGGCAGTTTCGGCAATTCCTGACACTTCTGGTAGTTCCCAACAGTTCCGGCTTCTGCCCTCTGGGTTAGCTTTCCCGGTTGTTCCGGCAGTTCTGGCTATTCCCGTCAGTTTTGACAGTTCCGGCTATTCCTGACAGTTCTGGCAGTTCCGACAATTCCTGGCAGTTCCGACAGTTCCGATTTTTCCCAGCAGTTCCGGTAGTTCCCGGCAGTTCTGGCTTTTCTCGACAGTTTCGGCAGTTCCGGCTTTTCCCGACAGTTCTGTTTGTTCCGACTTTTCCCGACAGTTCCCGGTAGTTCCGGCTTTTGCCCTCTGGATTAGGGCAGCGTTATCCCTTAGGATCTCTCCTCCTACTAAAACCCTAAAGACAAGTAGAGAGGAAGAGATCCCAAGTGTGTTGAAATGACTTGAAGGCCACCTCTATTTATACTAAAACGTTGAGCACAAGTGGGGTTTATTTGGTTGCTGGCCGACGTTGAAGAATTGTCCCATAACACAAATAAATTCATATCTCCATGAATACTTATCAGAATCAGATGATCTTTAGATCTATCCTACACCCCTCGATGAAAGGGATCCAAGAAAAATATTAGCTTCTATTAATAAGATGACCCACATGGAGTTTGGCCCTAGTTGCCAATTTTAACAAAGAGTCAGTTTGACTTAGTTAGCAATTCAATCACAAGTTAGAGCTCCAAAATAATTTGCCAGGTTTAGCTGAGTCAAATTGCTTATAAGGAGGACGAAGGCACCTTTGTAATTCATTCTATTATGCACAGGTTGTGTGCTTTTTGTGGGAAGAGAATATCTAAGAGCAACCTAGATGCAAAATTGAGATGGATAATTTCGTTGTATAAGTGTGCTAGGATTTAGGAAGAATTCCTAAATAATAGGGGCTTGCTTAGCGCTAGGAAATGGGAGATTTCCAGTGAGATAAGAGCAGAGGCCGTGCAAGGAAATAGGCAGGAGAAAGTCGAGTCTTGTAGGGAGGTTTCTAGCTTAATCCAAGCGGTGAGAAACATTGTATTCTCTGTTGAAACAATTGCCTTGTAAAAGAGATTAGATTGCTCTATTTTCTATCAATAAAATTCTACAACTAGCTGAGGGTTTTCCCAGTTGGGTTCCCTAGAAAATATTGTGTTATTGTTTTGAGTGATTGTGTCTTTATCTCTGTGTTTTATTTCACTACAAATTACGCAGAGAAATTCTGTCTCTTGGTGCAGCAAATTTGTTTACAGGATTGACATCATCGCAGTGGTAGAATTTCAATGAAATTTTACAATTCCACATGCCATCAAGTGATGTTCTTGAGCTACATGATGTATTATTGGTTCTTGTATCAACAAAGAATCTTCATTAGTTTCTTGCTTCATATATCTTAAGTGCGTGGCTGAGTTCATTGATCTACAAGTTATCATTAAAAAGCATAGCTTGGTTCTTGGTCGAGTTTTGGCTAGAGGAGTGCATGAGGGTCGTCTTTATAGGCCACTAGTAGATCAAATTAAACATGGAGCCTTGGTGCATAGTAGTGACAATGTACGTGATTTATAACATCAACAATTAGGTCACTTGCAACATGGAGTCTTTCCTCTCTTGAAAACATGGTGCGTGAAATGCCAAAGTTCAAGATTGAGAAGACCGAAGTGTGAAAAGGATGTGCACTTGGCAAGCATGCCATAAATACTTTTCCAAGCAATGAGCACATATCGAGGACTATTGATTTGATATATTCATATGCATGTGGAATTATGTTAGCAACTTCATTATTCGGTAGCATTTACTATGTTCCATTCATTTATAATTCCTCTAGGAAAACTTGGATCTACTTCACAAAGAGATGAGGTCTTAGTGAAGTTCTAGGAGCTCAAAGCTCTTGTGGAGAATCAAATGGGTAAAGATACCAAGCATTTGAGGTTTGATAATCAAGGTGTGTATATCTCCAAGGATTTTGATGCTTTTTGCAACAACGTAGGGATCAAGTGGGAGGTGAGTCTTGTTACCCACCACCAGTGGGTGACCCTATAGGAGAAATTTTCTCCTAGATTTGTCTTCAACTGACAATCAACAACTTCGACAACCACTAGTGAAGCTGATATTGTACTAGTTGATCTTTGCTCCTTGAGCTAGTCATATGTCCCCTCACCCATCTGTTGAGAGCGTATGTTTGAAGGTGGGCCATCCAATCTTAAAGGTTTGTCTTTCATTGTGGAAGTGCTTATGCTTGTTTTTCCTTGGGCACACTTGGGTATGGATTACTGGGTGACATGGAAGGAGGAAGGGTTTTGACTGTAGTCTTGTTCCCTCACCTTAAATGGGGGGTTAATCCTCAACTCTAGTCTTGTGGGATCTCCCCTATTGGCTTTTAGCTTCAAGATAGGCACTACTTGGGAAACCCCGATTTTGGTTGCGCGATCCAATTTCCCCATTTCATATTTTTCACTCCCCTTTGCACATTACATGCCCTATTTCATCACCTTCTCTCTCTGGGTCCACATGACCACTGGGTGCGCAAGGCTCTGATACTCCCCCTCCCCTTGTCCACATGTCTGGGTTGGGCTTGGAACGATGCCTCAGAGGTTGATGTAGCTAAAAAAAGGAAGATAAAAACATATCATGGCCACATACAAAAGCAAATAATATCACAAAATGCATAAGATGGCCAAGACAATATATTAGCAGGTGGGCAAAAGCCAAACGTGAGCTCTGCCCCCTCATTATGGTCTTCACCCTGGTTCTTAGAGCCCCTTGAGTGCCCCTTGCATCATTAAGGAACCCGTGCATGTCTCAGCCCTTGGTGGGCGATCAACTGCCCCACCTTAAGGGGGTAATCACTGCTTATATCATACACAACATGCTCTCATCCCTTGGAGCCCTGAGCAGTATAATAAAGAAATCAAGTAAAGGCAAAAGGCAAATGAAGAAGGGTTGAAAAACAAAGGCCAAAATAACTCATGTACCACAATTGTTCCTTCCTACATCTATACACTCAAATATATGGACATCCCTCATCATTACCACCCTTGAACCCATGGCATTTGGCCTTGAGACCCTTGTGTCCCAATCCACCTCATCATTATCCACATTACCCCTATCACTTGAAGGATGTACCTTGGACATGTCTTTCCCTTTAGGCGCTGGGAACACCTAATGGGGTTGTTTATTAAACACTCCTACCTAGGGAGGTAACACTATTACGTGCTCAAAGCCCCAAGTTTTGAAGGGAAGCCTAGTATGAAGTCTTGTTTGTGCCCTTGACTAACAAGCTTGGTTCACTTAGATGCATTGATGAATTACTGTACCTAAAGGTGAGGAGACACATTGGATCTTATGCATAATTGGAAGGTGGTTTCATCATGGGCTGGACAACTTAACTGGGGCCAAAGCCCACCAGAGGATCAATTGACACTTGTAAGGGATGCATTGAGAGCCACAAGATTTCGTCATGTGATAGAGCATTATCTCATCTCATGGGCACCCTTAGCACCTTCAACAACTTGTTCATTGCCCTCATTATCCGTGAGATGATGCACTTGGACCAGCATTGCCCCCAACCGACTTAACAACGTACACATGGTTTGGGAGTTGATATAAGGCCTAGAGGAGGTTTGAACTTTGTCTCACCCTTGAGACATGGGAGGGCAAGCACCATGGTCAATGCCCTCATTTTGGAGCAGTCTATAAGCTTATTTTTCATGAGGAGACCCATGAGACCAGTACTTGTGCCCTAGAGCCACTTTGGAGCACCACATGATGATTTACATAGAGATTAAGGGGCCAACCCCTTGTCCATCATTTATGGAGCCCTCTCTCTCATCATGGCACCTTGAGGTCTCAACGAGGCCCTCCAATGACCCTTCTACATCACGATTTCATCATTTCGGCTCACTTATGGATGGCTTCTTCATCACTTTATTAGCTACTTGGTGGGCTTGTCACCAAGATTTGTTATTTGCACATTATTTTATAATTGTTGGGGCTAATTAGGCTAATTCGAATTAGGAAAGGATCATATAAATAGAGATAACTCTCATTGTGAGAGAGCATCATCATCACTTGGACTTCTCTTGTAAAAGGAATTTCGTACTTCTTTTCTTGGATGAGTTGGATGTTCTTTGATGCATTTCGATATCTTTGAAGCTAATTTCGATCTCTCTTGGAGCTACTTCTTTCTATGGTTGGATATATCTCTTGTCATCTTGTAAGTGCTATCTTGTTGAATTTTTTTTATTGGAATAATGTCTAATGTGTGTAATTATTTCAACTAGCTAATTCTCTTGTGCCCTAATTTATTGATAATCATTGTAAAAGATTATTTAGTTGTAAATTGCACATCTTACTCATTGATTGACAATAGATGAATGTTCGTAGTGGATGGGATTTTGTTCTTCTTTCATGAAAAGCCATAGATATTAAGTAGGTAATTGTTGAAAAATGGTTGTTAGGGCAATCACTTTTTAGCCTCCTTGAAGATGATTTTGGCAAATTTTGAATCACCATAGACTCCATAGCCAAGGGAAACATGCACTCATCCATGAACATTGGTGATCACCCATCCTTTCTCTCTCTTTTTGTCTCCTCTAAATTTTCGGCCCCTCTCCTTTGGACAACTAGCTAGGGCATCCTTCTAATTTCCTTAGAGAAGGAATTTTGGGGATCTGCTTGGGTAGGACTCTTCCTTAGTGTTTTCTCTGGAAGATCTCAAAATATGGTTAAGTTTTGATGGTGGATTCTCCATAAATTTTGATGCCCTAGGTGTGACCTAGAAGGGAAACCTAGCTTGAATCTTTTGGAAAGGTGGCTTTCTTGAGGGTCATATGAACTTAGTATTCAGTGGAATAAACCCTAAGAGACCCTTTCTTCTATCTTACCTTGACCTAGTGAAGACTTTGGAGGAATTTCTTCCCACAAATATCCTAAAACCCTAGGTCTCCCTAATTAGGCCTCTCAAGGATAGCGAAAGCCCATTTAAAGTGATAAATCATCTTGCAAAGCTTCTTTGAGAGGTCCTATCTCATCTTGCAAGTCTTGTTCCTAGGCATACTTATCCTCATTGCAAAAATCTCAAGCCCTAGGTCTTGATTTCCATCCTAGGTATTTCTTGGAGAGCTTTTCTTTCTTTAATCCTGTTACCCACCACTTGTGGGTGACCCCATAAGAGAAAAAATTCTCCTAGATTTGTCTTCAGCTGGTAGCCAACAACCCTTGAAAGCCACCAATGTAGTCAAATTGTGTCAAATGTCTTCTCTCCCTGAGCCAGTCGTATGTCCCCTCGCCCATCTGTCGAGATTGTATGTTTGAAGGTGGGCCATCCAGTTCTAAAGGTATGACTTTTCATTATGCAATTGGGTGCTTATGCTTGTTTTTCTTAGGTACACTTGGGTATGGATTATTGGGTGACTTGGAAGTAGGAAGGGTTTTGACCGTAGTCTTGTTTCCTTACCTTAACTTTGGGGGGGGGGGGGGTGGGGTAATCCTCAACCCTAGTTCCGTGGGATCTCCCCTATTGGCTTACATCTTTAACATGGACACTACATGGGAAACCCCAATTCTGCTAGTGTGAATCCATTTTCCCATTTCACATTTTTCACTTCCCTTCGCACCTTACAAGCCCTATTTAATCATCTTCCCTCTTCAGGGTCACATGACCACTGGGTCCACACAGCTCTAGTACTCCCCTCCCCTTTTCCACATGTCTAGGTTGGGCCTGGAACGATGCCTCAAAGGTTGATGTAGTTAAAAAAAGGATAAAAGCGGAACATGGCCACATACGAAAAGAAATAATGCCTCAAAATGCAAAAGATGGCCAAGACAATAAAGTTTAGCATGTGGGCAAAAGCCTAACATGAGCTCTACCCCTTATCATTATGGCTATCACCCTGGTTCCTAGGGCCCCTATGAGTGACCCTTGCACCATTAAGGAACCCATGTATGGCCCAACCCCTGGTGGGTGATGGACTTCCCCACCTTAAGGGATTAATCGCTGCTATATCATACACATCATGCTCTCATCCCCTGGAGCCTCAAGCAGTAAAATAAAAGAAAAATCAGTAAAAGGCAAAGGGCAAAAGGCAAATGAAGAAGGGTGGAAAAACAAAGGCTGGGGTAACTCATGTACCACAATTGCTCCCTTCTACATTCAAACACTCAAATATGTGGACATCCCTCACCATTACCACCCTTGAGCCCATGGCATTTGGCCTTGAGACCTCTGTGTCGCAATCCACCTCATCATTATTAATATGACACCTACCACTTGAAAGCAACAAATTGGTTGGGGCTTCAAACTGTCTTGCATGGAAGAAAAGGACAAATCTGAATCTCATTGAAAATGAGGTTATGGAACACATCAAATGATCTATCACTAAACCAAGAAAGGAAGATGCTCAAGCTCTTGCCCTGTATATAAAAGGGGAAGTTAGGGCTCAAAGGATTCTCATAGAATCTATAAAGGATCTCCTCATCCCATATGTATCCAAACTCGAAACTTCAAAAGAAGTCTATGACAAACTGGTAGAGTTGTATTCCATAAGAACTGTTGGAGAAGTAATCTCATTAAGGCAAGAACTCTACAAGCTAAAGATGTCAAAAGAAGAAGGTATGGCCTCATACTTTATGAGGATATCGGAGATCAGGGATCAACTTCAAGATCTAGGAGAAGTAACGTCTGACAGGGAAATGACTGCAATTGTACTAAATGCACTATTGGAGGAGTGGGGTAGCTTTACTTGAAGTATTTATGGGAAGAAAGAAGCTACTCCATTCCATGAGCTGTGGTCACTATGCAAGATTAAAGAATCTAGACTAAAGGCCAAATTTGATGTAGGAGCATGTGACCAAAATCAAGCTTATGCTACAATGACAAGAAGAAAGGGTGGAAACTCTGGTTCTCAGAAAAAGAAAAAGGACATGGCTAAGATTCAATGCTATGGGTGTCAGGAATATGGACACTACAAAAGAGATTTTCCTAAGGTCAAGAAGGACAGTAAAAGAGGAAGAGAAGAAGCCCATATCGCCAAAGAAGTAGAGGAAGTTGAAAAGAAGAAGTCCAAGAAAGAGGAAGTAAGAGATCTCTATTACTGAGATAGTCTTCCTCACATAAGTTCTTTTCAAGTTCCTAAGTCTTTTGTTCTAAGACATGGCTATTGTGATTCACTAAGTAAAATAATGGGATGCATCAAGGCATCATAGAAGCATTGAAAACGAGGTCGGGACATCATCATAGAGAAGTATGAAAGATGATTAGAATCTATGAAAGTCAAGGATATAGTTCTTGGGAATCTCATTGGAAACATAAGTGGCAAGGTCATCTAGTACAAGGTTCATCATACATTTGTCAAAAGGAAACACCTGCCGATGGGGATACTTTAGATCTTCAAGATTCTCCAATGGAATCTTCATTGAAAGGTTCACCGATCATGAGGGGAAGCAAGTGTTTCATCAAGAATTCCAAACTTGTGGAATTCATGGGATGATGGTATGATGACATAAAAGTGAAGCAAATCAAGGGATTGAAGCTCTTTCAATCAAGGAAGCTGTTGCAGGAAGTTTGGATGACCCAAAGGAAAAATGAGGTATGTATGCTTACATTTGATATTGTGGAAGTCATGTCATATGGTTGTAGATATCATGGACCAATTCTCTATCTTAAGAGCATGATCAAAAGAAAGGATCTCCTCCCTCAAAGGGATGCAGGAATGCATGGGTCACACATTCACTAGATGAAATCAACATAATATGTCCTCATATGAAGTATGAGGTGGTTGACTACAATTGAGGAACTCTGATTGGAAGCTCCTAAGAATGAAATGTGTGAAGAAAGGAAGGAAGATATCGTGGGATATGCAACCATGGAAAAATAAAATCAACATCCATAGACCAAGAATATTTGACTAGTATATCTCCATGAAATATATGAAGATTCTAATGGAATCTGGAAAAAGAAAGAGACCCTTGACAATATATATATATCTTTGGGAGAGGCGTCGATATCTACGCAGGACACTGATGCAAACTAGAAGATGTCATGATGAAAGACCATCATAAAGGTAATTTTGATTTATATGTTCATTTCTTATTTTTGAACAAATATCTGGATGGGCTTATGCAGGTTGTCGATGGAAGATCTATGGATGTATTCCACCATTGATGCCCATGTAGTAGGATGAAAGATCCTTATGGAAACATGGCATGAAGAAGGCAACATGGCATGAAGGAAGGCCAAACATGAACAGAGGGATCACTTTTCGATGATGACATGATTGACTCATGAATGAAAGTGATGGATGCTCTGTGCCATATGAAGAAAGTCCCAAATATGAAAGACTCCTAGATAACGAAAAGAAGTTCATGACATTGTGAGGAGTTCTTCAAGTATATAGTTGTCCAATCATCTCCATCTAAGGAGTTTTGTAGGTCTCTAATTAAGAGGGTGCCTGTAAACAAGTTTCTTACTTGGTAGAAACTTGGAAACAAAAATTCCTAAGCCAAGAGGGAGCTTAGGTACATTCCTTTATTGGAATAGATATGTCCTCCCTAATTAAGAGGGAGAGATAGACACATCATTCTTGTCTTTGCTTGGGAAGACATAATGGAGGATTAGGTAAACATCTGGCATCTGATGCTCTTTGAGGATGTGTTAAGGCATCCAAGATAAGAGTAGTCGTAGAGGACCGATATTCTTTGAGGACTGGGAATCCAAGATAAGAATAGTCCTTGTGGAACACAACCTGAGAACCTGGGTGAGGTATGTTCCGAGAGAGACAATGATGAGAGTGTCTATACATCATTGGTCTCGCCAGCATTGTGCTCAGATCTCATGGAGAGATAGAGTTGTTAGTCAAGGCCTTGCTATGTTACAAGGCCGGTTGATATGATGCTATACAGATGGCTTACCAATTTGACTCTTCTTATGAGAAATTCTTCAAATTGAGAATGAACAAGTACCATTATGAATGCCTTCCTAGTTAAGAGGGAGTGTTGAAAAGTGTAACTAGGTTCAGTCTTCATAATGACATGTGCAATTGTGATTTTATGTAACCGATGAAAAGAAGAAAAAAATTATTATTGTAATGCTTGTCTCATGGGTTTCATGAGCAAGGAATTTTATTTTAGTGATGGCTCCCATTGTGAGCCTTTAGGATTTGTCATCTAGTCATAAAAGTCAATTTGAGACTATATTATGTAAGAAGGACACTTCTTGGGCATGTTACATTTTGTATGAGTCATTAGATAAGTATAAAAGACCCTCCAAGACAAGCACACGCATCTCCTAGCAAGTTGGCTTCAAGATGGAATTAATAAACTCCTCCAATTGACACGTTGGCTCACCCTCTTCAAGTCGACTAATTTGAGGGGGAAACCGCTATAAATAGGCAGCTTGGCCTTAGTTCAAAAGACAAAATTTCGGACAAGTGTAAGACTACAGTAAGAAGTGGGAAGGGGTCAAAGATGAAGCCTCCCAACTAGCGAAGTAAGAAGAAGGAAGAGCGAAGTCCTTAGGGTTATTTTTGGGTCTGTTTTAAGGGTTGCAAACCTCCATACGTGCAAGGAAGAAAGAGGTCTGTTGCAGCAGTGGAAGCCGAAGAGAATTGCAGTCCTCCTAGGGAGTCGAAGTGGAAGAAGGGCTAGTCAAAAGAGAAGCCAAGACAAGCCAAGAGGATACTCTATCCTAAGCAAGGGTATCAAGGATACTTCTGTTGAAGAAGGTTCTGAATTAAGGTGAAGGATTGCAGATCTCATTCAAGAAGGCGAAGGTCTGAAACAAAAGGAAGCTGAGGTTGAAGAAGAAGCCGAGAAGAAGGAAGGAGTAGAAGTTTAACTAGGATTGACTTGGGCACAAAGGAATAGCAGTGGAAGGGGACTAGTGTCTTGGTCTTGGAGTGGCAAATATTTCAAGGGTCTTGGTCTTGGTATTCGTCAATTGGAATCTCTATAAGAAGAAGAATTTGTTTGGGTTTTCCTCTCAAGTGGGAGAGGTTTTGGCTTTGGCTGATAGCCTACATTCTGTGTCTCTTGTCCCTTTATGGTTTATGCATTGGTAACTGTTTGATGAAGAAGAACACTAATAATCTAAGAAAAAGAAGATCCTAATCTAAGAAGTAGAAAGCACTCACAAGCAGTGACTAATAGAAGAGAAATCACTTAATTGCTTTGCCCTAGATTTCTCAACACCATGGGCCTCCACCCTAGTAGATATTACTTCATGGATCGCCATCAATGCTCATTGATTGCTTGTCTTCCACCTTTTGGATGAGGATGATGCACCTGGTTCACCATGCCCAATCGGCTCCACACTTGCACCATACACTTGGCAAATGTTCTAGGGTCCAGTGGATGTCTCTCATTGCAGAGGGAGGGCTTATATCATCATCCTATCCCTTACAGATGGTCCATAGGCATTTTCGATCCACTTGGAGACCCATGAGGATGTCCTTGTGTCCCTATACCCACTTGGGAGCACCATAGGTTCTCGCTTGGAAAACAAGGGGCCAACCCCTTGTCGACTATGTTTGGAGTCCATTTCTACATTATGGCACCCCTTGGACTTCATTAGTCCTCCTTAAAGGCCCAATGACTCACTTTATTGATCATTCGACCGTCTTGAGAGGCCTATTCTTATGCTATTGAACTATTTGGTGGGCTTGTCACCAATAGTATTGTAATTATGCACATTATTTTATTCTAGGGCATTATTAGTCCAAATTAGGCCATTTGAATCCCTTGGAGGATTGTAGAAATAGAAGAGAGGCATTCTCTCTCATTCATCATCACTTGGTTTGGGTTATTATCTCTTGTGAGATTCTCGCTATTCCTTTTGGATGACGAGTTTGGATGATATGGATGAATTTTGATGTTTGGATATCTTTCTCTTGTCTTGGAGCTTCTCTATTGGCATAATTTGATGATTGGATATACTCTTTATACATGTAAGTGCTATTTTCATGCTTATTCTTGTTATTTACTTTTGTCACATGAATGTTGTTCGGATTTTCGCTACACAAGTTTGAAATTTATTGCTTTTTTGTTTGAATTGGTGGAAATTTTGATCTTTTATAGTGTTGCACCATGTCATGGGCCATGTGTGAATGGGTGAATGTTCCTAGAGATGTTTTATGTTAAACACATCTTGAAAAGTCACCATTTATTGCAAATTGAAGTATAAAGATCTTGAAGGAGCTGCTCTCATGCCCTAATGCCATGTGAAGTTGTTTAAAGGCCTCCTTTATTGGGTGAACTCTTTCCAAACCATAAATTCTCCTTGGCTCCATCCCTCCGAGAGAAAAAGGGCACTAATCCTCCATAGGTGATCACTTTCAAAAACTTATTTCTCTCACCTTCCCCTCTTATTATAGGCCTAGCCTCCATAGGTCACCTAGGGCATCACTTTTCTCACGATTTAGCCATCAAAAGGATTTGATCTCTTGCCCACAACTGCGCTGGTGTGTCCTCTAGAAGCCCTCCAAATTTCACGAAATTCTGACGGTGGGATCTTGAAATAACTCTTTCTAAACCATAAATTCCCCTTGGCTCCATCCCTTCGAGAGAAAAAGGGCACTAATCCTCCATAGGTGATCACTTTCAAAAACTTATTTCTCTCACCTTCCCCTCTTATATTATAGGCCTAGCCTCCATAGGTCACCTAGGGCATCACTTTTCTCACGATTTAGCCATCAAAAGGATTTGATCTCTTGCCCACAACTGCGCTGGTGTGTCCTCTAGAAGCCCTCCAAATTTCACGAAATTCTGACGGTGGGATCTTGAGATATTTCAAGCCCTAGACCGAAGATATTGCCCTTGGTTTCCCATTGGCTTGTGACCTCATTGGGATCACAACATTAACTTATCAAAAGAATATTCCTTCTTTGATCCTCTTCCCTTCCCTAATTAGGTCAAGTACATCCTTGGTTGATCAACTCCATATCCTTGACCTAATTTTGGGTCCACTTGGCCCTTTGTGTTCTTGCAACTTGCTGATTCGAATTTCACAAAGATCACATAAAAGTCAAGTCTCCATAAAGATCTCTAGGTCTAGGAACCATCTTAACAAAGCATACTCTCAAAACCTAGCCCTAAGGGTCCTCTTGGCCCTTCCTAGAGAGCCCATCACCTTGCTTCCAAAGCAAGCAACCCATTTAATTGAGTCTCTCTTGTGAATAGGCCTAGGAATCACCTCCTTATCTTATCATTGACCATATATTCTCGTGATTCCATCATATTGGGTCTCCTCCCATCGGTGAAAGTCCGTAAAGAGCAGGGAGCCTTAGTTGAGGTGATAGTGGGCTATCGCTCCATTGTTGCCCTTGACCTAGTAGTTGCCTTATAGGATCTCCTCCTAGGACCCCTGCTAGTTTGAGCGGTAACAAGACCCTTGCTAGATTGTGTGGCTACAGAGCCTTAATTGAGCTTCTCCTTGAATAAGCATAGTAAAATCACTTTAGATAGATCATTGATCCTTCCTTTTCAAGTGATTCTTGTCCTACCGGGACTCCTCCCATCGGTGAAAGTCCGTAAAGAGCAGGGGACATTGATTGAGGTGACAATGGGTCTTTGTCCCATTGTTGTCACTTGGTCTAGTTGTTGTCGCATAGGCTCCCCTCTTAGTGCCCTATTAGATTGTGTGGCAACAAGTCCTCCCTCTTACATGGTCTATAGTATTAGTGAGTCCTCCAAGACTTCCTTGGTCTATGGTGAGTTCTCCAAGTATTACATGGTCTATGTTACATAACAATGGAAGACTAATGGGTCGAGATGTGAAGTTTGATGAGGATACCTGCTCCTCCAAATCTTAGGAGCCTTCTATTTTGGGTTGAGGATGGTAAACAACTTGCTGTCCCAAGTGCTGATGATCCAGAAAAGATAGACATTTCAAATTTAGATTAGTGAGGTTCTAGAGATGGAATTGATGCCTCTTTACCAAATGGTTTGAAATTTGAATCGAGGAGCCTAAATGGCTTACTTAGATATTGTAGAAAGTGACAGAGTTGGTTGAAAGTACAAACACTTTGTTGTAGGTGGGTTAACACCCAAGAAGTTTCCCAATTATGTTGCACTGGTGTGCTCCATTGATGATGTAAAGCCTTCTAGTTTTGAGGCGGCAAATCTAGAGCAAGTGTGACAATGCTATAGGAGAGGACTATCCCTCCATATTGCGTAATGATGGGTGGGAGAGTGTATAGAGACTAGAGGGGAAGTTAGTGATTGATTCCAAGAGGTTGTAGAGAGCCAGATTCATTGTAGGAAGTTTTCTTTTCTTAAATGCAGGGAGATGACTATGATGAGACCTTTGTTGTAGTTGTGAGATGCATTTCTATTAGGGTAATTATATCCTTTGCATCTAATTCGATTGGTATTTATATTAGATGGATCCAAAGTCAACATTTATGAATGGAAATATAGTGGAAGAAGTGTATGTCAATAAGCGAAGGTGATTTGAGGTACATGGATGACATATCCATGTATACAGGTTGGAGAAGACCTTGTATGGGTTGAAGCAAGAATCATGTGCTTGGTACTCTTGGATTGATGAGTACTTTATGAATTTGGGCTTCATCAAAATTATTATAGATCCAAATATCAAATATATATTTGATATATTTGCTGGTTTTGGTCTTGTTAATGGATGCTTGATCCTTATAGGCACTAGTGAGAAACTCATACCATTGTACCAGGGGAGTCGACCTTTGCGGTTGATACGAAGTACATTGATCTTATGCAATATTTTTTGGATCTTGAGTTGTGGTAGGATAGATGTGAAGCACTTAGTAGAGATTCTAAAGTGATTTCAAATGATGGTATGTAAGCCCTTATTTCCTCTCATGGTTTTAAATTTCAAATTCATTGTGGATTTAGATTCGTATTTCGTGGATCTTTCAGTGTATAGGCAGTTGATAGGTTTCCTCATGTATTTGGTGAATACTCAACTGATATTTGCTTTGTATGGAATACATTATGTCATCTCATTGTTGAGTTGAGGTGGACTCATTGGATTGTCAGAAAGCATGTGCTTCAATAAGGCACAATTCATTATAGGTTGAGGTTTGTTACCGATGGAAAGTTGATGTTTCATATTTTTGTGGATTTATATAGGGTAGGTGATGCTACTGCTAGGAAGAGCACTTTAGGGTTATGGCTTGGTGCCAGGTATGATATCTTGGTTTAGCAGGAAGCAAGAAGCATTGGCCTTGAGTTCAATGGAGGCATAGTACATCATAGCTTCTTTTGACAATTGTGAGGCTATTTGGTATTGCATTGACTGATAATATGTTGGAACCAATAGTTGTGTATTGTGATGGTTAGAGTTGCGTCAGGATCTTGGAGAATCCAATGTTTCATAATCTATTCAAGCATATAGACATTCAATACTATTTCCTTAGATATCGAGTTTAGAAGGTGTAGTGGTTCTTCAATATATTCCCTCACATTTGTAGGTTGTTGATATTTTGACAAAGCCCCTAGTTAAGGAGAAGTTTGAGATGCTGAGCGAGACTTGGCTTGGTGGAAAACACTTTCCTTGCAAAGAGGGAGTGTTAGAGTATGACTAGATTGCTTAGTTAGTATTTTCCTTAGCACTGTGTAGAAATTGTAAGCTTTAATGAATTCGTCTTTTTCTTGGTTCTTGCACAACAAGATGGTGGGTTAATTGTTGAAGTTTCTAAGTTTACTTAGTTAGAAACCCTTCATGCACTTTTTCTGATTTATTCCTACCTACTTGTTATTTTTTCTTTAACAAGTTATTTACGAAGTAAATATTGAAAATAAACACCAGTGCATGCTCAACATATTACAGATGAACAACTAAAAGAAACAAGAACAACAACACCACATGACACCATTATTTTTGGACCAATGTCCTCGGAAAAACCCAATGCGGGAAAACTGGTGTAGCTATTTGAGGGTTTTCTTATTAAGCAATATCAGTGTACAATCTGGGTGCCTAAACTGGCCTATCGAACAGAGAATTTCCTTAGCAGTTGTACCTCACAGTTCAAGAGAAATCTCCTGGCTGAAACCTCGGAAAATCCTTCCGGTAGCTCTTCTGCACAAAACTGCTCTGCAACCCCAACATCTGCCCAATCTGGACTACGTTAGCCCCTCTCTGTCTCACGCTGGCCCTGCGTTAGACTTTCTTGGCCTGCATCAGCCCCAGGAGGCCCTGCGTCAGCTTTCTCGGCCTCTGTGTCAGACACGCTAGCCTCTCTGGTGCTTTGTGTAACACTTGGCTGCCTTTGCGTGGGCCCTTGCTGGCTCTGTGTCACTCTCCTTGGCTGCTGTGTTGCTCTCTCAGCACAATCTATGCCTTCTCTGTTTCTCTGTACTCAATGCCCCTTAGCTGCTCTCTCGATCACTGATTCTATCTCTCTCAGCAAACCCTGCTCTAGAGAATAGAATGACTGATTATCTGGTGTCTTCTCCAAGTGACCCTCAAGCCTCCTCTTATACTTATCCTGTTGACATCTCAACGGCCAAGATTAAGTCCCTAATCAATGGCTAAGATTAGATCTGGCTTGAGCCATGTCTTTTGGACCATTCTAACACAGATTCATATTAATACACATTAATATTTTATTTTCCCTAAGTTTAGACTTAGGGACTCCATTAAAAATATTAATTATTTTAATATCTCCTGATCTGTTTGGAATCTGCCCAAACCCTTTCTGGGTATTGGAGATCTCATGTACCCCAACCTCTCCACCAAATTTCGTGGCTAGAGTACATCCGATGCTACCCCAAATCAACACTCCCTCTTAGCGAGGACTGTGCTCTAGCAATACTCCTCACTGAGTATTACTTTGATCATCCGGCATCGGTACCTGTGCTGATGCTAGGCCTTCCTGCCTAACATCCTCTGTACTGTTGCCTCCTGTACTACTGCCCATGGTTCTGCCATTACCACTGCTGCATCTGTACGACAACTCCCTCTGCATCCGTGCTGCTGCTGGGCCTTCCTCCCAGCACTGCATCCGCACTACACCTCTTCTCATCATGCTGCATCGTGCTGTCCACTGCTGCACTGTAACTCAGTTACTGAGAAGTAAGTAACTGATCTCCCAATCTGACCTCCTTGTTGGGCTAGAGACACCCACTGATGCTGAAGCTCCCTCTGCCGCTGACAAGTGCTCCCTCTCTAACCTCTGCGCTGCTGCAACAACTCCCTGCATCTCGCACTGTTGCACACCTCTCTGTGCCATCCTGCACTGGTGCAACACTCTTGTGCCTCGCATTGCTGCAGCCTGCTAGCCTCGCGCTGTCTCGAGACTCCTGCACTGTAGCTCTCTCTGCTGCTCCATCCGCATCCATCTCTATCCACATTAGCCAGTCCTCCTACTCCTCGTTGGGGCTCCCGTAGCAAGGTCTAATCCAAGAGGCTGGGTACCTCAAGGATCTTGCCCCTCATCACCTGTAGTCCATCTAACTATAGCTCGATGTCTCCCCACTTCTGCTCAAGTGGCATGTGTGCACTCATGGCACATAGAACAAACAGGGTCCTAGCCGTCTAGATGACAAAGTTGGATGCCTCATCCAACCTATCCTGATCCCTCAGCCCATCCATGGCCATCTCTCTGCTCTTCTTGTCGACTCCTCCGAGTCTCTCTACTTCCTGCCTGAAAGTTCTCTGTTTGACTCCTACTGAGTCTACTTCCCGTCTGGAAGTTCTCTGTTCGACTTCGGCTGAGTCTACTTCTCGCTTGGAAGTTCTTTGTTCCACTCATGCTGAGTCTACTTCCCGTCTAGAAGTTCTTTGTTCGACTCTTGCTAAGTCTCTACTTCCCGTTTGGAAGTTCTCTTCTGGACTCCCTCTGAGTCCTGATTTCCCTTCTGGAAATCTTTCTGCCGCTTGTCGAGATGCCCCCTACTCTGATTGTCTTGTGCCACTGCACCGCTTATCTGGGTTCCTCGGCTAGAAACCCTCGGTAACAACTGCTCTGGCCCTATTCTGTTAGGTATTGTTCTGACTACAGTACCTTACTAGCTCCACTCTGCATTATTTCTGCAGCCTTCTGGACTCCAACAATTGCCTCTTTGTGAATTGCGTCTGCCTCTCTCTGCCTCATGCTGGCTCTGCGTCAGCCCTGGGATGCCTTGCGTCAACCCTTTGGCCCTTTGCGTCAGCAATGCTAGCCTCTCTGATGCTCTGCGCAACTATCGACTTCTTCTGCGTGGCTCTGGCTGGCTTTGCGTCACACTTCTTGGCTTCTGCGCTGCTAGAAACAACTTCTGTCACCTCGGGACAATGGTTTTCTACTGCTATTGCTCCGCTCGGCTGATGTCTTTTAGTCCTCCTGTGATCTGCAATCACGCTCTGATACCATGTTGAAGTTTCTAAGTTTATTTAGTTAGAAACCCTTCATGCACTTTTTCTGATTTATTCCTACCTACTTGTTATTTTTCTTTAACAAGTTATTTACAAAGTAAATACTGAAAATAAACACCAGTGCATGCTCAACATATTACAGATCAGCAACTAAAATAAACAAGAACAAACACATCACATGACACCATTATTTTTGGACCAATGTCCCTGGAAAAACCCAATGCGGGAAAACCGGTGCAGCTATCTGAGGGTTTTCTTATTACGCAATATCAGAGTACAATCTGGCCCCCAAAACTGGCCTACCCAATAGAGAATTTCCTTAGCAGCTGTACCTCACAGTTTGAGAGAAATCTCTTGGCTGAAACCCCAGAAAATCCTTCCGGTAGCTCTTCTGCACAAAGCTGCTCTGCAATCCCAGCGTTTGCCCAATCTGGACTGCGTCAGCCCCTCTCAGTCTCATGTTGGCCCCTGCATCAGCTTTTCTTGGCCTGCATCAGCCCCAGCAGGTCCTGTGTCAGCTTTCTGGGCCTCTGCGTCAGACACGCTAGCCTCTCTGGTGCTCTGTGCAGCACTTGGCTGCCTCTGCGTGGCATTGCGTGAGCCATTGTTGGCTCCGCATCAGTTTCCTTGGCTGTTGCGCTGCTCTCCCGGCACAATCTATGCCTTCTCTGTCTCTCTGTACTCAATGCCCCTCAGTTGCTCTCCCGATCACTGATTCTATCTCTCTTAGCAAACCCTGCTCTAGAGAATAGAATGACTGATCATCTGGTGTCTTCTGCAAGTGACCCTCAAGCCTCCTCTTATACTTTTCCTTTTGACGTCTCAACGGCCGAGATTAAGTCCCTAGTCAACGGCTAAGATTAGATCTGGCTTGAGCCACGTCTTTTGGACCATTCTAACACAGATTCATATTAATACACATTAATATTTTATTTTTCCTAAGTTTAGACTTAGGGACTCCATTAAAAATATTAATTATTTTAATATCTCTTGATCTGTTTAGAATCTGCCCAAACCCTTTCTGGGTATTGGAGATTTCATGTGCTCCAACCTCTCCACCAAATTTCGTGGCTAGAGCACATCCGATGCTACCCCAAATCAACATTAATGATGGCACAACACTAGGTTGCTTTGGGAGCCTAGTTGTAGATATGTAGGAGAGATATAGGGCACATGTATGCCTAAATACTAAATAGCCTATTTCCTATATTAGTTGTGGTTCCAGATTTAGCTGCTTTTCTTACAAAATTAGAAATTGTTGTTTCTACCTTCACTTTTGTTCAATTTAGTTATGTTCCAACGTTAGAATAGGATGCATGATGTCGGAATCTCTAGATTTAGCTATTTTAGGTTAATGAAGGTACAAATACCTAGAAGATGTTGCATGTATCTCTGCATGTAATAAATCTTAGTGGATGTGCTAATCTTGTATAGCTACTCATGCAGGATTGGGTGCATGTCTCTAGAGTCTAGGCATGAGATAGGGTTGGGGTTTCTATCCTAGCCTAGGGTCTCCATTGGGATGAAGGTCTTCATTGTAAACCCTAGTGTCTTCATCTTGTGTAGAGGAGACATTGGGTGATCCATTGAGATGGCTAGCTTATTTGACTTTTGAGCTATGTTGCAGGGGTATTGCCCTTGGGGCAAGTGTGGCATGCCTGAACTTGTATTGGGTTCTTGTTTCCTGTACCAGTTTTAGAAATGGGGATTTAATCTCAAAAAATCAAACGAACTGTGTCATTCATTGAAAATTTAAGTTCTTCGTAGTAGGTGAGTGGGGTGGCAGCTTGGAATGGGTACCCAAACCTTGATTTTGGTTGCTTTTTGGCAGTCCCAAGGCATGTCCGCCCCCTGCCCTATTGAAATACGTTAATCTTTCACTTACCTCACACCCTCGTGCCCTTAAAATGCTAAATCACCTTCTCAATTTTACCATTTCATTGTCATCTGTGAAGAGAAAAACAGTTCAGCAGTGAAGAAATTTCAGTGCTGTATTCTTGCTAAATATTTGTGGACAGCGATAGACTGGGAAGTCTGAAGTGGACTGAATGCAGTATGACATCTGTACTTGCTACTTGCTTTAACTTTTTAAGTCTTGAGAGTCAAGATCTATTAATGTCAATCTCAATTTTCAAATGATAATGATCGAGTTGACTATTCAGTGTTTTTCTATTTATTGTATGATTGTTCGAAACTTAAATAAAGCAATGTGCATGTTTTTGTTGTAGCTGAAAATGATGTTATGCAATGTGCTTTCCTTAAATTTTTTATAATTTTTTCATTTAGATATTTATATGTATAGAGCATACCCCTGACGTACCCAAGTCCCCTGTTTCAGAAAGTGTCATCCCTGTCCCTGCCCCCAAACCCAAGTACCCTGGTAACTTAGCTTTTGAGCTATTGCAATTTAATTCTATTTCCCAGATTTCAGTAGGAGTGAGATGTAATCAAGAGTTCAGATCTGAGTTTTTGCTGTTTGTATTTTCAACAGTATGTGTTTGTAGATTAATGTACTAAGTTGTTGTTTGAATTGAAATTCTCATGTTTGAAACTACCTAGGGTTAGGTCAGTCTCTCTGAGTGCAGAATCTGGATTGCTATGGTTCTAGCAAATTGCTATGTTGGGTTTTTCTTGAGGATTTCCCAATGCACTATGAACCTTTTTTAAAAATAAATCAAATGTTCTAGCAATAGGAGAGTGTTTCTATTGCCTTAGAAGGGACACACTCACCTAGCTGGTTCCTCGGTTGATTTCTAATTGTTGTAAGAGTCATTCCTTAGCACCACCCTCACCAAATGTAACCTGCATGATGCCTCTTCCACTGAGATATAGTCTTCAGTGTACAAATGGTGGAAGATTGCTTTAGGAAAATTGCAAACTGCCATAAAGTTGTTGAAATCAATACTAGCCTGGATGGATGGCCGAAGGGTCAAAACCTAAACATTATCATGGATACTGAATACCAAAAATTAGGAATGTCCAGTGAACTGGATACTTGCATGGAAAGGTGAGCAAGAGTTAAATGCATAACAGTGTCAACTTAGCAATATTGCTTGCAGAAGGATGTTGAGTACTGTAGAGATCATGACAGCTCTCTTCATTTAAAGAAATTCTCAAGATCAATGTAGTTCCAGTGGCATTCTTTCTTGATAGTCCCAAGATTTTGCAGGTTTCTATACATGTCAACTAGACACTAGTAACCCTATTTAGTGGGCAATTGGATAATTACAGAACTGTTATAAGAAATATAGACAGTGGTGAAAGTGCCCTGCTAGATTCCATTTTCAGCTGTTTACATAGCAGCGGTTGTCTAGGATTTGGATGGGATCCTAAAAAATTGAATTCATCTGACTGCTTTTTGGCCTGACACAGTTTTGGGCAATAGCTTTTATAACAGTAATTCTTATTTCTTTGATTGGTTATTTAAATGATGCTGAAGAAAATCCTGTTTGAAAATGGGTTATGTTTTTCGTCATCTTCTGATGTGAGGGATTTGAATGATATGATTCAAGACCTTTATTGGATGTTGGTTGGCAAGGGGATGGTAGGGTCATGCAGTTAAGAAACTTGTGGATTCTTTATAGTTACCTGTTGGTTCCTGCATTTAACAGGTATATATGGCTTCTTTTTTAGTCGATGTTCTAATGACGTGCCATAAAGAGGTTTTTTGTTGTCAATATGTTTCAACTGTCTGATTCACACTTTGACATATTTAGAAACTGATGACATGCATGATGAGACACTCATTTTGATGACTGCAGAAAATCCAGCCATTGGCAGGATGGTACTACTTTCTGGCTACTTGTTAGTGGGTTAAAACAAATGTTCCACCAAGTTTCTGGGATGTGAGAGCAGGCGAATACATCCAGGGGACGTGTGGAAGCACACCTCAAATGAATACAGCTATCTGTTTCTAATCTAATTAATTAGATTAAGAAAGACCTGTATTTTAGGTATTTTGGAGCTTGAATTAGATTACAGTGGGCTGAAAAAGCACAAAAAAGATGGCCACCTCGAATGCATGCATCCTAAGAAAGTGTTCACAAGAAGTGGACCACCCTCCAATATCAGTTTGAAATGCTCTCAAATCCTATATCTTCCTATGAACTCATATCAAACCATGGGCAAGAGAGAAAGTGTGTCTTAGGAGAATGTGCAAGGATCTATATCCATGTGCAAACACCATTAACATCTTCAAATCATGAGCCATATATGGAGCGACCTAGAAAATAGTTCAAGCAGAGGTCTCCATGCCTCCAAATGTGTGAAAATATGCCAAATAAGAAGAGTGCTCCACATCCTCAGTTAACCAACCACTCAAATGATGCCACATTAATGCCACACTACCAATATCCTGATGGGTGCTACACCATCAGGCAAAGATGAGTTCAGGATTCCCCAATCAAAATAATGAAATGACAATCATAGTGAAACTGTAAGATTTCATTCGAAAAGTATACCAAGGATGTTGAGAAATCTAGGGCATAGTAATTATGTGATTTCTCTTCTATTAGTGAGTGCTTTTGCTTCTTTAGATTAGGATCTTCTTTCACTTAGGTTATTAGTGTTCTTTTTCATCAAACAGCTACCAATGCATAAACCATAAAGAGACAAGAGACAAAATATAGGCTATCAGCCAGGGCCAAAACCTCTCACTCTTTGAGAGGAAAACCCGAACAAATTCTTCTTATAGAGATTCCAATTGACGAATACGAAGACCAAGACCCTTGACCTATCTGCCACTCCAAGGCCAAGAGACAAGATCCTTAGTCAATGATAGTCAACCTTCTGCTCCTTCCTCCTTCTCGACTTCTTCAACCTTGGTTTTCTTCTGCTTTGGACCTTCGGCCTTCTCCCACTTCGGCTTCCCTAGGAGGACTGCACCACTGCTGCAACAAACTTCTCCTCTCCTCGGCCTTCATTTCTGCATTAGATTTCTTTTCGTCCCTTACTGCTGTAACAAATTTCTAGCACGTATAGGTGTTTTCTGCCCTTAAAACAGCACCATAAAATACCCTAAGAACCTCGCTTTTCCTGTCCTTTACTTCGCTAGTTATGAGAGGCTTCTATCTCCCTTCTCCACCACAGACCATCACATAAAACTTCACTGAAATCTGCCTTCTGAAATGAGGCCGAGCTGCCTATAAATAGTTGTTTGCCTCTCTGTATATGCGCCGACATGAGTGTATGTGAGTCGACATGTCCTTTGGGGAATTTACATTATTCTTTTTGATGCCAACATGAGGAGGATACTTTGCTTGGTCTTGGAGGGCTATTTATACTTATCTAATGACTCATATAACATGTAGTATGCCCAAGAAGGGTCCTTCATACATGACATAGACTCAAATTGACTTTTATGACAAATCCTAAAGGCTCTCAATGGGAGCCATCACTAAAAATAAAATTCCTTGCTCATGAAACCCATGAGACAAGCATAATAATAATTTTATTTTTCTTCTATCAATTAGATAAAATCACAATTGCACATGTCATTATGAAGACCGAACCTAGTTACTTTTCAACACTCCCTCTTAACTAGGGAGGTATTCATAATGATACTTGGTCATTCTCAATCTGAAGAATTTCTCATAAAAAGAGTTGGATTGGTAACCCATTTGTTTAGCATCTAACCAACATTGCCACATTGCAAGGCCTTGACTAACAAATCTATCTCTCCACGAGATTTGAGCACAATGCTGGTGAGACTAATGATGTATAGACACCCTCATAACTGTCTCTCTCGGAACATACCCCACCTGGGTTCTCATGGTGTGTTCCACTAGGACTATTTTTATCTTGGATTCCCAGTCCTCAAAGAATATTGGTCCTTAATGACTACTCTTATCTTGGATTCCCTAATACATCCTCAAAGAGCATCGGATGCCAAATGTTTACCCAATCTTCCATTCTGTCTTCCCAAGTGAAGACAAGAATGATGTGTCTATCTCTCCTTCTTAATTAGGTAGGACATATCTATTCCAATAAAGGAATGTACTCATTCCTATAGAAGGAATGTACCTAAACTCCCTCTTTGCTTAGGAATTTCCAAGTTTATTCCAAGTAAGAAACTTGTTTCCAGGCTCCCTCTTAATTAGGGACCTACAACAACTTCTCAGGTGGAGATAATGGGACAACCAACTGCTTGAAGAACTCTTCACGATGTCATGAACTTTTTTTCGTTATCTAGGAGTCTTCATGTTTGGGACTTCTACACAGGGCATCGATCGTCCATCACTTTCATTCATGAGTCAACCATGTCATCATCGGAAAGTGATCCATCAGTGCATATCTGGCCTTCCTTCATGCCATGCTGCTTTCTTCATGCCATGTTTACTTAAGGATCTTTCATCCTACTACATGTGCATCGGTGGTGGAAGACATCCATAGATCTTCCCTCAGCAACCCTACCTAAACCCATCTAGATATTTGTTCAAAAATAAAGGAATGAACATTAACATTACCTTTGTGACGATCTTTCATGATGACATCTTCTAGTTTGCATCAACATCCTGCATACATATCGACACATCTCCCAACAATATATATTGTCAAGGGTCTCTTTCTTTTCCAGACTCCATCAGAGTCTTCATATCTTCCATGGAGATATCCTAGTCAAATCTCCTTGGTCTTTTAGATGTGTTGATTGCCTTTACCATGGTTGCATATTCCATGATCTCTTCCTTCCTTTCTTCACACATTTCATTCCTAGGAGCTTTCAATTAGAGTTCCTCAATTGTAGTCAACTGTGAAAATTCCTTCACTGAAGGAACCCCTACTGCAGCAAATCTGAATCTACTTCACCTACTTGATTTTTAAATTACATTCATGCAAATTACTTCTGCAGGCTACACTAATTAAATATTTGATCTCATGAAACATAAAGCAGAGCAAAGAACAAGATACGTAGGACACACTTATTTTTGGACACAATAGTCCCCGGAAAGACTCAATGCAGGAAAACCAGTGCAACAATTCCGAGGGTTTATTATTATGCAGGACAAATATCTGAATACAAATCTAGGATGCTCATCTAGCAATCCTTTACAGAGAAAATAATGGCGGAAAATCTGAGTGAGTTTTACCTCACTTAACCCGGCATAATTTCGGCTGATCCGGCAGCAAGACCTGCTAACCCCAGCTACTTCTGTGCTGGCCCTGTGTCAACATTTCATGCTCTGCGTCAGCGCTTCTGCCCTCTGCGTCAGCCATCCCCACTGTTTCGGCAATTCCCGGCAGTTCCGGCTTCTGCGTGACAGGCAACTTACTCCTTTGTGCTGGCCCTTCTGGCTTTGCCTCAAGGCTACGTGGGCCCAGAGTGGCCCAACGACAACTCTCCTGGCTACTGCGCTGCCTCTCTGCAAGCTCTTTCTGCTTCTCTGTCAGTGTTCTCCGGAAAGTCCTTCTCCCAGATTCTCTCCGCTCCTCTGTTGCTGAATGATCACCTAATTTGAATTTCTCAGCTTCCTAGCCCCATAAATCGAACTCCAGATCAATTCGTTCTCTATGTGTGTGTTTGCAAATGAACCCCAAGCCTCCATTTTATACTTTTCTTGTTGAGTCTTCAATGGCCGAAATTAAGTGTCTAATCAACAACTAAGATTAAAACATGGCTTGATCCGCCTTCTAGATCATTCTCACCCATATTTTGATTAATAGCCATTAATATTTTAATTTCCCTAAGTTTTGACTTAGGAACTCTATTAAAAATATTAATTATTTTAATAAAATACAATTCGGGTGGAATTTCACCAAACGTTTTCTGGGTTCTTTAGAACTCATGTGCCTTAGCCTCTCCACCAATTTTCAAGGCTAGAGCACTTCTGATGCTACCAAAAAGTAACACTCCCTCTTAGCGAAGAAAGTGCTCTAGCAACAATGTCCACCTGCATGCCGCTCTGTTTTTGAAGCACCTCCTTTTTGCACTGTTGCTGCCACCAACACTGTGCTGCTGCTGCTACTGTACTGCTGCCCACTGCCACTGCTGCATCTGTACTACATCTCCCTCTCAAACGCTGCATCTGCTATGCTGCTAGCACTACCACTGCTAACACCACATCCGTACTACAATTCAGTTGTTGAGGGAAGCAATTGAAAAACATCCAAAATTAACTGAACTTAACTATGTTCAGCATAATAGAATGAATGTTGGAATTTGACTGTTATTAGTCTCTGACCCTCTGAATCTTCTGTGCTACTGTTGACTTCTGCACTGTGCCAACTGCACCGCTGCCAACCTTGCTCTGTGCTCTGGTCCCAACCTACTGCATCTGTTCTCCAAACAATCCACTGCATCATCTGACACTAAGTCCATCTCGCTATTGTTGAACCTTGGACTCCCATAGTAAGGAATTGATCCAAGAGGTGGACTCCTCAAGGATCTTGCCCACATGTAGTCCTTCCGACTACAACTCAATATTGCCCCATGCCCCTCCTGGAGATGCGTGGGCACTCATGGCATACTCTTCCTTGTTTATCTTCGCGGCTGCAACCTTTGGATCATGCTTCTCGTTCTTATCCTTTTGCTTCAAAGGACACTGAGATGCAAAGTGACCCATCTCGCCACATCTGAAACATTTCACCTTCGAAATGTCCTTCTTCGCTTCTGCTTCTATTGTCCCTTTGATGCTAGAGTTGCGTTTTCCTCCTCCTCCTTCCTCTTTGTGCCACTCCCACTACTGCCATTGAGGTTGACCTTCACTAGGTCCCTCCTTAACTCCTCCTGTTGAAGAGCGCCCACATCTCCTCCCTTGAAGGTAGTTTTTCCCTGCCCAATATGCTTTGGACGAAAACTTGCCATTCATCCAAGAGTCAAGACTCCATTTAGGGCTATCCTCACCATCACGGTTGGTTGAGTAGTGGGCCCCACTGCAGCAAGCTGGTCTCTAGTGTCCCGAAGACATTGAAGATAGAGGTTCACCCCTTCTCCTTTTTGCATCAAGGTTCGTTGCAACTTCTACTCTAAATACATTTTCCGCTATTCAGAAGAGCCTTCATACAGTGACGACAAGGCTTCCGACATCTCTCGGGCTGTATCCTTGCCCTGCAAGTGTGAGACCACATGATCTCAAACTCCATTGAGAATGAGTCTCTTTGCCTTTCCTTGCTCGGCGTTGTACTTCTTCTTTTGATCGTTGTCAGCAGGAACAACTACAACACTTTTGACATAGCCCTTGAGATCATATTCCTCCAGAATAACTAAGATTTTGTTCTTCCATATGACATAATTGGAGGCTCCGTCCAACCTGTGCTGATCTCTGAGCCTATGTGATGCCATCTCATCTGACTGTTGAACTGACTCCTCTAGTCACTGCTCAGCTGCTCAGCAAGTGAGAAATTCGAACTTTCTGGTAGAAAGTTCTCTAAGGAGAAAATTCCCCTTCTACGTGTCTTCGTTCTTTTCCAGCGAATTTATGCCCTGGCAGAAACCGCGCCCTTCAAGTATTGTGTTGAGGCTCTGCGTCACTCCCTCTACCTCTGCAAATTCACGAACTGGAAATCATACCTCTCCGTCATTTCACTCAAAGAGAGATTTCCTCGAATCTGCTTCCTGACAAGGACTACGCAATCCCTTCAAAGGGATTCGAATTGCTGCCAAGTGCAGCTTTTGGCCTCTCTGCTCAATGTTGGATCTGCTCTTCCTATTTCAAAATCAATGCTCTGATACCATGTGAAAATTCCTACACTGAAGGAACCCCTACTGCAGAAAATCTGAATCTACTTCATCTACTTGATTTTTAAATTACATTCATCAAGTTATTCTTCTGAACACTGAAGCAAATTACTTCTCAAGCCTACACTAATTAAATATTTGATCTCATGAAACAAAAAACAGAGCAAAGAACAAGATACATAGGACACACTTATTTTTGGACATAATAGTCCCCGGAAAAACCCAATGCGAGAAAACCGGTGCAACAGTTTTGAGGGTTTATTATTATGCAGGAGAAATATTTTAATACAAATCTATGATGCTCATCTAGCAATCCTTTACAGAGAAAATACTGGCGGAAAATCTGAGCGAGTTTTACCTCACTTCACCCGGCATAATTCTCGCTGATCTGGCAACAAGACTGGCTAACCTCGGCTACTTCTGTGCTGGCCCTGTGTAGGCCCTGCGTCAGCGTTTCAGGCTCTGCGTTAGCTCTTTTGCCCTCTACGTCAGCAATCCCAGCTGTTCCGACAGTTCTCGACAGTTCCCGACAGTTTCAACTTCTACGTGACAAGCAAATTTCTCCTCTGTGCTAGCCCTTCTGGCTCTACCTCAAGGCTGCGTGGGCCCAAACTAGGCCAGTGTTAGCTCTCCCGTCTACTGCACTGCCTCTCCGCAAGCTCGTTCTGCCTGTGTGTCAGTATTCTCCGGAAAGTCCTTCTCTTGGATTCTATCCGTCCCTCTACTGCTGAATGATCACCTAGTTCGAATTTCTCAGCTTCTTAGACCCAAAAATCAAACTCCAGATCAATTCGTTCTCTGTGTGTGTGTTTCCAAATGAACCCCAAGCCTCCATTTTATACTTTTCCTGTTGAGTCTTCAACGATCGAGATTAAGTCTCTAATCAATGGTTAAGATTAAAACATGACTTGATGCGTCTTCTAGATCATTCTCACCCATATTTTGATTAATACCCATTAATATTTTAATTTCCCTAAGTTTAGACTTAGGAACTCCATTAAAAATATTAATTATTTTAATAAAATACAATCCGGGTGGAATTTCACCAAACAGTTTCTAGGTTCTTTAGAACTCATGTGCTTTAGCCTCTCCACCAATTTTCAAGGCTAGAGCACTTCCAATGCTACCAAAAACTAACATCAATCACCTCATACTTCATATGAGGACATATTATGTTGATTTCATTTAGTGAATGAATGACCCATGCATTCTTGCATCCCCTTGAGGGAGGAGATCCTTTCTTTTGATCATGCTCTTAAGATAGAGCATTGGTTCATTATACCTATAACCATATGACATGACTTCCACAATATCAAATGTATGCATACATACCTCATTTTTCCTTTGGGTCATCTAGACTTCCTGCAACAGCTTCCTTGATTGAAAGAGTTTCAATCCCTTTATGTGCTTCATTTTTATGTCATCATACCATCATCCCATGAATTCCACAAGATCGGAATTCTTGATGAAACACTTGCTTTTTCTTATGATCGGTGAACCTTTCAATGAAGATTCCATTAGAGAATCTTGAGGATCGAAAGTATCCCCATTAGCAAATGTTTCCTTTTGACAGATGTATGATGAACCTTGTACTAGATGACCTTGCCACTTATGTTCCCAATGAGATTCCCAATAGCTATATCCTTGACTTCCAAATTCTCTTTTGTGCTTCTCTATGATGATGTCTCGAACTCTTGCTTTCAATGCTTCTATGATGCCTTGATGCATCCCATTTAGTGAATCATGATAGCCATATCTTACAACAAAAGACTTAGGAATTTGAGAAGAATTGAGGTGAGGAACACTATCTCAGTAATAGAGATCTCTTACTTCCTCTTTTCAGCTTCCTCTACTTCTTTGGCGATATGGGCTTCTTGTCTTCCTCTTTTGTTGTCCTTCTTGACCTTAGGACAATCTCTTTTGTAATGCCCATATTCCTGACACCCATAGCATTGAATCTTAGAGATGTTTGTTTTCTTTTTCCAGGAACCAAACTTTCCAAATTTTCCTTTTCTTGTCATTGTAGCATAAACTTGACTTTGCTAACTTTCTCCCACATTAGATTTGGTCCAAGTCACATGACACGAGGACACGAAACACGGAGGACACGTAAATACGAGTATTCAATACGAAAGGCAGCGACCCGGAAACAGGACACGAGGGACACGTTTTATATATATAGTTTTTGATCCATATTAAATTGCAGGCTGCAACTTATCTAATCAAATTAAAATATAATTACTTCAAAGTTCATAGTTCATTTAAAAAAAATAAATAGAATCATAATTTAGAAATTAGAATGTGATATGTTCAGTCCTGATTGAAATCCAACTGTGTTTTTGGGGGTCAATAATGAAACAAAGATTATAAATTTATAGATATGTACTTTGATATTAAACTGTTAAACAGTAGGTACATTGCATGCTAACTCTTTTGATATAATCGTAACCAGAACAAATTTGATTTCAAAAACCAAAGAAAATTAATAGCTTGAATGAAAACCTAGTGGGTTGAAAATCGTCTGACATAATCATTATTATATTATTGTAACATTTCATTAGATGACAGTGTCTGAGTAGACTTATTTATATTTGTATACTGGCCCTGGAATTCGACAGCGTAAGCTGCACACGGAATGGTATTAAGACACCATAATAGTTAAGGTATTTTAAATAGAGAGAGAAATAATGTAGTAATTAGGCAGGTGATACGTAGCCATACAGTATGCAATCTCGGATGTTTCCTTTTATGTTTACATAATTTCTGAGGACACCTTCTCGGGAAAAGCTTGCCTTGTGGAGAACCCTTTGGGAAGCCACATTTTCTGGCAGAACCAGATATACAGTTTCCATCAACTGTATATATATTGTTTAACTAGAACTGGTTTTCTAGATACGAAAGAAGAGGGAAAATCCTGGGTGTAGAGAACAATGACAATGGATATCTTATTTTATTATAGCCTCAAGCCCTCAACTAGTCATTGTTACGAATCAAACGCATTTTTAACGGGCTTGCTGCTTAAGTTTTAGTTGCGTCTATGCCATATGGTCTACGACTTACCTGAACCTCACACACGCTGCCAAGTTGCCAAACTTTCCAGTGACCAAACAACTCCAAGGAGATGACTCGGCTCCACACGACGATTATACAACGACGGAGAGCGACGACATCAGAGGAAAAAAGCAAAAGAACCCTGAAAAGATAATTACGTGGGCTTTAAAGCTATTGATTTCGTGGGGTACATATTCAACTAGAGAAAAAACGTTAGGGCAACGTTTTTTAGACTCAGAAAACTCGTTTTCCATTACTAGGACACGAAGAAAACGACAAAGTACGTTTTATGTTTTCTAGGACATGTTCAGAAACGTTTTCAGCATGTTTTAGGGCGTTTTTCTTGTTCGGCACGTTAAATACGGGACACGAGACCTTGGAGGACGTGTCCTGTGACTTAGGATTTGGCCTTTAGTCTAGATTCTTCAATCTTGCATAGTGACCATAGATCCTGGAATGGAGTAGCTTCTTTCTTCCTATAAATACTTGAAGTAAAGTTATCCCACTCCTCTGGCAGTGCATTTAATACAACTGTAATCATTTCACTATCAGACATGACTTCTCCTAGATCTTGTAGTTGATTCCGGATCTTAGATATCCTCATAAAGTATGAGGCTATTCTATCTTCCCTAAACATCTTCAACTTGTAGAGTTCTTGCCTTAATGAGATGACTTCTCCATCAGTGCTTATGGAATACAACTCTACCAGTTTGTCATAGATTTCTTTTGAAGTTTCGAGTTTAGATACGTATGGGATGAGGGGATCCTTGATGGATTATATGAGAAATTAGAATCCTTTAAGTCCTAACTTCCCCTTTCATATACTTGGCAAGAGCTTGAGCATCTTTGTCTCTTGGTTTTGTGATAGATCCTTTGACATGTTCCATCACCTCATTTTCAATGAGATTCAGATTTGTCCTTTTCTTCCATGCAAGAAAGTTTGAAGCCCCAACCAATTTGTTGCTTTCCTTGCAAAAAGACATTTTGACAAATTCAGATGTGGACGTAAATATACTTACTTGATGGGATGCTCCTTCTTGTTGCTTTCTTGATGTTGATGATGATATAGAGGATAGAAAACTTCTCCTTGATGAAGGTAGTTTTCTTTAAGAATGATCCTTGATCCCACAGAGATTGAGATGACACTGTCTTTTGCTCTAGCTTCCTTTGGAGGAATAGTCTTCAAAACGCTTTAAGTTGAGTAGAGGTAGGGTTTTGGCCTTCTCCCCTTTGATGATGATCCCAATATTTCTTTGTAGATTTCTTTGATCTAGGGTTTTGACTTCAAGATGATCTTTGCTTTGATGCCTTCCTTGAAATTTGATCCTTGAGTGTCCCTTGATAAGATGCCCTTCCTTGACTTAGTTGCCTTAGCCTTGATACCATGTTGAGAAATCTAGGGCATAGTAATTATGTGATTTCTCTTCTATTAGTAACTGCTTGTGAGTGCTTTTTACTTCTTTAGATTAGGATCTTCTTTTACTTAGGTTATTAGTGTTCTTCTTCATCAAACAACTACCAATGCATAAACCATAAAGAGACAAGAGACACAAAATATAGGTTATCAGTGAGGGCCAAAACCTCTCTCTTTGAGAGGAAAACCCGAACAAATTCTTCTTATAGAGATTCCAATTGACAAATACCAAGACCAAGACCCTTGACCTATCTGCCACTCCAAGACCAAGACACAAGATCCTTAGTCAATGATAGTCAACCTTCTGCTCCTTCCTCCTTCTCGACTTCTTCTTCAACCTTGGCTTTCTTCTGCTTTGGACCTTCGGCCTTCTTCCACTTCGGCTTCCCTAGGAGGATTGCACCACTGCTGCAACAGACTTCTCCTCTCCTCAGCCTTCACTGCTGCAATAGATTTCTTTTCATCCCTTACTGCTGTAACAAACTTCTAGCGTGTATAGGTGTTCTCTGCCCTTAAAACAGTCCCATAAAGTACCCTAAGAACCTCGCTCTTCCTGTCCTTTACTTTGCTGGTTATGGGAGGCTTCTATCTCCCTTATCGCACTTCTGTCCACCGCAGACCATCACATAAAACTTTACTGAAATCTGCCTTCTGAAATGAGGCTGAGCTGCCTATAAATAGTTGTTTGCCCCTGTATATGAGCCAACGTGAGTGTATGTGAGTCGACATGTCCTTTGGGGAATTTACATTATTCTTTTTGAAGCCGGCATGAGGAGGATACTTTGGTTGGTCTTGGAGGGCTATTTATACTTATCTAATGACGCATAGAAAAGGTAGTATGCCCAAGAAGGGCCCTTCATACATGACATAGACTCAAATTGTCTTTTATGACAAATCCTAAAGGCTCTCAATGGGAGCCATCACTAAAAATAAAATTCCTTGCTCATGAAACCCATGAGACAAGCACAATAATAATTTTATTTTTCATCTATCAATTACATAAAATCACAATTACACATGTCATTATGAAGACTGAACCTAGTTACTTTTCAACAAAGGAATCAATCCACAACATCAAATAGCAATAATTGACCAATAATACCTGTGGAAACTCTTAGTTGATGTGTATCTCTTTCCATAAATGTGTGAAGGGTCAATCAGATGTGTGAACAATGTTATGCATTACCCTCAAACATCACATGCACTAGATGTAAGTCTCCAAACCAGAGCTAATGATGTAGACTAGGAAGATAATGCAGATCATCTCACCATGGTATAACCCATAATAATCCATCAGAAACAATGCCCACCATGGTGATGTGCCTTAGAAGATATAAACAACATAACGACTCTCCTTCAAACACCTTAGAACTCACCACAAAGGTGGTCGATATGTCACAAGGGAAGTGTTGAGAAAAGTGTGTGAGTAAACCATAATGTCCTTAAGTCAATAAACTGCCCCAACCTGAAAATCTCCGATGTGTGTGATGAAGAACACAGGTATAGGGCCTCACACAATATGAGGGGCAAGATTCAGTTCTGTCATCTGAGTATTTTCTTCCAGCAGCAACATCACAACCAGAAGCAAGGCAATAACAAATGTTTGGGGTATTTACTATCCAACAGAAGCAAGGAATAAGTTACTACTCAGAATATCCAACGGCAAAGTATGGCAAATGCTCGAGGTTTCAAGTTTTAACTATGACCAAAAAGCTAAAAGTAAATATCCAGCAGCAATATTTCCGCTGTTACAGCATTGTCAAAATTGGTCAAAGGGGACACCGAAGCATATCTTTTTAGGTGGGGATGTTTCCATTTTTGAAGGGAGTCTTCCCTTATGCATTTCCTTATGCTCCCCTCAAAAAAGGACTTGGTGGAACCCTCCCACCGCCCCCCCTTGGAGTACCCCCATTCTAAGCATGCAATGAGTGTGTCCCTTACCCTTGAGGATGCATCCCCATGTAACACTGGCTTAAAGCCCATGGGTATGCTTTTAAGAATGACGTTCTGATGCAGTGTGTTGACTTTCTGATGATTTAAGATAAACACATTATTTGTCTATTATGTTGACCTTATGAGTAAAAAATTCTATGAAACTGTTTGTCAAAAAGTTCTATTTGAGCTTATATATTAAATATCAAATAGTTGTGTGTAGACTTCGCACTTGTATCTGATAAATTTAAAATTTTGGTGTCAACTTTCCACGTATTATATTATTTTCGAGGTCATTACTTTTTTGTAGATATTCATATAAGTCTTACAATCCCGATATGGTAGCAGTATATATATAAGAACAACACATTTTTAACGATTTTGCTAGCTTGGGATAATTTGAAAGTTCATTCTGATATGGGTTCTTGATCTGACATGCTGGTGCCAACAATTGTCCAAGCTATCTAAGATGTGTGGATGAAATGGAATTTCCGTTTGCTTTATTATTAAACTGGTGAATAGGTATGTTAGTTTGGATTTTATATGTAGGTTAGAATCTATAGGAATATCATAGAGAATAATCATTTTATTTTTCTTGTATTTATCAGTTTTTCATGACCAAGCCTTATGCTTGTGATCCATCAAGCTTGCCTCAGTATCCTCCAAGCAAGGAAATGGATGCAAAAATGCGCGATGAAGAATCTAGAAGGTATCTTTTGAACTGCTTATGAAGGCATACTTGTACAAATCATAGTCAAATAATAGTTAGGTTGGGTGGGAATTTACAGCATTATCTCTGCACTTTATGTTTAGCCTTTGTGCAATAGATTACATCATTCCTTTTTTAGTTTTACCTGAAATAGTTGTGTTGAACATTTCGTGGATTTTATAGTTATCCAGTATCCTTGGATTACTCATGCGTGAAAGTATTGCAAGAGCATTGCTGGATTTGTAGATGATGTTTGGAAGAGCATGTATGCATTTTAGAAAGATAATATACATTTTGATTGTGTTGTAAAGGCAAAGAGCAGCCAGCGGAAAATTTCGTAGTGGTGATGGCACAAGGAAGACAGGCATCAGGGATCGGGAAGGCAGAGCTGTTCCTGCACCAGAAGCAAATGCAGAGCTCCCCGTGAATTTGCAAGTATGTGGTAACATTTATGAATATTTTTATTGATTAATGCTGCATACGAAACCAGTTAAACTCGGCCAACTTATAATCCAGGGCTGTATGCTTGTTCAGGTTTAAACCTGGGTCATTAGTTTGGTGACACCCTGCTTCAACCACTAGAATATAGCTTCATGGACAAACTTTATGATTTTACATTCAAAGATAGAGAAAAATCTACGTGAAGTGCATGACAGCAGATTTTGAGAATGAATCTTTACCTGACATGATAAAAAGACCTGTAAAATAAATCCTATTGTACAACTTTCTAGAAAATTAAAGCCATCTGTTTCTAATCTAGTTAATTAGACTAAGAAAGGCTAGTATTTTAGATATTTTGCAGCTTGTATTAGATTACAATGGGCTGAAAAAGCACAAAACAAACCAATTTTTTTCCCTGGGTGCTCCGCACCCGAACTCTTGGACGAGGGGCCCACTGTTCTCCCATGCCGTCCCAGCCAGGGAGATGACTTACCCCCTAGACCCCCTTTATTCGGGGGCCATCCCCCAAACCCCCACCAAGATGTGGCTAAGTCTATCTACGAAGAATACAACACTTAGTTGACACTGGACAGGCCTTTTGCTGGTTATAACTCTTTGGATTTTGTTTGTTGCATTTTGATCTGCTTCTCATACTTGAATGTTGTGTGGATTTCTTTCTCATTGCTTTCATCTGATACAGTGATCTTAAATGGATTGGTTGCTCAACAAGCTTTCGTGTGCTGTCTATTTTGCGTCATTTTTTTGTATAATATAGGTACATCTCCAGCACTAAGTTGTAAGTTTTGTTTCAATGGTATGGTCAGACAAATTTTACACCACTTCGCATTGAATCTTGTTTTATTTGGAAGGCTTTCCTCTGTATTAGTCTATGGAACATGTTTTATGGAATAGTTTGTATCAATGTTATATTTATCGTTATTGGCAATTTATCACCAGGGTTCCAAAATTTAAGTTATAGCCTATAGGAAATATCGGGGAAAATATCGGAAATTATGAGGAAACTTAAAAAAATATAAAAGTAATTATTTTTTTTCAAATTTTTATTCTTTTAAAGCAACATCAACATCAGACAAATACATTATCACACAAATATGAAAATAAAACTACAATATAAAACGTATAGGATGTATCATGTCAAGTGGTACATTGACCATTGATAGTAGACACTGAAATACGATATTTGTCCTCAATCATAACTTCTGACAAGATAATACAAAATCACATTAAAGCAAACATAAATGTGTCTCATGAGATGATCATCATGACACATCTAGATAGTATAACAATAATCTGATAATAATAATGCTCTGAGAAGGTATGGCCAAGGATTAGGTTTCCCTCGCCCTTGAGAAGCTTGTGGTTCCCAAGCAATTCCTTATTTCCTCACTCTAATCTCTCTTTCTAGCAGTATCAAGAATTGAGTTCTTTGCAATAAGGACAATGTTTGGGGTAGCTATAGGGCAAATATCCACTTCATGACCTGGGATTTTGGCAAGGTGGTATTTCAAGTGGGTGATTCCACCAAACATTTCCATTTCACATAGCTTGTAATTCAGTTTTTTTCTATTATCATCCTCACATGGTTCACCGTACTCCCACATTTCGTCCAATGGCTTTGCCATTTTTTAGAACTCTGATTAAATTTTTAAATTTTAGATCTACGACATAGAACAAATGTCAAAATTTAAAAAAGGGTAAGAAGAGGCAGACTCTAAATTTATACTAATCTTGGAAAACAAAGAAAAGGAAGGCAAAATTTGTTTTATGTACATGGAAATATGGATATGGTATACTGGAGTAAATCAACACTCCAAAAATGCTCGGTTGACAGCAAAGAAAACTATGGATTTCCCTTGTTTGCTTGATGAAAAATAGTCACAAGACTCACACAACCCTCAGAGCTCAATCTCAGCACAAGAAAAAATGAAAATGACCCTAAAAAACCCCAAACGGGAACTTTATATTTTTCTTTTCCAGCAGCAGGGCGATAATTTCTGTTCTATTTGCCATAATTTTGAAATTATCGTGATAATTTCGACTGGGCAAATTATTGCAATAATTTGAGACAATAATATTGGCGAGTCTGACCTCGCGAATCACGATAATTTCGATATTATCGCGATATGTGCAACTATGGTTTGTATACCGTATGGTGGAGAAACAGGCCAGTGAGCATGGCTATGTGTACTTGACTATGCTTGCATGGTTTGATCTATGAGTGTTTTTATATGGTCTCTAATGAAAAACTTCAATCAAACTGGTTGATAATTTCCATTAGCTATTACCTTTTTGTTTGAATTCATTTGATCCTTGAGTTTTCATGTAATGTTGAACAGTCACTGTTAATTTTAGGTATGTTCTATGTTTAGAGCAATTTATTTCAATTTTCATAGTTAGCTCAATATCTTTTCCAGATTAGCAATCACATCAGCATTAAAGTAAACTGCAGATAGAACATAAACATAAATCGCAGAAGACAAGCCAAGACAAGAGGACACAAGATGTGGCACTAGCCAGAGACAAACCCCAATGTGGGGAAACCCTTGATCAATTCTTCTTTTATGTTCTTCAATAGTTCAGCAGCGAGAGAGAGAGAGATAGTACATTTACAACAGAAGTCAACACTTTGACTTTTCTAGATAAGAGCATAGATCATCTCTAAGAAGATGATACATGAGATAGCTGAACTCAGTTGAAGAGGTGCTGCTTCAATTGATTCTCCAAGGCGACTCCTTCACCTATCATTGCACTGCACCTTGTCATCATGCTGCACCTCACTGTGCTCCACCATGCTGCACCCATCATCACTATGCTGGACCTCATAACCATGCTGCACACATCATACTGCTGCACCTTATGCTACCACTGCTGTCCCATGTGCCATTGTTGCACCATGCTACCACAACTGTCCCATGTGCCATAGCAGCACCATGCTAGCCACCGCTGCTCCATGTGGCATACTGCTGTCCCACTGTTAGTGACATTGCTGTACCATGCCATCATTGCTATCATGCTGTCATTGTAACATTGTTGTACCATGGCATCATTGCTATCATGCTTTCCATGCATCTTGTTGCACTATCATGCATTCAAACTTCATGTGTCACCTTTCTGTCACATTCCTAGCACTGCTGTCCCATTGTTAGTGACTGTTGCTCCTATGATTCCTTGTTGTCCCATTGTAGCCTTGCTGTACCTTGCTGCTATACCATTTTGCCTTTGCTGCCACGTCATCGCTGCTATCCCAATTGTGCTTGCTATTCCAATGTGTTTGTTGTCCCAATGTGTTTGCTGTCCCAATCTTATTGTCGCTGTTCCAATGTGTTAGCAACACCATCCTATTGCTGCTATCCCAATGAATATCACAGCTCCCTTCCAACACTTTCGGACCCCTGTTTGCCCTTAAGATAGTCCTGAAATCCACGTTGGAATTTCCTTTCTTTGCTGCGGCCTAACTCAGTAGTTATCCTCCTCAACGAGCTCCTTTTTGATGTATTGTGTATTGCACAATGGACTATTGCTAGGGCTTCCTTAGGACTGCGTCTAGGGCATGTAGGGCATCTTTAGGACAACGTCTAGGGCATCTTTATGACAACATCTAGGGCATCTTTAGGACATCGGCTCGGGCATCTTTAGGACAACGTCTAGGTCATGCGTAGAAGCTAGGGCTAGGACTGCGGCTAGGGCAGATTGTTAAGTCTCCTTTCCTCCTGTGTCTTAGGGCTTCTTCCTCCTAGATTTCTCTCACACTAAAACCCAAGACAAGTGGAGAGAAATCAAGAGAGAAGTGTGTGTGAAATGACTCTCAAGTCATCTCCTTTTATATACTAAAATGTTAAGCACATGTGGGTGTTATTTAGTTGCTGAGCGACCTTGACAATTGTCTTATAACACAAATAAATTCATAACTCCATGAATACTTATCGGAATCGGATGATCTTTAGATCAATCCTACACCTCTTGATGAGAAGGATCCAAGAAAAATATCAGCTGCCCTAACTAAGATGACCCACATGGAGATTGGCCCTAGTTGCCAATTTTAACACTCCCTCTCAACTAGGGAGAACTCCATTCGCTGATCCATCTGCCAGACTGTACTATCTCTGCCATTAGTGCCCTGCATTTCTCTGCTCTACTGAACCATGAAGAAGAAGAATTGATCGAGAATGTCTCGTACCATTCTCTACTGACCTGAAGTCAGTTCCAAATGAAGAGAGTGTGTCATACCACTCTTATTGATCCCAGATCAGTTCCAAGAGAGTGAGTCATGTCACTCTTACTGAACCGAAGTCAGTTTCATTGATGCCAAATCAATGGAGGTCATCCTAGCATAGGGAGTATGGTAGATACATCAATGCGTCCATCGATAATACTACTATGGTCCCTAATCCCATCTCCCTGCTCATTGGCCAGATGAGAGGTACTTCCCATGAGTCCCAGACTGCATGGGTAGGATGCCTCGACAGGAGAACCATTCATCCTGTCCCTAAGTCGCCACGGGGTATCACAGGGGAAGGCTATACCATTCACCTTGTATACAACGCACCATTAGGGGAGGGTGAGTCGCTCTATGGTCCCTTGTTGCTCCAAGAAGTACCCCAAGCCCCCTGGAGCTCCCAGAGCTCAATGCATGCATCATGCAGGACCCTCATAAGAGGTTCTCTCAACGACTCCAAATCGTTTGGGAAAGTCACAAATTTGAACTTTCCCCGGGGTTTTGATAGAATGTCTGTGACCTGTACATTAGTCTCAATGCGGTGGAGCCTCCTCGCTCATCAACGTACCATATCCCATATAAGGTAGTATCTAATGTCTATATACTAGAGCAATCATAGAATATGGGATTCCTCAATAATTGAATCTCCCTCTGGTTGACACAGAAGATCACGGTGGTATCCATCATGTGTACAAACAGTTAACTGAAGAGCTTCCACAACCAGGGAGCTTCACAAGAGGTCATACTCGTAGCTATGTATTTGGTCTCAGCAGTGCTTATAGCAACCGATTCCTGCTTCCTGCTCATCCAGGATATCGATGCAGAACCCAAAGGGAACCAACACTCAGAAGTTCTCTTGCGATCCTCCACACTGCCTGCCCAGTCAGCATTCGAATAATCATGCAGCTTCATATTTCCGGCAGTGTATCTCAATCTATGAGTGATTGTGCCCCAAAGATATCTCAGAAGATCCTTGGCACCAATCTAGTGAGGCTCAACCATATATGAGCTCACCATGCTAACTGCAAAACATATATCTGGACGGGAGTTCACCAAGAACATCAATGCTAGTATGAGTTTGTGAAACTCAGAGGCATTTCCCAAATCAGGTCCGGTATCCATACCACATAACTTCTGAAAATTAAGCTCCATCAAGGTAGTCACGGGTTTGTAGTTCACCATTCCAAATTCAGAATCCAACTCCCTCTTACTTTTGCAAATGAGAGGGTCTGCACCTATTAGAAAGAGGTTGTCCTCATAAGGTGCCAGTATGAGAGGTATATCATCCACAACCTTCAAGCAATGGTTTGGATCGACTTCACTCCTAGTGAATCTCAACTTCATCAGACAACTATCAATCCTCTCATATTAAGCCCAGGGTGTTTGCTTCAAGCCATAGAGGGCTTTCTTCCACCTGCATACATGAGATTCCCGATCATGAATCTCAAATCCCTCGGGTTGTTCCAAACTTGTGGACCTGCTTCATGAGGGGAATGGTCCCCTTGTAAGATTTTCCTTTGGTACATCTCAGACATGTACCTTCATGCTCTTTTTGAATTTAGGCATCCCTGTCACCATTTGACTCACATCGGGTAGGGCCCCATAATAAGTAGACCTCCGGTGCTATAGATGAGATGTGACAACTGACATGGTCCCCAATGGACTTCCTGCAACTTGATACAACCCTGAACTCAAAAGCATCTTTGAAAATTTCATTTTCAAACACGTACCTTTCCATCGATGAACGCCGCCCTGAAACCTTTGACTTCCATTGCTGAAATGGACACCAGGTTCTTCTTGCGATAGGGTACATAAAAAAGATTCTTGTAAATGAATAGAGTAACACTCATTCAATTGAGGCGTAACATTCCCTACACCCTTTCTGGGATAGGTGGCATTGACTCCAAGTATAATCCCATGATTGTTTCCATCTCTACCAAATTAGAGAGAGCACCCTTCTATCCGATGAATTGCCTTGAAGCACTACAATCAATAAGCCAGATTCCCAAAGAGTCTAAAGGAGAGGGCCAATATAAGATAATGCTTCTTTATGTTCTATGCTTAGAGCCAGTGTTGATAATATCGCCGAAATTTCGGCGATATTCGCAAATATCGCGATATTTTCGGCGAGCCGAAATATCGCCCCGAAAAAATCGCGATATTTGCTTGTTTTGAATTTCTCGCGATATTTATGAGATTTCGGCGATATTTTCCTAAATAGCGCGCAACGATGGTAAATATCGCCGGCAGCCTTTATAAATTGGGTTTTTGGTTTTTGTTTTCGTCATTTCGTTTTCGTGAGCTGGAGACGCTGCGAACAGTGCGAAGGAGGGTTTACAGCCTACATGTATGCAGCGATGCTATTATTAATTTATTACTAATCTATCATCTATGTGAATGCCGGATGCCCCACCGTTATAATCAAGTTTCAACAATGCACATTTTAATGTCTTTTGAATTTTCTACATAGCGTATGATGCTTCAGCCTTACATAGCGTATGATGCTTCAGCCTTCCATGATTCAAGCCGTAATACTGTCATGACTCATAAGTAGTTATAAACTTATAAATATGAAACTGACCTGCGGCAACATGGAGCGGGGAACGGTGTATATTTGACATTGCTCCAGCCTCCAACATTTAATATATATAAATTTCCCAACCTTAAAATATATGCTCCTGCTTGAACATATGCTCCAACGTTAATATTGCAGATTGATATTGCAGATTGTAGCGTTGATAATAGATATTGTGAGGGTGGCAGCGTTGCCATACTTTTTGGCTTTACATGAATCACAATTACAAATACATCCATATTTATGGTATTTGATCAGCGTATTTTTATGGAATAGTAAACCATAATAACATTTCCCTTAGCTGTATTTGGGATACAAGACATCACGGGGCTGCTGGAGGGGGAAGTTTGGAGGGGGATCAGCAGGATATGTGATGTTATTTTAAGTTTTGTTTGAGTCCTTGATTGGACAATTGTCAATTTATCACTATCAGGGATCAGCAGGATTTGGTATCGCCTTTGAAGTTTGATGTATCATTTCTATTTGACATCATATATATCAGTGTTTTCTTCATATTTATGTGCCAATGTGTTTAGTTCATGTTGTTATTGCTTTATATGTTTAGAAATCTGAAAAAAATGAATATATTATGCATTTTTTATGCTTGCCGATATTTGCCGATATTTTGCCGATATTTTCGCCGATATTTCCGATAAGATATTTTCCGGACCCTCGCCGATATTTTCCCGATACCGATATTATCAACACTGCTTAGAGCAATTTATTTCAATTTTCATAGTTAGCTCAATATCTTTTCCATATTAGCAATCACATCAGCATTAAAGTAAACTGCGGATAGAACATAAACATAAATCGCAAAAGACAAGCCAAGACAAGAGGACACAAGATGTGGTGCTAGCCAGGGACAAACCCCAATGTGGGGAAACCCTTGATCAATTCTTCTTTTATGTTCTTAAATAGTTCAGCAGAGAGAGATAATACATTTACAACAGAAGTCAACACTTTGACTTTTCTAGATAAGAGCATAGATCATCTCTAAGAAGATGATACATGAGATAGCTGAACTCAGTTGAAGACGTGCTATTTCAATTGATTCTCCAAGGTGACTCCTTCACTTATCATTGTTCTGCACCTTGTCATCATGCTGCACCTCACTGTGCTCCACCATGCTGCACCCATCATCACTATGCTGGACCTCATACCCATGCTGCACACATCATACTGCTGCACCTTATGCTGCCACTGCTGTCCCATGTGCCATTGTTGCACCATGCTACCACAACTGTCCCATGTGCCATAGCAGCACCATGCTAGCCACTGCTGTCCCATGTGGCATACTGCTGTCCCACTGTTAGTGACATTGCTGTACCATGCCATCATTGCTATCATGCTGTCATTGTAACATTGCTGTACCATGCCATCATTGCTATCATGCTGCCCATGCATCTTGCTGCACTATCATGCATTCAAACTTCATGTGTCACCTTGCTGTCACATTCCTAGCACTGCTGTCCCACTGTTAGTGACTGCTGCTCCTATGATTGCTTGCTGTCCCATTGTAGCCTTGCTGTACCTTGCTGCTGTCCCATTTTGCCTTTGCTGCCACATGTCATTGCTGCTGTCCCAATTGTGCTTGCTGTTCCAATGTGTTTGCTGTCCCAATCTTATTGTCGCTGTTCCAATGTGTTAGCAACACCATCCTATTGCTGCTATCCCAATGAATATCACAGCTCCCTTCCAACACTTTCGGACCCCTGTTTGCCCTTAAGATAGTCCTGAAATCCACGCTGGAATTTCCTTTCTTTGCTGCGGCCTAACTCAGAAGTTATCCTCCTCAACGAGCTCCTTTCTGATGTATTGTGTGTTGCACAATGGACTGCGGCTAGGGCTTCCTTAGGACTGCGTTTAGGGCATCTTTAGGACAACGTCTAGGGCATCTTTAGGACAGCATGTAGGGCATCTTTAGGACAGTGGCTAGGGCATCTTTAGGACAGCATCTAGGTCATGCATAGAAGCTAGGGCTAGGACTGTGGCTAGGGCAGATTGTTAAGCCTCCTTTCCTCCTGCGTCTTAGGGCTACTTCCTCCTAGATTTCTCTCACACTAAAACCCAAGACAAGTGGAGAGAAATCATGAGAGAAGTGTGTGTGAAATGACTCAAGTCATCTCCTTTTATACTAAAATGTTGAACAAATGTGGGTGTTATTTAGTTGCTGGCCGACCTTGACGAATTGTCTTATAACACAAATAAATTCATATCTCCATGAATACTTATCGGAATCGGATGATCTTTAGATCAATCCTACACCTCTTGATGAGAGGGATCCAAGAAAAATATTAGCTGCCCTAAATAAGATGACCCACATGGAGTTTGGCCCTAGTTGCCAATTTTAACAGTCACACACTTTGGTCATTGGTATAGTCAGCTGTCATTGCAAATTTACATCATTGTTAAGGAATTTAATTCCACTCATATTTGATACTCTGACTCTGTTGGTGTTGGTAAATAAATGATATTTAATGCAAGACACATGGCTCAGCTCTGGGCAGGTGTTGCACTTGGTATATGTTTGCCTTTCACTTAAAATTTTGTTTGTTGCATTTTGAGAGGCTGTTCATACATAAATTTTGTTTGAGGCTCTTTTGTGACTGCTTTCATATAGTGAAGTGACCTTAAGTGGCTCAGCTGTTCTAAAATCTGTGTGTGCTGTTGTTAATTGTGTCAATTTTTGCATATTGTTGCTAAATCTCTAGATTTAATCTGTACATTGTGTTTGAATAGTTTGGCCAGATAAGATCTCGAGTCCTTTAGTCATAAGTCAATGCCCCTTGCTGCAAAATTTGATTTATTTGGCTGGATGGCATCTTTGTTATCACTCGTCCTTTGGAACATGTTTTTTGAAATAGTTTGTTACTTGTATGTTGTATACTGGAGAAGGTGAAGCTGCAAAAAATAAAAATGATTTTCTTGTTAAAATGTTTGACATGCTCATTCCTGCAACCTTTTAGACTTTCCTGAAGTTAGAATTCTGTTGCTGCTTACAATGTTTTATCATTTTAGACCTACCATTTTGCATAGAACTGAAACAAACATTATAACCAACCTGGAATAAAGTTTAAAGTTTAAACAACCAATATAATTTTTCGGTTTTAAGTTTGTTTCAAGTGTATATTCATTCTGTATTTTGTGGTCTACACTGCGGAGCTTGATTCTGAGAGATGAATTTTTCTGTTGGTTTTTACTAGTTAGACTTTTCTGAAATTAGAATTCTGTTCCGGCTTACACTGTTTCATTATTTTAGACCTGCTATTTGGCATTGAACTGCAACCAACATTATGACCAACTTGTGACAAACAGCCAATATAACCGTTCAGTTTTAACTTCATTGCAAATGTATTTTTGTTCTCTATTTTGCTGACATGGATGGTCTAAATTGTGGATCTTGGTTGTGTGAGATGAGTTTTTCTGTTGGGAATTGATATGCAAGGAAATAGCATATGCATAACTTGACCTCCCCATAGAAAAATATTTCCCCTGATGGTCCATGCTCAAATCCCCTTTTGAGTTGCCATTTTGGCACCCGGTTCTCCTTATCTTATAACAAAGTGAAAATATATCAGAAAAAAATAGGATAAATTGTTGTTCTCTTGGGTGGAGAATCTTACACGTGTAAGGATCTTTTATTTTTAAAATATAGTTTGTGGTTTACTAATAATGTGGTGTCAAGATTTCAGTGAATGCAAATATCATGCATACATTATAAAAACAATTTGTTGTCTTGTTTGCAGAAGCGACGGATGATTTCACAGTCCAATGCTAAGAGTAAGAGTGAGAAGTTTCCTCCACCACATGAAGATGGAGCTGTTGGTTTTCCAATGGAGCCTCCGGGGCAAGGTCAACCATCTTTTGAGCCCCAAGGTATATGTTTCATCCATCCTCTTATGTTCCACATTCTGTATCATCGTTCTGTTCTCATGGGAAATCCTACCTTGATTGGATCTTCAATAAAGAAGAAACATAATGAGGAAAGATTAGGAATTTCTTCTTGGCAATCAACTTATCCCTCAAAGTTACCAGTGTAACCAGAGCCTATTAGCAAAGAAAATACAGACAGAGATGTTTGAGAAGGTTTTTTATCAGTCTCTCTAAGTCAACAGCAGACAAAAACCTTGCATGTAGTAACTCTTAAGATGATAAAAGCTGCTTCAAAAACATGGAACACAAAGTTTATAGATGATTGTGATAACAATAGAACTTAGAAGAGGTTGGTTGTATGGTGTAGGATGCAGGAAAGCATGGGAACTTTTGAATTTCACGTTCCAGTCTTAAGAGATGTCTTAGAGCACATTGCAACTTTGGTGCATTGTTTAATTCCAACTTACATGATATTGTTGGCTGTGATCTGTAAAACATACCAGGATTCCAGCTATCTATCATGCAAAAGCATAATCATTTTTTATGACCTTTCTTGTAATTCTTCTTTGCAACCATACAATGAATTTACCCATGAATATCTCTAATGACATTTAACTTACCTGAGCTCTTTTACAAATGTATGCTGTACTAGTGTAGTAATAATCTTTTAACATCTCTGGTAGGAGTTCAACTTATTCTTCAATAGATTTTATGGCTTTCTTGTTAAAGAACAGGATTCAGGAATGAGGGTTGGGTAATTAGATGTGTCTACATTCTGGAGTCACAAATCTTCCATGAAAATTGTTGACTCTTTCAAGTAGGGCTGGGATATTTGAGGGTTGGCTTACATTGTTTTCCTGTATATGTTTATGAGAGTTGAGAGATGAGCAATATGTGAATTAGAGCCAGAAATGTAGAAGAATAACATATAGATGAAGATATAGATTTGGATTGAGATTTATGACACTGGAAGACTAATCATGCACCAGAGACCAACCAATGTTGTACTCAGTTAATCTATTCAATAGCTTTAGTAGACCATTATCTGTCAAGAGATTTCTATATTTTTTCTTTTAGATGCTGGCTGATAATGCTTGAAGACAAATGCATCATAATTCCTATTAGTTCCATCAAAAGAATGAGAGATTTCATCATGAATAATCATTACGTTTATGGATCTTTTCTGTAACTTACATTTGTGATTTGTTGGCCTTAATACACTGATGTTGCTGATCTGTTCCATGAAAAGGTTTTGAAAAATTTAGTGAAATAACTTTTGAATTGGCTGCCAGTTCCAAACATTCTTCATGTATATTTGATGGCTGGGACCTGGGTTCCCCATTATCACTCATTGTTGCAGAATACTCCCACATTTGGCAAAACTGGTTACTTCATATATTTTCTGTTGGGTGTGCTTTAATTTGGTTTATTAGTATTCAGAGTCCAAGCATTGTTTATGAAGAGGCAAGCCAAAAGTTAAAACTTATTGCCTAATTTAAATTCAAGGCTCTTATTATCATACAAATCCATAGCTTCAACTTTGCCCTTCCCTTTTTTTTTTCAATTTCTTTTCCTCGTGAATGATTTCAGATTTGTCTTTTTCTTCCATAAATGTCTGTTGCGGTATATTTTGGCTACATTCCTTCTAGAAATTGCCATTATTTTTCCTTATTTAAAGTCCATGTACATCTTTCTTCTTATGTACTTCATGCATATGATAGGCTTACTTGGTAGCATTGGTATTTCATTAATATATCTTCTTCCTCGTTATGACTTTGCTCTTTTGCCATTAGAAACTGTGTTTTGAAACATGAAAGTTTCAAATGGAGATTTCATATTTGTTATGTCTTGAAATTCTTGAGTCATTATGACAACATTATATACAATCAATTCTTGGAGTTGCTGGAAAACAAGTTGTTTAAAGCTCATCTGATCCAATTTCCCTATCTTGATGTAAATCCTCCTATTGACCTGTATTTTCTGATAAATACCGTTCATATCCAAATCTTGACTACTTTGAATGCTGCAATATTACAACCTCAGACCTAATGTTAGAAGATTGTATTGTTAGTTATCAAATCTATCAATGAACTATTTTCATGTCATCAAATTTTTAAAGAGATTATTTTTCACATATTTGCTGCAGGTACAAAAGAATTTACCAAAATTCAGGGATGTAACCAAAACGTGGAAAAAGCTCGAGCTACATTGTCATTCAGAACACAGTCAAGATTTCAAGATGTGGTTGGGTATTGATATTGGATTTTGTCGATACTACTCAAGTAATGCATGTATGTCCTTAGTTTTGATTGATATTCAGGGGTTTTCATTCTATAGCATATGTACCTGATCTTATGTATCTTAAAAATCATTGTGAAGTTAATGAAGCAAAGGTTAGTGTTCATATTTGTATTATGATTAAACTGCAATAAGTGTTGGCAACATCAGTTCTCAATAGATACCCCTTTAGAAAGGATTTGTAACTGAAATCCTGAAGTGAATATTGCATTTCCATCATATGCCTACAGATCTTTTAAGTCTGGTCTTCATGATATAGCTGCTTCAAGGGAAAGAAAACAAACTTTCTAGCGAGTTAACTTCTTTCAACAGCACTATGTGATTAGAGCCTTGAGTGCATAGATTTCTGGCAAATGTCAAATCTGATTCATGGCCCTTCCATGGTTGAATCGGAACTTAATGTGTTAGCATGTATTATACTGTAGTGACTCAGTGAGGGGGTTGTTGTACCCATAGCTATTGTGGAAGCATCTTAATTATGCATGTATGCCAAAACTTTTCAAAGACCACTCATTCGTTTCTTTTTCTAGATATCAATATTATTTACTCAAAAAGCCAATGGATTCCAAATTTTTCCCCATGGTTTGATCAGAAGAGTCTTATTTTGCAGCTCCTACAATTTGGTCAAATTGCATTACTTTGTAAGAAATTGTAGGTGGAAACTTGATTACTTGATTATCTTTAAGTTAAAGGCAGTTGTTTCTGTACATTGGTTGGCAAAAAAAACTCACAAATTGAAGACATATGCAATTGTTTTGTCTATACCAGTGTCTTGGCAAGATATTTATGGCCATTTTACAGTACTTTTCTTACTCTATAAAACTTTCTTGACCTTTTTTGCATCTAGATTTTATGTGCTTTGATAGTTCTTTCTTAATGTGATATGCTTCTTATATTTACATAAAAAAACAAAAGGTGGAAGGGTATATACAATGTAATTTACATCCTCTTTGTTAATGCTACAATAACATAAATAAATTCCAAAATGGCATCATGATCTTATAATTAGGCGTTTTTGTTTTGATAAACAAAAACCATATTTCCAAAAGCTGTATGTACCTCCTGTCCATATATGACAGAAATGAGACACAGCTAACCTCATTCCAAAAGCATATTTGTGTCAAAGTCCCCAAAGGGTAAACATAGCAGAAGTCTTAGTGCTATATGCCACTAAGAGAAGAACAAACTAAGGATTTTGAGTCACTAAACAATGCTGCATGTCAATGCACTTGACCCTATAGAACATTCAACAACCACATGCTTTCATTGTTCATGATTTCAACTAGGCTTGGCAATTGAAAATTTCATTAACAAATGCTTCATTGTTTTTGAATGGTGGGAGGTAAGGCAGAGACTCTTTGAGAAGTTGCTTTTAGACAGCTAAGCCTTGGAAGGAAGCCCCTAATAAATTGTCAACCATACAAACACTTGGAGCTTATAAGGCAACTGCATTAGCTGCACACTGTGTAACCTCGAATCCATTGTCTGTCAACGATGGAAGACACACACTGTGCATTAAGTACAGAGCCAATCTCATGATGTTGATGCAAAATGGAGTACAACTTACACAAGTGATATTGAAATTATTAGTCCAAAACTCCACTTCCAATTACACCAAATGGGTCTTGGCATGTATTTATCTTGAACATATCTTTGGCAGTCCACGGAGTTGCACAACCACACAGAAAATGCTTCGTGCGATACATCACAGCACTTATCTTCTTAGAAGACAATGACTGCACCATCTTCAGAAACATGCCAACCAAAACAAACTTTGTAGTGTGTCTCCAACAGTGAAAAAAAAATCCATGGATATATCCTCCCAAGGTATATTTGGTATCGGCAATAATGTGTACAATCATGCGCTTTACTTGCTTTGTGATTTAACATACTCTAAATCACACTACTGATCGACTCATCTATTCCTTCATGCTTAGCCAATAATATCCTCCCTCAAGCAAACCTTTTTTAATTGTCAAGCATAAAATGTCCTAATTTGCTATTGTGCAATTCTCATATCGAATTCTTTTGCACTGACCCCTACAAAATACATAATTGCTTCCCTTCGAAAAAATGTCTTCAGATGAAATAATTTAACTATGCATTTCTTTCTTACATTGTTGATGTCTTTTCATTTTCCCAACTTGTATGAAATCTCTCCTATGTTCACATGAGACCTTAATTTGCTTGAAATCATCTTGTTCCTCATTGGTGTCAAAATTAACGCTCTCATGCTTTTGGTGCATTTGACCTTTTTCTCCTTCAAGGACTAGTGCTTCAACACAAACAAGTAGCTCCGCAAAAGCTTGACCTATCTGAAACGTAACTAGTTCAACTTTACTCGAGTGTTAATAAACATAAGCACTCGATGATTTATGTACATAATAAACTCCTTTGTTAAGAGATGATCTCTGCAAGGCTTCAACTCCTACATAATAGCATGAAACCCAAGATCTTAAGTAGAATAATTATGCTGTGCTTCATTTAACTTCTTGTTGAAAAATCATGCTTAGCCAATAATATCCCCCTTCAAACAAACCTTTTTTAATTGTCAAGCATAAAATGTCCTAATTTGCTATTGCGCAATTCTCATATCGAATTCTTTTGCACTGACCCCTACAAAATACGTAATTGCTTCCCTTCGAAAAAATGTCTTTAGATGAAATAATTTAACTATGCATTTCTTTCTTACATTGTTGATGTCTTTTCATTTTCCCAACTCGTATGAAATCTCTCCTATGTTCACATGAGACCTTAATTTGCTTGAAATCATCTTGTTCCTCATTGGTGTCAAAATTAACGCTCTCATGCTTTTGGTGCATATGACCTTTTTCTCCTTCAAGGACTAGTGCTACAACACAAACAAGTAGCTCTGCAAAAGCTTGACCTATCTGAAACTTAACGAGTTCAACTTTACTAGAGTGTTAATAAACATAAGCACTCGATGATTTATGTACATAATAAACTCCTTTGTTAAGAGATGATGTCTGCAAGGCTTCAACTCCTACATAATAGCATGAAACCCAAGATGTTAAGTAGAATAGTTATGCTGTGCTTCATTTAACTTCTTGTTGAAAAATGCTATTGGTTGCTCTTGTTCAATGCTATAGAGTTTGTACACATCCTCAATCCATCTTGGAACCATGCAATGGTTCATGCTTTACCTAATCAATCTTGCAACCTTGTCATAGTTTCTAGTTCATTGTCAAATAATCAAAAGACTCACATGATGTTCTAGCTCTATGAGAGCTAACTTGCCAGGCAAAAGCCCTTTTCCCTACCTAGATGATGGAAGGCCTTCTGACATAGAACAACTAATTTACCTATTAATTCAACTCTATGCTTTCTAATAGTCTGAACATACCACTATTTAATTCAACCAATGACATCTTTGGAATCAAGTGAATCTTGTATGCAATCTTCCTCAGTGGTGGTAATCCAAGTTGTTGCATGCTATTTCAATATAATTGTCTGACAACTTATCTACTTACTCAAGGATTTACTCCTTGATGTGTTGTATGACATTACTTTGCATGATAACATAGCATTACTTTATCACTTCCACCATGTTTAAGTTCTTTGGAAACAACAACTTTTGCGACTCCTTATTCTTTGTTGACAACATATGAAATCTTTTTCCATCCTTGGTGATGGTGTCGGTGTTCTTCTTGCAAGGCACCACGTCTCTATAATATTGTCATAGCCTTCCCAATGCCACATGGAAATAATCCATGGGATTGACATCACACAAAATCTCATCTTAATATGCTCCTATGTTGGAGGACACCTTGCTTCACTATGTTACTATCATGTCATAACCTCTCTTTGGAACTATAATCAATAATGATTGGACAACACTTATTTCCAAATTTGCACTTGGTTTTGAAAATGTTCTTTCTTCAATCATTTGTCTTCTTTTGATATTGATTGCTAATTTTTTGGTGCAATCATTACTTTGTGCAACATTGAATGTTTTCCATCTTCTATGGCAATTGGGATGGTTTGTCGGTCCTTCAAAGTCTACCTATGTGTTAAGTTTTGATATGTTCTATGCTTAGAGCAAATTTACTTCAATTTTCCATAGTAGCTCAATATCAATTCCAGATTAGCAATCACATTTAGCATGATAATAAAATGCAGATAGAACATAAACATAAATCGCAGAAGACAAGCCAAGACAAGAGGACACAAGATGTGGCGCCAACCAGGACAAACCCTAATGTGGGGAAACCCTTGATCAATTCTTCTTATATTCTTAAATAGTTCAACAGAGAGAGATAGTACATATGCATCAGAAATCAACACTTTGACTTGTCAAAATAAGAGATATTCACCATGAAGATAACATAATGAGGTTGTAGATCTGATGACATGGATTGCAGTTCTGAACTTGGGTGAAGACACACTTATCAATCCTCGTACTTCAACTGATTCTCCAAGGTGATTCCATCACCATGTTGCACCTAACAGTGCGCTGCATCAACCATGCTACACCGATCACCATGTTGCATCCATCCCCATGCTGCATCCAACATCATGCTTCCACGCTGATAGATAACTAAACCCTTCAAGGACTTCAACCACTTAGGATAGACTCTCCTAATCCATGCTGTCATCCGAACTCAAAGCAAATTGTAATATTGCCTTGGAACAACCTTAGCTGCTTGTTGTGGCTTGCAACCTAGCAAAGCAGCTAGCTGTAGCAGTAGACTCCATCAAACCCAAACAAGATCCTAAATAGCAGCTTAGCGCTTTGTCTTTTAATCTAGTGTCTGCTGCTCCCAAACGTACTTTATCCATGCCTTAGAACAACAATATTTAACATGTTGTTACAGGGATTTCCATGATGCTCCTTTACGCTGATATATGTCTCCTTTATGTTGCGGCTAGGCTTCCTTTAACATATATAGGCTCCCTTAGATAGCTATGTGTGAGTGCCTTCTTGCTGCATATACAATCCTCTTTGACTATGACCAGAATGTGTCTAGATGTTCCTCCCTTAACTACGTTTAGGGTACTCTCCCTGACTGTAATTTAGGGCTCTCCATGGCAGCGTATAAGAAGCCTTCTCTTGCTGCATAGAACCCTCATTGACTTGTGATTGGGGCAGCATAGAGTCCTCCTTTTGCTGTGGAATAAGGCCAACATTTAGGGTGCACCTGGACTGTGACTAGGGCACACACAGAACTGCGGCTAGGTCTCTTTTGAACAACGTGTAGACCTCTCCTTAGGACAAAGGATTGAGGACCCTTTGAACAACATATTGAGGACCCTTTGAACAACGTATTAAGGACCCTCAAAGACTATGTACAAGCTGCATTTGGAACCTCCTTTCTCTGCGGAATTAGACAGCGTATGAGAGCCAACTCTATGACTGCGGCTAGGGCTTGTACTAATTGCGGTTAGGGCACATAAAAACCCTACTTAAACTGCGGCCTAGTCTCTTTAAAGATCACAGATAGAAGACCTCTCCTTGCGTAGATAAGTCCTCTTTAACTGTGTCGAGGTGTTTCCTCTTAGGGCTGCGTAAGGCCTTCTCTTTTGACAACATCTAGGGCTAGTGCATCCACTTAGGGTAGCGTATCCTCTTTAGATCTCACCTACCACCAAAACCCAAAGACAAGTAGAGAGAGATCACAAGAGATGATTCTCAAATGACTTGAAGACCTCTTCTATTTATGGTGAAATGTAGAGGACAAGTGGGGGTAGTTTGGACGCTGGCCGACCTTGACGAATTGTCACATAACACAAATAAACTCATATCTCTATGAATATATGTCAGAATCAGATGATTTTGAGATCAATCCTACACCTCTTGATGAGAGGAATCCAAGAAAAATTTTAGCTGCCATGAATAAGATGACCCAATGGAGTTTGGCCCTAGTTGCCAATTTTAACACTAGGCTAATTGAGTTTTTTTGCTAATCTTGCATGAAGCTCATGTTTGTGGACGCTCAAAATAACGTGTGCCCTTCATCTCCATCTCTACGTGTATAACAATTTATTTGTCCCCTATAACCACCAAATCCTCTGAATCTATTTGATGGATACCTTGGCATTTTTTTAGTCACATTATTTGTATCATCCTTCAATCTTCTGATCATGCATATCCTCTATCTTGTGTGGATTTGTGGCCTCTTTTATGTGAAATTTTAATTTTAATTTTGCAATTTCTTGTTATTATTCCCCTATCTCTTAAGATTACACATCAACTGCAAAATCTTTGCGGCAAACATTGAATAAAACACAATTGCAAGTTCACAAATTTAAATATAGGAACTAAGAAAATAATGCACATGCACACAAGATAGATGACACCAATATTTTTGGACAAAAGTCCTTGGAAAAACCCTAATGTGGGGAAAACCAGTGCAACAGATAAGGGTTTTATTATTATGAATCTTCAACAATCTGAGAAATTACAACTACTTGCTTGATAATGGAAAAGCGTCGGCAAATAATAATCTCCACTGGCAAAAAATGATCCGAAGATAAAAATTCTCCTCTGCAAATAGACCTAGTCTCTTCCAATAAACTTGCACTCCTCCCTGACACTCACATTGTTGCCCAAAAACACGCACTAACTGCTCTTGAAAATTTGCACAGCCTTCAGGGATCACTCCCTACAAGCAAAACTGCTTCCCTTTGCCCCCTGAAGCTACTCGCACCTCCCCCAACAATTCTTTCGACAACTGGAAGTGGAAATACTGCTCCAGGGACATGCACTAGGTAAGCTTGCTAACTCGCATAGCTATTTCGGCCTCCTCTTGTAGATAAAATAGACTTCCTTTCCTATCACTAGGATATTAGAAAATATGTGGAAATCCTCTTTGGAAATCTCTTCCCAAATCTCTGTTGAAACCCTTGTTGCTGGTGTCTCCCTTTGCTTCAATTGTGCCCTTGCTACCTCAACAACTGGGTAAGTCGAACTACGCAAGTGTGTCTCTCCCACCCTTTTGATTTGGTCTTATAATATCTCGTTGAGCAATAAACAACCACGATCTAATCTCAATCAGTGACTAACGATAATCTTGACTCTTTCAAGTGACTTTTCCAGAAGACTTTAGAGAAAAATCAAATTTTCCTAATTAATACTAATTAATCAAGCTATTTCCCTATGTTAGACTTGAGAAAATTGATTAACTGCTTAATTAAATCTAAATAGGGCCTTTATCTCGTGAAATCAATTCCGCGTATTGTAGAAAATGTGTTCGCTAGCCTCATAGACACCATAGAGACTAGAACCCCTATTCGAGCTACACAAATTAACACTCCCTCTTAGCGAGGAACGTGTTCTGCGTAACACCCAACTTGTCTCTGAAGAAGATGAACCTCACCTTCCCCAAAGCCGCCTTCAAAATATTTGCGACTTGCTCAACTATAGGTATATATTGTCGTTGGACTATCTTGTGCTGCACACGATCCTTGATGAAGTGGTACCTAATGTCTACATGCTTGGACCTATCATGAAACACTGGATTCTCCGATAACCTAATGCAACTCTTATTGTCACAGTATATCATTGAAGTCTCTATCCTCTGACCAAACAAGGCTATCGACAACTTCCAAAGCGATATGCACTGGATTCTCCGATAACCTAATGCAACTCTTATTGTCACAGTGTATCACTGAAGTCTCTATCCTCTAACGAAACAAGGCTACCGACAACTTCCAAAGCGATATGGCTTCATGTGTAGCCATGCTAGTTGCTATGTACTCTGCCTCGACTGAATTCAATGCCACAAATTTCTGCTTCCTGTTGTACCAAGAGACAACTCTTGATACCATGTAGAAGCAACACTTTGAAGTGCTTTTCCAATCCACTGTGTTCCTTGCCCATTCTGCATCAGTATAACCCACCAACCTGACACCATCACCTCGAGTATATCTAATCCCATATTTGACTGTGCCACACAAATACCTCATCACATGTTTAGCTGCTATCCAATGAACTGACTCAGGACCATGCTAAACTACTCAGAGAGTTAACTAGTCATCTTCGGCTCCACCATGAACTGACTCAGAGAGTTAACTGCATAAGATATGCTTGGCTTGGTCTTAACTAGAAACATGAGAGAGCATCAATTCCCTGTACAAGGTGGGGTCCACATCCTTCTACCTGGATGCATCTATCTTCTTCCAATTGTTGATAATGGGTGTAGACATGGCCTGTAGTCCTCCATCCTGAATCTCCTTAGGATCTCTATGTAGTATTCTCTTGACAAAGGAAGATCTTGCCATTTGTCCTCGGGTCTACCTCCCAAACACCATTTTGCATGATTGCGAAATACTCCTCAACCATCAAATTCTGCCACCCCTAATGCTATGCGACCTCTTGATAGATAGAAGGCTCGCTATCAACTAACTCACTGACCAACGCCATGTAGCCAATGTATCGGTCTGGTTGTTTCCACTCTTTCTTGCTTGTCCCAGGAGCCCCCACAAACCCCTGAGCATCCCTGAGTGTAGCTTGAACCTCTCGGTTCCTCCTACCAACAATGGAGCTAGGAATATCTACCTCCATGTCCTCCTGATGCATCTCCCTAATTTTCTGCATCTGCTGCTCCATGCTTTGTGAAGCCTCAGGAGCATTCACATTTGAACTCGTGCTTGTACTGGTCACTGAACTCGTGCTCTTATGTTTCCCTTGGTTTTGTTGTTGAACTCTGGGTGCTTTTGCTAGTTGTTCAATGTGTTCTTCAACTGCTGGCGGCTCTCTAGATCTTTTGTATGCCTTTTCCTCCATGAACTTGACATCCCACCTGACTATAATCCTCCTAGCCCTGAGATGTAGATCTTGTATGCATTCGAGGTTTCGCTATACCCAACGAAATAACCTCATTATGCAATCTGATTCAATTTCGAACGTGTCTCCACTGGAATATGACAATACACTAGGCATCGAGGTATCCTGAAAGCCTCCTCTAGAGTTATGTTGCCAAGCTTTCTATGTGGGAATCGATTTTGAATATACACTATTGTATTGCATGCATATGCCCATAAGTAACGTGGAAGATCTTGGTCATACAACATAGCTCTCGCCACCTCCGAAATAGACTGGTTCATCCTCTTAGCAACCCCATTCCGCTGTGGGTTGCAAGGAACTTCCACTCTTTCTTGATTCCCGCCCTGGTAGAAAACTCTTGGAACCCCTTACTGGTATATTCCCCTCCATTATTTTACCGAAGATTCTAGATCTTTTTGCTTGTCGCATTCTCCTCTAGAGCCTTATATATCTGAAAAAAACTGAAGACCTCATCCTTGGTCCTCAAAAAATAGATCCAGGTCTTTTTGGAGAAATCATTGATAAAAGTACAAAAGTATTCTTACCCCCTGAGAGATTTCGTCGACATCGGCCCACATATGTTTGAGTGTACAAGGTCTAAGATCCCTTGCATCCCACTGTCACTCCTTGGAAAGATGCCTTAGCAAACTTCCCCAACACATCCTCTACATACATTGTTGTGCTTTGTGCTCACCTCCGGAACACCTATCACCATCTCACAAAGAAATCTCAATGCTCCATGATGAATACGGTCCATCCTCTTATGCCATAGCTCCCCCTAGTCCCTTCGATTGTTGTTGCTTACTAGTGCCTTGGATGTGTGTAATTGCAACCTGTATAACTCAATGCTCCTCACCCTAACTGCTATAGGTGACCTCCAGTCCTTGTGCTGTAGCAACACTCTAGCCCCTCTAAAGAGAACATTGTACTATTTGTCCTGAAGGATTGATACGAAGATCAAACTCATCCCCAAGCTTGACACATGTAACACATCATGGATGGGTAGGTGCTTGCCGCAGTGCCTCGTGCTACATGAGTTCACTTGGACTTGTTCCCCATTTGAATCTTGTACCTAATGTTCCCCTCCTTGTAATTGGAGAAGTACCCCCTAACTCCTGTCGTATGAAATGATACTCCATTCTCTATGTACTAGACATCCTATGAAGTCTAGCTAGTTAGGCAAGTGATCATTGAGAACTCCTGGTCCATCCTGCTAGACAACTCATCTGCGTCTGCTGACACTGCAACTTGCTTCTTGCCCTTCTTCTTCCTTTGTGGCAACCACTGACATAGTGGTCAAACTCATGACAACCATAACACTTGACCTTTGATAGGTCCTTCTTTCTCTTTTTTCCCTTCGAGCTAGGCCCCTTACTGGCCCCATTCATTGCTTTGCTTTTTTCTGCTAAGGCAACATTCTCTTGCTCCTTCTCAACCTTCAATATCATGCCACTGCTGCCGGTGCCCTCAACTAAGTTAAGCCTTGGTTCCTCCTCAGTGAAGTCACTCCATAGTTGATCCTAATCTGGAAGTTTGTCTTGTGCGGAAATCTCTTGGACAAACATTCGCCATTCCTTGGAGAACTCATTAAGTGTTATATGCACTCGCTAATCATCGTTGGCTTTCTCTTCAACTACAACTAATTAATGTCTGACACACTGAACTTTGGTGAGCTAAGTAGTCACACCTTCTCCCTTATTTTACTTGATGGTCATGAGCTTCTTTTTGAGGATCAATTTCCCATTTTATGATGGATCCTAGTACAATTTGATGATGACATCCCACATCTCCTTCGTTGTACCCTTCTTTGTGATGTGTGGAACGATATGATCTCTCACTCCATCGAGAATCATCCTCTTTGCTTTGGCATTGTCTCTCCCATATTCATGAAACTTGATGGGATCTGTTGGCACGACAATAACTGTTGTAGCAAACTCCTTCAGATCATACTCGTCCAATAGGAACAACATTGTGGCCTTACAAACTCCAAAGTTAGAGGCTCCATCCAACTTGTCCTAATCTCTTAATCTTGCTGCAACCATCTTTGGAAAATCTGCGAATTGGAATCACTAGAGAAATAAACTGAAGAGCTCGAACTGGGTATTAAACCTTGTGTGCTTTCTCTCCTTGTTCATGCACTGGTTTTTGCAAACCCTCTGCGACTAGATCTATGCAGTTCCTTTTTCTGCCCTTAGATCTGCTATGATACCATGTGAAATTTTAATTTAATTGTCGCAATTTCTGGGAATTATTCTCCTATCTCTTGAGATTATTTGTCAGCGGCGAAATCATTGCAACAAATATTTAATAAAACACAACTGCAACTTCAAAAATTTAATACGAGAATTGAGAAAATAATGCACACACAAGATATATGACACCAATATTTTTGGACAAAAGTCCCTAGAAAAACTCCAATGTGGGGAGAACCAGTGCAACCGATAAGGGATTTATTATTATTATTAATATTCAACAATTTGAGAAATTACAACTGCTTGTCTGGTAATGGCAAATTTTCGACAAAAAATAATCTCCACGGTCAAAATTATCTAAATTCTCTTATGCAAATAGACCTGACCTCTTCTAGCAAATTCACACTCATCCTTGACACTCGCACTGCTGCCCAGAAATGCACACTGCTTGCTCTGGAAAATTCGCAAAGCCTTCGAGAATCACTCCTTGCAAGTAAAACTGCCTCCCTCTGCTTCCTGAAGCTACTCACACCTCCTTAGGCAATTCTTCCAACAATTGGAAGTGAAAATACAACTCCAACTACACAAACTGGGTAAAATGACTAACTTCCATTGCTATTGCGACCTCCTTAGGTAGATAAAATTGACCTCATTTCCTGCCACTCAGACACTGGAAAATATGTGGAAATCCTCTCTGGAAATCTCCTCCCAAATCTCTGCTAAAACCCTTGTTGCTGGTGTCTCCCTCTGCTTCAACTGTGCCCTTGCTATCTCTACAACTAGGTAAGTCAAATTGCGCAAGTGTGTCTCTCCAACCCCATCAATTTTCTCTCATAATCTCCCGTTGAATGATCGATACCATGATTTAATCTCAATCGATGGCTAAGATCATCTTGACTCCTTCAAGTGACTTTTGCAGAAATCTCTAGAGAAAAATCAAAATTTTCCAATTAATACTGATTAATTAAACTATTTCCTTAAGTTAGACTTAGGAAAATCAATTAATCGCTTAATTAAATCTAATTAAGCTATTTAACCAATTCAGGGTATTGAAGAAAATGTGTTCCCTAGCCTCATAGACACCATAGATACTAGAACACCTATCCGAGCTACGCAAACTAACATTTCATTGCCCACCTCACTTCCTTTGGGAAATCTTCCTATTGACATGATGTACTAAATTTTCTTCCACATTTAGCACGTTTGATATTCTTCCTCCGTTGAACATATCTCATGTAGATTCATTTCAATATTACAAAGTTTAAGCTTGTAACATACCTTGAAAGATGTTGATCCTTGCCTTGTGTTTAGTGAGAACCCAAAAAGTGTCAATTTTTTTGGTGTACTCCTACACATTATTATTGCTTATGTAAATTCTGCACTTCACAAATTTTTTTTCATGTAGTCCACACAAGAATTTCTCACACAATTTTGGGACCATCTTGCTATAATTGTTTTTTTCCTTGCCCTTCCAAATTTATTCTCTTGCATGAAATCCCAAGAGATTTTAGTGTCCCTTTACCTTGGCACATGCAAACTTTGTTTTTTGAGGGCATTCCATTTTCTCAAAAACTCAAAATAACTTTTGAATTCATTAAACTAGTTTATCAATGCTATATCTTTGAAAAGCTTCCATCAGGATAGAGAACTTCATTTTTAAGTCCCTGATTAGTTTTCAACAATCTCATGTGTTTGATATGACATATCCATCTTCGTCTTCATGCTCATCTTCTAGTGCTAAGTTTCTCTCCTCAATGTTCTTCTTTGTTGTATGCTCCTCAACTACTCTATTTTTCTACCAATATTTGCGATTCTTTGTTCATAATTGTTTTTGTTTTTTTGTTTTTTGTTTTGGCTATTTTAACTATTTCTCACTTATAGCCTCCTAGTCATCTTCTCTAAGCCACACCACTCATTTCTCACCCCAAAATCTCCACCCTGCCTTTGACATCAAATGGCACAATTGAGGTGCAATGGGGCCAATTCACTAAAGCCCTAAACTTTGTAGAGTATATATGCCCTACAATTCACATGTTAGAATATAAAATAGCAGCATGAAAAAATAAATGGTCATATTTGCATATATGATTCTAAAAACATTGTTAGAAGGAAAATTTTCTACTTGTTATCTTTTCAACTCACCTCTAACTGAGAAAACCCCTAATCCACAAATGCAAACTTGAGCTAAACTTGGGAGAGGTACTACTGTCACTTTAATACAATTTTCCTCACACTTTTGGTTAGTTCCCTTATGACCAAAAGGGTATCCCTAGATGTTAATGGCCAAATAGCTAAACCTAGAAAATATATTAATCAGAGCCTTAGACTTCAGATGTAAATTTGATTGATGATGAATATATGATAGACAAATTTGCACTTGAGAATATCAATAATGAATTAAATTCAGTTAAAGATGTAACTTTGCAAAGTGAAAACGATTTAATATTTAGAAAATATTATGATATAATGCTTCATACAAGTAAATTCTAGCTTTGAGAAACTTTGACAAGATCCAATCAAAGATAAGATATTTCGTAAGCATTTAGATCTACAAATCAAATCAATTGGATCCAATCAAAGATAAGATATTTTAGTTTAGCTCTATAAATCAAATATAGTTTATAATATTTTGAAGGTAATTTCCAGATTTGAATAAGTGGTAAAAAGCTATTTGTTAAATATATTTAAAATATGTAAAATCATTGCTAAGGAGGGAACTTGCAAATTGATTTGTAAATGTAGATGTGTGATTTGCAGGTTTAATATAATTAATCCAAGTAAATGGTATAAAAAAGAAGAATAAATTCGACCAAAGCATAATTATAATTTTATAAACAAAACTTGAAAAAATTTCAAAATTGCGATTAAATAAAATCATGTCTATGAAAAGATTAAGATCTATGAAAAAGTAGTTAGACTTAGGAAGAAATCTAATTTATGATATTTAGAATTTTATTAAAGATCTCATGAGACAAAAGTAAATGATTTTGGACTTTTTAAATGGAGGTTGAAAGGAGAGATCAGTGCCAAATAAATCCTAGGGATTATGATGTCAAGAAGACTATCTAAGAGGGTTGTTTTTGTATGTAATTAAGGTTGGAAAATATGTATACAGCAAGCCACAACCACCCTAATATGTTGAAAAATAATGCAGAAAATTCACAAGGGCTCCCAAGAGATATACCTTCAATTAGTTGTGTTATATTACTCTATTATTAAAAATAACAAATCTGAAATTATTATCAAGAGATAAAATGCAAATTATTAAATCAATACTAAGACATAGAAGGAAAGTAAAGGGTAATGCTACACCAAATCCTCCAAAATAGTAGATGCACTAATCCAGTGTATCATGAAACTAGCCTTTGCATGTAAATGAGCCAATACCAAATGTAAGCTTAAAACATCAAAATGTTAGTAACCTTTCATGCAAATAAATCATCACCAAATCTAACCTTGAAGCACCAAAATAGTAGTCATAGATTAAAAAAAAGGAGCCTCCAAAAAATATTCAAAAAGTCATTATGATTGAATTTTCAACAAATACTCTCTCAAACATCCAAACAAACAACACAATAACTAAGGAGGGGAGCCTCTAATATAGAGTTCTAAGCTCAACAATCATCTCAATAAAATAACAATATCTTTGGTTAAAATCTTAGATATAGTATAGGAGAATGTAAACAATCATTAGTAAACTTTTAAGGTGAATAAAGTTAACAATACATAAAAAAGGAGGTCTTTATGCAACATATGTAAAACCCCAATGATAAACCTCCATGAAGGTAGGATGTCTCCATCATAAAGGGCATAAGGTTATGTCAGGGCTCCATTATCTAGCCTCCAAGCAAGGAAAAGAGTGCATTGACTCCCTCAACCATGGATGAATTATCAAAATAGTGGAGCAACCCCCTTAGGTGTGGATGACTCATCAAAACAGTGCAAGGGTTAAGAAAGGGAATGCCGAAATGTGGCATGTACAGATCAAAAGGGTGAGTTGTCTCCTTCAAATGATGGTCAAATGATAAAAGTGAGGTCTCCAATGTGCAACAATCTCTCTAAAATATACCAATGATCATATCCCCATGAAGAATTAGATCAAACCCAAGGAAAATTTTAAGGATGGAAATTTTTCTTGAAGTTTAAAAACATTGGCGAATCTCACTAATCCTTGATATGCAAACTATAAAATGTTTATTGATATATTTGTAAAATTATTCAAATTTATAATGATTTTATATATAGTCTCTATATATTATTGGCGATTTTTAAGGTAAAATAATTTTATATTCTAAAATTTGGGCGAATCATCTTTTATAAAAATTGGAAATTGGCGAATCTTTTTGTGGAAAAATCATGGAAAATTAGCCCACTGGGCGAACATTAGCCCCTAAAATTTTCCATGCCCTCCTCAAAATCTAGATCCATGTCCAAGGGAAAACAACAACCTCATGAAGAAGGGAACGACTCTCGTGGAATAATGTTGTATGCCTCCAAATGAGTGCTAGGAAAGGGAGTGCTACATTTGGGATGGCAAGTCATCCTCTAAACAATCACCATGCATGTGAAGAGTCTTCGAAAAATGTTATGTGTTCTTAGGCAGTGCCCCTTAATCATCCAAGTGCATACAAATATGTAGAAGGGATATGATTCTCCACATGAGGGTGTATCTTATAATATAATTTGTTAATAAAATGTCAAATAACTCCCAAATTGCTAGAGTTCATCACCTACGCCAAAGTATGACATACATATATAGATCCATACTTATAATAAAATGAGAAGTGCGTTCTAGGTATATAACTTTTAGAACAACATAACACAAGAGGGAAAGTGAAAAAATCTAGAGGGATCTCTAAGCCATGCGTCCCAACTGACCCATCCCATGATCTCTACACACCAACCTTGACCATAAATGATAACATGGAGGTGGTTAGAATGATCCATAAGGGTAGGACTAGCCTTGAAATGGAATTTATAAGGATGTACTATGATCAACTACAAGGGCCTAGAGAATCACCTAAGTAGAAAAATATAATAGCATTCCTTAGACATGTCCAAAATTGGGGGAAGGGTCTACAATCTAAATAGGTCTCAGAGGATTGTACACTAGTGAATCATGACTCAGAAAGCGACCATTATTATAATGCTAAAAACAAAATGAAGGCTTCTACTAAATGGAATTATCTACTATTGAAATATTACCATATATTGAAATATAATTACCATCTATTTTACCAATCTACAAGAAAAAATATTGCGTTAGTTTATGGAGTTGTCTTCTCTTTCTTATATCTCTATTTATTGACGTTATGAGTCATCTCAAGGGAATATTTATTGAATATATATTAATAGATACTTATGTTGAATGTGTTGTGTTCATTATTCAATTCATAGTTCATTACATGAGAGTTAGTTGTTTGTTCCTATTAGTATTGGGAATTCATAAGGGTTTTACCTCAATAGGAACTCAATCACTTGATACTTCGATTTCTCATCCATCAAATGGAAACTCCAAATCATCCAGTTACTTGATGGGGATGTGAGTTTTGTCAACATCAAGGGATCATCCCAATCAACTCCAACATACTCCCCAACCGCCAAAAGCCAAAACGTTGACACTTGACATCCAATCGCTTGTGGATCCATTTGGGCTAGGCCCCAGTTTTACAACTCCTTTTTCCCATATGAATAGGGGCTAAGAATAAGGAATAGCCCAAAAACTTGAAACTCCGGGCTATTTGGAAAAATATATATTGATCAATGAGGATGGTATGGGACAAAATCATCTCTGTCAAAAGATAGACTTTTCAAGAATTGTCAACATCAAAGTTGTGATATGGATCCACATCATAGGGCTCTTGATGAGCCCTAGGGCCTGATTTCCCAATACATTGATGACAATGGCTTAATGGTTTGACAACCCCTTTCTCCTATAGCTTTTTGTCATGTCCCCTTGATGGGAATGTGATTAGGGTCGAGCCAAAGGCCTTGTTAATGATTGGAATTGTCAAAATCTCAAGACAACATTTGAGGGAATGAAATTAATAGTTTAACAACATTAATAGTAGATGCACTAACCTAGTGTATCATGAAACTAGCCTTTGCATGTAAATGGACCAATAACAAATCTAAGCTTAAAGCATCAAAATATTAGTAACCTTTTATGCAAATAAATCATCAACAATTCTAACCTTGAAGCATCAAAATATTAGCCATAGATTAAAAAAAGGAGTCTCTAAAAAATATTCAAAGAATCATTATGCTTGAATTTTCAGCAAATTCTCTCTCAAACATCCAACCAAACAACATAATGACCAAGGAAAGGAGCCTCTTATATAGAGTTCTAAGCTCAACAATCATCTCAATAAAATAACAATATCATTGCTCAAAATCTTCGATATAATATAGGAGAATGTAAACAATCATTATCCAATAAACAATTAACGTGAATAAAGTTAATAATACATAAAAAAGGAGGTCATTATGCAACATATGTAAAACCCCAATGATAAACCTCCATGAAGGTAGGATGTCTCCATTATAAAGGGCATAAGGTTATGTCAGGGCTCCATTATCTAGCCTCAAAGCAAGGAAAAGAGTGCATTGATGCCCTCAATTGTGGATGAATTATCAAAATAGTGGAGCAACCCCCTTAGGTGTGGATGACTTATCAAAACAGTACAAGGGTTAAGAAAGGGAATGTCGAAATGTGGCATGTACGGGTTAAAAGGGTGAGTTGTCTCCTCCAAATGATGGTCAAATGATGCAAGTGAGGTCTCCAATGTGCAACAATCTCTCTAAAATATACCAATGATCATATCCCCATGAACTGATAGGTCAAACCCTCCTCGAAATCTAGATCCATGTCTAAGGGAAAACAACGACCTCACGAAGAAGGGGATGACTCCCATAGAATAATGATGTATGCCTCCAAATGAGTGCTAGGAAAGGGAGTGCCGGATTTGGGATGGTAAGTCATCCTCTAAAAAATCACCATGCATGTGTAGAGTCTTCGAAAAATGTCATGTGTTCTTAGGTAGTGCCCCTCAATGATCCAAGTGCATACAAATATGTAGAACAGGTATGCTGCTCCACATGAGGGTGTATCTTATGATATAATTTGTTAATAACAAGTCAAATAACTCCCAAAGTGCTAGAGAGTTCATCGCCTAAGCCAAAGTGTGACATACATAGATAGATACATACTTATAATAAAAAGGGAAGTCCGTTCTAGGCATATAAATTTTAGAACAACATAGCACAAGAGAGAGTGAAACATTCTAGAGGGATCTCTAAACCATGTGTCCCAACTAAACCATCCCATGAACCCTGCACACTAACCTTGACCATAAATGATAACAAGGAGTTAGTTATAATGAGGCATAAGGGTAGGAATAGCCTTGAAATAGAACTTATAAGGACATGCTATGATCAACTATTAGGGCCTAGAGAATCACCTAAGTAAAAAAGACAATAGCCTTCCTTAGACATGTCCAACCTTGAGAGAGGGGTCTACTCTCTAAATAGGTCTCAGAGGATTGTACACTAGTGAGTCATGACTTAGAAAGCGACCATTATTATAATGCTAAAAACAAAATGAAGGCTTCTACTAAATGGAATTAACTACTATTGAAATATTACCATCTATTGAACTAGAATCACCATCTATTTTACCAATCTACAAGAAAAAATATTGCACTAGTTTATGGAGTTGTGACTTCTCTTTCTTATCTCTCTATTTATTGACATTACTAGTCATTTCAAGGGAATACTTATTGAATAATAAACTTAATAGATACTTATGTTGAAGGTGTTATGTTCATTATTCAATTCATAGTTCTTTATATGAGAGTTAGTTGTTTGTACCTGTTAGTATTGGGAATTAATAAGGGTTTTATTTCAATAAGATCTCATTCACTCGATATTTCAATCTCTTATCCATTAAATGACAACTCTCGATCATCCTATTACTTGATGGGAATGTGAGTTTTGTTAGCATCATGGGATCATCACAATCAACTCCGAGATATGTCCCAACCACTAAAAGGAAAAACATAGACACTTGACATGCAATGGCTTGTGAATCCATTTGGGTTAGGCTCCAACCACAACTCCTTTTTCTGATATGACTAGGGGCTAAGAATACGGAATAGCCCAACAACTTGAAACTATGAGTTATTTGGAAAAATCTTTATTGATCAATGAGGATGGTATGGGAAGAAACATATTCATCAATAGACAATATTTTCGAGAAATGTCAACATTGGGGTTGTGATATGGATCCACATCAGAGGGCTCTTGATGACCCATAGGGATCGATTTCCCAATACATTGATGACAATGGCTTAATAGTTTGATAACCACTTTCTCCTATAGCTCTTTGTCATGCCCCCTTAATGGGAATGTGACCAGGGTCAAGCCAAAGGCCTTGTTAATGATTGGAATTGGAAAATTATCAAGACACAATTTGAGGGAATGATTCCCACCCCCTGCCCTCCTCCCCTGCGTTTTTAAATAAATGGTTCTCTTTCTATTATATAAAAATGAATTTCAAAGAAAACAAGCATGAGACAGAATGATGTCTTAGAAGTTCATAGAAATACAACATACGTGAACATAAAGAAAGATCCCTGAGTAGGACTAGGGCTAAAAAATTCATAAGCTATAATACATATGAATAGAAGAAACATTTAAATAGACATCACATTCATAATTCATATATTTCACAAATCTTCGAGCAAAATTATGAGAGAATATTGAGCATTTGGAATAGAGAAAAAAATCATAACACACATTTTTATAGAAATTTAAAATAAACTTCAATTAAAATTGTAGAGATGAAAATGTATTCACCCTTGCTATCTTAGACTTTAAAACTCAAAGTTCAAATGTTACATTAGAGATGCAATCTTAAATACTTCTTTATATAACTTTTAAAAATATATAAACGTTTTATAAAGTATGTAATATCCAATCAAAGTAAATATATTCTTCCATTTAAGAACAGGGATTGGCCTCCCGTAAACCATATAACAAATGTGACCACCTATAGGAGAAAATAAGCAACAATTAGAAATTGGCCTTAATTCTTGGAAAACTGTACAACCAAAAGGTTGGACGGTTTCTCAGCGAGAAGGAGGATAGGAATACCAAATCTTAGACAATCTCCTTACAATATTGGAAGAAGTCTCTCATTTTCTGTTGAATTTTTATCCTATTAAAAAAATGGGTGCATGTAGGGAGTTGAACATTCAAAACCGTTGAGCAGTTATTTTGAGGTAATTTCCTTCTCTAATCTTTCCTGGAACCATTTCTCAACGAAGCCTCATAACGGTGCCATGGTAACTTCTTTATTAACATGTTTCTTGAGTAACTCGTCTTTAGTGTAGTTCAAATTATAGCCAACGTGGTGCACTACATCCAATTCATCTTCATTTTAGTGATGAAATGAATTAACCATTTATTAATTTGTTCCCCAGCGAAATAAACAAGTTGATTAAAGTAATTTCCCCATGTTGCTTGTAGTGCATCAACATGGTCTTTCATTTTCTCCCTGCTTGAGAACATCACATCCATAATGAGACTGCGTCCCTCTAACATAGCATCCATAATGAGATAACTTATTTTGATTTAGTTTTCCTTCATTATACAACTTTGTCTACTCTCATTTTTATTGAACAATTTACTCAACTCTTTTCATTCATATATATATTATTTTTAATATTGTGGAAAAAATTGAAGTTATAATGTACAACATTATTAAAGGTAATAATAATTTATTTTATTTTATTTCTACACATAAATACACATATACATAGGAATGAGAATTTTCGGAGAATCAATAATTATTATACTAGATCTATTACACTAGATACAACTATTTCATATACCAAGTATAATTATTTTATAAATGCCACAAACATGCCAGTTACAACATGTCTCCAATACTTAACTCACTCAAGTGGGGAAAATAATTGTTTACCAAACCACTCGAGCTAAGATCCTTTGACTTATTTCCATTATATATAGAAATAATTATTTGTTATTTGGTATTGTGGAGAAAAGTTGAAAGTTATAATCGAGAGTGCTATTAAAGATAATATTAATTTTTTAACATTTGTATTACTTTACTAGTAAAAGATATATAGATTTAGATATGCATGGCAATTTATTACTAGGGAAACCATACTAGTTTTGTCGAATGAGAGGTCCATTTTACAAAACTATACGAGGGAGATGTGTAATTCCTTTTGTGTCATGCTTAGCTTTGAGTCGACAGGTGTTTTTTTTAAGATAAAAATATAATATTGACTACATGTCGATTATAATAAAATAAATAAATAAATATACATATTTGGTTAATTTTAATTAAAAGCATTATAAAACATTGATAATTTCACTCTTAGGGTGCTTACAGATCTAGCAAATATTGAGAGGGATAAAATATCTTAAGCTGCAAACATATTTTACAATGTAAAGCTTTAAAAAAAGTTGCACCATAAAAGATTGATCCCTCTCTACACATATAGATCTATGATTAAGATATATCCATAATGAGATTGGGTTCCTTTAACATCACATGCATAATAATAAAACCTTAATCTTAATTTGATTTAGTTTTCTTTCATTATTCACCTTTATCTATTCTTATTCTCATTAAATAATTCACTCAATTCTCTTCTTATTTCCATTCGTATATGTAAAACAATTATTTATTTATTTGATTTAGTTTTCTTTCATTATTCACCTTTATCTATTCTTATTCTCATTAAATAATTTACTCAATTCTCTTCTTATTTCCATTTGTATATGTAAAACAATTATTTATTTATTTGATTTAGTTTTCTTTCATTATTCACCTTTATCTATTCTTATTCTCATTAAATAATTTACTCAATTCTCTTCTTATTTCCATTCGTATATGTAAAACAATTATTTATTTATTTATATTTGATATTGTGGAGAAAAATTGAATGCTATAATGTACAATGTTATTAAAGATAATACTATTTTTTCATATATATATAAAATAATTATTTATTTATTTTTGGTATTGTGGAGAAAAGTTAAAAATTATAATGGAGAGTGTTATTAAAGATAATATTATTTTTTTAGTATTTGTATTATACAAAGTTAGCTATGCCTAGTGGTATCTTACTAGGGAAACTAGGTTAGTTGGGAAGAGAGACACATTTTATAGCCTAGTATGAGGGAGATGTGTATTTTCTTCCATCCATGAGGGAGATGTGTATTTTATTCCATCCTCATCCTCGAGTTTAAGATAAAAATAAAATATCTACTAAATTAAAAAACAATGTTGACTATAATAAAAACAAAAATAAATATATATTTTTGGTTAATTTTAATTAAAAATATTATATAACACTGGCCATAGGGCATAGAATAGATGGTGACAAGGTGTTTTGTTAAGACATTTTGTGGTGTGAAGGTCACTGGTTCAAAACTCTATGGGCAAAAATTTAACCATGCTAAGGGCTTGTGTGGCCTAGGTCGGATGCGATCCCTCGATGAATTTGATGTTTTAGATGCCCTTGGTCACAGTTACTCAAGCCACATGTTAATCGTGTAGTCATCTCAAGGCTCACATAAACTAGTAAACAACTTTTTTTTTTAATAAAACATCAATAATTTCACTCTTAGTATGCTCATAGATCTGAACTGCAAAACTCTTTTAGAGTGCAAAACTTAAAAAAAGGTTTGCACCTCAAAATATTTGATCCCTCTCGAGGTTGTGATTAAAATGGATCTTTAGTAGTTAGACACACGCATACACACATACCGTGTATAGTTTTTCATTATTTAAATTTCATATTTGAATGCATAAATGGATTCACCGCCTTGAAAATCCCCTTGAACAATTGGATTGTGTAGACTACACAACTCAAACTTACAATTCCGAGAAATCTTTATTGGATTTTAGACAAAAATGACCAAAAAATATAATAAGGGCCAAAATGTAGAATAATGAGACTAGAAATGTTTTACCCATAAGTCTTTTTTTTTGTTATATATATGCATTGAAATTTTTATCTATGAACCATATTTTCCACATTAAAATATTTTTTTTTGTTATTAATATATTTTTAAAGACAGGTAAATATTACTTAATTTTGCATATTAAAATATTTTATTTATGGTCCATATTGAATTTTTTTATTATTGTTAATATTTTTTAAATGTCACATATCAATTTTTATATTAAGAATGGAATGAATTAAGTATATTTTTGGGCACTAATTTTTTATTATTATGGTCTCTCTCTCTCAACATGGATATTCAAATAATTTATTTAAAATCCTATGTTGAAATATTTTTAACAAGCATAAGAATTATATAAGAATTTATTTATTTATTTTATTTATTTTTAACTTTTAATTACCTTATCTCTATCTAAAGTTGATAAAAAATATTTTAATATTTTATTTATGGCTGAGAGCGAAAGTGAAATAATTTTACCACATCTCCTTTACACTGGATCATAATATTAACAACTAATCGAGTGAGCGCACTAAGAGTGAGTGAGAAGTAAAACTAACCAAATATGAATATTCATTGTTGTTTTTTATTATAGCTCACATGATTTTTGTTTATTTATTTAGAGAATATTTTATTTTTATTTTGAAAGGGACATAGATTGAGAATTAAAGGAATTACACATCTCCCTCATATTAGGCTATAGAATACGTAGATCCATCTTAACCCTAAATCTATAAATCACAAAGAGCGGTCAAATCTCCCGAGGTATAAACCTTTCTTCATATTTGGCACTCTAAAAGAGGTTTGCAACTCAAGATACTTGATCCCTCTTGATGCTTGATGGATGTGGGGTTAAGATGGATTTTCATCGGTAGCATAACAATAATGCTTTTTTCCAAATAAATAATTTGAATTTAATGACAAAACTTGAAAGATAGGGCGCTTGCCTAACATTTTACTATCAAACATGTTACTAACTCTATTTCTGGATGTACCCTTACTTCTAGAACTAACATTTTACTATCAAACATGTTACTAACTCTATTTGTGGATGCACCCTTACTGCTAGAACCATATATAACAAAAAGTGAACATAAAAAGCATCTACTTGAACAAGGAGTCAACCTGAATGGTATCCGCGAATGCATATTCCTCTTCATAGGTTGAAAATCCCATATCTACTAGCTTCTTAGCCAAGATGGAGAACTTGCTAGTGATTTTCTTAGTTTTATTTTGCATCTCATCGATGCAAAGGAGGATCTCCTTTTGAGATTTAACATGCTCCACCATGCTCCACCATAACTTTAACCATGATGATTTTCAATTTCCAATAAATATCTATGGTTTGCATGATCTGGTTTCTTGGGTTCTAGTATTTCCAGTGTCATAGACTTGCCCTCCAGCTTCCTCCTCAACTTCATCATTAGTAATAATATTTCTTTTATCTTATCCTCGCTTTCAGCTGCATCTCTCTCCTTATTTCAAGAGGGGTGTAATGCACATAAATAGGGGTTGAGCATTTTGTAGAGTGCAGTGCGTATGAGTTGGAGGTGGGGAGGTGATATCTTCTCCCCTTGTAACCTCTAGTATAGCTTGGGAAGACCATAGTAATTGAAATGAAAACAATAGTCCTTAATATTAAACCCTGGTATGAACCTAGCGCTAAAGGGCACTACATGAGATCCACAAAGAAGTCAAGAAATATATTAAGAGAAGAGAGGTTACAGGAACGGAGAGAATGCTTATGGTAAGAGAGGTTATTGTAAGTTCAATGTTTTATTGATTAGTTTTAAAATTACATCAAATACATTATATTATCAGGTTTTTTGTTGCAATCTATCATTTGGGAAACAATATTAGTATTGGAAAAAAAGGGCTTTTGTCCAAAAAGAGACATGAAACTGACATAAACTATAGCTTAACCATGACATTCATGAGTCTCAACCCTGCCATGGAGATACATAAATTTAAACACAACAAAATTGAAACTATGCTGCTCATAACCCATGATAATGATAAACTTATAAAGGCACAGAGATGAGCTGCCACAAAAGAAAAGGAAAACCATGGCATTGGTTAGGTCGAAGTGAGAACATATATGGGTGCGGGGATGCCAGGTGAAGCATGACCCTTTCCTTTGGAAATGGTGGCATTGATCCTAGAGAGCCAAAGGGCCATGTCCCTATGTTATAGGGACTCCTCATGTTTTGCTAGAATGACATCTACTATAAAGAGAAAGCTCCCTTTTGGCGTCATCAAGTTCCCACAAGAGTTATGCTAATAATAAATTTGATATGCTAGTATAATTCCATTGTACAAATGTACTAATTTTGTCTACCATGGGTGTGGCCAGGATCTGGAAGCCAGTTAACAACTGAGGTGATATTTTTTTCATTCATGTACTCATTTCTATCGACTTGGCCTCGAAAGACACATGGTCCATGACAAGTTGAATAATAATAGGGGTATGTTCATGATAACTTTGTGTAATAGAATGACCCTAAAAGTGAGACCTACAACTTCCTTCTCCCTTGATAGAGGAACATCGTAGGATTCTCATTCATTGTCGGGGCATGTTGGGTACACCAGAATGAAAAGGGTGGGTGAGAGGAGTGAAGTGGAGCCGCAAAAGAGAAACAAATCCAGTTGAGTCATTAGGTAAGAATAAAGAGTTGAATGAGAGAAACAAGGCCGAGTCAGAGTTGATGAGGCTAATACAGGGCTCGAGAGATGGAGGCAGGGTCCAGACACGCACAAAAAAAATCCTTCCTAGAAAAAGTCAAATCAAAGGGGGACCCTTCTACATGAGCCTGAAGAGGCGAGAATTGAGTGATATAAAATCACCAAAATAATAGAGCACATCAAGGATATGAAACTATAAATTGAATACAAATTTCATATAGAACAAACTGGGGCAAGATGTTAGAAATTGTAGCAAGAAAGGCTCAATTTGACTTGTGCCTTAGTCAAATTGAGTAATTCGATTTTCCACATCAGTAGGATAAATTGGATTGCGTTTAGCTTGAGTGACATGGACTTGTTATTTAGTTAGATATGAAAATTTGAGTTATAGTCTTGGAGTAGAGTTGTGCATGTAGTGATTGCTAAAATTTATCAATCTAGTTCAGTTATTTTCAATTAAACTTAGTTAACTGAGCTCAAGTAATTAATTGAGTCAATTGAAGGTAAGTTGAGTAGTATAACTATTGCTAACTCACTAATATCTCATTTAAACTAGTCAATCAGCTAAAAAGATCCCAAACATGCATGAAATTCAAATTACCTAGCTAGAGTGGAGGAAAAGGCACATTATAATTATCAATTGTATATTAGTTGAGTGTACATGCTTGGAATTGATATAGGTGATCAAGTCCTTGGGAATTGCACAAGGAAATAGGGAATTCCCCTATTACTTAGGAACCTAATTTCTCCTAAATTGTGCCAGGAAATAGGAGGAAGCTGGAGCCTTGAATTAGCTAAGCATTGGCCATAGATGGACTGTCACTAGGAGAACATGTTTACAATGTTGGTGTGATTTAGGATTGAAGCAAGCCATTGCAATAGTTTCTCATGCTCATATGATTAATAAAAAATAGTGAAGGGGTTTTTCCCAGTTGGGGTTCCCCTATAAATCATTGTGTTCTTGTGGTTTTGATGTTTGCATGTCATTGCATGCATTTCTAAATTGTGTTTTCCATTTCGCAGTATTGTAGAGGGAATTCGTAATCTCTTGTTTTTAGTTCGATTTCATCAACAATAGAAAATTTCTATTAATTTATACATGGTATCAGAGTAGAAATCACACTAGAAACCAATCAATAGATCTTCTCCTTTAGAGATTTTGATTTGCATATTCAATGAAGTAGTTTTATTCCCTATGGGAAAATGTCTTTCAATGGGTTGAGATTGGAGTATGCCTTGGAGGGAACCTCAAATTTCATAGCATGGAAGGACATGATGGAAATTGTACTCGATGATAATGGAGTGCTGGAGTACACCAAAAGTGACATTCCAAAACCAACAATATTGTACGCATGACAGTTAGCCTAGTGGAAGAAGTATATCGCAAAAGCCAAGAGGATCATCCTGGAGGGTATGAGAGACGACATAGTCTCAAATTTACATGGAAAAGAAACTCCATTTGCTATGTGGAAGAACCTCATTGAGTTATTTGAAAATATAAGTGATGTTAGGAAATTGGCACTGAGGGATAAGCTCAGAAACATTCGATTGCAAAATAATGAAACCATTCCACATTACCTCTCTAGATACACTGAGGTTCGAGATGAACTTGGAGGAGTAGGAGAAAATGCTTCCTCTTCTGAGCTAGTGAGTTTACCTCTCCTAGGCCTTCCGAAATCCTGGCACAACTACTAGGACTCTGTAAATGGAAGGGAAAAATTGCCAAATTGGGAGAGACATTGGTTTGATTTGGTGCAGGAAGAAATTAAAAGGAACACTAGAGATGGAGTAACATACAAAGCTAAGGATATAAGATAATTTTGCCTTGGTTGGGAAGGGAAAGAAGACCCAAAGAAAGCTATAGTCCAACCAGAATAATGGCAAGAAGGACCTAACCAGGATAAAATATTTTCACTGCCACAAATATGGGCACTATGCAACAAAGTATCCACATAAGAAGTCTAACAAGAAGCCTCCAGGAGGAGAAGGAGGTGAAGAACTTAACTCATAATTCAAATTAGACTTCACCCTAATTGCATGCATGGCCAACACTGTAATGGGGAGTGTGTGGTACCTATATTCAGGTGCCTTTTTCCATATGACAGGATGCAAAGAATTCTTCAGTAGCCTAAAGGAGAAGGAACTCCAGATGCACATAAAACTTGGGGATGATGGGTGGTACCGTACTAAAGGAATTAGAATTGTAACCATTAAGATGGAGTTAGGCTCCCATCTTCATCTGAAAGATGTTATGTATGTACCTGGGCTGAAGAAGAACTTGATCTCTGTAGCTATATTGGAGGATAGAGGCTATGATGTTATTTCCAGTAAGGGGAAATATTTTTTGAGACATGTAGCTACCAAGAAAGTGAAACAGATTGGAGTTAGAGTGAAAAATATCTACAAAATTGAGGTGGAATCTTGTGTTTCACTGAGTAGCAAGGAAAAAAAATGTGAAAAATCGAGATGTTGGAGAACTCTAACACATGTGCATGGGGCAGTTACACCATGGGGCCTAAAAAATCATGCAGCAAATTACCACCGGTCTCCCGAAATTCACCCTTGACCAACATGATGTCTGCAAGGGATGAACATTAGGGAAATATGTTAAATAGACCTTCTAGGGCCAAGATAACAGAGTGGGAGAAATCTTGGAGCGAGTCCACTCTGATGTATGTGGACCCTTTTCTACAGCTTCTACAGCAAAACATAGGTATTATGTAATTTTTGCTGACGACTTTTCTCGAAAATTCTGGATCTTCTTCATGCAGAAGAAGGATGAAGTTTCCTCTAAATTTGTTGAATTAAAAGCATTGGTTGAAAAGGAGATTGGTCAGAAACTGAAAGCCCTGAGAAGAGACAATGAAGGAGAATTTGTTTCTAGCACCTTCAAGGACTTTTGTGCTGAAGAGGGTATTAGAAGAGAACTAATAACAACCCATAACACACAACAAAATGGGGTGGCTAAAAGAAAGAACCTAAGCACAGTGGGAGCAACAAGAGCCATTACATCTATGGGAAAAAGCCTGCAACGTCGTAGTTTATTTGCAGAATAGGAGCTGATCCAGGTGGATATTGGTGGCCACCCGCCAAGTCCACTTGGACCCCCACCATTGTTTCTTTCAACTTTTCAGTTTCCTTCATTGTAGCACAATTTACTATTTTTAGCAGTTTTTCGGGTCCTGAACTTCCAGAGCCGTTTTGAGGCCCTAAACAATGTTTTTTGGGAAAATTGGGAGCAACATGGGTCCATGGACCGATGTTGCTCTTCCCAAAGTTGTAGTTCTCGAATAGATCTTTCTAACAAGAAATTGTACGCGTCAAACGGAGATCGTATGCCAAAGTTACGACCCCGGGAAGTTGATGTACCAATTTACCCAAATGGGGCCCACTATTAGGTGTTTCATCTTCTAGGGTTAGGTTTCTGGATGTTTAGGCTTTTCCATTGTTTCTAAACAATAAATAGGCCTTCGAGCCTCATTGTAACACAGTTCAGAGGCATGTAGTCACCACATCTCTTCTCAGAGATAAGCTACCATCGCCCTAGTTGTTTATTTCCATTTTCTGTCTGTAAGCATATCTCAGTGTTTTACATTAATGAAATGAAGTATTATTTCTGCTGCATCTTTGTCTTTATGGTTATCTTTGTAATTTGTTGTGTTCCTGTTTAAATCCGGATCAATGGTATTAGAGCGGTTTGCTTTTTTTTCTCTGTTTTTCTTTGCATGTCCCCAACGAGGTCGGGATATAAGGAGTTAGGGCTTGAACTGGTCGAACCTTTGCAAGACCAGCCTCGCAAAACCCGACGGCCTCCCATGGCTGATGAAAAGAAAGACGAGGGGGCAGGAGATCCTATCAAAATCTTGCTCAAAGAAGCCCTTGAGCGACAAAGGAATGCGATGATGGACAACTTTTCCCAGATCCTTGAGCAGATACCTAGGGGTGACACATCGGCTTCCCACAGCTACTCTGGAAATGCCACACCGTTTAAGGTACAAGTTAATTTTGAAATCCCCATATTCGAGGGTCAGATAGACGCAAATGTCGTCGATAAATGGTTAAATTTGCTAGAGGGTTATTTTTTCTGTTCATGATTTTTCCAGTCTGGAAAATATTATTTTCGCTCTTCTCAAAGCAGCCCCCCACATCAAGGACTAGTGGGAAACCTACTGCGAGCAGAAGGATGAAAGTACCGGCTCACTATTTTCAGTCGCACCCACCTGGAATTCATTCCGGGATGCCATCAAGGAGCAGTACTACTCTGTCGGAAGCTATGAGGATCAATACATAAAGTGGACCACGCTGTGGCAGGGAAGGGACTAAGACGTGGAAATAGAGACCACGCTGTGGCAGGGATTAAGATTACTCATGGTTATATATAGGATATAGAGACTCTTGGGCTTCGCCCCCCAATGACTCTTCATTTTCCATTATTTTCTATTTACATTATTTACAAATGTTCACCCAATCCCAATGATTAGGTGTCAACATTCCCCCCTTAATGTGAGGGGATGTTGGTGAGTCCAAGCATTGTTCTGAATCTTTCGAACTTTTCTCTTCCAAGTGCTTTGGTGATGATGTCTGCAATCTGCTCATTAGTGGAACAATGGTGTATATGGATTTCCTTGGCCTCAACATGATGTCGAATCAGATGGTATTTTGTATTGATGTGCTTCGTTCGATCTTGGAACTTTTGGTTCTTGGCCAACTTTATTGCAGAGGTGTTGTCAATCATGAGTGAAGTTGAATATAGTTGTTTTACCTGGAAATCTTCCAGAATTTTCCTGAGCCACACAATTTATTTTGTTGCCTCAACTCCTGCCACATATTCTACCTCTGTTGTAGAATCTGCTGGAACTGATTGTTTGTGTGTTCTCCAAGGGACATCTCTTGATCCAAGAATCATAACATAACCTGAAGTAGATACTCCAATTTCTTTGTTTCCGTCGAAGTCTGAATCAGAGTATCAAATCAAGTTGAAGTCACCCACCTATATATACCCGAGTCCAAAGTGTTGGGTTCCCTTCAAGTACTTTAGAACTCTTTTTGCAGCAGACCAATGTCCCTCACAAGACTTTTTCATAAACATGGAGAAGATTCCAACAACAAATGAAATATACGGTCTGGTAGTATTTAGGTAGTTGAGACTTCCTACAAGCTTTCTATACCTTGTTGCATCCTCAAATTATTTTCCTTCAATGGATGTGAGCTTTAAGTTCTATTCCATTGGAGTAGTCAAAGGATTGCACTCAGCCATGCCAAACCTGTTTAACATATCTCCAATGTAGTTATTTTGAGAGAGGAATATATACTTCGGATGTTGAGTTACTTCAATACCAAGATAGTAGTGAACATAGCCCAAGTCATTCATTTCAAAACCTTTCCTCAATTCCTTCTTTATGGATGCAATGTAGCTCTCATTGTTCCCTGTCATCAAAAGATCATCTAGATATACCACAAGTGTTGATTTGGGGTAGCATCGGATGTGATCTAGCCATGAAACTTGGTGGAGAAAATAAAGCACATGAGATTTCCAAGACCCAGAAATGGTTTGGGCAGATTCTAATCAATTTTGGAGATATTAAAATAATTAATATTTTTAATGGAGTTCCTAAGTCTAAACTTATTAAAAATAAAATATTAATGGGTATTAATATAAAACTGGGTTAGAAGGTTCCAAAAGTCATGGATCAAGCCAAATCTAATCTTAGCCGCTGATTAGAGATTTACTCTCGGTCATTGATGGACCAACAGGAAAAGTATAATAAGAGGCTTGAGGGTCAGTTGGAGAACATACTGAGGGAGACCGGTGAGTTCGATTTCTGGAGCGGGGTTAGTTGAGAAATTCGAACTAGTGGTCTGGAGAGAAGAAGGAGGTGGCGGGTACGAAATAGAGAGTCAGGAACAACACCATAAGACTAGCGCAGATGTTGGAGAGGAAGACGCAAAGCCTCTCAGGCAGACGCAGAGGCAGCAGAATGCGCATTCACTGGAAGGCCTGCGTAGGTGACGCAGAGAGGCCCAGTTCTGACGTAGAGAGGCAAGAGATGACACAGTAGATCTGGGAGATGCGTAGAGGCCAGTAAGCCTGACACTGAGATCGGGAGAAGTGCTGGAGAATTTGTTCTCTGTTTGGTAAGCGAGTTTGGTACCCAGTTGTACTAAAGAATCGCTGAATAATAAAATCCTCCTCTGCTGCACTGGTTTTCTTGCATTGGGTTTTTCTGGGGACATTTGTCCAAAATATTTGTGTTGATGTGTTGGCTCTTGTGCATGTGTTGGTTTCTGTATTATGGTGTGATATTTGCAGCAAAAATTATTTTAATGTTTATTGAAGGGTTTTCATAAATAACTTATTGGTAAATAAGTAGGTAAAATAAATCAGTTGTTGCAGTGATAGAATTTTCACATGGTATCAGAGCAAGTAATCAGAGACAAGAAGGGAAAATAAATTATGAGTTGAGACCATGATGCATAGGATTGTGTGACTAGACATCATTAGAGGTATGGTATATAGATAGTGGAGCCTCTTGGCATATGACGGGAATCCGGGAATGTTTCTCAGATTATCAGGAGGAGAGGATGAACTTTCATATCACCATGGGGAACAAGGAAAAGTGTACTCGAGTAGGGAGGGGTACCATAGTTTTTCAAACAGAAATGGGAGAGCGGTTCTGTGCTACCAATGTGCTGCATGTACTAGGATTGGGGATGAACTTACTTTCTGTGTCACAACTTCAAGGCAAAGGCTATGAAATTTTCTTCATCAAGGAGAAAGTATACGTCAAATACCCGAGCTGGAAAGAGAAAGTACAGATCGGGATCAAAAGCAATAGGCTATACAGACTACAAATAGAATCACTAATGGCACTAATAGGTAGTCATGGAGACAAGGATTTGAACGAACTATGGCACAAAAGAATGGGAAATTTTCACCATGGGGCGCTAAGAACTCTTAGAAACGCTGTAACAGGAGTTCTGGATCTTAGTACGGAACGAGGTGATGTATGCAAAGGATGTGCTGTAGGAAAGTATGCTAAAGCAACATTTCCTAGAAGTAAAAGTAGGGCTAAGAGTGTACTACGATTGATACACTCAGATATCTGCAGACCTATGTCCACTAAAGCTCTTAGTGGTGCCGAGTACTTCCTCACCTTCATTGATGACCACTCAAGGAAAACTTGGATTTATTTTCTGAAAACCAAGGACGAGGTTTTCTGTTGTTTCAAAGAGTTCAAGGTTCTGGTGGAGAATCTGACTGGGAAGAAAATAAAAGTTTTGAACTCAGATAATGGTGGAGAGTATGTCAATAAGGACTTCACTAATTTTTGCGCTAAGGGAGGCATCAGAAGAGAGTGGATAATTCCTTACAATCCAGAGCAGAATGGAGCAGTAGAAAGAAAGAACTGGACTATTGTAGAAGCAACTAGGGCCATGATGTATGATCAGGATATGCCAAAATTCCTGTGGGAAGAGGTATGCAACATAGCAGTCTATGTTCAGAATAGAACTCCTCACCGAGCATTAGGCAAGATTACTCCAGAGAAAGTCTTCACAGGGAAGATGCATGGAGTCAGTTATTTTAGGATATTTGGGAGCTTATCATATTGCCACATACCCAAGGAAAAGAGGAAGAAGCTGGATCAAACTGCAGAGAAAGGATATCTAGTGGGATATAGAAATAACACTAAGGCATACAAAATCTATCTTCCGGGGAGAAGGAAGGTAGTAATTCGACGAGATGTGAAGTTCATGGAGGACAAGGCTTTCAAAAAATATCGAGAAATGCCTTTCTCGGAGCAGTCAAAAGAGGAGTCATTGGTCAAACCTCTTCAACCAACGGAAGTAAATAATTCTTCCTCAGGTCAGGAAGAATCACAAGATGAGGAGGAGCAAAGAGAAGCACCTATTGGCAGAGGAAGAATGAGTAGGGAACTTTGTCAAATTCTGCGAGATGCAGAGGACTTCATCGGTGCGCCAAGGAACAATAAGAGGGAGCGAAAACATCTAGATAGATATTAGGCATTAGTAGCTTAGGATGGGGAGCCTGCCAGTTTTCAGGAGGCATCTCAACATCAGGTTTGGTTAGATGCAATGGTAGAGGAGTATAATGCCATAATGGTGAACGATGTCTGGGAGGTAGTGCCAAGGCCTCAAGACAGTTCAGTGGTAGGTTCGAGATGGATCTACAAGATTAAATACACTGTAGATGGCAGTGCTGAGAAATACAAAGCCAAGTTTGTGGCTAAGGGGTATTCTTAGAAGGAAGGGATTGACAATGAAGAGACCTTCGCCCCGGTATCCAGGTATACTTCTATTAGAACTGTGATATCTTTAGCAGCATAAATGGGGTGGGAGTGATCCAGGTGGATATTGGTGGCCACCTGCCAAGTACACCTAGACCCCCACCATTTTTTCTCTCAGCATTTTCAGTTTCCTTAATTGTAGCACAACTTACTATTTTTAGTAGTTTTTCGGGTCTTGAACTTCCAGAGCCGTTTTGAGGCCCTAAACGGCGTTTTTGGGAAATCTAGGGCAACATAGGTCCATGGACCGATATTGCCTCCCAAAGTGGTAGTGCTCGGATAGATCATTCTAACGAGCTATTGTACGCGTCAAACGGAGATCGTATGCCAAAGTTAGGACCCCGGGAAGTTGGTGTACCAATTTACCCAAACGGGGCCCACAATTTGGCGTTTCATCTTCTAGGGTTAGGTTTTGGAATGTTAAGGGTTTTCCATTGTTTCTCAACAATAAATAGGCCTTCGAGCCTCATTGTAACACAGTTCAGAGGCATGTAGCCACCACATCTCTTCTTAGAGATAAGCTACCATCGCCCTAACTAGTTTATTTCCATTACTGTTTGTAAGAATATTTCAGTGTTTTACATTAATGAAATGAAGTATTAGTTCCGCTGCATATCTATGTTTATGGCTATCTCTGTAATTTGTTGCGTTCCTGTTTAAGTCCTGATCAGTGGTATCAGAGCGGTCTGCTTTTTCTCTGTTTTTCTTTGCATGTCCCCAACAAGGTCGGGATATAAGGAGTTAGGGCTTGAACTGGTCGAACCTTTGCAAGACCAGCCTCGCAAATCCCGATGACCTCCCATGGCGGATGAGAAGAAAGACGAGGGGGCAGGAGATCCTATCAAAATCTTGCTCGAAGAAGCCCTTGAGCGACAACGGAACGCGATGATGGACAGATTTGCCCAGATCCTTTAGCGGCTACCCAGAAGCGACGCATCGGCTTCCAGCAGCTACTCTGGAAATGCCACGCCCTTTAAGGTACAAGTTAATTTTGAAATCCCCATATTCGAGAGTCAGATAGACGCAAATGCCGTAGATAAATGGTTAAATATGCTAGAGGGTTATTTTTCTGTTCATGAATTTTCGAGTCGGGAAAAGATTGTTTTCGCTCTTCTCAAAGCAGCCCCCCACGTCAAGGACTGGTGGGAAACCTACTGCGAGCAGAAGGATGAAAGTATTGGCTCACTATTTTCAGCCGCACCCACCTGGAATTCATTCTGGGATGCCATCAAGGAGAAGTACTACCCTGTCGGAAGCTATGAGGATGAATACATAAAGTGGACCACGCTGCGGTAGGGAAGGGACCAAGACATGCCGGAGTTCACCAATCTTTTCCATAACCTTCGCACAAAGTTGGGTATCAAGGATTCAGAGCAACATTTGATACTCAAATACTGTGGCTGCCTGCATAAGTACATCCAGGAAGAAATACAATTCCTGAACATCTCCTCGCTCGGCACAACATACCGATATGCCGTCAAGGTCGAGTAGAAGTTTAAACAAAAGAAGCGAGACTTTGGGTCTGCGAATCCAAAGCAGGGGAAAGGTGCCCCTAAACCACAGAACAAAGGACAAAGCCAAGGCGGGGCAGCCCAAGACAACCCGCCGAAGCTGCAAGCAAAGAACAACGCCGCGAAGCCGAAAAAGGACACGGGAAAATGGTGTGAGTTCCATAAGAGCTCCACTCACAACACAAGTGAGTGTCGGGCCAAGCAGTCACTGGTGGTTGAGCTAAAGGTTTCAGAATTAGATGCATGTTCCGACTCTGAGTCAGAACCCGACAAGGGGAATGACAAAGGGAAGCAGATCATTGATGCGGATCCCAACGCCACTGTTGCTACCACCAAGATCCAGAAAAATGAACCCGAAGATCCAGAGGAGGGGGAGCGTCTCTTCCACTCCCAGATGTGGGTAAAGGGCTCCACGCTACAGTTCACTGTTGATAGCTCGAGCCAAAAGAAACTCATTTCGGCAGAGGTCGTGAAGCGGTTGGGCTTACCGACCATAGCACATCCATAACCGTACACCATCGGGTGGCTTCACCAAGGACGAGATCTTCGCGTGAGCCAGCAGTGTCACCTTCCATACAACATCAAGCCCTTCACGAATGAGGTATTGTGTGACATTTCTCCCCTTGAAGTTTGTGATGTATTATTAGGACAACCATACTTGTGGAAGCGACATGCTGTGTATGAATCAAGGCCCCGTGCTGTTATTATTACATTGGGAAATAAGTTATACAGGATACCAGAGGTAGCACCACCTACCGCCATCTCTTTGATTACTGCAAAAAAATGCAGTAAGCTCATTTCCAAAACCGGGAAATTTGTTTTCCTGATGATACGCCCTCAAGGAAAGAAGAAGACGGTGGCCGCGGCCTCCAGACAGGGCCCCTCCGCACGACAACTACAGATGGACAAGGTCGTGGAGGAGTACGAGGACATCTTCACCTCCCCCACAGGGGTTCCTCTGCACTGTCAAGTCAAGCACTCCATTGATCTGACCCCAGGTGCGCTGCTACCCAATGGACCAATTTATCGGCGCTCCATTCTGGAGAATGATGAAATCAAGAGGCAGATTCAGGAGCTCCTGCAGAAAGTTCACATCCGTCTGAGTTCATCGCCTTGTGGGAGCCCGATCGTGTTGGTACAGAAGAAGGATGGGACGTGGAGACTCTGTATTGACTTTCGAGTGCTGAACAAGATCACTATCCATAATAGGTACCCGATACCGCGGATTGATGACCTCCTGGACCAACTAAAGGGGGCGAAATATTTCAGCAAGATCGATCTAAAGTCAAGATATCACCAGGTACCAATCGAACCCTCTGATGTGTGGAAGACTGCCTTCAAATCCAAGGAGGGCCTTTTCGAATGGTTGGTTATGCCTTTCGGATTGATGAATTCTCCTGCCACCTTCATGAGGCTAATGGATGACATCTTGCGGCCATTCACCAACTCATTTGTAGTAGTATACTTGGATGACATTCTGATCTTCAGCCAGAGTTGGGAAGAGCACCTCCATCACATCCGACAGGTTCTCCAAACACTGCGGCAACACAAGCTATGTGCCAATTTGGAGAAATGCACTTTTGGCATGACCCAGGTTCAGTATCTGGGATACATCATTGATGAATAGGGGGTGCATGTGGATCCAGCCAAGATCCAAGTCATTCGGGATTGGCCATCTCCAACCACTCTAACAGAGCTCCGTAGCTTTCTAGGTCTTGCCAACTTCTACCGCAGGTTCGTGTTGGGGTTTTCTCATATTACTTGGCCCTTGAGTCAAGTCACCAAGGGAGGAGCGAAAGCAAAATTCTTTTGGTCTAAATCTCAACAGAAGGCATTCATAGAGTTGAAGGATCGCCTCTGCACGGCACCAGTGCTCGCATTACCAGATTTACAACAACCATTTGAGGTCGAGACAGATGCCTATGACTATGCGATTGGGGTAGTCCTTACTCAACATGGACATCCAATGGCATATCACAGTGAAACACTTTCAGACACAGTCCGGAAGTACCCCACTTATAATAAAGAGATGTATTCCATTGTGCAGGCCTGCTGACAATGGAAGCATTACATTTTGGGGAAGGAAACGGTCATCCACACAGACCACCGACCCCTGCAGTTCATACAGACCCAAGGGAAATTCCAGAATGATCGCCATCAAAAGTGGTCTACATACCTGCAACAGTTCCACTTGAATATCAAGTATAAGAAGGGAAACACTAATAATGTTGCAGATTGCCTCAGTCGACCACCGATCATGGCGTTAACCACCGTGCTCAACTCTTGTGGGCACGAGACTTCTGATTGGCCACTTCTCTACAAAAGCGACCCAGAATTCGGCCACACATACCAGACACTCTTGGAGGGTCGGCATGTTCCAGATTTTCACCTCCAGGATGCCTTGTTATGCCACTTGGGTCACCTTTGTGTTCCTTCAAGCGATAATGCCAAGATGATTTGGGAAGCACACTACAGTTGGGTTGCTGGGCATTTCGGGGTCGAGAAAACAGTGGCAGTACTGCAAAATTATTTCTATTGGCCGAATCTTCGACAGGATGTTGGGAAGTACATCAGATCATGTACTGCCTGTGCCATTGCCAAACCGACCATCAAGAAGCACGACCTCTATACCCCGTTGCCTACCCCTAGTCAACCTTGGGAATCCATCTCCGTGGATTACATGTCAGGCCTTCCTTCCACTAAGCATGGAAATGACTGTGTTTTTGTGGTTGTCGACAGGTTCTCGAAGATGGCCATTATGGCGGCCTGCAAGAAGAGTATCACAGTAGAAGCCACTACTAAACTCTTCTTTGAACGAGTGTGGGTGCACTTTGGGATCCCACAGTCTATCATCTCAGATCGGGTCAGTCGGTTCCTCAGCACATTTTGGTCCAGTCTTTGGTCAATGCTGGACACCAAACTCACGAAGTCCACAACCTTCCATCCTCACACTGATGGCCAGACAGAGGTTGTCAATAGGATGATTGTGCACATTCTGCGCATGTATAACTCAAAGCATCCACGCACATGGGACGAGAGCCTCCCCTATGTTCAACACAGCTACAACCGAGCTCTTCACAGCTCCACTGGCCATAGCCATTTTCAGGTGGGTTTGGGATTCCAGCCACTATGCCCCATTGATGTGGCCATGCCACTTGCAGCTACTCACATAAATTCAGCTCATGGCCAGTCCGAAACAGATAAGGCCACCAACTTCATTGAGCACATCCAACGTATTCGCCAGCAAGTCCATGAAATTCTGGAGAAATCAAACGCCAAGTACAAGCAACGACATGATCAACATCGGATGCCACACAAGTTTCAGGTGGGCGACAAAGTCTGGTTGCATTTGCAAAAGGAACGCCTTACTGGAGCCTATCGGAAACTGAGACCACTCCGATATGGTCCTTACACCATTACTAAGGCTGTGGGAGACAATGCATTTGAGCTCAGCATTCCCCCATTCCTTGGCCTGCACCCAGTGTTCAATGTGGACCGCCTTCAGCCATACTTTCCACCATTGCTAGACACATCCAACATTGCAGAACAACTCACACCCACAGAATTAAATCTAGATTGCATGGAACAAGCTGCAACTGATCGGATCATGGACACACAGATCAAGAACACTCACCAACAGAATATCCAACTATATCGAGTTGTTAAAGCAGGCCAACTCCTTCACCAGGGCAAGTGGCTCACCAGGGAACAAGTTCAGCAAAAGTTTCCTCATCTCATGGAGGAACTCAACGCAATGGGGACCATTGCTTCCTAAGGGGGGAGGAATGATCTAGGTGGATATTGGTGGCCACCTGCCAAGTACACCTAGACCCCCACCATTGTTTCTCTTAGCATTTTCAGTTTCCTTAGTTGTAGCACAACTTACTATTTTTAGCAGTTTTTTGGGTCCTAAACTTCCGGAGCCATTTTGAGGCCCTAAACGACGTTTTTTGGGAAATCTGGGGCAACATGGGTCCATGGACCGATGTTGCCTCCCAAAGTGGTAATGCTCGGATAAATATTTCTAACGAGCTATTGTACGCGTCAAACGGAGCTCGTATACCAAAGTTACGACCCCGGGAAGTTGGTGTACCAATTTACCCAAACGGGGCCCACAGTTTGGCGTTTCATCTTCTAGGGTTAGGTTTTGGAATGTTAAGGGTTTTCCATTGTTTCTCAACAATAAATAGGCCTTCGAGCCTCATTGTAACACAGTTCAGAGGCATGTAGCCACCACATCTCTTCTCAGAGATAAGCTACCATCGCCCTAGCTAGTTTATTTCCATTACTGTTTGTAAGCATATTTCAATATTTTACATTAATGAAATGAAGTATTAGTTCCGTTGCATATCTGTGTTTATGGTTATCTCTGTAATTTGTTGCGTTCCTGTTTAAGTCCGGATCAGGGAGATTCATCAAATGGATGTCAAAACGACATTTCTGAAATGGGGTGATATAAGAAGAGGTATATATTGAACAACCAGAGGTCTTTGAGACACATGAGAAGAAGTCTCATGTATGAAAATTGAATAAAGCCTTGTATGGGCTGAAACATTCACCTAGAGCATGGTATGGTCGAATTAATGGCTACTTGTAGAAGATGGGATTTGTTAAGAGTGACGCAGATCTAAATATCTACTATTTGGTTGTAGAGAATGAGCCTCTAATCTTAGTATTATATGTTGATGATCTCTTCCTGACAGGATCATCCAGGATCATCGGGGATTGCAAGAAGAATCTAGCCATGAAATTCGACATGAAGGATTTGGGACGAATGCATTATTTCCTGGGGTTGGAAGTTTGGCAACAAAAGGGGGAGATATTCCTTTAACAAGGAAGATATGCTACAAAAATCCTAAAGAGATGTAGGATGGAGGATTGTAGACCCATGGCTACTCCAATGATCACCAACTAGAAGAAGATTGATGCATCAGAAGACAAGGATGTTGATCCCACCTTATATAGGTAGCTCATAGGGTCCGTGATGTATCTGGTCAATACCAGGCTAGACATTTGCTACGCTGTCAACACCCTCAGTTAGTTCATGGTGGAGCCAAAGAGGGTGCACTAGGCAACAACCAAAGATGTTCTCAAGTATTTACAAGGAATAGTCGATTATGGACTCTTGTACACCAGGAGTAAGGATATTAGATTGAATGGATTTACTGATGTAGATTGGGCAGGAAGTTTAGTGGATCAGAAAAGTACCTCTAGGTACTGTTTCAACATTGGATTAGGAATGACCTCTTGGTGCAATAGGAAACAAAAATCCATGGCTCTGAGCTCAACTAAGGCAGAAGATATGTTTGCGAGCACAACTTCGTGTGAGGCCATATGGATTAGAAAAATGCTTGTGAACCTATTCAAAAGAAAGATGGAGGTGACCATGATCATGTGCGATAATCATAGTTGCATCAAGCTCTCTGAGAATCCAGTGTTTCACAATCGGTCAAAGCATATTGATATCCGGTGTCACTTTGCTAGAGAATGTGTCCAACAAGGAGCTATACAATTGAGCTACACTCCTACATGAGAACAGGTGGTAGACATCCTCACCAAGGCCCTTGGAAGAACAAAGTTTGATTATTTCAAGGAAAAGATAAGGATGATAAAGAATCCATTTCAGTAGAATAAATGGGGGTGATGTTGTGGTGTAGCAGCATGATGCAACATGCCAAGAAGAGATTTCAGTGTAGATGCAGTGTTGGGAAGAAGGACCAACAAAAACACGGATGCAAAGGGAGTTGCAGTGAAGATGTAGTGTTGGGAGAAAGGACCAGCAGCAGCACAGATGCAGAGGGAGCTGCCGTATAGATGCAACAGTGGCAGAGGTAGAGCCATAGGCAGTAGTATAGGATGCAACAGTGCAAAGGATGTTGGGAAGGGAGGCCTAACATCAACACAGGTATCGGTGCCGTATAGTCAGAGTAATGTTCAGTATGGAGTATTACTAGAGCACAATCCTCGCTAAGAGGGAGTGTTTATTTTGGGTAGCATCGGATGTGCTCTAGCCATGAAATTTGGTGGAGAAGCTAAATCACATGAGATCCCAAAGACCCAGAAATGGTTTGGGTAGATTCTTACTGGTTTGGGAGATATTAAAATAATTAATATTTTTAATGGAGTTCCTAAGACTAAACTTAGGAAAAATAAAATATTAATGGGTATTAATATAAACTGGGCTAGAAGGTTCTAAAAGTCATGGATCAAGCTAAATATAATCTTAGTCGTTGATTAGAGATTTAATCTTGGCTGTTGATGGACCAACAAGAAAAGTATAAGAAGAGGCTCGAGGGTTAGTTGGAGAACATACTGAGGGAGACCAGTTAGTTCGATTTTTGGTGTGGGGTTAGCTGAGAAATTTGAACGAGTGGTCTAGAGAGCAGCAGGAGGTAGTAGGTATGGAACAGAGAGTTAGAAATAGCACCAGAAGACCAACACAAAGGTTGGAGAGGAAGACGCAAAGCCTCTCAGGCAGACGCAGATGCAACAGATTGTGCAGTCACTAGAAGGCTTGCATGGGTGACGCAGAGAGGCCCAGTGCTGACATAGAGAGCCAGGAGATGACGCGGTAGCTCTGGGAGCTGCGTAGAGGCTAGTAATACTGATTCTGAGATCGAGAGAAGTGTTGGAGAATTTGTTCTCTGTGGGGTAAGCCAATTTGGTGCCCAGTTGTACTGAAGAATTGCTGAATAATAAAATCCTCCTTTGCTGCACCGATTTTCCCACATTAGGTTTTTCCGGGGCCATTTGTCCAAAATATCTGTGTTTATGTGTTGATTCTTGTGCATGTGTTGGTTTCTGTATTATGGTGTGATATCTACAACAAAATTTATTTTAATGTTTATTGAAGAGTTTTCGTAAATAACTTATTAGTAAATAAGTAGGTAAAATAAATCAGTTTTTGCAGTGATAGAATTTTCACAACAAGATATACAATTGTTTTGCCCACTTTCTTGACAAATAAAGTTGCATCATCAAGATCATAATGTTTGAATTTGAGTTTCAAAAGATGCTCTGTTTACTTTTCATACTAGGCTCGCGGTGCTTGCTTGAGGCCATACAAGGATTTCACAAGTTTTCATACTTTATGTTCATGTCCCTTCACAACAAATCCTTCTGGTTGGGACATAAAAACATTTTCTTTTAGATCTCCATTAAAGAAAGCAATTTTTACATCCATTTGATGGACTTTCCAATCATTCTAAGCTGCCAAGGAAAATAGTGTCCAGATGGTAACCCATTTTCTATGGGGGAAAAAGTCTCCTCATAATCGACCCCTTTCTTCTGTGCAAAACCTTTTGCCACAAGCCTGGCTTTGTGCTTGTCAAGTGAGCCATCATCTTTATACTTTTTCTTGTAGTCCCCCTTGCAGCCAATTGGTTTGGTTCCCAATGGAGGATCAATCAGCTTCCAAGTGCCATTCTTTATCAAGGGTACTCCTTTTGCATCGCTTCTTTCCATTCATCATGAGAAGCGACTTCTTTGAAGGAAGTTGGTTCGAATTTTGTATATAAATTCAGTTCACAATCATAAGAAACATCAATATCAACAGGTGAATCAGAATCATCTACATCACCTCCATTTTTCCTAGTTGAATTTCTTGTTCTTGTATTTCCAACGTCATTAGGATGAACACTTTCAAGTGTATTTGTCAACCATTTTGGGGGACCTTTTCTGAGATGGTCCAGGTTGCTCAGTTGACTGAATCGGGACTAAATCAAGATTGAGTCTCCCAATTCTGTCAATCACATCACTCAAAGTATCATCAGTGGTTGGAGCTTCATGTGGGGGAGAGAGTGCTTCAGAAGAAGATTCCACAGGTTGATCCAGTATAGGAATCTCCCCTTCAAGACGTGGAATCTAATTATCAAATTCTTGAAATGAATTTGCATGTCTGAATCTATCCAAGCGATCAAGCTTCCGCTCAAAAAAATTGTTAGCTTTGGAAGATTCAAGAAATATTAAATATCCAGATACAACAAACTTCTTATTAACTTCATCATAGAGACGGTACGCTTTGAAGGTATTTGAATACCCCAAGAAGATACACTTACGACTCCTTGCACCAAGTTTGTTTCTTTGTACCTTTGGTATCAAGGCATAACAAGTGGAATCAAAGACCCTGAGATGCTTTACCGAAGGAAAGTGGCCATACCACATTTCATAAGGAGCCTTGTTTCTAATAGCATTAGATGGACATCTATTCTTTACATATACATCACATAGAACTACATCAACCCAAAACATCATTTTTACATTCTTGAAAAACATCATGGAACGTACCATATTTAAGATTGTCTTATTCATTCTTTTAGCTACTCCATTATGTTGGGGATTATAAGGCACAATTGTTTGATGTTTGATCCCATGTTGGCGAATATAGTTTTCAAATTAATTTGAAGTTTATTCTCTTCCATTATCAGTGCGAATAGAGCCAACATGAGATTGTGCATCATTTTCAATCCATGTATGAAAGTTCTTGAATGTTTGAAAAGCATCAGACTTGTTCTTCAATAAATAAAGCCAACACATTCTGGTGTAGTCATTAATAAATGCCAACATATATTTATTTCCAATTGCAGAAGGAACAGGCATTGGACCACATAAATAGAAATGAATGAGTTCAAGTTTTCTATGTGCTCCGAAATGTGAATCATGAAAATACTGTTTGCTATGCTTTCCTAGAATACAAGCATCACATTGCTTAAGTTTCCTCGGAATTGTAGGAAAACCAGTAACAACATTTTTCTTCAACAAGCGAAGGCTGTCATAGTTCAAGTGTCCAAATATAGCATGCCATAAAAGACTTGATGGAAATGTACTTACATCATAATGAGAACTGTATGATAAATTTTGTGCATGAGTAGAGGTACCTTGCAACTTTAGAAGTCTTTCTTCTTTTATCGCCGTCATGACAAGTGAATGATTTGATGCTTTTTTAACCTCAAGCTTGCCATCAAACATATGAATGGAGTGTCCTTGCTGGCAGATGTGGACCAAGCACAACAAGTTTCTCCTCATCTGTGGGAGATATAAAACATCATGCAAAAGAAAGTCTGGAAAACTAGGAAATTTGAGCCTAATTGTGCCAAGCCCTGATGGCTTGAGTTTTGATTTGTCTGCAAAGTATATTGCTCCATCAACATTATCGGTAAATTCTTAAAAAAAAATCTCTTCTAAAAGTCATGTGGCAAGTTTCTCTTGAGTCAAGCAACCAATAATTTTTCCAAGAAACAAGTGAAACATTAAACAAGTCTTCATTTACTCCAATATTACAATGTGCCACAACATAGTGAGTGGATTCAGGTGCTTTACCTTTCTCTTTTTCATTGGTTTTACCTTTGGCTTGATTTCTTTCTTGCTCAATTTTTTCCCAAGGAAACTTGCATGTGGATGCATCATGTGATCCATCTCTATTGCAATGTATGCAATGAAGATCAAATTTTCTCCTTGAGAGTGTCTACCCCCCCTGCTTCTAAAATTTCTTCTTCCTTTTCCTCTTCGACCACCTCTTCCTCTAGAAGAATCTTGAGCATGATCCTTCTCTCTATGTGCAAGACATACAACTTCTTCAGAAGACTGAGGAGCTGTCTTTTTCCCAAAATCCTTCTCTCTCTCAGCAAACTTTTTCACAAGGGAGTCAAAGGTAATCTCTTTGAGGTTTCCATTTTCTTGCAATGACTCAAGATAATTTGAATAAGTGGGATAAAGTGCCTTGACAAAAGCTATAAGAGGAATGTCTAGTTCAACATTAGTGACTTTGATATCATGCATAATAGATCTTACTTCTGATGCCAAAGCAAGAGAATCATCATTTTTTAATTCAAAATTGAACAATTTAATCATCAATTGGACAACTTCAAGTTCAAAGTGCGAGTCATAGAATTCCTTCGACTTCTATAAGGCTTCAAAAGCATTTGAAAATGGTGAAATATTATTAAATAATGAATCCATACAGGTGAGGATAGTTTTTTAGTAGAGGAGGAATGACCTGTTATAGAGTTTTGTGAACCCAACGTTTCGGACTACTAAGTGAGTCCATCATCAGGGGATGCGTCAATAGATATTTTCAAATCTTAATGATGTATCCAAGAGCTAGATTTAGGTTATATATATAGGATTCTGCCCAACCGGAGAGGATGTTTGCACATAGCAAAAATTGAGTTTAGCTCTGGATAATCTTAATTTCTCAAATTCTGATGCGCTGTCCATCATATCCCTTCCATGGTAGGATTTGATGTTGTTAAATAATGAATCCATACAGGTGAGGATAGTTTTTAGTAGAGGAGGAATGACCTGTTATAGAGTTTTGTGAACCCAACGTTTCGGACTACTAAGTGAGTCCATCATCAGGGGATGCGTCAATAGATATTTTCAAATCTTAATGATGTATCCAAGAGCTAGATTTAGGTTATATATATAGGATTCTGCCCAACCGGAGAGGATGTTTGCACATAGCAAAAACTGAGTTTAGCTCTGGATAATCTTAATTTCTCAAATTCTGATGCGCTGTCCATCATATCCCTTCCATGGTAGGATTTGATGTTATTAAATAATGAATACATAAAGGTGAGGATAGTTTTTTAGTAGAGGAGGAATGACTTGTTATAGAGTTTTGTGAACCCAACGTTTCGGACTACTAAGTGAGTCCATCATCAGGGGATGCGTCAATAGATATTTTCAGATCTTAATGATGTATCCAAGAGCTAGATTTAGGTTATATATATAGGATTCTACCCAACCGGAGAGGATGTTTGCACATAGCAAAAACTGAGTTTAGCTCTGGATAATCTTAATTTCTCAAATTCTGATGCGTTGTCCATCATATCCCTTCCATGGTAGGATTTGATGTTATTAAATAATGAATCCATACAGGTGAGGATAGTTTTTTAGTAGAGGAGGAATGACTTGTTATAGAGTTTTGTGAACCCAATATGACGAAATATGACGACTCACCTCTTCATTTACAGAAGCTACAATCAATGCATAGGACTTGTTGTTCTTGTTTTCCCAAAAGGCGAATTCCTTGTCTGAGGTAGGCTTTGCAGGTTCATTATCTCCTTCTCCTACACAAACTCCTTTCCATAGCTCATTGAAAATGAGAGTGCGTTTTATCTTCCATGACCATTCTGGATAGTTCCCTTTCCCGGATAGAACTACTCCAACTATAGAGATCAACGAATGCATTTAAAAATACTTTGTTGCCAATATATAAAAATTGTACTTGTGGTGGAAAAAATGTAGTTCTGGTGGCAAGAATGCACTTCTGGTGTAAAAAAATGCAATCTGATATTTATGGGACAAAGGTAATATTTGGGGTAGTTGTTATAAGGGGGAGGTTATATGTGGGGGAGGGAGTATATGGGGAGGGCGTATATGTCACTATTAATGTAATGGGTGAGGGATGACTAGTGAAGAGTGTTTGTAGTGGTATACATATGGAGGCCGAGGGATTAACTTGTGTAGGGAGGGCCGACTGTATACCAAGGAAGCCAAGTGGGAGGGTCACGTATGGCAGCGACAATGTAGTGGGGAGGGGACCATAGTGACCAAAGGTATGGAAGCGAGGAGTCGAGGTCACAAGGGAGCACCGTTGAGCATGGTGACACAATGCGTAGGAGGAAGGGTGACACAGTGCATAGGAGGAAGGGTGCTGACTATGTGTAGGAGGAAGGGTGCCATAGTGCGTACGAGGAAGGGTGCCACAATGAGTACGAGGAAGGGTGCTGACTGTGGGAGATGTGAACAGTAAAAAAATAGGGAGCAGATTTATTAAAAACTGGGAGTGGTAGCAGCGTATGAATAACACAATGTGTAGGGCATTGGGGGTGCTGTGGGAGCATAGCTGAGGGACTGAAGAATGTGAGGAGCAGTGTTGAAGTGTGGCATGACTGTGGAGGCAGTGCACAGTTGGGAGAGGGCCGAGAGGCTCAAGGGAGAGATGTTAACACATATGGAGGGGCCACATATTACAGCGTTCAATGGAAGTAATTGCAACATAACAATGCACTATCCTTCGCATAACGTACCATCTCATTTGAGTGGAATATGCATTCAGGAAAGTGGAGTGGAATATGCATTCAATATGAATTCAATACTAATGTAGGACAAAGAATATGGCAGAGTTGTCAGTTCTGCAAAATAGGCAGAACATAGGCAGGAGGGAGTTACAAGGCAGAAAGGAAGCCAAAAATGGGGCTGGCTCTGATACCATGTCAGGCCGGGAGGTAACTCAAATGAATTCTATTTATTCATTAAGATTACTCATGGTTATCTACAGGAAGGAGAGACTCTTGGGCTTGACCTCCCGATGACTCTTCATTTTCCATTATTTACTATTTACATTATTTACAAATGTTCACCCAATCCCAATGATTAGGTGTCAACATACTTAAATTTTTAACATTACCATTAATTTGCTTAGGATGTTGGAGAGACCTCTTTGGGTTTCATATGGAGAAAGTAGAATTTTAGATCCCACTCAAAATCCATTAGACTTAATAGTTTTCAAGATTTTTGGATTGAGGGGATTACAATGTTTCTATTGGAGTTTGTCATGTATGAGGGTATGGAAATAACATTTAATTAAGAGGATCAAGCCCTCTATGTACCTAGATGTTGGTGACATTGATTGTTGAATTCCTCAGTCACGACCCTAGTAAAAATGCACCCATCACTCAAACAAAATCTTGACTTGACATGTTAAGCTTTTTCTATGTTATTTTAAAGTTTAGAGAGTGGTGGCATTGATTGTTGATTTCATCTGTCACGACCCTAGTAAAAATGCACCCATCACTCAAACACAATCTTGACTTGACATGTTAAGCTTTTTCTATCTTATTTTAATGCATAGAGAATGATATTGATGATGAAAACCCCAATATAAACAATAATTTTGATAATATATAATACAAGTTATTTATTGTAAATGAATTTTTTTTGGACTATACATGGCATTCAAGGCCTCTTTATCGATATATTTTTGATTCATAAATAAATTACATTTACACTTAATGCTATTTTAATTATATACATTAGTTGATTGAATTTGTTTGATCATCTAAATATTCACTATTTTTTATATTTGTTAATATATACTCTATTTTCGTGTCCTCCAGTCAGGGGACTTAGGTTATATACCTATATAGTTTTAGGTAAACATATGGTTTCATACCACCACTCACCACATTAAGGTGTCCGATTCATCTTGAAGCTCTAGGTTTGATAAACCTTTTCCGCGTTGCTTGAGCAAATTATTACATGTTTATCCGTTGAGAAAATGACAAAACAAGATCACGGGCTCCTTCTCGGAAAGAATCTCAGTGGAGTTTATAGAAGTTGTGGGAATTAATGAAGTGATAAATAAATAGTTGGAACGCTCGAGGAAACCAAGCAGCGAATCAATCGAAAATGAAGCAAATTAAAAAAGAGTTTAAAAGGGTTATTAACTGGTGGAAAATCGCCTGAACCAGAGCCAGATTGGGAATGGGGTATCGTTTACTTGCAACAGGAGACACAATCACGTGAGTCCCATTCGCATGAAAGCTCTCCCGCTCCCTATAAATAAACGCCTTGCTCTACAGAGCTTCACTATCAACGAAGGCAGCGAAATAGTACTATTCTGTTCCTTGCTATATTTCTTTCTCTCAGACTGAGAGCTCATCTGATCATTGCGTCAAAGCCCTTCATTCAGTAGAAACGATATGGTGAAGAAGATAGGCAGTTTGAGCGTAATGTTTGTGTTGTTGATATTGGTCTTAAGTTTAGGTATTATTTCTTTAACAATTTAGTTTATGGGGCTTATTTCTATTTTTATCTTGATTATAGATTCTGAAATATTTGTAAGATCTGAAAGATAAATAAACCATCTTTATACTCTTACTACTACTTTATACTTGATCTAATATTCTTGATCCTTATATTATTTCTTCTTCTTGCTTCTTGATCTAATATTCTTGATCCTTATTTTCTTTTTTGATTCTTATATTCTTACTGCTTCTTGTTATTAGATCTTGATCTTAATGTTGATGTTGTTTTTGATTCAACCATTTATTTATTGTTTAGTAGCTCATGTGTGTCTTATTGTCCCACTTATCTCAGAGATGCAGGTGGAGGTTGCAGAAGGGCGGACATGTACCTCGCAGAGCCACACATATAAAGGACTTTGCGGGGAGAGCTCCAACTGCAAAGTCGTTTGCGAAACAGAGAAATTTAGTTCGGGCAGCTGTCGCCACACTCACATGGGCAACAGAAGATGCTTCTGCGAGAAACCATGCTAACAATATCCACAAAAACCACCATCACCTCCTCGTCGTCCCCGCTGGATAGTGATTGTTGTTGATGTTTTCTTTTGCGTTGTTGATTGTCACACATTTCCATTAATGGCAATGCCATTTTATATGTATCGTACACCGTCAGTTGTTTATTTAAGTTGGTGCTTGTGTTTCATCGACTGTAAGTTGTCTGCGTTTTATAATAAACTATCAGTGTAATATTTTTCGGAACATTACTGCCTTTTTAGTTCTAACTCTCTGTCATTTTTTAACTGCTCTTGTTTCGCAGGTGTAAATTTGCTCTTGAAATCAGTTTTTAAGCTTAAAACAGAAGTTACGAATTATCAATAAATTTTCGCATAAACATTTATTTGAGATGAGATTCGTAAGCATTAGAGAAGTACATATTGAGCATAGATCTTTACAAGAGCATTCGCTTGAGATGAGATTTGTTTTTCAACATAAAAATTTCAAATTATCAGTAAATTGTACAAACACCATAAATCTTTACAAGAGCATTGGTTTGAGATGAGATTTGTTTTTCAACATAAAATTGGCAAATTATCAGTAAATTGTACAAACACAAATACAAGAGTTATTTGATTGAGCTCAGAAGTTTATTGAGGGGAGAGACTTATTTTGCAACTCTTTACAGTTCAGTGAAGGTAACATATAGTTTATTGAGCGGAGAGACTCATTTTACAGCTCAGTGAAGATAATGTATAAGTATTCTCTCTTAAAATAAAAATAAAATATTTAAAAAGAGAATATTTTTCAATTTGGAGCAGCCAACCAAATCAATAAATGAAATTCCCTCTTACTAGATCTTGGATGGAATAGCAGCCAACTCAGTAAATCCTCATGTCCTCCCCCCTTTTTTTTTATTTATTTTTATTACTTTCTATTAGCCCTTCATATAGCTATAATGACCTTAATGCCCTTCCTTCCCAAATTGCTTACTTCAGGACCTACCACATATTAACATATATACTTCCTATATATTCCAATAGTATACCACCACTAATGGATCTTGGGGACCAAACCTAAACCCTATAGTATACTCTCAATACAAGATCTATTAATACAATAACGACATGTAATTTTGGGGTTGGCTAGGTAGTTCCATTCTCGCGGCAATATGAGCATAAACTTTATGCTTCTTCAATTTGCATGATTTCCCTGCTCAATGGATTGATGACCATTTGCTACCAATAACGAATTGCTTTTCATCCCACATCAAGGTGATTGGATTTGTACCAATGGAAACCATAAATTTCATGCCCGGTAAGGTTAGATGATGGATCTTTACTTGATTACAGCCGGAAAATTCTTCTGTTATTCCGTTGTAAGAATTTCCCAGTGTGTTTAAGTTTCTGATTCAAACGAGTCGCACATACACCCTACCACATACTCCTCTACGAGTAGCCACGTGTTTTTGTTTTATTGGATCGCGCGGGTTTATGCGGAAACCACCGCAGCCCTAAAGGCAGTTCGGGGAATACCACCTGCCCACGAAACCACCGTGCCTCGCACGTTATCGTCCAGCATCTTTCTCGTGCGATGACCGTCGGATCCACCACGCCCTGATCTGACAGCTCTCGTCTGTCCGCTTCCTTTCTTTCCCGATATCATCCGCGAACCATTCCTCGCTGTTCATCTGCTGAATCTAATGGCTGTTATCTGTTGCTATCGTTCCCTTCATCTATCCCGATTATATAACCTCCCGATACTCCTTAACAACTGATCTCCACCGTCGATCTGCGCGATCCGACGGTGGAGCTTCATTCCTCCGTTCAAGTATGCCTCACCACACTGTCTGTAACACTCCCGACTGCTCTATGCTGCCAAAGAATCAAGGTGATCACCTACCTATACCTGGCGCAGTTATTCCTCAGCGATTGCATTTAACAGAAAAGATTGCCAAAGAAGGAGAGGACGTGCCTCGAGCAAATCAAGCATTTATCAGTTATGGGGCGTGCTCCGTATTACACTCCACCTGCTCAACAAGGACATCAAAATATCAGAAAATATCAGATCTGTCCATTTAAAGCAACAAATCATAGCAGATGCCCATTCCAAAGAATTAATGTGGTTGGTGGTCCATTATGACCCCTTCATGCATAGCACAACATAGCAATTTTTTAAACAAACTCCATATATACCCAGAAACAAGATGTGTTGATGGTTGATGAATGTTATTTTGATGTAAAGTTCAACTTCTGGAGATTGTAACTACTGTGATACTTGCAGCTTCTGGTCTTCATTTTCAGCTAATGCAAGCTTCTTTTGCTGTTAATTGCTCACTTTCCACTTCTTCTTTGTTCCAGGCTATGCCTATTATGCATTTTTCATGTGCTCTTTATGTTTAGCATTAGAGGGGCCGTCATCCCACCTCTGTGTTAGAATCTAGCTTGTATCATTGAATTTGTATGCAGGTTTCTGTTATTTTAATGCCAGAGAGCTATCATCCTGTCTGTGCATTAGGAAATAGATTTGCAGACCTCCTTACTGGTTGTAGCTGGCCATCACAGGGTCCTGTGCATCTGCTGGTGTGATCAATATTCTCCATCTTCACCTATTCCTCAAACTGTGAGTAATTGGTGGTCTAAAGCCTTTTAGTCTGGGGGTGTTCACCCATGTCTGGGGTTAAGCATAGTAGAAGTGGTTATCTGGCTTGAATATGCATCATTCCTTCCATCCATCCACCATTTTCCAACATTTTTGTTGAGCTTGTAATGTTCCCGAGCATCTATGATATACAACCTAGGAGAGTTTCTTGGGGCGATAACATTAATTGGCGTCGTTGCCGGGGAGAGGAGATTGAGGCTCAGCTTCCCTGGGAGAATGACACAGTTCCAGATTTTGATGATAGACAAGGTATGGGCACATATTCTGGTTGTAATCATCTATTTGGCGACTCCATTGGAGGAAGACCAACCTTTGGTGACTCCACATCGCAGTCCTGGCTTAGTTTGTGAGGCATGCTCGGAGATATCTTCAGAAATCACCAGTTGAACCAGTGCCTGATCCTGAGAAGATCGTTAAGCAGAAGAAAGTATCGTAGAAAGGAGCACCAGGACCAGGTAAGCCTTAGAAATTACATGTATCTATGTTAGTGAAAGTCACCTTCAGATATGTTAGTGAAAGTCACCTTCAGAGATTCATAAAGCTCCTTAGTTATTCATTTCCCTTTCAGGCCTCAGTTCAAAGAAGCATCCATGCTGTCCATCATATTCCTTTGTTTCTGTCATTCTTTTCATTGATTCATACCACTCATTCTACCAGTATCCTTTCATATACCCCAGTCATGGCAGCTCAGCAAGCACTCACAAAGATAAAAAGAATCATTGATGCCTGTCCCTTTGAATGCCATGCCTGTAGGAGATTATCAAGAAAATATGCCTAAGTTTACTGGTGCAGAAGGAGTAACAGCTGAAGAGCATTTAGAGGCCTTTTATAGCTATGCTGATAACCTGGATATCAATGAAGAGGATGTGTGGATGAGGGCTTTTGTCCAAAGCCTAGATGGGGAAGCCAGGAGATGGTTTAGAGAATTACCCCCTAGGTCTATTGCAGACATTGAGGCCCTAGATGATGTGTTTTTAAAGCACTGGAGGAATAATAAAGATATGCTCTTTTATCATACTGAATTTAGGAACTTGCAAAGAGAATATGGTGAGCTGCTGTCTGATTTCAACATCAGATTCAATCTTATGTACAATAGAATGCCAGCTGAAGTAAGATCCACCCCTGCTTCTGCCATGCTCACCTATGCTAGTGCCTTCGATTCTCAGTTTTGCCTGCTGTTAAGGGAAAGAAGATGTGCTTCTTTGGATGATATGCAAAATGCAGCCTTTGAAGCAGAATCGAACATTCTGGCTGCAGAAAGACTCGAAGGTGATGTTGAAAGGAGAAGACAGGGAAGTGAATCCGCATCATCCTCAGAGCATGAGATCGATGAATTAGCTAAGGTGATTGAGTTATTAGCCTCTGAAGTTTCCAAGCTAAAAGCTGAGCAATATTCTGAGGAAGCAGGAACTCCTTGTTCCTTTACTCTTTTAAAGCCATATCCATATAAAGGAGCACAGGAGCAGTTGCAGATTTTGCAAAGAAACAGAGATGCAAATAAAGATAAAGGGGTGAAGACCATTTTACAGAATCTAGTCATGGAAGAAGTGCAGTGTGAAGAAGAGGAGAAGGTCCATGGTTTGGAAGATAAGGGCAGTGCCCCCTTCTTAACCAGAGCTGCATATGAAGAAGCATTATCCAGAGGCACTGCTTGTCAGTTTGTTGTACCTGCAGAACAACAAGCTTATCAGCAGCAACAATCAGCAGCTGACCCCTTCATCCTCCAAGAATCTGTGCTCGATGCTAGCTCATCTTCACATGGCTATGCAAATTAGCTAGCCTGCTTTTGTCCCCAGACCAGTGATCAAGAAGGGAGAAGAAATCTACCCATCATCTTTTGTCCCTCTATCTGCTCAAGTGAAAATCCCTCAAAGTTTCCCCTTGAACACTGAGGTAGAACAAAATTCAATGATCAAGGCTAATATGGATAAAATCTGTCTTGATATTTAGGATCCTACCCATTTGGCCTCCACACAGACCAAAAGGGAAGCTTATTAGATGACAGAGGAAGAGGGTGTACAATTGTGGGACTCCTCCTTGTATGAGGATTGTTCAAACAAAGATTTAGGAGCAAATACTGTTTTTTTGTCCCCTACACATGAACATATTGGTACACCATCCATATTTATTGTGCAGGCCACAGGTGACAAAGATAAGTACACAACAACAATGGTTATTCAACAGGTGTACAAAAGCTCACATAAAGAACATCCAAGGAAGAGAGCACACAGAAGGGAGATGAGATTTGATCCATATCTGCCTATTAAGGTCAAATGCCCAATTTTTTTTGAGGTAGAGGATCAAATCAATCCTGTTTTGCAGCTCTATGATGAAGGGGCTGAGAGCAGGAGAAACAATTTTGGTGGCCCAGCAGATGGGCAGTTTTTGAAGTCTTAAGTTTTCAGGCCTTAATGATTGTAAGCAGTTTCTTTTTCAGGTCTTAGTATAGGCTTAGTTTGACTCCATGCCCAATGAATAGTAGGAAATGTTTTGGAAGCTGGTTTTGTATGAAGGCATTGGTCTGCAGGTTCTTGAGACCTCACAGGGAGGATCTCATCCCAAAAGGAGCCAGTGTTAGCTCTGCTACATTTTGTGACATTCGATGGATTGAAAACAGGTGTGACAGTGTTGTTCCGTGCCTTAAGAATGCTCACAGCAGTTGGTTTCCTTTTCTCCCTCATTCTCCTTATAACTCCATAGCCCCTGCTTTCCCTATTCTCCTTTGAAACTCTGCCTAATCCCGCGTTTTCTCTGAGCCCCGCTTTCTCTGTTTTGTCTCCTAAAACTTCTTCTTTCCCCGCTAGCCCTATTTTCTTTCAAAACTCAACGCGATTTCGTTTTTATCCCATAAACCTACATTTCCTAAAGACCGGGCGCTTAACCCACGAAACCGTGCCCATATTAGCCTCTGCCGCATTCGTAGCCGTAGCCGTTGATCATCGTCATCTAATGGTCGCAACCCTTTTTCCTGCACGTTAAACATCGTACATATTCCTCGCCATCTAACCGTCCGTCGCACGATCGGATGGTAGTCGCAAGCCTCGCTCGCGCGACTTGCTCGCCCATTAATGTGCGATCGCGGTGGTTTCCCGCCAGTCGGATTTGCCATGTGTTGCTGTTTTATTGGATCGCGCGGGTTTATGCGGAAACCACTGCAGCCCCAAAGGCGGTGCGGGGAATACTGCCCGCCCGCGAAACCACCGTGTCCTGCACGTTATCGTCTGCACATCTTTCTCGTGTGATGACCGTCGGATCCACCGCGCCCTGATCTGACGGTTCTCATCTGTCCGCTTCCGTTCTTTCCCGATATCGTCCACGAACCATTCCCCGCCATTCATCTGCTGGATCTAACGACTGTTATTTGTTCCTATCTTTCCCTTCATCTATCCCGATTCTATAACCTCCCGATACTCCTTAACAACTGATCTCCATCGTCGATCTGCATGATCTGATGGCGAAGCTTCGTTCCTCCATTCAAGTCTGCCTTGCCATACTGTCTGTAACACTCCCGACTACTCTCTGCTACCAAAGAATCAAGGCGATCACCTACCTGTACTTGGCGCAGTTATTCCTCAGCAATTGCATTTAACGGAAAAGATGGTCGAAGAAGGAGAGGACATGCCTCGAGCAGATCAAGCATTTATCAGTTATGGGGCGTGCTCCGTATTACACTCCACCTGCTCAGGAAGGATAGCAGAATATTAGAAAAGATTAGATCTGCCCATTTAAAGCAGCAGATCATAGCAGAGGCCCATTCCAAAGAATTAATGTGGTTGGTGGTCCATTATGACCCCTTCACACATAGCACAACAGAGCAATTTTGTAAACAAACTCCATATATACCCAGAAACAAGATGTGTTGATGGTTGATGAATGTTATTTTGATGTAAAGTTCAACTTCTGGAGGTTGTAACTACTATGATACCTGCAGCTTCTGGTCTTCATTTTCAGCTAGTGCAAGCTTCTTTTGCTGTTAATTGCTCACTTTCCACTTCTTCTTTGTTCCAGGCCGTGCCTGCTATGCATTTATTCATGTTCTATTGATGTTTAGCATTAGAGGGTCTGTCATCCCACCTCTGTGTTAGAATCTAGCTTGTATCATTGAATTTGCATGCAGGTTTTTGTTATTTTAATGCCAGAGAGCTGTCATCCTGTTTGTGCATTAGGAAATAGATTTGCAGACCTCCTTACTAGTTGCAGCTGGACATCATAGGGTCCCGTGCATTTGCTGGTGTGATCAGTATTCTCCATCTTCACCTGTTCCTCAAACTGTGAGTAATTAGTGGTCTAAAGCCTTGTAGTCTGGGGGTGTTCACCCATGTCTGGGGTTAAGCATAGTAGAAGTGGTTATCTGGCTTGAATACGCATCATTTCTTCCATTCATCCACCATTTTCCAACATTTTTGTTGAACTTGTAATGTTCCCGAGCATCTCTGATATACAACCTAGGAGAGTTTCTTGGGGTGATAACAGGAAGATTCAAGAAATATTAAATATCCAGATACAACAAACTTCTTATTAACTTCATCATAGAGATGGTACGCTGTGAGGTATTTGAATACCCCAAGAAGATACACTTATGACTCCTTGCACCAAGTTTGTTTCTTTGTACCTTTGGTATCAAGGCATAACAGGTGGAATCAAAGACCCTGAGATGCTTTACCGAAGGAAAGTGGCCATACCACATTTCATAAGGAGCCTTGTTTCTAATAGCATTAGATGGACATCCATTCTTTACATATACATCACATAGAACTACATCAACCCAAAACATCAATTTTACATTCTTGAAAAACATCATGGAACGTACCATATTTAAGATTGTCTTATTCATTCTTTTAGCTACTCCATTATGTTGGGGATTATAAGGCACAGTTGTTTGATGTTTGATCCCATGTTGGCGAATATAGTTTTCAAATTAATTTGAAGTTTATTATTTTCCATTATCAGTGTGAATAGAGCCAACATGAGATTGTGCATCACTTTCAATCCATGTATGAAAGTTCTTGAATGTTTGAAAAGCATCAGACTTGTTCTTCAATAAATAAACCCAACACATTCTGGTGTAGGCATTAATAAATGCCAACATGTATTTATTTCCAATTGCAGAAGGAACAAGAATTGGACCACATAAATATAAATGAATGAGTTCAAGTTTTCTATGTGCTTCGAAATGTGAATCATGAAAATACTGTTTGCTATGCTTTCCTAGAATACAAGCATCACATTGCTTAAGTTTCCTAGGAATTGTAGGCAAACCAGTAACAACATTTTTCTTCAACAAGCGAAGGCTGTCATAGTCCAAGTGTCCAAATTTAGCATGCCATAAAAGACTTGATGGAAATGTACCTACATCATAATGAGAACTATATGATAAATTTTGTTTATGAGTAGAGGTACCTTGCAACTTTAGAAGTCTTTCTTCTTCTATCGCTGTCATGACAAGTGAGTGATTTGATGCTTTTTTAACCTCAAGCTTGCCATCAAACATATGAATGGAGTGTCCTTGCTGACGGATGTGGACCAAGCACAACAAGTTTCTCCTCAACTGTGGGGGACATAAAACATCATGCAAAAGAAAGTCTGGAAAACCAGGAAATTTGAGCCTAGTTGTGCCAAGCCCTGATGGCTTGAGTTTTGATTTGTCTGCAAAGTATATTGCTCCATCAACATTATCGGTAAATTCTTCAAAAAAATCTCTTCTAAAAGTCATGTGGCAAGTTTCTCTTGAGTCAAGCAACCAATAATTTTTCCAAGAAACAAGTGAAACATTAAACAAGTCTTCATTTACTCCAATATTACAATGTGCCACAACATAGTGAGTGGATTCAGGTGCTTTACCTTTCTCTTTTTCATTGGTTTTACCTTTGGCTTGATTTCTTTCTTGCTCAAATTTTTCCCAAGGAAACTTGCATGTGGATGCATCATGTGATCCATCTCTATTGCAATGTATGCAATGAAGACAAAATTTTCTCCTTGAGAGTGTCTACCCCCCTGCTTCTAAAATTTCTTCTTCCTCTTCCTCTTCGACCACCTCTTCCTCTAGAAGAATCTTGAGCATGATCATTCTCTCTATGTGCAAGACATACAACTTCTTCAGAAGATTGAGGAGATGCCTTTTTCCCAAAATCCTTCTTTCTCTCAGCAAAATTTTTCACAAGGGAGTCAAAGATAATCTCTTTGAGGTTTCCATTTACTTGCAATGACTCAAGATAATTTGAATAAGTGGAATAAAGTTCCTTGACAAAAGCTACAAGAGGAATGTATAATTCAACATTAGTGACTTTGATATCATGCATAATAGATCTTACTTCTGATGCCAAAGCAAGAGAATCATCATTTTTTAATTCAAGACTGAACAATTTAATCATCAATTGGACAACTTCAAGTTCAAAGTGTGAGTCATAGAGTTCCTTCGACTTCTATAAGGCTTCAAAAGAATTTGAAAATGGTGAAATATGACGACTCACCTCTTCATTTACAGAAGCTACAATCAATGCATAGGCCTTGCTGTTCTTGTTCTCCCAAAAGGTGAATTCCTTGTCTGAGGTAGGCTTTGCAGGTTCATTATCTCCTTCTCCTACACAAACTCCTTTCCATAGCTCATTGAAAATGAGAGTGCGTTTTATTTTCCACGACCATTCTGTAGAGTTCTCTTTCCCAGATAGAACTACTCCAGCTATAGAGATCAATGAATGCATTTAAAAATACTTTGTTGCCAATATATAAAAATTGTACTTGTGGTGGAAAAAATGTAGTTCCGGTGGCAAGAGTGCAGTTTTGGTGTAAAAAAATTCAATCTAATATTTATGGGACAAAGGTAATATTTGGGGCAGTTGTTATAAGGGGGAGGTTATATGTGGGGGAGGGAGTATATGGGGAGGGTGTATATGCCGCTATTAATGTAATGGTTGAGGGATGACTAGTGAGGAGTGTTTGCAGTGGTATACATATGGAGGCCGAGGGATTAACTTGTGTAGGTAGGGCCGACTATATACCAAGGAAACCGAGTGGGAGGGTTACGTATGGCAGCGATAATGTAGTGGGGAGGGGACCACAGTGACCAAAGGTATGGACGCGAGGAGTCGAGGTCACAAGGGAGCACCTTTGAGCGTGGTGACATAATGCGTAGGAGGAAGGGTGACATAGTGCATAGGAGGAAGGGTGACACAAGGCATAGGAGGAAGGGTGCTGACTGTGTGTAGGAGGAAGGGTGCCATAGTGCATACGAGGAAGGGTGCGACAATGCGTATGAGGAAGGGTGCTAACTGTGGGAGATGTGAACAGTAAAAAAATCGGGAGCATATTTATTAAAAACTGGGAGTGGTAGCAGCGTATGAAGAACACAATGTGTAGGGCATTGGGCATGTTGTGGGAGCACAGTTGAGGGACCGAAGAATGTGAGGAGCAGTGTTGAAGTGTGGTATGACTGCTGAGGCAGTGCGCAATTGGGAGAGGGTTGAGAGGCTCAAGGGAGAGATGTTAACACATATGGAGGGGCCACGTATTGCAACGTTCAACGGAAGTAATTGCAACATAACAATGCACTATCCTTCGCATAACGTACCATCTCATTTGAGTGGAATATGCATTCAGGAAAATGGAGTGGAATATGCATTCAGGAAAATGGAGTGGAATATGCATTCAATGTTAATGCAGGACAAAGAATATGGCAGAGTTGTCAGTTCTACAAAATAGGCAGAACATAGGCAGGAGGGAGTTACAAGGTAGAAAGGAAGCCAAAAATGGGGCTGGCTCTGATAACATGTAGGACCAGGAGGTAACTCAAATGAATTCTATTTATTCATTAAGATTACTCATGGTTATATACAGGAAGGAGAGACTCTTGGGCTTGACCTCGTGATGACTCTTCATTTTCCATTATTTACTATTTACATTATTTACAAATGTTCACCCAATCCAATGATTATGTCTCAACATACTTAAATTTTTAACATTACCATTAATTGGCTTAGGATGTTGGAGAGACCTCTTTGGGTTTCATATGGAGAAAGTAGAATTTTAGATCCCACTCAAAATCCATTAGACTTAATAGTTTTCAAGATTTTTGGATTGAGGGGATTACAATGTTTCTATTGGAGTTTGTCATGTATGAGGGTATGGAAATAACATTTAATTAAGAGGATCAAGCCCTCTATGTACCTAGATGTTGGTGACATTGATTGTTGAATTCCTTAGTCACGACCCTAGTCAAAATGCACCCATCACTCAAACAAAATCTTGACTTGACATGTTAAGCATTTTCTATGTTATTTTAATGTTTAGAGAGTGGTGGCATTGATTGTTGATTTCATTTATCATGACCCTAGTAAAAATGCACCCATCACTGAAACACAATCTTGACTTGACATGTTAAGCTTTTTCTATCTTATTTTAATGCATAGAGTATGATATTGATGATGAAAACCCCAATATAAAGTAAATGAATTTTTTTTGGACTATACATGGCATTCGAGGGCTCTTTATCGATATATTTTTGATTCATAAATAAATTACATTTACACTCATTGCTATTTTAATTATATACGTTAGTTGATTGAATTTGTTTGATCATCTAAATATTCACTATTTTTTATATTTGTTAATATATACTCTATTTTCGTGTCCTCCAGTCAGGTGACTTAGGTTATATACCTATATAGTTTTAGGTAAACATATGGTTTCATACCACCACTCACCACATTAAGGTGTCCGATTCATCTTGAAGCTCTAGGTTTGATAAACCTTTTCCGCGTTGCTTGAGCAAATTATTACATGTTTATCCGTTGAGAAAATGACAAAACAAGATCACGGGCTCCTTCTCGGAAAGAATCTCAGTGGAGTTTATAGAAGTTGTGGGAATTAATGAAGTGATAAATAAATAGTTGGAACGCTCGAGGAAAGCAAGCAGCGAATCAATCGAAAATGAAGCAAATTAAAAAAGAGTTTAAAAGGGTTATTAACTGGTGGAAAATCGCCTGAACCAGAGCCAGATTGGGAATGGGGTATCGTTTACTTGCAACAGGAGACACAATCACGTGAGTCCCATTCGCATGAAAGCTCTCCCGCTCCCTATAAATAAACGCTTTGCTCTACAGAGCCTCACTATCAACGAAGGCAGCGAAATAGTACTATTCTGTTCCTTGCTATATTGCTTTCTCTCAGACTGAGAGCTCATCTGATCATTGCGTTAAAGCCCTTCATTCAGTAGGAACGATATGGTGAAGAAGATGGGCAGTTTGAGCGGACTGTTTGTGTTGTTGATATTGGTCTTAAGTTTAGGTATTATTTCTTTAACAATTTAGTTTATGGGGCTTAGATACATAAAGTTATTTTTAAGTGGATTGCAGATTTCCCAAAAGGATATGGGCAGGTCAATTTTTTGACCACTCATGATAGTCTGATTCCCGACTATTCAGAAAATCTGCAATCGACTTAAGTTCAAGAGATAAATAAACCCTCATTATGTTTTTACTACTTCTTTATACTCTTGCTGCTATTTTATACTTGATCTAATATTCTTGATCCTTATATTCTTTCTTGATCCTTATATTCTTGCTTCTTGATCTCATATTCTTGATCCTTATTTTCTTTCTTGATTCTTATATTCTTACTGCTTCTTGTTGTTAGATCTTGATCTTAATGTTGATGTTGTTTTTGATTCAATCATTTATTTATTGTTTAGTAGCTAATGTGTGTATTGTTGCCCCAATAATCTCAGAGATGCAGGTGGAGGTTGCAGAAGGGCGGACATGTACGTCGCAGAGCCACACATATAAAGGACTTTGTGGGCAGAGCTCCAACTGCAAAGTCGTTTGCCAAACAGAGAAATTTAGTTCGGGCAGCTGTCGCCACACTCACATGGGCAACAGAAGATGCTTCTGCGAGAAACCATGCTAACAATATCCACAAAAACCACCACCACCTCCTCCTCGTCCCCGCTGGATAGTGATTGTTGTTGATGTTTTCTTTTGCGTTGTTGATTGTCTCGCATTTCCATTAATGTCAGTGCCAATTTATATGTATCGTACACCGTCAGTTGTTTATTTAAGTTGGTGCTTGTGTTTCATCGACTGTAAGTTGTCTGCGTTTTATAATAAACTATCAGTGTGATATTTTTCGGAACATTATTGCCTTTTAGTTCTATCTCTCTGTAAATCTGCTCTTGAAATCAGTTTTTAAGCTTAAAACAAAAGTTACGAATTATCAATAAATTTTCACATAAACATTTATTTGAGATGAGATTTGTAAGCATTAGAGAAGTACATATTGACCATAAATCTTTACAAGAGCATTCGCTTGAGATGAGATTTGTTTTTCAACATAAAAATTGCAAATTATCAGTAAATTGTACAAACACCATAAATCTTTACAAGAGCATTGGTTTGAGATGAGATTTGTTTTTAAACATAAAATTTGCAAATTATCAATAAATTGTATAGACACAAATACAAGAGTTATTTGATTAAGCTTTGAAGTTTATTGAGGGGAGAGACTTACAGCTCAGTGAAGGTAATGTATAGTTTATTGAGTGGAGAGACTCATTTTACAGCTCAGTAAAGATAATGTATAAGAATTCTCTCTTAAAATAAAAATAAAATATTTAAAAAGAAAAAGAAAAAAGATGTTATGATATTTAATTAGTTGTTCCATATAACCTATTCATGTAAAGTAATTAGAAATTAAAAGAGTATATCTAAGTAAGCTTTTTAAAAAGTAATATCAACTTTATATATATCTATATATAGAAAAAAATGTAAAAAAAACATTTTAGTGTTGTATATAATAAAATATGTGCTGCATCTATAACATTCAAAAATACAATTTAAACAATAAAAAATTACACATTATTTTTTGCATTTTTAAATAAATTTACTATTTGAAGAAATTTGATCTCTTGGGTTATATTAGATCCTCTATTAAAATGGATCTATTCAGGTGATATCAGTTTTGAAAAATAAAAAATAAAATCATATAATGATATAAGATTTTAAAAATAAAAAATTATGTTTTTTTTTTTTTTTAATAAATTATGTGATGATATGAGATTTTAAAAATAAAAAATTGTATTTTTGAATATATGAATAGATTCAGTTTTATAAAATAATTTGATTTCAATGTTAACCGATTTTTAATAAAATTTAATATTTCTCGATTTAAATAATAAAAAAATTAAATTAACAAAAAAAAAAAAATTTGTTGTATTTCCATAAGCACATTCATAACATATGAGAATTAGATTATCGCCATATAAATTTTATGCCAATCCAATATTTTTTTTAAAAAACCTCTTTATTTATATGTACTTTATCTTTCACTATTGTTAATATGAACATATGAACATAATCAGATTATGGCCATATAAATTATATGGCAATACAATATCAAGTTTTTAAGAAATCTTTCTATTTATGTACACATTATCTTTCACCTCTATAAATGTGAATTTATTCTTAAGAATAAAGACACCTTCTTAATCATTAAATTTATTAATATTTATTGAATTAATGTATAATCATTCATATATATATAAATAAAAGAGAGTAAATCATATGCTAAAAAAATTAATACAATGTAAATCGTACTATATAGTATATTTATTAATTTAAGTGTTATATTTTTAATAGTTAATGATTTGGTATTTTGATATTATAGGTTTATGTCATAAATTTGATGCGTTAATATTTTGTAAATACATAATTTTGTAATTGTAAATATAAAATTTATTTAAAAAATAAATTAAAATTTTATTTTTAATAAAAAAATATTTAAATAATTTTTTTGAAACATAGTTAAATTTTAATATAAATTATTGTATATTTCATATTTATTAAATAAAAAAAATTAATTTTTAAATTTTGTAAAATAAATTTATAAATAATATTAATATTTATAATTTTTTAAAATTTATTATTTTTAAGTTTTTAATTTTAATATCTATTATTGATGATAATAATGGTGGTGGTTAATGTCCATTGAGACCAAACTTTGGTCTATGGGACCTAAAGAAACGAATTATTTAGTTTGATTTAAGATTTTATTCCTATGCTCGAAAAGCTTGGAGAGAAGCCTCTTGAGCTCACTGTAATTTTGACATCGTAAAAGGCTAGGAAGGTCAGTGTTGCAACAAAGATTTTGAAACTGAGATCTAATGTGGTTGTACGCGGGGCACTCTAAGAGGAAGTGATTTTCATCCTCGATGTTTGTATTCCAACAGAGATGGCAGAACCTTTCCATCCATGGTGTTTTAGGAACTACCCAACGACCCGTTTCACTATGGAGCTCATGAAAGGTCGTTCTAATCTTGGCTATATTAATTTTCTTCTTTGAGCTAGTTAAAACAGAGAGATACTTTTGATCTTCTAGGGTAGGGTTGATGACCTCCTTATAATATCTTAATTTTCTTTTAGCTGCTAAATCTTTCTCACACCACATTTTTTCTTTGAACTTAGAAGTAACAATATTTTTAATGTTATTAATGTTTTGCAATGAAACATTCTCGTCGATCTCCCAATGGTTTAACCAAGCCCCGATGTCTTTATAGCAACCTTGTTTGAGCCTTAGGTGGTTTTGGCTAGAATTTAAAGCTAGCTTAGGAAGTCTATGGTCTCCTATGTTATTGAGTTTGTACTTGCACAATAGAAGCCTAGTCATAGCTAGGCTCTCGATAGGGCAAAGACCCACTTCTATAAGGAGAATAGGATAGGGTGTCTTGCTTTTAATTTTGAGGTTATACGTTATAAAACGCTTTTGGATTTGCTTAATCTTTCTCCAGGATTATCTAGAGATGCTACAAACCCAAACCTCACATCCATATAAGATAACCGGAGTGACTAAAGTTTCAAAGAGGAACTTCTTTCTATCCCACATTACGAGGTTTTCCGTTTTACAATTATTTTCAAGTCCAAAATAAGGTTTCCATCCCCTATTAATCATTTTCTCAATGCTATAGTTCCAGTTGAGCTTGTGATGAATATCAATTCCTAGGTACTTGCAGGAAGACACTTCCTCCAAGTTACTATTGTCATACATAAAATTAGCGTAAGTGTCCTTCTTGGATTTGATAATCATAACTTTTGTTTTGTTAGTGTTAACAATCATACCCATGGTAGAGCAGAAATCCTTAAGAAGTATAAGTTGTTTATCAAGATCAGATGGGCACCTTGCGAGAAGAACAATATCGTCAGCGTAGAGAAGAAGGATGATGACTATCCCAGCTAAGATCATGTCAGCACATCCTGCTTCCTCTAAACAACCTTCTAGCTTGTCAATGTAAATGTCAAATACAGTAGGGGAGAGGGGGCAACCTTGTTTAACTCCGATATTACACTTAATATCTTTCGACCACCCCTCATTTCTCTTTAACTTGGAAATTACATTCTCGTATAACCTTATAGCGACATCTCTCAACTCAAAAGGAACCTTTAAATCTTCTAATATGTTCCAAAGGTTGTTTCTAGGAATTGTATCGAAAGCCTGTTTAAAGTCCACAAAGCAACAAAAGAGATTGAATTTATCATTGCGGCATTCCTCCACAATGATCCTAAGCGTAACGAGGTGGTCTGTTGTTGAGTGCTGCTTTCTAAAACCCGCTTGGCCTTTAGCCCACTTACCTTCACTTTCAAGCCATATGCTCAACTTCCTTTCCAAAATAATACCATATAACTTGGCTAGGAGAGGGCTGATCATAATTGTTCGATAATTAGAGGGATTATTTGTATCCCCACTTTCAAAAATAGGGATAATAAGGCTTTGAGTCCATGGTTTAGGGAACCCTTGTTTGACTGCTTGATTGAAACGCTTGTGAATGTGGGGGATGAGGACAGGACCTCTAATTTTTAAGATTTCCGCCTGCTAACCTTTAATGTCCTTAGCTTTCCCATTAGCCAAGCGATTAACCCCAAAATCAATGTATTCTAATGAGAAAACTTCTTTCGTTGCGAGCAGGGTTTCAAAGTTATCCATGACATTTGGAAATTCATAAAGCTTTTTAAGATAGGAATTCCAGTCGTGTAAAGAAATTTTATTATTATCTTTAGTTTTCCTAGTTAGAATCTACCTCCAGAATTTCTTAGGAGCTACCTTAGAGAGGTGTAAGAGATTCTCTTGTCTTTTACGAATATACTGCCTTTTCTTCCTTTTAGTTATGGCTTTGTATATTTTTATCTTGTAATTTTAAGAGACTCATCAACAACTTCCTTAATTGCTTTCCTCGCACTTTTACAATCTTTATCATACCATGGGTTGGTTTTGCTAATTCTTTTATTACTTGAAAGTTCAATTGAGAACTTGTTAATAGAATATGAGAGGGTTGTAGTAAAATTATGATAGAGATCTTCTATGTTGTCTATACTAGATAAAGGAAGCAAAGTAGTTTTTAATTCATTTAGAAAGAGATCTTTTTTATTTCTATCAAAGATTAACTTCTTTTGGCTACAAAGATTATCTTCTATGGGATCTCTATACATGAAAAAATTGGGAGTTATAAGTAAAGGCCTATGATCAAAGTCAGGCTCATGGTCGTTTAAGATGTCAAACTTTGTTATTTCATTATATAGAGGGAGATCGGAGATAACATAGTCTACCACGCTGCTACCAAGACCATGGATGCAGGTCATTTGGCTAGAATTGGGCCACTTCTTTAGACTGTTGCAAATTATGAGATCCTGAGCACTACAAAGCTTGACTAGCTCTCACCGAAACAAATTCTCCCCGAGGTATTCAGAGCTCCTTTTGTACCAGCTAGCCAAAGGAAGGTCTTCGTCTAACCAAAGAGGATTAGGGTTGGAATGATTTCTTAGAATAATAGCTTGGTTGCTTGAATTTCGAGCATTAAAGTCACCCATTAAAAGGATATTTCCTTCATTCCTTAGGCTAGAAATATCATTCTCTAAACCATTGTAAGGACTATTTTTATCTAGATTCTTTTTGTTATAGAAGTTAGAATTGATGAGGGGGAAATAAGAGTTTGCTATGTAGGTTTTATCATAAATGTTAGTAATTTATATCCAACTATATTGGTTGTAAGGGTCATTTTTATAAATCCTAGCATGGGGAGAGATGTTCTTCTTAATGTAACAAGCTATACCCCCAATGCCTCTACGAGAGGATTTCTTATTCCAGGTAGACCATAATGTAAAGCCATTTATGTTAGGGACCTTAGATTCTTCGTGCTCCCAAGTTTCAACAAGCAAAATAAAAGACTAATAAATATTACTAAAATGAGTAAAATAAAGGACTAATAAATATTACTAAAATAGTTGTTGACTAAAATTAACATACAATATCAAAACAAGTATATTAAAACTTAAATTGTGAAATTAATTTATGAATTTATGAATTAATTAATTTATATTGATTTAAAGATGGTATATAATAATTTTTATGATTATTAAGACTAAATTCTTGATAATTAAATTTATAAATATTTCATTTATAAAAATAGTTAATTGGAAGATGGTTTTTCATACAAATATTTAGGAATTGACATTAATCATGAGCTTACTTGGGATTCATCATTGAGAAAAGAATAAGTGGAGGATGGAAAGCTTATTATGAGCTTGAAAATAGTTGTAAGTTACTATATCTTTGGATTTGGGATAAAAAAAAGTTTCTTACTCATTTGTTATTTTACATGGCTCGGAAGTTTGAGGCAAGCAAAGAAGCATGGAGGAAAATTGAGCAAATTCAAAATAATTTTAAAACCTACATCCTCAAGATTAAAGGATGTACTTCCTACCTTTTGACTACTAAACACATGGCTATGACTAGGTATATTATGTATAAAAAGAACTTATACAACATGGAAGCCAAGACATTTCTTAAAATTGCTTTTAACTCTAGCCAAAACCCCATGACATAAGGATGTCAAATCTTAGCTAGATCATTGGGAAATAAAGGAGGAGATCATCTTGGGATAATATTAAAAATATTAATACTTCCAAATTTAAGGAGAATTATGGAGCGATAAAGAAAGAGGGAAAAATGAAGCTAATATATTATAAGGGGGGCGATCAAACCCAATCTTAAAAACTAAAATTATTGAACATTGCTAAGATAAGTATTAATTCTCATGAGATTCATAGTGAAATTGGGTTTGGTATACTCCCAAAATGCCATGGGAAGAAAGAGTCACCTGTGAAATACTAAACGCCATGGGAAGAAACATGGGAAGAAACATGCCATGTAAAGAAACATCCACCTGTGAAATACTAAGATGGTTGAAGATGAAAATAACTTTCTCCTCTTAGATTGCACAATTATAGTCAAATTTATTCCAATCTTTAAAATATTTTCCATATTACCAACCTTCTTTACCTATTAAGAGAACAAAACTAAGGTGATGTGGGAAATATCTTCTCACTCCTCTTCAAGAGTAGAAATGATATGCTAAAAAAATTAGAATAATTTCTTATATTCTTAAGGTGATATATCATATTGGCCTCAATGGACATTAATCAATCCTCATTATCATCATTTTATAGAATTTTAAGAAAATAATTAGTTAGAAAGATAAATATTGTTATATCTAGTGCAACCATATAAATTAAATGGGTATTAATACTTACTTTATTATACCTCTCATGTTGCTAAAATTAAAAAAACCATATAAACTAATTAAATTGTAATTTTATTTTAACTTATTATTATTAAAAGAATTAATTATAGAAGTTAACTATATATACATTTTAGAAAACATGGAACAAGTTTCTTAACCATGGAGATTTACCCCCACTTTACTATGCTATTCATAATCTGTGAATATATTTTGTTACAATACAATCAATACCAGATGCTCAAAAAGCCATAACTCACTTTTGAATGACATTTGTTTATATGACATTATAAAAATTAATTAACTTAATTTAAAAAGAAAGAATACATAACTATTTTGAAGATAAATTTCATTGACCCTTTAATTTGTGTATACTATAAATATTTTAAAATATTTCATGGTGGTTAAATCCACATCATCTATTTAACGATTATTGATAATTAAATTAAAATTCCAGAAACTTTATTTCAAAATAAACATACCTATAAACATAAATTTTGTAAAATTAAAATTTAATATAAACATAACCAAAATATCTTAATTTTTTTCCCTATCATTTTCTTTCTTTCATTTTAAACTTCTCCAAGATTATATATTATTTTTTCTCCAAAACCTCACTCTAAAGTGAGTTCAAAACTGTTTGCATGTTAGCTTCTTTAAATTATTGATGATAAAAAGGTAAAAAGATAATTTTGAAGCTCATTAAAAAAGAAAATGAAAAGAGTGCAAGCAGAAGCAAAGGAAAAAAAATAATGAGGAATAGGGATCTTCAGAGCATAACGACACAATGACCTCTAATATTGAAACATCTTTCATATACTCAATACGTGTAATAGATATTATCAAATATCTAAATATGCAATAGATAATAAATTTTTACAGAATAATTTATTTGAGATGGGATTTGTATGAGATGAGATTTGTATAAGTACAAATAGACCATAAGTCACACGAAAATGGACCATAAAAGGACTCGAGCCGAGGATTTCAGTCATGAGGTAGGGTTTAATACTGCAAGTGAAAAATTGACCATAAAAGGGCTGGAGCCTAGGATTTCAGTCATGAGGTATAGTTTAATAGTGCAAGTGAAATTTATTTAAGAGACCATATTCTTGTGTTTTAGTTATGGGAAAGAAAGTGGAAGCAGAAGTTCCAATAGGGTTAGGTGAAGTAGAAATGAAATTTCCAAACATAAGTGATTATAATTTATCAGAGTAAGAAACAAGAAATTTTACTATTCTTATTGAGTTATTGTGGTAAAATAATTTCTACTTAGTCGTAGCAAACAATTGATAGTGAATGGAAAGGATGAGGTGACCCAGCCCACGCTTCCACGTAGCCTCGGCTTTACACCTGTTTCGGGCTTTATGACGTGGTGTGTTTGTTTGTTGTTTCCGGCGGTTGTATGTAATGTGGATAACAGATATTTTGTTTTGGAAAGTGGGAATGATTTAATGCGTTATTCAATGCCCATCTACGGTCCTTGGGCCTGATTCCCTTCGTTTGGTCTATGCCCAAAATGGTTCTGCTTCCCGGTCATTCGCGATGGTTCTGTTCTGTTGAGCGACTCTGCAAGGGTTTGTTTGTCACTCTGTATGGTTTTTTCTCTAGCGCGTATAGAAATCTCTGGTTTCTCTTTGGGTATGGTTGTAAATGAATGCCGAACTTCCAAACTTGTTGATGTGGTTTTCTGTGGACTTCTCCTGTGGCACGAGCTTGTCTTGGCTCCAGAGGTGCGCCTGCTCGAACTCTTTTCATACAGTAAGTTTCTTGATCTCATGCTCTCGTTCTTCTGTGGTTTGGTTATGGAATAAGGTCTCTCATTCGATGATTGTCACTTGCTATTATTGTTATTGCCTTTGTCTCTGCTCGGTATGCAAATCGGTTAACTTCTGGTGTCCATGAACTCAGGTAATAGGGTGATGGTCTTTCGTGGCTACAAACAGGTAAATAGTCCTCTCCTTGATTTAATTCGATCTTCCTCTAGCATTGACAGTGACCAAGCCTACTCCTTCTGTTTCAGGCTCCTTCGATTTGTCAGTGGCTCTGTTTCGCAAACCCCTTGGTCCGGTCGCACTCAGGTAACTTATATATCCCTTCTGCTTCTATTCTACTTCGATTTTCAGGTCTCTCTATACAGGTATGCTGACTGAGATTTTTTTGGTATGTGCAGGTCAATGGCTCAACCTGGGTATGCAGATTCCTTACGGGTTCAGTCTCCAAATGTGGCAACCCTCTACTGGTAGGCTCTAGCTCTTAAAGTCCGTCAATTTACAGTTAGGGTCTTTGAGTTTTTGTAGGGTTTGTCACTCGCCATTTTGCATTCATATTCAATCCGAATCGCTTTCAAGGATGAAGCTTGAATCTGGCTTCAATGTCTGTTTTGGTTGGCTGTCCCGTTTTGGTTAAAAAAAATGATTCCTGTTATCAAACCCTAGGCTAGGGTTTGTCCATTCCATGGACGCTGGCACTGATTTTTGTTTATGAATGACTGTAATATGTGTGTGACTTGAACAATAGCAATATGAACACAATTTTGTGGATCTCTGTTTACTTATGAAAATTTAAAGGGTTCGTTCGAAATTACCTTTGTTCTATTCTGTTCTCTTCGGCACTCTGTTTCAGTGTTATCTCCTCGGTGTTCTCGTTGTGCTTTATTGTTCTGGCTGTAGATTCAATTCGGTTGCTCTCTGCTCTGATTATGCGTGAATTCGATATTGTTTGCTGTTCGATGAGGACAAAAGGAAACATGACCTATAGTGGTCGTTCTCTGTCTGCTAGAATTATATTAACAGTTCAATGAAATGAAAAATAAAATACTACAGTATGTAGGCAATGACACAGATGGACAATTTAGAAAAATGTTCTGTCTCTGTTTTATTCCTTGATTATGGAAATGCTGAACCTTTTTCCTATTTTACATTGCTACATTTATACATTTTTTTTTTTGTTTACAATTAATTGAAACTGTAATTGCTTTCAGTTGAACAGAAATAATATAGTTGTGTAACTTCTAGCTCTCAGTTCGATTTACATGACAAGATCTTCATGTAGACAATTTTGTCTTTTCCTCCTTAAGTTGACAGAACAATTATTAAATTGTTGTTTATTTCTGTCGGACAAATAACAACCCTAACCGACTATTAACTTTGACTAACACAGCAATTAACAGTAACACAAAATAAAATCCTATCCCATGTCCTGATAAACTAAACATAAAAAAAACAATCCAAATACTCAAACAACTTTCCAACCTGGCAGAGACTTCACCTGGTCATGGTGAGCTGGATGCTCCTACATCAAAGGAGTTATGCTAATATGACATAGCTGTTTTAGTCATTTATAAAAGTGAATGAATCTTGGTGAAAACCCTCTTACTAGAGTTAGCTTTACCACATTAATCCTTTGTAAAAAGAAAAGTGAAAATAAAGTTACTATAGTGCCCCTTTAATAAGCATATGGTTCCCTTTTTAAACTTTTATGTATTGCATGACTTTAACATTTCCATGGGTGCACTTTTCACATTTTTTAAATTCTAGCTTGGTGTGGTGTGTCACATCCTTGGAGAATTTTCAAAGGTATGATAGCCCTTTTTTTATGCTACCACATACCATTACCCTTTAAAACATCAAGCCTCATTATGTGTTGCACCTTATAAATTTTTGATGTGATAACCAAGTTTCTTCTTCTCTTCATGTTAGATGTGTCACATCACAAACATAAAAAGCTTTTGAAGGTGAGTACTACCTCTTCCTTGTTGTAATCTTGCAAGATTCATGGTTTTGCGGAGATGTGATAAGTTACATCACAAAATTTTTGTAGTAGTCTCACATGTTTTTAAAATTTGTAATTGCATGACATTTCACACCTTATTAATTTTTTCTTTCCTTGGTTGCAAACTTTGAAGTCTTACATCCTTGGGATACACACGATAAATACAAGAATATTTTTATTGGGATGTTTGATACCTTTTGTGATGTTGTGATGCATCACATCTTTTCGAACTTTGGAAAATGGTCAATGATGTAGTTTCAAAACTTTGAGACTTTCCAAATTTGAGCATGTTAGAATATTTTGCAAGGAAGGAAAATTTGAAGCAAATGAAAACATTTCAAGGATTGGTAATAATATCATAGTGAGAGATTGTAAAAAAATAAAATAAAACACTGAGAGGTCCATTCAAAGTTGTTGAAATTACAGACAAGGTAGTTACTAGAAGTCAAGTGATCCTATTTGGTACTTCATTAAAATAAAAAAAAAATAGAAATTTATTCAAGTTAGAACATGAACAAGTTTGGATTCTCTTGAACTCATTGAAAAAGGGATAGGAGGGGCCCCAAATTCTTTCCTGAGTTGCATGAAAAATGAAAAAAAGACTAGGGAGGTTGTTGCTTGTTTAATAACTGGTGACACACTAAGTGAAACCATGGAATTCTACAAATTAGCTATTGGATAACACAAGTTTTGAAAAGGAAATAATTATATTGCACATAGAATATTAGATTCAACCTCCATATATCCCCACTAGAACTCGTCCTTAAAAATAGATGTATGAAGAGTCAATTCCAAGTTTTTGGAACTTACTAGCCAAAGCAACAAGGATAGATGAATGATTTTTCTTCTTGACATAATTGTCCTTAGATGCTAGCATAATACAACCAATTTGCTACAATAATAGATGTTTGAATATTTATTTAGGTTGTTTTATTCTTATTCTCTTGGTGTTTCTCCATTACTTGTGAGCATCCATAGCCTTGACAACATCACTTTGGTATCATAGGCCTTGTTCCATTTCCAATGAGCATCCATAGTCTCGATGATGATACTTACATATCCCACGTGATATAAATTTTGTTTCCCAATATTTTACCCTTTTAATTTTATCCTAAGAGAGAGACAAGTGGTGGACATTAGTAACCCTTTAGAGGTATTATGGGATAATATATGTTATCTAAGAGTGAGTCAGGGAAAATTTTAGGGGTTAATATTCACAAGTGCACTAATCTTCCATGAGTTTTCCAAAAAAAATATTTGCTAATTTCCATTTTTTATAAAAATGATTTGCCCAAATTTTATAGTATAAAATTATTTTACCTTAAAATTTACCAAAATTTTATGATGATGATGATGATGGTGGTTAACATCCACTGAGACCAAATTGGTCTATCGGACCTATAATTTTCTTAGTTTTTAATTGTCTGGCTCCTCGTCTTTCTTGGCGAGATTGGTGTTGTAGCTTTCTTTTTTTTCTCTACGGTCTTCCAACTTCCTTTATCTTGCACCTCTTTCATCTCTTCTGGTTCTTGGGACATTAGTGTCTTAGCTTTGCGATCTATTGTGTTCGTCCTTTTGATGATAGTCGGAGAAGAAGTTTGGTCTAGGAGATCTGCTTTGTTGGTAAATGAAGATTTATTCTGTGCAGTATTCCAATCTTCATAAATGTTGATGCTTGAGGGGTTGTCGAGTTCACTTTTTTGTTGTTGGGCCAGGCTTTCCCTTTGCTTGTCTTGAGAGTTGTTTCTTTTGTGCCGATTTCTTGTGATTCAGAGTTTTCTCAAGAGTATTCTTCTTTGATGACAGCGTAATGTTATTTTTGTGCCCCTTCCCACCATGTAGATCTGTGGTGATTTTTTCTAGCAGAATTTTTCTGGGAGGATTTTAGGCAATTTTTGGCTAGATGGCCGGTCTCAAAGCAGGATCGACATCTGAAGAGGACACTTTCATAATCAAGTTTTTGGTTCCACACATAGTCTTTACTTGTTAGGTTTATTTTAGTGGGGAATCTGGCGCTAAAGTCCATTTCCACACAGATGCGTGCATAGGTGGCTCTGGCATATTCATTTGTTTCTGGGCACCTGCAGTAAAATTTCCCAATTGCATTTCCAATGGCTTTTAGTGAGGAGAAATTCCAGAGATGCAAGGGTAGGTTTGGAAATCTCACCCAAACTAGTGCTGAGGTTATGACTGTTGTTGAGATATTGAATGATGGGTTCCACGGCTTCATGAATAGGCCCGATTTTTCCAAAAACCAAGGGCTGGAATCTAGAATATATTGTCTACTTTCAAGGTTTTCAAAATCTACTATAAAGAAACCCCTAGCACAGGGGTAGATATTAATTGCAACAGAAATGACAGGCTTCCATATCTCTGAGATCCAACTATGGAGAGCTGTCAGCCATGGCCAAAAACCATTGAACCAACAAATTAGGACACTTTCAGAAAACTTCAAAGCCTCATTAAGTGAGGCTTGGACCACCTGGATAGTGGGATCTGGGGCTTCACTGACGATATGGGCAGGAGCTTGCCCCCCAGAGGCAGACGGAACTGAGCCAACAACTATTTTCGCGAAGTTGGGAGCCATCTAGAGATTTAATATTTGTGAGCTGTTGAGATTTAATATTTGCGAGATTGATCTCACAAGATCCCCCACAACAGAGAACAAAATGTGCAGCCACAGAGATAATTTTCCAGCCGCAGAGATCAAAGCCCTCGCTTGCTTGCTATCTTAAATCCTAGAAAATCGCTTGCTATCTTAAAAAATGGTTAACTATAAGTTCAGAAACCCTCGGGTAATGCAAATAGAGCAGATCTATGAAGAATTGAACAAAAAATGAAAACAAAAATCGATCTGACTGCTTGCTTCACTCTGCAACAACCGAGATGGGAATGAACGACTGGAAGTGAAACCTTGCATGCACGCACGAACAATGGCTAACCCAGGGTTAATTTTACTGGCCTGGAAGGCCGCAGAAGGAATATAATGCCAGGAATCCAATGGTTGCAACTTTTTTGATGCAGAATAAGACATAAGACCTAGCCGTAGAAGGCTGCAGAAGTTTGACCTAGCCGTAGAAGTAAAACCTAGCCGCAGAAGACCTAGCCACAGAAGACTATATAAAATTATAAAAAATTTGAATATTTTTACAAAATATCACCAAACATTTCACATATTGCATATTGTGGACTCGTGAGATTTGTCAAGTTTTCTAAACATTAATTAAAATTTTCATCCTTAAATTTTTTATAAAGAGACTATATAAAATTATAAAATAATTGAATATTTTTACAAAATATCACCAAACATTTTACATATTGCATATTGTGGACTCGTGAGATTTATCAAGTTTTCTAAACATTAATTAAAATTTCCATCCTTAAATATTTTCCATGAAACTAGTTTAGTTTTCCTTGAGTGATAATAATCATAATTTATATGTGTGTGTAACTATGTTGTCTTTAACATAAAACATTAATCACCATTATATGAGTGGGTGGAGTATTGAATATAATTAACAATATACTCAATGCTTGAGCTTTTAATTTCTCATATCTATCCATTTTCCAAGTTTTCTTCCACCATTGGGTTAATAGTTCAGATACCTAACTTATTGTTTTGATTAGATAGTTTGATAAAACAATGCTTTATCAATTGGGCACATAGGAGAGTCCCATGGATTTGAAAAATTGTTATTGGAAATTCTAAATGAGTCACACTACGTTCAATGAAAACTCAATTAGTCTCAAGGAGAAAAAAATAATGGAAAATTTCCAAGTACACCAAAATGAAATAAAGAAAAAATGATTAAAAAATAAAAAATCAAAAGCAAAACAAGACTATGAGTGACCTATTTGAAACAAAGAAAATAAAATGAGGCATCAAATGGAAATTTTGTAAAAACAAACAATAAAGTAAGCCTATGCATATGCAAGCTAACTACAAGGAGGCATTTAACTAAAATGTTTTTTCAGAATATGGCATTTGGAAAGAATGAAGTCTACTTCCCCTTCAAGATTTTGTAGTTTGTACATGCCTAGGCCAAGCTTCTTAACCACATGGAAGAGAACAAGCCATTAATATTGGAATTTATTGTGAATACCCTTTTCTTTACATGGCTTGTCTCATTTTAAAACAAGATATCCCACTTGGAAATCCTTATTCCTATAGATTGTTTATCAACCCATCACTTGATTATTTTCTAGTGAACAACAAACTCCTTTATCACATTCTCTCTTTCTTCTTCCAACTTTAGTAGGTTGTCCACTCACTTTTGAATAACTAGGTAGATTTACCCATGTGAGGCTTAGGATACCTAAAGGGATAGGAATAATGTGTTTTGGGATGATGACTTCCTTTTTATAAACCAAGGAATAAGGGGGAATTCCTAGGGCTACTTTCAGAGTCACTGTCATCTCACAATGCATTCAATAAAGCATTATGCCAATTTATTTGATGGTCAACTATAGTTTTCTTTAGAATAAAGATCATGTTTTTATTAGCTACACCATTAGTTAAAGGAAATAGTTATATGAGTATCATAACATAATTACCTTCTCTATAAAAAACTCGATTTAAATCAATGAAGAAAAATAAGTAGCATTATTGAAAACAACTGTTGATGGAATGCCAAACCTAGTGATGATATGGTGCTATAAGATGAAATGTTTGCTTCCTCATTTTTTCTAGTCACTAGCACAACTGTAGTCCATCATAATAATCCATGGTAATTGTCAAGATGTGATTATTTAACTTGGATGAGTTTGTATTGATTTCTCCAATGATGTCCAAGCCCCATTTCTCAAAAGGTTCCTTAATCATAATAGATTGTAGCAAGACAATAAGCTTATTTTCCTATCTAGCACACTTTTGATATATCTCATACTTATGGGGATATGGGTGTGTATCTCTGACATTGTTTTCTAATACTATTCATCTCTAAAAATCGTGTGTGTTTTTTTCACTAGTAAAGTGTCCCTTGGTTGGCCCATTTATGGTTTGTATGCACTTTATTGGTGCCATGTTTCTCAAGACATATAAGAAATAATTCATCATGTTTTTTTTGGAATGAGATTCCATTAATATGTTGGTACTAACATGACTTGAATCTCACTGCTCTATTTTGTTTTCAATTAAAATAGTTGGGAGTAGTGACACATTACAAGTATTTCATCAACTCATTGCACCAAAAGTTTGTGTTTTTAGGAACATACAGAATTTTCTAAGCATAGAGAGACATCTCATTTTCCTAGCCTTCTTTTGATGAATCATCTAGGTCCTTTTCTTATATTACTAGATTATATAGACCTTGGCCTTTTACTCTAGTGGTAGGTTTGAATTCTATATCATATTCAAGAAAGAATGTCATCCAATTTCTTTGTAGTTACCAAGTTCTTTCTATATGAACAATGATCTCATGGCTAAGTAGGATATTATTATCTTTGTGTGGTTATTCAAATGCAGAGCCGAAATTATTTGACACTTTTATAATAGTGAATCCTTTTTTTTTTAATTATTCAACTTCTTATCCTCTTGTAGACTAGTGCCCATGATGAAAATTGGGTGTTCGTTCCCTTGCTCATCTTTCTATGTGAGCATTGCTACAACATAGTGATTGAATGCAAACATATATAGTGAGAAATATTTGCTAAAGTTTAATCTATGTAAAACTGGGGAAACATTTTTGGTATTCTTAACATTTTGTAAAGCCTCCTTCTCAATAAGGCTCCATTTAAACTTGACATCATTCTTATCATTTTTTGAAAAGGTTTGATGATCTCAACAAAATTAACAACACACTTGCAAGTGAAACTTATCTTCTTGAAGAAGAACTACATGGAATTTTTTCTATTAGGCCCTGATGATTTGCATGATAGGATTAGTTTGTTTCAAATCCATTGAGGTCCCATCCTTTGATATAAATTTCCCTTTAGAATGGAGAAGATTGTCTTTCTTGTATTGAGAGAAATTCCATATTTCCAACATTTTTCAAACACATTTTTTTTAGTTATTTCAAGTGATCGTACATTTTCTTGGATTATATTATAACCTCACCAAGGTAATCCAAAACACTATGACTAATCATCCCTCTAAAGGTTACGTCCTTGCACATTGTAATGTAGCACCTACATTTATCAAACTAAAGGGAATCCTTCGGTAGGAATAGTCCCAAACTTTGTGTGAAGGCAAGTTTTCAATTAGTTAGACTTGATTAATAAAAATTGATTATAACTGGAAAACCCATCTAATAATGAAAAAATTTTAGCACCAAATATAGGTTGTAAAATTTGTTCCATTAAAGGAACAAGGTGTTTATGTTTATCAAATGTTTGATTTTGATTTCAAAAATCCATGCATGGTCTAATTTCCCTATTTGTCTTCCAAATAGGCACTAAATTTGTGACCCAAGTAGAAATATGGACCTCAAAGATGATCATTGCATGCAATAATTTCTTAGTTATTTATATATAGAGTTTCAAGGGTTGGAAGTACCTTATGTAATTTATGTTCGAAAATATCAACATCTTCTTTGAGTGGAACATGTATGATCTTCTTGTCATAAGTTTTTAGGAATTCATAATTCCAAGCAAAGATTTCCTTGTACTACTTGGAAACATTACCATTTTAATCCTCAGTTAGTTTATAATTTATTGTAATTCATTATGTTAATGATGTTGTATTTCCTATGTTGACATGAATATGTAGTTTTTGTGACAAGATGAACTACCTATTTGTCTTGCTTTCCTACCAGACTACTCATCTTATAGTGAATTAAATGGATTATTAATTTTCTTCAAGTGCTTTCTTGCATGTATTCATTGCTTAGGTTAGGGCTTTCTTTATTACAAGAATTCAGGACAAGCTCACTTCGAGCATTCTTTATTTTAGAAGCTATATGAATCTAGGAACACTGGTGAGACTACTTACAAATTGATTCCAAACACCAAAACTCTAGAGGTCGGAGTTGGTGATGGGACTTGCTTTCATATTGCTTGTATCCTCCTACACTACAACAGATATGTAAATTATTTGATTAATTAAATAATATACTAACACAAATGACTAGGAACACACAAACACTGATATAGGCTATGATACTATGAGTGGGAATGTGTGATAATCGATAAGGTGGTTGGGGGAATTTCCCTAACAAAGATTTCCATGAAATTCAAATTCAATGTTGACCCTTTTTCCTCTTTCACAAAAAATCATTCAATGTGAAAGGCCTAGTAGTCGGAACAATCACCCTCATAATTATGGAAATTGGGGTGGTAGCTAAATAGTTCCTTCATAAATTAATGGAGATATGAGGGAGTATACAGATCCTATATAATTCACAAGTGACTAAACACTACCTTAGGAAACATAGAGGATCATAAAGGTTTAGGTAGGAATGGACAAAAGAAGACTTACACAAGAGGATAGAGGATAAAATTCAGAGGAAAGGAATTCATGTGGAAAGAGAGAGTCTAAATGAGACCCATAAATGGAAAAATATATACAAGAACAATAGAGGGTGCAAAAGTGTTTTGAGAAGGTAATTCATGAGTAGAGTGCAACCATTCTTGATAGGTAGTTAGAACATTATATGTGTTCCCAAATATGTCAGAAAAATGACATTACTGAAATGGGTCAATGCTATAGCATTTTGGGAAACGAGAATTTGATTTTGTGCCCAAATACAACATGAAAAGTGGCATTCATTGCTTGGATAAGTGTTGTATCATTCTAGGCTTACCAATGCTCATTTTTACTTGATAAATATGTGTAAAAATGCCTCAGAACATAGCTGAGTTCAAGGGGTCATGATTTGATGTGTTTTGAGAAAGTATGAGAAGAAAGAGGTTATGAAACCAAGGAATATTTGGTAGTGATTGGGTTTCCTCATTTTATTTAAAAGCCAACTAAGATGCATGTAGAGATGGAAAATACCTTGGGACCAATAAAAAAGAAAGGTTCCTTGAATATTTTATGTATGAAAAGGAGAGTTGTCTTTAGGTAGCCAAATTCCCCAGTGCTAATAATTCCCCTTATGGTATCATATCCTTGCTCAAATGTGGATAGCTATAGAAATATGATGTGTAGTTGAACCTATGGGTGGGTGGAAAATGGATCATTCCTAGTTAGTTTAGAAACTCAACTTTTAGATAAATGACTCGTGCCTCATAACCCACATAAGACAATATCTATGATGGTTGTTTACTACTTCCATACTCATAGGAATGAAACATATTTGTTGTGATCAAATCTCTTGAATGAATAAGCTTTGAATTCCTTTGGGTATAGTTCTCTCATTAGGTTGCATGTGAATGTAATTATTGTACTTGAATATCATAAACAAGTAGACTTTGATTGTGATATCATGGAATGAGAAATTATTTTAGACACATAGGTAGCAAAGTCTATCTACATATGTTTTATAAATGATGCTCATTCACAAGTAAATGTAATTTCACTTTGAGAATTACATGGTAGATGATATTGAATACTATTGTATTTAAATGAATTTGCATGCTAATATGTTGGCTTCTAGAAGGAGAAATATCCTTTTCTATGATGATATTTTCATGGTGCCTTAAAGAGTGTGCCCCTATAGAGACATAAGCCTATCCCAAGTGAATTTGGCCTGATATACTTCATCAAACATCTATATGTTGTGTTGTGATGGGTTGTAGCACTGTATGCATACATTTGAATTCTTAGTTGTTATGTTATTGCACAAAGGAACTTAATAAGCACACATATGTTAGTTTTAGTAGCCAACAAACTTGGTCAAATTACCCTTCTAGATTGATTAAGGCCCATAGTAAACAAACTTAATGGGTTATTATATTTTAGGATTTGATGCCTCTAACCTTATTGGACATACTAATGAATGTGTGGAGTCACAGTATGGTAGGATTATTGCCCTTTTTTGGTTTATTTGTGATGCGTATGAAGCCAAATTGCATTGTTCTTCCTAGTGGTAGGATCACTGGTGCAACAAGAATAATGGTGTAGGACCTAGCTAAAATGTAGTTAAGTTCTTAGTATATGTTGATTAGGTGGATGACTTAGGTCAATTTTAAGACTACGTATTAAATAATGAAATTTCAAATCGTCCTTGGAAAGTGAGGGACTAAAGAAAGAGATTTGGTTTTGTATAAAAGGATTAAATAATCTCAACCTTCATAGAATATTTGAATATAGAACTTAATTATAATTAACTTTTGAAGGCTTGAACTTGCATGCTAGTTAGGGTTAGCAACCCATTGATTTAATCTCAAGCTTAATTTTGGACTATAGCCATTGTGAATAGCCCTGTTTGATTGAGGATGTTTGTTGGACAAGTGTGGATTAATTACTTCTCCTTAGCTTGATCTGTTAGCCACCAAAGATAATGAAACTCTATGATTTTTGCCTTTGTCATGCACTCCTTAGATAGATGAAGAGTTATAGAAAAGAAGAGAGAGACGAAGCCAGAGGAAGACCATTCATGTGGAAAGATAGGGTCTATAAGAGACCTACCAATGGAAAAATGTGTGAAAAAATGACACAATGCATGAGTGTCTATAGAAGATAATTTATGAGTAGAGTGGAACCATTTATGAGTGGAATGGTTGCTATAGTTTTTGGGAAATTAGAACTTGATTTGGTTGCCCAAATATGCTCAAAACAATGTCGTTCATGAAATCAATCGATGTTGTAACACTTGGGCAATGCGAACTTGATTTGATGTCTAAATACATCATGAAAATTGTTATTTATAGAATGGGTAAGTGTTGTATAATTTTGGGATTACTGAGACTGATTTGAACTTGCTAAACATGTGCAAAATAACTTCAAGACACAATTAAGATAAATAGGTCATGATTAAGGGATATTGGGATTACTATATTTTGATGTCCCTAACCTTACAAGAAAGGTTCATGGATGTGGTCATATTATGGTAGAGTTTTTTCCTTTTTTTAGTTAATCTTTAATGGGTATGAAGATAATAAATCGTGTAGTGGCTCCTAGTGAGAGGACCACTAGTGCAATAAGAATAATGGTTGTATGATCTAGCTAAGAAGTAGTTGTAAGGTTTGAGTATATGTTATTTTGTTGGATGGTTGAGGTCACTTTTGCAACTATATATAAACCAATGCATTATCACATCTTCCTCGGAAAGTGAGGGACTAAAGAAAGAACTTCAATTTTGTATAAAAGGATTAAGTGATCCTAGAATTCATAAAATAGTTGAAAATTGAACTTAATTATGAGTCACTTTTTAATGCTTGAATATGCATACTAGTCAGGAATTGGTAGCCAACAACATGAATATTAGGCTTCATTTTGGACTGTAGACATTATGGATAACCCAGTTTGACTAGGGAGGTATGCTAAACAAATCTGTATCAATTATGTATCCTTACCTTTGTAAAATTCCCAACCTTCTAAGTCATTTTATGGAGGTGAGATTATAAAATTTATTTATTTTAATTACATTGGAACTCCTTTTTGAGATCACCATCATATTATTCTCATCAAGATCTTTCCAGTGACATAAATTTCATAAAAATCCAAGGTTTGTATGTAAATTTTTTCCCTTTTGAATATTTTTCCTTCCAAGTGCCATGCCATCACCCAAGCCATTACGACATATCAGACACATGGAAATACTTATTCCCATGTGTCCCCACCATACAATAACATGTTGGATTTACATCGCTAACACATGGCAATCCCTTCCTATGTGTCTTTATCGCTTAGGGACACATCCTCATTAGACACATCAACATCCATCCCTTTGGATCTAGATCCAAGATTTTCCCTTAACACTTGTTATAAGAATTTCTAAATCTCCTACCTTCCAGATACATTTGGAGACTCCAAACATCTAGATCTATCATAATCAAATATTTTCAACACATCAGATGCCTGTGGGTCTAGGAATTCATTCTTTTGGCTATAATCAATAAGCTTACCTTTTGGATAGCCAGCTCTAATATTTTTAAAAATACTCATTCAACTAGAATTTTTGGATTTCTAGATCTCCACTAGCCATAAATCCCATGTTTAACATCACCTCTATGAGGTTGTCACGTAGCCTCCACCTTAGTGCTAAAGAACCACTAGTCCATGTCTCCTCACCACAAATGCTTGCCATGTCAGTGACATGTCAACATGTCATGTCACCAAAAAATAGCATACATGCCACATCACCTAGTCATGTTAGCTTAGAGTTCACACATAGAGTCCATGTGTCCTCCTCATGACCTACTAACTCGACATCCATCATTCAATATTTTCCAAAAATCTGGCTTTGTATTTTTTCTGGGTCATCGAATCCCTAGAAATTTAGACATTAGACTTCCCTAATGTAGAATTCCATCGCCAAGATTCCAATATATAACCCATTTGGAATCTAAGTTTTTATTAAAAATTGATTTACAAATCCTTCTAGATTCTCAGATATTTGGATCTTGATAGACTCCGGAACTCAATCTATATTGCTTGACAAATATACTAGCTATTGTCTACCACTCTTGAAAGAATTCCATACCTCGTCCTTTGCTTCATTTCATGAATTCATAGATCTGTTGAGAAAATAATAAATGTAGTCCATGTGGTTAGGGCTATTCAGTTGATGGATGATAGTTGATAGAGATTTCTCTCCTTTTTGATGATTTTTTGACCAGGAACTAGGAATCCTTAGATAACCAACCATTGGCCCATTAGAAATTCACACTACTAATAAAAAATAATAGCTCCACTCATGATAATATCCTAATTCAATTAATGGGTGTAAATTGATGGGAACATCTCTATTATCTATTTCTATTTATTGACAAACATTCTAATCGAAAACTGACGAGAAACCCCTCCTATGACTATGAATTCATTACAATAATAGGCTGGTCTAGTTAGATATATCAATGGGTCATTGGGGCTCTAGGCAATGGGGAGTTATAAAGATAGTCCCGATAAAAAAATATCGATCTGGTTACCCCTTTGCGCTTAAGCCATTTCATAGATAGCAGATGTTCATGACCCCTTATTGACCCATATGACTAGGGTATAAGGGTAAAAACCATAAATCCCCAAAATTTTAAATCAAATCAGAGCTAAATACATCAATTCTTGAATTTCAAAACTTCTACTAAGATTTCTAAGTGTTAGAATAATAATTACACTATTGTTGGGGGGGGGGGGGGGAGATCAGTGTAATGGCCAGTTTTAATCAAATTAAACAATTTTGTAGTCAATTAAGACCATAAACATAATCATGCATGACTAAATATCATCATCATATCAACAACTGAAAATGTCATATGTATGTGGAAACCCTTGTGGGAGAAAACCACAAATATTTCTATCTTCTTTAGTCTTTGATTACATTAGTTTGCATTCACCAACCTACTGGAGTTACCAACCCCCAAAGGGTTCAAAAAATATCACCTCTTAGGGAAAACTAAAAATTTTGGCGAGCCCTGTTGAGAATGCAACAAGATGATGGAGCTTAGTGGAAAGAAGTCACCTTCACTAAGTGGGCTCGCAGGCTATTTTTGGCGCAAAGTCTATTTTTAGACTATGTCTATTTTTAGACATATGGATCATGGTCTATGAGTTGTAGGATGCTATTTGTGGATGATTGGTCATGTTGGTAAAAATATATGGACTTATATTTTTAGACATATGGGCGGTTTCTATTTTTAGACTGCCAGGCTAAAAATAGAACAATCGAATATTATTGTCTTGTAATAATATTTGGGTTATAAACATTATCTTATCCTCTTGGAGCACTTCAGTTTGAGCTACAAATGTGGCACATGCATCCGTCAGAAGGAAATACGCTTTCCTTGTGGGTCAATTGAGCTATTTCATGCAGGACTTCAGTTAGAACCCATGTGGTTGAGTTTGGTGGAGTTGATTGTGGAGTTGATGGAGTTGTGTTCAGTTTGACTTGGTTGAACTAGTTGTATTTTAGTCTAACTAAAGAATACACTAGTGATGATTTATGTGAATCGAATGTTAATTAATTCACTAATTATTAACTCATAAAGCAACTGAAGAATATCAGTTAACTCAGTGCATGTACAGTTTAGTGGAGACAAGTGTTAGAGGTTGAGATTGCTATCAGTTGTGACTATAGTTGTGCATGAGATTTGCACATGCATGGATGGAGATTGCCCATGAGGCTTGCATAGTATAACCAAAGGAATTCGATTTCACAGAGTGATTGATTCTCTTGCAGGATTGCACAGTGGAGGCAGGCAAAGCAGTGGAGGAGATTTGAGCTGTGATTGATCAAATCTGAGCTAGTTTTGTGTGTAACAAGTGGAGATAGTACTGAGTACTTGTGAGGAGTATTGTAATATGTATTGTTACATGTTCTCTATCATTATAATATATAGATAGTGTGGGGTTTTCAGATGTCTGCTTTCCCCGTGTTACATACTGTGTTAATGTGCGCATGCAATTGATGTTTCATTGTTTTTAATGCTGCTAAATTGATGATCAACATAGAGGAGGTTATGTATTGTGCATGTATTCCACAATAGTGTATAATCGGGATAATCTCTGTGAATAAGTACTTAATTATTCAAAATTTCTACATGGTATCAGAGCAGTTGATCATCAGATCTATTATTCAGAAAGTGTTTACATTCTATTTCTTCAGGCAGAGTCTGTAATCGGGCCAGGTAGCCTCTGGATTCATCCTTCCTTTGGAAGGTGAGATATCCAGTAAAAGCCCATACAATCAATCTCTGTATGAGAAATACTTTGTTCTCACGAATTCTAGATCAGAGGCGGTTGAGTTTTGAGCTGGTGGAATTCGAATTTGCAGCAGTGTTTTCTTGGTATCAACGTGGCAATGTCTTTCAACGGATTGCGATTGGAGTATGCTCTTGAGGGCAGCTCAAACTATATTGCATGGAAGGATAGGATGGAGGCGGTGTTAGATGATAATGGGCTGAAGGAGTTCATAGAGGCTGATGTCCCAAAGCCTACTGATACTGTGCAAGTTGATGCTTGGCAAAAGAAGACAGCAAAGTGTTGAAGGATTCTGTTGGAGGGCGTGAAGGATCACATTGTGTCTAGCCTGCATGGAAAGGCTTCTCCATACTTTATGTGGAAAGTGTTGACAGATCTATTCCAAATCAAGAGCGATCAGAGGAAGCTGGCACTCAAGGATAAACTCAGAAACATGAAATGCGAGATGGGAGACAGTATGCCCAAGTATCTCATGAAGTTCACTCAGTGCAGGGATGAGCTGGGAAGTGTGGGGGTGACTGTCGATGATGAGGACTTGGTGAGCTTGTATCTCCTTGGTCTTCTGAAGAGTTGGCATTCCTATCAAGACTCTGTCAATGGTCGGGAGAAATTGCCAGGATGGGAGAGAATTTGGTCAGATCTTGTGCAGGAGGAGATCAGGCGGAATACCAGGGACAGATCTTCATCAAAGGGACCTGATGAAGAAAATTGCGCTTTGGCTGCCAAAGCAAAGAAGGGGAAGAACAAGAAAGCTTCTCATTCCAATGCGAAAGGCAATAAGCAGGACATGTCCAAGGTGAAGTGCTTTCACTATCACCAGCACGGACACTATGCCAATAATTGTTTGCAGAAGAAGAAGAACAAGCAAGCTTAGAGAGAATTTTTCGGCGAAAATCACAAAGAAAAATCATTTGTCGACGCGTTTCGAACCAACCAGTGTGGTTCATCGTCAGGACAAGTTGAAGAATAGATCTAGCTTATCATGTTTAAATAGCTAGAGCAGAGACACCAACGGTTACCTGGGCAAGAGGTTGACTCAAGGAGCAAGGTCAAATCAGGTTAAGTAAGGTAAAAAATAAATAATTAAATAACTAAATAGAAATAGAAATAAATGAAAATATATAACATTTTAAATAAAAATATAAATTTAGTTACATTAGGGGTAAGAACAATAATAATAATTACCTAATTAATATATAAATAATAATAAACCCCGTATTTCCTAATTAAATTAATAAATATAATAATAGAAATAAATAAAATATATAAAAATATAAATTTAGTTATATCGGGAGACTCAATATAAATTTTGCATCACTCCCGATATAACTAAATTTATATTTTTATATATAAAAATTTTATAGATTTTATTTATTTCTATTATTATATTTATTAATTTAATTAGGAAATAAGGGGTTTATTATTATTTATATATTAATTAGGTAATTATTATTATTGTTCTTACCCCTAATGTAACTAAATTTATATTTTTATTTAAAATGTTATATATTTTCATTTATTTCTATTTCTATTTAGTTATTTAATTATTTATTTTTTACCTTACTTAACCTGATTTGACCTTGCTCCTTGAGTCAACCTCTTGCCCAGGTAACCGTTGGTGTCTCTGCTCTAGCTATTTAAACATGATAAGCTAGATCTGTTCTTCAACTTGTCCTGACGATGAACCACACTGGTTGGTTCGAAACGCGTCGACAAATGATTTTTCTTTGTGATTTTCGCCGAAAAATTCTCTCTAAATTGATATGGATCATAGAAGCCTGAACTCTATTAACAAGCAAGCTGCTGGATCTGCAGTAGGAGAGGCTCTAGCCTCACAGTTTGAGCTTTATTTTTCATTGATCGCATGCTTGGTTTCAAGTGTGATGGGATCGGTGTGGTTCTTGGACAGTGGTGCGTCTTTTCACATGACAGGAGATCGATATTTGTTTTCTGATCTGGAGGAGAAAGATCTTGGAGTGCACATCGAGATGGGCGATGATGGTAGATACAGTGCGACCGGTATCGGTACCATTTCCTTTGAGAGGGGGTCTGGTAAACCCTTCGTATTGAAGGAAGTGATGCATGTTCCAAGATTGAAGAAGAATCTTATCTCTGTGGTGATGTTAGAAGACAAGGGATATGATGTTGTTTTCAGCGAGGGAAAGGCTTTCCTGCGCATTAAGACAACTGGAGAAACCCGGAAGATAGGAGTTCAAGTGAGGAACCTTTATCAGTTGCATGTAGATGGCTGCGCAGCAATGGCATGCAACGCAGAAGGATTGGTGAGCCGAGATGATGGCGAGCTGTGGCACAGGAGATTGGGTCACCTTCACCATGGAGCCTTGAAGATACTGCAGCAGATAACTACAGGGCTTCCTAAAGGCACTCTTGTGTAGTCAGATCAGTGCAAGGGGTGTACTTTGGGAAAGTTTGTGAAAGCCACCTTTCACGAGAAGGATAGTCGTGCCATGACGATCCTTGAGAGAATTCACACAGACGTGTGTGGACCTTTCTCAGTAGCTTCGACAGCAAAACATAGGTATTATGTGATCTTTGTTGATGATTTCTCTCAAAAGTGCTGGATCTTCTTCATGCAGAAGAGGAGCGAGACATACTCAAAGTTATATGAGTTCAAAGAACTGGTCGAGAAGGAGTCGGGGAAGAAGGTGAAGGCTCTTAGGAGCAAAAATGGTGGTGAATACATCTCTGGCGAGTTCAAGGACTTTTGCAGTGCAGAAGGGATTCAAAGAGAGCTCATAGCTCCCCATAACCCACAGCAGAACGGGGTTGCTGAGCAGAAGAACAGAATGATCATGGGTGCTGCATGGGCGATGTTGCATGATCAGGGCCTACCCCTTCACTTGTGGGCGGAAGCATGCAATACTACAGTATATGTGCAGAACTGTTGTCCTCACAGGATACTTGGCATGAGTACACCCGAGGAGGCTTATTCTGGTAAGAAGCCTGATCTTTCTCATTTGAGGATTTTTGGTGCTAACATTTACATGCATGTGATGAAGAATGCCAGGAAGAAGTTGGAGCCAACCGCAGAGGTTGGGATATTTGTGGGGTACACTGATACACCCTACAACTATCGTGTGTATTTGCCAGACAGTGGCAAGACTGTTGTGCGACGGGATATAAAATTTCAGGAGGAGAAAGCCATGAAGTGTTCGCTTGAGAGGGAGCTACACTTGCATGCAGATGAGGAGCTATTAGTTCCTAAGGATGAGCTTCAGGACGTGGATCAGCCACAGGACAAAGTTCATGGAGTGGAAGAGACCACTCATGCAGCACCAACCATCAGAGGGCGAAATCTCTTGACAGAAGCTGAGCGACTTGCTCAAGATGCAGAGAAGGTTGTAGGACCACCTATAGCTCAACGCAGGCAGAGACAGTCACCTGATCGATACACTGGATACATGGCTCTTGTGAGCAAATGTATTGTGACTAAGCCATCCTCTTCCGAGGAAGATGTGGAGGATCCCGCATGGGTAGATGCCATGGTGGAAGAGTATGATTCGATTGTCAGAAACAGTGCATGGGAGATTGTCCCAAGACCGGAAGAGAAATCAGTGGTGGGTTCGAGATGGATCTACAAAGTTAAGCAGGCAGCTGACGGGAGTGTGGAGAAGTACAAGGCAAGATTTGTTGGCCAAGGCTTTTCACAGATAGAGGGGATCGATTATGAGGAGACCTTTGCAATTTTCGCAAGGTATTCTTCCATACGGACGATTCTTGCTCTCTCAGTGCAGATGGGGTGGCAAATTCATCAGATGGATGTGAAGACTACGTTCCTCAATGGAGTCATTGAGGAGGAGGTGTACATAGAATAGCCTGAAGGTTTTGAGATCTTCAGCAGCGAGTCGCATGTGTGAAGGCTTAAGAGAGCGCTGTATGGGTTGAAACAAGCACCACGTGCTTGGTACACACGGATAGACAGTTATTTCACCGGACTTGGATTCTCCAAGAGTGAGGCGGATCCTAACCTATACCAGATTGTGGTGGAGGGTAAGTTGCTTATCATTGTACTTTATGTAGATGATTTTATTCTAACAGGTGATGAGCTGTTGATACTTTCATGCAAGGATGATCTTGCTAAGGAGTCTGAGATGAAGGACTTGGGCCTCCTTCATTATTTCCTGGAATTGGAAATTTGGCAGCGCAGTGATGGACTATTTGTTTCTCAGGGTAAGTATGCTCGGGAGATATTGGAGAAATTCAACATGCATGGCTGCAAGCCTGTTGATACTCCTCTTCTTGGAGGTTGGAGGAAGGAGGATGCCACTTCAGCAGAAGAAGTGGATGCCACTGTTTATCGACAGTTGGTGGGGTCGCTTATGTATCTGGTCAATACACAACCCGATATATGCTATGTTGTTAACCAGCTTTCACAAGCTATGGTTAAGCCAACCAAGCTCTTATGGAAGGCAGGCAAGCATGTATTGCGTTATTTGAGAGGCACATCGGGATATGGATTGTGGTACAGACAGGAGGATGAGGTGAAGCTATGTGGCTTCATGGATGTAGATTGGGCAGGGAGCCCAACGGACAAAAAGAGCACATCTGGAGGGGTCTTCAGTGTTGGGTCGACAGCAGTTTCTTGGTACAGCAGGAAGCAGAGATCCGTGGCACTTAGTTCAGTAGAGGCCGAGTATATGGCAACAAATTTGGCTGCATGCGAGGCTATATGGATGAGGAAGATTCTGGTGGGGTTGTTCAGTTCTTACTTGGAGCCTACTGTGATTTACTGTGATAACCAGAGTTGCATTAAACTCTTGGCTAATCTGGTATTTCATGATAGATCTAAGCACATTGACATCAGGTACCAACATATCAGAGATTGTGTGCAGTGGAGAATCATGTTACTTTCATACATTCCAACGGAGGATCAGGATGCTGATATCTTAACGAAGGCGCTCACCAGGAGCAAGTTCAAAAACCACCGAGGCAGGATAGGGGTTGCTAATAATCCATATCTTGTTGAGAGGGAGTGTTGAGAATGCAACAAGATGATGGAGCTTAGTGGAAAGAAGTCGCCTTCACTAAGTGGGCCCGCAGGCTATTTTTGGCGCAAAGTCTATTTTTAGACATATGGATCATGGTCTATGAGTTGCAGGATGCTATTTGTGGATGATTGGTCATGTTGGTAAAAATAGATGGACTTCTATTTTTAGACATATGGGTGGTTTCTATTTTTAGACTGCCAGGCTAAAAATAGAACAGTCGAATATTATTGTCTCATAATAATATTTGGACTATAAACATTATCTTATCCTCTTGGAGCACTTTAGTTTGAGCTACAAATGTGGCACATACAGCTATCAGAGGGAAATACTCTTTCCTTGTGGGTCAGTAGAGCTATTGCATGCAGGACTTCAGTTAGAACCCATGTGGTTGAGTTTGGTGGAGTTGATTGTGGAGTTGATGGAGTTGTGTTAAGTTTGACTTGGTTGAACTAGTTGTATTTTAGTCTAACTAAAGAATCCACTAGTGATGAGTTATGTGAATTAAATGTTAATTAATTCACTAATTATTAACTCATAAAGCAACTGAAGAATACATCGGTTAACTCAGTTCATGTACAGTTCAGTGGAGACAGGTGTTAGAGGTTGAGATTGCTATCAGTTGTGACTATAGTTGTGCATGAGATTTGCACATGCATGGATGGAGATTGCCCATGAGGCTTGCACAATATAACCAAAGGAATTCGATTTCACAGAGTGATTGATTCTCTTGTAGGATTGCGTAGTGGAGGCAGGCAAAGCAGTGGAGGAGATTTGAGCCGTGATTGATCAGATCTGAGCTAGTTTTGTGTGTAATAGGTGGAGATAGTACTGAGTACTTGTGAGGAGTATTGTACTATGTATTGTTACATTTTCTCTATCATTATAATATACAGATAGTGTGGGGTTTTCAGCTATATGCTTTCCTCGGGTTACATACTGTGTTAATGTGCGCATGCGATTGATGTTTGATTGTTTTTAATGCTGCTAAATTGATGATCAACGTAGAGGAGGTTATGTATTGTGCATGTATTCCACAATAGTGTATAATTGAGATAATCTTTGTGAATAAGTACTTAATTATTCAAAATTTCTACAAGCCCTACCAAACTAGAACTCATGACCTCCCATGGATTGACAAAACTCAATGCCAACTATTTTTTTGTGCTTCTTGTTCAAGCCATCCAAACAAAACTCTTTTAACTAGGGTCAAAATTAACCATTGAAACCTCATAATGAAGATCCATGTCAGCTCATACGACACCAATCAAACCTTACAAAGAAGAGACAACGCTAATCAATGGAGAGAAACATCAACCCACACTGCAATGTGGGCCTATGTCAAACTGCATGGTGCCAATCAAACCACATAATGGAGGGAAAAGTCAAGCACCAATCGAACTACATAATGGAGAGCCACATCAAACTACATTGCAATGAATGGTCCATGTAAAACCACATTAAACAATCAAACCACACAAGGAGAGCCGAATCGCACATGGCACCAATCAAAATCACACAACAAAGAGCCAGGTCAATCCAACTATGCCAATCATACTATACGATGTCAATCTAGGTCATTCCATATTGCCAATCAAACCTTCACAATGGAGAGTCATGTCAAACTAGATTGCATCAATCAAATCTTGCAACAAAGATCCATGTCAAGCCACACTACCGATCAAACCTTTGTGATGGAGAGCCACATCAAACTAGACTGTGCCAATCAAATCTTGTGATGGAGATCCATGTCAAGTCATGCTATCAATCAAAATCTTGAGATGGAGAATCATGTCAAACCATACAACCAATAAAAAAATTGCACCAATTAACCTTGTGCTAATCAAACCTTCCCTTGTTAGAGCCAAACCACAACCATGCCAATCAAACCTTTATAATGGAAAGCCATATCAAATCATAGAAAATGGTCTCAACTTGATGACATCCAAGTGATCAAGATTACATTGCCTCATCCAAACCATGAAGGCATACCCTCTGCTTATTTTGCAACACTGCTTTAAACACTTATAACTTCATGGCATAAGACCATGTATTTATACTTATGTGGGGCTGATTTTTGATAGGGGTTGACCTCTAGAACCTTTATGTGACAACACTATGTGACCTAGTCCTAGGGGTCCATAGTCAACCTTACGCTGACATCATCATGATGTCACAAATTCCACATGGAATTTTCTGAATGGTGCCATGTATCACTCAAATTTGGCCCTATTGGCCAACCAAATTTCTAGTTCAGCATGCCATGTGGCATCTTTTCATCCTACACCATCATTTACATACTTCCATGTTATCATGTTATGTGTACATCCATGTCATCATCCTTGATCCAATCTTGTGCTACCACATGTCACTATGTTGCCACTTGTCCAATCCAGTCCCACCACCTGTGCATCCACGTCAGTGGGCCATGCCACCGATCATTGCATTGTGGGGTCCACTTTTCATCCAAATAAAAGGTACACCTAAAACCTGCTTCATGTCATGTTTTCATGTGTCTAACGTGGTAGATATCGAATGACATAGGGAGGGGGCATAAAATCTGTTAAGCCTTGCACAAGTTAGTGCTCCATCCATCGTTCATGAAATCTATAATAGCTAGATCTTCTTGAGATGCATGAAGTTTAATCCCATTAACTAGTGCACAAATCCAAGTGCCATCTACCATCGATTTTTCACAAAGACATGGATCTGATATGAAGATGCACGATTGTTAACAAATTTGGTCCTTTAAATAACAAATTTGGTGTTTTTCCCCTTTTTTCCACTGTCACCTTCAAATTAAATTATCCTCTCATCTCAGAGGAGTTTGACCAAGTGTAATATATCATTAGAAATGTCTCAAAGAGGACTATTCAACCATATAATCTAGAGATTCATTTTAACATCATAATTTCAACAAAAACTTAATAATCTTCAAGCCACTTTGCCATTATTGATGTGATCTTTCAAAGCATTTAACTATCATGATAACATTATTCTCAAAATCTCCTTCCTTTGAAATACCCTTTGACATAATGACACTAGTTGTCAATAATGACAACATTATGTCCAAGGATCTCCCCCTTTGTTATTGATGGAAACACCACCAAACATTGATGGTCATTGATGGAAATAGACTAAACTCTCCTTGTCAAGCTGGTGGTCCTAACATAATATGTTTTCTTCTTTCTCTATTTAATGGTTTGAAATCCCCCTATCGACCTACTTCTATTATCTTCTTTCTACTTCTTCTTAATGAAATGAACCCCCCATCACTTGTCATGCTGCTAGTCTAATGTCTACTTTCTCTTCTCAATGAATTGAACTCCCCTTATTAAGCCACTTCCTCTTTCAATGTATACTTTCTCTCCCCGTTTTACATTAATGGAACAAGGATCCACTGAAGATGATTATTCATCTAGAAACTTCTCAATGCTACACAACCATTCTTGTATCTTCCTACAGACTTGCTCCTTTTATGAACGGACTCTCCCCCTGTGAGTAAACTCTCTTCCTATGAAATATTTATTTTATGTACATAATCCTCTTGGCAGAAGGATAGAGGGTATCCCTATACTCTTTAGACGAGATCAGTATTCCATTTATTCCTATGAGGAAAAAATTACTTCCATCTTTATGAGATTGATCCAATGCAAATGCCCCAATATCTATTCTATTACACAACTGGACTGCTCAACTTCTCTTTTTTATAATTTATTTTTCATAGTGAATGCTTCATTTCATGTGGCCATACTCCCCTTGCAAATTTTAAATATGTAATATAACTTTCCTAGCCTACTCAATTTATCTTCTTGATTGTTTCTCTCCCTTTGCATGGTTTCCCTTATTTCTTCAAATCAACATCTATCCCGTGTATTCTTTCTTCTTCAAATTTCATTCCAATCATCTATATTCTTGAAGAATTTTTCACTAATGGATTAGATCTGAGTCATCATATCTATCCTTAATGCTTCCTAATTTATTCTCCATGCCTTGGTGTTTATTATTGGTTAGCAAAGAGGCATTCTTCCTTGAACCATCCCAATTTGATCTTGTAATCACAGGTTATATGTCCTTTATTATGGCACTTGTAACATTCTGTATTGGGCCTGAACATTGGTGAGAATGACCCATATGACCTGCTGCTATAAATTACGATTCTATTGCTCACATATTTTTTCTTGGAAGTCTAATAATATCTTCTATATCTGATATAATCATTCATAGCACAGGTTTTGCAATTCCTTGATTTATGTCCAAATCTTGTACATGAAAAACAATGACAAAACCATATTTTGATACCTAGTTGAATGAATTTGTCTTGATGAAGCATTTCTTCTTAAGTTTTTTGTTGGAAGAGATGCATCTATTTGATGATATTTTACTTCTATTCCACTGTTGCTTGTAGATCCATGGAGAGTATTTTCTGTCATAGTTGTCCTTATACCTCCATCTTGGTTTCTTTCCTTACTTGGGCTAGTTTTATTTTGCTAATTCCTAGTGTCTTTTTGAGTGTCATCTAAGATGCTGAAGTGTACATGCTTAGGCTGAGCCTTGACTTGATTGGAGTCTTCAATTATGTTTCTATTGGTCCGATCCAATGAATGTATGCACATAGCTCTTAAACTTTTCTCCATTTGGTTTCCTTGAGGGAGCTTCATCTTTGGATGTTTCACGATATTCCTGGTAACTAAGACCTGTTTTGATGAGGAGGATATTTGTAGGTTGAGGATGTGATCTATGACAAATAAACTTTAATAATATTTAAGTTTCGATTGAGATTATCTAATTCTCCTCTCAAAACCATAATTTCTTCTTCCATTTTTTTTACAAAGTTCTGATTCTTTTTGGTTTAGATGCTGTGATATAATCTCCTTTATTCTCTTAGTTTCTTTTAGTTTAATTTTGAGAGAGACAATATGTTATGAAACCAGCTCACCAAAAGATAGAAAGGATAGATAAATGCCTTAGAATTTAGCCTCTTCAAGGGCGCAACCTCCCTTACATTACACAAATGAACAATTCTTGGATGATACAAATGACAATACCTCCTTTATATATATAGGAGTCTAAGGGGTCATAATATAATCAGAGCCGACATAACAATAATAATGTAAGGGCACAATAATAACAATAGTGGGCTTCTATGGGGCACAATAATAACAATATGGGGACTACATCGGCACAATAATATAATAAGGGGGTTGTACTAATAACAATAACGGGTTACACTAGTAGTATAGGGACCTAACATGCCCCTCTCCTTCAAAAAGTGTTGTCCTCAATGCTTGAGTAGTTCTTGATGCTTCTGTATAAATTCTTGTCCTCTCATGTGGAATATTCAGTGGGTAAGTCCTTCCAATTGATGAGATACTATGAAATTGATCTATTTCGTAGCTGTCAATTTCTTGGTTTTGTGACTGCTTCAGGCTCCAATATGATTTGCCCTTCCTTCTCAAGTTCTTGCAATACTATTTGAATTAGGATCTTCAACAACTTTTGAATGACTTCCCACTCCTTTGGGCATATGGATATCTGTAAGGCCTAATGTTTGGAGGAACACTTCTTGGAATCAAATGAATAGCATGATCATGATCACGAATAGGTGGGAGGCCTTTGGGAGTCTCAAGTACCTTGGAGTGATTGTCAAAAACATTTTGGAGATCTGGAGAAATACATGATTTCGATTTGGGATCCTCTAGTGAACATAATTGTGCAATTACGCCCCGTTGTTCTTTATTTAGAAGATTTGTCATACTGTTAGAGTTGATTATCTTTCTTGGTTTCCCTTCCATACCCCTCAATTCAACTTCCTTTCCTTCCCAAAAAAATTTCAAGAAAATTTCTTGAAAATTAAAAGCTATTGTACCCAAAGATTGTAGCCATTGGACTCCTAGTAAAACATCAGCACCACCCATTGGAATGGAAAGCATTGGGCTATTCAATACATATTCTACCATGTATATCTTGATATTATGGCACTTTCCAGAGCAATTTATGGTTCCATCCACTTGCAACCATCAATTGACACTCTGGTGCTAGATATAGGAAGTAATTCAGTTCCTTGGCTATCTTACAATGAATAAAATTATGGGTACTACCCAAATCAATCAACACTATTACCTTTTTCTTCTTGATATGTCCTTATATCTTGATAGTTTGAGGAGTGGCAATTTCTTCCAATGTATTACAAGATATGGTCGGATTCATTTCTTGATGCTCGATGTGATCTTTCAATTCTTGAACATTTTTCTTCTTGATATGTCCTTCTATATTGATTGTTTGAGGAGTGGTTATTCCAGTCAATGCATTACAAGATATGGTCAGATTCATTTCTTCTTTCTTGATGTGATCTTTCACTTCTTGAACCTTTTTCTTCTTGACATGTCCTTTTATCTTGAGAGTTTGAGGAGTGGTAATTCTTTCCAATGCTTTACAAGATATGGTCGGATTCATTTATTCTTTCTCTCGAGTGGGTTCCTGGTGTATATCCTTTTCTTTTGATGTTTCTTGATCCTTTTCTTCCTCATCTTCATAATCTATGTAAAATAATTTCTTCTCAGCACACTTATGACCTTTACTGTATTTGCTATCACAATTGTAACAAAGCCCTTTTTCTCTTTTTTCTTCCAATTGTTGTGGTGTAAACCTTGTAGGTTGTGGAAGGCTAAGAGAAAAAACACTTCCATAATTATAGTCATGAGTAGTGGGATTCCTTGTTTCCATAATTTCGCTTTTAATTTTTCTTGCCAACCTGAATGCCTTCTCTAATGAATCAGGTTCCCAAAGACGAACTTCGTGTTGAATGTTATCCTTTAAAGTCCCTTTGAAGACATCAACCATTTTATTCTCTGGAATATCATTTACCCTTATCTTCAATTTTTGGAATTCCTCAATGTGCTCTGCCATTGAACCCTTTTGCTTGAGATTTATCAATTGGCTAAAGAAGGTGTTTCTCTTTATATCCTCATAATGTGTTATCATTTCCTCCCTGAAAATTGACCACGCGACAAGTGGTTTACGAGAACAAAGGCCTTTATACCATAAAAATTAATTCGGTTCTAAATAATTAGATGCAATACATACCATTTGTAATAGTGTTACACCATGTAGATCAAAATATTTCTCCATCTGTAGTATCTAATTTACCAGATCCTTGCCATCAAAATTCCTCATATCGCCTTTTCTTGATTTTAGGAGCTTGATCTTGAAACGACTGTAACTCAGTAATTTCAGATCTCCAAGTTCTAGAAGTGCATACTATTGTAGCCCTCTGAGTCCTCTTTCTAACCCCACAAGTCTAATAAGAATTTGATTCTCCAAGAGAGAGTTATGCCCAATCTCCTAAGCTGACCTGATTATATAATGTTTCAATACAGCGAACTTGTACGATGTGCCACGTGTCACTTTTTTGACCTTCGGATCTTCAAAATATACACAGAAAACTACAGTCTATTCTCTTTCTGTAACTTCTTATGAAATTTCAATTTGTTGCTCAGAGAGAAAGTTATGACTAGTTTCCCAAGGTCACTTGTTTAGAATGTAATTCGGTAGTCTACAAAAACCCTAACTTCCTTAGATTATATCTCCGAAAATATAGAGAGAAAAGATCTGATATTGGGATCCAAGCTTCATCAAGATTTCGAATCAAATGGGTTTTAATTTCAGAGTTTGAACCATTGTAGAAAAAATATTATAGTGAATATTCCACAATGACCTGTTTGAGATGAAATTCTGGAGCTTTCAAAAACCCCAACTTCATCAGATCATAGATTCGAAAATATAGCGAGAAAATATCTGAAATTCAGACCTGAAGTTTAGAATGATTTCAGCTCAAATGGGTTTTTGTTGTAGCTTCTGAGACATTGCAGAAAAAAAATTATAGCGAAAATGCCACGATGACCTATTTGGAGCAGCAAAACCCTAGAATCCAAAGCTCTGATACCAAATGTTATGAAACCATCTCACAAAAAGATAGAAAAGATAGATCAACACTTTAGAAATAAGCCTCTTCAAAGTGGAAACCTACTTTACATTACACAAATGAACAATTCTTAGATGATACAAATGACAAGACCTCCTTTCTATATATAGGAGTATAAGGGTTCATAATATAATCAGAGTCGACATAAAAATAATAATGTAAGGGCACAATAATAACAATAGTGGGCTTCTATGGGGCACAATAATAACAATATGGGGACTACATGGGCACAACAATATAATAAGGGGGTTGTATTAATAACAATAAGGGGTTTCACTAGTAGTATAAGGACCTAACACAATAGAGTCTGCATGATGATCTTTAACTTCATATTCTTGTAATTGTAGTTCTAGTTGATCTACCTTCTTTCTTAGTGATATTATTTCTTCCAAGGAACTTATGAGTTCTCCTTCAAAGTCTACTTCTACTTCAATCTCTTCTTCAACTATGAATAATATCTATCCTCTTTCATCATCATACATGCTTCCATTGATTTCATATTCATTGTCTTCTTTGGAGTACAAGCTTTTGTTTTTGGCATTTACTTTTATTTTATAATCATTAGATTTGAATTTTACGTCATCATCACTATCATCCATTTTTACATAAGGAAATTTAGAAGCATATTTTCCTTTTCCTCCACATTCAAAACATTTAAATGGAACCTTAACTTTGAAATTTCTAGTTCCCTTCTTTAAATTTCTAACAAATTTGGCTTCTTTTTCATCTGATTCGTGATTGGAGTCTCTTGAGATTTGTGATTTATTCCTTCCCTGGCTTCTTTAAATGTGACTTCTCTAGATCCTTTCCTATCTTTCTTTGTCCTTAGTTCATATGTAGTAAGAGTTCCATGAGCAGTATGCATACTTTATTTTTTTCATGTCAGATAACTCTTCAATGGTTGATACATTATGATTGAACCTTGAGGGAATTGATATCAATATTTTACAAACAATATCATCTTCCAATGTAATTTTCAAATTTAATCAACTTAGTTTTTTTTGAAATCAATTAAGACTATAAACATAATCATGCATGACTAAAGATCATCATCACATCAACACATTAAAACATCATATATACATGGAAAATCTTGTGGGATAAAATAGAAAATATTTTTGTCTTCTTTATTCTTTGATTACATTAGTTTGTAGACACCAACCCCCAAAATAAATTTGCAGGAACCAACCTGCTGGAGGCACCAACCCAAAAAGGTGTGAAAGCACCAATTTTTTATAGGCTACAACTTGTTTGAGGCACCAACCTACTAAATAAGGTGGACCACTTTTCAAAATATTTCAAACTAGATCCACAATATGAATACACAGTCAATTCAACATTTTATTCAATCATTAATATGCAACATCTTCTTCATCTGAAAACTTGGTCATGAGTTCCATAACATATTTACAATAATAAAAGAAATATGACCTCCTGTTCTAAAAAATATGTCTTCATGACTTTATAGGTCCCCCCTTTCAAATCATCAAGAAAATTTTAACCATTTTCCTTTTTTCAAAATTCAGTTTGGCCCTCAAAACAACCCATAAAACATTATAAAAATTAACTATCCTATAGAATGCACCTTTTCGGTCCACTTCCAACAAAATGAACCTTTCCGACGCACGTTCTAAAAATTTCCGTCTGCCAGTCTATTAAAGGGTTTGAGAAAATGCATCTCTTAGGGCAAAATAAAAATTTTCGCGAGCCCGACTGAAATTGAACTTGTGACCTCCTCTGGCATGAAAAAAATCAACACCAACTCCATTGTCATGTTTCTTGTTCAAGCCATTCAAATGAAACTATTTTAACCAGGGTCAAAATGCACCAATCAAGCCTTATAAAAGAGATCCATGTCAACCCATACGACACCAATGAAACTGTTATCACTCCTCCAGATCTCCAAGGCTGAGGAAGAGTCCAACTGAGGTAACCACAAACCAACCTTTTGACTTGGTAGCTAGCCCTACCAAGACAGAGAGGGATCTCTCCAAAGGATCATAGCTAGGAGGGCTGGATGAATTAAGTTTTTAGGCTAGATATAGTGGCTCAGGGTTTGTTTGATTTGATTTGATTGGGGTAGTCACTGGATGAGTGAATTAGGTCAGAGAATGAACTAGGTCAGGGCAAAAGAGAATCAGAATTGTAGACATCTGATGGGGCAAGGTAGGCAAGTTACTTTAACACTTTGTAGTATAGTGATGAGATGGTTTAGACTAGTGAGGTGCTAAAAAGAGCATGAAGATCATGAATTCTTTTTAAACTGAAGAAATGAAACAATCTATGATGATTTTCCCAAAATAGAGCATACAAGATGAATTCTACTTATCACACTTGAAAATCAAACATACTTAGCGTAAAATAGATCATGAGAGGTACAAAACATTCATACATATGAAACTGAAGAAGGAACAATGTCAAAATACCATGCCACAGGAATCCCACCAAAACAGCTGCAACTCATCCAATATATTTCATGCCAAAGTCTGAAACACTAATACAATATCCAATGGAGTCCAACCTATAGAATGAATAAAATATTACATGATATAGGCTTCAAAACCAACTCATCCTAGCCTCAGGGGTTGAATCCATGAGAGGAGGAGTAGTTGCAACAAACACTGAACTGATACCTAGAGTGTAGGGTGGTCAAATTGACTCATCCCTAACTTAAGAAAACTGATTCATTACAAGTCATATAGGCCATTTACCTAATGTATTTACCCTAGGTAACAGTAAAAACATAATAATTACATAATAATTATCAATTACATTAGTAAAACACTAATTTCCCATAGGTAAAAATCAAATTGGAGAGAAACAGTGAAAATATGGGCTAATTGTTGAACACGCATCGCTAGTGTCAAACACGCAACGCCATCTTCAAGCTGACTTTTACCTGCCTTCCTGATGTCCAAATCTAGCCCAGGATAGCTCATTGGAAATATTATCCTATCTAGTTTCCAAAATTGACCTTGGTTTTCAAAATGGGCTTGATTTTTCCTTCCAAAATTCCTTTCTCCGAAGACTACTCAAACACGCAGCGCTTGGTCTAGAAATGAGGCAGAAACATGATTTTTAGGTGGTTTTTTGCCTTTTTCACCCACCAGTTTTTCTTTCCAAGGTTGGAAACATGGTTTTCCTAGATGTCTTGGTCCTTCTGAATCCAATGGTGGTGGCCATTCCTCTAAAAAGTGCGTAATTCCTAAGGCACTGCGCGTTTGACGAAACTGCTGATATAAAAACTGCCTTAAAAAAAACAAGAAAAGCAAGATGACAAATATTGATTCAAGGGTTTTCAAAATTGTTTAAGAAGCTAAGGTTTGAGGTGGCTAGGCATGGAGTGAATATTGGATTAGTTATGAAGGTACTCCATGCAATTTTGAGTTCCTTGAGATGGTAAAGGACTATGATTTTAATGAGGGAATGATGAAATAAGCTCTTCATTTGATCTTTGTACTCCCTCTTTTGGGCAATGTAGATCATCTTCTCAACACTCCAGAAATGATAGTAGGGTATATTGAGCATTTTTACCCTAGTGAAATGCATTAAGAGCCGGATATGATAAGAATAGACCCTGGAGAATCTACCTTCACATGAAAAATATTTCATAATAATCTTCATCATTGGGGCATATCTGTCAAAGAGGTGTGAAAAAGGAAAATAGCCCCTTATTTCATTTCTATATCTTACTTTCATGTAAGGCTCATAATAATGCCTCTCCAGGTTACCTTGTTTAAACCATTTTTCCCCAACATCTGGAATCTTGGTGGTAGCTAATATATTGGCACTAGATAAAGCAAATGTTATACCTGCAAGGGTGACTTGGTTGTCTTAGAGTTTAGAAATGAAGAGCCTAGTCAACTCAGGATGATGTTGGACTACCTGCACTTGCTCACATAAATCATAATAGCCTAGCCATTTGAAGGATGTCACAGTCATAGGGGATGCTAAGAGTTCCCTGAGGTCTGTGGGCTCAAACCTATTTATCTGGCCTCCTTTTTTTGGCCTCCTCTGTTCCTTGTCTTCTTTTATATTTATTTCCTCTTCCTCACTATGTGGTCTATATTCCTCCTCTGCCATGGTGTTTAGTATCAAACCATAGGGAGGTGTAAGGTAGGGGAAATGCAGCTTTTAGGGAATAGTAAATGGGGAAGGGAAAATATGAAGATGACGGGTGAAGGGATATTTGTAGTGGAGAGGGGTATAGGGTAGTAGTATGATAGTTTGGGGATGGGGGAAATTTGTTTGCAATATAGGGGGTTTGGGAGCCTAGGTAGTTGTATCACCTAGGACTTAGGGTTTTAGGACAACAGGTTAGGGGGTATCTGATATATAAAGAGTTAGGGAAAGGGAAGGGGGTGGAGGGAAGTGTACAAAAGGGAATGAGAGAGGAAGGTAGTTTTTGGGGGAGATCTAGGGTTTATATATAACAATTAAACCATATATTCAATAAAACATTTCAAACACTTAGGAATTGACTTGAGGAGGAGGATAAGCACATCCTTTAGCTTCTACTTACTTGTATTGATGTCGAAAGTCTTTGGGAGGAGCCGAGGAAGTGACTGGAGCATTGTTGGACAAACGCGCAATGCCAATGCAGAGTGCACATCGCCTTAAGGAAATTCACAATGCTTGGTAAACGCGCAACGCTAGAAGAAAAAGCACAACGCCTGCTCTGTTTTTACTGATTTTGCCCAGAACTGTGAAAAGGATCCCTTGGGGTTTGCTCAATGAGTGCTAGGACGAAAATGAAGCTAAGTTTTAAGCCAAGAAGTCCTTTATAGGTGAGTGAATTTGATCTTTTGATTTTCAAACCCACTTTCTAATGTTTCATTTGACCTCCTTTTGACCTCTTTGCTAATTTGCTTTTAGACTTTTTCCTTTGTAGGTGGATGATGTTGAAGTTTTGGCAATCTTCACTTTTTACTTTGGTTTGGATGATATTGGCAATGGATTTTGAGTAAACAACTAAGAATAGTGACTTATTACATATGATAAACATAAAATTACATAAATAAATAAAAATTATTACATCTCTCTTTTTTGAAATAAAATTACAAAATGGAATGAAATTCTTACTTAAAATCAAAATTGGAACTTTAGCAACCATGGTTACATGCTTGTAAACCCTTATTTGACTGAAAAAGGGATATTATTTGCTTCACTCTCATACTTTGCTGGCCTTATGCAGTGAAATGGTGTTTTATTGGACCTTGGAAAATAAAAACCAGTGACTTAATGGGACCTTGAATGACTGGACTTTAGGTGGACTTGATTGACACAAAACATGATGAAATGAGCTTTTATAGTCAAGGTATCATCAATAAGACACATGAAGGTGGGCCAACAAATATTTATTTTTTGAGAGGGGATGGGGTTTCAACTTGGGCTACCATCAGTGAGTAAATTTTTACATGATGACCTAGGTGGAATGGAAAAATTTCAACATGGGACACTAATATGATATAAAAGAGGAGTTTGATCATTGATGGAAGTATGCAAATACTGAATCTAACACAAAACTTACAAAAAAGAGCCAGTTCCATTCAATGGAGAGCCACACCAATCCACACTGCAATGGGGTCCCATGTCAAACCACACAATGGAGGGCCACATCAATTTCCATTCAAACTACATAGTGGAGAGCCACGTCAAACTATAGTTTAATGGAGGGGTTATGTCAAACCACACAAAACCAATCAAACCACACAATGGAAAGCCATGTCACACACAACACCAATCAAAATCGTACAATTAAGAGCTAGATCAATTCACATTGCTCCAATCATACTATAAAATATAGATCTAGGTCATTCTATATTGCCAATCAAACATTTTTGGTAGATATCCACTTCAAACTAGACCACACCAATCAAATCTCACAATGAAGAGCCATATCAAGCCACACTACCAATGAAACCTTTGTGATGGAGAACCACATCAAAATAGGTTGTGCCAATCAAATCTCATGATGGAGAGGCATATCAAGCCATGCTATCAATCAAATCCTTGTGATGGAGAAACACATCAAACCATATAGCCAATTAAAAAATTATGCCAATCAACCTTGTGCTAAACAAATCTTGCTATGGTAGATCCAGATGAAACCATAACTATGCCAATCAAACCTTCCCAATGGAGATACATACCAAACAACAAATATTCACAACTTCATGACATCCAAGTTATCAAGACTACACTTCCTCATTTAAACCACGAAAGTAGACCTTGTGCTTGTTTTACAACACTACTTTGAATACTTATCACATCATGCCATAATACCATGTATTTATATGTATGTAGGGTTGAATTTTGATTTGGGGCAGACCTCTATGACCTTCATGTGACTCGATCCTAGGGGTCCATGGTCAACCTTATGTTGATATCATCATGACATCACATATGCCACATGGAATTCTCTGAGTGGTGCCACATGTCATTGAAAATTTCTCCCTATTGGCCAACCAAAATTAGCTATTCAACATGCCATATGACACCTTATCATATTGCCACATAATCACCATACTACCACATCATCATGTAATGTGTACATCCATGTCATCACCTTTGAGCCAATCGATTCATGCAACCTGTAAATTCATGTTAGAGTGCCATGTCACCAATCACTACATTGGGGGTTCCACTTGGCATCCAAATTTGGGCTCCACCTAACACTTTCCTCATGTCACATTTTCATTGGTCCAACATGCTGTAGGTCGGACATGGTGGGCAATGGGGGGGTGGCCTTTGTTAAACCTTGCACAAGTTAGCACTCCATCCACTATTTACAAAACCTATAACCATATTTTCCCTAAGATGCATGAAGCTTAATCCTGTTAACTAGTGCACAAGTCCATGTGCCATCTATCATTTATTTCTCACAAAGACATGGATCCAATCTAAAGATGCATAATTATTAACAAATTTGGTGTATTTTCCCTTTTTGCCACTATGATCTTCAAATTTATTTGTCTTCTCATCCTGAAGGAGTTTGACCAAATGTGATACATTGTTGGAAAGGTATCGAAGAGGAATATCCAACCATACCATCTATAGATTCATTTGAACATCACAACTTGAACAAAAACTCAATAATTTTCAAGTCCCTTTGTCATCATTTATGTGATCTTTTAAAACATAGAACTAACATGACAACATTGTACTCAACAATATCCTTCCTTTGACATACCCTTTGACATCAATGACATTGGCTTTCATTGATGACAATCTTATGATCAACACTAATGTTGTTTCAAAAGGCCAAAACTAACTCTTAATAAGGCAAGGACCTACCCAAAAGACTTTTGAGAATGAAAAGGTCTTCTTTAGTCTATGAATTTCTCCAAAACATTGCCTTCAACATAGCATCTTTAAAATAGAATGGAATAATATGGCCAATGACCAAATCCACATCTTAACCCCCAACTGAGATGATATTTTCACACTCTTGGGGTTTTACAACTATAAACATCAACTCTAGGATATTACAAATAGAAAAAATAATAGTCTACCCTAACACATGAAGAAATAAGGTCCCCATAACTCCTCAACAATAGATCCGTAAATGTCACTAAAAATTTCACAACAGGCCCCTAGCCACCTTTCTATTAGGCCTATAATCAAGGGAAATCTCTTGGTGTTCCTAGTTTAATTAAAGGGTACAACATAGCTATTCAATCCCATTATTGGATCATCACTAACCAGATAAACTAGAAAAATTACAAGAGCCATAAGCTTAGCTTATATTGTGAATTAAGCTCTACCATACCATACATTTCATATTTAACACAATGAACATACTTGTAATATTTCTTCTTCTTAAAAAAATTCTTCGTAGATGAATTTATACTGATTAACTAATTATTTACCATGAATTTCATCTCATCATTACAAATACACTTAGAAATCCAACATAGAAATGAAGCATTGAAAAAAAACTTCATTTCACTAATAGGGAAAATATATACATTTATCTATTTTACTTAATTTTTTGTGAAATAAGGGAGAGCCACTCTTCACCCAACCATAGGCTCAACTACACTACATATTTATTGTATCTAGCCACCCTTGAGCTAGATTCAACACCTTGAGAGGGAGCTTCACTTAGGGTTCAATAAATTTAAATTAGTCTAGGGGTCATGCATAATACTCTCATTCACATATAGGAAATTAGTATTTGATCATTCAACTTGAGGCTAGACATGCTAACATTCACATTATGGACACTATGAGCCTAGACATCACAAAGGGAGTTCTTCACTAATATTTCAATTCCTTATGTGCTGATTAATTCCAATTATTCAAGAAACACTTATAGCCTCTACCTCAATATATTGGTTCTCAAATTGTTCCCTTGTGCAATTAAGTGATCTCACAATTTCACATACATTTTCTATGACTTAGTGGGTTCTCTGTCACCCCCTAATCAAAGTCACACTTTCAACCCCATGTTTGGTTTAGTTTTCTACTCACAAGTTCTCTTTGGTTCATTTGCATACACTTATTTGAACCTTTTCTCCTTTCTCACTACTCACATTACTCATCGTTATCATCTCTCCTCCATCACACACACACACGCTCCCAACATGAGAATTCAAGGTCCTCCTAAAGTTGTGTGGTCAGTTATAAGTCCCCAAAATGGGCACGAAATGCATACTCCTATAGTAATTCAATACCACTTTCCATTATTTTCTCATAATTATCAGCAGTTGGGTTGTTTAACTACCAAATCAAGAATCAAAACATTTAATTTAGGTAATATATTGTAATGCCCCACTTGAAGCTTATCCTGCAAATTTTGTTAATGTTTACATTATTTGAAAATATTGAGAAATATTGGTCTAATATAAAATTCATGATTTCCATTACTCAAATTCCCCACTTACCTTCTCAAATTAAATCATAGGTAGGATATGGTCTCCTTCCATTATTTCAAATAACATATGTAAGTACATCTCACATTCCCCAATGTACCATCACATTTACTTGGGAGAAGACATGGTCCTCTCCAACTCATTATCAATATATATATATTCATTTCACATTCCCCAATGTACCCTCACATTTACTAGGGAGAAGACATGGTCCTCTCCATGTAATTACATCTCACATTCCCCAATGTACCCTCACATTTACTAGGGAGAAGACATGGTCCTCTCCATGTAATTACATCTCACATTCCCCAATGTACCCTCACATTTACTTGGGAGAAGACATAGTCCTCTCCATTTAATTATCAATATATATATATTCATCTCACATACCCAAATGTACTTTTTAGATTTGCTTGGGAGAAGACATGGTCCTTTCCCATTAAATTCTCAATTTTATATTCATGTCACATTTCCAAATGTACTCCCAGCTTTACTTGGGAGAAGAGAAGTCAACTGTAAGGATGGATGAGAAGTTAATGACATTAATGAGAGGTGGTTGAGATGGAGAAGGGAAGGAGGGTATAAAAAGGGAAGGGGGAAGGGAGAAAAGGGGGAATGGGGGGTCTTGCTTATGATTGTGGGGTTGGTTGTGATTGTTTGGACTTGTTGTGTTTTTGGAGACCTTAGGAACTTGTGGAGGTTTCTTGGGTTGTTGAGAGGAGGGAAGTATTGTTATCTTGGTCTGGATCTTTCATCTTGGACATACACACTACATCTGGTTGGACTTGGGCTCGGAGGGCTAGGGAACCTGTGGAGGTTTCCTGGGCTAGGGATTATTTCCTAGTTGGCTGGGAGGTAAATCCGGTTGGGTCCGTCAAGAGGAGCGTTCAATAGGAGCAACAGGACAAAGGTATCTCCATCAGTCACCAGTACAGGTATTCCTCCATAGACTACTCTTTTAAAGTTTATTAGAATGAAATATTCACCTTAATTTATGTTGATTATAATGTAAATGATAAATTTTATTTGCTTAAAAAGCCGTGTAAGTAAGTAAGTTATCTCCTCTTATCACATTTAATTTCAGAAGAAATTAGATCTGTTAGCAGACCCTAGGATAGGGCTCTTACATATATGAAACTCTCCAAATCCCCCTTATAGCTTTCCTCAAGCATCAAGATCTGTGTTGGTTGTCTTCTTCAATTTTTTTTTGGCAATATGTTAACTATAAAGACATATTACACCAATTAATGTTTTTCAAGATGTCTATATTGACCATTCCAACATTATAATCCTTAATTACAATTTCAATTCTTGGGAATTTAAAAGAAAATGTTACAATATTGATCTATCAGTCACTAAAAGTAATGTAGCTTTACAGGTTTGGAATGTCCCCTACTTGTAAAGCTACATATATTCAATGAAAAATTATATATGTAAAACTATATATATATATATATATATATATATATATATATTATTTCATATGAAGTGTATACCAGATGATGGGATTTATTTCATGTTTGGACATCAAATATATCACAACAATAAGAGCTGAGAGCATTGGGTATTGTAAGCCATTCTTGCCCATGTGCTCACTTTGTATAAAGGATTTTGATGTTGTGTCAATGGTGACTATGCGAGAATGATCGATACATGAGGGTATTTGCTACCATACATACATACATACATACATACATACATACATACATACATACATACATACATACATATATATATATATATATATATATATATATATATATATAGAGAGAGAGAGAGAGAGAGAGAGAGATGTGAAATGGGAGCTGATGAAGTAAGGTGGGTTTTGGTTCATGACCCGTAATACCTAGTTTAGGTGATTGTTGTAGCCACCAATTTACTATGGAAAATACTCACGTTAGAGAAAAATTAAAATGAACTTGATACATACACCACACTATCATTTACTAGACAATGGTGCATCGATCATGAGCCTGATCAGGGTTTGAGATTTTGAAGCAAGTTTGAAAGGTCCTTGAATATTTTAAATGACCGACTATTTTATCATCAGAAATGAGGTGAATATTTCACACAAAGCTTGGTCACAATGCCCACATGTGTTTTTGGCTAAACATCCTCCTTGTATTGACATTGTGGGCTAAGAATAATTCCTTGCATTACTTATAAAGGTGATGAAATCCCCTCAAAATAATGATTTCTACTACAGACATCAACCCTTCAACACTTGATGCCCATGGGGCTTTGGATTGACAGTGAATGGGTGCGTTGTTAAGGCACTCCTTGCAATAAGTCACCGGTTCAAATCCCCCGTGGATACTTAGGTTAATCTTAATTAGGAAAAAAAAAACCTTCAACACTTGACTAATTTCTCTTCTCATCGACGTTCAGTTTATCAAACAACCCATTGATGAGTGGAAAATGGCATATTCTAGGTGCTTAAGAAAATCACTCATCTTTTCAGTGCACTGAGACGAAGAGAGACCTTACCCATTGGTAGATATGATTGAGGTTTGTTCACAACCCATAGGCAGTCAGATGAGGGATATGCCTTTGGCACTCAAAGAAATTTCATTTCAATGACTAGGCTAAAGACATATCCTAATGGTGTTGGTGTTTGGTTGAGGACATAGCTAGTCAATACTCTCAATTTTTTTTATCAAAACCCAATAGTGAAAAAATATCATGTTTTTCTTGAATCTCGACTTTTCATATCCTCTACAATCAAACAAATTCCTAATGGAATTACCTCAATGAATTGGGTGTTGGGTGTGTGATATCCATGCATTATGGGTTCTGGGGCATCCCCCCTAGATTTTTATTTTATTTTATGTGGACCCAATAATAGTTGGGCAAACCAAGGATGGGGGGAAGACCCAAAGATGGTTTGCGGACCTACCCATGGTTTTGTGCACGGTCTTTGGGCATGGTGGTTTGCTTATTTTATTTGTAGATCTGGTCAAGCGAACTATGATTATGTTCTAATCCACGGTTAGTGGATTGGGGTTTATGAATGATTTGACATGTATATATATGTATTGTAACATTGAAAGGAATATAATGAAAAATCAATATGGTATTCTTTATTTTGGGATCCATGGGAAAATATCTATGTATATTTGTTTTATGTTCTCGCCATTGTATATTTTTATGTTGTAAGAATTCGTTTGCAGGTAATTTTTGTACAGGGTTCAACCTATATTGGGCTTATGTCTAATGGAAATTATCCACTTTTTGGTCAATGCATGAATGTCTTTGTTGTCTTTTCATCATTTTAAGTTAATGACATTAAAAAATTGATGGGTTTTGTCTAATTTCAACCACCAACATATTGCATTTATCTCTTGCCTTAATGTTATGACATTGAAAAGAAAATGAAGGTTGGACGAGGGGTGATTGAAATGAACCATGGGTTAGGTTGAGGCAATAATGAATTAAACCTAGAAATGGTAGCTTGATCATCGACAAGGAAATGGTAAGTGAACAATGAAAAGAATTATAAAAAACTAGGTAGGGGTGTCCAGTTGCCACTTCATACTTATGTTGTTATGACTAGTGTGACGCCTTGTTAGCTAGGTCCATATAAACATCATATGAACATGTGATAATGGCATAAAATTTAGGTGAGAAGAAAACTTAAGGTTAGCTTCAAAGGGGAGTATTTTTAGTTCTCTAAGCTCATAATTGGCTTTAAATTTATATTGAAGATGGAAAATTTGGATAACCCATCCCCTTAATATTATCCATGGTATTGGTCATGTCACAAGTGGTATCAAAGTGCATTTTGAACACTAGATTGCTATGGGCCAAGATATATCTTGGAATTCCATTAATGAGATTGATGCATTGTGGATTGAAGTGACACTAACAGATTTGTTGTCACAACAATAAATGAGAGATGGTAGTGAAGTTGAGGATCTTCATGTAATAGAGAAGAGTTCAAACATCAGACCTAGACGGGCTAGAATATGCCACTAAATCAATGTTATCTAAGTTTTAAATCTAGGATTAAACATTGAATGCATATTTCATGCTAAAAAAGTAATCATGAATTATTAGAGTTGTGGTTCAAGTGAAAGGCCTAAATGGGCTCTGAAGAGGACATAGAGACAAGTTGATGGAGTAATGGATTGGATACTAAGCCAACATGGATTAGTGGAAAATCATAGAAGAAGATATTCCAAAGAAAAGTGTAAAAAATTGAGGCTATGTGGCAAGGGAACAAGGGCTACTAAACATAGAATAAAGGGATATTGGCACTAGAGATGATTGGAAAAGAATGTTATAGGCCTTATGAAATATATGGAAAATATATATTAAGAGAGTGAGACAAGACTATTGTATGTAGTGAATGAAGAAATTTAGTTGGAGTGTTGGTTATCAATTTTTTCGAATAATAAAGCTAATATGTTGATGATATCTCCCCTAAGTAGGTAAAATACAATCATAACTACAAAAGCACTTGGTCAAGTGATACAATTAGGATAATAAAGGGATAACTTATCTCTTGTAATTTTGATGTTTTCTTTATTTTGGAAAAATGTTGTTATATGTTTGATAATTAAAGAACATAGACATGATATAAATGAAAGAGCTTGAATAGATATAATTGCATATAAAGTGATAGGCATGAGGATATTGAAATGCTAGGTGCATATAGATGTGCTAAAATTCATATTATAAGGAATGGGCATATAGAAAAATGCATATGGACTTGGAATAGTCTACTAATATGATATGGTTAAGACAATTAATTGTGGTTAATGATGAACTTGTAACTAAAAACAGGTTGATGGTATGGTTAGAGAAGCTAATGAGGATTCTTTGTATATCCTTATGGTGATAAGGATATGGATAATAAAGTTTCGATCAAGAGGTTGGTAACAAGGAATACAAGAGCCCTCCTTGAGCTACTAACTGATTGGGTAGATTCCAATAAACTATTAACAACCATGTAGGTATGATTTTGGTATGCTTAGGCGCTAAGACAGAGTTAGAGAATAATTCCATAGCTAAAAGTTTTTTATCTAAAAAACTATGGTCATGTGAACATTTAGTGAAATAGAAGTTGTCAGTGCTATGTGATGAGTAATGTTAGGGTTACCTAGTGATTCCATGATCACACAAAATGTTCATATGACAAATGGGAAAGAGTGATCATATGTTTTCAACTGCCATATGGAATAAGGTGGCATGTTATGGTTATTCTTGCAAGACTTTTCATGTGAATGACTATAAAATGTAGCATCCATAAATTGTAGCCCCACATTTTCACCATTTTTTAAAATACATTAAACTATTTTATTTAAACAATTTCCAACATACCACTTTCCATTTATTATGTATAAATAAGAAATTAGAGACTAACATTAAAATAATATGAATTTATGATAAACAACATCCAGTATACTAGCCTCCATCCATTTACATATGACCAAGGATTTATAACATAAAAATTCCACAGTGACGTTATGAGTTTATACATGACCATCAATAATTAAAATATACTCATTGAAGACAACATAAAATTTAATTTACTCAAATTACTTTAAAGTACCATTCACCCTAGTCTGTGTATAATCCTCATCCCTAGCTTGAAGCAACTCTAATGACCATTTTTTTCTCAAATCCTAGCGCACTAGATTGAAGTTTTTGACCTGCTCAATTTTTCACCCTACCAATGCCAATTAACTCTTCTTTCATCTCCCCCCCTAGCTGTAGTGGGTTTTAATAAGGAGAAGAGACCAATACTAGCTAATATGAATTGGGCCATAGCACTCATATCCCTAGATCAACAAGTTCCTATTCACCACATTATTCAACAAGTACTTAAGATCATAATTTCACAATTGCAAGATCACAACATCACATGTTCTCGCAAGAATACATGGAATGTCATTACAACACCCATCTGACTTTAGGGAGATGAAAAAAAAATTCCTGCTCCTTCATAAGAATTTGTTCCCTTTATAGAGTCTTTGAGGTGAGTATTTTTTGTGACACTTGTTTTTTACATGCAAAAATGACTAATTTTTTATTCCATAAATTTGATCATTCACTAGGACATGTTTCTTATCCAAAATTTGGCTCTCATGTAATTTCCTATTATTTTATTTAAAATAATATATTTCTCTCACCAAAGAATCACATGTTCCTAAATTTACTTATAGTTGTTCCCTTATGCCCCTTTTTTGTTCCTTAATTTTTTCTGCAATTTATTTTAGTTAACTCATTGTTACCTACCATGACTCCAAGTTAGACTTAGTTACTTAAATTTCTCCATTTAAATATTTAATTACCTGTTTTAGGATTTTCTCAATTATGTGAGGTTCTCTTGATTTTAATTTTTTTGAATTATTTGTTTAACAAATTCAATTCTTTTACATGTCTATTTAAATTTCAGTTCACTTAAGATCACCTCAATTTATTTTTAGGTTAATCCCCTTTTTGAAAATGATAACTTGTACTTCAATTATATGTATACTTATCTCTAACCTATACTAAACCCCCTTTAGTATTTTTCTACTAACATTAGCTAAACCATTTCTTTCATTTATTATGCTTTCTCCTTGTGTTTAGTTTTCAAAGTTAGTAGTGATGAACTTTAATTTAAATTAATAGTCAAGTAACTTACTACGTTTATTTTCACTTTTATCTTTCATAACATATCAATATTTAAGAATCTTATAAGTTTACCCCAATCAATAGATTTCCTTATCCTCTATATGGTGCCAAGGGTTCTAACTCTCGTGCCCTTCAAGAACCTTATGTTCCAAAGATGACATGGGTTTCCCTTCAAACACATGTGATCCAAGATGTCCTTATTATGCATTTGGTGCCAAGGGTGCCAACTCTTGTGCCCTTCAAGAACCTAACATTCCAAGGGTACTATGTGTTTCCCTTCAAACATCTATGATCTGAGTAATGGAAAGAAATACTAGTAGAATGGAAACTCAACAATCTCGTCATTTCCATTTTTGAGAGTTTCATAGTGAATGAGGATCAATTTTCTGCTTGATGCATGCTTCTCAGCAGTGCCTCGTGAGCGACCATATCTATGGTCGAACCCTCATGGAATTGTGTAACTCCAATGATAAGTACCCCCCATACTTCATCATAAGCCACGGCTAGAGTGCTAGTAGGTATGACTAGGGACACTAATCATACCCCTCCAAAACTATCTAGTCTCATTCACCTACAACCTCACTACCCATATATGGCTCATTCGGTTAGCACTTATCTGTTCATTCAAAACTGTGAGAACATACATAAATATAACCCTCATAACATACCCACTATTTTCATCAATATAAAATATCAAATCATAAACATAAATCAAAATATGAATCAAACAATCATGATATGGGTTATTCCCATATTTTTGTTTCCTGTCACACATAGGAAATAGATAGTAAAATCTATGAAACATGATATCACCATCCTCTAGTAAGGATCAATAATGATCGTGCACACACACACACACACGCACACATGCCATAATCAACATGATCATGATCGTAATGAAAGTAAAACATCATAATAACATGAAATACATGTATCATAAAAATACATAATATGTCTAGATCATCATAATGATGTCCTCAAATAATAATGTAAATGTCGAGTGATGTCTCAAAGTCAAGAGAGTTCCTATTTCAAGTCAAATAGAGTGGGGAACTACATACTCCTTCTCTTAAATCTAGACTTCATTTTGAAATCTCAAGTAGGAAATGAAAATGATGATGCATCTAATCGACATCATGTTAAGTGGTTGAACTAGGACTATAACTATCCTATTGGACCTTCACTTAGTCAACTAAATATTGTCTAAGTGGTAGAGTTCGCTGGTCCAAAATACGAACTAGCTTAACCATCAATGTCTCCTTGCACGTGACTTGAAAATAACTCAAGTCAATAACTTGTAAAGGATCTATAATGTAGTGACGTAAGATAGATACATGGAACACATCATGCATACATGCCAATGATTCCAGTAATAATAATCTTACATGCTACTTTCCCTTTCTTCTCTATGACTTCAAATGGTACCACAAATCGCGGAGACAACTTTTCTCCATTTACGAATTTTATGGAACTCTTTTGAGGTCTTATTCTTTAAAATTCTTTATCTCCAATCTCATAGCTACAATCAATTTGATGAGTGTCTACATAACTCTTTTTTCAATCTTGTGCTTCCTTTAAGCTTACATTTAAACTTGGACATTTAACTTCCATTTCTTGTATTACTTTAGGTCCTATCAATAATCGATCCTCAAGTTGATCCCAGCTTAAGGGTGTCCTACAACGCCTCCCATATAGGAATTTTAAAGGCGTAATTTTTAGATTTTTCTCTTTCCACCTCCTAAAGATATTGAATATTGAATATAGTAAAAGGACATAAATATTCCATCTCAATTTCTTGGCATTGTACTTATGAGGCATTTAATAGATGTATGCATATATGAGTAATTTTTGTCACTGTGTAACCTAGTGGTGGACTCATAATCCACTTCCTTAGTCTACTTGGATACATGTACCTAAGAAGAATAAACCATTTTTCTCTATCTATAATCATCTTCCTGATAAGTTAGTTTTAAGAAACATACCTTAGAAACTGAGGGAAAAGGAAAAATAAGTTTCCGTAAAAAAGGAAAAGGTGCAATTTGCATGATGCATATAACTATAATCTTTTCTAGATTGACTAAAATTTACATTCATCTCATCCACTTGTAAGAATGATCCATATCTATATCTAAACCCTATTGAGAGGAGATAAAGGAAGGGGAATTTATAAAAATCCATTGTAATGGTCACTTGATTAACTAATGTGGGAACTAAGAGGAGTGATGAACATCATGATTTATTTCTATTTTCAAAATCCTATTTGCATGATGCAATTGCCCTTGAAGTATTCATCTGAATTCTTTTTCTAGTTATGACACATGTCCTATTACTTCCCACAATGATATTTCCTACCGAAAATATTTATTTTACCGGGAAAATAGAATGGCCATTACTGGTTTGATGTCTATCCTAGTGCACTATATTAATACATTAGAATTTACTCAGAAAAATTATGCTTCCCACAATTTGGAAATATCAACAATAACAATCAAGAAACTAGCTTAAAATAGATTTGGAAACCCAGACCATAAAATTACTAAAAATAGCACAACGTGTGCTATCCCCCTAGAGCATTTATCTCAAGATGATCTCCTAACACTCATACAATACAACTTTGGCTAGAATAAGGATCTCCAACAACATACTAGTATGGAAAAGGTACTCATGAAATGTCTATGTCAAATGGTGAACTCCATAATGTTAAGTTCACCTCTATATGATGAACACAATCCCTTGATATCAAGTGATCAAGAAGACATAGAATTCCAACTTGATCCAAAAAGTACTCATGTATATATGTTGAAAATTGACACTTGAATCTGTGTGATGAATTCCAGTGTTAACATGTCCAAAAAATACTCTTCTTATTTCTCTTTCTTTCTTCTTCTCTATATAGTCAAAGTTGACTAAGACATTGGTCACTATAAAAATTAAAACTTAAAGTTGAAGTTATTAGAGATACGATGTAAAGTAAACAAACACCGACTCTTTAGTGAGACACATTTTTCAATGATAGTGGCATCTTTCTTGATATGTTTATTCAAAACCATTTAATACTTTCTTCAAACAAAAATTCTAGGTGATACACATGCATAATGTTTTGGAAGAATATTACACATTTTACCATGTACATGGTGCGTAGCAAACTATTGCCACAAACACTTGTCCTAGTGGAAGAAAACATAAAAGTATATTTCATGAGGCATGAGGGAACATAATTCCAACCAAATTCTTAAAACTCAGACTCGACCTAAGAATCATCTAACAGTCAACTCAGACTCAACAAAAACTTAACTTAAAATTAGTCTAGTTTAAATTTTATGACTTGATTTCCTAAAGATATAAAATTTTAATGACCAAGGAGCCTCCACTAGTAACTAAAGGAGGTAAGGAATCTTTCTGCCCCAAAGGATAATATGCATAATTAGTTTCAAATCAACAAGATTCCAATGCTATAGGGAATATCTCTTCACTCTCTAGTTTAGCCAAAAAATATGGGTGGCTTTCCCAAAAATTACAGGATGCACAAGAGCTTCTTTGTTGTATAAGTGAAAATAGGTCGACTAACAAACCATATTAAAGGAGGAAACCATAGAGGTTATTTTTTACTATATAGAAAAAGTCATCACCAACTCAATCATTTATCTGTAGACTTAGAAATACAGTCAAGCATATAGTTGAATTAAAAAATACAACAACATACATACAATATAACCTTGGCAGAAAACGTACCTACCATCACAAGAAATATAGGGACAATAGAAAACCAAGAGAGAGTGTTCATTTCCACTCATCATAGAAAGTTGGTGAATATTAAATATGCACAATCTCAACATAGATCATAAAGCCATGGAAAGGGTTGCTTCTTGAAAACTTGATGGTGAAAAGAGAAAGATTCTAAGTGAGGATAAACCACAAAAAATAATCCCTATAATTTGAGATAGGCATACGATTAACAACACAATGGTAAAAAGTATAAACAACTACAATGCAACTTAAAAAATGAAGCAATTATGTAGAAAACATTTGGCCTTGCTAAAATCTAGGATAAGATCCTTGCCACTATGCATCCTCTCGTACCAAATTAAGACAACTGCATTCATGTATGATATATAAATTGGGGCACATTAATAATAGTCACAACATGGATGTGCATAATAAACACCAAACACTAAATTGTTAAATACTTTAGTAGGAATTCCAATATTTCAAATCCATTTTTCTTAATAGGATGAATAAAACCTTCTCCAAGAGTATCATTTTGTATCTTCTCCTTCAACATTAAGTATATCAAAATCAAAAGAGCCTATTCTTGGATTTTGACCCTTCATGTACTAGAGATCTCTCCATTTTTCCTTTGACATAAAATATGCTCATGATGACTAAACAAGGGTGCAATTTCTTCCAAATATTGTTTTGTTTCCATACATGGTACCATATTTTCTAGTGCCCAAGGTATTTGAGTTTATCTATAATTTCAACCTAAATTTTTTGCATGCCTAAATAAATTGGAAAACTCCTAGAATTACAAATATTGAATCTTTGATTCCCACTAGATTATTAATGAATATATTAGCCATAGATTGGATCCAAGGTAATGATATAAATATGGGAATTTCAATATTCAGGTATAATAATGAATTATATTTCTAGAACCAATGACAGATGGATTCCACTGAAGTTAGTCAATACCCAACTAGAATGACCTAACAACCTTGTGATCAAGGCTAAAGAGGAGGCCACAAAGCAAACCAACAAAATATGCTAAGAAAAACTTCATAAAACCAAATCTAAAAGTCAAATTTTGTTTGGAAAATACGTTCTTTCTATCAAGCTCAAAGCATTGCTAATTTATTTTTCAATGTTCAACCTACTAAAGTATGTATAGTTCATAATCCTCATCCTATTCATTTCCAATCTCATTAGAAGCTCTAGTGGGATGTGGGATAAATGATTCCTTATATGAAACTACTTTCCATAACCACCTTCCATGTTTAAGAGCTACTTCCTCTTCAATTTCATAAGTTTATCCCATTCATTCTCCTCCATGCTGTTAGGACTAGTATTCATCTCCCTTTGTTCTCCCTCAATGCTTGAGTCTCCAATAATATTAAGACCCAAATCACCCCCTTATTCTCATCTATTGTTTCATGTTTAATCTAATCCAAAGTCTTTATAGAACCTAGCATGTCAATCTCCAAATCTTCCTCAATTTCATCAGAGCTTCACCCTTTCAACTTTGAGTGTTCAAGAAATCATGCGATTGTAGCATCATCCCACATAATTTTTGAATACCCATCAGTATAACACTTTTCATCATAGACATTACCTCAACTGCCAACTTTCTTTCTCTACCACTGATCCACCTTATTTGCACCTTCAAAATGGCTCAAGATATCTCCTCGATAATTTTTGTTGTAAGATTCACCATAATTATTAGAAGAGCTCTTCAGTGCCCCACCACAAGATATCTCCTACCTCCTTTTGAGAGCTTGACTTATTAAGAAAAAGGAGATCATGCATTAAATTTTTCTTTGCAAGTTACAAGGTTCACTTTTCTACAGTGACATGCACAACAATTCTATAAACCAAAATCCTTTTGATCCACCCAATGTGTTGGGAATGATTCATTGCATAAACATTGACATGTGGATTGAAATAAAAATCATAAATAATTACAGTATCATTAGTGGCTAGATTGATGCCAAGGTCACAAAAACAAGTTGACAAAAGAAAACCAAAGCACAAAATTTCCTAATTAAAACATGTAATGACTATTTGGTGGTCTGCCAAAGAAACTGAGCCATCCACGCGTGCATAGTTGGGTGGGCCAAAATCAAAAGTTAGATATTCCTCCAGAATATCAAGCAGTTTTGTCATCTGTGAAAATAGTAGAACATGATGGCCATGTTTCTTCAAATTTTAAGCATGAAATGCAATAATGTTGGTTTTGTAGATGCTTTTACACACATTTCATGCAAGAATTATGCATACCTACTCTCTAGTTCATTACTAGTTATAATATAAGGGGGATTACAAACCTTTCTGTCACACGGAATAAGTCGATCTTGCGGACAAGATAGACCTTCCTAGAATCTAAAGAAGACCTAATGACAAGCAAACCAACCAGACACTATCTTTCTCTAAATATGCTTTGATAAACAATGGAAAACAAGTGTTTTTAGGGCCTACCTTAGGTCCAACGCAAGCTTGTGGATGCCCTCGCTTCTTCGATCCAAATGAGCTCCTTTGTCGCGAATCTGCAAACACAAACAAATTAAATAGCACTTGAAAAGCCAATTGCATAAAACATATTTAACATGAAAGTCAAGGAGTCCATGAAACAAATAACATGAGATACTTGTTGAGAAAAATGAGTTTGATTGTATTAATTCAAAAGAAGAAGAACTTTACAACCTTTGCCTTGACGCTGTACAAGCTCCTCCCAGGGTCCAGCAAGAAGTCTCCTCTACTTTGACAAGTTTCACTCACTCCCCAATGAAGCCAAAAAGGTATGTGATCTCTCCTCTTAAGCTCAACTAGGAAGTCTTGATTTCACCAGCATTTACCCTAAAAAATGTTCAGCTTCTAACCTCCTCAGCAACCAGCCCAATGCCTGTATTTATAGTGCAATGGAGGGAGGTTACTAGGTCCTCCTTCAAAGGGATAAAGCCCTCCTTCAAAGGGATAGCTCCTCTCATCAAGGGATTAGCTCCTTCTCTTTTGGGATGCATGAACCACCTCAGAGCGAACAATCCACGTCAAAATTCCTTCTAGAAACCTCTAGAATTAACCCAAAGTGAGTTTTTTAAGATAAAACTTGCGCCTTTTGACTTTCATAGGGGTCCGCACCTACAACGTTAGGGACAAAGCGGGCAGGTCCACAGTTTTTGTAAACAGAAGGTGCGGGACCGCAGGTGATAGTGAGAGAAAGTGCGGAACCAGAGTTACATTGATTTTTAATGTCTTTCTCTCATTTCCAAAGCTTGACTTGAAGCGCTGAGGTCTGAGACTTGCTTAGGAGGATAGTACAAGTGATGATAGACCCATACTGACTGCAAATAATCATGGTGACGATATTTTTGTGTAACAGATTTCCCCCTAAAGTGCGAAGTCTGTAGTAGATGAGGATTTCATTGATCATTTAGGAAGAGTGAAGTACTTTATCATTTCGAGGATCATCTTGTGGAGAGCCTGGTTGGAACCTGTAAAAACATTCAATGCAAGAGATATATATATATATATATATATATATATATATATATGAGATCATATCATCGCTGAGGTAGGCATTCCCATACTCAGATCAAAACTGACTAGAAAAACTAACTACTGCTCTGATATAGGAATGATCTTGTAAAACATCACAAGTATAGACTCAGGTAGACACAGTATGGACGCAGCCATCTGTTTATGAATAGTCCATTATATAATGAATACAAAATTCCTCGCAGCCTGGATTGTGGTAACTAGATCCAGGGTCTTCATTTCTACTTCCCGAAACAGTACGATTCTATCCATGCGAATGAATGTGTTGATGTCGAACATGGTAGAAACCACTTGATTACCAGTCAATGATGTAAACTGTTAACAAGTGTGAGAGAAACCACCAGTGATGTCAATGGCTCTCAAAGTACCCAGTACAATCCATGAGATGTGAATAAATGTGTTGATGTCCAACATGTCATGGAATCCTTTGATCGAAAGTCAATGATGTAAACTGTCGTCAAAGACGAGAAACCTTCCATTGAGGCATGCAAATCTCAAGGTACTGACGATTTCTAGATCATCTTTCTAGAAAATGAGCTGATGTCGATAGAAATCGATCCATCGTAGGCAAGCCCACAACACGAAATCATAGATCAAGTTGAAGAAATTTTGTTGCAAGGACTGACTCAGGGATGGTCAAGATGGATAACAGATATTTTGCATATGAATGGCTTATTGGCAGTGACCTCTTGAACACATAACGACACGACAGATGGCTTGGTGACAATTGACCCAAAGTTAATACCCAGAAACCGGCTGAAGACTTTCAATGTGGTTTGATCAACTGTTAGGCAAAGGATTTCCCAACCTAGGTGAATAAAAGTGTCGTGTTCAAGAGTGGTTACAAAGTATGACAAACAGACTCATTTTTCTCTCTTTTCCCCCACCATTTCTGGCAAGTACCTCTTTATTTTTGACAAGCTTGAGGAGGATAACATTTTCTTGATTATAAGCTCATCCTTCGGATGAGTCCAACTTAGTTTAAATTCGAACCCTAAGAAGGAGTGGTTCGTTCCTGTTTGTAATTGAATAGGTCCTTTACTGTGAAATTTTAACGAGTCCAGTATAGGAGAAACTCAGCGTTTTTCAATTTTAGAGAGTCTGAAAAACTTAAGAAGACTCCAGGGTTGACCTTTTTCGTAAATTTGTGTCTCCCAAGCCCGAAAAAGTATAAAATAATACTTGAGAGAACCGCTTGATCTTTTACGACCAAGGAGTACTTTTCATCATTAGTGCCCTTGATCCGAAAAAGTAAAAAAGCGATCAATGACACGTCGTTTTAGAATCGATATCGAATTTGAAACGACAAAAATCTGGCAATCTTTTCATGTTTTTACGGTCGGAAAAGAGATGTAAGTGGACCGTCTTTTAATTTCATTTTAACGAGTTTAAAAGAAACACTTGACACTCTTTTCATGTTTTAGGAGTCAGAAAAGAGCTTAAAGGTGACTCTAAATGTTTTTTCGTCGAAAATGATAGATTTCGCCTGAATAATCCATTATCCTGCACAAAAACACAAACATTACTCATACCTGTTTGAAATAGATAAAAATGTCGCAAAAATACCTTTTCAAAGTGAAACATAAACAAATTTTCAATTTATTTACTCAAAAAACTTATAAAAAGGGCCTTTGTCAATTCATTTTTACCGGAGTTTGGGTGAGAAAATAGTGCTTTTGCTCAGAAAACTTCCCGTGAATATTGCGGAAAATCCAACCGTCGGAATCGAACGCCATCTTCTCCAGGTAATCCACATCATCCCACTCTTCATTTTTAACTGTTTCATGTTTTGTTTTAGTCATTTATTTCATTTTTGGGAGGGTTTTTAGGCATAAAACCCGCGCACGGGGGCCCGCAGGTTTACCACTGCTGGCCTGCGGACCCCGACTTTTTCTCCATTGGGAAAAAGCTCGGGGTCTGCACCTTCCATGTAGACAAAGTGCGGTCCCACGCACTGTGTCTAACCCGGAGGGTGCGGTCCCCGTTGCAAGGGTTTTTAACCCAAAAATTCTCAAAAATGGACCAATCAAAATAATTTCTAGCAATTTAATTTATCTTTATACTTGATGCAGAGAGTACATCATGCTAGATTGGCGTGAACGAGAGCAATGAGGACGTGGATGCTGCCGCATGGAATCATTAGCCTTCACTTGATGCTTTGAGGGTGTGTGGCTTGTAAAAATTCTGGGCCATTCCTGGCATGAGGGCTCTGGTGGATTTCTTACAGTGGATGGTTGACAGATGGAGCGTACAGGACCAGTACTTCTTCATTGGCGGCCACCAGCTCGAAATCGAGCTGGCAGACATATATTTCTTGACTGGTTTGCCTAAGAGAGGCGAAGACTTGACTTTGTTTGGGGTTAGGGCAGGTGGCCAGTCTGTCGATAGCCTCAGGCTAGAGTACTGCAACAGCCAGGCTAGAGACAAAGGGATAGACATAAAGACCATATCCCGTCCTGAGCTCATGGTGATTGCATTCACTGTCACCAGACTTTGCGAAGCTGCCGCATTACATATTGCTACCGGATCCCAAATGCGTATGGCAGTTGATTGCTTTCGAGGCACCATCTTCAACTAGTGCGATGCCGTGTTGGCCAATGTGAAAGGCCAACTGACCAGGGCCAAGAACGGACGACTAAAGACCTTTGGTTATGGGGCTTTGGTCGTGAGTTTTGGGCTGGAGAGGGTTCCTATGCTGATCCCGTAGCACCTTACTATTGGAGCTGGGCTTCCTCGAGAGGCCAAACTGATGCGATGGGTCGCAGTTATGGCCCGTCATCCGGATGAGAGGACAGAGGTTGCTCGATTCAAACCTGAGTATTTCCAATGGCTGGAAAACTAGGTCTTTTCTATTCAGGACTTCCCTTACGCTGGGATAGATTTCCATGGTGACCCAGACATGGTTCTTCCACCAAGAGAGCAGTGGGATGAGTCAGATAAAATCCTTTTCAACATTTTTTTCTATTTTAATTTTTTGTTATTTTTCCATCGTCTCAAAACTGATAGTAAAAAATTTCAAATGCAGATGTGGGTCCACAGCGACCAGCCACTCTCCGGCCTTACGAGAGGAAGCAACCAGTTGCACCCGTGCCAGTCCCACAGGATGAATCAGGAGAGGTTTTGGCCGAGTTGGAGGGTCATCTCGAGCGCTTGACAGGAGATATTCCTGAGACCACTATAGATGACATTCCTCGTCGACTTCAGCGCTATGTGATTGGGGTCCTGGGACCTTTTAGGAGGTTCCTTTGTAAGGTGGCCTGTGCAGTGGTTTCTTATAGAGATCATCACCAGTGATAGGATGATCGCCTATTGTGGGCACATGTGACATTTTTGTTTTTTGTACTTATCATTTTTGCCGATCATAAGGTGTTTTTCAACCTATGATTGAGGACGATGTATTTTTTGACACACTCCTATATATATATATCACTATTACCGGCTTATCTTGTAAATCATGTTATGGAATGGTTTTAAATTTACATGTATGATTATTTCAAATGTCTATTTAACATTCGAGAAGCAATTGCATCTGCTAATGTATTTAAAGATCTTGGAATATGCTGATATTCAATATAATCAAATTCACGTTCCAAGAGACGCACTCTCAAAAATAATCTTAATAACACTAGATTTCTAATGGCATACACTCTATTAAGCTGTAATACAACGAGTTCAGAATCTAACCTCACTATCAAACTCCGAATCCCAAATGAAATAGATTCAGATAATAACTCAATCACTGCACTATACTTGGCAATGTTGTTCGTTGTTTGACCGAGGCTTACCCCATGCATAGATACTAACTCGTCAGAGGGCGAATAGATAACCCAAGCTATGGAAGAGATGTTCCGTGTATTATAACAAGCACCATCAGCGAAACCAATGTATCTTGGAGAGGCATCGACATCTACAATATCAAGAGTAAAACAAAGATAAGCAGGAATAATGACAAAAAACACTCTCTAAGCTAAGCACACTGTTTAAACTAAAACACACAAGCTAGAAAGAAAAACTATCCTAACTAAAAATCTCCATACCCATTCTTTTAAGCATAATACCTCTTCAAGTAAAGGCCATTTCTGGGTTTACCCAAAGAGTCCCTGTCAAAGTCTACCAATTCATAGGCCCCTTTGGCTAGCTTTCGCTTGACAACATAGGGACCATGCCACATAGGAATGAATTTTCCAGCGCCTAATTTATCATTAGCTTGATCGTAAACTAAGACTAGATCTCCTTCCAAAAAATTTCGAGGGGTCACATTCCGATCATACTGAACTTTCATGCGTTTTGTGTGAGTCTCGATCGCCAATGCAGCATCGCGTCGATTCTCATCTAATTAAGCCAAGTATAACAAACGTTTTTCCTCTTCGGAAGTGGCTGGAAGTAACTTGATGGCCATTTGCAGTGACGAGATTTCGCATTCAATGGGTAACACAGCTTCCAAACCATAGACTAGTTGGAAAGGAGTGAACCCTGTTGATGTTTTTACTGAAGTTCGGTACGCCCAAAGTGCTGAAAATAGCATGTTGTGCCAATTCGACCGATGAATCCCTATGATTCATCGAATCATTATAACTAAAACTTTGTTGATGGATTCAACTAGACCATTCGCTTGTGGATAATAAGGGGTTGAACTATCGTGACGTAAACCAAGCTAGCCTGTAAGTTCGGTCATCATAACGTTTCGAAAATGACGCCCATGATCAGTGATTGTCGCTTGCGGGACACCAAACCTAGCAATTATATGATTGAACATGAAAATTGCAGCTGTCTTGCCGTCTACCTCAACTGTAGGCATCGCCTCGGCCCACTTAGTAAAATAATCTACCGCAAGGATGATATACGCATGCCCCCCAGCCAAGTGAGGGTTACATGTAATAAAATAGATACCCCATTTGGCAAAAGGACCAATGGCAATTATAGGGTGGAGAGGATCAGGTGGAGCGCGCATCTTACGATAAAAAATTTGGCAGTTGTGGCATTTTCGGACCGCCGTAATACAATCTTTAAATAAAGACGGCCAGAAGTAGCCAGCACACAATATCTTTTGGGTTGTGGCAAACCCAGACATATGATCGCCACACGCTCCAGAGTGACAGTCATTTAGAACCCTTTCAGCTTCCTCGTGAGTTAAGCAACGTCGAAAAACAGAGTCCGCCCCACGGTGATAAAGAGTATCTCCAATAATCCTGAATTGTTGGGACTGGAATCAAATTTTTCGACATTCTGACCTTGAAATTTCTGGCCGAAAGGATTGGGTCTAGAGATAAATGATGATATCCCCATACCACGGATCTAAAGTGTTGATTAGAAACAAGGATTCATCCGCAATGGGCTCCTCCGCCACAGTTTCCGTGTCAGCGCGCGAGAAGTCACACATTATCTCTGCAAAAACTAAAGATTTCTTAGACTTAGATTTCTCAAATTCCAAGTCGAACTCCTGCAGGATAACGATCCATTTAGAGTACTTGACCCCTAGCAATTGCTTGGTCAAAATGTAGATCATAGGGTTGCAATCCGAAATTACCATAGTTTTACGTAGTAAAATGTAGTGACGAAAACGTTGGACAGCTTGAACAGCTGCCAATGCCAATTTCTCCACATGTGAATATTTTAGCTCAGTTGGATTTAAAGTTCGACTAAGGTAATATATCACATGTTCAGTTCTGAATTCATCTTCCTGAACTAAGACCATTCCAATGGTGGAATGAGAGGTGGCGAGATACAAAAAGTAATCCTGGTTGTAGTTGGGAGGATGCAACAACGGTGCATGGGTCAATGCGTGTTTGAGTGCATCAAAAGATTTCTGAGCTATCTCATCCCAATAGAATGGGGTATTTTGCTTCAACAACTGGGTGAAACCCTTTGTAACCTCGGCGTAGTTAGGAATGAATCGTCGTAAAATTTTTTCTTTCCCCTGCAAACTTTGGAGTTGGTGAAGACTCGAAGGAGGAGGCAATTTGATGATAGCTTCGACCTTCGAGGGATCAACCCGAATGCCGGCTTTCGAAACTACAAACCCCAGCAATCGACCTGTTTCTATACAGAAGACACATTTGTGTGGGTTCAACTGAATACGATAATGCCTACACCTCATAAATATTGCTCGTAAATGGACGAGGTGATTAGCTCGATGTAATGAATGAGCAGGAAAGTCATCGAGATAGGGTTGCACAATGTGCTTGATGTCATGAAACGCATAAGACATCGCCCTTTGAAAAGTTGCTCCGGCATTATTAAGCCCAAAAGGTAACTTGCAATAAGAAAATGTCCCCCATGGACAAATGAAAGCCGTTTTTGGTTGATCGGCAGGTAGAATATTGATTTGATTGTATCCGGAAAAACCGTCCATGAAGGAGAATATTTCGCTGCCGGCACAATCATTAATAATTTGATCGATATAGGGAGTTGGGTAATTGTCCTTTGGATAGGCTCGATTAATGTCCCTATAATCGATGCATATTCTTATTGTTCCCTGCTTTTTGTTAACTGGAACAATATTCAATACCCAATCCGTTAACGGGATCGGATAAATGAAACTTGCTTTCAATAATTTTTCAACTTTTGCTTTAATTGCAGCAGCTTTTCGTGGGTGAATTTGATGCAAACGTTTCCAGACGGGTTTAGCATTCAGGTAAGTCTTGATCTCATGAACAACAATCGCGGGATCAATGCTTGGCATTTCCTCATAGGACCAGGCAAACACGTCACGGAAATCTTGAAATAGGGCCTTATATAGCTGAATTTCGTCATCTGTACACGAGGCACCTATATGAATGTTCTCAACAATTCCGGGCTTAACCGAAATGTCAATAAGAATAGTTCGAGAGATGTTTCCCAAATTTAACTTTGAATCGGGATGTTTCATTGGATTCTGAGGTTCCTTGACATATTCAGTTGTAAAAATTGATGAGAAATCATTTTCAAAACGATCATCCTCAGGTAAAAATGAAGATCTATGATGGAGATCTTCCCATGGTAAATCATCTACACATAGGATTTCACGAATTTTCTCATCAGAGTGAACAAGTTCAGAAAACGTGGTTAAATCCGAGGTTGATGTGAAAAGTGATTCCTCACGGACCACCTTCATTAAGTCATTTTCGATTGAAGATGGGTCTGCAAACGACTGCACTGTTTCATAGGAAATTTCATATGGACTCAAAGGCATGGCATTACCAAATGAGTCTATCTCAGATTCAGAAGGAATGATCCAAGGATCATCATAAACAATGGTGTCTGATGTAATCATATGAATGGTTGTAAATGAAGACGATGCGTTGATTGGAGGAAAAGGAAAAGTTCCCAGTAAACCGACATCTTTAACTAGTCCTACTCCAACATCCTTATATGGGATAGTCGTTTTACCGACATGCTGAATACTCTCCGAAGAGGCTGGGTCGGATGAAAAGTAAGCCAGATGGTCTATTGTTACGATCTTTCCATTATGTGGAAACTTTATTACTCGAAAGATCGATGAAACGACCGCTGTCATAGTGTAAGACCAACTTCGACCCAAGAGAAGGTTGTAATCTAGAGGGGGATCAACCACCTCCACATCTAGAATAACGGTTTTTCCTTCAACCCCTATAGGTAAATCCTGTAGAATGCCAAAAGGATGAAACCCACGGCCATCAAAGGCCTTTAGAATTGTCGAGGATTGATTTAGAGAAGGAGAACCAAGCGATCTCCAACACAGTATCGACATAATACATGTTGAGGCTCCCTCATCAATTACAGTCCAATGAATAGTCTTGTTTTTGACTATCACTGGTATCTGGAAAGCCATTTGATGAGGCAAATGTTGGGTCCCTATAATACTAGTGATTACCCATTACTATTGTAGTTATACCCCCTATTTATATTGTTGTGCCCCTATTACCCCCATATTGTTATTTCTGTGCCCCATAGAATCCCTCTATTGTTATTTTTGTGGCTTTATATTATTATTGTTAGGTCGGCTGGATTATATTGTGACTCCTTAGACTCCTATATATAGAAAGGAGGTTTTGTCATTTGTATCATCAAAGAATTGTTCATTTATGTAATGTAAAGGAGGTTGCCCCCTCGAAGAGGCTGAATTCTAAGGCGTGGATCTCTCTTTTCTATCTTTTTGTGAGCTGGTTTCATAACATTTGGTATCAGAGCTTTGGATTCTAGGGTTTCGCTGCTCCAAACAGGTCATCGTGGCATTTTCGCTATAAATTTTTTTTCTGTGATGTTTCAGAAGTCGCAAAAAAAACCCATTTGAGAAGAAATCGCGCTGAACCTTGGGTCTGAATTTCAGAGCTTTTCACGCGATATTTGCGGAGATATGATCTGAGGAAGTTGGTCTTTTTGCAGACTCCTGAATTACATTCAAAACAGGTGACCTGGGGAAAATCGTCATAACTTTCTCTCTGGGGATCGGATTGAAATTTCGTAAGAAGGTAAAGAAAGAGGACGGACTGTAGTTTCTTGTATGTGTGTTTCAGATTCAAAGGTTGAAACAGTGACTCGTGGCACGTCGTACAAGTTCGCTCTACTGAACTAGTCTAAAAGCAAGTCACTGTGGGAGATTTCACATAACTCTTCCTTGGAGAATCCAATTTGGCTCAGACTTGTGGCATTGGAAAGAGGACGCAGAAGGCTACTACAGGTAGCAATTTCAGAATTGGATGATCTGAAATTACAGAGATACATCAGATTCAATATCAGGCTTCTATAAAGTGAAAAAAAGGTGTGTAGTTTTTTTTTTAATTTTTGTGTAAGCTTGGTTTAACGGAATTCAAAGGGCATAGTAAAGCATTATTATCGGTAACTGATGCCCCGAGGAAAGAAAATGCAAACACCTAGTAAGGAACCTGAAAGCTCTAGCATGACTCATGAAGAAGAGGAAGAAATGCTACATGATATATCAAAATTACAAGAACAAGTGCAACAAATGTCACGCTCACAAAAGCTAACAGAAGCTAAGGTAAATGGCGTGGAATCTAAGATAAAGGGAATGGAAGCTAAGATGGAGGACTCGATGGCAAATTTGAAGATAGATTTGAAGACAGACATGGAAGAATTGAAGAAGTTGCTACAAGAAAGGGTCACTAATGGTGAAAAGGTAGTAAAGGAAACTCATGATGAGAACAAAAGAAATGTTAATCATGATTCCATAGACTCTAATGTTGGATCGAAGACTCACCATGTTCCAAAAATCGATATGAGGAAGTTTGATGGCAAGGATCCCGCCACATGGATATTACAGATGGAGCAATTCTTCGATCTCAATAATGTGCAAAACACACAAAAGGTACGTATGGCAACTTTATATTTGGAACCAAATCAGTTTGTATGGTATCAATGGCTTTGTTCTCGTAAACAATTTATCACTTGGGCAATTTTTACGGAAGAATTGATAGCACATTATGAGGATACAAAAAGCAACACTTTTTTTAGCCAATTGATAAGTCTCAAACAAAAGGGTTCAATAATGGAGCACATTGAGGAGTTCCAAAAATTGAACATAAGGGTAAAAGATATTCCAGAGGAGCATAGGATTGATGTGTTCATAGGGTCTTTAAAGGATAATATCCAACATGATGTGCGCCTTTGGGAACCTGATTCATTAGAGAAGGCATTCAGGTTAGCAAGAAAAATGGAAAGCAAAATTATGGCAACTAGGAAGCATACCATTCACAACTATAAAGACGGAAGTGTTGTTGCCCATAGTCTTCCACAACCTACAAGGTTGACACCACAACAATTGGAAGAAAAAAGAGCAAAAGGGCTTTGTTACAATTGTGATAGCAAATACACAAAAGGTCATAAGTGTGCTGAGAAGAAATTATTCTACATAGATTGTGAAGAGGAAGAAGAAAAGGAGCAAGAAAGGTCAAAAGAAGAGGATATATTCCAGGAACAAAGCCTAGATGAAGAACAAATAAATCCGACCATATCTTGTAATGCATTGGCGGGAATTACCACTCCTCAAACCATCAAGATAGAAGGACAAATCAAGAAGAAAAAGGTAATAGTGTTGATTGATTCAGGAAGCACCCACAATTTTATTCATTGTAGGGTAGCAAAAGAATTGAATTGCTTCCTATATCCAGCACCAGAGTGTCAAGTGATGATTGCAAATGGAGGAACAATAAATTGTTCTGGAAAGTGCCATAATATCAAGCTATCCATGGGAGAATATGTATTGACTAGCCCAATGCTTTCCATTCCAATGGGAGGTGCTGATGTTGTACTAGGAGTCCAATGGCTACAATCCTTGGGTACAATAGCTTTTAATTTTCAAGAACTTTTCATGAAATTTTCTGTGGAAGGAAAGGAAGTTGAATTAAGGGGTATTGCAGGGAAACCAGGAAAGATAATCAGCTCTAATGGCATGACAAAGCTTCTAAAAAAGGAGCAAAGAGGTGTAATTGCACAATTATGTTCGCTAGATGTTTCCACATTGGAATCATCTATTTCTCCAGATCTCCAAAAAGTCCTGGACAATCATTCCAAGGTATTTGAGACTCCCAAAGGTCTCCCACCTATGCGTGATCATGATCATGCTATTCATCTGATTCCAGGAAGTGTTCCTCCAAACATCAGGCCGTACAGATATCCATATGTCCAAAAAAGTGAAATTGAACGTATGGTTGCAGAAATGCTAGAGGCTGGTATAATTCAACCGAGTCAAAGTTCTTTCTCAGCTCCAGTAGTATTGGTGCACAAGAAGGATGGATCATGGCGCATGTGTCCAGATTATAGGGAGCTCAACAAGCTCACTATTAAAGATAAGTTCCCCATTCCTGTTATTGATGAATTACTGGATGAATTGCATGGATCAATTTACTTCACCAAGTTGGATCTTCGTTCGGGATATCATCAAATCAGAATGAAGATTGAAGACATTCCAAAAACGACATTTAGAACTCATGAGGGTCATTATGAATTTTTGGTCATGCCTTTTGGCCTTACCAATGCACCTTCAACATTTCAAGGTTTGATGAATTCAATTTTCAAACCATTCCTTAGAAAATTTGTGTTAGTATTTTTTGATGATATACTAATCTACAGCAAGTCTTGGAAGGATCATGTTGAACATGTTGACAGGGTGCTACAACTATTGGAGGAGAAACAATTATATGCAAAAAGATCCAAATGTTTCTTTGGAGTCCAGGAGGTGGAATATTTGGGTCATATTGTATCTCATGAAGGAGTTAAGGTAGACCCTAGCAAAATTAAAGCCATTAAGGAATGGAAAATCCCCACATCCATAAAGCATCTGCGAGGATTTCTTGGGTTGACAGGGTATTATCGCAAGTTTGTTAAGAATTATGGGAGAATAGCAGCACCTCTAACAACATTATTGAAGAAAGATTCATTTTCATGGACTTCGGAAGCAACAAAGGCCTTTGAACATCTTAAAGAGGCAATGTGCCAAGCACCGGTCTTAGCTACACCGGACTTCACAAAAACCTTTATTGTGGAATGTGATGCTTCAGGAAATGGAATTGGTGCTGTTCTAATGCAAGATGAAAGACCCATTGCTTTTGAAAGTCGTCCAATCAAGGGAAAGTTTTTAAGCAAAGCTATTTATGAGAAGGAAATGTTGGCAATACTCCATGCACTTAAGAAATGGCGACCCTACCTAATGGGAAGACACTTCAAGGTAAAAACGGATCATGATAGCCTTAAATACTTTTTAGAACAAAGATTATCCTCTGAAGAGCAACAAAAGTGGGTCACAAAGATGTTGGGTTATGACTTTGAAATCATCTACAAAAAAGGGAAGCAAAATGTGGTGGCAGATGCACTCTCAAGAAAGGATGAGGATGTGGAAGCATTGTTGTGTGCCATTTCTATTATCCAACCAGATTGGATAAACGAAGCAAGGGAGGAATGGAAGAATGACGAAGAAGTGTGGGCACTTATTCGAAAGCTACAACAAGATTCCAGTACTTCTGATACATTTAGCTGGCAAAATGATTCGTTATGGTACAAAGATCGCTTATACCTCTGTAAGAATTCCCAGCTAAAAAAAAAGATTCTTATGGAATTGCACACTTCTCCCTTAGGAGGGCACTCAGGATTTTTAAAAACTTACCACAGGGTTAAGAAGGAATTTTTTTGGGATGGCCTTAAATCAGATATTCAAAAGTTTGTGGCGGAATGTTTGGTTTGCCAGCAAAATAAAGTTGAAACAATTAAGACACCAGGTCTATTACAACCTTTATCCATTCCAAGCCAACGTTGGGAGGAGGTTTCAATGGATTTTATCACAGGTTTACCCAAGTCTGAGGGAAAGAGTGTCATCATGGTGGTAGTTGATAGACTTACCAAGTATGCACACTTTTGTGCATTATCACATCCATTTAAAGCTAGTACAGTTTCTACTACATTTATGGAAACAGTTCAAAAGCTACATGGAAACCCAAAGATTATTGTAAGTGACAGAGATCCCATTTTCACTGGAAATTTTTGGACAAAATTATTTTCTTGTCTTGGTACTCAGTTAGCTCATAGCTCATCTTATCATCCTCAATCTAATGGGCAAACTGAGATAGTAAACAAATGTTTGGAAGGATATCTTCGTTGCTTTGTATCTGATAAACAGACACAATGGGTCAAATGGTTGCCTCTAGCTGAATGGTGGTATAACACTTCCTTCCATACAGCAACAAAAATGACCCCATTTATGGCACTTTATGGGTATCAACCACCATCCATCACATCATATTTAAGAGAAAATTCTAAGGTTCAGGCAGTGGAACATCACATAGAACATCAACAACAAGTCCTCCAACTCTTAAAGGATAACCTCGTGTTGGCACAAAATAGAATGAAACAACAGGCAGATCAACATCGCAGTGAAAGAAGTTTTGATGTAGGTGATTGGGTATTCCTACGGCTACAACCATATAAGAAAATGTCCCTAAAGCAAGCTAAGAAGGATAATAAATTATCACCAAAGTATTATGGTCCGTACAAGGTGTTGGAAAAGATTGGTACTATGGCATACAAATTGGAGCTTCCTGCAACTTCTCGATTGCATCCAGTTTTCCATGTTTCATGTTTAAAGAAGGTTATAGGTGACAAGCTCCCAATTCAAACAATATTGCCAGAACTCGACGAGGAAGGAAAAATTATATTGGAACCGGAAGTAATCACAGAAACAAGAACTCGAAAGCTACGAAATCGATCAATTTCAGAGTATCTTATCAAGTGGAAGAACTTATCCGCTGAAGATTCCACATGGGAGGATGAGAATTTTATGTAGAAGTATCGAGAACTGCTCAAGCGTTGAGGACAACACTTTTTTGAAGGAGAGGGGCATGTTGGGTCCCTATAATACTAGTGATTACCCCATTACTATTGTAGTTATACCCCCTATTTATATTGTTGTGCCCCTATTACCCCCATATTGTTATTTCTGTGCCCCATAGAATCCCTCTATTGTTATTTTTGTGGCTTTATATTATTATTGTTAGGTCGGCTGGATTATATTGTGACTCCTTAGACTCCTCTATATAGAAAGGAGGTTTTGTCATTTGTATCATCAAAGAATTGTTCATTTATGTAATGTAAAGGAGGTTGCCCCCTCGAAGAGGCTGAATTCTAATGCGTGGATCTCTCTTTTCTATCTTTTTGTGAGCACGTGGTGTACTATTTTCTAGATCGAAAATTATTAGGTTCGAGTCCTGAACATCAACAGCTCCTATAGCCGACAAAAGTAATTTACGTTGTGCTGGACATGATTGCAGCACTTCCAAAGCTGACATTGCTGAGGGTGAAACAACTAAATCCTCAACAATGTTATAATTCTGAGCCGCTCTCGCATGTGTATTGAAAGCTGACTTTCGAAGTATATCCTTGGCGGGCGGTTTGATTACCAAGTCTGGATTAGGTTTCTTGATCTGTAGTGGATCGGAACCGGGAGCTGAGGTTGATGGATTAGAATGAGAAGATTCTGCTTCTTTACCATCAACAGGACTTTTACTACCATAATCTTGCGATCAAGTCACAATCCTAACATGGGACATCATCAGTATGGGTTCTTCATTGGCATTCGAGGATGAACCTATCATCTTACTGTCTTGAGCCGGAAAAGGATCCTTCAAAACATCAGGAGTTTGGGAACCCTTGACAATCTTCGCAACCTCTGCACAATGAGGGCGGTCCCTTGTAAAATGTTCATCGTCACAAATGAGACAAGGATAACGAGGTTTGCGCTTTTCATCATTGGATTCAGCCTTTTCAGGTTTCTCCTTTGAACTTTTTTCCATTTTATTCTTCTTCTTTCCTTTCTTCTTCCCACCGGATTTTGATTTGGCTGTAGATGACTCTACAACGTGAATATCGACAGAAATCTCTGTAGAAGAATCTCCTGTTGGGGAATCAGGCAAGGTTATGATAGGGGAAGAATTCTTGGAAGACTTCTTCTTACTTTTAGTGTTAACCGTGCCAATCATACCATCGGCGACATGAGATCCGAAGGAGCTGCAGTGATTGGATTTTGCTTGGGAAGATCGGGGATTTTTTCGTGTAACGTACCTGACTGAGTATAGACCAAGTCAAGGTACTGTGCTTGAGCAATTACTTGCTCCTCAGTAACAACTCCAGCTTTAGCAACATCTTCAGTGATCTTTGGCAAATAGGATTTTACAAACCACTCGGCCAAGATCTGATCCGGAATAAATACCTTCACTAAACTCCGTCGACGTCTCCACTCATGAATATGATCTGAAATGTAAGTGGATGTCAATTGTTTTAGTGAATTAACAATTCCGTGCCATTGTCATATCGGACTGGCAACTGAAAATGAGTTAAAAACGAGGTTGCTAACTGACTAAAATTACAAAAAGTGCCTCGCGGTAACTCAATGTACCACTTGGCCGCGAGACCAATTAGAGTGCGCTGGAAAAGTCTAAGACGGATTGAATCATCTGTAATGGAGTTAGACGCACACCAGAGGTGGTAAGTCATCACATGGTTCGACGGGTCCTCTCTTGATTTACCTTCGAACTTGGGAATGTCACTGGGCAACTTATTCGGCATTGGAGGCCAAAACGAAAGATAATTAATGGGATCGTTCGTTAGGCGGGACAAGTCAGGTAAGTCCAAAGTTGCGATAAACGGTAACTGCTGATTAGGATCCCTAAAACTCTGGGTCATAAGACCAGCCCCAGGAGGAGGATATCCAGGATAACTAGGAATAGGAATTGCATTTGGGATATTGTATCCTCTTGGAAAACCAGGATTAACTGGACCGTACTGGGGTTGTTGAGGTTGTTGATAAGTGTACCTAGGGTATGGTTGATACTGATAGACTGGCTACTGCACAACAGGACCGAATTGGTACTGTCCCTAGTACGGTTGATAAGTAAATTGTGGTTGACTTGTGACAACCGTACTTGAACCAGGTTGTCCTACACGTATCTGAACCGAAGTTTGAATCGTAGATCCAGACGGTGGTAAAGATGTCTGAGGAGTAGATACAGGAACAGTAGAAACCGGAGCTGTCGATACTCCAGAAGTAGGTGGGGTAGATTGAACAGATGTTGCGGTAGTTGTAGCAGTCGTTTGGGGCGGAGTACGAGGCATACTAGGCCCAGGCTGAGAAACTACCGAAGATACAGAAGTTTGAATGTTAGAATGGACTGGTTGCTGGGGTGTACCAGAAACTAAGGGTTGTCTAGTTTGAGATGACAATTTACACTTGGCTGCAACACCTGTTGAGCTTGCGATGGATCCCACACTATATTCATTCTGAGGTACTGACCCATAACTAGTTGAGAATACTGAGGACCATAACCAGGTTGAGGGTAGGATTGATAATTGAAAGGTACATTTCTCGTTCCTTGAACATACGTTTGACCGGAGGGTGGTTGGAAACCTTGGTTCGAGTATTGACCTTGGGGTTGATACCCCTGAGGCACATACTGATATTGGGGTTGACCTTGAGGTATAAATTGATACTGGGGTTGACCTTGGGGGTACATATTGAGTCTGGAGTTGACTTTGAGGAACGTACTGTCCCATAGGTATGTACTGTCGTTGAGGTTGCCCCCCAGATGCAAATTGTGTACCTTGAGGTTGCCCCCAGGTGTTAATTGAGTCTGCCCCCCAGGCGGTAACTGGCCACCTTGAGGTTGAGCATTGGGAATAGAACCTGACATCATAAGAATGTCTTCTACGCTCAACGGCTTAGTACCATTGCTTCCAGTTAATAACCCTTGCTCAATGGGTTGAAGAGATGCTCCCGAAAAAGTACCAGAAAGTGACTGATACCCGGAGGGAACAGAAGGACCATCGTACAAAAAGGATTCGGGTGATTGAGTAAACATGGATGACTGTCCTCACATATTTACAGGAGTATAAAAACCTCTAGGTGTTGGGTGATAAGGAGCGCGAGGTGGTGAAAAACTTAACCCTGAGTTTTCTAAAAAATTAGTCAAAGAAAGATACCAAGAACTGCTCCTAGGTGGACTGTAAAAAATTGATTCATGCTCCCTTAGTTCAATAACAGGTTGATTTTCAGGGATAGGGATGCCTACTTCTTCTTCCGGAGCAAGTTCTTCAATAGCAATAACTCCAGAAGGAAGATCTTGGGTGATTACTCTTTCTACCCTAGGTGAACCAGGACTACTAGAAGTTGGAGAAACAAACCCCGATGTCGGAGTAGCAGCAAATTCACTCTCAGGCTCAGATATTTCAGGTTCCTCACCTATATCACTAGTAGACGAAAAGCTACCAGCAATTTCGGAAACAGAAACTGACTGTGGATTATAATCTACCACTAACGGTTGAAAATCAGGATGTACTATCAAAGAAGATTCTTCTTCCTCAGGTGACCCAACTCTACTGTCTCTAGGAGTTACGAGGACTTTCAAGCCTTCAAGCTGGCTCGGTACTTCCTCAGGAGGTTGGCCCCGAAGTCTACGGGACTTCCTCAGTAACTCAGCCACGTTTACAAACTCAGGAGACTGGCCCTGAAGTCTACGGGACTGCCTTGGTAATTCAGCCACAGTTGAAACCTTTTAACTACTTCACACGCAAACAAAGTAAAATCTCAATGAAAAGCACCTAAAGTCTCTAAAGAACCAAACAAATTTGAATCACACGCCTAAAGAATCTAGGAGATCAAACACACACAAACAGTAACTTTCTGTACTGAAAACACTAGTTGGTGATGAAATCCAACATCGCAGAGTTCAATACAGAAATGGCGGTTGGAACAGTTACCCCGGCAACCTGCTTAATGAATAGATTGGCACAAGTTCCTCCACTTAACCATCTCGAGTGAAGAGAATCCCCCAGAAAATCCAAGTGAGTCTAGCCGACGTCTGCCCCAGGTACAGTGGGATCTTCCCACCACTGTCACCTCAGGAAGAGTCCTAAAGAATATGGCCACTAAGGTTACCAACTGAGACAAATATACCTGGGGGAACAGTCTACGATCCGATACACACGCAAGGGCAGAGTAGCAAGCTCAATCCCCTTGAAGGCTCCTTGACATAATCCAAGGTTTACCAACAAGTGACCCCAGGCTCCTCGACAATGGTTAATCCGAGGTTTACCGTTTTTAATACGTGAATATCTGGTGTCGTTCCCAATGAGGAAGGATTGATTCCCACACTGGTTCAGACACGATCTCGTGCTTCTCCTTTAAGAGGAGCTTTCCTAGAGCATAAATGCAACAATTGGATTTTTTCCCTACCACAAGATACAGCTACTTGTTTGTTTTTACTGTCTTGGAGAGTTAATTACTCCCCTACTCCAAGACACTAGCCTAAGCTAAGTTGGTGTATCAGAGCCCTAGAAATAAAAATATTACTAGATGAATTTTACTTTAAGCGTTATTTTTTATTGGTTTTTGTTTAAGTCCAAAGGCGCGGAGATGAAACTCGTGGTATGAAGACTCGACTCAAAATCACTAAAAATGCACGTAAGATGATTTAAACAATCTTTTTCTCTTCGATGAACTTCTAAACTAAGAAAGAGTTTGAGAATGCAAATACTTTGTAAACACAAATCTTTCTCAATCAAACAAATTAAAAGAAGAGTTTTTGTCCTTTTCTAATGCACTCAAAACGAGACAACTAGTTATTTCACAAAAATTTCCTTTTTCGTTTCAAAGCACTCAATCACTACAAAACAAACTTTTTCCAAAAGAGATTTTTATATTTTTTAATAAAACACTCAAAACTATGAAAATGACTAACTTTGAGATCTACAAATTATAAAAACCTATTTGAAGTCAAAGCCTACTAAAAGTCTTTTTAAAGGATGTTTTACTTAGCTAGATGTAAGCTAAGGACCAATTTATGCAGAATCACAAATAAGTCAAGAACAACCAATTTTGTTTTCTTTTTGAAAGTGAAAATCCAAACTCTCAAACACAAGCTTTTCGAAGTTTTGTAAAGAGAAAACTCAAAGTGGATTCCTCAACAAGGGGAGATTTCATAAATGGTCAGACTCATAAGAAGGCTGGTAGACACTAAGGTGATCTGAAGTCCCTACAGCTTCTAAGCTCATAGCCACTACACAACCAAAATGAAAAACAAACCCAACAAGCAAAACTCCTAGGAATTTCACTTAAAACCCTAACACTAACGAAATCAACCTAAGGAAAGCTTCTGACAAGTTATATGCAGGTCTGGGCAGTGGATAACAATTTCTAAACAAACACTAAGCTGACTAACAGAGGAAATCTTAGGTTTTTTCAAAATTTTGACAGGGTCCGCAGGCCCACAGTTGACACAGGTGTGGTCCCGCTCTGTGCTAAAAGCCAAGCTGTGGGTAGGTACGCATTGTGTCAAACGGCTAGGGTGCGGTCCTCTCCCAAAGCTATGAAAAACAAAAAATAACCCTAGATCTACAAACTCTACCCAATTTTACACACAACAAGCCAAAAACAGAAAAAAACACAGTTTCTCAGGTCAAAGTAAAAACAAGGAAAACAATCAAGTCCCCAGCGGAGTCGCCATTTTGTCACATGGAATAAGTCGATCTTGCGGACAAGATAGACCTTCCTAGAATCTAAAGAAGACCTAATGACAAGCAAACCAACCAGACACTATCTTTCTCTAAATATGCTTTGATAAACAATGGCAAACAAGTGTTTTTAGGGCCTACCTTAGGTCCAACGCAAGCTTGTGGATGCCCTCGCTTCTTCGATCCAAATGAGCTCCTTTGTCGCGAATCTGCAAACACAAACAAATTAAATAGCACTTGAAAAGCCAATTGCATAAAACATATTTAACATGAAAGTCAAGGAGTCCATGAAACAAATAACATGAGATACTTGTTGAGAAAAATGAGTTTGATTGTATTAATTCAAAAGAAGAAGAACTTTACAACCTTTGCCTTGACGCTGTACAAGCTCCTCCCAGGGTCCAGCAAGAAGTCTCCTCTACTTTGACAAGTTTCACTCACTCCCCAATGAAGCCAAAAAGGTATGTGATCTCTCCTCTTAAGCTCAACTAGGAAGTCTTGATTTCACCAGCATTTACCCTAAAAAATGTTCAGCTTCTAACCTCCTCAGCAACCAGCCCAATGCCTGTATTTATAGTGCAATGGAGGGAGGTTACTAGGTCCTCCTTCAAAGGGATAAAGCCCTCCTTCAAAGGGATAGCTCCTCTCATCAAGGGATTAGCTCCTTCTCTTTTGGGATGCATGAACCACCTCAGAGCGAACAATCCACGTCAAAATTCCTTCTAGAAACCTCTAGAATTAACCCAAAGAGAGTTTTTTAAGATAAAACTTGCGCCTTTTGACTTTCATAGGGGTCCGCACCTACACCGTTAGGGACAGAGCGGGCAGGTCCGCAGTTTTTGTAAACGGAAGGTGCGGGACCACAGGTGACAGTGAGAGAAAGTGCGGAACCAGAGTTACATTGATTTTTAATGTCTTTCTCTCATTTCCAAAGCTTGACTTGAAGAGCTGAGGTCTGAGACTTGCTTAGGAGGACAGTACAAGTGATGATAGACCCATACTGACTACAAATAATCATGGTGACGATATTTTTGTGTAACACTTTCACAATGCCATCACAATATTTACCATTGATTGATGATATTCATATCTTAAATATTACATAGGATCTCCCATGAAATTTGAATGCACTTGTATCATCAAAGAATGGAATAATTCTATAGGAATCCATAGAACAAAAGTATAGAAAGATAGAGCCCGTTTCCCATGAAATCACACTGCTGCTTGAAAAGGCATGGGGCTTAGGTTACAAAAAAATTCAATAGTGACTTGATAAAATAATGTGTTATTAGTTGATTATATCATAAATTAAAACAACATGCATAATTTATATTACCAATTTTATGGGTTGATATAATCACACAACCTCTTGCATACAAATAATTTTCTTATTTGTTTGCTCATCCACCTAGAATAATGAAAGTTTCCTCATCCACCTAGACTAATGAAGGTTTCCTCATCCACCAAAGTTTATAAATGTTAGCCTCAATTTCAAAAGTTCTAAATTTGACTAGAAGGACAAAATACATGAAGAGTAAAAGTGAATAGAATCATCCTAGTAGTAAGATGAAAATCAAAATTCCCATTATAGAATCCAAACTAGAGAAAAGTTCACACAAGCACAAAACTTCTCAGAAGAATACCATATAAGCAAATAACATCCAAGTGATAACATGCAAAAGTAGCCCGAAATTATAGAAGGAACCGACTCTCCAATATCCCTACTAAGGAGAATCCTATAAAAAATAAGATAGTAGGATAAGTGTAATAAATGCCACAATAAATTATTATCCCCCATGAATGGAATAGGGGAACCTTAAAAACACAAACAATCCAAGGGAAAAATAAAAAATGGAAAACTAAACCTAAAACTAAAGAAGAAAACTAACATATTTAGGTTGAATTACTTAAAACAACCATACAAAATGATTGGACCAGCCCATCTACATGTTTGGGGAGAAGCTACCAAAAACTAAAGAATAAGCACAATCCAAAACTGTACACAATTAAAGGTGAAAACTAGTGAAAATTAGCACAACTGGTGATGCAGAGTGCAGTTTATTAACACAACTAGTGATACAATGTGATTTTTTATTGAGTTAATATCCATTTTCAAAATAACCAACGATAAAAACAACCAAGTGCCAAAATAGATGGAACCCACCAAAATCATAGAAAAATGAAAACATCATATCTAGAATCAATAAGAATGTAATGATGTGCATTTTTACTGTTCAATGAATATATTTTCAACACTATGGAACACAAAAATAAAAATGATGATATGAGAGAAAATTCCACCAGTATTTGTGGAGAATTGAGATACAAAACATTCTTGAGAGAAATATAACCCAATTTCTATAGACTACTGAACTAGCATTCGAGCACAAACCAATCCCCACAATATGAAACAATGCATAGGATCAAACCTGCTATGTTAATTTCTAAGTTAAAGGGAATATCTTAAGAAATAAGAAAAACTAAAAAAAAAATTAATAAATAAGAAAATTAAGTATGAAAACAAACCTAGCCTCCATAAACGAAACAAGAAACTAGGAGGCCATATTCCAATGGAGTCGTCTACAAAGGAGGAGGAATTGCCTGGATGACCAAAAGTGGTCTGGATTCGAGCAAAAAAAATAAAAAAATCTTGTAGATACAGTTCTTGAATCATGTTTTTGATGGTGGAAATGGATTCAGCACCATCAAAAACGTTTAGGGCACCTAAAATTATGAATTTTGACAGCTTTTACTTGGATTTACAAAAATCCCTGCCGGAATTTTTCAAAATATAACCGAAATTTCCATAAATTTCAGGGAAAAAAAGCATAATTTTTAGACTACGGCTATTCCAAGTAGGATTTTCTAGTGAGAACAATTGGATTTGTTTGATAAGTAATCAATGTGGAGTAAAGCCAATATAAAATGATAACATAGGCTATTTGAGATAAAATTCCACTATTTATCACTGAATGACAACCTAAACCATGAAAAAAATTATAGGAGTAGGTTCCTGAGCTTACTTTGTAATTGCAGTGATTTTCTTATAAGAAGATATGGTGATGAGTACACTAGTTTTGAGGACATTTTTGTTCTTATCAATGAAAATCAAGGATACATTTTCCAATCCAAATTTGTGTCTATACTATGAAAAGGGAAACATTGCTAGCCACATAAATGCAGTTTCCACCAGAGAAGTCCAACAAACCTTACTACAAAGTTTTGTGGAAAAAAAACATTCTTGTGAAGTCCTTTTTAAGGGAGATCATAATTTCTATAACAAAAATGAAGGAAAAAGTAAGATCTTATTATGATCTCAAAGTCATAAGGTTACTTTCTCAGTGTCCAAATATGTGACAAAACAATTATAATGGAGTTGTGGGCTCTCAAGGAAACACATTTTAGTAGGCCTACATATTTGGAAGGAAGGCTTAGATGTTATCAAATCAAATGGGTGAATCAGATGATTTCACTTTGCCAAAATGGACTTGATGGAATCCTTGTTGATCGAATGGGTTTAAGAAATATTATTTGGATCATTGGATTCCTTGCACATATAAATGGAATGGGAATATATGGGCATTTTTCGATAGTTTTTCTTCTTTCTACTCTCTCAAATTGGATGAATGAATATGAAATACTTGTTCTAGGTGTAAATATGCTCCTTTATCATGGATCAAGGAAAGAACAAGCTCACTTGAGGAATGATTATATCCCCATAAAAATGGGTCTAACATTCCTTGTTGTTATCACCTCTTACAATGTCATATTGAATCATTATATAGGCTTGACTCGATATAACAATGGAAATATATTGTTGTTAATGAGGGAAAATATTTCAAAAAGAAATTGCAATATGATAAGCAACCTGAAGTTTCTACATGTTGATAATGCATTACTATTGGCTCATATTCAGTTGCATAATAACCTGGAAGAAATTTGGTCATGGCCAAATTGCATCCCTCCCAAATTTTTCACATCCCCTCAAGAATTTGAATATGGTATGGCTATCCTGGGATGAAGATTAATGAGATAGTCAATAAATAAATTGGTGAAAATGTTGATGAAATACACAACTACAATGCTTAAAATGACAGATACAAACTTGATCTAGATAAAAGTTGACTATGTGAAACCATTACAACACAAAAATGGCCTCTTCAATGTGTATCAGTAGACAATTCTTGATGCACTATAACAACTCAAAAATTGCATTAAGGCACATAGACAAAGGTTGAAATTCCAACCAGGATGTCTAATTGTGGTAGATCTACCTAATATCCGAAGGCATTTGGAAGCCCTCTTCAGTCAACCCTTGAACACCAATCTAGCTATGGAGAAGCATTTATGTAAAATTGAGATTGAACTAGTTCACATTAGATCAATGGGTTTCACTATCTCTTTCGATACATTAATGGTGATCATAAATAGTCTATAGGTGGGTCCTAGTCTCCTCATGAAGTCTGAAAATGTTTTCAATCGGGTATAGCCATACCGAACTTTGTATATGGGGCCAATGTGAATTACATAAGTTTTATAGAATAATGCTTACTGGTTATACAAAAACCAGAGAAAAAGTCAATAGAGTAGAAATCAACAAAAATTAATTGGGAAAACATCGATTTAAAACTAGAAATTGGGAAATTTGAACATGAAAAAGTTTGGATGTTGGAGTATGAAATATTGTTGTAGTCTAGCGAAAAGTATGCATTAGTCACTGGTAGAGAAGAACATTGAGTAAGCTTAAAGAGTAATATGCATCACATGGAAGAGAAAAGAGAGACACAAGTAATAGAGAGTTAGCAAAATCACACTTGTATTAGATATATCTCAACAGGTAATCAACCAACTACATAGAGTCGAGTACATACATATTTGTATCCTTGAAGATAATTACAACAATTTAAATGTCTCAATTGACTTATCCAAACCGACTTGGTCGACTGACTTGGAAAAGGATCCAATTGACTTATAATACATCTTTGGTGAGTTGACTCGACTAGGCTAGTCAACTTAGTATCTCCCCCACCATCAATGCCTTCTTCTTCCCAAAGAAGGGGCAGTTTTGGAGATATACAAAATTTTATAGTTGGAATTTCAAAATACATAGAATGAGAGAATAAGAGAATAAGAACAAGCTAATTAAATCTTTATTGAATTATTCATTCTGGAACATATGGTATTGGAGATGGGTATGCTTGAATGTCCTTTGGAGTTGGTCGGTTTATTGACTCTATAGGTTAGGCCATTGTCCTTGTGGGTACTTTAGTCTGTGGTCTCAATATATGAATACATCTTCTCTCTCTTTCCTTGGAGACTAGTTAGAAACTTCAACCTCACTATATAAAGTATTTAACTATACCAATTGAACCAATTAGGCACATTATGATGCAGATGGAGAAAAAATTCAAAATTTGGGCCGAGGTGAGCTCAGTTCTGCTGAAAGTGTAGGAGATGGGTTTATGCTAAATGCTACATAATAAATAGTAGGTGCAAGAGTTTGAAGATGTTGGTTAAACTTTTACTTGTTATCACCCTAAGAAACTCTCCTAGGTTGTATCTCAGAGATGCTCGAGAACATTACAAACTCAACAAAAATGTTGGAAATAGGTGGATGAATGGAAGGAATGATGCATATTCAAGCCAGATAACCACTTCTACTATGCTTGACCCCAGACATGGGTGAACACCCCCAAACTACAAGGCTTTAGACCACCAATTACTCACAGTTTGAAGATTAAGTGAACATGGAGAATACTGACCATACCAGCAGATGCACAAGACCATGTGATGGCCAGATGCAACCAGTAAAGAGGTCTGCAAATCTATTTCCTAATGCACAGACAGGATGACAACTCTCTGGCACCAAGTAAACAGAAACTTGCATAGCATATTCAATGATACATACTAGATTCTAACACAGAGGTGGGATGACAACCCCTCTAATGCTAAACATCAAGAGCACATGAAAAATACATAACAGGCACAACCTAGAACAGAGTAGAAATGAAAAGTGAGCAATTAACATCAAAAGAAGCTTGTATTAGCTGAAAATGAAGACCAGACGCTGCAAGTATCACAGTAGTTATAGTCTCCAGAAGTTGAACCTTACATCAAAACTCTATCCATCAACCTTCATTACATTTGTGTTCTGGGTATATATGGAGTTTGTTTACAAAATGTTCTGCTATCCTATACGAGGAGGGGTCATAATGGACCACCAACCACATTAACTATCTAATATGGGTCTCTGCTGCAAACTGTGTGCTTTAATGAAAAAAATTGGCCTTTTTAGATACTCTGCTGTCCTTCTCGAGCAGGCAGAGTGCCGTATGGAAGAAGTTCCATAACTGGTAAATGCTGAAATCTGCCCGAGGCTATCCTTTTTCTTCTCAGCCATCCTTCCTGTTAAATGCATTTGTTGAGGAGTAACTGCTCGGGTACTGGAAGTTGGTCGCCGTTGTCCTCTGGGAGCACAAAACAGTCAAAAGAGTGTGGACTTCATGGCGGGTGGATAGAGTGAACAGAGGAACAAGGCAGACCGTTGGATTACACAGATCAACGTCAGATACAACATGATAGGAGCTATTGGGAAAGTGAGGTGGAAGACGATCACAGGCCATTGGATGAAGCAGATGAACGACATCGATTGATTTGTAGTGGCTATTGGGAGACGTGAGATCGAGATAGATGAGGGCCGTTGGATCTCATATGGCCTGATCCAACGGTGATCGGGGGTGAAAGCTACGCGGAAAATAACGAGCGGGGGACGGGCGAATGGCGGTAAGCGGTATTATCGCACCGCCTTTGGAGCTGCGGCAGTATTCGTACAAAGCTGCGTGATCACATTTATAGCATGACACGTGGCAGATGGGACCGGCGGGAAACCGCTTTCCCCGCGAGTTAAAGCGCGGGCATGTTTCGGCGGCAGGAGGTGTGAATGTCGTTGGATCGTGTGGCAAATGATCAGACGGTGGAGGTTAAACGCACATGTTTGGTGGGACTGATGTGACAGGGAAAGCCGCGGGCCAGGGACTTTGTAAAAGCGCACGGTTATGAGGAAATAGTCATATGGAAATTTTAACTCTACGCTCGGGGCTAAGAGCAAAAGCTCTTATATGCGATTTTAAACAAAGGACCCCCGGGAAAAAGGAGAAATGAGGATGAGCAAGGTGGAGGGTGGCGGGAACACACTGGCATAGGCATCTTTTGAGCTAAAACAGAGGACCAAGCTTACTCTGGCTTCTTTGAATTATCAACAATCTGTAGCAGAGCTAACACTGGCTCCTTCTGGGGATGAGATCCTCCATGTGAGGTCTCAAGAACCTGCATATCAATGCCTTCCTAATAAAAAACAAATTAACAAAATTCCTAGTGTTCCATTGGGCATGGAGTCTGACTGATCCTACACTAAAACTCATAAAACAAAATATTTACAATTTTAAGGCCAAAAGACCTTAAATCACATAAATTTTCAGAAAACGCCCATTAACTGGGCCATCAAAAACTGCTGCTCCTCCCATGCTTTTAAGCATGAATGTATTTTTCCCTTGAATCTGAAAAATGATGAAAGGCCCTGTCCAGAAAGCATCAAACTTCCCATGGTTGCCTTTCTTTTCCTTAGTGCATCCCACTTCAGGACCAAATCTCCAACTTGAAAATTATCTGCTTTTGTCCTCTTGTTAAAAGATTCCTTGATTTTTTTCTAATGTGTTGCAGCCTTTTCTACCAGTTGTTCTCTGATTTGATGTAACTCTGCCAAATCAGTGATCCTTTTTGCCATGTCTTCTTCTTCATTCTGTTCTGTTTGAAGGAATTTTGCCATAGGGAGAGTTAACTGAATTGGGAATACAACCTCAGTGCCATACACTAGCTTGAATGGAGAATTCCCTATGGATTTCTTAATGGTCACTCTGTGAGCACATAGTGCATACTTGAGCTTAAAATCCCAATTCTTTTTGTTGTCCTCCAATAGCTTTTTGATTATCCTTATCAGGCTTTTATTTGAAGATTCTGCTAGACCATTGCCTTGAGGGTAATATGAGGTGGAATGAACCAATTTAACACCCATTGAATCACACATTTCCACCAATTCTTTTGCCCTAAAGGCTGCTGCATTGTCTGTGACTAATTTATGTGAACAACCAAATCTAGTAAAGATATTCTCTATCAGAAACTTCATGACCACATTACGATCAGCCTTTCTGATAGGGATTGCTTCAATCCACTTGGTAAAATAATCAGTGGCTACTAATATCCATTTGTGCTGGCCACTGGAATGTGGATTGATTTCTCCAATTAAATCCAAGCCCCACTGCTGAAAAGGTCCTTTTGCATGTATTGGTTTTAAGGGCAGGGACTTCAACTACTGCTTTCCTTCAAATCTTTGGCACCTGTCACAAGATTTAACAAACGAAAAAACATTAGAAAATAAGGTGGGCCAGTAATATCCAGCTCTGAGGATTTTATGGGCAGTGGTTTTCCAATAACGATGCCCTCCACACATGCTGGAATGAAACTGCTGCATAACTTCCATTGACTGTTCTTTTTCCAGACACCTCAAAAGCACTCCCGATGGATCCCTCCAATAGAGTAGATTTTCATGGATACAATATTTTGCTACCCTAAGTTTAACAGTTCTGACTTGACTTGTGCTTGAACCTGAAGGGATTTCTAGCTTCAGCAGGAATTTAACTATTGTAGAATACCAATCACAAGAAGCTAGATTTTCGGCCAGTGTCTGATTCTTTTCTGGTTCAGCTGCTTCCTCTTCTTCTGCCTGACCATTTTCTGCAATTGTGCCCATGAAATGTATGTCCAATGTTCTGCAAATTTCTTTAGCCAATAACTTGGCAAGACCCTGACTTCTGACCAGCTTGGTGGGCTTCATTTCTATATTAAATTCAATTAGCTTTGCAATCCATTTAGCCCTTCTTCCATCAGCATCAAGTTGTGTCAAGATATCTTTTATTGCAGCAGACGGTACATATGCAATTATCTTGGAATGTAGAATGTAAACTCTGAAAGCTTTCAAAGATTTGATAAGAGCATATGCTTGTTTCTCAATAATGTCATATCTCAGTTCAGCATCCCTTAATGTTTTACTGAAAAATGCCACTGGATGCTCTGAACCTTCCTCATCTGCTTGCAATAAAACTGCTGCAAGGGTGTCTTCAGAGGCAAATGAAAATATATGGAACTCCTTGCTGTGGACTTATTAAAGTGGGAGCTTCCATAATGGATTTTTTAATCGAATCGAATGATTTTCTTGCTGCATTAGTCCATTTGACCTCTGACCCTTTCTTCAACATGGAGGTAATATGCTTCACCAGTTCTGCAAAATTTGGTATAAACCTCCTCACAAAATTTATTTTTCCCAGAAAGGACTGGATATCTTTCTTTGATCTCGGGACAGACAAAGTCTGTATTGCTCTTACTCTTTTTGGGTCAATTCGAACACCTGCAGCAGAAAAAATATGCTCCAACAGCTTGCCTTCCTCTAAAGTAAATTGTGATTTTTTAGGATTGACTGAAATCCCAAACCTTCTGCACTTCAGGAACACTTTCTTCAAATGTTGCAAATGATCTTGATGGCTGCTGGAGTATACTGTTATGTCATCAAGGTAGATAAGGACAAATTTATCCTTCTCTCCCACAAATGCTATATCCATAGCTCTCTGAAAGGTGGCTCCAACATTCATCAATCCAAAAGGCATCTTGGCATACATAAAAGTGCCCCAAGGAGTGGTGAATGTAGTCTTCTCTTGGTCATCTGGATGCACAACAATCTGATTAAAGCCTGAAAATCTGTCCAGGAAAGACATTACTTTGGCTCCTGATACCTTTTGCAGCAAATGCTCCATCTTGGGTAGAGGGTAGTTGTCTTTCTTAGAGCATTTGTTTAAGTTTCTGAAATCAACACACAGTCTGATTTCTCCACTTTTCTTCCTCACCACTACTAGGTTGGCTACCCACTTGGAATATCTAAGAGGGACTATAATCTTGGCAGCCAACAAATTTTTAATTTCTTTTTCAATTAGAGGAAGAAGCATAGGATTTATTGGTCTTAGCTTCTGTTTGAAAGGAATGGTGTCTTTCTCTAGAGGGATTTTATGCTGAATAATCTTTTTATCATAGGTTTTTAGGTCACTATATTCCCAAGCAAACACATTAGCAAATTGCTTCATTAAATTGCAGTATTCAACATTTTGGTCAGCAGACAGATGGGAAGACAAATTTATGTATCTAGGTTGACTTGGACTCCCTATGTCATGCTTACAGACTGCAGATTGGTCTTCTTTCTGGGTAGCCTTGTAAGGCACATCATTTTGGTCAAACAGTCTTTCTAGAGGAATTAAACCCTTAGGTATATGATTGTTGGGAAGCTGGACAACACTATCTTTGCCAATTTTATTTTTAAGCTCGGATTGGGGGTTTTCTTCCAAGGCTTCATTTTCTTGGTCAATTTGCATTTCAGAAAACTCATCAATGACTTGCAGAAACCTATTTATTTCATCGTCATCTTCAAAAACTTTCCAATGCTGGACATTATCAGGCAAGGATGGTCTATATTTCATTTGGACTTCATAAACTAGTCTGGGAGGCATGGGAGGGATAAACATGCTAGTAGACACAACAAGGGAATCAACAAGTTGATTTTTGGCTCTAGGGATATATGAAATACAGAAATTATCAAAGGAATCTTTGAGTCTCCATACCTCATCTTTGTATGCTTTCAGCCTTGGGTGCTTTGCCTGAAATGTTTTATTTACTTGCTGAATGATCAAATCAGCATCTCCAAACACCTTTATGTTCCTGATTCCTCTGTCTTTTGCTGCATTAAGGCCCAACAACAGAGCCTCATACTCTGCTATATTGTTTGTGACTTGAAAAGCCAGTTTAAAAGACAGATGTGTGCTTTCTTGCTTTGGAGATATCAACACCACCCCTGCTCCTGCAGTCTCCCTAGAACATGCTCCATCAAAGAACATCTCCCAAACTTGACTTCCTTGCTTTTCTTCAGCCTGAACTGTTGGTTTCCTGATCTACATTGAGGCCTTTTGAGATTCTTCTATTTGGAGGATACATGCTCCAAAATTAGTGTCCACAACATAAATGGGATGATTAGTAGGATTATTCTCATCACTGATGATGTATGCCAACTATGCTTCTTTGTGCAATCTCCTACTTTCTCCTCCAAAAACTGGGACAGTGGCATAAGATAGATCATTCTGTAATGTCCCACCTAGTCTCTTAATCCATCCCCTAGACAGCAGCATGCCAAACTTAGGAGGGACATCTGCTACCATAATATCCACCATCATACTCTTCATGGGTAGCTGAGTTAAGGTAATGGCTAAGTCTTTAATCAACCCTAGACACTTCACCTCTCTTGAATCAAATGAGAATAAATCATGATATGGTCTGGTGATATCAAGGCCTAACTCTTCCATGACGCTTTAGGCATCAAATTGTGGCTGGCCCCTGTGTCTAGCAGGCAATTGTGGAGGATTTTGTCATGAATGGTCAATGAAACATAAAATTATGGGGAATTATTATCAGCAGGTTCGATCATAGGGCTAAGCACAACTGCAAGCTTATCATCTTGTAAATTGACAGAGTCAGTGGAGGTTTGTGTGGTTTCCAGCTCAAGAGGTTCAAGGATAGGAATTCTAAACACTTCACTCTTTACCAACTCTATCAGAGGCACATATATTTTTAACTTCTGGACTTCTGACTCAAAGCTAAAAGAAGAAGGTAACTTATCAGAACCTCTTACCTCTTGAACTGGTGCTTTGAGGATGACTAGGTCAGGTGTTGGTCTTCTCTGTCTGATATTCTGTGACTCTGCTTGGACAACAGCTCTTTGGGCAGGTTTTTCCTTTATTTTTTCATTTGACCTTAGATTATATATTTGCTGGTAACCAGTCTGCAGAACAACCTCTCTGTCCCATTCTTGACTTATTTGGTCCTGCAGCAGTGATTCTTCATATGTAGCCAACATAAAAAAGGAAACACTGCCTTTATCTTCCATGCAATGAATTTCATCCTCATCTTCAAACTGTTCCTCCTCCATGACTACATTTTGTAAAGGAGCTTTAACCTTTTGTTCTTCATTTGTTTCTTTACCCCTATGAATGATTTGCAACTATTCATTTGCTCTTCTGAATGGATTTGGATTTCTTGGAGCAAATGTGTTTTGTTGCCTTGTCATTCCTGAATTTTGCTCAACCTTCAACTTAGATATTTCAGCAGCCAATGACTCTATCATCTTAGTCATTTTGTATAATTTGGGCTCTGAAGATGAAGCAGAGGAAGAAGAAGCCTCACCCCTCTGCCTTATTCTATCAGCATGTGTTTTGAGATTTTCTGCAGCCATGATATTAGACTCTACTTCTAGGGCTGCATCCTGCATGTCTGCTAGAGTAGCACATCTTATTTCTCTTAATAAAAGGCAGAAATCAGAGTCAAAAGCATTGGCATAGGTGAGTTTGGCAGAAGTGGGGGTAGGCTTTACCTCAGCTGGTATCTTACTATACATACGGTTAAATATTTTATTAAAATCAGGTAAAGATTCCCCATTCTCCCTCTTCAGGTTTCCAAACTCTGTATGGTAGTAGAGCAGGTCTTTTTTATCTCCCCATTGCTTCAAAAATGCATCATCCAAAGCTTCAATATCTGTTATGGATTTATGGGGCAATTCTCTGAACCACTTCCTAGCCTCTCCATCAAGGCTCTGGACAAAAATTCTCATCCACACATCATTTTCAATTATATCCAAGTTATCAGCATAACTATAAAAAGCCTCAAGGTGTTCTTTTGCTGTCACTCCCTCGGTGCCAGTGAACTTGGGCATATATTTCTAATATTCTCCTGTAGGCATAACGTTCAAAGGAACGGGCAAGACCAGAGGTCCATACCTGGAAGCTACAATTCTCTCTATCTTCGTAGGTGCTTGCTGTCCAACCATGACTGGGGTATGTGGAAGGACACTAGCAGATTGAGCATTATGAAACAATGAAATGGATGACAGAGACAAGGGGATGCTATGGACTGTATGGGAAGCTTTCTTTGGACTGAGATTTAAAGGGGAACTAGATGGATAAGGAGCTCTCTTAATCTCTAAAGGAAGTTTCTCACTATCAATACTAGGCTCAATATCTTCAAATTGTATATTCTCAACTACAGCCTTATCTTTCAGAGATGCATAATTTTTCTTAGGCTTACCTGATCCTGATGCTCCTTTCTGTGATGTTTTCTTCAACTTGACAATCTTCTCAGGGTCAGGCACTAGCGCAGCAAGAAAGTGCATTGCATTCAAGTTTATGAGGGTTGCGAGATTTTTTGGGCATTATTGTAAATTACTGAAGATGAAACTGATAGCATACAACATGGATTATCTTAGAGAAGATAAATTTTGAGCTTGAGAATGATTGTGGCACAAGAAAGCATCCAATCTGCAGAAGTGTAGCGAACCCTTGCCGACAAACCAAAACAACTCTCTTTGACCTTTCAGAACATCTAAGGAGGAGGAGAAATTGTTTCAATGACTTTTTGAGAACCAAGTGCATGAATTTTTCACCTTCCATGGGTTTCAAGCCTTCTTTGTTTACAATTATTAGTTGAAAATTCAAATATGAAAGTGCAACGCAAATGATGAGCATAGCACCAACTTGTAATGATGATGATTTGATGATTTGACCTTGCAACTGACTTGAAAAGGGACTACTTGTTTCGACTCAATGATGAAAAACCCAAATCCATTATTATCTTCAATTAATATACTAATAACTTGACCTATAAGATATCATAGATTTTTTTTTTACAAATTTACTAGAATGATGAAAAGACTAAGCTTGACTTTGATTACTATAACATAGGACACTAACACTTTCCATGAGATTTTAGTCAGAAAATTTTTGGCTTATAATTATGGTCCTGTCAAAACTAAACAACAAAACCAAAAATCATAAGAAATAAACTCAATGCAAAAAAGCATAAAACATCAAAAAAAATATTTACAAAATTAAACTTCCTTAGAGGGATTCAGGAAATAAAAAATTGCAGAGTTTCCCATTACTTTGAAGGATTCTAACTTACCTTCCACAGTTTACAGTTGAAATGTGCTAGGGCCAATATTTTCTATAATGATGAAAGCCCCAACCATAACTTCTAAAACTTTGTATGCTCTCCCTTCTCCATGTGGTTTTTCTCCCACTTTATAACTAGATCACCTACTTCCAAGTTTCAGTCAGAGGATGATTTTTCATCAAACCATTGATTAAATGTTTGTTGATGTTGATGAAACATATTCTTATATTTATCTCTCTCTTCTTCCAAATTAAGTAGGGAATTAATTATGTTTTTCATGGCTAAACATTCAACTTCCTTTACCTTTTGAAAGAGTTGCAAAGAAGGAAAAAATATATTTGGAGGAAGTATTGCTTCTCTACCATACACTAGGTGTGATGCAGGAAAGTGTTCCCTTTGCGGACAGAGGCAACCCCTCTAGCCCTAGAGTGGGTCTATTCACAGCAAGAAAAAACCAACAATTAATTCCCTTAAATAGTCATCGTTGGAGGCCTACCTCAAACCGGTGGTTGATGAAGTTTTGTTGTGCCACTCCAGCTTTCATTTCATTCTCCTTAATGAGCAATCAACCTGAAATGCCACAAAGAAACAACAGAGCACCTAACCGAGAAACAACAATGATCTATTTACTCATAAAGTCAAGAAGTCATGAGCTATCAAGTAAATTACATACAAGACATAGGAAACCATCATTGATTGTATTAATAATAAATCAAGGGAAAAGCTTACAACCAAGTCTTGGCGTTGCAAGCCTTCTCAGAGGGTCCAACCAGTGTGTTTTTTCAAGCATTCACTCTCAAAGATGGGTCTCCCAAATAACAATATATCTCTCTCTCATTCACAAGCTTTACAAAAGGTTAAGGGAACTCCACACCTTCTTGCAAACTACAAAGCAATCCCACACTTGTCACACTCACACCAACTATCTATCAAACTCAAAAGTAGCAGTAGCACTGTCCAACCAAAATAACTAGAAGATGATAGCAATGGTGAGTGATCTTATAGGAGGAGTCTCCATGAAATGAGGGAGAGGGAGCTTATCCTCAGGGCAAGTAGCACAAAAGACAGAACTACCATGCCAGAGGGAGGAGGGTGACCCAAACTGACCCAACAACCAGGTCTAGAGACATCCAGAAGGCCAACTGTTGGAACGAATTCGCCCAATCTGGATTTTTGCTAGTTCATAACTAAGATTTAGCGCTGACATCGATAGTAGGCAATGTATTCAGTCAAACTGTCACTAAATATAGGAAATAGACTTGTGCTGGGGTATGAAATCCTACCATCACGGGAAATAGATGTACTCCTGTGACGGGGGCGCGACTGGACTATTTATGACAGAGGTCCGTCGCGTATATTAAGTGAATTCTCATGACGAGGCAGAAAACTTAGGAAAAGTGGGTCAATTTGCAACATAAGAGAGCATTTGTTCAACATGAGCATATTTTACTGGACACATGACACAATAGAAGGACTGGGGTGAAGGCAGTGACAAATTACTGTGTAACAGATGCCCTCTGAAGTATGAAGCCTGAGAGAGTGGGAGGGGTGAAATGCTTTACAAAACTGTCTGAACTAGAACACCACCTAGAAGAACCTACAGGCGCAAGTACAACAAATATCACTGATATTGAAATACATGTAGTCTAGGCATGGGTGCAGCCATCCAAAAGACATACGAACTAGGTCTGTGGTATGGACGTAGCCACCCAGCTAGTAAGACCATGATAATGATAAAGGTATGGTTGCAGCCATCCATGAAGACTCAGGTATGGTCGCAGCCATCCATCAACGAGTCATGTAATCACGGACCAATCCATGCAGCTCGAACATGTGTAATCTTAGTCTAGGGTCTTGAAACCCAATCGATCATAGTACAAATTCTAGCATGAGAATAGATGTGCTAAAGTCGAGCATGATAGAAAGTCGCTTGATTACCGGTCAATGATGAAAACCATTAACAAGCGCGAGAGAAACCACCAATAATGCCAATGGTTCTCAAGGTACTGTCTAGTACAATCCATGAAGTGTGAAGAATGAGCCGAAGTCGAACACTTGCGGTATCACCCAATTGACGACCAATGATGAAAGTCAATCGTTAGGTGTGAAGAACTTGCCATTAACGAATGCAAGCTCCAAGGTACCAAAGGGGATCTCTAGATCAGTCTCCTGGATAATGAGCTGAGGTTGACAAGAGACGATCCATCACAGGAGGGTCATAATTTTTCCCCCATAAATGACATGAGATAGGGAACAAGTGGTATATGGTGAAATAGAGTATCAGAAGAGGAGGTAAGGATGTGAACTGCAGAAGGATTATACTCTTGAACATGTTGGCGACATGACTCCGAAGGGTGGCAGCATTCAGGTACCAAGGGATCATAGGCTTGATGGAGACGGTATGGATAAGATGGAATAAGGCTAAATGGCAACCCAAAACCCCGGAAGGCCAAAGGATGATGTATGGACATCCCAACCCAACAAGAAGCAAAAGTGTCGATGTTCAAGAGTGACTAGCTGCTACAGGTAACCAATGACAACTTCCAAATTTTCCCCCACCATTGCTGGTGAGTACCCCAATTATTTTTGAAAACAAGCTTGAAGGGGACAGCATATGCTTGTAATATAAGTTTGACCTTCGGTCAAATTCAACCTAGTAATAGTTCAACGAGCCCTAGGGAGGAGAAGCTCGAGTCTCGTCAAGGTGACGAGTCCAATGTCATTAGGGTTTAACGAGTCTGACATAGGCAAAACTTAGAGTCTTTTCATGTTTAGAGAGTTTGAAAAGACACGGAAAAGAAAACTCCAGGGGGGTCCTTTTTCATAGATTTGTGTCTCTCAAGCCCAAAAAAGTATAAAACAATACTTGAGAGAACCACTTGACCATTATGATCAAGGAATACTTTTCATCATCAGTGACCTCGACCCGAAAAAGTAGAAAAGCGATCAAAGACACGTCATCTCGTAACCAATCAGGGACCCGAAACGAAAAAAGCCCAACAATCTTTTTGCGTTTATACGGTCGAAAAAGAGCTTAAAGTAGACCGCCTCTTATTTCGTTTAATGAGTCAAAAGGAATAACTCGGCAATATTTTCGTTATTTAAGTAGAAAAAGAGCGTTGAAGAAGAGTTTATGGATCAAGTGCATATAAAATGTAACTTCGCCACCTGTAGCTCTGCACAAAACATGTCAAATGTAAGACCCATTCGACATAAATAAATAATATATGTGGAAATATAGTTAAAACCCGAAAATCCTAATTAAAAATGCGATATAAACCCACACCGTAAAGTATAAATTTTTAATTTTTCCAAAAATTTACTATAAAAAGGGTGGGGTAATTCATTTTTTTTACCATTTACATTGCACATTTTACCTTTGGGCATTCGAAACACCAACTTGAGTGAATTTCTCAAGCTGATTTCGGCCTCATTCGTCCATGGTCTGTCCTGGAACCTTCGCCAAGTAGGTACATTCTTCCTTGCGTTGCATTTTAGTAGTTTTTTTATGTAACTTAGTGTTAGGTAGGTGGGTTTAGGCGGATTTTCAAATCCGAGTCCGCCTCTCAGTCATCGCGGAAAAGCCGCTCGGGTCCATGATGACTGAGCGTGGTTACACGTACCACCTCCATGATTTTCGCGAGAAACAGATGTACTCTCATGACGATCACGAGAAAAATGAACTATTAACTCTGTGTCGTTGCCGCTGTTTTGAAAATAGCCATGATGGTGACATGAAGTTGAATTTTTGTATAAATTATGGATTTAAATTTATGAAAAGAGCTCTAATTCATTTTTCTTTTAATGCAGGGAAACATGGCATTTGTTTGGCAGGAACGAACTCACGATATCAATGATGAGGAAGCATTCAATGATGCTGGGTGCCGAAATGCTTTACGTGCTTGTGGGCTACTAAAATTTTTTCTCACTCTGCATCTTCGGGCTCAACCCGATTTGTTAGAGTTGCTAATTCGTGCTTGGAACCCAACAGACAGAAAGTTCATTATCCGGGGCAGAGACATTGAGTTCGATGCTATGGACATATATTTCTTGACCGGATTGTCCTGTCACGGCGAGAGGCCGATTCTATAGGGCCAACAAATGGGGGTGAATCACTAGACATGTTGATAGCACGAGTGTGCCCGGGGGCACGCAAATCAAACAACGGGAAAGTGGCAATTCCCACAGTGGAAGACTTGGTTCTTCACTCGGTTCTATTTATGGTGATGAGGGCAGTGGGCTCCCAAGCCCAACACGAGGCAACAAAGACCCACCTCCGGTTGGCTCTTGAGTGCCTCAACCTGACCATGTACAACTGGGCGGAAGCAGTGATGATCAACATGAAGAGACAACTCACCAAATGTCGTCGCGGGGAGGCAAAGCAATTTGGTTACGGGTCTATCTTGATCCTGCTCATGCTGGAGTAGGTGCTAACACTTTAGTTGCAGGATATGGACTTGGACAGGCCCAGACCACGGGAGACCTGGATCACATGGTGGGCGCATGTTATGCCACAAGGGGGTGGTGGACGACCAGTGTCATGGGGGACACTATTCCGCGAGTGGTTGGATCGCTAGACGATCTTCGTCGAGGACTAGCCATATGCTGGTATGGATTTTCATGGAGACCCTGACATGTAGCTACCTGCTGGCGAGCAGTGGGATGATGGAGGTAAAACACTTGATCACACTATTTTTATATTTTGTCTTTTATGATATTTTTTAAAGATTTTTTCATGCATATGTCTTAAAGATTTACTCTATGTTACTTGAAAACGTGGGACCAGAGAGGCCTATGGGACTAGCTCCAAAGGCATGGAGGGATCCACAAGGCATCAGAGAGCTAGCCTTGGTTCCCCTAGCCGGCAGTTCAATGGAGACAGTGGCCCACAACCTTGAGGGCCTGACAGAGAGGATCCCTGATTACAGGGGGATCGAGGAGGTCCCCATAGAGTACCAGATACATACAGTAGGGGTGATTCCTAGAGTGCATAGACTCTTGAGGTGAGTCATACGAGCATTGGTGTGCTACAGGGAGCACAACCCATCGTAGTAGATGCCTAGGTTTTATTTCCTATTGATTTTTTTAGAGACATGTATCTCGGATGTATGGAGAGCATAGACTTTATTTGGACATATAAACTTATTTTTTGAGCGCCTCGGTGTGACAAACAATATATATATATATATATATATATACATTCCTATGGTTCATTATTGTGTTTTGAATGCTTCTATATGCTATTTTAATTACATGTTGCACAAATGTTTGTCTAATACATGATTTTCTAATGCATCAGTTAATGTGTTTAATCTTCTTGGAATGTGTTGATATGTAATAAAATCAAAATTTATTTCTAAGAATTTAACACTTAAATACAACCTTAAAATCCGGTGATCTCTGATGTAATAACGCCTATTAAGATGGTGGACAACAAGCTGAGAATCCAGATTCACAACCAATGTATGAATATCAAGGTTGATGGCATCGGTCAGTAATTCAATGACAACACTGTATTCAACGACATTATTTGTGGTGCAACCCAGATAAACACCTTGAAGGTCTAATAACTCACTGCGAGGATCGTAGATCACCCACGCCACAGAAGAAAGGTTCCGGGTACTGCGGCAGGCACCATCAGTGAAACCAACATAAGGTGTACCAGACATCTACACAAGAAGCAAAAAGACACAATAAGCGGCAATTACGCCTACACACCAAGCCAGACATGAAAACACACACACAACACACCTGCTGAAAACACACGTATGTACAAATCAAATGCATGGGGTTCATGCATAATATTTTTTCAGATAAAGCCCATTTCGGGGCTTATCTAGAGGGTTCCCTTCATAATCAATCAGCTCATAGGCCCCTTTTTGCAAAACTCATTTCACAATATAAGGCCCATGCCACATAGGCTCGAATTTTCCTGCCCCCAGCTTATCATTTGCTTGATCATAAAGCAGGACTAAATCTCCTTCAACGAAAGAACGAGGATGGACAGTATGATCGAAGTGAGTTTTCACTCTCTTCTTCTGTGCTTCAATGGCTAGAGAGGCTAGTCGACGAGTCTCGTCTAGCCACTCTAGGTAGAGAAGACGTTCTTCTACCAGAGTAGTGTTGGGGAGTAATTTGATGGCTAATTTAAGAGAAGGGATCTCACACTCAATCGGAAGGGTAGCCTCCAGACCGTAAACCAATTGGAACGGGGTGAACCCGGTGGCATCCTTCACTGAAGTTCGGTAGGCCCATAAGGCGGAGAACAACATCAAATGCCAGTTGGACTTGTGCATGCTGATGGTGTGTTGAAGCATCGTGACTAAAACTTTGTTGACAGCTTCCACTTGGCCATTGGCCTGAGGATAGTACGGTGTCGAGCTATCATGCCGCAAGCCTAGCTGGGTCATTAACTCAGTCATCATATGATTACGGAAGTGTTTGTCGTGATTAGTGATGATAGCCTGAGGGACTCTGAATCGTGAAATGACATGATTGAATAAAAAATGCGCCACTAGGTGACTGTATTCAGATAGTGTAGGCATCACCTCGGCCCATTTTGTGAAATAATCAATGGAAATGATGATATACCCATGCCCCCCAGCCGAGTGAGGGTTACAGGTCATATAATCAATGCCACATTTGGCAAAAGGGCCAACGGTAACGACAGGGTGCAACAGAACAGGAGGAGCACGCATCTTCCGTTGGTAGATTTGGCACTCATGACAAGAGCGGATGGCAAGAATGCAATCCTTGAAGATAGAAGGCCAAAAATAACCAGCACAGAGGATCTTCTGAGCAGTAGCATACCCAGACATATGACCACCACAGGCGCCAGAATGGCAGTCGTTGAGAACTTGTTCAGCTTCCTCGAATGTTAAGCATCGACGAAGAACAAAGTTGGCACCGAGACGGTATAAGGTGTCCCCAATAATGCGATAAGGTTGAGAATGATGGCGAATCTATCGCTGAGCATCTTTGGACAAATTGGGACGAAAAGAGGATGTCTGGAGATAGACAATAATATCCCTGTACCAAGGATCGAGGGTACTAATCAAGAATAAAGTTTCATTCGGAATATGGTCCTCTAACCAAGAGGGCATGGTAACAGATGGTAGGGAGCAAAGCAACTCAGCAAAGACGAGGGACTTCTTAGACTTGGCGGTGGTGAACTCCAAGTCGAACTCTTGAAGGATGACAATCCACTTTGAGTATTTTCCCCCCAGTAACTGATGTGACAAGATGTACGTCATTGGGTTGCAATCAGAAATCACCGTCGTGGTGCGCAATAATATATAGTGGCGGAAATGTTGGATGGCGCAAACAACGACCAATGCCAACTTCTTGACATAGGCATATCAAGTTTCTGTATCAAGTAAATTGCAGCTGAGATAGTAAACGACATGCTCAGTACCATCATCATCATCTTGAACTAGAACCATGCCAATGGTGGTATCGGCAACGACTAAATAAAGAGTGTAGTCACGGTGATAGTCAGGGGGACGTAACAATGGAGCAGAAACAAGGAGGGCCTTGAGGTGCTTGAATGATTCTCGTGCAACGGTATCCCAAAGAAAAGGGGTGTCCTGCTTTAATAACCATGTATAGCTTTTGACCACTTCAGCATAATTCAGAATAAATCGTTGTAAAAAATTTGCTTTACCCGAAAAACTTTGTAATTGCTGCAAAGAATTAGGGGGAGGGCGATTCAGGATGGCTTCGACTTTAAGGGGATCGAGACGAATACCCTCCCGGGAGACGATGAACTCGATAAGTCTGTCTGACTCAACGCAGCAGACACACTTATGCAGGTTAAGTCGGATACGCCAGTGTCGACAGCGGAGAAAAATTTCGCGAAGGTGGGTTGGATGGTCCTGGCACTTCGCTGAATGAGCCAGAAGGTCATCCAGGTAAGGTTTAATCTGGTTATAACCAGAAAAGCCATCCATGAATGAATATATCTCACTCCCGGCATACTCATCAATGAGTTGGTCAATGAAGGGTGTAGGATAGTTATCTTTGGGGTAGGCACGATTCATGTCGCGATAATCAACGCATACCCTAATAGTGCCCTATTTTTTAGTCACAAGGACAATGATAGAAACCCAATCTGTGAGTGAGATAAGGTAAATGAAGCCAGCCTTAAGAAGCTTTTCAACTTCTGCTTTAATAGCTGCAGCCTTTCGGGGGTGCACAGGGCGTAGACGTTGTCAAATAGGTTTGGCACCCAGATATGTAGATATTGTAGGAATTTACAGGGTAAGTTCCTCAGAAAGAATACCAAAAGGACACCGCTCACAACCAGATCTCAAATCAATACACCAGTATTTTTGACGTGGTTAAAACCCTCAGAGTGCAAGGAGGGAAACAGTCCACGGCCTGTCCCAATGTGGGTACAGACAATTTATTAATCAAAGAATGAAAATTTACATAAGCTTCTCTCATGCACGGATTACTCGAACAATGACCCTCCATGCGCTTTAAATAGAACTCATGGACCAATCGGGTGTCAAGCCACGGATCAAGTGTCGATAATACCGAGGTGAGAGTGAACCGTCGGATCACTACATATCGTGACCGTCGGATTGTAAGTTACAATATGTACAACGGTAAAGAAAGACACTTTACCTAACTCTATACCTAACTCTAAACTAGACCAAGTTGATCTTAACTATATCCTATGTGTCGGAATATCCTAACATCCCCCCTTAAGAACAACTTGGGATAGGATTGAAGGATTTACAAATATGACACAATAGGAGAAGGAAGGAGGCACTAGAGCCTATCCCCCCTTAGTGACAACTTCCTGAACTCTAAGCATATATCGAAGTTTAGTGAACTTCGCCTCTGTGAGAGCCTTTGTGAAGATGTCTGCAATCTGATCATCTGTTGGACAATATTGTACTTCAAGAGCATGGTCATGAATGAGTTTTCTGATGAAGTGCATGTGTAGTTCGATGTGTTTGCTGCGCTGATGCTGGACTGGATCTTTGCATAGCTGAATGGCACTTTGATTATCACACCAAAGGGAGGTTGGATGCTGCTGCTCAAAGCCAAACTCTGATAGGATCTGACGAAGCCACAAGGCTTCCTTACTAGCTTCCACGGCACCACGATACTCTGCTTCTGCTGACGAAAGAGAAATGGCAGCCTGTTTCTTACAAGCCCATGTAATAGGTCCTGAACCAAGAGTGAAGACATAACCGGCAGTAGACTTCCGATCATCAGGGTCACCAGCCCAATCAGAATCAGTGAAACCAACTAACAGAGGAGCTGCTTTGGCACTGTAATGAATCCCAAACTGTACTGTACCTCGAACATAACGAAGTATTCTTTTGGTTGCTTTCCAGTGACTTTCACGGGGGTTTTGCATAAAACGAGCAACAAGGCCAACAGCAAAGGAAAGATCAGGACGAGTATGGGTTAAGTACAAGAGTTTTCCTACAAGTTGACGGTATAAGGTAGCATCAACTTCAGGAGAAGAACAAGAGACTGAAAGTTTGACTCTAGACTGAAAGGGAGAAGGGGTTGGCTTACAGTCTTCCATGTGAAAATGACGAAGAATATCACAAGCATACTTGGACTGGGAAAGGGAAATACCCTCCTTGGATTGCAAGACTTGAAGACCGAGAAAATAGTGTAAGTGTCCTAAGTCTGTCATTTCAAATTTCTTTTTAAGGATAGACTTCACATGGTTTATAAGGTTGGGATCACTACCAGTAAGGATAAGATCATCAACATAAAGAACAAGGATGATAAGAGAGTCACCCACTTTCTTGGTGTAGACAGTATTGTCAGAATGACACCTAGAAAAGCCAGATTCTAAAAGAAAGCTATCCATTTTGGCATACCAAGCCCGAGGAGCCTGCTTGAGACCATAAAGGGATTTCTTAAGTCGACACACAAGGCTTGAGTCTGTTTGTATGAAGCCAATGGGTTGTTCCATATAGATTTCTTCCTGTAAGTCCCCATGCAAGAAGGCAGATTTAACATCCATTTGATGGACTTCCCATTTTAAAGAGGCAGCAAGGGAAAGAACAAGGCGGATAGAGTTCATTTTGGCAACAGGGGCGAAGGTTTCAGTGTAGTCAATTCCTTCAACCTGTGAAAAGCCCTTAGCAACAAGACGAGCTTTATGTTTATCAATTTTGCCATCTGGTCCATACTTGGTTCTGTAAACCCATTTACATCTTACAAGTTTTCGTCCCGTTGGTAGAGGAACAAGATCCCATGTATCATTTGTCATCAATGATTGATATTCTTCATTCATAGCTGCTTCCCAATGTGGATGGCCTGAAGCTTCTGTAAAAGTGTCAGGATCATGATTTACTGGAGCTTGAGCCAGTAAAGAAGAGGCTCTTTCAAACTGAGAACGTGTACGTCGCTGATCTGTAGGATCACCGGCAAGATCACCTGCTGCATCTCGAGTAGCACGGACCCATCTTGGAAGTTGAGGATCCTGAGAAGGTGGGGGAGGATTGTCATCCTCACTTTCATCATCTGAAGAAGAAATGTTTTCAAAAGTAGAAGAGATAGGAAGAGGTGGCACATCCGCCGGACTAGGCTCGCAGGCCGATTTATTTTCATCAAATTTTACATCTCTTCTAATGATAACATTTTTGGACTTAAATGGAATAAGTCTGTAACCTTTTACATCTTCAGAATATCCAACAAAAGTGCATTTCTCATGATCAGAGATGTTGAGTTTGCGTAATGTTCCCCATGTTCCCTTCAGAAGACACTTGATGAATTTGGATGGGTGTCTGAAGGGGTTGGGAGGGGAGACAAGGAGCAAACCGCTTGAGACAAGTAAACATTTCCCGATGGGTAGGGAGAAACGAGGAACGATGGTGATGATCAGACCAAGGGGGTTCCTCGAAAGACATGGTCTCAATAATCGCTTCATCAGTAGGAAAAATTTCCTTCAAAGGGTCTGAAGAAGTGGCATCTCCAAGCCAAGGGGATTGAGTGTACGAGTCGAGAGCTCTACTAGAAGGAGCAGGTTCAGGGGATGGAGCTGATACAGAAACAATTTCGACGTAGTTGAGCTCGGCAGGACTCAACAGCATCTCATCGCCCTAGGATTCTATCTAATCAACAGGAGGAAGAACCCAAGGATCAGAGTGAACAGAAATCATATTAATGGGAGCGATGTTGGGAGGTGGGAGTGAAAAAACACCCATAAGGGTAGGATCTTTAAAGAGTCCAGCACCCACACTCTCACATGGAATGGAGGTATGCTCCACAAAAGGCACGTTGCCATCGGAGGAGGAGGAGGCGAAGAAGGACAACTGGTCTACTATGATGATCTTCCCCTGATGAGGAAAACGAATAACACGAAATAGAGATGAAGCCACGACTCACATGGCATATGTCTAGCTTTGTCCTAAAAGGAGGTTGTAAGTTAAATTGGCATCAACAACTTCGACCTCCACTTCGACCGTCTTCCCTTCCAGAGTAATAGGCAAACATTGGAGTATACCATAAGGATGAGACTCTCTCCCATCAAAGGCTTCCAAGGTTGTAGGAGACTGGCTCAGAGTTGGAGAACCAATAGCCTTCCAACAAGCAACAGACATTATGCAAGTAGAAGCACCTTCATCAATGACAGTGCGATGAATAGTTTTAGAATTGATGATGACCTGAATAAGGAAGGAAATTTGGTGAGGCAGTCTCGGTATATGACTGTCTAGGTCAAAAGTGATCAAATCCGAGTTGGCTGGGTCAATGCCACCGATAGTCGATAGCAAGGACTTCCTCTGAGAGGGGCAGCTCTGGAGAACTTCTAATGCAGACATAGCTGATGGAGCCTGGGCTAAGTCCTCAACGATGCTATAGTGCTGAGCAGCATGAGCATTAGGGTTGTAAGAAGACTTCCGGAGCATGCCTTTAGGAGGAGGTCGGATGACCGCTTCAGTGCTAGGTCGCTCGATATGGAGGGGACCAAAACTGGATAGAGGAGCACTAGAGGGGACCTCAGTCTCCTTCCCAGCAGGCGGCGGATACTCTTTTGCCCGAGTACTAATGTGGACGGGAATCGTCCTAGCCATAAATACCTGAGAACCAAAGGGAGAAGAGGATTGAGATGGATTGGCCACCATTTGCGTTTGCTGCGAGGGAAAAGGCTCTTTGAGCATGGCAGGAGTCCCAGGGGCACCTTTTAACAAACAACTAACTTCAGACCACCTGGGGCAGTCTTTAGTATAGTGATCCTCGTCACAGATAAGGCAAGGATAATTCATGTAAGTGTACCACCTCCATCTCCACCTTGCACATGCACACTTAAATCTATAGATATAAAGGGACATATATTAGGTAGTCATGATGCGAAGTAAAAATATTTTATGCTTTGCATGGGGAAAAAATCATTCTTTTCCTTCTATAGATGATAGGAAATATTGATTCTAATTTATTTACATGTTTTGTTAAATTCCACAAGCCATAAGGTAGAGTCTCTTGAAAAGGATGGCTTCTAGGTGATATTTAATAAAAATAAATAATGAAAAAACTTATATATCCAATCCTAGGCATACTAGGCATATTTACTATACCAAAAAATATGTTTTAGAGTTATGTTCTCACTATTCAAAGGACACATGGTTTGGGATACGCATAAGTATTTGAAATGTTGGCCAGTTTGTAAGCCTCCGGAGATTAAAAGCCAAGAAAATGATGCCTTTTTATGTTCTAGATACATATCCCAAACAAAGTTCAAGTGAAATAACTATGTCTTCAACCTTGAATTAATCGTCAAGGCCAAATTAAATTTGTCATCTAGCCTAGGCTTTATTGATAATGGTTTGTATTCATCAATCAACTTGTTCTTCTCGAGTCCTTTCTTTTGGTTTCACCTATAGTCCTTCCACACGATTCACAAAAGGGTTTTAGGATCATACTTCACAATTTTTATACAATAATATTATAAGTATTTATGAGCTTAAACTCCACTTTCAAAATTCAATGTTTCCCAAGTCTTCAATCCTTTGGACAAATTGTCATAGAGATGCATTAGGAATTAAATACCTTTGTTATCTAGTATCATAGTTGAGAACTGGGAAGTCTCAACTAGAGGCTTGCAATCCAATATAATAATTGGTCATGGTCATAGATTGTGTTCATTGAAGGAGTGTCCTATCCTTAGAGAATCACTTTTTGTTACTATTTTTCATTTTTAGCCTCCTAGAGTTACCATACTCTCTAGGCTATAAAATTCCTTCAACAAGGGTTGAAATAATTAAGAGTGTTTTTAGATTCATATTTATTCATCCTTTATGACCATAAGGAAATCTTGAGGTGACACAATTTCTTAGTAAACTCTTCTAGTACTCATGATCATCTACAACGATAATTACCAATTTGACACATAAATCCTAAGCTTGTGTTCCAAAAGTGAGAATTCCCATACATCCTTTAAACTTGGTGTGTAGCATGATATACAATTGAATCTATGGTGTTGATCATGAAACTATAAAGTTTAAGCACTAACATAGAGAATGCAGAGAGGGAAAATACACCCTTGATTTTATAGCCTTATTGAATTAGTCATTTTAAAGGATTGATTTGCTAAATTGTTAATACAAATTTTCACTATTAAAAGGTATTCGCATTGCACTATGTGTTTTTTTTGTATCCCATACGAACCCAACAACCCTCCTAACACGTAACTACTAGTAAACCTTCGGGGGTCTACAACTTGTCCTCCTCTCTGTAAACCAAGTCACGATGGGGGGAATTTATACCTTCGATCTCTTAGTTTTCACAATTTCACATTACTTCGATCACCAATTGAGTTTCTCCCTAGGACCACACTGTGCTATGTGTTCATTTATTATCATTATTTTTATTATTTTATCTTGAATAAATTATTAAATAAATAAGTTAAAATAAAAAGTTAGAATCCAATATTAAAATTGGGAAAGTAGAAGTTAAAATTTGATTTCTTTTATTATTATTATTTTTTTAACCATTTATAGTTTTTTGTGTGTGTGACTAGAGGAATTGGAAATTGGTTGGGCTCATACTTATGTGACACGGAGTTGAATATGACTGCTACCACTATAACCTCTAGGTGTAACCATCCATCCCACATGAATGAAACATAATTTAAATGAGGTTTGAACCAATGACATTGCAAAGAGTGCCTTAACAATTCACTCTATCATCAACTAATCTATACCCCTATGAGCTAATGTTTTATACTTAAGTGTGTAACAAACCCCAAAAGTGAAAAAAATTATCGAGAATACAAAAAAATATTCAACTAACTAAAAAATTCTAAACATGAATTACATAATAAATAGAATTGAAAATTTAAATTTATTTTCAAGCCAATAAGCATGTTTATCAGGAAGAGAGTCATATTTTAGAGTTTTTTTATTACGAATATTACTTATATGTTCAAGGTTTAGCAGAAAAACAAATATTCTTTGTCATCATGGTTTCATGAAATGTTGTAATTAAATTTATTAAGTTACTTTCATTTTATAAATGAATATTTGTGATTATTTACATTATTAAATGGATTTTTAGCCACATAACTAATTTCCAATCCTAAGATTTAAATTCTCACCAGTGCTATAATTTTCTTTCTTGCTTATATTAATTCCCTATCCCTAATCCTACAAGTATTCACCAACCATTTAATTTATATGATTGAAATAATATGCTTACAATTTTAACTTATTCTATAAACTAAATAAAAGTGAAAAAACAAAACAAAATAAATAATTATAAAATAAGACAAAAATTTCCAAAATTATATTTATTAATCATATATAAAATATGAAGAATGTGAAATCAATATAAAGATTGTATCTAGTCAATAGGTTTCCAGTGGATGGGATGTTTCCCTAACCATATGTCATTTGCAATGATAGGAATCGAGAGGAGCAAAGCTTCATACTATGGGGATTTTCTATTTAAGGAATTATATTCTAATTCTTTTAAAAGTTTTGTTATTAAATATAAGGTAAGGATTGTAAATACATTAAGAGGAAATTACTAATAGTTTTTTTTGTTTAGGATCATTCATTTTACTTAAGTAATCAAGCTATAAGGTTTTTATTTAGTGAATTTGTGACCTGGTACATGTGTTTCATGTAATATTAAATTATATATATATATATATATATATATATATATATTTTTTTTTTAAAAGATCATATTATTGAAATTTCCCCTAAAATTCATCTTTCCAATAAAAAAAAAATATTTTTCCAATATACTCCTTTTATACCTTCATATTTTATTGATTTTATTTTTTAGAATTAAAATATGATAAGATATTAGTCAAGAAAGTGAAATCTTCTTCAATTCAATACTAATATAAAAAATATCATTATTATAATTTCCAATTTGGAAAAAATATATTTTTATTAATCAATATTATAAGATATTAGTAGCGCCTTCTTCAATTAAATAACAATATAAGAAATCTCATTGCTCTAATTCATATTTTGAAAAAAATATCTCTAATATAACATTTACTAGAGTTTGGATATATATATATATATATATATATATATATATATAATATCACTTTTCCACATTCTCGTATTTCCCACCATTTTTTTTATAGAAAAATAACACAGTATGATAATTAATAATAATTAATAATAATAAATTAGCAATAGATAATAAAATAATTAAACATGTATCAACATATTTACTTAAAGTTAAAATATATTAAATAAATATAGATAACATGAAGTATAAATCAATAATTTTAATAGCATAAATCATCGTAACATGCAAACTTCTCTTATGTGAATATCCCCTTCTCTTTTCCCCATATGATCAATGAATGGTTGGTTACTAAGTTATATGTGTGGTTAGAATAATGGGTTAATGCAAATGAATAATTAAGGTATTGACTTACGTCCATAAGGGAAATAAGAAAAGAATAAATCATATTCCCAATAACACTTAATTCACACTCTTTTGGAAATCCTCAAAAATTATAAGTTGAAGTTAAAATATATTAAATAAATATAGATAACATTAAGTATAAATCAATCATTTTAATAGCATAAAACCTCGTAACATGCAAATTTCTCTTAAGTGAATATCCCCTTCTCCCTTCCCCATATGATCAATGAATGGTTGGTTACTAGATTATATGCGTGGTTAGAACAACGGGTTAATGAAAGTGAATAATTAAGGTATTGACTTATGTCCATAAGGGAAATAAGAAAAGAATAAATCATATTCCCAATAACACTTAATTCACACTCTTTTGGAAATCCTCAAAAATTATAAGTTGAAGTTAAAATATATTAAATAAAGATAGATAACATTAAGTATAAATCAATAATTTTAATAGCATAAATCCTCGTAATATGCAAACTTCTCTTAAGTGAATATCCCCTTCTCTCTTCCCCATATGATCAATGAATGGTTGGTTACTAAGTTATATGTGTGGTTAGAACAATGGGTTAATACAAGTGAATAATTAAGGTATTGACTTATGTCCATAAGGGAAATAAGAAAAGAATAAATCATATTCCCAATAACACTTAATTCACACTCTTTTGGAAATCCTCAAAAATTATAAGTTGAGTATGGAAGTTATATTTTGATAAAATAACTTAGTTTTTAATTATTTTGATTAAAATTTAATTTTGGGTTCGTAGGAGGAGGGGTAATTCTTCGTCTTAATGAATAAAGGGAGATAAAAATTGCTTAGGGTCTGGGCACTATGATAAATAATCAATTTGAATACATAGCACTTTGGAAAGGGTTAGGGATCACCATAGACAAAGGAATTTGTCGATTAATAGTATGTGGAGACACAATCTTGGTAATTAAACAAATTAAAAACATTAATAAATCTATTAATACGACTACCTACATCACTCTATCAAGAATCTATTTGTAGATAAGGATTTTCAAGGAAGTTAAATTGTTCCATATTCTTTGACATTTGAACTCAGATGCAGATGCACTAGCAAATAAAGGGACTAGATTAGAACAAGGCGTGATGGAGATCAATGATCACTACATAAATTATATCCCACTTCCATGAATCATCATCAAAACTTAGGGGGAAAAATTAGGCATTTTGGCTGTAGAAATGATGATCCCCATCGATGGAATTCCAACTGGATACCTCATAAACAATCTCATTTAATTTCCTCAGAGTTAAACTTGCACTAGTATCAAGAAAAATCGGATTGGATGTAGAGGTTATCTTGTAAATAAGATAGTGTAGAATTTCATATTTTAAATATAATTTATCATATATGTTGTGACGAATTGTTCAATGGAATATCCATGACAATTTACAGATCATATTGGTATCAGAGCAAGTTTCTTTGGATATATTGTGGATATTACAGTGGATCTAGATTGGTTGGGCCAAAAGTCGTAAAACCCTATTCATGGTTGACAAATATGTCGATAACCCTCATGATCCTGTAGAGAAGAGGTTTTTGCGGCTGGAACAACAAGTCATGGATATAAATCATAATGTAAATCTTTTCATGGAGGCCTTGAGTAATTGGCTTGGGATATTAAGAGAATATGGGGGTTCTAACCCAGAGGAAAAAATAAAAGTGGGATTAGGAGATTGAGAACCAACAAAGAACCAACTGAAGCAAGGACCTAAAGAGAATCAACCCATTTAAAGTGTCATGAATCAATCACAACCCCTATTCAAAATGGAAGCGAATACCGATATCAAGCTATGCCACTGAAAGATCGACACTCAAAAGCTAAATCATTGGTTACAAAAACTGGAAGTGTATTTCAATGTCCATCAAATTGAGGAAGAATAGAAGACTTCATTTATGTTGAAATTAGAGGGACATGCCCTAACTTGGTGGGAAATAAACACAAATACCTTGAGGCTGGAGGGAGAACCTTCAGTAACTAAGTGGAGGATTTTAAAACCTTCATTAAGTCATAGTTTTAACTAATTGGGTATGTAGAGGACCACTCGATCCAGTGGCACTACTTCATGCAAAAGCCGGGGCAAAGTGTACAGAAGTATACCAAAGAGTTCAGGAAGATGGCCATAATGTTTGATATCTCCCCAAAGAACCTAAATTTACTCCTCGAGTATCTAGGGGGTTTACATTTCCATATGCGAGAGCAAGTGATGTTTTCCAAGTGGAAATCAATGGATGAGACTTGTGTATAGGAACAATACTTGGAGAACATAGGACTGAAGAAAGTGAAATCAAGTGGATTGAAGTGGAAGGAGAAACAATACACTTCTAAGGAGGGGAAGAAGAAGAGAAAAGGGGGAAAAGATAAAAATATGGCAACCATAACACACTAGTGCAAAGATACCATCAACCACTGCAATATTGATGGCCATATTGAGGAGAAGTGTTGGAAATTGCATCTACAACTTAAATCGAAGAATAAAAAGAACTACATTAAGAAGAAGAATCACATGGTCGTTGATTCGAGCAACCAAGTTGAAAGAAGTTTTGACATGGATGAGAAGATTTTTTGTACATCAGTGTTGAAGGAGGTGAATATGAGTAGCCTTCAACAACAACAAGAGAAAGAAATGACCAAACTCTTCCATATAAAGGTACAGGTCAAGAACACCAAGATTGATGGTCTATTTGACTCAAGATCATTGGAAAATATCATTGCATCATATCTTTTCAAGAAGTTGGGGTTGAAATCTCATGATCATCTAAGACCATATTCATTGGATGGGTAAATAAGGATGAAGAATTGAAGGTAAAAAATATTGCAAAAATAGATTGACTACTAGTGCTTATTTTATTAATGCAGTAGAACTAGATGTGGTCCCCCTTAATGTATGTGAGGTTGTGTTTGGGAGTCCTTACATGTACATGCTAGATTCAATATACATGTGGAGAACCAACCAATATCGGCTTGTTAAGGCTGGAAAATTGTTCACAATCAATGCGCACAAAGACACATCAAAAATTTTGCTTGTAACTTCCAACCAAAACAAGAAATTGATCAGTTCTAGTAAGAAGTATGTTTTATCTTTTTTAAGAGAAAATAAATATGTAGAAGAGTAAGTAAGAGGTAAAGCATTCCTAGAGGGGCGTACTAAGAAATAGAAATAAGAACTAGAAGAGTTGCTACAAGTATATAGGAATGTGTTCCAAGAGACTAAGGAGTTAGCACCTAAGAAGGAAGTGGAGCATGAGATCCAACTATTGTCAGACTCCCCATTGCCAAACATTGGTTTGTATAAGCAGTTTGTTATAGAAGTAAGTGAGGTGAAGAAACAGTTACAATAGCTACTGGAAGAGGGTTTCATTCCACTGCGTACACCAACATCTGGGTCACCCATTATCATTGTGCCAAAGAAGGATGGGACTTGGTGGATGTGTATACATTATAGGGCGTTGAATAAATTCATGCTCAAGAATAGGTACCCCATGCCCAGAATAGATGATCTACTGGATTAGTTTCAGCAAGTAAAATACTTCTCTAAACTAGACTTAAAGTCTAGATATCACCAAGTTTGAGTTAGAGAAGAATATACATGGAATACTGCCTTCAAAACCAGGCAAGGTTTGTATTAGTGATAGTCATACTATTTGGCTTATGCATTGCATGAACTAAATTTATGAGATTAATGAATAATGTATTGCACTATTTTATAGATTCATTTGTTATTGTCTATTTGGATGGTATACTGGTATATAATGCTACCTATGTAGGGATGTGAAAATTGGAAACTAGGGCCAAACTTCATGTGGGTCATTTTATTCATGGTTGATAATATGTTCATTAGATTCCTCTCATCGAGAGGTGTAGGATTTATCTAAAGATCATCTGATTCCAATAAGTATTCATGGAGATATGAATTTATTTTGATTATGGAATTATTATCAAGCCGACCTACAACTCATGTACGCTCAGAAGCCCAACAGTCGCATCTATTCAAACATCAACAGTTGTGTATAAATACAAGAGGACATTTCCTCATTTTCACTCACTCATCTCATCACATCTCTCTCTCTCTCTCTACGACGTAGAAAAGAGTCTCTTCTCTACTACACAGAAAAGGGTCTCTCTCTCACACATGTGAAGTCGGAAGCTGCTGAAACTAATGCTACAACTACAGATCCAAAGTTTGACCTACATGGACCAGAAGATCTCCTCATCTGAACTGCATTGTAGGTTCATCTGAACCTCCTTTGAAGGCTGCAACTTTTGGTGGTGGAATCAAGCCGATTCGACGGTCGGTTTGTGAGATATCGACTGCCCTAGTTTTGATGATGAAGCCACTAATGTTGATGCTGTTGATATAAGGTTTGCTACTACTGACATAAATCAGATTTTTTGTACTATTTCTCTCTGTTGAATTATTGAAGATAAAAGAAGATTTGATCAAAGGGTTTCCCCACACATTGTGGGGTTTGTCCCTGGCTAGCCGCCACATCTTGTGTCTCTTGTCTTGGCTTGTTTTTTATCAATCGTTTAATGTTCTATCCACACTTTACTTTATGTACATGTGATTGCTGATCTGTGGAATATAATAAGAAAAAGAAGTAAATTGTTATAAGAATAGAACATACCATAACTTAACATGGTATCAGAGCTGAGGTGAAGACAAAGCCCAAGCAAGAGCAAGAGCAATCACCGAAGAGAAGATTGGCAAGGCTATCCTAAAAGAACTATGGGGTCCTCAACACTCTTTCCTATCGAAGACAAGCTCCGTGAGAAAGTTGACTATCACGGATGGAAGATGTCTATCGATATAACCCTAGAAGATCAAGGAGTGCTGGACCATGTAAGAGGCAATATTGTTGAGCCTCCATCAAATGCATCCACTGCTGCCTAGAACAAATGGAAAAATGGAGAAGCCAAAAAAAAGAAGATCATCTAGGACTCTATCGACAAGCACTTGGTGGCCTACATCTCTGAACTGGACACCTCCAAGGAAATCTACGATAGACTGGTGAGTTTATTTAAAGTCAATGATGCAAATCAAGTTTTGTTTCTTAGAAATAAGCTGACGGAAATCAAGAAGGGTAAAGATGAGAGTATGCAAGCATACTTCTTAAGAATCACTGAGATCAAGAACGATCTCCTATCTATTGGGGAAACTATTACTGACCAGGAAATGGCATTCACAACTCTTGGAGGATTACCATCTGAATGGTACGTGTTCAGGACTACTCTTCTGAACAATAATGTAATTACTAGTTTCAAGGAATTAATGGCTAGATACATTCAATAAGAAACAAGGGTAGAAGAGCAAGAAATGCCCTTGCCTAAAGGTCCTCCTGCTGCTTTTTCTTCTCATGCTAAGAAAAGAAATAATTTTAGATCTAAATAAAAAAGAAAGGCTAGACCTAAGGGTGGAAGAAAAGGACAATGTTACATTTGCAATAAAGTAGGTCACTATGCAAGGGAATGCCCTGATAGAAAGGAATCTCACCGAGATGATGATCAAAATCCCTCCCATGGCAATCAAAGGAATGGCAAATCTAATAGTAGAGGTAAAAGGAGTGCTGGAAATCAAGGAAGAGGACAACCATTCAAGAAGGCTAGAAATTCTAGGTATGAATCTAACATTGTTGACAATAAGCAAGATGAATATTATCTACCAGTTGCTCTATCTACCTTTGCTCCTTTGGACTCGCTAGGATTTTGGCTTATTGATAGTGGTGCCTCAAGGCACTTCACTGATTACAAAGAAGTTCTCCATAATCTGATAGAGAAAGAAACTAACCTGGAAATTTTCCTTGGAGATAATATGAAATATCCTGTGAAAGGTGTAGGCAATGTCTCTCTTAAATTGAATCAAGGTAATACGATCCACTTACAAGATGTATTATATGTACCTCATCTAAAAAAGAACTTTGTATCCATCTTGACAATGGAAGACAAAGGCTACAAGGTAACCTTAAGCGATGGCAAGGTACGTATATGGAAAAATAATGTTAAAGATGCTTTCACTCTTGGGTTTTGAGTTGATTCTTTATATCAGGTTGGTGGAAGTCTACTAGGTGTCATGTATTGTGACACAACTCTTCAGTCTAAACTTTGGCATCACAGGTTTGCCCACCTTCATTACAAAGCTCTACCTGATGTAAGACAGATGGTAACAGGGATGCCCGAATTCCAAGCAGAGAAAGAAGGTGTATGTCCAAGATGTGCCAAAGGAAAGCTCAAAAGGGGACCATTCCCCTCAAGTCAAAGCAAGACCTCTGATATATTACAACTAGTTCACTCAAACATATCTGGTATGATGCCTGTGGACTCCTTGGGAGGACATTCATATTATCTTACTTTTACAGATGACTATTCTCGAAAGACTTGGATATACTTCTTGAAAAAGAAGGATGAAGTGTTCTCTTGGTTTCAACACTTCAAATCCCTGATCAAGAATCAAACAGAAAAGAAGATCAAGATCTTAAGAACTAATAATGGGACTGAATATAAATCTAATGAGTTCCATGACTTTTGTAAAGAGGCTGGCATTAAGAGGGAGACTACTACACTGTATACTCTTGAATAGAATGGTGTGGAAGAAAGGAAGAACCACACGATTATGGAAGCTATCTGGGCCATGCTACATGATCAAAGACTTCGAAAATTTCTATGGGCTGAAGCTACAAACACCACCGCATATGTACAAAATCGATGCCCTCATCAAGCATTGGGTTCCAACACTCCTGAAGAAATGTTCACCAGTGTTAAACGTTGACGTTTCTCATTTTAGAATTTTTGGAAGCCCTGTATATTTTCATGTGCCGAAAGAGAAAAGAAAAAATTGGGTGCATCTGGAAAGAAAGGAATTTTCGTGGGCTATGGTGAAACTACTAAAGGCTATAGAATCTGTGTAGCCGGTCAAAGGGAATTCATGATTAGTCATGATGTTACCTTTGATGAAGATATGGCTCTTAGCAAGGTGGACAATATTCCAACTTTGAGGAGCTCTCAAGAAGCTGACACCAAGTTACCGAAAGAAAAGGATGATGAATCAATGCTTGATGTAGAAGAACCCATGGATCCGATTGATCCTCCTCCACATGAGCCTTCCTCTTCTAAGAAGAGGCCTTCATGGCGTAGGGAGCTACTTGATGATGCTGAAAGACATGCTGCATCCCGAGGAACCTTTCGTGAAAGTAAGAAACCTAACAAGTATCAGGGATACCTAACCATCATGAGCACGATCATACAAAATGAGCCTTCTTCATTCTCAGATGCCGTCAAGCATCAAGTATGGAAGGATGCTATGACCGAAGAATATGAGTATATTATGAAGAATGATGTCTGGGAAGTAGTTCCTAGACCCTAGGACAAGACAATTGTTACTTCCAAATGGCTTTACAAGATAAAGCATGCAGCAGATGGAAGTACGGAAAAGTATAAGGCTCGTTTTGTTGCTCGTGGTTTCTCCCAAAAGGAAGGTATAGATTATGATGAGATATTTGCACCTGTTGCCAGATATATGATCATCCACTCAATCATAGCCCTTGCCGCTTCACAAGGATGGAACCTACATTAGATGGATGTCAAGACCGCGTTCTTGCATGGTTCGATCAAAGAAGAGGTCTACGTGGAGAAACCCGAAGGATTTGAGATTTATGATAGAAAATCTCATGTATGCAGGTTGAAGAAGGCTCTCTATGGGCTAAAGTAAGCACCCCGAGAATGGTATGAGAGGATTGATAGCTACTTGATGAAGCTGGGATTCACTAGGAGTGAAGCCAATCCTAACCTTTACTTTAAGGTTGAAGATGACAAACCTCTCATACTAGTGCTATATGTGGATGACCTCTTTCTAACAGGTGTAGACCGTCTCATTCTCAAGTGTAAGAGGGAGTTGGCTTCTGAATTTGAAATGAAGGACCTAGGACTGATGCACTATTTCCTAGGATTTGAAGTGTAGCAGAGGCTGGGGGAAACTTTCCTATCTCAAGGAAAATATGTGGTGAAGATATTGGAAAGATTTGGTATGGTGGATTGCAAGCTTGTAACTACCCCGATGGAGCTTGACTTCAAGAAGTTAAGCGGTAGTGCTGCTGGACCTGTTTTACGAAATGCTACTGAGTATCAGAAACTCATCAGAGCATTAATGTTCTTAGTGACCTCCCATCCAGATATATATGCTTCGCAGTCAACACGTTGAGTCAACATATGGTTGAACCCCACCACATACATTGGATTGGTGCCAAGAATCTGTTGAGATATCTTCGTGGCACAATCACTTATGGGTTAAGATACACTGCCGGAGATGTGAGACTATTTGGATACACAGATGCTGATTGGGCAGGCAATGTGGAGGACCGTAAGAGCACTTTTGGGTGTTGTTTCTCCTTGGGATTTTCTTCGGTATCCTAGATGAGCAGGAAGCAGAAGTCGGTGGCCTTGAGCACCGTCGAAGCAGAGTATATTACTGCTAGCATGGCCTCCTGTGAGGCAATCTGGTTGTGAAAGCTCTTTAGTGAGCTTTCTGGATTTACGTTGGATACCATCATGATCCTTTGTGACAACCAGAGTGGGATTCGTTTATCAAAGAATCCTGTATTTCATGATTGCTCCAAGCATATCGATATCAAGTACCACTATATTTGATGAACAGGTCATCGACATTCTAACAAAGCCCCTTGGAAAAGTAAAATTCCTGACTTTCCGAGAACAACTTGGAGTTGTTCAATGATCCTCCAATGAGGGTCCTGTATGATGCATTGAGCTCTGGGAGCTCCAAGGGGGTACAAGGTACTTCTTGGAGTAGCATATGACCACAGGATGATTCACTATCCCCTGGTGGTATACATGTACACTCCATGGTGACATTGTAGCAGGATTGATGTGTTCTCCATGGTGATTGTAACAGGATTGATGTGTTCTCCATGGTGGCCTGGATTGATGTGTTCTCCATGGTGATTGTAGCAGGATTGATGTGTTCTCCTGTGAGGATGGGATTGATTAAGTTCTCTTGTCAAGACATCCTACCCATGCAGTCTGGGACTCATGGGAAGTACCTCTCATCTGATCAATGAGTAGGGAAATGAAGTTAGGGACCATAGTAGTACTGATGGATGCATCATTGTATCTACTGTTGAGCCTCAAACCTGCACCTTCCTATACACCATCTCAGCCTTCCTTTTCCACTTATTTCATCCACCCAACTGTTAAATCATTGCACATAGGAGAGCATGTTATGGTTTAATAACTATACGTAATTATGACTTGAATTGTTATTTGATAAAGATTTTTGATCATACCTTTGGAAACTTTGTCAATTCTTGCTCAAGGCTTCTAACCAGTTGCTCTTCTTTGATATCTTGGAGATACCCCATGTCTTTAGCTCAATTACACCTGCATTTCATGATTATGGCACTAACAGTTGATTGTATTTTTAAAAACAGAGTGATGCTGGCTGCGGAAATCGTTTCTGGCTGCGGAAACTGCTTCTGGCTGCGGAAACGGTTTCCCAGCTGCGGAAACTGAGACAGCACCCCTTTAACTGCACAAAGATAGTTAGAGAAGAACTAACTGAATAAAATTAGTCCTGGAAGGGGTTTTTATTAATGAAATGAGATGGAATGAAGTGAAAATGAAGTGGAATGAAGTGAAATGGAGATGAAAATGAGATGGAGGTGAAGTGAAATGACAAGTGAGATGAAGTGAAGATGGAAAGAGAAGGAGAGGAGATTTTTTTTTTTGGAAAATATAGAGTGTCAGGTGTTCCTGATTTTCACTCTATATTTTCTGCATAAGACCGCCAATCTGGGATTGGTTTTCAGGCTTATACACATTTTTTCTCCTTTTTTTTTTTTTTTTTTAAACTGAAAGAAACAAGATTAGGCTGGTGGGAGAGAAGGATTCTTCTCCACCAGCCTTATTGCAGAATTCTCTTGGAACATTTTGACAAACTCCTCTTTTGAAAGTGGCTTATGATAAATTTTCAATCGGTGGCCATTCACAATAAGAGGAGTCTGAAATTCATCAATGGTCTTGATTCTTACTGCTCCATTGTTAAAGACTTTATCAATCTCATATGGCCCAAGCCAATGAGTCTGAAACTTCCCTTTGAAGTCTTTAAACTTGGAATCAAACAGTAAAGCCCAATCTCCCTCTTGAAACTTTCTCTCTATAATATATCTGTCATGCCACTTAGTTCTTTGATGTTGAACTAGATCAGTCCTTAAAATTGCATCTTGTCTGATCTCTTCTAGCTCATTCAGTTGCTCCATTCTGTGCTTTTGGGCTTCTGCTAGATTCATCCCCAACTGAACTGCCATCTTGAAATTCTTGACTTGAAACTCAATGGGGAGCATGACTTCTTTCCCATAAACAAGTTCATAGGGAGAATGTCCTGTTGTGTTCCTCCATGTAGTTCTGTAGTCCCATAAGGCTTCAGGGAGCCTTTCTGCCCAATCTCTTCTGTGGAGATGAACAGTTTTGGTGATGATGCTCTCAAGAACTTTGTTTGTAGATTCCACTTGACCATTTGCTTGAGGATGGTAAGGAGTAGATTTTCTGTGCTTGATTTTTTATTCTTCCATCAGCTTCTCCATCAAGTTAGATGTGAATTGACTTCCCTGATCTGTCACAATTTCTCTTGGGACACCAAAACGAGTAAAAATATCCTCAAAAAGAAATTGAACAATTGAATTTTCAGTGGCAGAAGGCAATGCCTTGGCTTCTACCCATTTAGTGACATAATCAGTGCAAACCAATATATATTTCTTTTGTCTAGATGGTGGATTAATGGGTCCAATGAAATCTAAAGCCCATTTTTCAAAGGGTTCGATGAGTACCTGTGGCTGTAATGGCATTTCATTTGAAAGAGTCAGTCTCCCAACTCTCTGGCAGCTGTCACACCTTCTGACATATTGTTTTGCATCTTTGAAGAGAGAAGGCCAATAATATCCTAAAGAGAGGATTTTATAGGCCGTCCTCTTGTCAGCAAAGTGTCCACCACATGGTTCATCATGACATGCCTTGAGGATGTCAGGTATTTCATCTTCTCGAACACATCTTCTGATCACACAATCTAGCCCTGTCTTAAACAATTCATTAGAAATCCATGAATAATTTGAACTCTCCTGAATAATTTTCCTTTTCTCATTAGGAAATAAGTGTGGAGGTAGCTTCCATGTAACCAAATAGTTAGCAATATCTGCATACCAAGGAGTCTTAGTAGTTACTGCAAACAAATATTCATCTGGAAACTTATCCTCTACAAGAGAATCTCCGTTAGTATTTTGGATTCTAGATAAGAAATCAGCTACTGTATTTTGTTTCCCTGGTCTATCTAACACAGTAATATTGAATTCTTGTAAAAGTAAAAGCCATCTTGTAACTCTGCCATTAGTAACAGGTTTGTTCATGAGATATCTAATTGCAGAATGATCAGTATGGACAAAAGTTTCATAGCCTGTTATATAATGTCTAAACTTGTTGATTGCATGAACAACAGCTAAGAACTCTTTCTCAGTCACAGTATAATTTAACTCAGTGGGAGTCAAATTTTTACTGGTGTAGTAAATGGCATAAGGAACTAAATCCTTTTGACCCAACACAGCTCCTAGAGCTGTATCTGAAGCATCTGTAGAAATATGGAAAGGAAGTTTCCAATTTGGCCCTCTCAAAATGGGTGCTTCAGATATTCTTGTTTTTAAAGTTTCAAATGCAGATTGACAATCAGGATCCCATTTGAATTCACAGTCTTTTGTAAGTAATTTGAAGAGTGGAGATGCTATTTTGGTGAAGTTTTCAATAAATCTTCTATAATATCCAGTGCATCCAAGAAAACTTCTAACATCTTTTTGACAATTTGGAATAGGCAACTTGGAGATGACTTCAACTTTTGATCTATCAACTTTAATCCCATCTCCTGAAATATGATGTCCTAAAACAATCCCTTCAGTAAACATCATAAAACATTTCTCATGACTTAATGAAAGGTTTGTTTCTTTACATCTTATAAGGACTTTTTCCAAATTCTCTAATGCCTCTTCAAATGAATTACCATAAACTGTAAAATCATCCATATAAACCTCTACACAATCATGAATTAGATCAGAAAAGATTCCTAGTACTGCCCTTTGAAATGTTGCGGGTGCATTACATAATCCAAAAGGAAGTACTCGGTAAGCAAAAGTTCCCCATGGACAAGTAAATGTGGTCTTGTCCTGATCTTCAGGTGCTACCTGAATCTGATTGTAACCACTAAAACCATCCAAAAATGAGAAATACTTTTTGCCTGCTAAAGTATCTAATACCTGATCAATAAAGGGTAAAGGAAAGTGATCCTTCAAAGTTGCTTTGTTCAATTCTCTGTAATCAATGCAAACCCTCCATTTACCATTCTTTTTAGGTACTATAACCAAAGGAGAAACCCATCGGCTATCTGAAATTGGATAAATGAAGTTTACATTAAGTAATTTTTGGAGCTCTTCTTTCACTATCTCCCTAAGGTTTGGATTCATCCTTCTTTGAGGTTGTCTGATTGGTCTACTATTTTCCTCAATGTAGATGTGATGAATGCAAGTCTTAGGGTCAATACCTTTCATATCGGTATACTCCCATGCAAATGCAGTAGAATGTTTTTGTAAGATTTTGGTTAGCTCTTCCTGTTGTGATTTTTCCAAGTTTTTGTTGATATTCAATGTTTTTCCTGGAAAAATCTCAATGGTGGAACTACCAAACTCTTCCATAGAGAAAAGAGACATTTGTCTAGATGATAGACACTCAATGTCAGAATCCAACTGAAATTGTGTGTGGTCATATTCTGAAGATGGTTCAAAGTTTTCTAATGTGTTCAGAATTTGACTATCTTCACTGATCTCAGAAATGGTAAAGACAGGTTGTATAGTATCTTCATCATCAACCCACTCATTATCTCCTATTTCTGTAATTGCTTTTGCTGGAGGATACAGATTGAACTTCTTTGTCGAATTACCATCAGAAATATACATATCCCTAGACCTACAACTGATAAAAGCATCAGCTGTGGCTAGCCAAGGTCTTCCTAAGATGAGAGGATGTCCTCCTAAATTACTCTTGGGAGTTAAAATCATGAAATCTACTGGATATTCCCAAGAGTCTAAGGAGACTGAAATGTCTTCTAATACACCATCTGGTTTAATAATTGATCGATCTGCCAGTTGCAAAAAGTAGGTGTAAAAAGAAGATTAGGAAGTTTTAGCTGTTCCATAGTCTGTCTACTCATGATGTTGATAGCAGCCCCTAAATCAATCAAAGTATTTGGTATTTCTACCCCATTGATATGTGTTTTGACAATTGGACTACCGGGATCTACATACTTCTGCATAGTAATTTCTCCCATCATGATATCTGCAATTTTTCCTACCAGGTGGATTCTTCTTGTATCTCTTGGTTTCCTTCCTGGTCTTTTAAGACTCAACTCCTTTATTGTTTTTGCTAGAATAGGAATCTCTTTAATGGCTTGTAACAAGGGAATCTTGATACAAACATTCTTCAATTCATCTAGAAAATCATAGTCAGGCAACAAGATTTGTTTTTCTACCCCTTTGTCAATTTGTAATCTTTCAGGAAAAGGAGGTGTGAATGAAGATGCAGGTTGCTCAACTATAGGAGTTGTGGGGGTTAAATCTTTTTTTTTTTCTTTTTGAGTGCTTGGGTTTTGAAGAGATGCTTCAGAACCTTTATTGGCTTCAAGAGAATCTTCCTCAGAAATGCTTTTCTTTTGAGCATCTATAGAAGGCTTATCTAGGATTTTACCTGATCTGAGTTGTACATCATTGAGAGGAACAATCATATAGGCAGGAAATTGTTGACCTTCCATCATGTAAGCATTTTGAGGGTTTTTGTTATTGGGGTTTGGCAATGGCTGAGAAAAAAGTTGATTTGACTTTTGTTGGAATAGAAGCAAGAGTTGAGAATTTGGATTCTGTTGAGAAGGTTGTTGTTGTTGTGGAAATGGCAATGATAGTTGTGGGTTTTGATTTGGAAGTTGTGGAGCTTGTTGGTTTTGAAAAGATGGAGGATATTGATAAAATTGAGCAAATCTCCCATAAGGATTTTGCATACCTTGTACCCATGATTGAAAATGATTTTGAGGTTGGGACCAAGGTTGTTGCCAAGGATTCCAATTTGGTGGGGGTTGAAAATTCATAGAGTTGTTAAACCCTTGATTTTGTTGCCCCTGCCAAGGTCTCCTTGCAACAAAACAGAGAGACTCGATTGTATTTGGATCTTCTTAAAAGATAGCTTTGAGCCTAGGAATTGAAGGACAATCCTTGGTCTCATGATTCTCTGAACAAATTACACATGTTTCTACAACTTTTGCATCCAAGGGACATTCCCTTAGAGCATGTTTCTTTCTACACTTTGGGCAAAAGATGGCCAAAGCCTCGGCTTCTGGTTTCTGCTTATTGTGAATCTTAAGAGTGTCTAGTTGCTCACTAAGACTCCCTAAGATGTCAGTCTTGAATTCATCAAGCATGTTGCCAATCTCAGCCCTACTTACTGATCCAGTTGCAGATTTGTTTGCTCTGATGAGAGAAGGATCTCTAGGCCCTTTTTGAGTTTTAGACTTCCCCCTTGAGAGATGGACACATAGCTCTGCTATATCATGAAGTGGAAGTTGAGATATGTCTCCTTTCCCCATCATGTTCAAAATATCTATCCATTCATCTCTAATGGCTTTTAATAGAAGGGATTTCAAGGTCTCCTCATCTAAGTTACTCATTTTTGCTCTTTTCAGGTTGTATTGAAATCTTTCAAGTAAATCCTCCAAGTTTTCATCTTCTCTTTGCACCATTTTGAATACCTCATCCTTGTGATTGGTGGGCATACAATAATCCAGGTACCTATCCAAAAATGTTTGTTTCATATCATTCCAAGTCCTAATGGATTGAGTGAGTAATCCCATGAACCATTTCAAGGCTGCTCCTTTCAATGTTGAAGGAAACAGTTTGAGTTTTTGAGAGTCTTCCAGATAATCATAAGTTCGACACACGACCTCAAACTCAAATAGAAATGTTTTAGGGTCCTCATTTCTTAACCCATGGAAGTTTGGGAGGACAGATGGTGAGATGTTTTTCATTGTGGCTCGGGTGTCATCATCGACTATAGGAAATCCGAATGAGTTATCTCCATCCCTATTCCCCCCAATGTTACCTCTACCTCCTCCATTATTTCCTCCTCCTCCTCTACCTCTACCAAATCCACTTGCTCCTTCCTCTGTCATGGTAGTTTCCCTGGAGACTTCAGAGTCCTCTGGTTCCTCTACTAAGGGTGAACGAGAAGGAATTTCTCCCTCTTCCTCTTCAGATGATTCTACTTCTTCAATTACAATTTGTCTCTCTGTAGAAGGAAGGAAAGGATCTCTTTCTAATTCAGATTCGATGGAAGGTGTGGGAGAGTCAACTACTGCCTCTTGAATTCCAGGAATCCTAGGGCTAGGAGTGTAAGTTGGAGATGATGGAGGTGTCTCTTGTCTATTCCTTGAAGTAGATGGAGTTGTAAAAATCGAAATCTTGGCTCTAGCTAAAAACCTTCCCCTAGAATCTCTTGCTCTATGCATGTCATTTTTTATTTTTCTTAAAGTCGGGCTAATAATTCTCTTTCTGATCTTCCAGGTCACTCTAGGTGCAAGAAGAGAGCATACTCAAGAAACTATTAAACCAATAACTTTCTCTTTTCTGATCCTCCAGATCACACTAAGTGCAAGAGGAGAGCATACTTTGAGAGGTTATCAATTTTCCTTCCTTGAAATTTTCTTGTTTTTTTTTTTTTTAAAGAAATTGGCTACCTAGTTTCACTTCCCCGGCAACGGCGCCAAAATGTTTGGTCAATTTAGTGTGATATAAATTGCTATTTATAATGTCAATCCGGGGTTCGTAAACTAACGAAGTGAAGTGTACTATATGTACTAGATAACCATTTACTTAATCTTTTGTCGTTTTTGAGATTTTAGTTTATTTTTGGATTTATCTTTCCCTAATGTGTGATGGTGAGAGTGAAAGTGAAGTATGAAGTATGGATGGTGATGGTGGTTTCTACGGTGATTTTCTCAAACTTGAAAGTGCTCAAGAAGAAAGCTTTAAAACAACTAAACTGAAATCAATTCTTAAGAGAAAGTAAATGCATCAAAAAGTGAACTAATGACAATGGCCCAGTACCCTTGCTGCTGTATGAAAAGAAAGTGAAAACTGAACTTAAAGCAACTCACACCAAAAGAAAAGCAACTAATTCACACTACTTAAACTCTTCAGATCCTTTACCCTTCAGCTCAATCTACCTCGTGGGAAGTAATCATGAATAAGTCAAGCAATATGCTATCTAAATGGCAAGAAATTAAATTGCATAAAAGAAACTAGTCACACTACTTTAACTCTTCTGGTCCTTTACCCTTCAGCTCAATCTACCTTGTGGGAAGCAACCATGAATAAGTTTAAGCAATATGATAACTAAATTGCAAGAAATTAAATTGCAGAAAGGAAACTAATCACACTACTTCAACTCTTCTGATCCTTTACCCTTCAGCTCAATCTACCTTGTGGGAAGCAATCATGAATAAGTTTAAGCAATATGATAACTAAATCACACTACAGTTAGTGATATTCTGATTTCTTGCTAATAGAGTCACTTCACTATAGAAAGAAACCATAAATTGATGAGCAGTATGATATCTAAATAACAAAAAAAATAAGTAAGCAAATCACAACTTGAAAAAGACAGTGCTGAAATTAAACTTCAGAAAATGAAAGTTAGCAGGAAGGAAAAGATGATGTCATATGCCAATAGTAATCAAAAAGATGAAAATTTGCCCGGGCTGCCTAAGAAAACCTGCAGAAAAGCACTGATCAGTTGACAGTTATAAGAAAACAGAGGTGAAAATCTAAACAACAGTGAGTTAAGAAACATCAAACGGTGTGTTATGTACAAGCTAATGATACAAGAACATAATAAAACCAAATGAAAACTTTACAAGGCTTCAGCGCGCAGGGGCCCTCTGCCACTTCAGCCGGTCAACAAGTAGTCACACGAATAAACTCAGAAAAGTCTCCTCATATATTAAAACAACAACATATATAAACAGTGGGGTGACAACAGTTCAGAATTTACATATCAAGAAAAAACTTCTTTACAGCGTTCATCGACGCGTTATTTATAATGAAAAAATGCTGAAACTAGCTAACTAACTCCTACGCTATTGACTGTGTTGCCAAAGACACATAGATCCCTTCAGCCGAGATCTAGCGTAACTGTCATCATGTGTATTAAATCTCTGGAGTGGTTGCTGTTAGATTCTGGTTACAGAAGTGATCTCCAGGTGTGCTGGTGTCTTCCTGAGCTGAGGACTGTGCCACGTAACATTCACGTGCTCAAAACAGAGACGTGCCACCGCTGAACTCTTTAGTTGGCTCTGCCTTTGACCTTCATTGACTGTGACCTTCCATGGATGATTTGGCTGCTTCGAAGGGACACGTTCCATGTATCCGTCACCTGGAGCTTGCCCATGTGGCTCGTTTCTTCATGGGACACCTGTAGCACAACTTTTAACAAAATAGCTGCGGAATCCTGTGCTGGCTGCGGAAACCTATGCTGGCTGTGGAAACTGACAAGTTTCCGCAGCTGCATGAACAAAAAAACTAAACCAAACAACAGTCATAAGTATAGTCAGAAAACCATGTAAAGAGCTCTTTTTAAACTACAATGCAATGATTTAACAGCTGGGTGGATGAAATAAGTGGAAAAGGAAGGCTGAGAGGGTGTATAGGAAGGTGCAGGTTTGAGGCTCAACATACCCCCACTAGGAAGGTGAAGGTTTGAGGTTAGAAGCCTTGAGCAAGAATTGACAAAGTTTCCAAAGGTATGATCAAAAATCTTTATCAAATAACAATTCAAGTCATAATTACGTATAGTTATTAAACCATAACAGGCTCTCCTATGTGCAATGATTTGATATATTAGCCCACTATCACTCTTATTCTGCGATGTCACTCCACACACCTCGCATTTATCTCCCTAACGGTCTCATGATTACTCCGAGTTTGAACTCAAATGTGACTGCACTTCTAGTTATTACCCGTACTCTTGAGACGTGACCTATTGTGCTACGGCTCTTCCCAGCTGTAATTTCCGTAGCCGTCTGTTGAGACGTGTAAAATCTCATACACAGTCATCCAACTCGAAGGAATCTTGCCGTTACTCCACCGCTTATCACTCCACTCATACTCCACTTATATCATACTCCTTGCATGCGTCCACATTTCATTTTATGAACTCGTTTATCACTGCTCACTCACTGTTCCTCCCGTAATTCGGGTATTTCCATTCACTGTTCTCTATTTCCAACTGCCGTCACTACAGTTTGCTCTAAACCCTGACTATCGTCATTACAGTCTATCCTAAACCCTGAACATAGCTTTTTTTTTTCCTTAACCCTCACACGCAGAAGAACTCTCAGTGGAATTTAAAACAGAAGATGGGAAAATTACTGAGAGCTGAGCCGGAAGGACCGAAATACTTGGAGGGTTATCCTCAAGTTAAGGAATTGCTGAAGAAAGTCAGATGGCTACGATTTATCCAGAAGTTTAAAGGCTATAACAAGGAGGTGACCAAAGCTTTTGCAAGGTCGTTTAATGGACAAACAGTGGAGGTTGGAGATTTAAAATTCACAGTGACCAAGGCCACAGTAGCAGCTGCCACAGGCCTACCTCAAGAGGGTGAAAGGCGGTTTAAAAATAGAAGTGTGGAAGATCAAATATGGAGAACCATGCTACAAAACCAAGGTATGGATACCACCGTATTCACAAGAGGCATCCCTGTTAATGTATTAAAAGAGGAATGGTCTAGTCTGTTGTTAGTCATTCAGAAATTTATCACGTGTGAAGGTCGTTTTGGCTCTATGTATATGTATCATGTCAGACTGATGATGAATTTCATGGACGGTCACAATCTTAATTTGCCTCATTTTCTACTATCAAGTTTGAAAAAGATGAGTTTTACAGTTCAAAAACATGTAGGCAATATTGAACCTCATCTTTACCACCATGGACTCATCAAAATTCTTATTGAGGATCAGTTGAAGAAAACTAAGGATACATGGGAGCAATTCTTAACAAGAAACTACTTCCAAGAGCCGTCTGAGGCCTCTGGAAGCAGTCCACCGAAAATTCCAAGGAAAAGTAGGAGGAAAGAAAAAAGCATTACCATCCAAGACTCCCCTACAATAGAAATTCAAGAAACAGTCCAAAAAGGAAAAGAAGATAGAGCTAGAAGTAAGAAACAGAAGAAGGAAAAAGGAAAAAAGACTATCCAAGAAGTCTATCCATCCCCTGAGAAATCCATAGAAGAGGATTATCAACCTCTGTCAGAAAGATTAATAGATCTTCAAGCTGCTGCCATAGCCAAGAAAAAGCAAAAAGGAAAACAGAGTGCACAAGAGAAGAGTACTAGTTCATACTTAAGAAGGAGCACTAGGCTAAAAGGGAAGGGGAATAAAACCAAAGAAAAACGGTCTCACTTTATTGATTTAGATGAAGAGACACTTGAGAAATCTCCAACTCAGCCAAGCATTGAGTCAAGTCCTCCACGTGAGGAAAGCCCTTTTCGGCCGGAAAGAGAGAGCAGTCCTCCTTCACCAGAATTTGAGTTTAGGCCGAGAAAGACACCTAAGGTAGATTCTAATCAGCAAGAGGCATACAATTACCTGGAAACCTTAGAACAATCAGCAGCAGGACCAAGTATCTCTCTGCCACCTGATGCACAAGTTCAGTCTTTGAAACAGGAAATATTTGAGTTAGAAGTCCTAAATAGGCATATCATACAAGAAAATGAAGCACTCAAAGAGCAGAGTAAAGTAGACAAGATTGTCCATGATAATACTATGCTCCATTTAGGACTGTGGCAAAAGAAAAATCTAAAACTGAAGAAGAAGTGCAAAAAGTTAAGCAGAGCATTGATTAACCTCAAGTTCAAATGCCTAGTCAGGAAGCCAAGGATGATGTTAGCATCAAGGAAGAAGAAAAGAGGGCTAGATGTCCTTGCAGAAGCATCAGAACAGATGGATTAGAGGGAAATAACTCAATTTTGGTTGCATGAGGACATGCAACACCTTCACAGTGGGGGTATGTTGAGCCTCAAACTTGCACCTTCCTATACACCCTCTCAGCCTTCCTTTTCCACTTATTTCATCCACCCAGCTGTTAAATAATTGCATTGTAGTTTAAAAAGAGCTCTTTACATGGTTTTCTGACTATACTTATGACTGTTGTTTGGTTTAGTTTTTTTGTTCATGCAGCTACGGAAACTTGTCAGTTTCCGCAGCCAGCACAGGTTTCCGCAGCCAACACAGGATTCCGCAGCTATTTTGTTAAAAGCTGTGCTACAGGTGTCCCATGAAGAAACGAGCCACATGGGAAAACTCCAGGTGACGGATACATGGAACGTGTCCCTTCGAAGCAGCCAAATCATCCATGGAAGGTCAAAGGCAGAGCCAACTAAAGAGTTCAGCGGTGGCACGTCTCTGTTTTGAGCACGTGAACGTTACGTGGCACAGTCCTCAGCTCACGAAGACACCAGCACACCTGGAGATCACTTCTGTAACTGGAATCTAATAGCAACCACTCCAGAGATTTAATAGACATGATGACAGTTACGCTAGATCTCGACTAAAGGGATCTACGTGTCTTTGGCAACACAATCAATAGCGTAGGAGTTAGTTAGCTAGTCTCAGCATTTTGTCATTATAAATAATGCGTCGATGAACGCTGTAAAGAAGTTTTTTCCTTGATATGTAAATTCTGAACTGTTGTCACCCCACTGTTTATACATGTTGCTGTTTTAATATATGAGAAGACTTTTTTGAGCTTATTCGTGTGACTACTTGTTGACCGGCTGAAGTGGCAGAGGGCCCCTACGCGCTGAAGCCTTGTAAAGTTTTCATTTGGTTTTATTATGTTCTTGTATCATTAGCTTGTACATAACACACTGTTTGATGTTTCTTAACTCACTGCTGTTTAGATTTTCACCTCTGTTTTCTTATAACTGTCAACTGATCAGTGCTTTTCTGCAGGTTTTCTTAGGCAGCCCGGGCAAATTTTCATCTTTTTGATAACTATTGGCATGTGATATCATCTTGTCCTTCCTGCTAACTTTCATTTTCTGAAGTTTAATTTCAGCACTGTCTTTTTCAAGTTGTGATTTGCTTACTTATTTTTTTTGTTATTTAGATATCATACTGCTCATAGATTTATGGTTTCTTTCTATAGTGAAGTGACTCTATTAGCAAGAAATCAGAATATCACTAACTGTAGTGTGATTTAGTTATCATATTGCTTAAACTTATTCATGATTGCTTCCCACAAGGTAGATTGAGCTGAAGGTAAAGGATCAGAAGAGTTGAAGTAGTGTGATTAGTTTCCTTTCTGCAATTTAATTTCTTGCAATTTAGTTATCATATTGCTTAAACTTATTCATGGTTGCTTCCCACAAGGTAGATTGAGCTGAAGGGTAAAGGACCAGAAGAGTTAAAGTAGTGTGACTAGTTTCTTTTATGCAATTTAATTTCTTGCCATTTAGATAGCATATTGCTTGACTCATTCATGATTACTTCCCACAAGGTAGATTGAGCTGAAGGGTAAAGGATCTGAAGAGTTTAAGTAGTGTGAATTAGTTGCTTTGCTTTTGGTTTGAGTTGCTTTAAGTTCAGTTTTTACTTTCTTTTCATACAGCAGCAAGGATACTGGGCCATTTTCATTAGTTCACTTTTTGATGCATTTACTTTCTCTTAAGAATTGATTTTAGTTTAGTTGTTTTAAAGCTTTCTTCTTGAGCACTTTCAAGTTTGAGAAAATCACCGTAGAAACCACCATCACCATCCATACTTCATACTTCACTTTCACTCTCACCATCACACATTAGGGAAAGATAAATCCAAAAATAAACTAAAAACTCAAAAACGACAAAAGATTAAGGAAATGGTTATCTAGTACATATAGTACACTTCACTTCGTTAGTTTACGAACCCCGGATTGACATTATAAATAGCAATTTAGATCACACTAAATTGACCAAACATCTACCATACTCCCTACACTAGGATGACCTCCATTGATTTGGGATCAATGATACTGGTCTGAGACTAGTGGTACATACTCTAAGATTGACTTTGAGTCACTATGGTACATCCTTGATCATTTCTTCTTCTTCATAATTCAGAGAAAAGCAAAGCAGAACAGAACAAAGCAGAGTAGAGCATAACAGAGCAGAGTTGTACAGATCAGTATATGGCAGAACAAGACAAAGAAAAATAGGCACAATAGAGTAGAGTAGGGCAAGGTTCATGCTATACAGGGCAGTGCATTTGATGGATGAATAGTAGCGACTGACAGTCAGATTGCAGATGAAGTTCTCCCTAGTTGAGAGGGAGTGTAAAAATTGGCAAATAGGGTGAAACTTCATGTGGGTCATCTTATTCATGGTTGATAATATGTTCATTAGATTCCTCTCATCGAGAGGTGTAGGATTGATTTAAATATCATCCGATTCCGATAAGTATTCATGGAGATATGAATTTATTTTGATTATGGAATTATTATCAAGCTGACCTACAACTCATGTAGGCTCAGAAGCCCAACAGTCGCATCTATTCAAACATCAATAGTTTTGTATAAATACAGGAGGACTTTTCCTCATTTTCACTCACTCATCTCATCACATCTCTCTCTCTCTCTATTGTGCAGAAAAGGGTCTCTCTCTCACACATGTGAAGCCAGAAGCTACTGAAACTGAAGCTGCAACTATATATCCAAAGTTTTACCTGCGTGGACCAAAATATATCCTCATCTAAATTGCACTATAGGTTCATCTGAACCTCCTCTGAAGGCTACAACTTTTGGTGGTGGAATCAAGCCGATCCGATGGTCGGTTTGTGAGATGTCGACTGCCCTAGTTTTGATGATGAAGCCACTAATGTTGATGTTGTTGATCTAGGGTTTGCTACTACTGATATAAATCAGATTTATTGTACTTTTTCTCTCTGCTGAATTATTGAAGATAAAAGAATATTTGATCAAAGGATTTCCCCACACATTGTGGGGTTTGTCCTTGGCTAGCCACCACGTCTTGTGTCTCTTGTCTTGGCTTGTTTTCTATTGATCGTTTAATGTTCTATCTGCACTTTACTTTATGTACATGTGATTGCTAATCTGTGGAATATAATAAGAAAAAGAAGTAAACTGTTATAAGCATAGAACATACCATAACTTAACAAAGGACCCATAATCATAACAAGCAATTTTTACTACTAGGTTCACCATGTATAAGAACCCAAAATTAAAATATACGAAATTAAATACATCAAACATGTTATTATCAACACAAATATTCATCTAATTAGCATAGAGATTTTAAAAGAAAACATTAGCAAAGAAGACATACTTGTAGAGCGAAGAACTAAAATAGATATTACTGGTGATTTCAGGGTTGTAACACCATCCAAATTTTGTTGGTGGCAACAAAGTGTTGGGGATGGCTCTCCACCAAACCTTAGATAAGTTACAACCAATATTTCTTGTATCTGTCACCCATGAGCCCTCAATCAGCGTACTACTACCAACACCCGTTATCTCACAACATTTCCTTCCTCAAAGAATAAGTGAATGAATGAATGCTTCTAATTTCCTTTTTTCTCCACTAGATAGAACCAACTATTCTAAAAATGGTAAGGGGTTTGGAAAGGGGTATTCATACACTCAATTCATTTGTCATCATGCCCAATTTTATTTATTTTAATTTATTTTATCCATATTTATTTAGAATTTTATTTATTATTATATTTTCTTCATTAATTGTTATTTTTATTTATTATTATATTTTTGTCGTTACTTATTTATTATTATTATTATTGTGTGTATATATCTATATCTATATCTATATCTATATCTATATATCTATATATATATATATATATATATATATATATATATATATATATATATATATATATATATATATATATATATAATTTTATTTATTATTATTATTATTATTTAATTAATAATATGAGGCATTATATAGTTCCCCTCTATAGGAAACTTTGTCCCAAAGTTAGTATATTCATTTATTATTTTATTTATTTATTTATTGTTAGATTTTAAACTCATATGGTCTTATTTTGGAGAAAGATTGTTCGGATTTTCCAAATTATTACATAAAATCTCGTCGACATTTTGAATCCCAAAGGGGATCCATCATCAGGACAATTATTATTTATTTATTACCCCATGTTTTCCCAATAGCCTTTGTTGAACTAGTATACTAGAAGGCATCAAAAGTATCACAACACTGGGGAAAATAAGAGGAATCACAAGCCTCTTTCCCAACATTCTAAACCAGGCATATAACCTCATCTGTCTATACCATATCCATAAGACTCGCCCTAGGGCTTTAACCTCATCCACCATAAGGCAGGAATTTAGTCCAATACTCAATGGTGTCGGGCATCTCACAATATTGTCCCAACTCCCTCCACAACCAACTAAGGTACACAACCCTAGGCATTGAATCCCTTAAACCACTTATGGACATTGACATCCTAATCCAATTCTAGGCACTCGACCTCCTTAAGATAGTCCCATCGCTCTTTAAAATCTATCCATCAAGAGTTACACAAGAAAAAATAACACTAGCATATTTTGTGTTGATTGATTCTATCCTGAACCCATATGGTTTACACATTCTCCCTCGTAAGCATGGGCTCCCACAGGATCATCAAATAATCCGACCCTCTCAGCTTATTTGTGAAATTCCTATTAATCACACATATCAACATCCAACCTATCCATTAACATCATAGAAAATAATCCACATGCCAACTCTTGCATTCCATCTTGAGAACATAGCATCATTGTTATCACAATATTCAAAATAGTAAAAACTGCATGCTCATGCATGTCATAAAATTTGCATGCAATAACCACATGCTTCACATCATCATAAGTTATATTTTATGAAACCATCTCACAAAAAGATAGAAGAGAAAGATAAATGCCTTAGAATTCAGTCTCTTTGAGGGGACAACCTCCTTTACATCACACAAATGAGCAATTCTTAGATGATACAAATGAGAATACCTCCTTTCTATATATAGGAGTCTAAGGGGTCAAAATATAATCAGAGCCGACATAACAATAATAATGTAAGGGCACAATAATAACAATAGTTGGCTTCTATGTGGCACATTAATAAGAATATGGGGACTACATGGGCACAAAAATATAATAAGGGGGTTGTACTAAAAACAATAAGGGGTTACACTATTATTATAGGGACCTAACATGCCCCTCTCTTTCAAAAGTGTTGTCCTCAACACTTGAGTAGTTCTTGATGCTTCTGTATAAATTCTTGTCCTCCCATGTGGAATATTCAGTGGGTAAGTTCTTCCACTTGATGAGATACTCTGAAATTGATCTATTTCGTAGCTGTCGATTTCTCGGTTATGTGATTGCTTCAGGTTCTAATACAATTTTTCCTTCTGTGTCAAGTTCTCGCAATAATGTTTGAACTGGGATCTTCTGTAACTTTTGAATGAGTTCTCACTCCTTTGGGCATATGGATATCTGTAAGGCCTAATGTTTGGAGGAACACTTCCTGGAATAAAATGAATAGCATGATCATGATCACGAATATGTGGGAGGCCTTTGGGAGTGTCAAATACCTTGTAATAATTGTCCAGAATGTTTTGGAGATCTGGAAAAATACATGATTTCAATGTGGGATCCTCTAGTGAACATAATCGTGCAATTACGCCCCATTTTTCTTTATTTAGAATCTTTGTCATACTGTTAGAGTTGATTATCTTTCCTGGTTTCCCTTCGATACCCCTCAATTCAACTTCCTTTCTTTCCCAAAAAAATTTCAAGAAAAGTTCTTGAAAATTAAAAGCTATCGTACCCAAAGATTGTAGCCATTGGACTCCTAGTAAAACATCAGCACCACCCATTGGAATGGAAAGTATTGGGATATTCAATACATATTCTCCCATGGATAGCTTGATATTATGGCACTTTCTAGAACAATTTATGGTTCCTCCACTTGCAACCATCACTTGAAACTCTAGTGCTGGATATAGGAAGCAATTCAATTCCTTGACTATCTTACAATGAATAAAATTATGGGTACTGCCCGAATCAATCAACACTATTACCTTTTTCTTCTTGATATGTCCTTCTATCTTGATAGTTTGAGGAGTGGTAATTTCTTCCAATGAATTACAAGATATGGTTGGGTTCATTTCTTAATGCTCGATGTGATCTTTTACTTCTTCAACATTTTTCTTCTTGATATGTCCTTCTATATTGATAGTTTGAGGAGTGGTAATTCTAGCCAATGCATTAAAAGATATGGTTGGATTCCTTTCTTCTTTCTCAATGTGACCTTTCACTTCTTGAACCTTTTTCTTCTTGATATGTGCTTCTATCTTGAGAGTTTGAGGAGTGGTAATTCTTTCCAATGCTTTACAAGATATGGTCAGATTCATTTCTTCTTTCTCTAGGGTGGGTTCCTGGTGTATATCCTCTTCTTTTGATGTTTCTTGATCCTTTTCTTCCTCCTCTTCATAATCTATGTAAAATAATTTCTTCTCATCACACTTATGACCTTTAGTGTATTTTCTATCACAATTGTAACAAATCATTTTTTCTCTTTTTTCTTCCAATTGTTGTGGTGTAAACCTTGTAGGTTGTGGAAGGCTAGGAGAAAAAACACTTCCATAATTATAGTTGTGAGTGGTGGGATTCCTTGTTTCCATAATTTCGCTTTCAATTTTTCTTGCCAACCTGAATGCCTTCTCCAATGAATCAGGTTCCCAAAGACGAACCTCGTGTTGAATGTTATCCTTTAAAGTCCCTATGAAGACATCAACCATTTTCTTCTCTGGAATATCATTTACCCTTATATTCAATTTTTGGAAGTCCTCAATGTGCTCTGCCATTGAACCCTTTTGTTTGATATTTATCAATTGGCTAAAGAAGGTGCTTCTCTTTGTATCTTCATAATGTGTTATCATTTCGTCCGTGAAAATTGACCACGTGACAAGTGGTTTACGATAACAAAGCCCTTTAGACCATAAAAATTGGTTCATTTCTAAATAATTAGATGCAATACATACCTTTTGTAACAATGGTACACCATGTAGATCAAAATATTTCTCCATCTGTAGTATCCAATTTACCGGATCCTTGCCATCAAACTTCCTCATCTCGCTTTTCTTGATTTTAGGAGCTCGATCTTGAAATGACTGTAACTATGTAATTTTGGATCTTCTAGTTCTAAAATCACAATTTTTAGTAGCCCTCTATGTCCTCTTTCCAATGCCACCAGTCTAATCGAAATTGGATTTTCCAAGAAAGAGTTATACACAATCTCCCAAGATGACCTGATTATATACCTTTTCAGAAGATTGAACTTGTATGAAGTTCCACATGTCACTTTTTTGACCTTTGGATCTAAAAAATATGCACCAAAAGCTACAGTCTGTCCTCTTTCTGTAACTTCTTACGAAATTTCAATTTGATGCTCAGAGAGAACGTTATGACGATTTTCCCAATGTCACCTGTTTAAGATGTAATTCGGGAGTCTGCAAAACCCTAACTTCCTCAGATCATATATCCGAAAATATAGCGAGACAAGATTTGAAATTCAGACTCGAGGTTCAGACCGCTTTCTTCTCAAATGACTTTTTTTTAGCTTCTAAAACTTCATAGCGAACAAGTTATAGCGAAACTTCCATGATGATTTGTTTTAGATGAAATTATGGAGCTTGAAAGAGCCCTAACTTCCTCATATCATATCTACGAAAATAAAGTGATACAAGATCTAAAATTTGGACCCAAGGTTCAGCACGATTTCTTCTCAAATGGGTTTTTTTGTTAGCTTCTAAAACGTCACATACAAAAAGTTATAGCGAAAATGCCATGATGACCTGTTTGGAGCAAAGAAACCCTAGAATCCAAAGCTCTAATACCAAATGTTATGAAACTAGCTCACAAAAATATAGAAAAGAAAGATAAACACCTTAGAATTCAGCCTCTTCAAGGGGGCAACCTCCTTTACATCACACAAATCAACAATTCTTGGATGATACAAATGACAAGACCTCCTTTCTATATATAGGAGTCTAAGGGGTCATAATATAATCAAAGTCGACATAACAATAATAATGTAAGGGCACAATAATAACAATAGTGGGCTTCTATGTGGCACATTAATAACAATATGGGGACTACGTGGGCACAACAATATAATAAGGGGGTTGTACTAATAACAATAAGGGATTACACTAGTAGTATAGGGACCTAACATTATAATATAAACATATTTGTATCAAAGGTATATTATAAAATCACATAATAATTGGAACCAGATATCAATATAACCCCAGGATAACATCATAAATATAAGAATCATCTCAATTCTAGAGAAATACTACACTACAAAAATTCTTATCAATTTCATTTTCTTGTATAAACAATGAATACCAACTATGAAATAAGATTATTTAACATCCATCTAGGATCTAGGTTATCTCATCAATACTATTAATGTCATTCTATAACACTTTTCTATTCATCACCTCCTTCCAAGTTGGTTATGGCTACAAGGGCTATGGTTCATGACCTTCATTCAAAAATTTAAGTTCCTTCTTCACCCTTCCTCCATAAATAACTTTATCAAATGTACACTACAACATTGGGATCAATCTTAGAATGTTATCTCTTATTTTTCCAAAATGTTAGTTATCAACATTATTATTTCAATGTTGTACCATTTTCCTTCCCCTCTTTAATAATATGTATCATCAAAACAAAGTTATAACATATTGGCTTCTATTCTACAGGAACATTAAATATATTTCACACCAAACTCCCAATTCTTTACAAATTGTATATTGTACAAGAATATTTTCCCTTTGGAAATAAATCATGATAATTGATAAAAATTTGTTCACCCATTTTCATCCAAATAGACCACAAGTTAATATTCATCAATATGAGGAACACATAACCTCCTTTCCTTCATATCAACACTAGTTTTCCACGTTTAAATCGCATCATTCATAGTAGGTTGTTGTAGTAGTCATCATCCCACAATCTCATCATAAATAAGTTTGGAAACTTTGTTATTGCATGGTCGGTATAGACCATCATCATGACTATCTTATGGGAATAAATAAAATCTTAAAAAACTTCAACCTTTTAATATTTTTGTTAAGTTTTCACAATGCACACTTTAAAAGGTGTGCCTCTTAAGAAGTGCAAGCTTAAGAGTTTTAGTGATAACACAATTCTTATAATTATTTTTAATACAACCAATTTAAGATACACATGACTTACATAGATTCCAAAAACAATTTCTTGTATGACACAAACTATAAACCTAGGGTTATATTCCCACACCTTAAAATAGGTATGAAAATTATCTTTATTACTTCTATACATTCACCTCATTTTTATTCTATATACACAATTTATTCTAGTTTTGACTAAAATACTACATGTAACAAACATGCATTTTTATTTATTTATTTTTAATAACATTACAAATTTCCTAATTCTTGAAACAAAATTTCTACATAGTAAATATGACAAAGAATAAAAAAATCAGTGTTATATCTCCTTTATCATGAAATATTAAAATATGTATAACAACTATTATATTACATGGATTTTTTTTTCTTCTAATTATGGCAAAGGAGTAGTATCATATCATTTCTATGAGACTACTCAATAGGAACCAGAATACAATACATAAATGTATTTCATCCACCAATTTCATTAATAAAAAAATTACCATAATAAAATAAATTATAACCATTAAATTCCCCAAATCTACCCATAATATTTTAAACCCATGTACGAACTATCATGTTTGACTCATTCCAAATTTAAAACCCTATTCAGGTTTAATTTCCAAAACTTATCCACAAAATATGAATACAACCTATGATTTTCCAAAAACCAAGTCTCTTATTCAAGTGATGGTTGGCCTTCAAAACAACTAACGATTTTAAGAAAACTATGTACACGACAATCACGCTCTATATTTGTTATAATCCATAATACTTAAGTAATTCTTTATTTTTAGAATTCTTAAATACCATGCGCCAATCTTAATTGAATTTCTCTCCATATATATTACCAAAGTTATCCTTTACATTTTTCTATATTCCAATTTGCATTCTACCACTCCACCGAATATTTAATTTCCACTGCAACTTTACTAATTCATTGGAATATTAATCACATCTATATATTAACAATTACTTTTTTGTATTCCATAGCAATTTAAAAATATATATATATAATAATTTATATGAGTACAATATATTTATATAGTAATGACATCATCTAATCATCCTAATGTTATAACCTTATAAAAATAATATATAAAGTATTAAGCATTTACAAACTCCAATTTTTTTAGCCAATAATAAAACAACAACGATAATCATGAACTTAACAACAACGATAATCATGAACTTAACAATTTTATTTATGGTTTTATATTATTCACTCATTCGTATGTTAATAAAATGTATCTTTCACTAAAATCATTATTTGGCTGGAATTTGGCAACAATGCATGTTATTTAGTCAATAGATTTAAAAAATGTGTTTACTCTTTACTCTCGAAACTAACATCCTATCATTGTTTTCCAAAGTTCCAACACATATATAAATATTCATCTTTATCATATTTATTTTAATTATGTTCTTGGAGTAAAATTCGCCACTCTTACAATCCACTTCTTTGAAAATTTATCTGAGTTTATACTATCCATAAGTTGTAACACATTGATTTGTTACTTGTATGTTATCACCAAAAAATTGATTATCTAGCTTAATTTAGTAGATGGATCGAAGTACACCATGGAAACCCAATTTCACCATAGTAAAATCGCTTTCACTGTGAGAAATTACTTAATAAACCACCTTTGTTAAGTAATTTATATGCGAATTCAAGCTTATGTGATCCATATCATAATGTATAAAATGTTTTTTCGGAAGAAATCACATTGAATATTTTGGTCGATGCGTTTCGAACCAAGTGTGGTTCATCTTCAAGACACGATGAAGAAGCAGATATAGGAAGAGGGTTAAATAGGGAGCCAAGTCAACCTAAAAGCTAGAAAAATGGCTATATTTTGACCAGGGGAGGTAAAGGGAAGATATTTTTATTATTTAAATAGAATTAATTAATTAATGTATATTAAAGTCAACTTATTAACCGAACGATTATATTTGACTAAGATTTTTTATAATACCAATAAATCTATAAAAGGTTTTACTTATCTTATTAATATATTGTTTTATCATCTAAACGTTTATATTAATCATATTTTATTATTATTATTTTGTTATTATTTCTCTTTTTTGTCTTTTCAATGTAGTATTATTAGTATTATTAATACTAATATTAGTATTTAGTATTAGTAATAATGTTAATAGAATAACCAAATCTACAACTTATTATTATTAAATTAATATTTACTATTAATATTAATCTTATTATTAATATTAAAGATGTTAATAGTATTAATTATTTATAATATTACTAATAATATTAAACTAGTATCTATTATTAATATTAATCTTCTTATTAATATTAATGCTACTAATAGTATTAATTAAAAAAATAATAATCAGATACCGATACAACTAAGAAGAGAGGGCGGGAATCCAACAACTACTGATTTTCCAGCTGTCATCCCTATTAATATTACTGGAAGACTTCTCAATTTCAATGGCTTCCCTAAATTTACAATGATGAAAGTGAGGAATCTTAGCGATAACCTTAGCCTCCTCAATGCATATATGATGGTTGTTCTTCTCAGCATGTTTGGCCAAAGCCGAAGATTTGGTCCTCCTGTGCTTGATATCAACCGCATGTTCCTTAATCCTTTGGTTAATAGAACGACCAGTCTCATCGATGTATGAGGTTCCACATGAACACGGGATGATATAAACACCTTTCATATCCATAGGGTTCACATTGTATTTAACAGACTTTAGGGAGCTTCTAATGATGTTGAGGGGTCTAAAGGTCGAGGGAATATTATGTTTTTTCAGGATCCTTGCAATCTTGTCCGTTATCCCCTGGATGAAGGGGAGGTGGACTCCTGAACTGCGATCGATGGGTTCTTTCTTGACCTTGGGACCCTTACTCGCTTTGAGGAAAGCTCTGACACCCTGTTGCTTACTATAACCATTCTGGACAGAAACATTAAGGAGATGGGACTTTTCTTTAGAAAAGTGGTCGTCATCAGAAATCCTAAGAGAATGAGTGGCTAATGTGTTGAGAACACTTATCTTCTAAGTAGGGAAATGGTGGGAATTGGCATGAAGATATTGCTCAGTATGAGTCTTTTTTTGATACACCTCATGGGAGAAAGATCCATCAGCTTTTCTAGAAATAAGGACATCAAGAAAGGAAAGGTAACCGTTGACTTCACGCTGCATCGTAAACTTAATGGAATTAGATTGATTATTGAGATGTTGGAAAAAAAGATCTAAATTATCAGGCCCACGTTGCCAAATGGTGCATGTGTCATCAATAAATCTTTTCCAGAGCTTGGGTTTAAATAAAGCTGAGGATAAAGCTTTGGACTCAAAATCTTCTATGAAAAGGTTAGCAACAATAGGGGACAGGGGGGAACCCATGGCCACCTCACATGTTTGTTCATAGAACACACCTTCAAAACAAAAAAAAGTAGAAGTGAGGCAGATCTCAACCAACTTTGCTATGTTGGGATCAGTAAGACGAAAGATGACATCAAGGGCTTCCTTAATGGGGATGCTAGTGTATAGGGAAACAACATAAAAACTGACAATAATGTCATATGGTTCAAATTCTGTGTCCTTCAACTCTCTAACAAAAGAAGAGGAGTCTTTGACAAAGGACTTTGTTCGCCCCACCAAGGGGCTTTAGCTTCGCGGCTAAATATTTAGCTAAAATGAAGGTTGGCCCACCAATGGTGTTGACAATGGGTCTAAGGGGGACTCGTTCTTTATGGATTTTGGGAAGTCCATGGATCTTTTTCCTATGAGGTATATCGAAAAAAAGACTCATACTGAGCAATATCTTCATGCCAATTCCCACCATTTCCCTACTCAGAAGATAGGTGTTCTCAACACGTTAGCCACTTGTGCTCTTAGGATTTCTGATGACGACCACTTTTCTAAATAAAAGTCTCATCTCCTTAATGTTTTTGTCCAGAATGGTTATACTAAGTAGCAGGGTGTGAGAGCTTTCCTCAAAGCGAGTAAGGGTCCCAAGGTCAAGAAAGAACCCATCGATTGCAGTTTAGGAGTCCACCTCCCCTTCATCCAGGGGACGACAAACAATATTGCAAGGATCCTGAAAAAACATAATATTCCCTCGACCTTTAGACCCCTTAGCACCATTAGAAGCTCCCTAAAGTCTGTCAAAGACAAGGTGAACCCTATTGATATGAAAGGTGTTTATATCATCTGTGTTCATGTGAAACCTCATACATTGGTGAGACTGGTCGTTCTATTAATCCAAGGATTAAGGAACACACCACTGATATCAAGCAGGGGAGGACCAAATCTTCGCCTTTGGCTGAACATGCTGAGAAGACCAAACATCATATATGCATTGAGGGGCTAAGGTTATCGCTAAGATTCCTTACTTTCATCATCGTAAATATAGGGAAGCCATTGAACTTGAGAAGTCTTCCAGTAATATTAATAGGGATGACGGCTGGAAAATCAGTAGCTATTGGATTCCTGCCCTCTCTTCTTAGTTGTATCGGTATCTGATTTTTTTTTTTTAATTAATACTATTAGTAGCATTAATATTAATAAAAAGATTAATATTAATAATAGATACTAGTTTAATATTATTAGTAATATTATAAATAATTAATACTATTAACATCTTTAATATTAATAATAGGATTAATATTAATAGTAAATATTAATTTAATAATAATAACCCATAGATTTGGTTATTCTATTAATATTAATTTTAATACTAAATACTAATATTAGTATTAATAATACTAATAATACTAATAATACTACTTTGAATATTAAAAAAAAAAAAACAATAACAAAATAATAACAATAAAATATGATTAATATAAACGTTTAGATAATAAAACAATATATTAATAAGATAAGTAAAATCCTTTATAGATTTATTAGTATTATCAAAAACCTTAGTCAAATATAACCATTAGGTTAATAAGTTGACTTTAATATATATTGATTAAATAAATAATTAATTCTATTTAAATAATAAAAATATCTTCCCTTTACCTCCCTTGGTCAAATATAGCCATTTTTCTAGCTGTTAGGTTGACTTGGCTCCCTATTTAACCCTCTTCTTAGATCTGCTTCTTCATCGTGTCTTGAAGATGAACCACACTTGTTGGTTCGAAACGCGTCGACCAAAATCTTCAATGTGATTTCTTCCGAAAAAACATTTTATACATTAAGTAATTTATAGTTAAACCCATGAAGAATAATTAAATAAATCACTATTTATTTGATTTTCTTTTAGGAATAATTAATTTAACCATTGTTTTATTGTTATCCCTTGTCATATTTGACACAATGATGAAAATTAAACAGATAAATCATTAATTATCTTATTTTTCTCCAACAATAATTAATTAATCACTAAATAATTATTATTCTTTGTCAAATTTAACTAAATCCCTTAGGAATAATTAAATAAATCCTTATTTGTTTATTATTCCTTAACTAATTCCTTTTATTATTCCTTAACTAATTCCTTGAGATGATAAATAAGTCATTTATTTATTTATTATTTCTAAATAAAAGTTTAACTACCTTTTCCCTTCTAAACAAATATAAAAAAATATTCCAAGAATGAGCTCAATAATATTTTATTATTGTTCATTATTCGAGGATAACTCAATATTTTGTTATAAATAGAAGGGCTTTCCATTCATTATTCACTTTTGATTATTTTCATTGTTGCACTCACTATTGTAACTCTAATTATTTTCATTGTCACACACCATATTTTTGCTGGGTTTTTATACATTATAGAGGAGAGAGACTCTACACACGCTGAAGACGTTTGAGGATAGCCAAGAACCCATCCCATAGAGGGGCACTGGTAACATTTATTTGTTCCCTTGACAAGTGTTATAATAAAACTATTCTTTGTATATTTGGTTTCCATTGGACGATTGGAGTTATTACTCTTTCGTTTTGTTGTTTAACTATGATTGTGGCATAGATCTGGACTTTGGCAAGTTTTGTTTCTATTAGTTGCTGTAGATCTATAAAGTTTAGCAGCCATTTATATTGTTGAGATTGTTTGTCATCCACAATATTAAGTGGATTCTTTTCGTACACCTTTGAGAAGAAAACACTACAACAAAATTGGTGGCTCTGTTGGGGAGTAATTCTGATTCAGAAACCTGGGTCTCCAATACAAAATTGGCGACTCCACTGGGTTTTATACTTCAGTTCCCGAAACCTAGGTGACCTTCAGTTTTCAGCTTAGGGTTTCTTCTTTTTTCAATTCTCTTAATGTTTCCTAGTTTTTTAACCCTAGATCTGTTAAATTTCTAACTTCCACAAGCTTTCTGGTCTTTCCCTAGGTCACAGGAACCAGCCGTGACAAAGGCAGCACTTTTTTTCGAGATTTTCTGACCGAGATCCACGGAGCAGAAATCACACTTTTTGGCCCAAAAGGTGCGATCCCTACAAAGAAACAAGTCACTACCTACGATTTCTAGGTTTTAGGGTTTTTCTCATATCTGTTTCTAGGTTTTTTAGGGAGCTATCTGCTAGGTTTTCTGACCTATGTCTCATCCTGCTTAGGTCTTGATCCACTCCAATTTACTTGTTGAAGTTGAATTTAGCCTGGCCTAGGGCTTCTAGTACGCTTCCACCTTTCTAAGAGGAGTTTAGCTGAGTGAGTAGTATGAGTTTCTGTAGCACTTTCAGCCACATTTTCCAGATATGTACCCTTTTGTTTCAAATCTATTAAGTTATGTTGTTACGATTCATAGTTTCACATTTAAGCTTGTTTGGTAATTTTCCTTAGGGTCCCATCGATTTCCCTAGGTGTTTCACCCATCTCCCTATCTTTTTGTAGTGATTTTCTTCTCTGTTTTTTTTTTTGTTGTTGCACCACTTTCTAGTAGCTTTGTTGAGGCAAATCAATTACCTATCATTTAATTGTCAACCCGGAGGTTTCGTAAAACTTACGAAGCATGCGTGCAATGTATATGTTAGAAATTAACTTCCAATTTAGATCAATCTAACTACGAAACCAAATAACGAAAAACCAAATTCACCTATTCTAATTCAACAATCAATTCAAAAGAAATTATAGTACAGTGCATGGAATTGAAATCTTAATCTATCACACTTGCAGGAATTGAAATCTTTATCTACCACACTTGCAAGACTTGAAATCTTGATCTACCACACTTGCAGAAATGAAATCTACTCTAAGGGATCATGGGTGCATTATCAAATCAGTATCCTATGAAATGAAAGCAAAAACAATCATTCTTAACCTATAGATATGAAAGAAAATAAAAAAAAATCACTTTTAACCTCTAGCACACGAAAAGGCATGAAATAAATAAATCTTAATATATAAAAGCAATAAATCTTAATCTATGAAAAGCAATAAATCTCACACATTATAGGTGGCCAATCCAAAAGCATGAGGGATGGAAAGTTGAGAGGCTTCAAATACAAACATAACCAAATAAGAGTGAATATCACTTATGAGCATGGTTCCAAATCCAAATTCTATATTCAAAACATGAGCATTTCCTCAACTTTACACATGCCTTTGAAAGGAGGAGGCTCTCCTATTTATACAAAAACATAAGAAGCTACCTCATTAATGGAGGTCCATTATTATTTCCCTAGATCCCTAGAAAATCTTTTAGAGTTACAACTCAAATAGGTAATGATGAGACACATATCCTCTTTGCCCTTTATCCAAATCTCCTTCCATATCTTGAAGGGAATTCGAATTCGATCATTGGAGGCCACATAAGGGTGTCTTGGAAGCTTCCAAATGACCTACACATGTCATGAAACTCAAGCCACTTTTAAGTATTAGCAAGTATATGTCTTTTTTATAAGTCTTAACCATTTAATTCACTTATAATACTAGAAATCATTAACTTTTGGAAAACACAAAGGTAACCCCATGTAATCATGAAAATGGAGGCTAATGAAAAGTTATATGGTCATGGAGTTGCGACATGTGAGTGAAATGGTGGCGATAAAGGTGAAAGTGGATGATATTTTGAAGACAGTTTGGAGACTATACATACCCCCCAACTGACGGTATTGCATATCCTCATGCAATCTACTACATTGCTTAATCATGTTTTGCTTTTGAATGAGCTTGTCTTATATCAATTGTCCTTAAAGTTTTCATTTGACAATTTCATTTATTTTTTTGCAAAGTATTCCTTGTCATACATTGAATTGAAACATGTTTGTTTGGTTCTTGTGTGACAACCAAATCTTAATTAGTATTGGTTCTTGTGTTTCAATACCTTGTTTCTTTTTGTTGTGACAAGATTCGTTGAACATATTTAAGAATGCATCTTTAAATCATCCATATGATATGCTCATCATTTAAGCATTTATTTGAAAATCACATAACTTTTGAACCATAATGCAATCATAATTGATTAGGACAAGTATGTTAGGATGAAATGGAGTGATATGGATGTGATAATAAATGGATGTCCCTTTCCCCCAACTAAAGGTGTTTACAGTTTTTCAAATGAGGAAGTAAATATGTCAGACTAGGAGGTAACTCCTCAAAACAATTCATGTTATTCATTCAGGTTGGTCTTTATTATATACATGAGGGAGAGACTGTTCATTTCATCTCCCAGTGACTCTTTATATTTTCTATTATTTATTTACATCAATTTCAATTATTCACCCAATCCTGATGATTAGGTGTCAACATTTCCCCCCCTTAATCTGAAGGGATGTTGGTGAGTCCGAGCATCGTTCTGAATCTTTCAAGCTTTTCTCTTCCAAGCGCTTTGGTGAAGATTTCTTCAATTTTCTCATTAGTGGAACAACGGTGGAGATGGATTGTTTTGGCCTCAACATGATGTCAAATCAGATGATATTTAGTATTGATGTGCTTCGTTCGTTCATGGAACTCTGGGTTCTTGGCCAACTTTATTGCCAAGGTATTTTCAATCATGAGTGGAGTCTATTGTACTTGTTTTACCTGCAAATCTTCAAGAATTTTCCTGAGCCACACAATTTCTTTTGTTGCCTCAGCTGCTGCCACATATTCTACCTTTGTTGTGGAATCTGTTGGAACTGATTTTTTGCGTGATCTCTAGAAGACAACTCCTGATCCAAGACTCATAGCATAACTTGAAGTAGATACCCCAGTTTCTTTGTCTCCATCGAAGTCTAAATCAGAGTATCCAACCAAGCTAAAGTCGTCCATCTGTGTATACTTGATTTCAAAGTCTTGAGTTCCATTCAAGTACCTTAGAACTCTTTTTGTAGCAGACCAATGTCCCTCACAAGGCTTTTGCATAAACCTGGAGAGGATTCCAACAACAAATGAAATGTTTGGTCTGGTAGTAGTTAGGTAGTTGAGACTTCCTACAAGCTGTCTATACTTTGTTGCATCCTCAAATTCTTTTCCTTCAATGGATGTGAGCTTTATGTTTTGTTCCATTGGAGTAGTAAGCGGATTTCATTCTGTCCTGCCAAACTTGTTCAACATATCTCCAATGTATTCTTTTGAGAAAGGAATATGGACTTCGAATGTTGAGTTACTTCAATACCAAGATAGTAATGAACATAGCCCAAATCAGTCATTTCAAAACCTTTCCTCAATTACTTCTTTATGGATGAAATGTAGATTTCATTGTTCCCTGTCATCAAAAGATCATCTACATATACCACAAGATACACAACTATTTTTCCAACTTTCTTGACAAATAAAGTTGCATCATCAAGATCATAATGTTTGAAATTGAGTTTCAGAAGATGCTCAATTAGTTTTTCATACTAGGCTCGCGGTGCTTGTTTGAGGCCATACAAGGATTTCACAAGTTTGCATACTTTATGTTCATGTCCTTTCATAGCAAATCCTTTAGGCTGGGACATAAAAACATTCTCTTTTAGATCTCCATTCAAGAAAGCATTTTTTACATCCATTTGATGGAATTTCCAACCGTTCTGAGCTGCTAGGGCAAAGAGTGTCTGGATGGTAGCCCATTTTGTTGTGGGGGAAAAAGTCTCCTCATAATTGACCCCTTCCTTCTGTGCAAAACCTTTTTTCACGAGCCTAGCTTTGTGCTTGTTAAGTGAGCCATCAGCTTTATACTTGTTCTTGTAGACCCACTTGCAGCCAATTGGTTTGGTTCCTAATGGAGGATCAACTAGCTTCCAAGTGCCATTCTTTATCAGGGCATCATACTCATTTTGCATCGCTTCTTTCCATTCATCATGAGAAGCAACTTCTTTGAAGGAAGTTGGCTCGAAATATGTATACAAATTCAATTCACAATCATAAGAAACATCCATATCAACAAGTGAATCAGAGTTATCTACATCACCTCCATTTTGTCGGTTTGAATTTCTAGTCCCTATCTTTCCAACCTTATCAGGATGAACACTTTCAAGTGTCTTTGTCAGCCACTTTGGGGGACCTTTCTCAGATGGTCCAAGCTACTCTGTTGATTGAGTTGGGACTGAATCAAGATTTATTCTCCCAATTCTATCAATCACATCACTTAAAGTATCATCCATTTTCAGAGTTTCATGCAGGGGAGAGAGTGCTTTAGAAGAAGATTCCATAGGTTGATCTAGAATAGGAATCCCCCCTTCAAGATGTGGAATCTAATTATCAAATTCTTGAAATGATTTTTCATTTGAAAATATATCCAAGCGATCAAGTTGTCGCTCAATAACATTGTCAATTTTGGATGTTTCAAGAAAGATTACATCTCTAGATACAACAAACTTTTTATTGACTTCATCATAGAGATGGTATGCTTTGGAGGTGTTTGAATACCCCAGGAAGATACACTTACGACTTCTTGCACCAAGTTTGTTTCTATGTACCTTTGGTATCAAGGCATAACAGGTGGAACCAAAGACCCTGAGATGCTTTACCAAAGGAATGTGCCCATACCACATTTCATAGGGAGTCTTGTTTCTAATAGCATTAGATGGAAATCTGTTCTTTATATATACAGCACATAGAACTACATCAACCCAAAACATCAATTTTACATTTTTGAAAAACATCATGGAGCGCACCATATTTAAGATTGTCCTATTCATTCTTTCAGCTGCACTGTTCTGTTGGGGATTATAAGGCACAATTGTTTGATGTTTGATCCCATGTTGGCAAAGATATTTTTCAAATTCATTTGAAGTGTATTCATTTCCATTATCAGTGTGAATAGAGCCAATATGAGATTGTGCATCATTTTCAATTCATGTATGAAAGTTCTTGAATGTTTGAAAAGCATCAGATTTGTTCTTCAATAAATAAACCCAACACATTCTAGTGTAGTCATCAATAAATGTCATCATATATTTATTTCCATTTGCAGAAGGAACAGGCATTGGACCACATAAATCTGAATGAATGAGTTCAATTTTTCTATGTGCTCATGAATGTGAATCATGAAAACATTGTTTGCTATGTTTTCCTAGAATGCAAGCATCACATTGCTTAAGTTTCCTAGGAACGGTAGGCAAACTAGTAACACTCTTCAACAAGTGGAGGCTGTCATAGTTCAAATGTCCAAATCTAGCATGCCATAATAAACTTGATGGAAGTGTACCTTCTTCATAATGAGAATTGTATGAGAAATGTTGTGCACAAGCAGAGGTACCCTGCAGCTTGAGAAGCCTTTCTTCTTCTATCCCCCTCATGACAGGTGAGTGGTTAGATGCTTTTCTCACCTCAAGCTTGCCATCAAACATATGAATGGAGTGACATTGTTGGCGAATGTGGACCAAGGACATCAAGTTTCTCTTCAACTGTGGGAGATATAGAACATGATGCAGAAGAAAGTTTGGAAGACCAGGCAATTTAAGCCTGTTTGTGCCAAGCCCTGATGGTTTGAGTTTTGATTGGTCTACAAAGTATACTGCTCCATCAACATTGTCAGTAAATTCTTCAAAAAAATCTTTTCTATGAGTCATGTGGCAAGTTGATCCTGAATCAAGCAACCAATCATTTTTTCAAGAAGCAAGTGAAGCATTAAATAAGTCTTAATTTACCCCAATATTACATTGTGCCACAACATAATGAGCAGATTCAGGTGCTTTACCTTTGTTTGCGTCATTAGTTTTACCTTTGGGTTGGTTTCTTTGTTGCTCAATTTTGTCCCAAGGTAACTTGCATGTGGAGGCATCATGTGATCCATTTCTTTTGCAGCGTATGTAGTGCAAATCTGACTTTTCTCCTTGAGAGTGTCTGCCCCCCCTGCCTCTGAAATATCTTCCTCTTCCTCTTTGACCACCTCTTCCTCTAGAAGAATCTTGGGCAAGATTCTTTTCTTTATGAGCAAGGCACACAGCCTCTTCAGAAGATTTAGGGGTTGTCTTCTTTCCAAAAGCTTTCTCTCTTTCAACAATTTTTTTCACAAGAGAGTCAAAGGTAATATCTTTGAGATTTCCATTTGCTTGCAATGACTCAAGATAATTGGAGTAAGTAGGATAAAGTGACTTGATAAAAGATATCAGAGGAATATCCAGTTCAACATTAGTGACTTTGATATCATGCATTATAGATTTTACTTCTGATGCAAGAGCAAGAGGATCATTGTTTTGTAATTCAAGAGCGAAGAGTTTAATCATGAGTTGAACAACTTCAAGTGTACAGTGTGAGTCATAGAGTTCCTTCAGTTTTTGTAAGGCTTTGAAAGCATTTGAAAATGGCGAAATATGGCGACTCACCTTTTCACGTATAGATGCTGCAATTAATGCATAGGCTTTGTTGTTCTTATTTTCCCAAATAGAGAACTCCTTATCTGAGGTAGGTTGTTCTGGCTCCTTGTCTTCGTTTCCAACACACACTCATTTCCACAACTCATTGAAAATGAGGGTGTGTTTTATCTTCTAGGACCACTCAGGATAGTTCTCCTTGCCAGTGAGAACTACTCCCACAATAGATATGATTGAATGCATTGTAAAATCTGAGTGCTGTAAAAATACTTCTGGCAATATACTGTAAAAAAGATTGTACTTCTGCTGCCAATAGACTATAAGAATTTGCACCTCTATTGGTAGTATGTGTAAAAAACAAACTCACTATGATATATTAAAACAGGAGTATTAAAATGGATGTGGACAGAGGATAGTGTAGTATTTTGGGAATGAGACAGTGTAGTATTTTGGGGAATGAGACAGCAGAGCAGATAGGTGTGATGTCGTGGGAGGATGGCTTTCGTTCGCAACTACTATATGATTCTCTAATCCCTGTAATGGCAGGTAGGGATGATGATCACTGCCAGTTGAAGAATCTAACGGGAGTCAGTATATGGGCAGTAGCGCAAGGGAGCACCGTCAAAAGGGAGCACCGTTACGCTGCAACATACCAGTCAACACAGTTATGTTGCAACATACCACAATTACGCAGGATTGAACATAGTGAGCCATCGCTCTCAGTTTATCAGCACACCGAGGCAACGTAGAATTGAGCACAGTCAGCCACCACTTCATGCTCATCGCACCACATTCTTTACCAAATTTTTCATGCTTAGAGATCGTTCACTAGGATCACAACCACGTACAAGCTGGTTCTCTAAGTGCATCAAACATTGCAGTGTTATATTAGAGCGGATTCATATGCCAAGGGCCGAGGTATCAGAGGACTATGTATGGAGGAGGGCCGTGGAGGAGAGCCGTGGATGGAGCTAAAAGTTCTAAAGGCCATCTTCTAATATTGCAAATAGAACCCATACATAGCTCTAGGAGTGGTATGGTGTGTTCAAGCTTAGCGTCAACTTCAATTGCAGCATCGAGTTCTCCATTTCATGATGGGATGAGTTATAATCCAGAAAATGCACCTAATAACAGTGAGGGTGGTAGTCTAGATGAAGCAAACCGTGAGGTTGCTAGGTTTGTATGGGTATGGCAATCGATGGGGAGAGCACAGAAAGGCTGAGCATTTTGTATGCAGGTGGAGCAGTGATAGGAGAAGTGTAGCAGAGAATAATAGTGAGTCGTAGGGGAATAATGATGCGTTCAGGCTAGTGGAAGCATCAGAGATGCTAGGATAGCCAGTCTGCATAGGATTCAGAATACCATAGGTAGAATAGGGAGTTACAAAGCAAAGGGAAGCCAAAAATGGTGCTGGATTTGATACCATGTCAGACCAGGAGGTAACTCCTCAAAAAGTTCATGTTATTCATTGAGGTTGGTATTTATTATATACATGAGGGAGAGGCTGTTCATTTCATCTCCAAAGCTTTAATACTCCTAAGTCTTTATGATTAACCAATGTGGAATTAAATTTGTGCTTGACAATATGGGTGTATGCTTATGTTTCTTTTAAACTGTTTATGTGCTTTTTAAATTCTGTTGTTTGTGTTGATATGTAAATACATATAACAGTAAATAATGCAGCAGTAAAACAAACACATAAGGCAACAATTTAATTAGGAGTTCACCCAAAACTCTTGGGCTACATCTCCATGAGCTCTAGTCAACTCAATTAAGCTCTCTGGGATTATGGCAAGGTCCTTTTTACAAGATCTTGGCTCAACTCCACTGTTTTACCCAGAAACAATGGGTTTAGACACCATGTTATCCCTGGCTCTTGAAGCTCTCGGCTTTCTGGCTCTGCGCTCTTGCCCTGGCTCTCGGCTCTAGCTCTTGGCTTTGGCTTATCTGAGCTCTCTCTTGGCCTTTGCGTGCCTCTATGATTTTCTTAACCTCCAAGCAGTCCTCGGCAACCTTCCAGCGATCTTTTTGCAGCTTTGCTACCTGTCAATCGTGCTCTCAAGCTTTTTCGCTCTTTCAGCTCTCTGCGTTGTCTGCTTATGCTCGGTTTCAGCAACAACCCCCTTTTATCTCTAACATTCATGGCTTTTAAGCCAATAAATGCTTGTCTATTCATTTTCCCTTTCGGGCTCTCTGGCTTCGCGGCCTCTAACTGCTCAAATACCCTTTGAGCGTTAAACAACCATTGTTAAATGTCTCTGGGTATGGTGGCCACCTGTTTTGCAATGGAAGGGACCATCGGGCCTTTGAAATCCCCAAAAATGGCATTCTATGTTTACACAGAGAAATACGCTAAAACACGAAAAAAATCCACCAAATCACTGTTCATCGGACTTCAAATATTCATAAACGGGCACTATATTCGTATCAGGTCTGCCTTCAATCACTATCGCATATCGCAAATGCCCATGTTTCATGGTTTCCCCTTTGTATTTGGAAAATATGTTAAAACACTGAAAATCCCGCAAAATGGCTCATATCGGACTTGAAATAATATAATATCGCATTCATAAATCCCGTTGGGTCTGGTTTCATCGCATCGGGCACATTCCCTTTGTATTTCATTTATTTGGAAGAAATGCGAAATACACAGAAAAGTGTCGTTTTCCGGATCTCAAAATATATCAAATATAATTTATAACTCTATCAGGTCTGGCTATCGCAAGCCATATTTATATCGGCCTCGCTCCTTTGTGTAGCCCCGATGTGATATTGCAATGCGATTGATCGCAATCGCATATCGCATAGACCCCCGGGCCATTTGTAAGTGCTCCTCTGTAATCGCTGATTGCGATATCGCGAGTTAACCTAGGCCGTTGATCTGCATGCTTGATCGATAGTCCTCGTTGACCCGCGCTAATCATGATAAGAATTTTCATATGATAGGCTTCGATATCCTCCGCCTGCCACCGCCGATTGCGATATGTCGATCGGATCTGGACTATTGATTAGCCAGATCCGACGGCTCCTGTGCAAAGTTGGTTTGACCTCCGATAAGCTTGATTTCACTATTTTCTTCATGTTTTTGCCTCCTGACAGTGTTATCCGCCATTTTTAAAGGTTCTTCCTTATGCGATAGTTTTTTTTTTTTTTTTGAAGATTTAGAGGGTTTTTAGGATCCATTTTTAGGGGATTTTGCCTCTTTTTCCAAAGGATAAAGGGCAGCTTCATTTTGTGATGACTTCTGCATCCAAAGTCTATTTTAGCCCATTCAAGCTGTAGTAGATTCAAGATGAGACTATCTACGCAATACAACTATTTCAAGGAGCATCCTTGGAATTTCATTTTCCTCTGTGAGGAACACTTAGACTTTGGAGTCTACCGAAAATCCATTTTTGGATCACACCTTCCCACTAAAAGAAATTTTGGTCTCCAAAAGACTGATATACTAATCTGAATAGTAAATGAGAGTAACAACACCCTCTTCATTCAGCCTCCACACACTTGCCTTTTCATAGTGCCCCTAAACCAAGTCTCTGGCCACTTTCCTTCCTAGATGTGCTGGTCCTTCTGGGAAGAACTGTCTTCCTCCTTGCGTTCATGCAGAACTTTTGCTGAAATGGTCATAGAAGGTAGTTTTAACTTCTCTTCCTTGATCAATGATCCAAGGTGGCTCAAACCAATGTGAAGTACATCTGCTCCACAAAAATTTCATTTGTACCTGTTTGAAAAGCTGCCAACAACAACTGTTAACAACAACAGAAACATAGACAACAACTGGATGGATTAACCTCCTGCTTCAACAAAAGAAATAGATTTTCACATCTTTTGAACACCTCCATCTCTTACATCTGCATACAAATGATGGAGTAGACAACAAGCCTACAAAACATGCCTTTAAAACAAATGACCCTTCAAGTCAAGCATGTAGAAAAAGACCATTAGGACTCTTTTTCAAAAGATGAAACAATTCATCATTATCTCCATTTGGAGACCAAGTTAACTTCTCCCAAGTCAACATGGTATCACATGCATGTCAAAGAAATCAACCCTGCAAGGAAATCATCAACATCCCTATGTTCATGCATCTCATGCTCATGCATGCATTTCATCCTTCAACTTTCACTTAAGCACACTGTAATTTTGAAGCTAAAATGAAATATAATGTTGTAGCAAGAAATGAAAACAAATGCATCAATAGACATGCAATCTTAATCGGATAAGAACTCTAACCATTTGTTATCAATCCCTTTCAAAGCTACTACCTTTGTCTGCACATCAGCATCATCATGGGAATCATCTTGAGACACATCATCCATGGAATATTCCTTTCCATTTCTGCCATCTTTTCTTTCCACTTTCTTCAACTTTTGTGGAAGCATTGCTGGATTCAAGGTCCAACATTTTGCAGCAAGATGCCCTTGCTTATGGCAGTAAGTGCACTGCATGTGCATCCTCTTGACAACATGATTTTCCTTGTCCAATGGACCTTTGGCTTCTTGCTTTCTTTCCTTCAAAAGTTTCCTGTATGTGGCCATTCTCTTCCAACATCTAGAAACATTATGGTTATCCAAACCACAAAAGGAACAAGCAATAATTTTCGCATATCTAGGTGGAAATTTATCATGCTTTGCACAATCAAAAGGAAAATGATTAGAACCATATTTATACCTTTCTCTTTCACATTTATTGCCTTCATGAAGAGGTGAATTGAATGAAGAAGTGGCTCCCTTTGGAACACTATCAATCTCTTCAAGGCTGTTAAAGTCTCCCCAACTCTTTGGTTCAAATGTGTGCCTTTGAACACCTGCATCCTACAAATGATGTTTCAAGCTATTACATTCCTCCTGAATACAATCTTCACACTTCTGAGGTAGAGGACATGAAATGAAGCTCCTTCTTGGCATTGTTTTAATGGCCTTCATGGCAGCTTTGGAGCTCTCTCCATAAGACTGTCCATAGCCAAGACCCAAATGCTTAGGCCTTTCCTCGACCATTATTGGTTCAACAATACCTTTTGCATGCTTTCCCAAGTGCTTTCCTTCATAGCCCATCTTGGACATTGGCTTGGAACCTATGCCTTTGGTATGTTTTTCAAAAGAACCAATATAAGCATTCTTAGGAGAATTTGAAGACAAACTGGAATGGTTTACCTCTTATTCAAGCTGATACTTGACTAAGGCTTCTTGGGCAACAAAGAGCTGAGTCTCCAACTCATGCATCCTTTTTAGGTTCATATTTGCAATATGAAGTTGCCTCTCCATTTCCTTCATTGTCAAAAAGCAATTGCTTCTCTTCCTTCATGGAATTCAACTGCTCTCTAAGTATGTTGCTCTTCCTTCCATCCTCATACATTTCGCTCACCATATGCATCATGGTGGACAAGTCTTGTTTCATGTCTCCATCAAATATTCTTGTGATGGAGGAGGAATTTGAGGATACACTTGTAGAAATTGTCATTATACCAATGAAAAAAAGGAACTTCAAACAAGATTAATAAAGATCTTATCTAAGCAACATTTTGCAACAAACCTCTTATGCTTCAAGGATTGCCTTGAGGTCCTTTGGGATAGAAGAATTCCTTTAGCCCTTCTTGTCCTTCCTAGGCTGAGCTATCAATAGCTTTCCCTTCACCTCTGCAAATTCAAACAATAATCAGTCTGCAAACAAGCATACATCAATCAAACAATCAATCCTTGACTACCCAAACACCTTTCAGACAAGAAATCTTTGCTCTGTCAATCAAGCATTCTGATATAACCTTCTTTGAAGGTGAGGTTAACCAATCTCAAGCTCTGATACCACCTGATCTGAAAATGGGGCACTTAGGCTTCTTGTCTAACTTACAATAACCTCTCCCACTTTCAAAGCTTTAATATTCCCAAGTCTTTATGATTAACCAATGCGGAATTAAATGCGTGCTTGACAATATGGGTGTATGCTTATGTTTGTTTTAAACTGTTTATGTGATTTTTAAATTCTGTTGTTTGTGCTGATATGTAAATACATATAATAGTAAATAATGCAGTAATAAAACAAACACATAAGGCAACAATTTAATTAGGAGTTCACCCAAAACTCTTGGGCTACGTCTTCGTGAGCTCTAGTCAACTCAACTTGGCTCTCTGGGATTATGGAAAAGTCCTTTTTACAAGCCCTTGGATCAAATCCACTGTTTTACCCAGAAACAATGGGTTTAGACACCATGTTATCCCTAGCTCTTGAAGCTCTCTGATTTCTGGCTCTGTGCTCTTGCACTGGCTCTCGGATCTGGCTCTTGGCTTTGGCTTCTTTGAGCTCTCTCTCAGCCTCTGTGTGCCTCTGTGATTCACTTAACCTCCAAGTGGTCCTCGACAACCTTCCAGTGACCTTTTTGTAGCTTTGCTGCCTATCAATCGTGCAGTTAGGATTTTTCACTCTTTCAGCTCTCTACGTTGCCTGCTTATGCTCGATTTCAGGAACAACTCTCTTCTATCTCTAACATTCATGGCTTTTAATCCAATTGGTGCTTGTCTATTCATTTTCCCTTTTGGGCTCTCTGGCTTCCTGACCTTTGTCTGCTTAAATCCCCTCCGAGCATTAAACAATCATTGTTAAACGTCTCTAGGTATGGTGGCCACCTGTTTTGTAACGGAAGGGACCATTGGGCCTTTGAAATCCCCAAAAATGGCATTCTCTGTTTACATAGAGAAATACGCTAAAACATGAGAAAAATCTGCCAAATCACTATTCATCGGACTTCAAATATTCATAAATGCGCACTATATTCCTATCGGGTCTGCCTTCAATCGCTATCGCATATTGCAAATGCCCATGTTTCATGGTTTCCCCTTTGTATTTGGAAAATATGTTAAAACACTGAAAATCCCGCAAAATGGCTCATATCGGAATTGAAATAATATAATATCGCATTCACAAATCCCGTCGGGTCCGGTTTCATTTCATTGGGCACATTTCCTTTGTATTTCATTTATTTGGCAGAAATGAAAAATACACAGAAAAGTGTCGTTTTCCGGATCTCAAAATATATCAAATATCATTTATAACTCTATCGGGTTCGGCTATCGCAAGCCATATTTATATCGGCCCTGCTCCTTTGTGTAGCCCCGATGCGATATTATGATGTGATTGATTGCACTTGCATATTGCATAGACCCCCAGGCCATTTGTAAGCGCTCCTCTGTAATCGCCGATTGTGATATCGTGAGTTAACATGGGCCGTCAATCTGCACGCTTGATCGACGGTCCTCGTTGACCCACACTGATTGCAATCACAAATGTCATATGATAGGCTCTGATATCCTCTGCCTGCCACTACCGATTGTGATATGCCAATCGGATCTGGACTGTTGATCGGCCAAATCCAACGGCTCCTGTGCAAAGTTGGTTTGACCTCTGATAGGCTCGATTTCACTGTTTTCTTCATGTTTTTGCCTCCTGATTGTGTTATCTGCCATTTTTAGAGGTTCTTCCTTATGCGATAGTTTTTTTTTTTTTTTGAAGACTTAGAGGGCTTTTAGGATCCATTTTTAGGGTATTTTGTCTCTTTTTCCAAAGGATAAAGGGCAGCCTCATTGTGTGATAACTTCTGCATCCAAACTCTATTTTAGCCCATTCAAGTTGCAGTAGATTCAGAATGAGACGATCTATGCAATAGGGCTATTTCCAGGAGCATCCTTGGACTTTCATTTTCCTCTATGAGGAACCCTTAGACTTAGGAGTCTACCAAAAATCCATTTTTGGATCAAGTATTTTCCAAAAACTATAATTTCAGTATTCAAGGAATTCAATGATTAAAAGCTAGAAAAGAACGTACCTTTACTTACCTAGGAAGTGGACACATTTTTCATATATAGAGAAGTTGTAACTGTTGCTAGATCATGGAATAGAATGTAGAATTTCATGTGCTACTTGGTTGCATAAATGATGGATGAGGTGGTGAAAGTGGAGTCTTTATTGTTGCTGCTAAATTTGTTGTAACTACTGAAAAATGTTGAAATGATATAGTCTTCACTCGCTAAAAAAATCGATGGTACAATTCCAATCATGCGAATAAATGTGTTGTTGTCGAGCATGAAGAGAAGTCATTGGATTATTAGCCATTGATGAATTTCATTAACCAATGCGAGGCAAACTCGCCATTAATGTCAACGAGTGCCAAGGTACCTAAGTACATCTTGCAAAGTGCGAATAGATGAGATGATGTCAAGCCACTTGCAAGATCCAACGATCAAGGGATATTAATGTATTCCCATTATTGTCGGTGAGAGAACTTGTCATTGATGCATACATGCCTCAAGGTACTAATTAAGACTCTAGACCTGAACCTAGATAATGTGCTAATGTCGACAAGCCAAGACTTGTTAGAAGGGAGGCCTTAATGAATCCTCCATCATCTAACGCAAGCATAAAACAATAATTTTGAAGGACTATGGATGAACATTTTTGCAGTGGATCAAGGTTTATTTGAAAAAGAAAAAACAGAAAATGGAATGAATTTGCTTTGTATCGGAGCTAAATGGTTCTATTGCTGGGTTTAAAGTTTAGTGAAAGCAAGGCAGGAAAATGGCTGTGAAGGAAAATGAGATGAAGGTTTTATTGACTGAATAAGTAGGAATGCATTGGTAAGACTGGTATTTGAAAGGATTCCAAATTGTGTGGTGGATCTGATTTGACATTTTTTATCCAAAATCATGTGCTAATGCTTGGATATTTCATCTTTGATGTTGCTATGATCATGTTCTTTTGAAATAAATGTGGTCTTTGAGAGACACAATTTGTTTCTGTCCATCTGTTTATCTTCCCGGAACCTGCAAAAACTTAGTACTTTTTATGCAATGAAATGTAAGATTATCAAAAGAGAGAGGTGATTAATCTCTCTATTTATGACATTTACACAAAAAAAACTAATAATTAGTACTAATAAAACAAATTCACGAAAGAAAATCAAATGAATTTTTGCCTATTTCGAAACTAGTGCCTCGGGTTACCTATTGTGTCTTTTCAGTAATTTATTCATTCTTTATTGTTTCAAATCCTAAATACTTCTTTCTCATTGTGTATATTTTGTCAAGATCTTTCCAACGACGCTTGAATTGTCAAAAACTGACGTCGTGTGAGAAAGTTAGGATGATTTGAAATTTGGGTGAAATAGTGAAAATTGTCATGCTTAAGTGTGGTATGGGAACATGATGCTAATGTGAAGGATGAAGTAGGAAATTTAGATGGCATGTTTCTTAAGATTTTTTATTAGAATACGTTGTCACAAAATAAATCAATGAATTAAATATAGAGCTGCATAATTGTTGTTTAGCTGCATAATTGCGCAGTTTCTGTAGCTAAAGTCTTGTAAAACCTTCAATGGCTAAACAATGGCAAAGAGATTTGTTTGATGTTCCATTGCTTCATGTATAGTTGCTCTATCAGGGCCTCTTATACTAGATCACCCACTAGCAATAAGTGAATTTATGTTGAAAGATCAAATCTAAAATTAAAAAAACTAAACTAAAAATAAAACTAATTAAAATTAGAAAATAAAATAAATATGATGAGACTGTGAATTAAATTGAAAGAGGAGACACAATAGAAAATGTTAAAGAAAAAAAATTGGTATGCGCCGAAGATTGTGAATAATTGTAAAATTTATCATCTATTATGTGGGCTTGAGCTATATTTGTGCATCCCTTTCTCAATTGCAACATACCTGCAAACAAATTCAAATGTCAACCAATGCTAAATAAAATCTGTGCACAAAAAAATGAGCTTACATGGCCATAAATGAGAAATTGACACATCAAAGTTGTAATTAACGTGGAAGGTAATATAATCGTTGAACTATGTGATTTTTTGAAGAAATTAAGGTCATTATTTCTCCTTTTGGGACAGCGTCCGCTGAAGCCAAATCTCCTTGTGGTCACCGCTATGGAGCAACACTTTCTGTAGCTAAAAAATCTGCATGGACAAAAGTAAGGTTGCATTAAAACTGAAAAAAGAGGCTCAACTAACACTACAACCAGCTGATACCATGCCAAGAACTAGCGCAAAGATTACTAGGGCATGGGAGAGCACGAAGTAGACAACCAAGTGCTGAAATGACTGAAAGGAAGTCATGATCCATTGTATGAATGTCATGATATCCATCACTCTTTAAAATCTTGTGTACTCCTTTCTGAGCTTGCAATAACTTTCCAAGTGTGAATGTTATTACCTGCAAGGCACATCTCTTGTACACTAAAATTTTGTATTCTGCCACTGTAGTTTCAAGCATTAGTTAACATCATTTTCATTCCTATTTTTCTTTGGCACTAGTCATCATATCGCTCTGGCTTTCGATGCATACATTGTTCTGTCATATACTTGCATTATTACTTCTAGCACTCTCAATGCATCGTAAGTGTAGCAGTGTTCTGTCTTGACATCCATTATTCTGAAGTTGTTGCCTTTATGCTTATATCAAGATGGATTGAATACAGATGGGCAAATAAATTCCTATACAACAAAATCAAAATTGTAATTCTTTGATCATGTTGGAGAATATCTTGGCATGATTTCTTCCTCCTAAAGACTAGAGAAATCGTATCATCTCCTTCCATCATGGCCACAACTATCTATACATTAATTAAAAATTGTTTTTTCTCACACAATTTCCCAAATCCAACGAACCCCAAATATCTCCCAATGGGTTATGAATTTGAGCAAATTGTTCCTGGGTATTGTGACTAACCCTGTTCTAAGAAAAACCTACATTTTAGTTTTTTGAAATTCATTTTCAGTTTTCCAGAAATAGTGCTTTAAAATGACATGTCGAAACTACTACTCATTTTTGGCAAATGCTGATGTAACTGCTAGGTCTTGAAATTAAATAATGGCTGCATTCCAGAATAGAATTGCTGGAGATTGTTATGGCTAATCTCTGGTACAAATCAACTTTCAAAACATTCCTTTTCCCATGGTAAGATCTGTCCACCGAAACCCAGTTTACAAACTGAGATATGAGATATGAACCGGAGCAGAGTTTGAAGCTTGAAGAAATTTAGATTGAATGTTTTATTTGCAAGTTTTGTCAGAGGATGAATCCCCCAACAACCAAACCAAGATGTTTTACTAGCCCTTCATACAACTTTTTCATCAACTTACTATCCTTCAACCAACGTGGAGCAATATTGTATAAGCCAGCCATAAATACTGAACAATTCTTCATCATCGCATATTTTTTTTGTTGTTGTGGAATGTAATGGTTTTTTGTTGTTGTTTTTATTGTTCTTTTTAGTTTAGTTTTAATTTTTTTAGTTGGTTAATATTTTGGTTTATTTCTATATTTTGTTTTGTTCTTTAATATTTAATTTTTTTTAAATGAATTTTTTTAATTAAAAATAAAGAATCTATGTTAAAAAAAAAAAAAAAAATTCTAGAAAAACCTAATTTGGAATTTTTTATTTTTAATACATAAATACATATTTTCATATATATATTTATGTACAATTTTTTTAATGGTTTTTTTTAAATGATTTTTTTAATGTTTTTTTTTTTTTTGTTTTTGTCAAATTATTAAAATACAAGAAAATAAATACAATCTAAATTTTTTTAATTCTAAATAAAAATGCAATTAAGAACTTTAAAAAAATGCAATCAAGTTTGATTTTGTTTTTCCTAATTTATCTACTTGATTTTTATTTAATTTTTAAGTATATGAATGTTTCCAATGAAGCCATGTGTGTAACAAAATGATAAATATACTCATATACAGGTTTGAAATATATTCTTTGGTACGTACCCATGTATGAGAGACCAACTGTCTTGATTGAGATGATGTCAGAAGATAATGAAGAATGGAATATTGGGATCCAATGACTGTCTTGAACCAAGATTCAATATAATCTTGTCTTCCTTGACTTCCTTCTATCATGCCATGCAAGTCCTCACATATGTGATCTCCATTCATAGAATCTGATGATAGACATGCATGAAACTTTTCAATCTTAGGTTCCAGAAACTATTTTTTATCAATGGGCATCCATGATTCTTGGACCTTATCTGAATCTTCTTCTTCTAGTTTTTGTTCTTCAATGACAGCTGGTGAATCATTTTGCAATACCTCAACATTGTAAGTGGATTGAGGTGTTTTATTGTTGGGGATTGGAAATGCTTGTGTAGGTAGTGGAGTGGGAATGGATCTTTGGGGTGTTTGTGTGTGTGGTAATGGGAAAGGTTGAATTGAGATTAACTGAAGGTGAAACTGATGTTGTGGTGGAGATGAATGGTATGGATAACATTAATATTGATATTGAAGATAGTGAGGGAAAGATTGAGTATATGGTGGATTTCCTCTGTAAGGCTCTTCCCAACCCTGTTTTCACGATTGGTTTTGAGATTGGGATTGAGATGGCAAAGGTTGCCAAGGTAAAGGTGTTTGCCAATTACTTTGAGATTGTTGTGCATAACCCTAAAATTGTGCACAAGGATATTGCATCATATTGGGTTGATGAGGCTGTTGTGGTCCTCTTGGAGCTTGATTCACTCCATTATCCTTTTGGTAAACTGCCTTTAACCCTGGTAATGATGGGCAATCTTTAGTAGTATGTGATCCTGCACAAATTTTACAAATTTTAATATTATCAAGTGGACATTCATGCAAAGCAAAATTTTCAACATTTTGCTTATTTTGCATTCTTAGCATCTCAATTTGTTCATTTAAACTACCAAGAATGTTTAGAAAATTGTTAAGTTCAATTTGACTTACCAATCCCGTTGTCAACTTACTTTCCCTTTCCGTAACTAGATCTTCAGGAGATCTTCCATAATTTTCTTTTCCTCTTGATATGTTCTTGCATAGTTCACAAATCTCTTGAAATGACAATTGATAAACATCTCCTTTTCCCACCAGGATAAGAAGATCAATCCATTCAACCTTTATAGCATTTAGTAGGAGAGTTTTTAATATGTCTGATCCTAAATTATGCATTTTAGATCTTTTGATATTAAAAGTAAATCTCTCCACTAGGTCTTCTAGATTTCATCCTCTTTTTTTATTCATCTAAAAGACTTCATTTCTAACATCATGGTGTTTGTAATGATTTTTATATTTTTCCAAAAATACTCTTTTCATATCATCCCATGTCCTTATAGAATTTATTCCTAAAGTCATTGACCATCTAAGAGCTTTATCCTTCATTGTTGTTGGAAACAAATTCAATTATTGAATGTGTAATGAGTAGCCATAAGATATACAAATGATTTCAAATTCAAAAAGAAAAGTTTACCGGTCTTCTGATATCATACCTTTGAAGTTAGGAAGTACAGATGGAGGGACGTTCTTCATTTTAACATTGACATCAGTTTCTTAAATGGGAAATTCAAAAGGATCTCCATCCATTTCTTCATCCTCCTTTGTCATCTTTTCTACCTGCAAAAATAAGAATTCATGATGTGGATGTGTGGCTCTTACTGCACAACGTGATATAGTGGGGGTGGTAGGTGATTGAAGGTTTTTATATATATATTTTTTATAAAAATGATATGCATCTACATGCTTTAATCATGCATCTAGAAAAAATTGAAAAAAATGAACTCTAGACTAAAAGCTAGTTCCTATGCACACTTCCCCAGCAATGGCACCAAAATGTTGAGGCAAATCAATTACCTATCATTTAATTGTCAACCCGAGGGTTTCATAAAAATTGTGAAGCATGCATGCACTGTATATGCTAGAAATTAACTTCCAATTTAGATCAATCTAGCTACGAAACCAAATAAAGACAAACAAAATTCACATATTCTAATTCAACAATCAATTCAAAAGAAATTATAGTATAGTGCGTGGAATTGAAATCTTAATCTATCACACTTGCAGGAACTGAAATCTTGATCTACCACACTTGCAAGAATTGAAATCTTGATCTACCACACTTGTAGAAATGAAATTGCATGAAATGAAATCTACTCTAAGAGATCATGTGTGCATTATCAAATCAAAATCATATGAAATGAATAATCAAAACCACATGATATGAAATGAAAGAAAAAAAATTTCATTCTTAACCTATAGATATGAAAGAAATAAATCTTAATATATGAAAGCAATAAATCTTAATCTATGAAAAACAATAAATCTCACACATTATAGGTGGCCAATCCAAAAGAATGAGGGATGGAAAGTTGAGACGCTCCAAATACAAGCATAACCAAATCAAAGTGAACATCACTCATGAGCATGGTGCCAAATCCAAATTCTATATTCAAAACATGAGCATTTCCCCAACTTTACACATGCCTTTGAAAGGAGGAGGCTCTCCTATTTATATAAAAACATAAGAAGCTACCTCATTAATGGAGGTCCATTATTCTTTCCCTAGATCCCTAGAAAATCTCTTCGAGTTACAACTCAAATAGGTAATGATGAGACACATATCCTCTTTGACCTTTATCCAAATCTCTTTCCATATCTTGAAGGGAATTCGAATTTGATCATTGGAGGCCACATAAAGGTGCCTTGGAAGCTTCCAAATGACCTACACATGTCATGAAACTCAAGCCACTTTTAAGAAATAGCAAGTATATGTCCTTTTTCTAAGTTTTAACCATTTAATTCACTTATAATACTAGAAATCATTAAATTTTGGAAAACACAAAGGTAACCCCATGTAATCATGAAAATGGAGGCCAATGAAAAGTTATATGGTAATGGAGTTACGACATGTGAGTGAAATGGTGGTGATAAAGGTGAAAGTGGATGATATTTTGAAGACAGTTTGGAGACTCTACAAGCTTAGTGTCACTTAATCCCAGTCAAACCGACATTTAGATCTCTTAACCGTTTTAGTGTAGTTCCCATCAATTTAGCCACCAACCAGCATAGTGTTTGCAAACCCAGTTTGGGTGGGGTTTAGTTAATTATTTTGCTATTCATTTTCTGTTATTAATTTCAGTTTATTTTCAGCAAGATTTTTTATTTTTTTTACAAACACGATTTGGGCCTAATCAATTAATACAATTACACACACAAGCACACATTAAGAAAAGGGTGCTTGGTTTACACCGCCAATCCAAGACTTAACATAATAAATTTATCTCCCTGCATTGAGGCAAAGATATATTGTTGATCTCCCTTCACTATTTCTGTTTCATGTGGGTCTTACCACCATTATGCCACCAAGGCGTTTGTCATGGAAACTATTAGCCCTTCACCCCCAGTTTCTTCTTATGAATATTACCCCTCCCCGTCGGGTTCGAGTTCATAGCCCTCTGAGTCCTCATACTGACTCTTCTCCTCTTCCTTCTAATTCCTCATCTGATTCCGAGCCTCCTTCACTGCATATCGTCACCATGGCTGGACCCACAACTGGTGCAGGAACCCAACTTGATGTTGGCTCTGGTTCTATCCCAGTGGTCACATCAAGCGGAATAGTCTCAGGAACCATTCCGAAAGCCCCCGTGCTCCCCTTTATGGCTAGTTTAAGTCTACCTAATTTTAACCGGTTGATAAACGACCCCATACACCATGATGCTGGTTGGCCCTCTATGTCAATTAAGCTTCCCTCAGACATGCCGAAGTTTGAGGATAACGCTGGAGAGGATCCTACCAACCATGTTCGATCCTTCCACATGTGGTGTTCGTCCAACTCCATAACCAATGAATCCATTCGTCTTTGGCTCTTCCAATGCACACTTACTAGAGATGATGCAAAATGGTATGTAGACCAGCCCACCGCATCTCATTCTATTTTCGTGACCCTTGCTAAAGCATTCCTTTCATATTTCTAGTTACCTCTCTGGTATGACATTGGTACGGAGATATTGACCACATTCTGTTAGTCCTCTGCCACTCGCCTTTCTGACCATGTTTAAGAGTGGCATCGAAGGAGGAGCACATGTCGTGCCCCACCTTTCGAAGACCGTGTCTATCTAGATTGGTTTTGTAGGAGCCTTTTATCTCCCATTGGAAAAGATGTCGCGTCCCATTTTCCTTAGACCAAGGAAGAATCTCTCCAAACCACTATGAGATATGATCTGATTTATGCAAAATCATGTTATGTCTATACCTTCATTCAATTCCTCCCTCGTCCTGGAAGTTCCAATGCACTAGGGGCATCTCACGCCACTGACGATATCGTTGGATCCCTTTCACACTCTTCACCATATACTCATCATAGTTATGGCTACCTACAAGGGGCCACCAGTTCCTCCAACACTTATGCCCCTCATGATAGCAACATGCTTCCAGGGCCCCAACCCGTCTACCAAACTATTGCTCCTCCTTATGCACAGCCTAGTACTCTAGCCCCTTAAGCATTAGCGTCGCAACCTCCCATGCATCCTTAGCCCTAGCAGGCACTGCCCCCTCAGGGTCAAGTGTTTACACAATAGATTGCTACCAGTCCCCCAAATTCGAAGAAAAATAATAAGGGGAAGGGTAACCAGGGTAATCAAGGTAACCAGCCTAGTGAACCCCAGGGGAACCAACCTAACACCAACAACCAACAATAGGGTGGTCAACCCAAGCAGAACAAGGCTATTCGTACAAACAAGCCTTGTGCATGTTGTGGTGTACATGTCCATTATACACATGAGTGTCCTCTTTTACCCCATATGAACCAAATATGGGAAGCTCAAGCAGCTTCTAGAGGTTAGCAATCTCTCAAAATCATGCACCATCTCAACTGACAGTTCTCACAAATACTTTCCCTCAGTAAGGATTTGTTGCTGCTCAACCTCAGCCAGGTCAACCAGCTTATCCCCCCAACCTTCTAGTCTCGGTGACTACTAGATCCTTATGATGAACTCTGATGAGGTTAACCCCTCCAATATCAATCTACAAACTCGTTCGCGTCAATATGACAAGCCCTCGACTTCGTTTGCTACTGAGTCCAAAACCAAAGTATTTGTTGAGCCTCTTATGAAACTAAATGGTCCTTTATAGATCCCTCAACCAAAGTTGAGGCCATTCCTAAGATCCCAAAATGACCATTATGTTGTAATGCGGCGTCTAACAAAGCTGCCCATACATACAATATAGTAGTTGACTTGGCGCAATTCCCTGCTACCATGTCGACGCTGGAAGTTCTCTGGTCATGCCCATCCCAAAAGATATTTCTACTAACTGCCTTGGGTGTAGTAGATCCTTCTGATGATCATCTGATTGTCTTCCTGGTTGATACATCAGAGCACCCCCCATTGCCTTCATTTGTTGCCTTCTAGATACCAGTTTGAGTCTGTAATGCCATCATCTCCCAATGCATTATTGACAAAGTTGCATCCACTTGTGTGATGTCTGTTGTTGTTCGGAAACAACTTAAGTCACATGAGTTGTCCCCCTCCACCATCACTTTGTGTGCTTGGGATGGACACTCTTCCCATCCCCTTGGCATGTACCACAATTGTCTAGTGACTCTTGTGGGCAAGACTGTCCATGTCGACATTGAAGTCATTGATGCCCCTTTAGATTACAACATTCTCTTAGGTCGTAGTTACACATATGCCATGTCATCTTTCGTGTCTTTGGTATTCCGCAAGATGTGCTCCCCCCATGAAGGGAAGATCGTTACCATTGATCAATTGACTTACTACGAGTCAGCATCCATGACCTCCCCCGAGTCCATTATCTCGTCAATGTCCGACAAACAGTCTTCAACTCCTACCACTAGTGTTCGCTTGGAGTCTATCAAGATTCCTCATTGTTGGATGCTTTCCCTGGTCCTCCCCCTTCCATATCAGAGCCTAACTCTATGAGTATTTCCATGTTACAAGCATCATGAGCTGCTCTTAAGCAGTCTGGTACACCTGATCAATAGTCAGCTCCTCAGCACCCTATTGTTTCTCTTCCAGCTGAGCCCTCTAGACCCACCTCCCCAGGACCTCCTCCATTTGTGGGTGCCTCTCCTATGTTTCCATGAGGAACTATTTCTCTAGTCCTCAACCATCCAAGATCTATTTCACCGGGACATTACCCTGCAGGCCAGCTACCTTTCTTATTCCCCCCTTCGGGAGGTTTTTTTGTCCTTGTCATGGCTTCACTAGTCCTTCCTAACATGACTCTGAGGATCCCAGTATGGTACATCAATCCCCCTACGAACATTCTTCCCAGTCAGCTAAGACCTTATCATGCTTTGACCCTGGTACAACCGATCCCCATGACCCCAGCTACTGCTTCAATTCCATCACAACCTCAACAGGAACCACCTCCTGTTGTGAAAGCATCTGGCCAGGGGGGCAAAGCTAAAAGGAAAGAATCGAAAGACAAGGCTCCCCAAGCTCCTCGAACCCCTAAGGCCCTAAATCAATCACCTCCGTGCACTTTGTGTAAAGTTATTGGGCATGCCACCAATAATTTTCCTGAACTTCCTCAACTTAAACCTTTGGTAAATGAAGTGTTCCCTCAGTTGAATATCTTGGAAGTTCATGTTAACTTACCGGTCCCACCTAAGAAACTCAAAACGTTGTGCACAAACCACCCTTGTGTCCTGTGTGATCATCATGGCCACTATTCCCATTGTTTCCCTCATCTCGATGAATTTTGAGATTTCCTTGGGGCGATTCGCGAATATGAGGCCACTCGTAGTGGATATCTGTAGGTTTTAACCCCATACAGAAATTACCTGCATACGAATTCTAAAACACAGAAAATAAATAATGGAGAGCAGAACACATAAAACACATATACACAGAGATTTTCCCCTGGATCCCAAAACCGAGACCACCAACTTGATTTTTCATTATTTTCCTTTCAATGTTATAATACATATTTATACATTGCGAAGCATCCAATACCATGGATTGAAAACCATCGTGTCTAATACCATGGACCAAAAACCATTGCGTCCAATACCATGGACCGAAAACCGTTGCGTCTAAAAAACATGTGCGAAAATCATGCACAAAACCGTAGGTGGGTCTGCCCAACCTAACATAGGGTCCAAAACCAAAATTTTCTAGGGCGCTGCCCTGGACCCCATAAAGTGGGGTTACGGGTGCCCCTCAAACCCCCTATTAACTATGTGGAAAGAATATAACACAACCCAACATTATCCCACTTGTTGTTTTCTTTCCACAGGGGGCCATAAGAGAGCTTAGTCATTTTTCCAGCCCTAAAATGCCCATTGTCTCTCTACATCAAGAGAACTTCTCAAAGCTCACAAATTTTGTCAATGCATCTGGAGTATTCTTCAAAGTATCCACCTTTACCAACAACACCTTTTTGTCTTCTATCATATCCCTCACAAAGTGATACTGAACATCAATGTGCTTTGTCTTTGAATGATATGCGGGGTTCTTTGCCAAGAAAATTGCACTTTGGCTGTCACAGTCTATCCTTATAGCTTCCTGTATTAACCCCATACTTGAACATAATCTCTGCAACCAAACTGCTTCCTTGCTTACATGAGTGGCTGCCATGTATTCTCCCTCTGTAGTTGACAGTGCCACTATAGATTGTTTCTTACTCATCCAACTGACTGCACTTCCAAATAGGTTAAACACATACCCACTTGTAGATCTTCTCTGATCCAGATCTCTAGCCTAGTCTGCATCAACAAAGCCATGAATATCCAACAGTCTATCCAATCCTGGTCTTCCTTGGTAGCACAAACCATAATCACTAGTGCCACGCAAATACCTGAAAACCCGCTTCATTGTTGTCCAGTGCTCCTTCCGTGGTTTTGACATAAACCTGCTCAATACTCCCACTGCATGTGCAATGTCTGGTCTAGTACAGACCATTGCATACATCAGGCTATCGACTGCACTTGCATATGGAACATGGGACATGTTCTCTTCCTCTTCTTGTGTCTTGGGACATTGTTCAGCAGAAAACCTCACACCTACACGAATAGGAACCTTCACCGGTTTACTATCCTGCATATTAAACCTCTGCAATATTGTCTCGACATACTTCCTCTGGTTTAACCTGTTAGCCTCCTGTTGCGACAGGTGTTCATTTTTCATGATTGACATTTTACATGCCAAATATGTCATACTTTGCATACTGCAATGTTCCATATTTCCAGAAGAGACCAAAGAAGAAGCCATGAAGTGTGCTAGTCCAAATGCCACTGCTGAGTTCCAAATTTTGGTGACTTAACCATTTTTAAAAGAATGTTCTATAAAAGGGAAGGCCAAACAGCTTAATCTTGGCCTCCCTAGGTTTCAATTTCCTATTTTAGAAGATAGAAAATGATATTTGTCCAAACAGCTTAATCTTGGCAGATCTGTAGATAGGTAGAGAATCAAAGGAGCCCAACTGCTTAATCTGGGCCCTTGGCAGAAATAAGTATAGACTTAGATAGGAGAACAGAAAAAAGAAAAAATTGTAAAGCTGGGTCTGCAAGTCTAAGTGCACCCACCAAAAGAAGAAAAATGTTAGGAAAGTAGGTTGGGTAGGCAGTTTTCGAGGTTGCAGAATGATGATCCATGATCAATTTTGTGTTTCTAAGTATTATATCTTTTCAAATCACAGTTAGGATGCAGTTTTCATCTGAAGGAACTCAAACTGGACATAACTAACTCCCCTCTCTTCTTATTCCCCAAATCACTCACTAATTTTCCCAAAGAGGTCAATATCTGCTTGAGCCTCTTAGTCTCATCATGTTCCATAACATTGGCCTTGGTGAAGATTTGCCTCACTCAAGGATTTCCATTCTTCTTTTACAAAGTTCTATTTCCCCAAAATAGCCTAAGGTTCCTTACCTTAGCGCTTTCTCATCATCTTCATATTAACCACTAACTCTATTATGTAAATCCCTATCTGTTCTTCCCTTCCCCTACTAAATCTATGTTAATAACTCCCCTATGTACATACCCCACCTCATAGCACTATAGCTATGTATTTTTCAGTTCTGGGACACAGGAGTCCACCTGGGACTATTGTGAACCCATCCGTGTCATGAAACTGGGATTGGTCTAAACCTTTGGTTAGACCAAGAACCTTTACCCACCTCGCTGTCCTCAAAACCCTATAACTTTACCCCTCCGCATTCATTTGCACAAAGATAATGTTTAAAGTGTTACTAAACATTAAATTTTGTTCTCCCCCGCTTGTATAAACCCACAAAACCAAAGTATAAACCCTCCCCGCGGCGTTTATAAAGATCCGAATATTCGCGCGCCCATCCATTATTCCCCCACCGATTCACCTGTTCCGTCCACTGTCGGATTGGGCCCTCCCCATCCGACGGCTCTCGGCGATTTCGGAGGCGCCCCGCTGCTCGGCCGTTAGCTTCTGATGGCGAGGCGGTTTCTCCGCCGTACAAAAGACACCTGTCCACTTTCTATTGCATCGGAAGGGCTCTGACGGATACCGCTCCCGTACAAAAAGCAGTTCGATGAAACCGCTTTCCGCCTTCTGTACGCGCGCCCCATGTCACCTATCCGCTTCTACGTGTCTGCCTTGTCACCACACCACGTTATCTGCACAACATCGACCTCCTGCCGAGTCACCACTGCCACATCATCCGCCGTACATGCTGACATCACCCTGCTGACGTCATCCTGCCACATCATCCGCCGTACCATGGTCCCACCCGCTGACATCATGCTGACGTCACGTTGACGTCATCATCAATTTTGAGGCAAAAGTTGAAAATCGTGCTTAGGAAGCCCGAATTCAAATTCCGAGGCAGTTTTTCATGCATGATTAGCGCCTAGCGCTAATCGCGCATGGCTACGGGAAAAGGGCCGAAGTGGAAAGCCCCTCATTGCGTAGCCCCCAGCAAGCCCAAAATGCGCCGAATGACCCATTTTTCTTCGCGAGGCATGCAAAAAGGATCAAAAGACAGTTCTAAAGGAAACAGAGGGCCGAACAGTGGCCATTAAGTTTTGATTTGACCCACAGCGAAAGAGAGATCCAGCCCGATTCATTTGTCAAAGAGTATCAGAGGAAGGATGAAGCGGCAAAGAGTATCAGTTAAATTTTTTAATGAAATTCTTCAGTTCCCAAAGTAATTCAACATTGAATGGCCTCCAACAAAGTCAAATCAGGAGGTGGAAGCCCATCTCATCTCTCAAATCACAGTTAAAGCACTTAAAGCCACCGAACTACAATGAAGCAGAAGTCCATGCACAGTTATTGCAGAAGCACTGCACCAAGCCACCAAGGACAATGCATTAATTCAGTTTTGATACGGCTGCCCCCAGTGTAGCCCATAGATATTTTTTTGCCTTTATTTCTAATAGGTTCAGGTTAAAGTAATCTTTTACTTTCAGACCTGTTTAGGTCACAGCTGTAATAAACAATTTTGGAGAAATTTTCCTATATATACCACCCTCTGTATTGTTTCAAGGGTTGGTCGATTGATAACTTTTCATTAGAAACTCGCACTGTATGTCTGAGACTTTTCTTTAATCAAAGATTGCTGAAGAGATTGGAGGAATGACTGTCTGATGTATTGTTAAGGGTCTATGGAGACTGAATGATGGAATTCCTGTGCTGTAACATGAATCAATAAGTGCTTCTTACCTCTGTTTTCATTTTCCACCATCTAAATAGCAAAAAGAAAGATTAGCTTAGAACTTGTTTAACCGCACTCTAGGCTCAATTTCTTTTGTTTCTTTATGTTTTCATCTAAAATGAATTGGACATGAATATGAATTCCTCGTGGATCATATTTACCCTAATTCACATGTTTTTGACAGTTATCTAGGGATTCTCTACTGCCCTTAGATAGAGCTCATCCGCCCTTCTGTGTTAAGTTGACTGAGAGATTCTTAATTGCCTCTCCTTCCTTAGCATTCTTTCCATCCTTTAGACTTTGAAAATTGTTCCGTGTGCAGCTACCTTGCTCCTTATTCCTCCTATGACCAAGAAAACGCACCAACAGTCTTACTCCTTGACTCCATGCCCAATGGTTTGAAACTTTCACACTATACCTGCCTCTTTACCTGAAAACATCAATCTTCCCACCAAAACACAAACGAAACCCCAGAACTCAATAGCTAGCCTAAAATCATCATCAACAGAGCTAAATCAGAAAGAGAGAGCCCTCTCTGATTGCAGGTGGGCTAGAACCTGCAGTCCAAAGTTGGTTTGTGGTTACCTCGGCCGTATCCCTTTACTCCAACCTGAGGGACAACCTGAGTGATAACATAATGGCGACTCCACTGGGGACCTCCTCAGTTAAATTCACGTAACAGGTTGGAAGGATCCACTGAGAAATCAATTTTCTAATTGTTGTATATTCCTTAAAACTACAGATGAAGCCTGAATGTCAGCCAGGTAGCCTTTGAAACTGTTTTTGCTTTGCACTGACAGAAGTAGACAAAAGCTGCTTCAGTCAATCTTCATGCTAGTTTTAAGCTATACACAGCCATTTCAAAATTTGATCAGTCCCTTGCCGATTCTAAAAGCATTCCCAGAAAAATACCAAAAAACAAATTCGGAAGCTAGCTCCTAAGAAGAACCCACGATATACAAGGTCAAATCTAGACCCAAATCCCCCAGTTGCTTTGGACAATCCGAACTTAATCCCAAAGATTCTTAGGAAGCAAGAAAGACAAGAAGATTTTGCTGAGTTGAGTCATGAAACAACTCTCCCAAGTTGTGTTCTGACTCCTGTTAAGGTTTTATTTCATTCAACCCCTACTTCCCCTTGTTCATCATCCGCATCTCAAAGCACTCCATCCACACCTCCATTCACTGCACATACTGCAAATACCACAACTGTTGTTCTAGTTACTTCTGTTATCCCTGTTGTTCTTGTTATCCCCGTTGTCCCACTTATCCCTGCCAATATGGCTAATAGATATGCACCCCTGCAACTACCCGCTAATCCTGGGGCTTTACCTTAGGAGTACCAATCTAAAGTTACCTATTTTGACAGTACCAGTCCTTTCACAGCCCTTCAGCATACCAAAAAGATGCAAGACTATTTTGAAAACTACGAAATAGATGATGACAGCGTGAGAATGAGAATTTTTGTTCAAAGTTTAACAGGTGATGTTAGAACTTGGTTCAGGTCACTTGTTGCAAATTCCATAACTACTCCGGATGAGCTTTACCAATCCTTTACGAACAGATGGGAGAAAAAGAAAGACCCCTTGCACATACTAGCTGAATATGATACAATTAAAAGAGGTCCTCAGGAGACTGTTTTGGAATACTGTGCAAGGTTCAACAATGTCTATAATGCAATACCACAGAACTTAAGACCCCCACCTGGCCTTGCCTTGTATAAATTCCTTGATGGATTCAACCCGGATATGGCATACCAGTTAAAAGAAAGAGCTCCTCAGACCCTTGCAGATATGCAAAATGTTGCTGTTAGCGTAGAGGCCAACCTAATTGCCAAAAGAAACAGAGCTAGAGTGGAAAGAAGAACCACCTTTAAGGAAGAACCCTCAGCCTTTGATCAAAAGCTTGATGCTATTATCAGTGGCCTACAAAGGCTGGGAGAAAGAATAGAAAGCGTTGAGAGGAGATCATCATGGGAAGGACCACAGTCCAATACCATAAGGAACCCAAATTTTAGGAAAACGCAGAACACAAATGTTGGCAGGTCAAGCCCAGACCATGACATAAGACCCCCTTTTCAAGATAACTATGTTGAAGGATCTACATCCAACGAGCAAACAGAAGACACTCACATGAATTTGATGGATCTAAAGGGTGAGCATCAGACTTTCCTAAGCCAAGAGGACCAAGATGAGCATAACCTAAGTCAATTTCAAACTAAGTCTGGTGAGTCTTTTGATTTTAAACAAGGTTATGATACTGCTGTGTATGAAGTACACAAACATTACAAGCTGAGAACTAGGACCATTGACATTTCTGAACCTAGCAAAACAAAGGATGGCAAACAACCCAACAAGATTAAGAGCAAGGTTGTCATAATAGAACCAATTGATACAATTGTCCCAAACCCGCATCAAGTGACTGTAGAAGACATTACAGAAGCGCAACCTTCTGTAGATCAGTTTCTACCACCTTCTTCCTTTGAGCAAAACTCGAACAACGTTCCAAAAAGCCCTCCTGAAGTTGAAAAACCACAAGCAATCAATTCCCATAACGCTGATAAACAAGAGCAAATAGCAGATAATCCAAATGAAACAGAAAAATCTGCCATTATCAACACCAAGACTCCATTGGAAAAGCCATTTAATTTAGAGGCATAAATAGCTAAGTTAAAGATATCCATCCCCCTCTCAGAACTTTCCAAGCACGATGTATATAGGCAACAAATTCAAAGATCACTTCAAATACCAGAGAATAAGGATGATGTAAATGTTCTGGATGATACCCCTGAACTGTTGTTTGGCCTAGAAGTTAATGGAAAAACAACATATGGACCTATTCCGCCCTTTTATATCAGTTTGCATATACATGACAAATTTTTGCACAACGCTATGTTTGATTCAGGCACATCACACAATTTGATGCCCAAAGTAGTTATGGAAAAGCTGAAACTTGATATTACAAGACCCTACAAATATTTGTACTCATTTGACTCAAGTCAAGTCAAGTGTTTAGGCCTCATTAAAGACTTGTGTGTCTCCTTAGTCCAATATCCCAATAAGACCATCCTCATGGATGTGGTGGTGGCTGACATCCCACCAAAATATGGTATGCTCCTGTCAAGATCATGGGGAGCAAAGCTCCAAGGATCCCTTCAACTGGACCTCTCCTATGCTACTATTTTAGTCTTTGGGCAACCAAAGAGATTATACAGAGAAACACTCATGAAATATGTGGTAAGTAGTGAGAGTAAGCCTGAAAATTTTCCCATTTACTCAATCCATTCTGATATGGATTCCTTTATTTTGTTTAATGACAATACAAATTCTCCAACTGATGATGAGCCTTTGGATCTAGAACAAATCAACGAAGAATTGGTTGCACATACCCATGAGACTATCACAATAATTAATGCAACCAACATCCTAGAACAACCTCCCCAAACAGAAATTTCAAATCTGCCCGCTGCAAGAATGACTGAAACTCTCAGTACTAAACACCAGCAATAAATCACATGGTATTTAGAGTTTGATGGCTCGGTCAACAAGTTAGGAGCAGGGGCAAGTGTATGGATTCACAATACACATAACAATCATGTGGAAGGTCATGCCTACAGACTGAATTTCAAATGCACAAATAACATGGCAGAATATGAGGCTCTGCTTTTAGGCCTTAAACTGCTCAAAGCTCTAGGAGCTGCAAAAGTGTCTATTTTAGGGGACTCTGACTTAATCATACAACAGATGAAAGGTAATTTTGTAACCAATGACAATAGAATGAGGGCCTATAGGATTGCTGCCACTAATATACTTAATGCGTTCACAGAATTCAAGCTGGCCAAGATTTCAAGAGAGCATAACATTCATGCACACAGCCTAGCCACCTTTGCTAGTACATGTAAGCTTCCTTTTGAGCCAAACCATCACTTTACTGCTGAAATAAAACATAGGCCTGCTGTCCCAAATAACGTTAAAGACTGGCAAGTTTTTGAAAATGATGCCCAAATCAACAATTTCCTCACCCTTGAGCAGGAGTTTTCGAATATCAACATTGACATGGATGCTATGAACGATGTCCAACAACAAACAAATGAAAACCAGCAGGCTGTAACAGCTGCAACAGCCAAACAAATCCTAAACCCGACTGCTTTTGACAAAACAAACATAGAACGGCTAAAACAAATGCATTTGGAAGAAATTGCCAAAACAGAGGCAGAGATCATTGACTTAAAGGACAATTTTCTGCCTGCTAGCCTAACCCCATTAGAAGACATGTTTGATGCTAATGATGTTCCCAGAAAGCCAAAATTACAACCATTGAACGCTGCTATAGAAGAACACAACATTGGGACAACAGAGGATCCTAAAATGATCAAATTGTCCAAAAATTTACCACCCAATCAAAAGCCCAAGTACATTGATTTGTTTAAAGAGTTCCAAGATGTATTTTCGTGGAGTTATGAGGACTTGAAGTCCTATGACACTTCAATAATTCAACACACCATTCCCTTAAAACCAAACTAGAAACCTTTCAAACAGAAACTTAGAAGAATTAACCCTATGCTTCTTCCCATGATTGAGAAGGAAGTAAAGAGGATGTTTGAAGCAGGCATAATAGCACCCATCAGATTTTCTGAATGGGTATCCAGTCTGGTTCCCACAAGAAAGAAGACAGGTGAGATTAGACTCTATGTAGATCTGAGAAATTTAAACCAAGTCTCCCTAAAAGACCACTATCTTTTGCCCAAGATGGATCACATCCTACAAAGAGTAGTGGGGTCATCTAGAATCTCTTTGCTAGATGGCTTTTTAGGTTTCAATCAAATACTTGTTCACCCGGATGACCAAGACAAGACAGCCTTTACCACACTGTGGGGAACATTTAAGTATGTTAAGATGCCATTCGGACTTAAAAACGCTGGTGCTACCTTTCAAAGAGCAATGGATATTGCTTTTGCCAAAGAAATACATGACTTCCTAGTTTTTTATCTGGATGACCTTACCCCATTTTCTAAATCTGATGAAGAACACCTCAAGCACTTGAGGCAAATATTCATAACATGTAGGAAATATGGCATTTCCTTAAATCCCAAGAAGTCCCTGTTTGGCCTTGAAGAAGGAAAACTACTTGGCCACATCATATCAAAATATGGGATTAGAATAGATCCTGAAAGAATCCAAGCCATCCTCCAAATCCCATATCCCAGAAACATAAAAGAGCTGCAAGCATTCCTTGGAAAAATCAACTTCTTAAGAAGATTTATCCCAAATCTAGCTGAACTGATACAACTATTAAACAATATGTTAAAAAATGATGCCAAGGTAAAATGGTCTCTTGAAACCAAGCAAGCATTTGAGAGTATCAAAACGACCTTAACCCAAACCCCTGTCCTCACCAGCCCACAATTTGACAAAGATTTTATCATTTTTTCTTTTGCATCTGATCATACTATAGCTGCTATCCTTTTGCAAAAGGATGAACAGGGAGCTGAAAAGCCGATTGCATTTTTTAGCCGAGCCTTAAGAGATGCCCCTTTGAAGTACCCAATCATGGAAAAGCAGGCCTATGCGCTCGTTAAGGCCATCAAGGATTTCAGAGTGTACATTTTACATTCACATGTGATTGTCTATGTCCCAAGTGCTGTTGTAAAAGACATACTAACCCAAGAGGGATTAGAAGGCAAAAGAGGCAAGTGAATAGCAAAAATCCTTGAGTATGACATAGAAATAAAACCAACCAAGCTGATAAAGGGACAAGGTTTAGCCAAACTGATGTCTGAAACAAACTTTCAAGCCTTACAAATTAACCAACTGGACGATGAACAGGAGCTGGCGACTCCACAGATCAGTGAGACCTTTTTGCAATCTCCATGGTATGCTGATATATGTTTTGTACTGTTAAACCTGTTTTCTCCCCCAGGATTGTCCAGAACCAAGAAAAGATTTTTGAAAATGAAAGCTTTAAAGTTTTGTGTCATAGATGGTGCATTATTCTGGAGAAATCATGAAGGTATATTGCCTAATTGTTTAACCATGAGTGAAACTAACAATGTCATGAAAGAATTCCATGCAGGTGACTGTGGGGGACATCTATATTGGAAGTCCACCGCTGATAAAATCTTAAGAGCTGGTTTCTATTGGCCCTCTCTTTTTGCAGATGTAAAGAAGTTTGCCATGTCATGTCACAAATGCCAAATCTTTGAGGGCAAAAGAAAGTTGTTGCCCCTGCCCCTGAAACCCATCTCAACTGAAAATCCTTTTCAACAATGGGGTCTTGACTTCATTGGAGAAATTCATCCCTCTTCCTCTGGCCAGCACAAATGGATCCTAACAGCCACCGAATATTTCACTAAATGGGTTGAAGCCGTCCCCTGCAGGTAAGCCAATGACACCATCATGATCCAATTTCTTGAGTGCAATATCCTTTCTAGATTTGGCTGCCCTGAGAAAATTATCACTGACAACGCTGCTGCCTTCAAATCCAAAAAGATGGTTAGTTTTTGCCACAAATTTCATATTACCTTGGGCCACTCTACAGCCTATTACCCTCAAGGCAATGGCTTGGCCGAATCATCTAACAAAAGCCTCATCAACATCATAAAAAAAGTGCTAGAAGAAAACAAGAAGAACTGGCACAAAAAGCTGGTAAATGCCCTATGGGAAGACATACTTTCAAGCAAGAAATCCATTGGAATGAGCCCTTATGAGCTGGTATATGGCATGGAGGCCAGATTTCCATCATCCCTGGGCATTCCTACTATCAGACTGTTACAGGAAATTCAGGCTGAACCAAATGACATTCAAAGAAGGATTAATCAGACCATTCATCTTCAGCAAACCAGAGAAAAAGTTTATGACAGAGCGCAAATTTTGCAAGAAAAACTCAAAAAGATGTTTGATAAGAGAGTTAAAGCTGAGGATTTCTACATCGGTGACAGAGTTCTAAGGTGGGACTCACGAAGAGAAGACAAGGGCAAACATGCCAAGTTTGATTTTTGATGGAAGGGACCATTCGTTATTTCTGTTGTTCAGGGAAATAACACTTATTTTCTCAAGTCTGTAGAGGATAGTTCTGCTGAAGAAGGCCCTGTCAATGGCTGTATGCTGAAACATTACCATGATCCCTTCTAAGGGATACAGTGCAGCTTTGTATGTATCTTTTGTACAGTCATATTTGTATATATCAACGTTTTTTTTTTTTTTTTTTTTTTTTTTTTTTTTTTTTTCTGAATGTTAGAGGAGCAGCAATAAATCTTGTGAAGACACAGCCAATACAAGTGTTCCAGTCTTAAAAGCTCTATCTCTGTACTAATTTCTACAAAACAACAAGAGTGGCACAATTACATAACAGCAATTCACGGTAAAGGGGAGCTGTTTACAATCCTCAGTCAAAAATATTAAAACAGAGGAGTATTTTAGTTCATATCAGCACCCTTGGTCAAAGCGAAAGTAAAGCAAACACATCAGTTTTTGATCCATGTTTTGGGAATGTTTCAAAGGCAATGCTCAAGCAACATTCTACATAATAGCAAGCACGCAAAAGAAAGCAGGTAGTGCTATGTATTTCACAATATTTCAGTTAAGGAGAAGCATGTTCATATTACAAACTTTCAATTATTTAACAACCAGCATGAAGAAGCTCCTTCAATCCACAACAACCACAGAAGATCAAGGCAGTCTGACCTGCTGTTCTTGGCTTTTCACAAGGAAAAGCCATCCCCAAGTGGAGCCACTGTTAGCCTCCTGTTGCGACAGGTGTTCATTTTTCATGATTGACATTTTACATGCCAAATATGTCATACTTTGCATACTGCAATGTTCCATATTTCTAGAAGAGACCAAAGAAGAATCCATGAAGTGTGCTAGTCCAAATGCCACTGCTGAGTTCCAAATTTTGGTGACTTAACCATTTTTAAAAGAATGTTCTATAAAAGGGAAGGCCAAACAGCTTAATCTTGGCCTCCCTAGGTTTAAATTTCCTGTTTTAGAAGATAGAAAATGATATCTTTCCAAACAGCTTAATCTTGGCAGATCTGTAGATAGGTAGAGAATCAAAGGAGCCCAACTACTTAATCTGGGCCCTTGGAAGAAATAAGTATAGACTTAGATAGAAGAATAGAAAAAAGAAAAAATTGTAAAGCTGGGTCTGCAAGTCTAAGTGCACCCACCAAAAGAAGAAAAAATGTTAGGAAAGTAGGCTAGGTAGGCAGTTTTCGAGGTTGCAAAATGATGATCCATGATCAATTTTGTGTTTCTAAGTGTTATATCTTTTCAAATCACAATCAGGATGCAGTTTTTCATCTGAAGGAACTCAAACTGGACATAACTAACTCCCCTCTCTTCTTATTCCCCAAATCACTCACTAATTTTCCCAAAGAGGTCAAGATCTGCTTGAGCCTCTTAGTCTCATCATGTTCCATAACATTGGCCTTGGTGAAGATTTGCCTCACTCAAGGATTTCCATTCTTCTTTTACAAAGTTCTATTTCCCCAAAATAGCCTAAGGTTCCTTACTTTAGTGCTTTCTCATCATCTTCATATTAACCACTAACTCTATTATGTAAATCCCTATCTGTTCTTCCCTTCCCCTACTAAATCTATGTTAATAAATCCCCTATGTACATACCCCACCTCATAGCACTATAGCTATGTATTTTTTAGTTCTGGGACACACAAGTCCACCTGGGACTATTGTGAACCCATCCGTGTCATGAAACTGGGATTGGTCTAAACCTCTGGTTAGACCAAGAACCTTTACCCACCTCGCTGTCCTCAAAACCCTATAACTTTACCCCTCCGCGTTCATTTGCACAAAGATAATGTTTAAAGTGTTACTAAACATTAAATTTTGTTCTCCCCCACTTGTATAAACCCACAAAACCAAATTATAAACCCTCCTTGCGGCGTTTATAAAGATCCGAATATTCTTGCGCCCATCCATTATTCCCCCGCCGATTCACCTGTTCCGTCCACCGTTGGATCGGGCCCTCCGCATCCGACGACTCTCGGCGATTTCGGAGGCGCCCTGCTGCTTGGCCATTAGCTTCCGATGGCGAGGCGGTTTCTCCGCCGTACAAAAGACACATGTCCACTTTCTATTGCATCGGAAGGGCTCTGACGGATATCGGTCCCGTACAGAAAGCGGTCCGATGAAACCGCTTTCCGCCTTCTGTACGCATGCCCCATGTCACCTATCCGCTTCTACGTGTCTGCCTTGTCACCGCGCCACGTTATCTGCACAACATCGGCCTCCTGCCGAGTCACCACTGCCACGTCATCCACCGTACATGTTGACGTCACCCTGCTGACGTCATCCTGCCACGTCATCCGCCGTACCATGGTCCCACCCACTGACGTCATGCTGACGTCATCATCAATTTTGAGGCGAAAGGCGAAAATCGTGCTTAGGAAGCCCAGATTCAAATTTCGAGGCAGTTTTTCATGCGCGATTAGCGCCTAGCGCTAATCGCGCATGGCTACGGGAAAAGGGCTGAAGTGGAAAGCCCCTCATTGTGCAGCCCCCAGCAAGCCCAAAAGGCGCCGAATGACCCGTTTTTCTTCGCGAGGCATGCAGAAAGGATCAAAAGACAGTTCTAAAGGAAACAGAGGGTCGAACAGCGGCCATTAAGTTTTGATTTGACCCACAGCGAAAGAGAGATCCGGCCCGATTCATTCATCAAAGAGTATCAGAGGAAGGATGAAGCGGCAAAGAGTATCAGTTAAAATTTTTAATGAAATTCTTCAGTTCCCAAAGCAGGTCAACATTGAATGGCCTCCAACAAAGTCAAAGCAGGAGGTGGAAACCCATCCCAGCTCTCAAATCACAGTTAAAGCACTTAAAGCCACCGAACTACAATGAAGCATAAGTCCATGCATAGTTATTGCAGAAGCACTGCACCAAGCCACCAAGGACAACGCATTAATTCAGTTTTGATATGGCTGCCCCCAGCGCAGCCCATAGATATTTTTTTGCATTTATTTATGATAGGTTTAGGTTAAAGTAATCTTTTACTTTCAGACCTGTTTATGTCACAGCTGTAATAAACAATTTTGGAGAAATTTTCCTATATATACCACCCTCTGTATTGTTTCAAGGGTTGGTCGATTGATAACTTTTCATTAGAAACTCGCACTGTATGTCTGAGACTTTTCTTTAATCAAAGATTGCTGAAGAGATTGGAGGAATGACTGTCTGATGTATTATTAAGGGTCTATGGAGACTGAATGATGGAATTCCTGTGCTGCAACATGAATCAATAAGTGCTTCTTACCTCTGTTTTCATTTTCCACCATCTAAATAGCAAAAAGAAAGATTAGCTTAGAACTTGTTTACCTGCACTCTAGGCTCAATTTCTACTGTTTCTTTATGTTTTCATCTAAAATGAATTGGACATGAATATGAATTCCCCGTGGCTCATATTTACCCTAATTCGCATGTGTTTGACAGTTATCTAGGGATTCTTTACTGCCCTTAGATAGAGCTCATCCGCCCTTCTGTGTTAAGTTGACTGAGAGATTCTTAATTGCCTCTCCTTCCTTAGCATTCTTTCCATCCTTTAGACTTTGAAAATTGTTCCGTGTGCAGCTACCTTGCTCCTTATTCCTCCTGTGACCAAGAAAACGCACCAACAGTCTTACTCCTTGACTCCATGCCCAATGGTTTGAAACTTTCACACTATACCTGCCTCTTTACCTGAAAACATCAATGCTCCCACCAAAACACAAATGAAACCCCAGAACTCAGTAGCTAGCCTAAAATCATCATCAACAGAGCTAAATCAGAAAGAGAGAGCCCTCTCTGATTGCAGGTGGGCTAGAACCTGCAGTCCAAAGTTGGTTTGTGGTTACCTCGGCCATATCCCTTTACTCCAACCTGAGGGACAACCTGAGTGATAACATAACCAAAGCTTCCTCTTTGCCTGATCTATTTTAATTTCCATGCCCAAAATATAGTTTGCAGCACCGAGATCTTTCATGTCAACTTTGGAGGACAATTGGGTCTTCAAATCCTTGATAACTTCTTTGTCATTTCCAACCAACAACATATCATCCACATACAGGACCAGATAAATAACACGATCACCAATTAATTTAAAATACACACAGTGATCTGCTTTGCTTCTGGTGAAGCCAAGTCCCCGTATAAATGTATCAAATTTATGATACCACATCCTTGGTGACTGTTTTAACCCATATAGAGACTTCTTTAACTTACATACCAGTTCTTTCTTACCCTTCACTGCAAAGCCTTTAGGTTGCTTCATGTAGATCTCCTCTTCCACATCCCCATGAAGAAATGTTGTCTTCACATCCATCTATTCTACCTCAAAATCAAAAGCAGCAGCAACAGATAAAAGTAATCTAATAGAAGTTACCTTGGCAACAAGAGAAAAAATATCACCAAAATCAATTCCCGGCACCTAGGAATAACCTTTTGCTACCAACCCAGCTTTGTATTTCTCCACTTTTCCTTCTGCATTTGTCTTCTTTTATAACACCCATTTGCTGCCAATGGGTTTCCTTCCAGCCAGCAACTCCACCAGATCCCAAGCCTCATTTTTGTGCAAAGATGCCATTTCATCAACCATGGCCTCTTTCTAGAGTTTTCCATCATCTGAATCCACTGCTTCCTTCACAGTTCTGGGATCATCATTAGTAACAGACAAAGCAAAATTTGAATAAAAAGTAGATGGACTATACCTTTCTGGCTGCCTTCTTTCTCGAACTGATCTTCTCACAACTGGAGTCTGTGGCTCTTCATCTTCTGATTCCTCCTCTGCTGTAGAGTCTGATTCTTCCTCCTTTAGCTCAAACTCTATCTTCTCAGGTTCCTTTGGTTGGAATTCATGTTTAATAACATCTTTCACCTCTCTGAACACCACATCTTGGTTGTACATAACCTTCCTTGTTACTGGGTTCCAAAGCTTATAACCCTTTAAACCATCTTTATACCCAATAAAGATGCACTTTCAACTTTACTATCCAACTTTGTTCTTTTCTCCTTTGGAACATGTACATAGGCATCACATCCAAATACCCTTAGATGTGAAAGAGAGGGTTTCTTACTAGTCCATACCTCTTGTAGAGTCTTATCCTCCAACGCTGATGAAGGTGACCTATTGACCAGGTAACATGCAGTATCCACTGCCTCTACCCATAATTCCTGTCCTAACCCGGCACCACTGAGCATGCTTCTTGCCCTTTCCATCAACATCTTGTTCATTCTTTCTGCAACTCCATTTTGATGAGGTGTATATGGAGTAGTCTTGTGCCATGCTATACCACACTTCTTGTAGAATTCTTCAAATTCCTTACTGCAAAACTCTCCACTATTATCTGTCCTCAGCACCTTTATCTTCTTCTTTGTCTTGTTTTCCACTAGAGCCTTAAATTCTTTAAACCTATCAAAGACTTCAGATTTATTCTTAAAGAAATATATCCATGTATTCCTTGAGAAGTCATCTATAAATGATACATAGTACACAAACTTACCCAATGATGGAACCTTCATAGGTCCAAACACATCACTGTGCACAAGCTCTAATATATGTTTCGCCTTCTTACCACCAGAGGGGAAATTCACCTGATTCTGCTTCCCGTATACACAATTTTCACAGAAATCAAAATCCAGAGAGATATTACTCATACCTTATACCATACATTTACCATGAAGTATTCGAAGGCCCTTCTCTCCAATATGTCCAAGCCTTTGATGCCACAACATGGTGTTTTATCCAGAGACCACTAGATTTTTTGCTCCACTTTCAGGAACCATGGAACTGTTGCACCCATCAACAATAGTGCTACCTTTCAGCTTGTATAGAGTTCCAATCTGAACTCCCCGCATCAATACAAGTGCTCCCCAAACCATCTTGTAGGTATCCTTCTCAAACACTATTTTTACACCCGCATCATCGAGCTTACTAACAGAAATCAGATTTCTGGCTAATGTAGGAATATGTAGAACACCCAGAAGTGTTCTAAACCTTCCACCTTGTAGCTTCAACTTTACTTTTCCACGACCAATGATTCTAGCCTTCCTGTAATCCCCCAAGAAGACATCACCACCATCATATTTCTCATACTCACAGAACCACTCTCTATGGGGAGTAAAGTGAAAGGATGCATCTGAGTCAATCAACCATGCCTCATGATCTACATGTGTACTTGAAGAAGCCAAGTACACATCCCCACCTTCATCTGAGGTGGTTTTTGCCTTTGCAGAAGGATCCTCATCAGATCCCTTTCCTTTGTCAGGAGCTTTAGATTTACAGTCCCTTTTGAAGTGGCCTTCCTTTCTGCATTTCCAGCACACCACCTTTACAGGTTTTCCTGGAGATTTAGATCTCCCTCTAGATTTAGATCTCCCACTCGATGACTTATTTTTGTTTCTATTCTGGGACCGTTCTTGTACAAACAAGGCATCACCATTTTGGCTCTCCATATTTTTCCGTCTCATCTCCTCCGTCAGCAAGGCTGAGACTATTTCATCAAACTGCAAGGCAGTTGCATTGCCACCTATTGCAATAACCAGACTATCCCATGAATCTGGTAGAGAACAAAACAAACTGATGCACTTATCTTCATCTGAAATTTTAATATCAACAAATGCTAAGTGACTTACCACACTATTAAATGCATTCAGATGCTCTGTCACCGAGTCTCCATCTTTCATCCTAAGGTTATACAGCTTTTTCCGCAAGAACAGTTTATTCACTAGAGACTTAGATTGGTACAAAGTCCCTAACTTTTCCCACAAAGCCTTTGTTGTAGCTTCCCCTGATACATTCAACAATACTGAATCTGAGACACACAATCGTATTGTGCTCTTTGCCTTCCGATCCAAATTCTTCCATTCTTCATTGGACACTCCCGTTGGTTTAGTACCTAGATCTACCGCAATCCATTGATCTTTATCCACCAGTAGATCCTCCATCTTGAGTTTCCATAACTCAAAACTCTGACCATTAAATTTCTCGATCTCTATCTTTCCACTGCTTGCCATCTTCTCTCACCACTAGAATCGATCTCACAGATCTCCCACTGAACAGGGTCTACCACAGGCCCGAGCGAAACCCATCAGCAACAAAGGCGTCCCCTTGAAGCCAAATCTACTCTGATACCAAATGTAGGTTTTAACCTTGTACAAAAATTACCTACATACTAATTCTAAAACATAGAAAATAAATAATGCGAGAGCAAAACACATAACACATATACACAGATATTTTCCCCTGGATCCCAAAACCGGGACTACCAGCTTGATTTTTCATTATTTTCCTTTCAATGTTATAATACATATTTATACATGCCGAAGCATCCAATACCATGGACCGAAAACCATCGTGTCCAATACCATGGACCGAAAACCATCGCGTCCAAAAAACATGTGCGAAAATCATGCACAAAACCATAGGTGGGTCCGCCCAACCTAACATAGGGTCCAAAACCAAAATTTTCCGGGGTTACGGGTGCCCCTCAAACCCCTTGTTAACTACGTGGAATGAATATAACACAAACCAACAATATCTAATCCTCTACCCGTGGATTTTGGTACCACTAGTCAAATAGAACAGGGAGACTCTGGCCCCACTATTGTGATCCCCCGCTCCAATGTCGAGATGATGGACACCATGGTCCATATCCTTTACCTATCGTCATCCTTGACTTCCTTGCAGAAAAACCTTTCAAAGTTTTCTACATGCGCTTCTATCGAACCTCTTTCAATAGAATCCCAGGTCTCAACATCTGTAGATCCTCCATCTACTAGCTCATCATCTACCATTCCAGATGATGCATATGTTAACCTTGTTTCTCAGGTTGATGCACTAGGTAATGCCACTACATTATGTAGTCAATATTCCTCCCATCCACAAATCTCTCAGCCTGATGAGGACACCATGGAAGCTATGTCTACCCCTGATTACGGTGCAAGTCACTTCTCCCGGAATCTAGCCTCAACAGCTTGGGCCATTTTTTCCCCCTTGCATACGTTAGTCCTTTCAAATGGCGTGTGTATTGGATTTGCCACCAATAATCAGGCCAAATATGATGCAGTGATAGGTTTGTTAGTCGATTCCCTCTCTCATCACATCCTTTGTCTTCATGTTCGTTTATATTCCTTGATACTTGTCATGCTATTGATTGGTGTGTATCATGTGCATAACCAAGTCCTATTTAGAAAATATCTACGAGTTAAGCTATTGGTACGTGAATTTTAAACCATTACATTCCCTCATGTTCCTAGAGCCCAAAATCACTATGTAGATACCATCGCAAACAACATTCTAGATTGGCATTTATCACATGTACACCACAGAATATAACCATAAACAAAACAAATGGTGAACCATAATTGTCATATAAATTGCATAATCATATTATGTATCATAAAAGTGTTTGGAGAAATAGCTCTAAATACATCCAACATGCCCATAGCATGTTACAAAAATCACAATCAATGGTACCCACATGTTCCTACAACTAGTCACTGTCCAGCGGATCCTGCACCAAAGGGTTTGTTCCACCTACACATAGATCATGTACTACTTGACCTATCATCACCATGCACCACATGATACCTCACCACTCTGAGGGAAGACGACGCACTCATATGTGTACCGATCCTCTAAGTCATGCCATCCGCACTCTAAAACCTCAGTCAAGAGTACATGAAACCTATGATGAAAATCATCAAGCAGCGTAGTATCCTCTGGACCCTATTGTGACTATGATGTCCACCGATCTATAGCCCCAGGCGCATGGCTCGGCCTGCATATCCTTCCAACTTTACCTGTGTTATATCTATATACAACATGTTTCAGACTTAGTACCATATACATGCGATAGAAATATAAAACGCAGCATAAAACATAGCAACTTAATACTTACCGTTTGGTCCCCATACTTGCCTAGGCAGAAGTGGCAAGTCAGGATCCCCTTGATACTTCATCCTGCTATAAGGGTAATCGTCAATATAAAGGGGCATTTGATGCAATGTGTAAAAAAATACGGTTAGAACACTCATCCGACTCCCCCCCCTCCTCCTCTCCACAGTAGCTACCCCAACAATGCATCTTGGGCTCCTGTGGGCCCCCACGCTCGATATACACATAAGGACAGATAGTGGGTATCTTCTCAAAGAAGAACGCACACAGTTCTGTACAAAAAGCGCAGTCATAGTTCACCTGCCTCTTGCAAACAGTCAACTGTCGTTTCACCGACGACAGCATCATCTGGGCCCACCCATGGTAGGTCCCAACCAAAACACTCTCAACCAACATCATCTTCCCTCCAGTGATGTGGTAGAATGCCTGACTTCCCAAGACCCATAGCATAGCCATGGAAACAGCCTGTGTCTCTAGCCTCTCTAGATCAACAAGCAGGATAGTCGTGCCCTTGACATGAACACCCTGTCGACCATGGCGCTCCACAAGCTCAGTAATGTTCCTCCCACGAGGTAACACTGTATGAATATCCCCCACCACTTCAAGGGGAGGTAGTCCATTCAAGAAATAAATATCCTGTAATGTGAGCTCGATCTTGTGCCCCTGCACAACAAAGACCTCCTGGTCTAGATCCCAATAGCTCACAATTCTCGATAGTAAGGGCTCACCTGCCCTCATTAGTGGTTTCTCTACCAACTTGAGAACCCCATAACGAGCCAATGCCCTTTGAACCACCTGATCCCCCTGGATATCGGATCGAAGAGTATCCAAGTCTCATTCACGCCAATTGATTTTCAACTCTACCATGCCTACAAAACACCACATGTCTTCTCAGTTCATAGAAGAAAAAAATGGGCTACACTGATCAACCTACAAGCTCCACTAGTCTAGCATACCAACCCTCTCTCCGGCCCTAAATCGCAGTTTTCAGCACAAAAAGTGCGAGCTCTCATGTTTCTAGCTATTTCCTATGAGTCAATTCAAAAATGATAAAGTGATGCATGATGGAAACTCACATTGTAATAGTTAAATTCAGAGGTAACAGAGTAATGGCACAGAAGAACAGGATGATGGGACAAAGGATTGTAGATTAGAATCAATAAATTGAGGGAAGAGAATGTTTAAGTTGTATACGTTGTTTAGCCTAGTCCAAGTCATGTATACATGTGGGTACACAGAATAAAAGGCGCATATACGTATGCACACAGTTTCACAGAAGGAAAATCACGTATGGGATGGAAAATTAAGGTTAAAGAATACCAAGGGTCCATACCATGGTATTAGCCCACAATATTGAGTGGAATAACGGTTACTTGATCTTGTCTAAGAATACCATAGGTTCTAAGTGTTTTTTTGGTCCATGGTATTGACAAAGGCTCTAAGTATATAAGGAGGAGAAGATCAAAGGGCTAAATGTGCAAGTGAAAGGGTTTTTCATGAATACTTCTATCTAAAGTATATTTTGTGTTGTAAGGGCTATGGTTATGATATATATCTAAAACATCTTGTGCACCCTTGGATACAATATTGGATTAGGATCATGAGACCTAAAATGATTTATCATTGTATGATGTGATAATGGATAGGCTAGATCTGAGTGCTAACGCATGTTTTATCCTTTAAACGCTATGATCTGGGTATTCTAAAGTCTTGAAAAGCTATGAAGTTATTGTTAATATAGGTTGTCATTGATGCCAATATAACAATGTTTGTGATGGAAAATTCTTTGATACATGATATGTTGCCTATATGATGATATGATGATATGATGATATGAAGGATCCAAGTGGATTAAATACATATATACAGATAGAATAATAAAATTAGTGGACTCGAAGAGGAAATTTATCGGAAGCCATCAAAGAAGAGTTATCAGAAGAAAAGCCATCGGAGCAATTTATCGAAAGCCATAAAAGAAGATTTATCAGAAGTCATAGGAGTAAAGAGAAGCCATAGGAGTGACAAGCCAAGACAAAGAAGACCTATCACACATGCCAAGAGTAAAATCCATATCGGAGGAACTAAGAATTATCACATGTAATAAAAATATTGGAGAAATATCGGAGGAAGTAATAAACTGTGAAAACCATTTCAAGTTCACAATGTATGTAATAAAAACAAATCAGAGAAATCATATTGGATGTTCTATTATATGCCACCATGCAAAAATCCCAATTGCGATTTAAACTGCGGACCTGACTACTCCATTTTAACACACACCCCATTGTAATATCACATTTGCTGTATTGGAACTCTTATATCACAAGTCTTAAAGAAATGTCACATTAAAACTGTGATTGTGATATATGATATGCGGACCTAATCAGTTTATGGTAACAACTCTAATGTAATATCGCATCTGCCATTTTGCAAGTAAAGCCTTGTCACATTGAAACCCCCGATTGTGATATGAGTTACAGACCTGATAAGACTATCAAAACAAGTTTATTGTATTATTTCATCCACTACATCAGAATTTATGTATCACAAGACTTAAAACGATGTCACACTAAAAAGGCCAATTACGATATGTAATGTGGACCCACTGCTCCATTAAAATACACTTTGATATAACATCGTTTCTAGCTATCGAGAGTTACACAAATTATAAAGGGTTGTCACCATCAGACTGCCGATTGTGATAGACCCGATGGACCTCTGATTGCGGTAAAGTGGTGGACCCGATGGGCTTATCAAAAATTGCTTGATAGAATATCGCATCTGCAGTATCACGAGCTTCAAAGGATTGACACAGCTAAACCGTTGATTACGATAAAGGTTGTGGACCTGGCGGATTTGTTAAAGATTGTTTAAATATTATATCGAATCCGCTCTGTCAAAAATAAGCCAATCGACTTGTTATGAGCATGCTTGTAAGATACCTCCAAAATTTGAGATTGCGAGATTTCAGAAGATTTTGATTTCGATTAATAACATAGAATGTGGGACCTCCATGCGGGTCTTAGAAGAAAGTCTCCAATCCTCCTAAAGATGTGTCTCCCTCAACCACCGAATTTTAAATCAATCAATTTGTAAATGCTCCATGGTTCAATGGAAACTTTGATATATGGGAAGCAAGAATGAGGAACTTCTTAAAGATTCAAGGCATTGAAGTCTAGAAATCAGTGATTGTTGATAGCATGATGGATGAAGAATCCAAGGAGTAAAATGAAAAATCAAGGAAGGAAATCTTGAATGGGTTACCAAATTCTATAAAGGAAAATTTAGAAAAGTGTTTGTTAGCAAAGGGTATATGGGACAAACTTCATGACCTTCACCCAAAAGGAGCATTGACTATAACCACTAATCAAGAAGATGATGGAAAGAAAGAAGGAAATCTAGAACCCATCATGGAAGCTGAAAATAAGAATGATGACATCAAAGAAAAAGAAGATCTAGATGATGAAGAGAATGAAAAATATTTCGAAGAAGATCTCCTCACTAAAATTATGGCTGCCATGGAAGAAATTATCAGTTTGAAAAAGGAAAATGATGTAGAAAAGATTCTTCTTTACACAATTCGCATGTGGACTTGTGGGTTATGGGCCCACGTACACATCGGAAGCATTTCAATCAGCGGACTTCACAACAAAATAAAAAAACCTCAACCACAATATAACTTTACCAACCGAAACCCTTATCACAATTCCCTTAAACCTTCATAAATTCCACCATTGATCTATCGCCCATCCAACGATTATTGTGTCGTCCACTCGCCAACTAGCCTGAACAATCTCCACTTTCGATCAATCCCATTTGATCCAACAGCTATCACGCAATCTCGCGTGAAATCTTACATGACTGATATCAGGTCAAGAGTGCACGAGAAAAGTCATTTTCTCATGCTACGTGTCGACCGTTAAGGTCAGTCGCATGAATTTTAGAAATACTGTTTACCACTTTGAGACCACGCGATATACCACTTACCGTCTTCGTAGGCCACTCCATCCTTCTACTAACATGTGGTTTTAATCTTCGCCATTCCTCTTCCATCAATATTATCTATCGATCTAGTCGATCTGATGGTTTCCATTGTGTTGTTCAATCAACTCCAGTTACGTTTGAAACTCTCCTCCATTGAGCTGTTCTCAAATCCAATGGATCTCTCGTTCTCTTATCGGTGGAATTCACATTACAACACAAATTTATCTCTACCATACTTGTTTAAGGCGAAGTTCATAGGAACTTCATCACTCGCACACGCAATTTATCAATTTACAGTAAAGAATATATATGTACAGACACATAAAATTCAGATTTTTCCCGGATGTATAATAACATGCATATTTCAATTATAAACAAAACTTGATTATAGGCTAAAGCCTCATGGCCCGAATCACAAATTGCCCTGTGGCTACATTGCATACTCTATCTATATCTTTCACACAACACAGACTCTCTTATATAGGAAATTACAAAGGGAGGAATCGTTTAAGATCCATGAGTTTCTCCCATAATCGCTCAATCAAACCCCTAAATCTCTCTATTCACATGCATGGCAGATAATTACATTTAATCAAGCCTTCTAGAGACTTATCAATTCCATCAATTTAGCTCTATTTAAACAAAATTTTCCCCGGTTTACAATGATTGTCCACATTTCCCCTTTCACAGCTTTGAATTTAAATTTTGATTAAGGGTGCTTCGATGCTCCTGCATCAGACTCCCGAGGTACAAAAATTTTATGACCTCCTGGTCATATGCCTTCTTGGTCTCTCGTAACAACATTCATGAGCTGCAAAAAAACCTCTGCAGTAGCAAGTCCTCCCTACTACATGATACCTCACTAAGCTTCTCTCCTCTAAGCTCAGTCTTTTGGCATCTCTCTGGTTCTCTCCTCTTTGGAACCATTTGAGCATTCCTAGCTCTAAGCCGCTACAATCTTCTCACTTTCTTCTGTCGCTACCTGTACGACAATATAAAGACCATACACTTACTAATCCTCAACATATTTGCACCTCTTTCAATTGCATGTAGAATCTTATTCTGCTCTGATACCACTTTAACGCAACAAAGTTGCATATTTACACAATCCGCACGTGGACCTGTGGGTTATGGGACCACGTATACATCAGAAGCATTTCAATCAGTGGACTTCACAACAAAATAAAAAAACCGCAACCACAATATAACTTTACCGACCAAAACCCTTATAGAAATTCCCTTAAACCTTCATAAATTCCACCATTGATCTATCGCCTATCCAACGGTTATCACGTCATCTGCTCACCAACTAGCCCATACGATCTCCACCATTGATCATTCCCATTCGATCCAACAGTTATCGCGCAATCTTGCATGAAATCTTGCACCACTGATATCAGGTTGAGAACGCACGAGAAAAGTGGTTTTCTCATGCTACATGTCAACCGTTAAGGTTAGTCGCGTGAATTTTAGAAATACTGTTTACCACTTTGAGACAACGCGATATACCACTTATCGTCTTCGTAGACCGCTCCATCCTTCTGCTAACACGTGGTTTTAATCTTCACCATTCCTCTTTCGTTGATATTATCCGTCGATCTAGCCGATTTGACAGTTTTCGATGTGTTGTTCAATCGACTCCAGTGGCAATTGAAACTCTCCTTTGTTGATATGTTCTCAAATCCAATGGATCTCTTGTTCTCTTATCGGTGGAATTTGCGTTAAAATAGAAATTTATCTCTGCCATACTTGTTTAAGGTGAAGTTCATAGGAACTTCGTCCCTTACACTCGCACACACAATTTATTAACTTACAGTAAAGAATATATATGTACAAACACACAAAATCTAGATTTCGCCTGGATGTATAATAACACACATATTTCAATTATAAATAGAACTTGATTATAGGCTAAGGCCTCACGGCCCGAATCACAAATTGCCCTATGGCTACATTGAATACTCTATCTATATCTTTCACACAACACAGACTCTCTTATATAGGAAATTACAAAGGGAGAAATTGTTTAAGATCCATGAGTTTCTCCCACAATCGCTCAATCAAACCCCTAAATCTCTCTATTTGCATGCATGGCAGATAATTACATTTAATCAAGCCTTATAGAGACTTATCAATTCCATCAATTTAGCTCTGTTTAAACAAAATTTTTCCTGGTTTACAATGATTGTCCACGTTTCCCCTTTCACAACTTTGAATTTAAATTTTTATTAAGGGTGCTCCGATGCTCCTGCATCAAAAAACAAAGAGCTTAAGAAGAAAGCACTAGCTGGTGACCAAGACCAAACAAGGAAGGAATTTGACCTTGTCAAGCTTCAAGTGAAAGAAATATATAAAGAGCTTGCCAGGCTTAAGGGGGAATTTCATCAAAACAAAAGAAAGCATCATGAAGAAGTCATATCCATGACAAATAAATTGGATAAGGCAAAGAAATAGGACGATACATTGTCAAGCCACCTTGATCAAAGGCATAAAATCTTGAAAAAACTTGAAGTAGAGATTGGTCAATACAAGGAAGAGGTCTCCTCTCTTAAATCTCAACTAGAAGAAGCAAGAAAGCTAGCACAAGGAGCTGAGAAGAAAATGGAAGCATTGATAAACATAGAAGGACAGGTTGATGAAACAAAAAAAAGGAGAAAAACACCATGATATGCCAACTAAAAGAAAAGGATGAAGAGATATTCAAACTAATATCCGACCTCAGCATTCTCAAGGCTGAAACATGTAAAGCTACAAGGATCATGGAAGAAATGGATAGCAGTCTAGCTAAGGAAAATGAATAAATCTTCAGAATGAGATCAAATATCATCTCTCTTAAAATAGAAGCAAATGAAGAAACTTGTATCAAAGAAGAGATTGAGAAACAACTTGCTAAGAAGAACAATGATTGCGAAAGATTGGAAGAAGATATTGTCTCCCTCATAAAAAAGGATGAAGGGATGAACAAATTTTTGAAGAGCTCCCAAGCCTTCGATGACTTGCTGAGCCATCAAAGATCCTCATTTGATAAATTGAGTCAGGGCTATGAAAGAGAATCCTCAAGCAAGAATGATAATGCTTCAAACAACAAGGATGTGAGAAAGCTAGAAAGAAATATTGATGCTCCCAGTTCCAGCAAAGGCAAAGATAAGAGTCAAGGCAACAATGAAGGAATTCTTGTTCCAAGAAGAAGTGTAGATGATGTCACGGATGCAAGAAGCAATGGTTATAATAAAAGGATCTCAAGGCAGAAAGACTTCAGACGTACATCAAGGAAACCTTCTTCTCCCAGGTAAAAAAGTATATTTTTTGGTTATTGTTATGCTTGTACAAACTTTGGACACATGGAAAAATATTTTAGGGCATATCACAAATATAGACATTATGGTCCCCGACAATCTTCGAGAAGAAATTTTTCAGGAAGAAATCATGAATTCTTATTCATGAACGACATAGAATGCTTCAAGTGTCATAAAATTGGTCATATGGCACGTGATTGTAACTTGACTTGTGCTCCTACACAACCTAGAACCATGCCAGAGAAGAAAGTTACACAAGTATGGAGAAGAAAGAAAATACAATCTGAAAATCTCCTGAACTCTCTTGCCAACAACACATGTTGTTGAATTGATGAAGATATCCTTGATATTCCGAGTATTTGATGATGGGATTCTGGCAAAAGGAGACCATGCATACAGTTAGGGGGAGCTTGTTATTCTTGATCATTATTGCAGAAGCTATCCATAAAAGGGTCCTTATGAAATCCTTGATGAGCTATATTAACAATAATTCTTTGATAAAGATCATTTCTCAGGAGCACTACATTGAATAACATGATATTTTAACCATTCTTTGGACTATTGTTGAAGATGTTTTCCACTTGATCACTAAGAATAAATTGGAGCAGCAGAGACGACCATCTAATGCTAGAGAAATAGGGCAAATAACTATGTTGGTGGTATTACAAAAGTTGAATGTCTCAACTCAGGGATATGATGTGAGAATGGGTAAATCAATGATAGTAATATGGGAAACCTTCAAACAAACAAACACATATGGGAATGGAGCTTGAAGCAAGATCAATTGGAAACATCTAACATAATTGAAGAATTGCAAAATGTTGTCAACCAGTAGAAAGAATTTAAAAGATAGTCACAGATTGGATATCAAATAGGGGAGAATGTTGTGTTGTCGAATATAGCTCAGTAACTTAAGGAGAAGCATACAGATATAGAGGAATCCTAATTTGAAGAAAGATAGCAAGAATGACAATTTCAATGGCATTTTCTCTTGTTTTAGACTATGAATACCTCTTAAATATGACTATGGAGACAACAGAATACGAACATCAATCCTTCTATCCTGAGTAATAAGAAGAGCACCATGACAGGGGGGGAAATTTGACAAGAGGAGCAGTTCGACAGGGGGAGTCCTTGTGCACTCCTTTGCCATTGATGTCAAAGGGGTTGAGAAGAAGAATATTTCCATCAATGATAAAGGGGGAAATTGTTAACCTAGGTTGTCATTTATGTCAATATAGCAGTGTTTGTGATGGAAAATTCTTTGATACATGATATGTTTCCTATTGATGCGAATTGATCATAATGCTCATAGTGATGAAATTTTGATATATGATGATATGATGAAATGAAAGACCCAAGTGGATTAAATACATATATACCAAAAAAATAATAGAAGCAGTGGACTTGAGGAGGAAATTTATCGGAAGCCATCAAAGAAGAGCTATTGGAAGAAAAGCAATCGAACCAGTTTATCAAAAGCCATCAAAGAAGAGTTATCGGAAGTCATAGGAGTAAAGAGAAGCCACAGGAGCGACAAGCCAAGACAAAGAATACCTATCACACATTCCAAGAGTAAAAGCCATATCGGAGGAACTAAGAAATATCGCATGTAATAAAAATAAGGGAGAAATATAGGAGGAAGTAATAAACCCTAAAAACCATTTCAAGTTCACAACGTATGTAATAAAAACAAATTAGATAAATCATATCGACAGTGTATAATATCGACATTTCTATTATATGCCACCATGCAAAAACCCTAATTGTGATTTAAGATGCGAACTTGATTACTCCATTATAACACACACCCTATTGTAATATCACATCTATTGTATCAGAACTCTTATATTGCAAGTCTTAAAGATATGTCACACTAAATCTGTGATTGTGATATATGATATGCGGGCCCAATCAGTTTGTGTTAACAACTCTAATGTAATATCATATTCGTCATTTTGCAAGTAAAGCCTTGTAACGGTGAAACCCCCGATTGCGATATGAGTTACAAACCCAATAGGACTATCAAAATAGGTTTATTGTATTACCGCATCCACTATATCAAAAGTTATGTGTCGCAAGTCATAAAAGGATGTCACACTAAAAATGTCGATTGTGATATTTACTGCGGAGCTGACCGCTCCATTAGAATACACTTCTATATAACATTGCATTCGGCTATCGGGAGTTATGCAAATTATAAAGGATTTTCAATGTCGAACCTCCGATTGTGATAGACCCGATGGACTGTTGATTGCGATAAAGTGGTGGACTTGATGGGCTTATCAAAAACTGCTTGATAGAATATCGCATCTACAATATCACGAGCTTCAAAGGATTGACATGGCTAAATCACCGATTGTGATAAAGGTTGTGAACCCGATGGATTTGTTAAATATTTTTTAAATATTATATTGCATCTGCTCTGTCAGCAATAGGCCAATCAATTATGGTATGAGCATGCTTGTAAGAGACCTCCAAATTTGTGATTGTGGGACATTCATGAATTGTGATTGTGGGATTTTGGAAGATTGTGATTACGATTAATAACATAGAATGTGGGACCTCCATGTGAGTCTTGGATGAATATTAAAAAGGGCCTCTATGATATATTGTGTAGTAAGAGACCTCTGAAAGTTGTGATTGCGATTAAAAATAATGTGGAATGCAGGGACTGCCAGACTTCTATTATAATATGGTTATAGCCTCTCTCATTTCTCCATAAATAAAAAAGTTGGCTCATCCACCAATGAACATGTCATTTCATTTATTGGAAAAACTCATATATTTATACAAGTTGAAATGCTTCACTTGAGGTATGTGATTTTGGCATCGATTACACAGATAAGAAGTAACAATTCACAACTCGTGAACTTGAAGGAACAAAGGAAGCCAAAGATTGCGTGAGAAGGAAGAAAGCTGAAGGTCCAGTAGGAAATAAGGAAGAAAAAGGATGAGAAACTCTGTTGATTGGGTTAACCTTTGAAAGGATCAGACCAGTGATGAATTAATCAAGTACAGAACACAACCTGAAGAACAGTTTTGTGAAGGGAAAAATAAATTTTCATCTGACATCATTTGAAGGGAGTAGTAACTAGCACCAACATTGAAGAATTTATGAATTTGATTCTGGGAAGTAAGATATCATGATAGTAAGAACAGTGAGAAAAAATCACTCCTGAAACAGTTACCACAATAGTAAAGAACAGAGGGTTGAAAACAGAGAATTATCTTTGTGCATACATTGAGGGCTTAGTGCAACCTATCTAAGATATCCTGTTGAAACGCATCAGCAGATCTTGGACATTGTTGAAAATCACGATGGCTATTTAAAATCATCATGAGGTAACTTTTGTAGACTCTGTTTGGGCAATATGAAGAATTGTGAAGACTCCTTCATATGAAGATAGGTTGTCATGAATATAGCAGTGAAGATGTAGGTTGACAAAATTTGTTGAAGAAGATTTTGGGAGCAAAGAATTACTATCAAACATATCTAGACAAAATATAGTAGTGGGTTGGAGCCCAGAGGGTTGGTGCCCTGAAGGTTGGAGCCTTGAACAATATAGGGTCGGAGCCCTTGGGGTTGGTGCCTCAGAATTGAAAGGATTGGTGTCCTTGGAATTGGTGCTCCTAAATCCAAGGTTGGTGCCTTGACAAAACAGGGTTGGTTCCCTAGAGGTTGGAGCCCCACAAAATACCAAGTTGGTGCTTGGAAACGGGTTGGAGCCTTATATATATTGTACTTGATTTATTGTAAAGATTATATTAATAAAAACATTTATTCCTATTTTTCATTTTGTGTTCTAAATATAATTGATTTAATTGGTAAAAATAACAATTGAAAATAAATACCGATTCACCATCCCTCTCAGTATTTCCAATAATTATAAGTCATTAATTATAGATCTATATGTTGGTTCTCCTCGGTGAAGGCACATATACACGCGGATTCAACACTTATGCATAGGAAGGGCTTGTTGTTCAGAAATGATTGATCTATCTGATCAAAGCTACTATTTTACTATTGTTTGTCAATGATGTCTTCATTAGATTTGAAGTTAAACTAATTGTATAAGGAGATTGAGTTTGGATGACTAAGTAATTGAGTAAGAAGCGTGATCTTTGCTGCTATCTATTTAGAACTCTGTAATATGATAGTAGATCTTTAGAATGTCTCTGGTTATTATAGATTTTGGTTTAGAAGTTTTATGATTCATTATCTTTAGAGGTATACGTAGGTTAGGTTACATAAAGTAGCGTATAAACATAGGTTGTCCTCATTGAAGTAGCATATACATTCTGACATATGTTTTTGAGGTTACACTTGGTTCTGGTTATTGATGCAATGTTTTGGGTTCAGCTTTATGTTCTAGTGATAGTGATCTGACTGTTCAGATTGATTGATTGTGTTTTGCTTCAGAGTTGATGGGTTTCAGTGATTGGTAGATGCACTTGTATTTGATGGTTGTATTACAGTGGTGATTGATGGGTCCAGTCTGAAAATTTTATGAAACATGGCCTACATATTTTGTTGATGTTTACTAGGAGTATCTAGTCTGAAAATTTGATGAAATGTGGCTTACATATTTTGTTGATGTGTACTAGGAGTATCCAGTCCGAAAATTTATGAAACGTGGTCCCTGGAGAATGAGTGAAGGTGGTAGCCTTATGTAGGTCGGTGCCTATGTACTAGTAATCATATAAGCTAGTACAAGAGCTAGGGGGTTCGAGCTCCCTTCCTGTAGAAGCTAGAAAGTGAGTGAAGGTTGTAGCCTTCAGCGGGTAGATGTTTGCGTACTCGAAATTTTTTGCACCAGTGCAAAACTTGTAAACACTTTTAATAATAAGAAGATTGAAGACTGAGATGACAACAGTGGTGGTTTTTTCCCACATTAGGTTTCCACCTGAAAAATCCTGGTGTTCATGTGTGCTTCTTATGTGTGTTGATTTATTATGTTCTTACTGCATCTGTTTACTACTTAGTAAATGCATCACACTTTTATTTAAGTTCAACAGACAATGAATTAATTTTTTTACAAGTTTATTATCTACACACTAGTTTCATTCATTATAGTCGCGGACATACGCTGTTTGGTTTCTGTAAAATCGTGTATACAATTTGAAAAAGAAAATTATTATTGTGAAAGTTTAAATACTGATTCACCCCCCTCTCAGTATTTTTCCCAAGAATTGGTATCTGAGCAGGTCCTTCAAAAGAAGCTTGATCACTTGAAGGAATATCTCTCAAGATGAGAAATCATTACGGAATGGCATCTATCAGATCACCAATCTTCAACGGAAATAACTTAGCATATTGGAAGATAAGAACCACAACCTATCTTCAGTCACTTGGAGCTGATGTTTGGGCAATTGTGGAAGGAGGATATGAATATCCAGTAATAGTACCCATAGATCTAGCTGAAAATAAATTATATGAACCAATGCCAAATGCATCAATGCATTATTGGGAAGTCTATCAGAATCAGAATTCGTCAAAGTCATGCATCTCAACACAATGTAAGCAATATGGGACAAAATCATTCAGAGCTACGAAGGAGACTCCCAGGTAAAACGTGCTAAACTGCAAACTCTCAGAATTCAATATGACACTCTCAAGGTGCATAGTAATGAAAGTATTTCTGGTTACTTCTTATGAGTAGATGAGATTGTAAATCATATGAAGAATCTGAGTGAATAAATAAAGGAGGATATTATAGTAGAGAAAATTTTAAGATCTCTATCTTCTAAATTTGAGTCAAAAGTATCTGCCATTAAAGAGAAGCAGGATCTACAATCTGTTACTATTGTTCAACTTCATGGAATTTTAATTGCCTTTGAAATGAGGAAAGGAGGTCCATCATAAATCAAAGAAGCCACTTTCAAAGCCTCTACAAAGGGAAAAGATAAGGAAGATCTCAAGGAATCAAGATATATATCAGAAGAATATGAGGTAAAATTTGTGAAGAAACTTCAACAGGGTTCTGGAATATTCAGAGGTAAGCTTCCCTTCAAATGTTTTGCTTGTAGTAGAGTTGGTCATTATGTTGCTAAATGTCCTCATAAAGATAACCATGACAAAGGAAATTATTCTACAAAAGGTAATAGGAAACAACTTTTTAATAGAAGAAGTTATTATACTCATGAAGATAGTGATGGTCTGTCTAATAGTGATGAAGGTGAATCTGATCAAGATATTAAAATACTCATGTATTATGAAAATCATAAGTTTATGGATGCCTTAGAAGAAGAAGATTTTCTTGAAGAAATCACTCAACTAAAAATCTTCTTGGACGAAAAGAATATAGTCATAGACACTTTGACACATCAACTCACAGAAAGGGAAAATAACAATGAAAAATTAGAGTGTGAAGTAGTGAGTCTAAGAAAGGAACCTGAGAAGTCAAAATCTCTGAATCTTAGAGTTGCTAAAGGATCAGAAACCTTAGATGAAATCATTAAGGTTCAACATTATCCTCTTATTAAGACTAGTCTTGGATACACTGGAGAAACATCCCAACCAGGAAAGTCTTCAGCCATCACCAGAAGCTATCTTAATGCAGAAAAAAAGTCAACAATGTGTCAATCCTCAACAAAAGCCTAAAGGTACTCCCCAGGTAAATCATGCTCATTTTACTCCAGGTTTGAACATCAATAGAAGAACTAACCAAAAGGTGAACAATACCAAAATATTTTATGATCATAGAAACTTCTTCTTTAATGGACAATGCTTTTCATGCCATAACTTTGGTCATAAGGCTGCTCAATGTGTTTCTTACGAAACTATCATGACAAGAGAAGCAAGAAAATAAAGGAGCGTGATAGGAATCAAGAAGAGGTTTTATAATAACTTTTCACCTCTTGAAGATGAAATTGAATGTTCATTTTGTAATAACTTTGGTCATGAAGACTATGAATGCTGGAGCAAATTTTGGCCAACATATCAAAAGGAGGAAACATCATCAAACTCCAAGGTATGGAAAAAGAAGGAACTATAGTTAGAAATATGTGGCATAGCTCTATTTGTAGAAGGATAATAAAAGCAAAGGTACATTGATAGAGGATGCTCAAAACATATGACATGTGATAAAGATAAACTCATTTCATACAATGCTTTAGAAAAGGAAAGGAATGTCTCTTTTGGAAATGACACACCAGCTGTCATTAAGGGTAAAGGTTTTCTTTATCTAAAAGAAAATGTTAAATCTGGAAATGTTATGTATGTTGATGGATTAAAGAATAACTTATTGAGTGGTAGTCAAATTTTTTATCAAGGAAATGAAGATGTGTTTCAATCAAAAGAATGTGTGGTTCGTGAGCTTGACACATGAAATACCATAATCAAATGTACAAGAACTCCAAGCAATCTATATATACTAGAAGGAGGTCAAGAAAAATGTTATCTAGGAAAAACAGAAGAGAACTGGTTATGGCACAAAGGATTGGGGCATCTAAGTTTTTCTCAAATAAGAAAATCATGCATGCTCAAGTTTGTTCATGATCTTCCAGATATCATCATCCCAAAAATTACCATTTGCAAACCATGTCAATTCAGTAAGCAAACCAAAGTTCAATTCAATGCCAAAGAAGGATCAAAAAGTAAGCCTCTTGAACTCATTCATACTGAGTTGTGTGGACCAACAAGGAAAAGGTCACCTTGTAGAGAAGAATACTACATTTTATTCATTGATGATTTTTCTAGAATATATTGGATTGGGTTACCAAAACATAAAGATGAAGCATTTGAAAATTTTAAGGTCTTCAAAGCTTTAGTTGAAAATGAATTAGATCTAAAAATAAAATGTCTCAGATTTGATCGGGAGGAGAATTCATATCAAATGAATTATTTGAATTTTGTGAACAACATGGAATAAAAAGATAGTTCTATGTTGCTAGAACTCCTCAACAAAATGGCATGGTGGAAAGAATGAATAGAATAGTTCAAAAAATGGCTCAAGCTATGCTTGATGAGTCTAGAACTTTTGACACCTTCTGGGGTGAAGCTGCACATATTGCAGTAAATATTCTCAACAAAGCTCATGTACATGTAAATAGTGATAAAACTCCATATGAACTTTGGTATGGTAAGCTTCCCACTGTAAAACACTTTAGAGTTTTTGGAAGCAAATGTTTCATCAAAAATACTGATGAAAAACTTGGTAAGTTTGAACCCAGAGCAGATGAAGGAATATTTCTTGGTTATTCATCTAGAAGTAAAGGATACAAATGTTATAATAAGAGACTTTGAAAAAAATTTGAATGCATTGATGTTGTAATCGATGAAGCATGTAGAAATCCAAAACATGTGACATTAGCAAAAGAAGATGATAATAATGAAGACAGTGAATGCTTTCCTATATCAAATCAAAATGATATAGAGGAAGAAACTAATGAAGCATCAGAAGAAGATACATCTGATAGGGAAAATGCTCCATCTAGGTATGTTCAAATGAATCATCCAGAATCTCACATTCTAGGAGAAAAGGGGTTTTGGAGTACAAACAAGAAGAACTCTTGTAGTATCTTCTAGTTATATAGATTTATTATCCTCCATAGAACCACAAAATTTAAATGGAGCTGGCAAAGATGAATGTTGGCTTAAGGCCATGGATGAAGAACTTAACCAAATTGAAAAGAATGATACTTAGGAATTAGTTCCTATACCTCATGATAAAAATTTTATAGGGACAAAATGGATATTCAAGAATAAGTTGAATGAAAATGGAGAGGTAATTAGGAATAAAGCAAGGCTTGTTTTTAAAGGGTATGCACAACAAGAAGGTATAGACTTTGAAGAAAATTTTTCACCTGTATCTAGACTTGAAGCCATAATAATGTTTCTTGCTCTTTCAAGTATTGAAAATTCAAATTTTGTTAAATGAATTTAAAATTTGCATTTCTTAATGGAGATCTAGAAGAAGAAGTATACGTTGAACAACCAGAAGGATTCATTCTGGGAAATGATGCAAATCTTGTATGCAAACTCAAAAAGGCTTTATATGGATTGAAACAAGCTCTAAGGGCATGGTATTATCGTCTTGACAAATATCTTCAACAACAAGGCTTCACAAAAGGATCCGCAGACATCAACTTATATACAAAAATTGAGAATGATAAACTGCTAATTATTGTTGTTTATGTTGATGATATCATCTTTGGCAATAATGAAGAATCTATGAGTCAAAACTTTGCTTCTGTTATGTAGCAAGAATTTGAAATGTATTTGCTTGGAGAACTAACCTAGTTTCTTGGTCTACAAGTGCAACAAAAAAAAGATGGCATATTTCTCTCACAAACTAAATATATCAAACAGATTCTGAGGAAGTATGGAATGGAAGATTCCAAACCAGTATGTACTCCAATGGTAAAAGGATGTAGTCTCAGTTCCAATGATGATTCTCCTACAGTGAATCAACCAGAGTACAGATCTATGATTGAAAGTCTACTTTATCTAACAGGTACTAGACCAGATATCATGCATTAGGTAGGAATTGTTGGAAGATTCCAAGCCAATCCGAAGGAATCACATCTTCAAGCAATAAAGAGAATATTCAAATATCTCCAAGGAACTCAAGACTTTGGTTTATGGTATCTTGAAGATACTAATCTCACCCTTCATGTATATACATATGCGGTTTGGGCTGGAAATGTTGATGACCAAAAAAGAACTAGTGGAGGTGCATTTTATATGAGATCACGATTAGTATCTTAGTTTAGCAAGAAACAAAGTTCCATTGCCTTATCTACAGTGGAAGAAGAATATGTGGTTGCTGCATCTTTCTGCACACAACTTCTCTAGATGATGCAAACATTACAAGATATTCAAATTAAATGTTCTCCACCCATCTCCATATGATGCGACAATACAAGTGTGATTAGTATTTTGAAAAATCTTGTTATGTACTCCAAGACCAAGCACATATCCATTCAGTACCACTTTTTATTAGAACAAGTTCTTGAACAAAAGGTTAAATTATAGTATGTTCCCTCTAAAGATCAAGTTGCTAATATATTTACCAAACCTCTTCCCAGAGAAGCATTTGAGTATCTCAGACAACAGCTGGGAGTTGTTTATGCCTCATCTTGTTGTTAAAACTAGTTTGTTCAATCTACATGTATAAAATCATAGGATCATTTTCTATATGCGGATTCCATGAAGCATAGTCACGTATATATGCGAGTTTCTGTGTCGACAATAGTGTATGTGTCTTTTTGACAGAAAAACAGTGGGTCAGACTCAAAATCAGTTTCTGAGATGCCTGTTCAATTTGATGCTGATGGATATAGTATACTGATATGCTTTTCTCATTGATGTTTTGATTGATGAAGATGCCTTGATGAATGAATTGTTGACAGTGCAAAGGTAGCACAGGTTCAGGGGGAGCATTAGCCTTCAAAATATTATGCATTATTGGCATCATGGTTGCTGAATTCAGCTATGGTCTCAGTTATTAATGTCATTTGATGAAAAGGTCATGTAAAGACCTATGGTGTAATAATATGTATCTTTATGTCATAATCTATTATGGATGAGTTCTTTTGGACACATGATGTAATTTTTACCCCCACTATGCATGGGAAGGATAACATAATAATTACAATTTTCAGTCATGTATGAACATTTGATGTATCCCCACTTGGTTGGGTGATTGATGTATGCATGATTCATTGGTGATAGGAAAGTCATACTCACATAGTTGAGTTAAACAGTCATGTTATTCTTTTGAAAAATATTTTTGCAGAATCTGCCCGTTATCACGGGGAGCATGGACAGTATAGTGCATCTCAGCATGTCCTAAGGGGGAGAATATCTTGGTCCGCCCTTTGCCCTAGATGTCAAAGGGGGAGATTATCTTGGTGTTGTTTGATATATCTAACAGGTTCTACAGCTTGAAGTGATCAACACCAATGTGGTTGCCATCAAGTCCAAAGGGGAAGATTGTTGGCATTATGGTACATGTGTTGTCCTTAATGGCAACTCACATATATGATAATTAGATGTATCCACAGGTCAGTTCAGAAATGATAAAGTGATGCTTGACGGCAACTCACATTGGAAAATGCAAATTCAGAGGTAACAAAGTAATGGCACATAAGAACAGGATGATGGGACAAAGGATTGCAGATCAGAATCAAGAAATTGAGGAAAGCGAATGTTTTAAGTTGTATACAATGTTTAACCTAGTCCAAGTCGTGTATACACATGGGTACAAAAAATAAAATATGCGTATACATATGCATGCAGTTTCACAGAAGGAAAAGTGTGTATGGGATGGAAAATTAAAGTTAAATAATACCACGGGACCATACCATGGTATTAGTCCATAATTGAGTGGAATAATGGTTACTTGATCCCATCTAAGAATACCATAGGTTCTAAGTGTTGTTTTGGTCCATGGTATTGAAAAAGGCTCTAATTATATAACCAGGAGAAGATAAAAGGGCTAAATGTGCAAGTGAAAGGGTTTTTAAGGAATACTTCTATCTGAAGTATATTTTGTGTTGTAAGGGCTATGATTATGATATAGATCTGAAACATCTTGTGCACCCTTGGATACAATGTTGGATCAGGATCATGAGACCTGAAATGACTTATCATTGTATGATCTGATAATGGATAGGCTAGATCTGAGTGCTAACACATGTTTTATCCTTTAAATGCTATGATATGGGTATTTTGAAGTCTTGAAAAGTTGTGTAGTTCTAAGTCATTATTTGCAGATATATACGTTGGTTTGCCTCTATGAAGGCGTGTATACACGCAGATTCGACACATCCAAGTGGCGTATGCAAAGGAAGGTCTTGTTGTTTAGAAATGACTGATCTATCTGATTAGAGTCTTTTTTTTACTATTGTTTGTCAATGATGAATTCGTTAGATCTGAAGTTAAACTAATTGTATAAGGAGTTTGAGTTTGGCTGATTGATTGATTGAGTAAGAAGCGTGATCTTTGTTTCTATTTTTCTAGAACTCTGTAATATGACAATGTATCTTCAGAACGTCTTTGGTTAGTACATTTTTTTGTTCAGAAGTTTTATGATTTGGTATATTTAGAGGTATACGTAGGTTGGGTTACAGAAAGTAGCATGTACATGCAGGTTGTCCTCATTGAAGTAGCATATACATTATGACATATGTTTTTGAGGTTATAGTTGGTTCTGGTTGTTGATGCAGCGTTTTGGATTCAATTCTATGTTCTGGTGACATTCATCTGACTGTTCAGATTTATTGATTATGTTTTGCTTCGGAGTTGATGGGTTTCAGTGATTGGTAGATGCAGTTGTATTTTATGGTTGTATTGCAGTGGTGTTTGATGGGTCCAGTCTGAAAATTTGATGAAACATGGCCTACATATTTTGTTGATGTGTACCAGTAGTATCTAGTAAAAATATTTGATGAAACATGGCCTACATATTGTGTTAATGTGTACTAGGAGTATCCAGTTTGAAAATTTATGAAACTTGGTCCCTGGAGAATGAGTGAAAGTGGTAGCCTTCTATAGGTTAGCACCTACGTACTGGTAATAATATCAGCCAGTACAAGAGCTAGGGGGTTGGATCTCCCTTCCTGTAGAAGCTTGAAAACGAGTGAAGGTTGTAGCCTTCAGCAGGTATATGCCTGCATACTAGAAAAAGTCTTCACTAGTACAAAACTTGTAAACACTTTTAATAATAATAAGATTGAAGAATGAGATGACAACAGTAGTGATTTTTTCCCAAATTGGGTTTCCACCTGAAAAATACTGGTGTTCATGTGTGTTGCTTATGTGTGTTTATTTATTTTCTTCTTACTGCGCCTGTTTACTACTTACTAAATGCATCACACTCTAATTTAAGTTCAACATACAATGAATTAGTTGTTTTACAAGTTTATTATATATATATTGGTTACATTCATTATAGTCGCGGACATACGCTATTTGGTTTTTGTAAAATCGTGTATACAGTTTGAAAAATAAAATTATCATTGTGAAAGTTTAAATACTGATTCACCCCGCCTCTCAGTATTTTTCCCAATGATTTGACCCCTATTTTCCAGAAATTCGATCCCTATTTCCTAGCAGGCAGTTTCTAAATCTAATGTAACTTACTCTATATTTGGGAAAATGGTTGATCCGACCTCCTAAGTCCAAGGATGAGATAATTGTATATATTTCATGATGTTTAGTGTGCAAAGGATTGGTTGGTTTGCTAGGGTTTTGAGAGAAAAGAATTGTGCATTGTACTCTTTCATAAAAAAAAAAATTGTGAATGAAGAAAGAGTGAGGTATGACTTTACAGGGATTCTTGTGTCAGTTTCTTACGGTGATGTGCTCTTGTTTTTTGTAAGTTTCCTCTCTTGTTATCATCATGCTTGAATGTTAAATCTTCGTGTTTAGTTAAGTAAGGATTTATTTTAGAATTCATTGTTAAAGTGCTCTATCATAGCTCACTGGACATTTAATGTTTTCCTTCTATAAAAAATTAGAATTCATCCTTAGTTAGATGCTTTATATGTCATTATTCCACCATTCCTCTGCCCACTCCTCTGCAACAAAATTCGATAAAAAACACCAAAAGGATTTCCTACCTTGCCCCTGCTAAAAGATTCCTCATTTTTTATCCTGTCACTAAAAACCATTAGCTCCATATGACTGCATGCCCATTGGATTTTCCTTCTTCCCTGTCATCAAACTATTAAGACCTATTCCTCTTTGATCTCAATACCTAGCCTAAAACCTAAGATAACCAGTCATCTAAGTGACTAAATATTTATATAGAGAGATCCCTATTTGAAGCTGGAAGGGATAGATTGGAGTTTTAAAGTGGTTTTGGTTACCTTTGGGTTCCTCTCCTCAACTTGGAGGAATTACAGAGTGCTAACATAAAGGAAAAATTTAAGCATATGTTTCTTTTTCTGTTGATGTTTCAACTTGCTAAATTGTTTGCCTTTGATTTTCATATAATAGAAAATTGATTTTCTCTTCAAGGTATCAACAAATTTTAATAGAAACGAATCCCAAACCAATCCATATTTTAGTAAGGGAATTCATTTTTGAGTAAAAACAAATATAATAATATATCTAATGAGTGCATAGTTAGTGATGGTCAACTCCTTATGCCATCTGCTACTCTTAAGGAGATTTTTTGTTTAGATATGATTCCCCACCTATTAAAGGACTCCTTTTCAAGGCTATTAATTATGCAAGTTAAACAATCATCGACATATTTGGATGAGGGATAGGAGGTATCCTTACGAGCCAACCTACCATGGTCATGGATGATTGTAAAATGAAAGCACCACATAGTCACCAAGCTAGGGTGATGGTTTTCAATCATAAGACTAGAAGACAAGATGTCTCATCACGAGATGACTTGATCACTTCATAATATTTTATGAATGGAAGTTTCATTATATGGCCAACAAAAAAGGACATTAGCTTTCATCCAACTTCTGAATTGAGAAAAAAGAAATTAAATAAATCTATAAATTATCATTCTTGGAAGTTGGGATAAAGCATATGAATTTAGGTTAAAAGGTATCCTTGACGAGGCAATGGACACTTGTTGGTAGCAAAGGCAATGCCTATGGTGTGGAAGTTATATTTACACTACTTTCTCAATTAGTTTCTTCTCTTTTTAATCTATTGTTTCTAAATTCCTTGAGTATCTATAAAAACAATGGACTCTGTTCTATTTAAGATTATGTATAGTGATTAAATTAATATGTAGGTATTTGCGAACAATATATTTCAATCAATATTGGACAGAATCAGAGAAATCAAATTTTCAGTCTGTTTGGCATCTAGTTTTATCTAACATCTAATTTATATTTCCTTAAAATTATATATGTTTCTAGTTATAGATAACTAGTTCATCCAATGATTCGCCATTTGTTGTTCACACAACAACCTCCCTTACATTTTTCAAATGCAATGGGTCTTATTTCTTATATATTTCAAATTAGTTGTTTTTATTTAGTAACCTAGAATGATGACTCATTATTCTTCAAGTAAAAACTTTATTTTTGTGTGATGATTGAGAAAATTTGCTTTAAAATTTGATATAATCTTGTTTTCAGTTGATTCTATGATTCTGCTCCTAAATATTAATTTCAATAGGTTGATGTATGTCTTTTGTTTTTTGGACAATTCAATATCATCTTCATACAATTATAAGACATCACAATACTTTTGTGTTCTTATGACAAAATTTGATAACATTGCAAACCTATTTGGTCAAGTCTACATATAAACCTAGTGTTTTGATTTAGTTCTTACACATTCCCTTGCCTTGGTTATGGATTGAAATTGTGCTTATGTCATGGTGTTTTATATGCTATATGGTTTTGGATTATGAATTATTTAATTATCTTTTGGAAATTGTTATAATATGTAACATGTTTTCATAGTCCATACTATATCAAAAGAGTTCAGAATTAACACTATATAACATCACCTAACATTATTTATTCTAATAATTATGTTTCAATGATTCTTATTATTGCAAAAAAGTGACTCAACCTAACACTATGTGCATTCATTCTTTTCATAATTAAATTTATGTTAAGTGAAACCTTGATACACTTGTGCAATGGATAAATCATAATATGTATAGTTAATACTTGGGACTATGTGTTGTCCAATGGATCATAGGTTTATGTGATGACATGGATTTACTCATCCAAGTTGAAAATTATATGTTTTAACACTTAGAACTTTGTTACACATCGAAACGTATCAAGACTTGTAATGCTATGAATACATCTCAATAGTATAAGTACTGACTTCTAGAAATTCATTTTGAAACCTAGGGTTCTCAGTTCCCACATACTCTACATTCAGCTTCTTTTATGCATTTTGTTGTGTAAGATTAGGGTTTACCCCTCGAGACCATACTTGACTTGAATGACATCCCTTGTGAGAAAAATCACTATCGAGTCTTCTTGAATGTCCTACAGTGGCTTGTGTAATCTAAACATATCTTCATGAAGGAAAAGTTATTGAGGCTTGTGAATATTATCTTTCTCAATTCTAGGAAGTCGTATGGTGGAAATTCATCTAGAATTTTCAGGGTTATGATAAGGATGTGGTGAATGGTTTCGCCTCTACCTACAATATTCGCAAGGCCAAAGTAGGTGATAATGAGATATATAGGTTCATGAACTATTCATTTCACACACCTTCCTATTGAAGGTGAAAAATGGTCCAAAAATTTCCTTGTACACGACATTACTTGGTGAGAATTCCTAGTTTCAAAGAATTACACCTACAATGTTAAAGGTATGCCTATCCACTTTTTTAAGATCAAAATGGAAGGATTTTCTTTATTTCATTAGGCTTCTTATTACTTGCAAAGGTCATTATGGCCTCATTTTTTGTGTGTCATGTGTGCATTTTAATGGCATTTTTTGGGTACAAGCTTAATATTCCATTTTATTTCCACAAAAAACTTTCTAAAATGGCTAGGTTTTACCAAAGATATTGAAAAAACTATGAAGGCTCCCTGGTTCATCATGGGTTAATCTATATTCTCATCATTTTTTAAGTCTAGGGATTCATGGAATTCATTCCTTCATTGGAATGGTTTCAAAAACTCCCATGCTAGTGGCAACCGAGAAATACCTCCTAGGGTTTCATCTAATTCTTGAGTAGACAATACATAACCTTCTAAGTTTCACGGTGTTGACAATTTGGGCCCTAATAACCTATTCCATTCAGATGAATCAGATTTGTGTGATGAAACCAAGGTTAAAACCCCCAATCCAACACTTTCTCGTGTAACACAAATCATGACAAAGAAAGTAGGCTTTTAGGACATTGAGCTACAACTTGAGTTTAGGGATCATATCAAGCCAACTCTCTTAGACTATAATGACCATTCTAAACCTACACAAAAGGAAGAAAATAGTTAACCCTATCCAAACCTTCAATCTCGAATCAAAAGTAAACAAATAGCTCAAAAAATATCATGGGCACAATGAAATAGAGGTAATAAGGTCCTTATTAAAGAATTCCATGTTGATGTTGATTCTCCTGATGAGCATGTCACTTGAAAAAAAATAACCCCCAACCAGGTCATAATTCTAGATTTGTCGATGACAATACTCATAATCTGGATGGTGATAATAATTGCGATAACCTCCATGAATACAAGGTTGATTCATATAGGTGTACACAGAGCATGTATTGGTAGTAATGCTCTTATGTCATGGTCCATTGTCTAGAGCATATAATCCAACAACTTCAATAGGAAAATAACCAATTAAGAATGATGAACCAACTTAGGGAAAATCAAAAGGATAAGAAGGCTTCTTGATTAGAGGAAAAACCACAGTCATCAGACACTCATATTATTATTAAGTTTGCCAATATCAAAGTAGTAATAACTTCATATTCTTAAGATCAAATCTCTATTAAATATTATGATGTCAATTATCTATTTATAGGTTGGAAGTTTGGCAAGGTATGCTTAGTTATTTTATTTAGTTTGTTAGTTTTGAAGGCAGCTACAAAATCTGAGATTTTGTATCCACCTTATGTTAATAATAACATTAGTTATTGATTTCATGCTTTTGATTTGTGACACATAATCCTTATCTTATGGACATTGGCAATGGTTCTCATGATGTTGGTTGTTGTGGATATCGCTTAGTTGTTTCAAAAAACTTGTGCATATTGTGTTAGTTATTTATATCATTTTATTTTGAAACTATTATGATGTGACCCTACATAGTCATCATAGTTGAATTTTGGTCCTAGTTTTTCGAACTGTTTTATTTCGGATATATATCTATTTTTTTTTTTTTTTTTTTTTTTTTTTTCTGTACATCTAGGACTCATGGACATAGATATATATTGAGCGTCAAGTGTCAAAAGAGAGAGATGAAATATGGTTGAATTTAGGCTTTTGTGATCCATATCAAGTTTATTGAGAGGATTTTTCAACGAAAATCACATCATAATTCATTTTTCGACGCGTTTCAAACCAATAGGTGTGGTTCATCATTAGGAAAACTTGTCCTGATGATGAACCACACTTGTTGGTTTGAAACGCATTGACAAATGAATTATGATGTGATTTTCGCCGAAAATTCTTCTCAATAAAAAAGGAAATATGATCTTTAAACTTTGGTAATTGTGGAACCATATTATTTTATTGTTACTATAAGTTCTGGCTTTGTTTAAACGATTTTAATAGATCGAGACTTATTTGTACATGTTATATAAAATCCATAGTTGATGTTAAATCTTTTCTGAGTTTTTCAATCGCGTCTTAGGAAATTTTAAAAATTTGATGTTGTTTATTTTCTTACAGTGATTTGGAAATCAACAACAATATATTTTCATCTTTCCTTACAATACTAATTCTAATTTTGATTTATTTAATCATATTTATCTTGAGTAGACCATTGTGTTAAAAGATGTTTTTAATTTTTGCATTACTCAACTCTAAATTCTTAAAACCATTTTTGGGAATTTAGGTTACTTGAGTATGTGGTTTTCATATAAATGGAATTAATATTATGACTATGTCAATTTCTCTATATTATATATATTTTCCATTTCTTGATGAAAGATTTCAATCTCTTAAGTACTGAAAGAATTAATTTTTTTTAAAGGAATTGTCATGGTCATTTAGCTTACCTTAGTCAAGATAGTATTAGATAATCATGTACATTTATTCTTGTATTTATTCTTGACGTGAAATACAATAGACAAGTTCAAATTTCTCAGTGTTTGTTTAAAATATAAGGGAATTATACCATTATAATTTTCGGTCTTTTATGAAAAGTTTGCATTAAGAATTAATTGCATTTAAACACATAAATTTAATTTATAGTTTAAATTAGTTTATATTCAAAATATTCTACATTACATGAATAGGATATATTAAAAAAAAACCTTATTTTCCAAGCACGTAAGTTTATGGTTGTTTTAACTTTTGTATACTTGTAAATCACATCGTGTATAATATCATTTATTGTATTTTAATATTGTACATCAATAGTATAATATTATTAGTTTATATATATTAACCTAAAATATTAGCCCTAGGTACATATAACATATAATTTTAGAATTATATTAAAATTTCTACCTTCTTTCTTTTGTAAAAAGAAGATATTCATATGATAACAAAGCCTCTAAACCCTTCAGGAGTAGCTATTTAAATTAAATGACTTACGTTATGTGAAGAACTTCAATCCAGACCACATACCCTTGTTGACATATGGTCCAAAGTCCCATCAACAAGTTTGTAATCTCAATTATAATATGTTGATACTATAAATGATTATGACTCGAAGGCATTACTTTTTCCACCATTCCTTAGTGACACTCAAGATATGAGTGGGTGATCCCACTAAAAAGGAATGATTCACATAAAAAGTATTATGGTGAAGGCGTACCATAAGAAATAATTTAAAAAGATGATTGATGAAGTACTTGTTTTATATAGCAGGAACTATGATGATTAAAATTAGTTCTAATCTTCGAGACTTGATGGAACCCCTACTTGGTTAGAACAAACTCAATAGAATGTGATATAAAGGGAAATTGTGAGGTATATTGGTATTTCTTGTAAATCAATCAAAATTGTAGTGTTAATATTATGATTGGCAAATTTCTATACTGTGGATTAACACATTGACACATTTCAATCAAAATTATAGTTTTAGTATTATGATGATTTGGTTTATAGTTTTAGTATTATGATGATTTGGTTTTTAAGAACAATTTTATTGTAATTTTAAATAAATTATAGGTTGTTTATGGATGATATTATTTTTTATGGTTATTTATGCATGATAATATTCATAATGTTGGTTTCCTTCAATGACATAATATTTGAATATGAAGAAGATTTTAAGATCTTTTTTTCATGACATGTTTGCAAAGTTGAGGTGTTTCCCTATGATACCTTAGTAATTCTATGTTATCACTAAATGAATTGAAAAAATTGGTATTTTAGTTATTTGGATATTGGGGAAGATTCCTGCCCAAAAATGGATTATAAGATGTCTTGAATTGGATTCCCCTTTCATATAGTTCTAAAATTACGAGACCCTTCATATTAGTAACATGGGTGGGATAAACATATAGTTTGAAGTTTGGACATAATTTAGTCACTTTGGAACTTTAATATTTGGGAGTTTCATGCTCAAGAAAATTTAGGAGGCTTAGAAGTGTAGAGATAAATCATTTTCTTATATTTCTTGAAATTCAAGAAAAGGTGTGATTTACTAAGAATATGTATTTGGATTGGAAGATTTAAAAGAATCATATCTCCAACATTTTATAGTTTCAAGGATAAATGTTCAATAAAAAAGAGATGTGCGTTTGAAAGGATTGATGATAATGTTAATTTGGAAGCTCAAGGATAAATTCCATCCTTTGGATAGTCTTCCTCATCAAGAAATACCCCTTCTAGCCCTTGGAATAATTTAATTTGATTAAGGAAAAATATATTTTTAATATGAAAGCCCACATGTGCACAAAAGGATAGGCCGACCCAAAAGAATAATTTGGACACCCTTGGATGGCTATAAATACAAGTCAAGTGACCCTCATTTGGATATCACCAATAATTCTTTTTTTTTGATTTGGCTCACACAGGTCTGAAATGATTCAAGGGATTGGTTTGTACAACTATGAAATTGTAGGGTCTGAAGATCACACATGTGGTATAGGGCTTTGATTTGCAGTCACGGGGTTGACACGAGATATTTTCAGTTGCAACTGTAGGCACACAAGCCAATGTGCACGATTCGAACATTTCAACTGCACACACATCTCTCTCTTTGTGTGGTTGGAATCTAAGGTTAGATTTTTGATAGTTGACCACTGATTCTGATAGTTGATAATCGTTGACTGCAGGTTGGTGAACAATGATTTTGATTAGTACTATTATTGGGTTCATCTTTTGGGATATTGTTTGGTCGATTTTGCTTGATAGTCTTGGGGAGAAAGAATTGGATTATCATACTCCCTCTTTGTTGAATCATTCAATGACAATCTAATAAGAAGAACAATTTGAAATTTTTTCCCCTGTTATGGTGTTTTGCCATGATCTCCAACCAATCCTAGTGTCTCTATGTGTGAATGATTTTCTTCTATTATCCCTTTATGTTTAATTTCATTTATGATGATATTGTTCTTTCTATATAATTGCATATGTTGTTGAATAATGATGTTGTGGGGTGAATTCAATGTGTAAATAATAAAATGCAACTATCTAAAGAAAAGAACAATATAAATCTAATAAAAATTAACATGGTATCATAGCTGGGCTGAAGAAAAGTCATTGAAGATCACTCCTATGAAGACACCATTAATGAAAGAAAGAGAAGATGGAGGAGACCTAAGATAATTCTAGGGTTTGAAGGAAAACTTAGGCAATATGGTTATTAGGGTTTAATGGTTATCTTGAGGTTAAGGTTTGGAAGAAAACTTAGAGTATGAAAAAGGTTTGAGTTATGTAGTCTTGAAACCTTAACATGATCAATGAGATATTGTTATAGCACTTGTGGCAATTTTAGTGTAACCATAGATGGGCTAGTATCCACTAGGCTTATTTGTTGATGTAGACGATTGGAAATATTGAAGGCGACATTGATATATGGATAATGGATAGTAACAATTATTGAGGGCTAGCTCAAGAGGGATATGATCACCTCTCGTTAAAGATAAGTACATTTTATATTTATGTTAATTCCTTGTGATACGATTCTTGTTTAGATTTATTGTTTTGATTATTTCTTATATTTCCTGAATGAACATTTGAGTATTTGAATGCTTCTAACCTCGAATTGATATGTGATAAGAAGATTGTTCTTGAGGATCATCTAAGTTGTAGGAAAAGAGAGGGCTAGTGCAGGAAGAGAAGGGTTGGCACTGAAAAGGAAAGAAGCACATGAGGAAAGTCTTTGAAAGTTTTTACAATATGAAAGTGCTACAACTACCAATAACAAACAAGTGCTACAAGGTGCAAAGGTATATGAATATTACAAGATATGTGTAAGTTGCAATATTGGATGGAAAGATAAGCCTAAAGGTATGATGATATTATCACATTTTGACTCATACATGTATATGAAAGTAATTTGATATATGGATGCACTTTATATTTGTAGTCATGATGGATTTCTTGAAGCAAGCTAGATACATTTATTTTGATATATGATAACTTGATACTATTATTAATGATAAGCATGGTAACCTTCACGATAAATAAGATTAATGCTCAAGATATTCTTGTTGACCTTGGCTAGGTTTTGATAAGCTTAGTAAATTTGACAATGTGACAAAAATGAATGACTTAACTTAATAATGGATGAAGATACACTTGTCAAATGCCCTAATTATATGACATTAATATTTCATGAATATTTTATGACATGTTCATATGTGACAATGAAGCAATTGATGATGATTTTTTATGAGTATGATGAATATATGTTTTAGAACCGGATATAGTTTGACTCTGTGACCTAACGATGTTGCTATTGCATGACAATATTATGATATGCAAATTGATATTTTTAATGATGATGACTTAAGCGGCTTCCCATTCAAAGGGAGAAACTTTTCATCAGATTTTTTACACCTATTTGAAAAGAAGAAACTTGACTATTGAAGGAACAATTCTTGTCATGAATAACCATATGATCTTGTTGAAGAGGTTTTGACAATTTCTGAATTGAGTATAGAAGGTTTCTCCTAGTCCAAGCCCCAATTGTTGGTAGAAAGGCTTAAGGGTGTGGTTATAAACCTCCCAACCACATAGAAGAAGGCCTATGGGTGTTTTTGGGCTCATAGGATACTAAAACTAAATCCTTATGCATAAAACTAGGAACACACCAAGAGTATGAAAGTTCTACAGATATGGAGAAAATAAAAGAGAGTTCTATAAGAAAAGAAGTTTGAATGTTTGACTTATTACAAATAATGTGAATGTCTTGACTAATTTTGTGTTTGCAGGGGACTAGAATATGCATATTAGTATGTTATCATTGGAACTAGTATATGACAGTATTTGATAACAGTTGCAAGGGTTTGAAAAGATTTGGCTTATTGGCTTAATTTAATATGTATGAGCATTATTGGATTTTTGACATGATACTTGACAGTTCATAGATATGTTTTGGCTTATGGATTGATTGAATTCATAGTAATGACAAGTTAGGGTTTTGATTAGATTTGGTACTTGACCATGGTAATTTTCCTTTATGTGGCAAGACAATATGGGCATAGTGATTAATATTGGTATTCAATAATTGATTCTATATTGGAATCATTGGCATTGGCACAATGGTTGAAGTGTAAATTGTTATGATTCAGTATGCGGTAATTTTATTGCAGAAATCTCACAATGAATGGATGAAACTTATATGACTTATCCTTGATGTATAATGATAGAAATAATTCATATCATGATTATGTGGATGGACTGCTGAAGTTTGATATTTTCTAATAGGAAAAGTAGATAAGGTTGTAACCTGTTATTTGGGTGTGAGCACTTCCTAGCACCTAGTCCAAATAATTTGTTAGTGATATTGGCAAAAACGTTTATGGTTTTGATATTAGTTTTGGTTTGAAATTTAAGGCTTGATAACTAGTCTTAGTTGATTTGATTGCACAATGTTAATTTATTTGAGGCTAAGCCTATTGGTTTGGTCAGTATTATGTTTTCAGAAATCATTGTATGGTTTGAAGCAAGCTTCTTGAGCCTGGCATGTCCACATTGAAAGTTACATGGTGAAGCTTGGAAGATATGCTGACTCAAACCTCTACTACAAAACTAGTCCAAGGTATTCCTTTGATTTTGGTTTAATATGTTGATGATCTATTCTTGGAAGGTAGAAAGCCTCTTATGTTCAAAGTAAGAGGGAGATGGCCTCTGAGATTGAGATGGAATACCTTGGCATGATGAACTAATTTCTCAGATTAGAAGTTTGGAAAAAGAAAATTTGTTGTGAAGTTACTGGGCATGATGGAATGCAAATCCTTGGACACCCTGATGGAATTGAATTTCAAGAAGTTATGCAAAGATATTTTTTAATTGGAAACCAACAATTGATTAAGAATTGATGTTCCTTGTAACACCCATCTAGACATATGTTGTGTAGAGAATGACCTGAGTCAATTCATGATTAAGTCGCTTCATACACATTGGGTTGTCGACAAGCACATTTTGAGATATTTGCATGGGATGATCATTCTTGGTCTAATATATACTACAGGAGATGTACGATTGCATGGATGCACTAATGTTGACTAGGCTAGAAAGCATTGTTGACTGAAATAACACATTTGGGTGTTACTTTAGCTTGGGATCTACCATGAGCAAGAAATAAAAGTCTGTAGCTTTAAGCGCAATTGAGGTTGAGTATATTGTTGCTAGCATGACTAGCTATGAGGTAGTTTGGTTAAAAAATATCTTTTGTGAGTTGTTCGATCAGGTTCTCGATATGACAGTGATATATTGTGACAATAAAAAATAGGATCTGATTAGCAGAAAATCTCATATGTTGCTGGGACCGAGATATCTCCTTGTGTTGTGACAATGTTGTTGTATGAAATAAGCTTAGGTTTGTGGTTGCTACCTCTTTTGTGGCATATACTTGTTGTAGTGTCCTGCATGAATAGGAAAATAGAGGACTACTGCTCTTGGTAATGTATGAGACAGTGTGATTGATTTATTTAGTGAATTGTTTAATCAAGTATCATATGTGAGCACTTTGATATGTTTTTGATCTACAAAGAGTAGAGTTGATTCAGGACACTGAACCAACTCTTCCCCCTTTTTGAGTTCCCAAGGTGAGGAATTGAGATGTAGGGTTCCTAGAGTTGATGGATTTCTGTACAATAGGGTATCGACCCTATCTGTCACCCATAGGGTGGAAGATGTAGCTCACCTATCTTGGTCTATGCAGAGTATACCCCAGTTGCTATCATACCCACAAGTTGGGCTTGTTAGGATTTTCACTCCCCATCTGGCCAATGGGTTGAGAGAGCTTGGGGGTGAGTAATCCTTACCTTTGGTAAGTTAGGTATCTCACCCAAGATGGATTATGATGCAAGTGTTCTACCACTTGATTCTTGAGAGTCATTATTGGGAATATCAATGGACAATAGGATGGATGAGATATTGTATCTCACCTATTGCTAGACATAGGGTGGAATAAGTATGCTCCCCTCTTAGATGAATTGGGGTGAGAGTGTCCCATATGAACTTTCTCATTGTCATTGGATTATGATTTGAGATGTGCTCCCCGATATGGTTCTAGGTTGAGCAAGGCTCCCTGATGATAAACTCTCTAATGATTTCTAGGACTATTATGAATATGGGGTCACAAAATCCTCTTTTTACAACCTCCTTGAAACTAAAAATAAATTCCACCATCTTTTTCGACTAATCAATATCTTTATGAAAATATAATTTTTGTTTCAATACAAACAATTTAAAGATTTTATCACTAATTTTTGTTACATTAGCAAGCATGGCTATGTGGAAATGCAAAATGGCATACTTGGCTTTGCCACATAGCTAAAAATCCATCATGTCTCCCACCACATTATAACACCATAGCACCTGGTGAGCACCAATATTGCAGCAATAATTCTGCAACTCCTAGGCTACCAACTTTACTCTTATAAACCCGATAGTTCGTAACAAACTTGGAAGCGACAATGTTGTATGCACAAGTACTAGTTCTTACTATAGGTTGTCACTTGGTCAGCTAGCACAAGATCACTAGGAGCTCAAGCAAACTTCTATGGATTCCAGAAGAAGCTTTATGTGTGATGAAAGAAAGGAAAGCTTACTCTACAGCGGCTACTCTATTTGTAGAAAGGAAAAAGACTGCAATATAAAGTAAACCTAGCAAACCCTACTTAACCAACTAATCCTTCTTTTGTAGAAAGCACTATGAAAACCATGAAATGAATGCCATTACCTACTCAAGGAAGTAAACAAAATATACTCAAGCTATTTCTAGAAGTAAATGAGCAAAAAAACATCTTTTTGGATTTTTATGTATTTTTATGTGTAATTGACATGCATGTATTTTATTGTGTGTGAAGGTGGAAGCGAATAGGTGGTGTTGAAGGGAAACTTTGGGGTTTGAGGAGATGTAGGATGGTGTAGATGGGTCCTAGGAGGTCTCAGGTGGCCTTCTAGAGGCTTTTCCCACACTCGGCCTTCAAAAGAAAGCCTACAAGAAAATCTACAAGAGGACACAGGGGATCTACAAGAGGTCTATAGGAGGTCCACATGAGGATGCCGAGAGCAGTTTTTAAGGTTTTGAAGGTGTGAGAGTGGGTGGAAAGGGTAGATGAAGGCTGAGGTGATGTGTTAGGGTGCCTAGGGTTCACCAAGGATCACGAGGAGAGGGAAAGATGGTCAGGAGAGAGGAAGAAATCCTATGGAAAAACACAGAAAACTAAGGTAGATTTGAGGTGAACTTTGGGTGACCTGTAGGGAATATATCAGGGAGAGAATGTGATGGCTGATAGGCTGACCTACTATGAGAAGAAATATATTGCAAAAGAACTGACAGTCAAATAATGAAATCAAGCAAGCAAGGAAATTAAGTACATCAAAAAATAGAATTTTGCATCAAGCTAATCTACATTATGAGCTATGGAAAGAAATGCTGAAAAATGTTATAATGAGAGAAAGCATGGAAGAAGACTTATTGTAAAGACAGAAATGAGCTTGGTGAAAGAGATCTAAAGCAAAGCATTAACCTTTTGACAAACTGTAACACTAGAAATCCTATGGAGAAGGAAAATCTTTGTTTTTGTGGCAACAAGAGGGTCTTGGCCTCAGTTCATGGTCCCAAAGGGAGGAAAGGAGGCCAAGGCAGTGTTGCTGGCCTTTTGTATCTTCTTTCTATCACTGCTTAACCTGCTATGGGAAACACAAATGGAAACAACCTTCTAAATCACCAAAATCAACCTATTCTTAACCAAGAAAGAAATTCATCTAATAGCAACTAATACATAAACTAAAACAAAGCATATAAATACAAACAAGAGGAGCTTGGCTACTTGGATTGGGCCCTACCCCAAGAGCTTCAGCCCTCTAAGGTAACTCAGTGCTAGCTCACGAAGAATCTCATCTTTATTATCAAAATAGTAATAGGATTACATGAAACTGTCACCAAAAGTAAGCTTGAAGTTGAGCAGAGCAAAACTGCAACAAAAATCCAACCTTAGTGAGGCCCTAGGCCTCTCTACTTATACAACTAAAGCTTCCAATAGCTTCCTTGAAATCAGGGAGGCTTGGCTCCCAAAACTCAAGATAAACATAAGTTATCCTTCACTTGCTCGGCTGCCTCATAGTGCATTGATTTGGCTGTTTGTACTCTGAGCTGCACGAAGGGGAATTTGAAGTGGGGAGTAATAAATGAGGGGGATTCCCTCCAATAAATCCTCTCCTTTCTCCACTTCGAATTATTGCTGCCAATTTTCCATTGAATCTTTGACTTTGTCTTCAAAATTCAACAAAAATCTGCATTAAACACACATTAGACCTCATGGCATTATAACTAACCCAACTCACTCCATAAGCATAAATATAATAAAAAACATGCAATAAGCTAGGAGAATGGTTGATTTAACTATGTTAGGAGGCAAAATGAGCCCATATAATTACCCATTTATGGGGCTCATCATCACCCCCCTATTGAAGGTGTTGCTCATCCTCTGAGCAACTTAGTCCATATCCTCATCTTTGATGGCCCTGGTGACCTCCCTAACATCCCATGCTTCTGATGTGATCTCCTCTTCCTTGTCATGGAATCCTACCTTTCTGTCCACCTCTTCCCACTGTTGTTGCTCTTCTTCCTATGTTCTACCTTCTAACATGCCTAGCAGCAGTGGGGGACTCAATTTGAGTCCAATCCAATTGACCTTCAAATTCTGCATGGAGTGCTTGTATAGTGGTACTCTCCTTAATGCCTCTTTCATCCTTGTTGGGGAGTGATACTCCCTAATCCGCAAACTATGTGGTAAGGTGTTCCACCTCCTCATACAAGCATGAATACAGTCATCCCCAAGTAATTTTTCCATATCCTCAAAATGTGCAATGGCTTGAGCCTGATCATTGATATATTTAGGGGAAATTTGGGGATTATTTGCAAGCAGGTTATGTGTGCTGATGAGTGCCATGGGATCTAATGGCTCAGCTCTAATCATTAAGGGCTCATTCTGCACTTTTATCATCAAATTTCTTATTTCTGTTTCCCTTAACTCTTCATGATTTATCCATGAGGCCATGGCCATTAGTTGCAGGTCCCCTAGCCTAGCATTGGGGTCCCACACATTCATGTCTGTGAGGGCCATGTTATGCAAATAGAATTCTGCTATTCTGAAGAGCTTTGGTCACATAGGTCCATAAACTGTCTGTAATCTTGAAAAGGCATTATGCCTCTCTGTGCTAAATTATTTATCTGAAACTGTAGCCATTGGTCCTTGAGGTATAATCCATAGGATTTTGCTGGTGTTCTGCATTGTAGTGCCTCCATGGACTAGTTGTCCATGCATGCCAGTTGTGTCTCCCTCTCTTGCAGTTGTCTTCTTAGCAATGCATTTCTATTTCTAGGTGAGTTCTTGTGATTGCCTCTCTATGTCTTACAACACTTAACTCCCTGCCCATTTCTCTGAGCTTGTTCTCCATGTGGCCAATATCCTCAACTCCCTTGGATTTGGCTATTTGCATCCACCTGTGGGTCCTTATTCTTTCTTTCTCCAACTCAAAGAATAGTGGAATTGCAAATGTTTGTGGAATTATCCTTCCTCCTTCAAGGAGGCAGTAATAGGAGGCAAGGCTGGGCTGGGGATCAGGTTCTTGTGGCTCTGTAGCTTCCTCCTTCCCCTTTGGCTGTCCTTCTACCCTTTTTTCAAGTTTCTCGGTCTCCTGTAGCTTTGACAGGGTCTCCTGTAGAACAGTCTGTGCCTCCTGTAGAACTATTTTTGAGTCCTGTAGTTGCACTCTTTCCTTCCAGGTGGAAGATCTAGGAGTCCCTCTTTCATATGTGATAGGGGTTTTAGAGGGAGATTCTTCCCCTTTGACAGTGGGTGAATCTTCAATTGTAATGGGCACTGTTGAAGATGGCTGTGGTTTTCCTATTTTTATCCTTGTGCTTTTCCTAGCCTTGAAGTACATGGAGGCCTGCCTTTTTCTCTTCTCTTTTGGTTTAATTGGAGTGCTCAGGGCAGTGAGGGTAGCTGCTACCTCTCTTTCTAAGGTCTCAGGAGACACTTCTGTCTTTTCTGCTTCTTTCCCTCCTTCTGTCTTTTCTTCTATCTCTGTTTGCTCTGTTTCTTCCTTTTCTGTCTCTTCATCCTTCTCCTCTTCTATCTTGGTTTCTTCCCCCTCCTTCTCTTGTCCTGCTGAGTCATCAGTTGCTTCACCTTCTCCCCCTTTCTGCTCTTCTTCCTCACTGTCAGAAGGACTAATATCATATGTGAGGGCCTTTATGTCATCTTCTGTTGTCATGTTTCTGAAGACTTCCCATGCTATAGGGAGTGTGAATGTATGAAGGGCCTCTTCCACCAAAATTTTGATCAGCGCATGGTGAGCCAGTTGATCTAGACTCCCTGCCTTAAACTTAATGCTGGATTCTATGAGGGATTGTAGGAGGAAATAGGGGATGTTGAGTTTTTGGGGTGTTAGAGTTAGGGGTGATTTTAGGGGCGAATGTTCGCCCTTTGGCGAAATTAAGGGGTTTTAAATTTTTAGTGGGCGAAAATTTTGTATCATAGTACATTTTTACAAATCACCTCAAATAGCCCACCTTATTTTAAGGGAGAGGGTAAAAAAGGTAAATTTAGCCCTTGAAATTAGGAGTTACAACCTTCCATTCGCCCATTTTCAAGAATAGGTTTTATTTAAGTGAATCCATTCGCCCATTTTCAAGAATAGGTTTTATTTAAGTGAATCCTATGGGCCAAAGGCCCAAATACCATATTTATAAAAGAGGTATGGTAAATTAATAAAAATATAAATAAATGAGAGGTATGGTAAATAAATAAAGAATTTTTTATATTTACTCCATAAATCCCCTTATATACATGCAAGGGTGTAAACAAATAAAAATATAAGTAAAGTGGAGGTATGGTAAAGAAATAAAACGTCTTTTTATACTTACTCAAAAGGTATGGTAAATAAATAAAAATATAAATAAACTAGACACATGGTAAATAAATAAAACCTTTTTTTATATTTAGTCCATAACCCTCATTCTATTTATGAAGGCTCAAGAAAAAGGTTTTATTTAAGTGAATCCTATGGGCCAAATACCATATTTGTAAAAGAGATATGGTAAATTAATAAAAATATAAATAACCGAGAGGTATGGTAAACAAATAAAACATTTTTTTATATTTACTCCATAAGTCACCTTGTATTTATGAATGGTATGGTAAATTAATAAAAATATAAATAAACAAGAGGTATAGTAAACAAATAAAACATTTTTTTATATTTACTCCATAAGTCACCTTATATTTATACTATGGGACAAATACCATGGACTAGATTTTTATTAATACCATGCAAAAAAACATTATTAACCCTAATATTAGTATTAATAAAAATAAAAATGGCACGTGGTATTCACTTGGAATGTAGAGGTATGGTAAATTAATAAAAATATAAATAAATGAGAGGTATGGTAAACAAATAAAACATTTTTTTATATTTACTCCATAAGTCACCTTATATTTATACTATGGGACAAATACCATGGACTAGATTGTTATTAATACCATGCAAAAAAACATTATTAACCCTAATATTAGTATTAATAAAAATAAAAATGGCACATGGTATTGACCCATGGTATTCACCAAAATGGCACATGGTATTGACCCATGGTATTCACTTGGAATGTAGCCTATTTAAATGGGGGAATTAAACCAGCATAGATCCATCTTTACTCTGGATCTACTAACCCCCGAGAGGTATCAAATATCGTGATATGCAAACTAGCATAGAGTGAAAAAATATTTGATCCGATCAAGAGTAAAAATGGATGTCGTAATTTAATGTATGTTAAACATTTTAGCTTGGTTAAAATAAAAAATAAAATAAAAATCAACTATTAATTTTATTAATTTTTATAAACTACTAATAGTAATTTTTAAGCTCTAGGTTTATGATAACCCATGGTATTGACCCATGGTATTCATGTGAGCATAGACTATTTAAAGGGAAATTCTATCTTAGATCCATCTTAATTCTGGGTCTACCAAGTGCTCAGAGGGATAAATAGATTTCATCCCTCTAAGAGTGGTAGATGTGGAGTTAAGATGGATATAGGTTGGTTTTTATGATAATGAAGATATTAAATAGACTTAGGAAATTATATTGTAAAAACATCTTAAGGTGAATGGTTAAAGCATAGAAATTGGACAAGTATATTTGTATACTTCTGTTTTAAACTGAAACAAATCCAGGGCTAGAAGGAATGGATTGATTGCACTAGTCATCCTTCTATAACTTTCCAACATATGCTGGAGTAAACAGATTGTAATTTGGGTAATTTTTCTAATTGCAAACGGGAACATACTTGTGTATTGGCAGGGTGGTTACGAGGTCCCTAGAAGTGGAGTAAACAAATTGCAATTTGGGTAATTTTTCTAATTGCAAACAGGAATATACTTGTCTATTGGCAGGGTGGTTATGAGGTCCCTAGAAGTGATGAATTTGAATTTTTCTTGGTTTTATATATAGTATTAGGTGTTTTCTCATGCTTTCTGTGATGGCACGGGTGAATTTTATCCTACACCCACTAGGTTATCTATATGTAATTTTGGCAATTTTGATTTCAAAAGATATTTTAAAGAAATGCAATGATTTCATTTGTGTATTCAATAAACACAAGATTTTATAATTGAGTAAAATATTCGCCATGCCTCGTGAGAGATTCACCAAAAAATTATATATACATATCATATTATTGATAAAATCGCCTTCCATTTTTCCTATATACCATGGAGATTCGCCCATTTATTATACATGTAAATTTGGGGGGGTTCTTAAAATTTTCCCTGGTTAGAGTAGAGTGTCCATGCCATATCTCAGCTCATGGAGGAGTCTTAAAATGGTAGCCATAGACTATGATATACCTCCCCTCACAGGAAATATATTTGATGATTTGGTAACTGACCTCATCCCAAGGGTAGGGTATGCTTGTCCTTCTAATGTCATTTTTTGTCTTCTACAGGATGTTCATTGTTTTGGAAGAAGATTTCTTAGCAGCTTGTCCAATTGGTTTTTCATCTTTGCTCCAAGGTAATCCAAGAGGAAGGGTGGTAACCCTACTAATAAATTCTGGGGTGATTTCCACGGAAAGACCTCTAAAAGTGACAGTGGCATGGGTCATTGAGTAAGGGACTAAAGAAAGGGGAAATTCTTGAGAAACTTCTTCATCAAAACCTCGGAATTTCTCAAAAAATGGCATCCAATTTGCCCTGGTGAATATGGCTACTACTTGGGGATGTTCATGGAGCTTGGTTGAATTGGTGGGCTCCTTCCTCATGAATCCTCCTGTCATTTTTCTTATATCCCTTTTTTAACACCTAATGTAGCTATGGAGGCAAGAATTTTGAAGAAAACAGGAAAACAGAGGAAAACTGTGTTTTTTTTTAAAATAGGCAGAAATTTTTTATGTAATTCCTCTTCTTCTATGGAATCAATTCCTCCTTAAAATTATATCATTCCTTGCACATATTGATAATCAAGGTGGGTATGCACATAACCTACCTGCTCAAGGTAGAAATCGAGCAAAAAAACCATGTTTTCTCCTTAAAAACTGCTTACTGCCCCTCGTGTAGAACTGCCTGTAGGTGCTGCGATAGAACGCCAATAGCAGGAGGATGGATGAAAGCGATGGAGAATTATGGTTTCAAGGTTGTGGTGGTGACAAAGAGCTTTTTGTAGCTAAGTGGACGAGAATAGAATGAAAGAAAAGGTGGTGAAAGAGTTTTGAGGAGGAGTACTTACTTCTTCTTTTAGATATTTCCGGTGAGGGGTGAGCTGGCAAAAATGTACGTTGCCATATTTGGACCATTGGTCCTCCCTTTCCTTGTCATCATGGATTTTTCCTGCAATCACTTCTCATCATTGCATTGGAGTTTGCAAACCCTCCACTACCTGTCCTTGGGATCTTTCTCTGAGTTGACCATGCGCACGTGTGGTGGCATCTTCAGATGAGTGCAGTCAATTGGATGATCTCGTTCAACCCTAACCATCTCATTCACTTTTTCATATCTTTCAATTACACAGATGCAATAGAGGAGAGGGTTAGTCACTTACCTGTGAGTCGAATGTATGTGATGTGAGGTATTTTGGTTTTTTTGTTGTTGCATGCTTGTATTTCCTTTGCTGCATGCCTGTGTTTCCTTTGCTGCATGCCTGTGTTTCCTTTGCTGCATTCTCTCTACTGTCTGATGTGTGGCTGTTTGTCTTGTGTAGGTATCCTCTGGATGGATCTAAGCTACATATGTCTCCTTCAATCCCATGGTTGCACTTCTTTTTCTGTTGTGTCTTGATTTTAATGGGATCAACCGCTACAGGAATTCCTACAGGAGCTCTTGTAGCTGCTTCTCCCTTTAAAATTTTAGCTGTTTTTTTTTTTTTTTCTCTGGGAGCTGTGAGGATGGGGCCAGAGATGCTAATGGATATCGAGAGGTACTAGATAAGTTGTAGGTGAGATTTTAGGTGCTGCTCCCTTTATTTTTTGTTTTTTTTTTCTAAAAACTGGTTTCTGTGTTTTTCTGTGACAGGAAAGAAAAATGATGATGATGATGTGATGCAGGTGTGGAGTGGATGGCAAGGAGGGTTGATAGCTGTAGGAGGGTTTACATGTTCTTCATAAAGCTTCCCAGCCCCTCAAACTGCTTTTTGGAACCATTTCTGGCTCTCTGTTATTCCTACAGGAGCCTCCTGTAGAACACACAGTTTCTGGAAAAAAACACTGTGGGGTGAAAGGAAGGTCAGAAATGATGGAGAAGAGTGTGGAGGAGATGAAATAGGCTTTGTGGTATCTTCTCTTGCCCCCTGTGATCCTCCTACAACCTGAAATGCACATTAAAATTCAATTTTCTTTTTCTTCTTTTCTCTACTTTTTTTTTTGAAAGACAACTAGGGCGCCTCAAGGAGGTTTTCACCTTGATTGCCTGCCCTGGGCACCTCCAAGGGAGGTTTTCACCCAGGGATCTTATTCTCTCTTTATTTCTTCTTTTTGGTTGTTTTTGGCATCACTGGGCTGCCTCAAAAGAGATTTTCAACCCAATGATGGGACTCAAGCGCCTCATGGAGGTTTTCACTTGAGTCCTTATTATTTTTCTTTTTTCTTTATTTCTTTAGTGTGTGGAGGCCAAGACATGCTCCACTACCATCACTATATTATCCAGATCTTCAATGAACTCTCGCTTGGAGAGGGGCTTCTTGTAAATTTTCAACCTATGTCCATTGACAAGCATGGGGATGGCTTCCTCATCAATGATTCTGATAAGAACTGAGCCATTGTCATTGCATTTTTCCATAGTGTAGCGTCCCAACGATATTGTCCTCAGCTTGCCTTTGAAGTCTTTATACTTTGAATCATAGAGTAGTGCCCAATCTCCCTCTTGGAATTTCTTCTCCTTGATATTTTTGTCATGCCATATTTTCCTCTGAAGTTGAACTACCTCCGTGTGGAGAAGGGCCTGCAATCTTTGTTAATCCAATCCATTGAGCTGGAGTAATCTTTCCTTTTGTGCATGGCTGAGTTCTAGGTCCAGCTGAGCTACCATCCTTAGTGTATTGAATTCAAATTCTATTGACAACAAAGCCTTCTTCCCATAGACTTGTTCGTAGGGTGTGAACCCTATGGTGGTCTTCCATGTTGTGTTGTAGGCCCAGGTGGCCTCAACTAATCTTTCCACCCAATCTTTTATGTTTTTTCTCACTACCTTGATCAGAATTCCTTCCAAAGCTCTGTTAGTGACCTCCACCTACCCATCGGCTTGTGGATGGTAAGGGGTGGAAGTCATGTGCTTGATTTTATGATGTGTGAGTAGGTCTTCAATCAAATTGGAAGTGAACTGACTGCCTTGATCCGTGACCAATTCTCTTGGATACCTGAACTTGTAGAATATGTTTTCTCTCAAAAAATCAACTACTTTTTCCTCTGTTGCTGCTTTGATTGTTTTTGCTTCTACCCATTTTGTCAGATAATCGGTGCACACAATGATGTATTGCTTATGTTTTGGAGGGTTGATAGGACCCACAAATTCCATGCCCCACTTCTCAAATGGCACCAAGGCCACTTGAGGTTGCATGGGCATCTCATCCTTTGGAGTAGGTTTCCCCATCCTTTGACACCGATCACATTGGCTGGTGGTTCTCCTCACATCTTGATGAAGAGTGGGCCAATAGTAGCCTACTTGCAAGATTTTGAAGGTAGTCCTCTTTGCTGTAAAATGACCTCCACAAGGCCCGTCATGACAGGTTAAGAGAATGTCAAAGACTTCCTCCTCCCAGACACATCTTCTCAAGATCTGATCTAGGCCAAGTTTGAAGAGATTGCTCCCAATCGAGGTGAAAGGGGCACTTTTCCTAACTATCTTGCTTTTCTCCTTTGAGGACAGGTGTGGTGGAAACTGTGCTGAAACCAAGTAGTTTGCTATATCAGCAAACCATGGAGAGAGTACTGAGATAGAAAAAAGGTGTTCATCTGGCATTTGATCATCCACCATTCCTTCTTCACTGCAGGCAAATTTACTCTAGACAAAAAGTCAGCAACAACATTTTCTTTACCAGGCTTATCAACAATGGTCAAATAAAACTGCTGTAATAAAAGCAACCATCTAATAATGTGAGCATTTACATCTGGTTTGTTCATTAAATATCTAATTGCAGCATGATCAGTTTGCATAAAGGTTTGATAGCTTGTGATATAATATCTTAACTTGTTCAAAGAATGCACGACAACTAGGAGTTCCTTCTCGGTCACTGTGTAGTTTAACTCTGCCTTTGACAAATTTTTGCTTATAAAGTATATGGCATAAGGTAACTTTTCATCAATTTGTCCTAAGGCAGCTCCTATTTCTTTATTCAAGGCATCTGTGTGAATGTGGAAAGGTAGGGCCCAGTTTGGGCCTCTCAAAATTGGGGCAGTCACAAGTTTTCTTTTCAGGGTATCTAGGGCTTCTTAACAGTTTTCTGACCAAATAAATTCGACATCTTTCCCTAAAAGGAAAAACAACGGAGAGGCTAGCTTACTGAAATCTTTAATGAATCTTCTGTAATACCCAACTAAGCCTAGGAAACTTCTGACATCTCTCACCTTTTGAGGAGGTGGGACCCTTTGGATAATGGCAATTTTGTTGGGGTCCACCTGTAATCCTTGTTGAGATATTGCATGACCTAGCACGGTCCCTTCAGTCATCGAAAATTCACATTTTTTCGGACGGAGGGACAGGTTCATTTCAATACACTTGTCTAAAAATTTTCCTAGGTTAGATAAAGCTTCCTGAAAATTAGAACCATAAGGGGTAAAATCATCCATATATATTTCCACTACATCATGAACTAATTCAGAGAATATACTCAGTACCACTCTCTGGAAAGTGGCTAGAGCATTACACAAACCAAAAGGAAGGACCCGATATGCAAAGGTACCCCAAGGACAAGCGAAAGTGGTCTTATCTTGGTCTTCCGGGATGATTTGGATCTGATTGTACCTGCTAAACCCATCTAGGAAGGAGAAAAAAAATTTCCCCGCCAGACCATCTAACACTTGATCTATGAAAGGCAAAGGAAAATTGTCATTTTTAGTGGCTTTGTTCAATTCCTGATAGTCGACATAGATTCTCCACTTGCCATTCTTCTTTGGCACTAGCACCAAAGGAAAGACCCATTCACTGTCAAAGGTCGGGTAGATGAATCTTGTATCAAGTAATTTTTGCAACTCTTCCTTGACAATGTCCTTAAGTGTTGGATTCATCCTCCTTTGAGGCTGTCTAACTGGTTTGCAATCTTCCTTAATGTATATATGACGAGTACATACTAAAGGGTGCACTCCCTTCATCTCCTTATAACTCTAGGTGAAGGCATCTAAATGCTTTCTCAATAAGCTGCACAACTCCTTCTCCTGGGAAGTGGATAGGGATGGATTGATTTTCAAGGTTCTTTCTGGGCCGAACTCTATATTCTTAACATGAAGAGAGGTCGGGTCAGCCACACAAAGATCAGTTAAGGGGTTGTTTTGGGTTTCTCTCACTGTGTCCTCTAATGGTAAGATACTAGGGGGTGCATTCTAAATTAAATTTTCAATGATATCATCCTCATCTTGTGGCTTCCCCCCCATGGCAGTTTCTAATGCACAAAGTGGTGCATAATAGACTTCATCCTCATCCTCCTCCTCCAACCAGAAAGGTAGATCATGCTCTAGCAAGGGTTGGGTAGGAGGGTATAGGATTAACTGTTTGGACATATGCCCATTCTTGATGGTCATGTTCCCAGCTCAACAGTTGATGTAGGCATAAGCAGTAGCCAACCAGGGTCTTCCTAGGATGAGAGGATACCCAGTGAGCTTTGCCTTCAGCTGGAGAACTAAGAAATCAATAGGGCACTCCCAAGAATCAATGGAGACCATCACATCTTCCACAATCCCTTTAGGGGTCACGGTGGAGTGGTCTGCTAGCTGCAGTATTGTCGTGGTCTTCCTCAAGGAGCCTTGGAGGTTAAGTTTGAGCATTGTGTCCTTTGTCATCACATTAATGGCAGCTCCCAAATCAATCAAGGTATGTGGGATCATGGTGCCATTGATGTGGACATCAACTACTGGGCTTCCAGGGTCCAGATATTTCAAACAGATTACCTGCCCCAACATCAGGTCAGATAGTTGTCCTATGACATTGATGGTTGGGGCATCTCTCTTGCGCCTTCCTGGATGCCTAAAGCACTTCTCTTTGATCAACCTATTGTAGATAGGCACATCTTTTATGGCTTGGAGAAGTGGTATATTCACACATAACTGTTTCAATTCTCCCAAAATTTCATTTTCTTCTGGGGTAGGATGTGTTGTCCCAGATAGTCTCTCAGGAAAGGGTGGAATTGCTTTAGGTTCACTTTCCTCTTTATCTTCCTCGACCTCCCTAGGTGGAGGCTAGATATCTGGGAGAACCTTCCCAGATCACAGGTCAATCTCCTGAATCTCCACAGCATAAGTTGGGCATGATAGTTCCTCAATATATACTTGTTAATCCTGTCTGTTGTTCGGGTTCAGGTTCAGTTGGGTAGGCATTTGGGGTTGGCTTGGTGGAGCAGGAGGTAATGGTTGTGGTTGAGCAAGTGGTGGAGGCAAAAGAGTGGGAGGAGAGTTGTATTAGGGCCTCCACCCCTAATGAGATGCATTCCACTGAGGTTGCGGCTGAGCATAGGATTGAAATGAATGAGTGGCTGGTTGGGCATGATGTTGAGATGGGAAGGACCGAGGAGGAGGCATGGACCAGGAAGGATGAGCAGGGGGTCCCCAAGAAGGTATGGAAGTGACATGGTTGGGGTTGTAGTATTCCTGAGATGTCCCTTGCATCCCCTGCTAGTATGGTCTAGGTCCATGTGGTCTCCTTTGGTTCATGAAATAGAGTGGTTCAATGGCTCCTTTGGCCCCTTGGTATATAGCTTTAAGTTCGGGCAAGGAAGGGCACATATCTATAGAATTATCTTCTTCACAGACAGAACAAACCTCTACAGAGTTCAATGGACATTCGTTCCTAGGATGCCTCTTGGTGCATCTAGGACAGAAGATGGCCAAAGCCCTCTCTACTTCCTCTTGTTTCCTTTTGATATGCAAGGTATCCATTTGCATGGAAAGAGTCTGCAACATCTCACTCTTGAAGTCTTCCAACATATTTCCAAGTTCACCTTTGATGGATGAATTAGATGAGGAGGTACTGGCTATGGGTTGACTCCCCCTACCTCTCTTCTTAGCTGCTCTAGAATGGTTTCTAAAAATAGTCTTTATGTCCTCATAAGGTAGTTGGTAGATGTCTCCCCCGGCCAGTAGATGGAGGGTGTCTAGAAGGTCTTCTGAAAATCCCTTGAGCAAGACCAACTTCAGAGATTCAAGGTCAAGTGTGTACTTGGCCCTTTTGTAACTGAGCGGGAACCTCTCTTCATAATCTTCCAAGGATTCATCACTTCCCATGGTCATTCGGAAAATTTCTTCTTTGGTATATTTTGACCTACAGTAGTCACGATATTTTTTGTTAAAGGTTTGCTGCATCTTAGCCCAAGTGGTGATACTATTGCTAGGTAACCTCATGAACCAGCGTAATGTTGCATACTTGAGAGTAGAAGGGAATAGTTTCAACTTTTGCTCATCTTCTGCATAGTCATAGGTTCAATAGATAATAGAAAACTCAAACAAGAAGGTTTCAAGATCTTCTGTAGTCAAACCATGGAAGTGAGGTAGGGCTGAAGGAATTATATTCTTCATTTTGGTGTCACCATTGGTCTCCCGGATGGGAAAGATACCCTCTATTCTTTCTCTATTCCCCCTAGCATTTCTATTTTCAGCCATTGGCTTAGGAGGGATGTTTTCTTCTTCTTCTTCTCCTGTAGGTTCTTCAAATATCTTTGGTTGTTCACCTAAAGGTTCTTCTTGATCACTGCCATCGAAGAAGAGAGAAGGTTGGCTATGTGATGAAGTGGGGGTGTTGGGCAAGAATTTTCCTTAATTATCTCTATTCCTACAAGGCATGAAAGGAAATATTTTTAGTTGGGTTTTTTTTCCTTTTTCCCCACACTGATAGTACCTACAAAACTAAAATTGAATGAACAAATAAATTGCAACTAACTAAAATGAACTTGCTAAAGTGAAATTGTAGAACTGAAGAGGAAAGCAAATGAAATGCAAAACGGAAAGCAAGGAAATGACTAATCTACTTTTGCTGAAATGGAAATTACAGAATTGAAAAGGAAAGCAAATGAAATACATAGATGAAAGTAATGAAATGACTCATCTACTTTTGCTGAAATGGAAATTGTAGAATTGAAAGCGAAAGCAAGGAAATGCAGAAACTAAAAGAAACAACTATTCTACTTTTGCTTAAATAAAATACTTAGCAGAATGTTGCGTTAGAAAATAGAAGAAAGAAGAAATCACAAAATACTCTGATTCTTCCCTGGAAACGGCGCCAAAAAGATGGTGAGCACCAATATTGCAACAATAATGCTGCAACTCCTGGGCTGCCTAGTTTACTCTTATCAACCCAGTAGTTCATAACAAACTTGGAAGCAACGATGCTATATGCACAAGTACTAGTTCTTACTGCAGGCTGTCACTTGGTCAGCTGGCACAAGATCACTAGGAGCTCAAGCCAACTTCTATGGATTCCAGAAGAAGCTTTATGTGTGATGAAAGAAAGGAAATCTTACTCTACAGAGGCTACTCTAATTGCAGAAAGGAAAAAGACTGAAATGTAAAGTAAACCTAGCAAACCCTACTTAACCAGCTAATCCTACTTTTGCAAAAAGCACTATGAAAACCATGAAATGAATGCCATTACCTACTCAAGGAAGTAAACAACATCTACTCAAGCTATTTCTAGAATTAAATGAGCAAAAAACATCTTTTTGGATTTTTTTGCATTTTTATGTGTAATTGACATGCATGTATTTTATTGTGTGTGTGAAGGTGGTGTTGAAGGGAAACTTTGGGGTTTGAAGAGATGTAGGATGGTGTATATGGGTCCTAGGAGGTCTCAGGTGGCCTTCTGGAGGCTTTTCCCACACTCGGCCTTCAAAAGAAAGCTTACAAGAAAATCTACAGGTGGACACAGGGGATCTACAAGAGGTTTACAGGAGGTCTACAGGAGGATGCCGAGACAGTTTTGAAGGTTTTGAAGGTGTGAGAGTGGGTGGAAAGAGTAGATGAAGGATGGGGTGATGTGTTAGGGTGCCTAGAGTTCACCAAGGATCATGAGGACAGGGAAAGATGGTTGGGATAGAGGAAGAAATCCTATGGAAAAACGCAGAAAACTAAGGCAGATTTGAGGTGAAATTTGGGCGACCTGTAGGGCATAGATCAGGGAGAGAATGTGATGGCTGATAGGCTGACCTGCTGTGAGAAGAAATCTGCTACAAAATAAATGATAGTCAAATAATGAAATCAAGCAAGCAAAGAAATTAAGTACATCAAAAAACATAATTTTGCATCAAGCTAATATACATTGTGAGCTATGGAAAGAAATTCTGAAAAATGCTATAATGAGGGAAAGCATGGAAGAAGACTTTATTGTAAAGATAGAAATGAGCTTTGTGAAAGAGATCTAAAGCAAATCATTAACCTTCTAACAAACTGCAACACTAGAAATCCTATGGAGAAGGAAAATCTGTGTTTTTGTGGCAGCAAGAGGGTCTTAGCCTCAGTTCATGGTCCCAAAGGGAGGAAAGGAGGCCAAGGCACTATTGCTAGCCTTTTGTATCTTATTTCTATCACTGCTTAACCTTATATGGGAAACACAAATGGAAACAACCTTCTAAATCACCAAAAGCAACCTATTCTTAACCAAGAAATAAATTCATCTAACAGCAACTAATCCATAAACTGAAACAAAGCATATAAATACAAACAAGAGGAGCTTGGCTGCTTGGATTGGGCCCTAACCCAAGAGCTTTAGCCCTCTGAGGTAACTCAGTGCTAGCTCACGAAGAATATCATCTTTATTATCAAAATAGTAATAGGATTACATGAAACTATCACCAAAAGTAAGCTAGAAGTTGAGGAGAGAAAAACTGCAACAAAAATCTGACCCTAGTGAGGCCCTAGGCCTCTCGAATTATACAACTGAAGCTTCCAATAGCTTCCTTAAAATTAGGGAGGCTTGGCTCCCAAAACTCAAGATAAACATAAGTTATCTTTCACTTGCTTAGTTGCCTCCTAGTACATTGATTTGGTTGTTTGTACTCCGAGCTGCATGAAGGGGAATTTGATGTGGGGAGTAATAAATGAGGGGGATTCCCTCCAATAAATCCTCTCCTTTCTCCACTTCGAATTACTGTTGCCAATTTTCCATTGAATATTTGACTTTATCTTCAAACTTCAACAAATATCTGCATTAAACACACATTAGACCTCATGGCATTATAACTAACCCAACTCACTCCATAAGCATAAATATAATCAAAAAACATGCAATAAGCTAGGAGAATGGTTGATTTAACTATGTTAGGAGGCAAAATGAGCCCACATAATTACCCATTTATGGGGCTCATCAACGCCACTACACCATCACTCCATTCCTTTAGAAAATACCCTGCTCAAACCTCAATAGAGTAACAATGAATTTGTCATTATATGTTAGAGAAATTCTCATTTACCACTCTCTGTTAACCACACCCACACCCTCGAGGTGTTATAGATGAGCTTGGTGCTAGACAAGAGGATTGAACAAAAAAAATTTGTTGACGGTGCATGACCCACCGACATTCAGGGGATCTCCTCGATATGAAGTCCCAACTAGAGTAGGAGTCCCAGCAGTAGGGGTGATGTAATTCCTTGACTGTGGAAACACACAAAGGAAAGTATGATAACTTTGGGTGAGAGCAAGTGTGTGACCCTATGGAGAGTCAAGTGTGATGCATGAAGGTTCCAACACATGAAGGAAAAAGGAAGTGCGCCCCTTAGAAGCATGTAATAGTACACAACTTGAAAGGAACACATGAGCGAAATGACATCACAAGCTAAGATGAAAAATAGTCCACAAGTTAAATTGATGAGATAATCCAACAACACGTATTCAACAAGATTTATACAAATGCAAAAAAAAATATTTCATAAGCATATGCATATTAAATAACATAAATTGCCAAGACAACAAGAATAGTCCTACTATATTAACAACATATGCATGAAAGCGTGATGGCTTTGATTTTATTATTATAAGTGAACGTTCCATCCATACATACACCATTGATGACAACTAGCCCCAATGGTGGAACATTAGAGTCAATAACACCTGCTCCTCCAAAGAAGTATACTCTCTCTACGCTATGGAGAAGCCAAGGCTATTCACAACACTTCCAATCTCTTTCTAAGCCTAAACCTAGCCAAAAGCTTGGCTCCCAAAATTTTGTTACATGAGTTATGAGGTTCTATGTATAACAAGAGGGGGTGAATATTCAACTCCCATTTGTGACATTTGGACTACCCTCATGACTCTTCAAACTCTTCACAAAATAACACATTACATTACATGGCGACCTTTCATATTCCAATATTAGCACTTAGAATTTCACTTATAACATAATTACAAATAATATTAGATTTACACTCATACTGATATATGACAAAATAGGGTAGAGAAAAATTCACAACCTAACAAGACAAAACACTATGATGCTTGAGTTTAGGGACACTCTAGCTCAAAAACTTCCACTTGATGCTTCTCGGTCACGTATCAATGCCAATCTTGGTATAGTGTGATGACATCCCCAAACTGCATGATGGTGTCAGGTTGGAAGCAAAATCTACCCTCCATAACATACGAGTACAATGATTTGGAACCAAACTTAACTTCTTTCTCGAGCAGGAGCAAGATGATTCTAATCTGGACAGGACCACCGATGCATTTATGCATGTTTTGTCGATTCAGCTCTAAATCATCCTTGGTGGTAAGTTGTCTTAGCTACTACAAATAATCTTCAATATCCTGCATGACTTGGTCTTTATATTTAGCTTTGGTGAGTGAGCTGACTGATGTGATCTTGTGGGTTCTCACCATGAAATCAAAATTGTTGTATAATTGTGCATATGAGGCATGAATGTTTCCAATGAATAAGGTGAGTTGCTTGTAGTTTTAAATGAACATTCAAACTCTTGCTTTCTCCAAATCTGCTTGCAGCTTCATTTTCTTTACCATCATAAGTGGTGCCCTTTTGTATCACATTGTCCATTCTTACACGGTGGTGATGGTAGTTTTCACATTCGTAAGAGTCTTGAAAAATTACATTCTTTGTTGTTGCAAGCTATGCAAGCAGACAACTGCCTTATGTATGGTCATGAGCTCCTCATAGAGGTCCCGCATGGTCTCTCCAAGTGTTGATATTAACCAAGTATCACTGCTCTCATTTCACCCAAGTAGACCTATGTCGAGACTGCATTTTATGCTATTGCGCAAAGTTGTTCTATCTCTTGACGAGAAGCTTATACTGAGTGTTTTATCTTGTCGCACCTGTGAAGGCCAAGTTGTCTTCAGTAATGGGATTTAGATTCATGTTGGTGTTTGCCACTATCAACCTTTCTCTAATGAATTCAGGTAATGCATAACCATCCGAAAAATTCTCTCTCCGTGCTTGTACAATTCTCTTCTGAAGTTCATTATATGACAAACTGTACAAATCCATTACCAGATCATCATCAAGAGGAACTATGTCCCCTTCCTCACTCAGGGATAACTCTGCGCCTAGAGGTGTGTAGCAGCCTTAGAATTCTGTTGTCAAAATATGGGGGATAACCACCCAATCTGGACCTTAGGATAGCTCCTTTTCTGTTTAAAGTGGTGGCTCTGACTGGGGATAGTGGCACCAGTTTCCCATTGTGGGTTTTAAAATGAGATTGGGTGGTTCATGAGTGTTTTCAATAGAATAATGATAATCTAAGTGACCTATTCTATAATGAAATTTCTTTAACTAACTTATTCTAATATAAACTCGGGTATTCCTATGTGGTATAAGATCTACAAAGATATCTTTTTAACACGTGATAATAAATATTGAACACGACTAAATAGAGATGATAACATAAAATATAAATCCTTTGACTAAATAGTTAGTTAAAGGAATTTATAAAATATATCACATATAATGATGAATTATATATGAAAATCACAACTTCAGCTAGGCGTCATACAAAAGTGCAATTAACGCTTAATAGAAACAATAAATCTCACATATAATTCATGAAAGTAAAGTTTTGCCACTAATTGAAATAGTACCATATGTGTGAAGTCCTGCTCATTTGACAAATGACATAGACCAACTTATTTCTTCAAATAAAATTGTTTCCCAAGAATACAAAAGTGCATCAACAAAGGAAAGTAGTCTAATATCTAAAAGAAACGATCATGTTCCATAATTTCACCAAAGCATTCACAAACTTACAATAGTGCATTCTTTGCAAATGTTTTGATAAAATTTTGGACCCTTTTCTAAATGCATGAGAAGGGTATAAATACTATTCTAACTAAATGTGCAAAAATATATTATACAAAATTTGAGGAGGTTTCAAACAACCTTCCTCCTAACTAGGTAACTAAATCCAAAAATAAACAGAGGCTAAATAAACAGAACTAAGAGGATGACTTGATGTCTGCAAGATTGTCCTTTAAATTGCAAATATCAGTCATCGGTTGAATTTGAGGAGTTGCCTCGAAATTTGTCCTGAGTTGTCCTGTGAAGATCGCATCAGTGAGTAGTGGAAGCATCCTTTGAGTCGTATGAAGGGAACGGTTGAGAGTCATAATCTGGCTATGTGGCTTAACAAGATACTGCCAATACGATTCCCAGTTGGTCATGGTCAATTTTGTAATTGCCTCTCTCTAACTCCTCGTATTTTCTTGCCAACCTTTATACAGAGCATTTAAATCAGGCTTTTCTTTCATATTTCCTTCTTTAATGAGATTGGTGGCAAACAGAATGTGATTCACTACCTTAATGATATTCTTTGTTATTATGGTTTCCAGTGTGAATGCTAGCTCAGCCTGTTTTATTCTCGCATCCCAATCCGTGAAGAGAATTTCTTTATGAGTTTCCTCAATCTCATGTAGATTGGCTTTCCTTCCATATTTTGTTTCCTACCATTCGATGAACTCAGATATTCTGGTGTTTAAATCATTAAACTCCATTCTCTCGTTGATGGCCTTATCTGTCAGCTGGTCACTAGTAATCAGATATGGAGTAATGTGTGACATCTTCTGGCAAAAATACTGCTGTTGTTTCACCAGAAGGGAATTTAATTAGAGGGCCTCTTTAATGAACTCCTCAGTTGTGGGAACATCCTTGTATCTTTCCATGGATTGCTGCATTTCTTGGATTTTCATATTTTGGCCGATATATCGGCTTCATGGCTTATTTCCAAGACCTCCATGTCTTGCTGCAATTGTGCCAGTTGCTCAACCACCTGTTTGTTTGCACTTGCTTTCTCTGTCTCGAGCTCTTATTTGAGCTATGCAATTCTCTCCTCTTTCTCCCTTAGTAAAGTAGAGACCTCAGTAGCCTTGTCCATAGTGGTTGATGTGTATGCTCCTGTGAACTGTGATAGTCTAGTCAAGTTCTCGCTGGATTGAAAGGAATGTCTTTCCAAACAATGTCCATCGGTTCGTTTCCAAGTGGGAATTCAGGTGTACCTACCCTTCTCATTTTTCTCTACCTTCTAACTATAGCCTTGTGGAGAGGGTTATAGAACACATTAAGTGGAGGTATTTCAGTTACTTTCATAACAATTTCTGATGTGGGCAGAGTAGGTATAATTTCTGTATTTTGGGACATTGTTGCTTGTTCCTCCATAGGTGTGGATTGTTCACCGACAAACTTGGGCTCTGTATCCTTATGAACATGCAGAGGAGTTTTACATTCCTCTGTTTCTTGGGTATTTGAGGCTTTGGGAGTGCCTTGCAATTTCTGATTAAACTGATCCCACTCCTGCTCCAAACTACTACCTTTGTCCTCTGAACTGATCTTTGTAGTTGGGGTGCTCATCACTTGTTTCTCAACTGACTTCCTGCTGGACTCAGCTGTGTTGTCTGCATCTTAGGGTTTCCCTATGCATGGTGTCTTCTCACCGTTTACCTGAAAGCCTACTTGAGAGTTAGGACCTCCACAATCAATAGTGACACTTGGTGTAGGCTTATCCTTTGGCTTTAATAGATGCATTGGGATCACCTAGAGCCTCTCATCACTGAATTCCTAAAATCTTTAGAAATCTCCAGGTTTTAGATTCGCCTTTGGCCATTCGAACGCTCGTTCGAAGGATACGTTTGACTGTGACAAATCCTCAAAATAATTATCTTCATGATTGTGTGGCTTGAGATTTACTCCAGTAGTGACATTATATGCCACTTTGTTTGGATTAAATTTCCTCTTAGGAAATGTATGAACACTGAGGGCTTCCATATGTGTTGACTTGTTGGGCACAAGACCCCCCAAGGGAATTTTTGGGGCTAAGAGCCTAGATTTTGTTCAATTTTTTAATTCCGATGTAAAGACTTTGCATTTTGTGGGCGCAAAGCGCGTAGTTTGTTAAAGAGTCATAGGTTTGTCTACCCTTATTTTTTTAATGTAATGTTGGTTGTATAAGATCTACCCTTGGTTTGTGGACCATGGGATTGTATAAATAAAGTGAAGCTCTAAGTAGTTTGATAGCATAGTCAAAGAATCAATGATGTATGCGAGATAGATCTAAAGTCTAGAGTCTAGTTTTGGGTCATAGAGTAGGAAGAGGCTTTGCAGTTGAGTGCGCAAAGGCCTAGTAGTCCACAGCTGAGTGCACAGACCCCTGCAGCTGAGTGCACGGGGCGAGTCGAGTCTGTAAACAGTTGGAAGTATTAATAAAGATAAGTTTCTACCATTTCTGTGTATTTATTTCATGTTTATGCATCTGTTATCTTGGGTATAAATTTCACTTCTAATGCTTATATGATGCACGAATGTGTATAATTGTATTGATTAAGTGAACGCAAGTAGGAAGATCTATTTATGTGAAGATAATTAAGATATGTCACTAAGATAAGTAAGATACTTAGTCTAGTTTGGGAAATATCGCAGTTCGCTGCCATAGCAGTGCGAAAGCATCTCAACCCCTAGTTAGGGCTGCACAAAAGTTGATTATAATAAATCGCGAAGGTACTGAATGGTAGAATAGTGCGCGAAGCGACCTACGCGAAAGAAGGCGTAGTTGGACTAAATCAACATCACAAACATCTCAAGGTTGAGGAAACTTGGTTCCAGCATCACCCCATACTGCTTCGGGTGAGACTTCAGTCCGCGCTTAGCGGGCTAATGCCGAAAGGGCCAGTAGTGTAGGGATTTGTTTGGCTAAATAACTTTGAACCTGGGTTAGGCCCCAATAAGCCAACAAATGGTTCTATTGTCGAGACCGTAATCTGCATGAGATGTGTGATGTCGTATCATTGGAATCCAACTAAGAAAGAAATCGAAGGGTAGCTAGACAGAAGAATTCACGAGTTCGCAGCGCAGGAGAAAAGAAACCCGCAACTATCAAAAGAAGAGTGGTTAGATAGCTACCTGTATATGGAGATCCATGAAATCTTTTTCACGTCCTTCCCTACTGAGCTATACGAGTGGATCGTGAAGCTAGCAGATAGCCAAGGAAGGTGGAAGCTTGATGGTCCTATTGTGTGGACCCCAAAGCTAGTGCGAATATTGGAAGCATTGGAGGATAAGATCGTGCATGCCATTGATCATTGGCTTGATCGTATTATAAGGGGATTCGTTATTGAGTTCGTAGTTGACACCTCAGTCAGGTACAATGAAGCAGAGCGACACTTTCTCAAAGGACTGCAAGGTAAGTACGTAAAGTCTTTGAATACTTGGATTAAAATGTTGTTGTGCGAAAAGTGGGTTATGTAGTTACCTTCATGTTTGGGGCTACGCAAAGTGGAAAGGTTTACAGGAATGAAGGAAATAAGGGTCTAGAAAATATCCCCTTGATTTGACCTCCGAGAGGGGACGAGGGGGAGCTCACGAAGGTCTCTCTACGAAGTGCTATCCATCTGATAAAACAAAGAATTCTGCGAATTCCACCCCCATCCACACCACCACCAGCTTCATCACCATCACCCCCATCTTCACCCGTACCAATCCCACCACCACCGCGATTCAATATGGAAAGCACAGTGAAGTTTCCTGTGTTCAAAGGTTTGGGAAATGAGGATCCAAACCAATTCTGGCTCGTTGTGAGGGTTGTATGGGAAGCACAAGGTGTTACACATGACCATATCAAGAAAGCGACTCTGGTTAGTGTCATGCAGGATCACGCACTGACCTGGTATATTAAGTACTCCAATGATAATCCAAATGCAGGAGTGTGCGAAGAAGTATGGTGCGTGAAATGCAAGAGTCGGGGTCATTACAAGGACCACTACCCAGTCTTTACGAATTACCTCGCAGGAGGAGGAATGATGCCTTTAAAGCTGGAAGCTCAAGAAGGACCTAGCGCGGCGCCTGCTTTGTGGTGTGCTATCTATCAAATAGCTTGGAAACATGCCATAGAAAAATGTCACTTGTTGCAAAAGTATACGCAAAATTTGCAACAATTGTTCTGCAACTTTTGTAGATCAGTGGGACATTACAAGCGTACCTGCAGAAGTTATGAGTTGATGATGGATAGAATGCCCACCTACAGAGTTCAGGCCGAAATGTAGCCCCTTGACCAGAATGCAAGAATAGCGTGAACAGGATTTTAGGGGTGCGAACGAGGTCGAGGCGGAGGAGGACCTAGAAGAGGTCGCAAACAGTTGATTTTCTACAATTACGAAGGGTCAGGACATTATGCCCGTGATTGCACGAATCCAATGCGCCCATCGTGCAAGTATTGCATGTTGTTTGATCATGAGATAGAAGATTGTCCTACGTTGATAGCTAAGATATGTGACAAAGGAGCTCTACCACCTCCCCCGACTTAGAACCTATGGATGATGTGGTCTTAGCCATGCGAGGAAGACCCGAATGTAAAAATTGTGCTCCGAAGTGGAATCGCGATGGGAGATGACAAAGACAAACAGCTAGAAGATAGTACTTGGGTTTTCAAAGCTCCGACGAACGAAGCTGAGTTTGATTTGGAGCGCGCTCAGGAAACCTTCATGGAAGCTAAGAAGAGCTTTTTTGATGCCTCCACTTCAAGAAGCAAAGATAAAACGAAGTCGTAAATGGACCCACCTCTGCTCACAACATTCATTGAAACATGTATGAAGTTAATGCATGACAGTAAGGCTATGAAAGGGTTACAGGAACTCATCAACGGATGTGTTGGGACCGTGCTAGGAGAGCCGTGTGTAATCTGGAGGATCAGAAAACATAAAACAAGGATGGGACGAGAAATGAGACTAACCGCGTAAATCAGAGAGTATTAGATGGATCAAATCATCCTGGATTTGGGATTGGATGCAAATGTTCTGCTGAAATAGATATGGGAGAGAATGGGAAGACCTGCATTGTAGTGGTCTCTAATTCAGCTAAGGATGGCGAACCAGCAGAAAATAATACCCACGGGGCGATTGTAAGGGATAACTGTGGATATTGAGGGAGCGAGCGCGCTGGAAAATTTCAAAGTGATAGAGATTGTTGATGACACCAATCCCTACCCCACACTCCTAGGAATTTACTGGGCCACTGACATGAATGGGGTAATTAATCTGAAGAAGCAGAAAATGATCTTTGAGAAGAAGTCACTGCGCGTAATTGTACCCCTAGACCCTGCTGAAGAATCCCACTATACAGAATCGGTTCGTGACTATGAGAGCGATGATGATTTAGACTGCATCTATAATATAACAGTGCAAGACCAAGACTAGGTGAATCCCACCGCGGATGGGTGAATTACATGGGAGCACGAGAGCTCCTGCGCTTCAGATTCTGATGAAGAGATAGAACAATGGCAGAATCGGTTACATGAGGTAACTACACTGAATTGCAATATGATGACCAAGTCGCTATCCTGTGTATTGACAAAAGTAAGAGATCTACATACTTATGATGGTATAAATGAGGTAGATACCTTCTTGGATGCATTTGAAAGGGAGGTGTCGGAAAAGAAACGCTTCCAGGTCTTAGACTAGGTGCCATGCGCTACACTCGCGAGATGGTGGGGTATGCACAAAGGAAGCTTTGACAAATAGCATGAATGTAGGAGAATGATGCGCACATGATTTGGGAAGCCTAAGATGCGACTGATAGACAAGTACAATGGATGGGATGATTCGCGTGTGCATTTAGCCAAGTGGGCGTAGGCATATGGAGAAATGCCACAACCTAAGTGGGTGCACCTGTTCTGTCACACCTTAGATGTTATACCGATGAGTTGGTATATAGAAATAGAGCTTCGCCATGGGATGGGTGAATGGAATATCCTATGCGAAGGGTTCATGATGACTTTTAGTTTTGAGGACGGATTTGACAGTATTGAAGAAGTGCTACAAGAAGTAAAAGCAGCCATCTTTAGGATTCTACAAGATCCTTTAGACCTGGCATAGCCTGAATGGGCTACTCAGTTGAGTTGCATGTTGGAATGTTACAATGTAACTGTTGAGGAAGAGGATGAAGATCTATGGAAAATTAGCATTCTAGAGATGCAAGGCCACCACGAGGTTCAAGGACCACAATTGAGAACCCTGACATAACTGCATCGGTGAAGACTAAGCAGGTGAATATTGGTACGGAGGTGGAGCCCAAATTCACGAAGATCAGAGATTACTAGGATGATGTGACGGTGGATAAGGCCGTTGATTTACTCTGCAAGTATCAGGATTTATTCCTGACCAAGTTTACATATTTGAAAGGAATAATCAGAGATCTAGGTATAATGAAGATCACGTTAAAACCTAACATGAAGCAAGTTAAGCAGAGGCCTTACCACTTAAATATGAAATACAAGGAGAAGGTCCATGTAGAACTAGAAAAAATGCTTGCAGCAAGCTTCATTGAGCCAGTGGAAGAATCCGATTGGGTAAGCCCAATGGTGGTGCAAGAGAAGAAGCAAAAGGACAAGATAAGAATATGCATGGATCTTAGAAAATTGAACGATGCTTGTGTGCATGATCCATTCCCAACTCCATTCACAGATGAAGTGTTGGACAATGTAGGTGGTCAGGAAGCATATTCTTTCACTGATGGGTTCTCAGGGTACCAACAGATCAGAATTGTGCAGGAGAATAGGAGCAAGACAACCTTCGCAACTGAGTGCGGTGGCTTTCAATATACTGTCATGCCATTTGGATTGAAGAACGCATCAGCCATCTTTTCGTGCATAGTTGTTTCGGCATTCAATGAATATATTCATAAGTTCCTATAGGTCTATTTTGATGACTAGACTATCTTTGGGCTGGTTAAGCGCCATGTAGAAAGCTTACGCTTGATGTTGGATACCTACCAAAGATACCAAATCGCACTCAACCTCAAGAAATGGGTGTTTCTTGTTCCTTTTGGGAACCTATTGGGGCACATGGTTTGCAGACAAGCGCTGATGATAGATCCTATGAAGATCATGGTGATTCTGAATTTGGAAGCACCACGAAGTGTGAAACAGCTACGCGCTACTCTAGGACATATGAGGTACTACAAAATTTTTATCAAAGGTTATGCCCAAATCACCGCGCCGATGGAAAAACTGTTGAAGAAGGATGTCACTTTCTGCTGGAACGATGGCTGTAAGGAAAGCCTAGATATATTGAAGGAAAAGATGGTTACTACGCTGATTCTTTTCTTCTTGAACTAGAAGAAAGAGTTTCATTTCCATGTTGATGCGTCATGTATAGTGTTGGGGGCAATACTAACACAAGATGGCGGAGAAGGCTTGGATCACCCTATCACGTTCACAAGTCGCAGATTATCTAAAGTAGAGAAGAACTATTCCACCACTAAGCACGAGGGACTAGCTATGGTGTATGCACTCCAGAAGTATCGCCACTACTTGCTAGGAGGTCACTTTAAGATGTATACATATCACTCCATGCTAAAGTACTTGGTCAATAAGCATGTGTTGGGGGGGCGAAATCGTAGATGGCTCTTAATGTTGGGAAGACATTATGCAGGAAGAGAAACTGCACAAAAGCATTCAACAAGGTATGCAACACGCTAACCAAGGTATGCAACGCACAACGAAGTGATTGGGACCTACGCGTACCTGTAGTACTATGGGCTTATCAAACGACATGCAAGAAACTGATGAGACATACACCTTTTAGGCTTTTCTCTAGTGTGGAAGCCATAATGCCTATGGAATACATCATGCCTAGTCTGTGCATACCAGCGCTCACAGGTATGATGGATCATGGAGCCTTTGAAGAGAGGCTCATGCAATTGGATGAATTGGAAGAACAATTTTTGGCTTAATTTCACCAACAGGTCCAAAATCAGTGTGAAAAGGTGTGGCACGATCGACATATTAAGCTACACACCTTTAAGGTGAATGATTTGGTGTTTTTGTATGATAGTAAGTTTGATAAATTTCAAGGGAAGCTCAGAATGCATTAGCTAGGGTCATATTTTATTAAGGAGATTACAGATGGTGTCGCAGTACAATTGGTAAAGCTAAATGGAGAACCCTTCCTAGGAAAATTGAATGGCAGTCATCTGAAGCCATACGCAAGTGGCCCGACCATCTGACTAGCTGATAGAAGCACAATCTTAGCGCTCCAGGCAGCTTAAAGGAGGTTCAGGACTATAAACTACTCTACCCGAGAACTGCGTGACGTCAGGACTGCGCGTAGTAGCGAAGTGTCACAAGGTCCATGACAACGCGAGGACAGTTGCGCTACTACATGGATCAGCCAAAAAGTGACCGCTAAAGTCACTATTCATGATGTGATTCTTGGTTTGAGACCAAATGGAGTGGGTGGCACGCATCTAGGGTGAATTTTATGGGCTAGATTCTTGAAAGTTTGTCGCCAATCGAGCATTAATGGACCAAATGTGGGGTGAATGGTCAAATTCAAATTCAAAAGGCACTATAAATTACAAATGGTTGTCCAGTAAACAACACTTGGCAATTTGAGAACTGAGTTGTTGCATGCTTAGATATTCATGAACTGAGACTTGTTCGATATCCTAAAAGTGAATTCCTTGCTTGAGCAATTTTCAGAGACATTGCGAGAATTGTGGAATTGCACTATGGTAGCATCCGAAGAAGTCATGGATACCAGAGCAATGACCGTTGAGGAAGTCGAATAGACAATTATTGAAGTGGAAGCCCCAAAGAGCGCTGGGATAGTCGCTGAGATCCTTAAATCACCATGCACACTGAGACCTAAGAAGGACAAGCAGGCCATGATACCAGTGAGTGTCTCACCTAGAAATCTGCTGAGGGCCAAGCTCACAATGGAGGAAAATGGGAAGGCCATTAATTTGGAGGCTGATGAGGAGGAAGAGTTTGAAGAGATCCTGGTGGAGCAAGAGGATGTAGAGATGGAAGTCTAAATGCAGGGTGTGGACCCTATCACCAGGCTACCTGCATATGTTCCTCCATGGAAGAGTAAAGCAAAGGTGCCCAAATATATAGATGAGAGCAAGAGCTCTCTGCAAACTCCACTGCTCCTAGATGATATTATTTTTTAAGAAGCGCACTTGGGACAGGTTTGTGTGCTAAAATTTGAAGATTGGGACCTCGTGGACCATGATACGTTCCCGCATCTAGCGACCACACAACTAATGCACCAAAAGAAAGATGCATTGGCTGGAATAATAGATTTGGAACCACACAAATGGCTCAGAGGAGTTGAGAAAGTAGGGTTGCTAAACCTGCTCTAGGTGTCGCATTACCACCATGCCCCAGTGACCATTTTTATCATCAGGCAGTTGCTCTGCTTGGTGCATGATGGGTGCTTGTGGCTGGAGGAGCCCATCCCCATCACAGACCATCTGATTCATAGGATTACACAGTTCCCTTACACAGGGGAGGACCTAGCAAACATTTTAGAAGGAAAGAGTGATGATTTGGCCATCGTGGAGGCCATGAAAAAGAAGTTTAAACTGGAGAAGAACAAGCAAGGGTACGCCATCTACAACATCAACAACCCTGCAGTTAAGGTCGCGACGTAGATATTGGCAAGGAAAGTGATGTGGATGTGTTGCGCAGATGAGGTGCCCGAGCCAGTGCTTGCACTAACAATGTAATGCGCAGAAGGGGTCTAGTTCAACTCGAAAAACTATCTATGCAGTGAGTTCCTTGAGAACTGCAACAAAGCACAGGAGCAGTGAAAAACATTTCATTATGCATGGATTCTATTTTCAATAGTACTGGTGGCATGGGAGTTGCCTGAAGATAGCTAGTTCCTGTCGATCTCGCAGGACCTTCTAGAGGCAACGAAGTACGCTTTGCTATGGGTAACCTGGGATGCGCAGAGGATAAGGGAGAGCAAGATCTTTTGGGTGCTCATGGAGATGAAGATCATAATGGGGATTAATCACAAGTCGCAGTTATCAACCACAATCTAAAACAGTCTGTAGAGCTTCGCAGAGTTCAAATCAGACTTCCACCATGTCTTCATCAGGGCGCGGAAGGACCCCATGAAGACGTGGCATGAGTTGCCCTACTTGGCGACTTGAGTCTTGGCCATCAAAGTGGCACGCTCCAACTGGCTCCGCGGTGGAAGTAGAGAAGTCCACCATGCAGTGGAAGAAGGAAGAGACCAAACTGAGGATGGCAGAGCTAGCAGAAAAGTGCAGGAAAGAAGAAGCAGAAGCTAAGGACCAGGCGACGCACGACATTGTGCAGTTGGCAGAATAGCAGAAGAAGAGCGTGAAGGACAGAAGTCACCTTCACCCGAGCCAAAGACCGATACAGAAAAAGGTGGTGTGGAACTATAGACAACGTCCACTCAGCTAAAGTATCCGCGACCACGAGAGCAGGTAGGACTGCAAAAGAAGACAAAGACCTCAAAAACATCTTTCAACCCTATCACCCTTACTGAAGGAGACTTGCACGATATTGGCGAAACGATGAGGGACGTCACCACGGGGGCCCTCTAGTAGTTTGAGGAGCAACACCAAATGGTATTGGGGACTCTCCGGACGCAGATACAGGTGTTGTAGGTGCGCAGTCCACAGGCTAGCACAGTTTCAACCAACCTCGTAGTCGGCACTTCAGCGGCCGAGGAAATGTTGCGCGCTAGGATGACCAACAGAATAGTACTGCTAGATGGAGCACTCGTTATAGAAAATGAGGCCGACAAGCCTATAGTCAGCATCTTGAAAGGGATCGGGTTAAACATGGCTATGCTCCCTCAGGAGACACTCTGTATTTTGCAGGATGGAGTCACTACAGAACTACACATCAAGGAGAGTCGCGCGATACAGGTAATGAGCGAGCAATGCATCAACAATGAGAAATTGAGCCTGTAGCACAATGAGGCAATGGAACAGAACATAAAGATAGTGTAGGTTGTGGAGGAAGCCTGCCAAATGGTCTTGGAATTGGCCATCCAAGCAGAGGAACTAGTGGAGGCATGCATACGTAAGTTAGTAGTAGGGGTGCACGCGCAAGGGCAGAAATGGCCAAGGTTCAACTAGAGCTGAACCTTCAGATAGAAAAACTACAGTTGAAGGCACAGTGTTCAACTCTGTCGAAGGTTAAGGAACAGCGTACCACCGCAATCACAACAATAATGGTGGCAGTTAACAGTGCAGTCACAGACTGCACGAAGCTGTTTGAGCAATCGTTCGAGGTACTCACCACCGTGCAAGAGGACCCAAACATGGAGCACCTAGAGACAGAGGCACGCAAGCTATAGCAGAAGTACGACAAGGTCAAAGGGACCACGCAATGGTTTCCCTCACACAGAGACTCACAAGGATGCAACAAGAAAAGGCGCTCAAGGAGCAGGTCAATGCTACTCAACATAAGGAAGCAGTTTTGAAGGTGCACCTACAGCCATTGATAGATGAGCCATACGCAATTACAACATCCATTGAAGTGAAGCTCGCGTAGCTGCAAGAAACTCAGGAGCAGATTCCGGGCAGCAGTTCAACGACAGCGGTCACCAAACAATGCATAGAGGAAGTTCAGTAGGCAGTCGCTCAGTGCGCTATCGAACTTGCAACGATCCAATCAGAGTTGGGAGTTCTTCACACAAAGATCTCCACACCTACAGAGTGACTCGAGGGCGAGTCACGATGTTTGTGTTGGGGGCCTGTTGGGCGCGGGATCCTCGAAGGGAATTTTTGGGGCTAAGAGCCCAGATTTTGGTCAATTTTGTAATTTCAATGTAAAGACTCCGCAGTTTGTGGGCACGGAGCGCGTAGTTTGTTAAAGAATCGTAGGGTTGTCCGCCCTTATTTTGTTAATGTAATGTCAGTTGTAGAAGATCTACCCATGGTCCGCGGACCATGGGATTGTATAAATAGAGCGAAGCTCTAAGTAGTTTGATAGCATATTCGAAGAATCAATGAAGTGTAAAGTCTAGTTTTGGGTCAAAGAGTAGGAAGAGGCTATGCATGTGAGTGCATAGAGGCCTAGTTGTCCGTAGCTAAGTGCGTGGACCCCTGTAACTGAGTGCACAGGGAAAGTCGAGCCCATAAACAGTTGGAAGTATTAATAAAGAGAAGTTTCTACCATTTCTATGTATTTATCTCCTATTTATGCATCTATTATCTTGGGTATAAATTTCACTTCTAATGCTTATATGAAGCACAAATGTGTATAATTATATTGATTAAGTGAACGCAAGTAGGAAGATCTATTTACACGATGATAATTAAGATCTTCCACTAAGATAAGTAAGATACTTGGCATAGTTTGGGAAATAGCACAATTCGTTGCCATAGCAGCGCAAAAGCATCGCAACCCCTGGTTAGGGCTGCACGAAATTCGATTATAACAAATCGCGAAGGTACTGAAGGGTAGAACAGTGCATGAAGCGATCTGTGCAAAGGCAAGCCTAGTTGGACTAAACCGACATCATAGACATATCAAGGGTGCGGAAACTTGGTTCCAACATCCCCTCATACTGCTTCGAATGAGACCTCAGTTCGCGCTCCGCGAGCTGATGCCAAAAGAGCCAATAGTGTAGGGATTTGTTTGGATAAATAACTCTAAACATGGGTTAGGCCCCAATAAGCCAACATTATTCCTATGTAGCATGAACAAAATTTGCTAAAGCAAAAGAACCGCATTTGACAAAGAAAGTGGGCCATAATGACTTCTTTCCATCTTTAAGAACTTTAGTTAGGTCCCTTCCCACAATCTGGTAGGCAATCTCTCTTGCTAATAACTTATCAGAAACATATAAAGGAAGGAAATATGGATTGGATGTGCTACCAAAATCCCTAATGTAGGTGAACCATTCTTCATTGAAATACTTGCCGACAGTAACCAGGTCTGTTGCAGCTTCTTGGGGAAAACTAGGGGCTTTCTTATTGAAAATCATTTGATGTAGGGTCACCAAAACAACATGAAATATCTTATAGAAGTGAGGTATGTAATGTGATTCCCATATTTGTTTATGACTAAGATGGATTGGGTAAGGATCTTGTAAGGTCCATTTCCAACCCATGGTTGGAAATGTCGTGCAAAAATAGATATCATCCATAATGTATGCACTAAAATAGAAGGGAGGGAGGTTATTTGAAGAGGAGGCTTTCTTCTATCGATATTCAGTAATGGTGGTGTCTAAGTTGTCAGATAGGATGGAATGCAAATTCATGATATGAGAATTAACATAGGAATCAATTCTATTGAAAACTTAGTATTATTGGGTAGCCCATACAATCTACATAACATGATTGTTGCATAGTTGTAGGGTTTTTCCAAAGAGGTTATAGCATACATATCCAATTTTTCATATTTGAATTTGTTGTCCAACACTCTCTAACCCTGAATTAGCTTGAAGGGGTCTAGGTTCTTCTTTGCAAAGTTAGCCACAAATGTGTTGTCGTAGATATCCTATGGGTCAGGTATGTGGTACAGAGCAATGGAACACATAAAATATTGCAGAGATATAAACATAGAAAATGCATAAAACAAGAGAGACATAGATATACATGGTTCACCCAGTTTGGGCTACATCCACGGAGAAACAACTAGTCCTTCTTTTTATATTATCTAGCAAATTGAAGAGATACAACCTATAGTAGATCCGCTGTAACTCCCTCTTCGCTCTCAATCTCCTCTCTCTTCCCCACTTAGAATACAAATCTACATAGACGCAATACAATTCCCTCATATATAGTGACGGGTTATCTTCTAGGGAAAAAAAACCCTAAATTAAACATAACTTCTACCATCAGATCTCCGCCTAATGAACGACCCAAATTGACTAGAAATTACTATACTTTTACAAGGAAATTTTACATATATTCTTAGCTTCGGGGTCACTGCCCCCGAAATCCCCCGCCAGGGGGGGCTCCCAAAAGGTCGTAGCCGCCCCCTGGAGACCCCCCCTGCAGTGAATATTTTACAGGCAGCGTTGCCGCCCCATTTCGAACTAGGGTCCAATGCGGCGATACCTTTGAATACAGAAGATAATCAGGCTCCACACCCAACAGTCTCCCACTTGGATACTAATTATAGCAACTCCACCGCTGCTTCATTTGCTAGACAATGACTCCACTTTGGACCTGGTTGCTTCTCATCTTCTTTATTATACTTGAAGACCAATTGAAACTGAGTAGATTCTCAGTTTCTCTCTGGTTACAACTTTTGTTAACATATCTGCAGGATTCAGGCTAGTGTGTATTTTTTCCAGCTTCAACTGCCCATCTTCCAACGCTAACCGTATGAAATGGTACTTGAGCTATATATGCTTAGTCTTGGAATGAAATGCAGAGTTCTTTACAAGATGTATGGCACTATGGCTGTCAGTGTATAACCTGCCCAACTCCTGCTTCTTACCAAATTCATCCAGAAACCTTTGTAACCAAATCATTTCTTTACTAGCCTCTGTAGCAGCAACATACTCTGCTTCTGTTGTTGAGAGTGCAACAACACTTTGCAATTTTGAGACCCAACTAATAGCTGTTCCACCTACATTAAACACATACCCTATTGTGCTTCTCCTGTTATCTTTATCACCTACCATATTTGCATCAACATATCCCTGTAGAGAAATGTTTAAACCACCAAAGCATAATTCTTGATTTGTGGTACCTCTCAAATACCTAAGAATCCACTTGACTGCCATCCAATGTTCTTTTCTTGGATTGTTCATGTACCTGCTTACAACTCCCACTGCATGTGCAATATCAGGCCTTGTGCAAACCATTGCATACATTAATCTTCCAACTATTGAGGCATATGGAACTTTAGACATATAATCCATGTCTTCTTGGGTCTTTGGGCACATCTCCTTCCTAAGTTTGAAATGGCTAGAAAAAGTTGTACTAACTAGTTTTGCATTGTGCATATTAAATCATTTCAACACCTTTTGTATGTACTCATTCTGAGACAATGTTAATTTGTGATTTTCTCTATCTCTAGTTATTCTCATACCAAGGATTTGTTTTGAAACTCCCAAATCCTTCATTTCAAATGAATTTGCTAATTTTCTTTTGAGCACATTTATTTCCTGCATGTTAGACCCTACAACAAGCATGTCATCTACATACAATAACAATATAATATAGCTGCCATCATTTTTCTTTTTCAGATAAACACAATGATCAAAGTGACATCTAGTATAACCTTATTCAGACATAAACTTGTAAAATTTTAGATACCACTACCTTGGAGCATGTTTTAAGCCATACAAGCTCTTCTTCAACCTGCACACTAGTTTCTCCTTCCCTTTTACCTCATATCCTTGTGGTTGCTGCATATATATATCTCTTCCTCCAAATCCCCATGGAGAAAGGTTGTCTTTACATCTAACTGCTCAAGATGCAAATCTTCAACTGCTACTAGACTTAAAATAGTTCTGATTGAAGTCATTTTAACAACAAGAGAAAATATTTCATCAAAGTCTATACCCTTTTTCTGTGCAAACCCTTTCACCACAAATCTAGCTTTATACCTTTTCCTACCTCCATTTTCTTCCTTCAACTTCTAAACCCATTTATTCTACAATGTTGTTTTACCTGCAGGCAACCTGACTAAGTCCCAAGTCTGGTTATGTGCTAAGGAGTCCATCTCTTCTTTCATGGCTTGTTCCCACTTCCTCTTGGTTTCTACCTGCACTGCTTTTTCATAACATTCTGGTTCACCAGAATCAGTCAACAATACATAATATAATGAAGGAGACTATCATTCAGGGGGTCTACTTATCCTGGTAGATCTTCTAACACCACTTTCAGGTGTTTGAATTGCTTGTTGCTATTGTGGTTGTTGTTCTGGTTGTTGATCATTATGATTTTCAGGCGCCATCACTTTTCTTGTGATATCGTCAAGCACTGTGTATTCTATGTTTTCTTTTTCCTGTTTCTTTTCCTGCAACTGATTCTTATACAAGACCTTTTCATTGAATATAACATCTCTGCTCCTAATGATTTTGTGTTTTTCATAATCATAAAAGCGATAACCAAAATCGTTAACACCATACCCAATAAAGGTACATTTCTTTGATTTTGCCTCAAGCTTTGTTCTATTTTCTTTATTAATGTGGACAAAGGCTTCAAAACCAAAAGTCTTTAAAAAAGAGTGGTTTACCATTTTACCTGTCCATGCCTCTTCTGGAATACCACCATCCAAGGAACTTGAAGGCCCTCTATTTATTAGATAAACAACAGTATCTACAGCATCTGCCCAAAATTGTAAAGGCAATCTTGCATGTAATCTCATGCACCTTGCACGCTCCATGATTGTTATGTTCATCCTTTCTGAAACACCATTTTCTTGTGGTGTTCCTAGAACTGTCTTTTCTCTATGAATTCCATTTTCTGAATAGTGCCTATCAAACTCTTTGCTGCAATATTCACCTCCATTGTCTGATCTGAGACACTTCAACCTTTTTCCTGTCTCATTTTCAACCAAAGATTTCCATTTCTTGAAAGTATCAAATACATCATATTTATTTCGAATACAATAAATCTAGGTCTTTTTGGTTGCATCATCAATAAAAGTAACATAATAACGAGAGCCACCAAGAGATGATACCTGAGCAGGTCCCCATACATCTGTATGCACAAGCTCTAATTTTTCACTCTTATTTTCTTTCCCAACTCTAAGGAATCTGACTCTCTTTTGTTTTCCATAAACACAATTCTCACATAATTTTAAATCAACATGCTTCAAACCTGGCAACAAATTTCTTGAGTGAAGAATCTGCATCCCCTTCTCACTCATGTGCCCGAGCCTATGATGCCACAATGTTGTATCTTCTCCTATAGAGGTTAAAGCATTAACAGAATTAGAAATACCATTGCATAAATACAATGTACCAACCTTTCCTCCTTTCGCTATTACTAGGGATCCTTTAGTGACCTTCCAGGTTTTATTTGTGAAAGTAGTTACGCAACCTTCACCTCCCAACTGCCCTGTTGAAATTAGATTTTTCTTCAGATCTGGAACATGCCTTACCTCCTTCAATAGCCACTAATTTACATTTTTTTGTTTTATGAAAACTGTACCCATTCCAATGACTTTATAGGGTTTGTCATCACCTAATCGAACCTGTCCAAAATCTCCTTGAACATAATCATGAAAATGTTTCCTATCAGGTGTGGCATGGAATGAGGCCCCTGAATCTACCACCCAGACATCAATAATATTTTATAATGAAAGAATCAAAGCATATTGCAACACATCACCTGTTACATTCGCTTCATGATTAGTTTCTTGTTGCGCATCTCCTTCTTTTCCCTTCTGATACTTGCAGTATTTCTTCAGGTGTCCTTTCTTCTTGCATTTCTAGCACACTATCCCTGATCTGGACTTAGATCTGGCTTTTCTTGACTTACTACGGTATCCTAGGCTCTTTCCTCTTTCCATTTTTCTTCCCCTAGTCTCTGCAGTCAAAGCATTACCTGATGTCTCACCAGAGCTTTTCCATCGCATTTCCTCGCCAAGGATTGCACCAACAACATCATCAAACTTTAAAGTACTAGATCCAGAGACAGAGTTACTAATGGCCATAACTAAACCATTCCAGCTTTCTGGCAATGAGCACAAAAAATAAAAGAGCCCTAACTTCATCATCAAAGTTACCTCTACAAAACTTAACTGACTTGTAACTATATTAAAATCATTTAAATGGTCTGCAACAGATCTACCTACTGACATATTCATATTAAATAAACGCTTCATAAGAAATACATTATTTGAGGCCAAGGGTTTTTCATATAGTTCGGCCAATCTTGACATTAAACCCTCTATTGTCGTTTCCTTTGAAATATTAAATGCTACTGACACTGCTAGGCACAGTCGTATTGTTCCAAGTGCCTTTATGTCAAGAATATTCCATTCTGTGTCTGTCATACTTGTCGGCTTCTTTGTTTTTCTACTCAATGGTAGGTACATATATCTTTGATACAGATAATCTTCCATCTACATCTTCCACAGCTGGTAGTTTTGGTCGTTGAATTTTTTGACCCTAAACCTACCATCTTCCACCATTGCTCCCACTCGAACCAGGAATCCTTCTCTCCTACGAGTTTATCAGCCAAATAGACCTTTGGCTCTGATACCAGTTGTTAGAAAATTATATATTACAGAGCAATGGAACACATAAAATATTGCAGAAATATAAACATAGAAAACACATGAAACAAGAGAGACATAGATATACGTGGTTCACCCAGTTTGGGCTACGTCCACGGAGAAATAGCCAGTCCTTCTTTTTATATTATCCAGCAAACTGAAGAGATACAACCTACAACAGATCCAATGTGACTCCCTCTTTGCTCTCAATCTCCTCTCTCTTCCTCACTTAGAATATAGATCTACATAGATGCAATATAATTCCCTCATATATAGTGACAGGTTGCCTTCTAGGGAAAAAAACCCTAAATTAAACATAACTTCTACCGTCAGATCTCCACCTAATGAACAACCTAGATTGACTAGAAATTACTATACTTTTACAAGGCAATTTTACATATATTCTTAGCTTCAGGGGTGCTACCCCCAAAACCCCCCACCAGGGGGGGGGGGCTCCCAAAAGGTTGCAGCGCTCCCCCCCGAACCCCCCTGCAACGAATATTTTACCGGCGGCATTGGCACCCCATTTCGAACTAGGGTCTAATGCGGTGATACCTTTAAATATAGAAGATAATCAGGCTCCACACGCAACAGGAGGTTATCTAAAGAGGAGTCTTTCTTCTATCGATATTCGGTAATGGTGGTGTCTAGGTTGTCAAATAGGATGGAAGGCCAATTCATCATATGGGAGTTAACATAGGAATCAATCAGAGGAATCCATTCTATTGAAAACTTAGTATTATTAGGTAGCCCATACAATCTACATAACATGATTGCTGCATAGTTGTAGGGGTTTGCCAAAGAGGCTATAGCATACATATCCTATTTGTCATATTTGAATTTGTTGTCCAACACTCTCCAACCCTGTATTAGCTTGAAGGGGTCTAGGTTCTTATTTGCAAATTTAGCCACAAATGTGTTGTCGTAGATATCCTGCGGGTTAGGTATGTGGTACATCTTCTTCAGTCCTCTCCTCTGAACGACCCTATGAGTTCCATCCTTGAATTCTTGAATTACCTATCTTCAATGATAAGGTTTTTGATCACCCACTTGATCATATCTGTATAGGGGAGGATTTTAGCTCTTGCTCCTATCCTATGAAGGAAAGAACATGAAGCATCTCTGCATTGAAGTCCTGAAGGCCTTGTTGAGTCAGCTATTTCTCTCGTAACAATGATTTTAGGACGCTCATCCTCCAGCCTATTGTAAATCACTTCCCAAGCTGTTGCACCTCCGGCAGCATCACAAACTATATCAGCGAAGATAGGAGCCATCTCTGTAAACTCAGATTCAACAATGGTTTGTTTGCTTTGTTTTTACATCACCTTTCTTAGTGACATGTCTTTTGTCACTTTCCTAAAATAGACAAGATATATTAGCACAGATGATATTAGGTAATTAAGACTGAAAGCTTCTATGAAATGAATTTGGATCATGAGAAAGGTTTAATGAGATACTAGATTATAACTACCCATAACCTGGAAAATGATTATCCTTCCTCAGGCCGCTAAATATGTATTAATTTGTCAACTCGTTTGTTTTGGTATTTAAAATGTAATTATTCCACACGTTTTACCGCTCTTAATCATGTATCGCGGTATTTAAAGGGATATAGTATAGCACTACCAGATGCATTAAGTGAAATTCAATTGCGGATATCGCAATATCACATTTCGAAAATCGGTAACGGTCATTCTAATGGCATGGTTAAGTTTATTACGAATTATGCAAAGTGCGAAATGTGATTGTGAAATGACAAGGTGATGTTATCACAACGGGAGACCTAATCGCATATCAAAATTTTCTAAAGGTTTTTTAAAATAGTCATGCGGAAAAGTGTGATTTGTGATTTGTGATGTGGATTTCATCCTTAGTTTGTTTTGCAAGGTTTTTTGTTAGGCCCCTTATAGGGGCCTAACATTTTTCTAGGTATTTTCTTAGAGTTAGGTATTATTATCCTGAGCCTAAAAATTTAAAAGGGTCCCCATTTATTACTCTACCCTTAGCTATTGTTCTTTATAATTGGGGGGGTTGTTTCATAGTACAACAATTGGTGATTCACTTGGGAGAACCAGTTATCTCTGAGTAGTTTTCTGAAATTTTTTAAAACTTTCAAAGTAATTAGAGTTATAAGAATAATGATTACATGAGTCATAAGGTAAACAATATTTTTCTGGAATCGTCATTACTTGCTCGGCTTATTTACTTAATTACTTTACCCTTATAATGATAGAAGTATAAACGTTTGCATCAGGCAATAATAAGGTTTAAAGTAATATAGCAGGTGTCTTTTGTAGATTAGTTTTTTGGTGTTTACTTATTTATCACAGATAGAGCCTCTACTGCCAGCAGGCGTTCATAGCCTCGATAAGATTATCGTCTAACCAACAATGATTCATTATCCCATCTGTATTAATTTTCAAATTTCAAAATGATATTCACTTGGATTGAATCTCACTTGGACCTTGTCCCTTTTTTCCCTTTTGAATGTAATCTTTTTCTTTTTTGGTTTCTTAAAATACATTGTCTATGCGTGGTAAGAACCCTTGTTTTCTGATCGAGGAGATCATTAGCTATTACCCTGTTTGATATGCGGTATTGGTAATATCAGTTTTAATCACTTCCCTATGAACATGGTAAACAAGCTTGTAATGAGACTTTTTATCTTTTAAGTTTATATATTTTAGAATTACACTCTAAAAAAGGAAAATTTTAACAGATGGGGTGGATCATTAGCTCTTTTGAGAGTTTTGGGTGATAATGATAGAGTTTTTAAGATACTGATCTGCAGAAAGTCCTTACTAGGTTAAAGATTCTTTTCTTGACTGATAACAAAACCTTCATATTCTATAAAGATAAGAGTTTGTTCGTAAAATAAATGTTTTAAGCAAGATCAAGTTTTTCCAAAGAAATCAAGTTTACTTTAGTACTCAAATGTCCTAATTATTCCTTTTAACTCTTACTTTCTTATAAAAGCAAAAAACAGAAATGTTATCAAAGATTTTATTTTGAAAAGCCAAAAATAAATACTAGTTAACCATTATTTTCCTAAAAAGAAATATGTTACAAAATTGGAAGAGGCTATCTCCTAGGAAAAGTGTTTTTTCAAAATTTTCCCATTAACGGGCAAATAATCCTTCTTACCTGACAAGTCTTGTAAAAGAAACATTGATTGTCCAATTTTTTCAATGATTTGAAAAGGGCCAAGCCATAGTCTTTGGAATTTGGTATGTCTACCTTTTTCCTTGTGTTCTTTGTCCCATTTCAGAACCAAGTCACCTACTTCAAGAGTTTTTTGACTGGCAAAAGTTGTGTCAAAAGAAGCTTTGACTAATTGTTGATGATGGAAGTGGGTTGCTTTAGCCTTTTCTCTTTCTTCTTCAAGCTTGAGAATTTGAAATTGTCTAGCCTAGAGAGAAGATGAAGGGTTTTCATTGATGAATTGTACTAGGGAAAGAGATGGGATTGTTATGTTTGTGGGAGAACAACTTCTTTTCCATAAACTAAAGCGAAGGGAGAAGAACGAATAGAGGCTTTTTGAGTAATCTTATATTCCCATAGAGCAAATGTTAATGCTTTGTGCCAATTCCTGTGATTTTGATCAATAGTCCTTTTGATAATTCTGATGAGGTTAATAATGTAAACTTTGAGACGGGAACTATAAACTCAAAATGGGAACTCTGGCCAAAAAACCCCAAAAAAACATCAAAAACAGTGCTAAAAACGAAAAGTGTGTATACTGGAACGATGTTTTTATTTTTTAGGCGTCAATTTTGAACATGTTTTAAAAATGGCAGTGACTACAAAATTTACTATGAAATTTTCATGCAAAATATAGCTTCAAAATGAAAGTGATGATATTGGAACAATGATTTTTTGTTTTTAGGGTCAATTTTCAAAATTTTAAAAAAATGCTAATAAAACCAAATTTTTATGTGTCAAACAAAGTTGTTTATGAGGAAAAAAACACATTAATGTTTTTGGTAGAATATCATTTTTCTTTCCTAAGTATAAATTTAACATGTTTTCAACCATAACATGCTAGATACAAAAGAAATTGAAATTTTTTCAACTATAAAATTAAAAAACCATGACATTATGAACAAATTACATCACTAAATGAATTCAAAAGTCATTATTTGTATATTGAATAAAACATACATTATATCTCTAATTTAATATTGCATTGTAGATATTTTAAACAATAAAATTTATCATAATTAAGACATATAATCCAACAACATAAAAATGCCTCATAATTTCTCATTTAACACCATATGGAAAACATTAATTTTATTTGAAGATACGATGCATACATCAGTTATATAAATTGTCTTAAACAATTATTCAAAATTACTCATATTTTCTTGCACACCATCAGAATTCACATCTTTAGATGAGTGACTGGATGTTGACGAAGATGTTCCATATTCTTCTCTTTCATCAACTAGTGCCCCATCTGAGTCCACATGCATGCCCAACATTTCAGGTTTCAAAATTCTTCTAGATCTATGACTGGTTTCAGCAGACTCCCATGTCAACATTGTTCCTTCTGGTAACAACCTTTTCAGAATCTCTATCGTCTTGAAGCAAAGAGTTCCTCTCTTTGTTAAATTGAAGTCATAAACAAGTATGTCAACATCCTCCAATTTTAATATGTCTGTGCGGCGGCGATTTATATTTGTACCCTTTCTTTTTCTTTTTCCGCCATTTTTTTTGTCAACTACCATCTCTGGCTTATACACACCATTGAATGGGTGTGTATTTGTGGCATACCAATGTACTTCAACACTTGTAACATCCTCATTTTCTGTAAAGACCTTTATAACTTTAGCAACCCAAAATGGATAGCCATTGGGATCTCCATCTGCTAGCACTACAATCATGCAACCCTCCTTAATATCCTTTACCGAACCCCTATAAAGGTCTTCCATGGCTTCACGTTGTGCACGAGATCTTCTGGAACCAATATACATCTCTCTTTCCGCTGCCTGTGAAGAATTAATAATACCTTGAGATTGTTGTTGTTCAACAATGTTTACTTCCTCATGTTCATTCGACACATTTTGTGGCCAAATAAATGGATTTTTCAAAGGTATATCTTCATTTGTTGTTGTTGAAATGATATCACTTTGATTATTGAAAAATGACTCCCACCAAACTAAATTAGCAATGTCAAAGTACTCATATGTATATCTAATACATTTTTAATTTCTTCCAGGCAATCAGAATAATTTATATCTCTATTCTGTATGTGTGCATTCTGAACTTCACCAACTGATTGTAATAACAATATTTTTGATGCAAATATTGGATGATCTAGAATGAACTTCAAAAATTGCAAACCTAATGACGGTGCCCATTCTGTAGTAGTTGAATACTTCTTGCCCCATATTAGTGTTTTCCCATCAATCTTTTTGATACGAAATTGATGTTGGAAGCTAATGTCATTAAGTTGTTCAATGCATTTCCCCTCACCATATGATCCCAGAATAAACCTTCGCATGTCAACAGTTTCTTCCAACACATCAAAAGTAGGCTCTGGCATGTATGATTTCTTAATACATTCAGTTAGTGATGGCAAGCTCCCAACTTCCTTCCTCCTCAATGTGACTGAAAAACCACTGAACATCTGATCAATATGGTCATGAGTGTGCCCAAAAAGAAGGAAACCAATCTTTACCTTTTGAAAAATTATCAATTCAACAAGCATGTTTAGATATCCAAAAACAACCAGATTTTTGTTTTCACGGCAAGTGTTGTCCAATTGTAGATACAAAACTTCAGGAAGATTACCAGACCAATGAGAAATCACATCATGAATTATGGTTATGGTGAGATTTACATCATTGTGAATATTTGGAGCTGTGAAGTACACCCTTGGCAACATTTTCCCATTGAAAACCATACAACCGACCAAGTGAAACTGAATAAAATTTTCCTCCTATAAATTTTTGGATGTGCGAAAAAAATGTGGTAAAATTGTTTTCTTCTGGTCCATACCATCAATTATCAAACCCAAATATTTATTTGGATTATCATAACACTTCTTTTGATGCTTGTACAACTTCTTCCTTTCGTTTGTTTGTTGTTCGCGGTGCTCCTGAAGTTCTTTGACAAGTAAATCTACACAACATAAAAGAAATTCATTAAGAAATATGTTTTCATAGTTGATGACTATACAATTTTAAAAGTTAAAGTTATGAATGTTTACCTCTTTCTGAGCCTTCACATTTGTCCCTTTTTTATTTAAGAGAAGCACATGTACTGCAAATCCCCATCCTTGTCTTCTTAGGAATATGTACATTGTTGAATTCTTTCTTCCATACCTTCACATAATATTCATATGTAATAAACTGGCCATGTCCCTCAACACCTTCTGCATATTCTTTGTATAAGTTGTATATTTCTCGTCTTGAAAAATTATCTGGAATATGTATTGTCTCTCTATTTGGCATACACTCTCCATGCTTTGAAAAGAAATCTTTCATCCATGACATTGCAGTATTTGATAATGGCCCAAACTCTCTTTTATGACGTACTTCTGAATAAAATGTGGGATCCTTTTAAAATTTTCTTGAATTCTCGAGAGACAAAAATTCCCAATCGAATGAAACATTTTGAAAGCTTTTCTACACATAAATAAATTCCTAATATGATAATCATAACCTGACAATGTAGATTGCGTGCACCCAACTAAATATGAATTTTGCATGCTTTTATTCATTGACAAATATCTCTTCCTGCTTTCTACTGGAAATGTGAAATCCATTTGTTTCAAGCAATTTTTTTGGCAACATTCACTTGAAATGAGAGCGCTGATAGAACTTCTTCTCGTCAGATATTCTACTCTAACCCTTGTATAACTAGAACAACTTGCATTGATACGAAAATGTCTGCTCCTACTCCTCGATATAATATTTCTTGGCAACATCTCCATCATTGGATCATCATTTGTATAAGGATTTTCATCATCATTAAGAGGAATGTTATCCACACTATGATTAGCTCTGCTTTTCAAATATTGACTTGGAGGATATTCTTCATCTTCCCCTTCTTTAGTGCTATTGTCATAGTCCTTAGAATTCAGACTGAATGGAAAATTTGACTCGATGTTTAATGGATATTCTTCCTCATGTGCATTGTCAGTGCTACTCTCATAGTCCATAGAATTAGAACTATGTCAAAAATGTGACTATTTACTTATTGAAGATGCTACATCCTGTCCTTTGTCACTACTACTTTTATACTCATTAGAATTAGGACTAAGTGCATCATCCTGTCCTTCATCACTGCTACTCTCATAGTCTTTAGAATTAGGACTAAGTGGTCACCGTGACACTCCATTCTTTTGAAATTCGCCATCATGCTCTTCAAAACTGCTACTCTCATAGTCCTTAGAATTAGGACTAAGTGGACACCGTGACACTCCATTCTTTTGAACTTCACCATCATGCTCTTCAAAACTGCTACTCTCATAGTCCTCAGAATTAGGACTAAGTGGACATTGTGACACTCCCTCCCTTCCCTCCCTCCCCCGGGCCACACCCTTCCCCTGCCTAGGCGTCCCACCCCCTTCCCCCACCAGGGGGTCCCACCCCACCCACCGGCACCCACCCTGAGCACTCGCCCCACACTCCTCCCTCCCCCTCCCTCCGTCTCCCTCCTCCTCTACCTCCCATAGCCCGCCCATGGCTAGTGCCTGACTCGCACCCCCGCCCGGCAGGCCGCAGGGCGATTCCGGGAATCGCCCTACCGCCTGTTAGGCGCAGGCACGGGCCGCCTCGGCCGCGCCACCATGGAAGCCTGCGCCGCCGCCTGCCGAGCAGGGGCACTGGTTGCCGGGGTGGCACCTGCCTCGGCCGTGACACCCCGGTGGCCCGTGCCCCCGCTCGGCAGGCGACAGGCCGATTCTGGGAATAGTCCTGCCGCCTGCCGGGCGGGGGCGCGGGACCCCGGGGTGGCACATGCGCGGCCGACGCAGGCGCCACACCGGCAGCCTGCGCCCCTGCCTGGTAGGGGGCAGGGCGATTCTGAGGCATGCTCTCGGCCGCGCCCCCGCCCGGCAGGCGGCAGGGCAATTCCGAGGCACGCGCTCAGTCGCGCCACCCCGGTGACCCACGCCTCGCCCGGCAGGCGGCAGGGTGATTCCCAGAATTGCCCTGCAACCTGCTGGGTGGGGGCGCAGGCCACTGGGGTGGTGCGGCCAAGGCACGCGCCACCCCGACGACCCGTGCCCCCGCTCAGGAGGCGGCAGGGCGATTCTCGGAATCACCCTACTACCTGTCGGGTGGGGGCGCGGGCCGCCGGGGTGGCACAGCCGAGGCATGCGCCACCGCCCGGCAGGCGGCAGGGCGATTCCCGGAATCGGCTTGTCGCTTTTTGGGAGGGGGCGCGGGCCACCGGGGTGGCGTGGCTGAGGCAGGCGCCATCCCGGCAGCCCATGCCCCCGCCCAGTAGGTGGCAGGGCGATTCGGGATCACCTTGCTAGGCGCCATCCCAGCGGCCCGCGCCCCCGCCTGGTAGGTGGCAGGGTGATTCGGGACTACCCTGTCGCCTATTGGGTGGGAGCGTGGGCCGCCGAGGTGGCGCCTGCCTCGTCCGCGCCACCCCGATGGTCTACGCCTCCTCCCGGCAGGCGGTTGGGCGATTCTAGGAATCGCCCTGCCACCTACTGGGCGCGGGCGCGGGCTTCCGGGTTGGCACCTACGCGGCCGAGGTAGGCGTCACCCCGGCGGCCCACGCCCCCGCCTGGCAGGCGGCAAGGTGATTCCCTGCGCAGCCGAGGCAGGCGCCACCCCGGCGGCCCGCGCCCCTGCCTAGTAGGCGGCAGGGGGATTCCTGGAATCGCCCTGTCGCTTGTCCGGCTGGGGTGCGGGCCGCCGGTTGGGCGCCTGCCAGAGGCGAGCCGCGGAAGGGAGAGGAGGAGGGCGGCGGAGGGAGGGGGGAGGGAGGAGTGGGGGGCAGGGGGCGGGCACCCGGGCGGGGGAAGGGTGCGGCTCAGTGGAGGGAGGGAAGGCGCCGGTGGCCAAGGCAGGGGGTGGGTGCCTTGGGGGGGTGGCGGTGGGTGGGGAGGGGTGCCTGGGCGAGGGGAAGGGGTGGGGATCCCGCAGGGGGGTGGGCGGAGGGTGCGGGCCGGGGATTGGGGCGGGGGGCAGGTGGGCGCCCGGGGGGGGTTTGGGGGGCGGTTAGGGGGCGCCCAGGGGTGGTTGGGGGGCGGACGCCCAGGGGCTGAGTGGTTGGGTTGGGCAAGGCGCCCGGGGGGGTTGGGGGGCGAGGGTTGTGTGGGGGGGGTTGTGGGGCGGGCACCGGGGGGTTTGGTTGGGCAGGCCGCCCGGGGGGGACCCTGTGCGGGCGCCCAGGGGGGGCCCCAATGGGTTTGGTGTGCGGGGTGTGGGGCGCCAGGAGGGTGGGGGGGCAGGCACCCGGGAGGCCGGGGGGTTGGGTTGGGCAGGGCATCGGGGGGGGTGGGGGATGGGGGGCAGGCGCCCGAGGGTTTGGTGGCAGGGGTTGGGGGAACCCGGAGGGGGGGCGGGCACCGAGGGCCGGGGGTTGGGTTAGGCAGGGCGCCCATGTGGGGGCGCCAGTGGGTTTGGTTGGGGGGGTGTGAGGGTGCCCGGGGGGGGTAGATGGGGTAGGGCACTGGGGGCAGGTTGGGGGGCATGCACCTGAGTGGTGACGCCAGTGGGTTTGGTGGGGGTGGGGGTGTGAGGGTGCCCGGGGGGGCAGATGGGGTAGGGTGCCGATGGGTGCGGTGGGGTGCCATTACATATATTTTTTTTGTACTTATTAAAAAAATCAGACATTTCATATAATATATACATAGTTAATTTTGGAATGTTTTATTCGTGATTTACTTTTTTTACACTAGAATGTTAATGCATACCCTTTTAGAATGTGAGGGGTGGTGGGTGAGGGAGGGGGCATGGGCGGGTGGAAGGGTGGTCGTGGGGCAGGCGAGTGAGGGGGGTGGCGTTGGCGGGGCGATTTTGATCATACAAATAAAAAATTTATGATATATTTTCGTTCTTAATTTAAGTTAATATGTTTTTATTATTTACTGATTTATGTGCTTCTATTTTTTAGGAAAATGGCATCAAAGAAAATTTCAGTGAATCTTTCTGGACCAAAGACTCTTAAAGGTGCATCTTCAAGAAACATCAGTGAACGAACTCCACCTGAACTCATGATTACAAATCTTTCAAGTGCCTCAAGTGATAAGAAGATGATTTCAGACTGGAAGAATTCGAAAGAGGTGAAATTTCCATCAAGAATCTAGTATGTGAAAGAAAAATAAAGCACAAATATGAATATCTATCTATATATTGATATACCAAATGATAATGGAATTTTTGAGGTGATGGGAAGAGTCTTAGATATGTGTTTTGTACCGGACACTGAAGTTCTTTACATACTTACAAAAGCTCCCAAGTCACATGAAAGGATTAAATACCGATAATCATATTCATTGTATGACACGAGAGAGGCATCTACAAAGTTGTGTAAACAAATCGTAAATGAGATGACACAAAACATCATAAGTATTGTTATTTATATTTGTATTTTGCGTTCTTCAAAGTGTCTCACTATATTTTTTAACTTTGTTTTTTATTGACACATGATATTTTGTTTGGCAGAATTTTGTTGAAAGTTGTTCAATTAGGTTGGGAGGCATTCATTTCATAGAGCATGATATCATGAAAGTTGTCAGCAGTTTTTACTCAGTGTCATAAAAATATATGGAAAACAAGCAAAATGTAATAATTGATGATGCTACAAAACTACATTCAAAGAATCATAAAAAAAGGCCTCTGGTGGATAAATCTAGCAAGGGTAAACAAGTTACATTTGAGGACGATGAAGTTGAAATTGACAGTGAAGCATATGTTGCCATTACTGAAGATGACATTGGAACTGAGAAGAGCCATAAGAGACCAAAAGTAACAATGCCAAGAATAAATATGTTGGAAATGCTATGACCAAGAAAAGTAAAGTGGAAGATTTTGTACCAGTCATTACCAGCAGTCAAGAACCTAGTGAAACTTCAAAAGAAAGCAGAGAAATTATTACACCAAGAGTTGAGTTAGAGGATGGCATTATAAAAACAAAACAAAATGCCATTTGAGGGAATTTGACAAAGATAAACTTAATTGATGGTGGTCGTACATTTCAACTTAATGTCAGGAAAACCTATAAAGCAAGTGAAGGACAATGTCAATATCAAATTAGAAAGCCACATCATCTTCATGTTCACAACTTGAAGACATTGATGAAGTACAATCCATATGCTCATGTGGTTAGTTATGTGCTTCTTGTTGATCCACTTCAAGTTCCCAACAAAGAAGCATTTTATAAGTCAAAATTTTTTGAATACAATTATTATGTGCTTGGGGGGAACCATTCTGTAGAAGCTCAAAGACAATTGATGGAGGAATATCCTAATAACCCACGTTTTGAAACAATGAAATGTATTATTTATGCTGGTTTAAATGAAACAGAAGCAAAGTTAGTGACATGGGATCATAATTCAGATAATGAATATAGTATGTCTATGACTTTCATCCAAAGGGTTATATTTATTCATAGTGAATTTCAAGAAAAATGTGGTGGGGATAGGATAAATGATACTGCAGATTTCTGAAAGGAATGTTGTATGGAAATAGGCTATCAAATTGAAGAGAAAACCAATTCAAAAGGTGGAAAAGGAAACAAAAATAGTGATTTTTTAGAGGTGTTGATAACATTTTCCAATTGGAATTTAGAACTGGAGATGTTTGGAAGTTGATTGATGAGATTTTTAGCATGTGGGAAGACATTGGCATTAAAAACCAGAGGGTCAAAAAGTCTAAGCCATTGATATGTAGCAACAATAAATCAGCTCCTGAACTGAAGCAACTTCCAGACGATATGACTATCACACCTTGGAGGGCGATGCAAGGAGTGAAAGATGAAAAAATTGTCAAAACAATATTATCTCGTGTGAGGTCAGGGGAATTATCATTGGAGGAAATGTCTAAAGAATTTCAAAAGTAAGTTTGCTGAATTATTTTTATTTATTTCTAGATTATAGTTATCTTATAAATAAAACATGTTGTTCTTGGTAGTATTTGTTATACATATCATTATATTAACTTTTTCTTACTTTATCTATGTAGTCACAAAGTTTACATGAAAATTCAAGAACAAATGGTTAGATTGTTGAATGAAGATAGTTGGGATGATGTTGTATGCAACTATCCAGATTCAAGTTCTACATCAACATTAAAAGCTTTCTATCTTTCATTTAAAAAGGTATCTTGATTTATACATTCATTTTTATTCATTTGTGTACTATTTTTAATTTAAAACTTACACATATATTTGTTTATTTGATAAAAGATGAGGAAGGAAGATAATGGAGCACCAGACAGTTTCAATACTTTTATTGAAAAATAAAGATCGAAAGACTAAGGAAGCAACGTATTAAGAGTGTTGAACTTGATCCAACTCTTAATCATTTCATTTGAATGGGCTAGACACTATTCAATATCAAGTAATACAAGGCGACTATGAAGACATTGCTAAACTCATACCAAAAAGGGATTATGCCCTAGTTATTGCAGATATTCCCCATGGTTTCAATATTCCAAACATTTACTATGATAGTGACCCTTATACTTATCAAGCTTTTAATAAAGTGGTTGCGGGATTTGTAGAAGTGACATCATCACCATTATGGAGATTTGTGACATTTCATTCAGACACATAATTGGCAATGATATTGTCAAGCTTCAAGGGGAAAACAAATTCAAGGATGCAGCTTACATGGTAAGACGTTTAAAATGTATATTTGATTAATGTTGAAAAATTCATTTATGTACAAGTTAATTGAACTTTTACTATTTCATGTTACAGGCAAAAGTCAAATCTTCTTAACAATGAAGATCAACAATTTATAAATCACTGTGAGTTCATTCATATTGATAGTTGGGCAAAAGATGATAGCCATATGTCTATGATTTTTAATCGGGTGGACGGAAAGAGTCATAGCCAAATACTGACTTATGATGTTGTTGTGAGAAAACTAACATATGAAGACAAAGAAACAAAAGGAGAGATAGTTAACATTTATCAAAAACCACAATTATTGATTAACTATCTTATAGACATATGTTCAAATGAAGGAGATTGGGTTCTGGATTTATTTTCTGGCTCAGGTAAGTTTTGTTATATGGAATTGAATTTCAATATGTTCTTTTTTTAATTAATATGTCATTGTACTAATTTACTTCATTATTTCTTTTGTGCTTGATAATTAGGTACAACACTAGCATGTTGCCTTCAAAAAGGAAGAAATTGCATTGCAATTGAGAAAGATCCATTACAGTGCAATTTCATTCAGCAAAGAATTAATGCTCTTCAATTTCTTTCAGATGCAATGCAAGAAAATGGGTTGAAGAAAGGGGACTTTAGTGAATCACGTGTGACAAAAAAGGCAAAGGAACCCCAACCACCATTACATGGAATGTTTGGAAAGACATACATTGGGAGATTCGCAGACATCAAAGATCCATTAGAAGAGGAAAATGAGCAAAAGGAAGCAGAAAATATTGTGGAAGAAGACAATGATGAAACTCTAGAGGACGAAGAGTTTGGATTACGTGACATTGTTGATTAAAATTAAGTTATGCTTGGAAATCAAGCTTTGCAATGTTTTGAATTTGACATTTTATGAGAAGAATAATCAATCAATTAAGGTTGTTATGCATTCAATATTTTTAATATGTGATTTTCGCATTGATTTTGAAGTTAATCATTATTTTTTGAAAAAAAGGTTATTATTATTATTTTTTGACATGAAATTCATAAAACAAATCTTTAGTTAAAATTTTCGTATAAAAATTGTGATTTTGACATGTAAATTCTAGCAAAAAATTATCAAAACGTGTAGTTTTTTTGTTATATTTATGTTAAAAATGGTTATTTTTATGTCCATTGTTAAAAAATATTGTTTTTTAGAAATAATTATTTCATGTGGATTGAAAAATTAATTAAGGATGTATAAATATGTAGATTATCCAAAATTCAAAATATCGACTTTCTAATTTAAAAATGCAAAACAATAAAAACCTCACTAAAAAAAAAATTAAAATTAAAATAGAAAACAAGAAAATATGAAGAAAACAACCACTTCAAAAACTATCAAATTTAGAAAATAATTATTTACATTTCATACACTAGAAAATTTAAAGTCAAAAAATAGGTCTTTTAAAAAAAGAGTGTGATGCAGAATACTCACTTTTTAAAATCAGCATGAAAATCACTACCATTCTAAAACGTAATGTACATAAAAAAAATTAAAGTGCCAAAAACTATGCTTAAAAAAAACATGTGTGTTCTGCATCACCCCTTTCAAAATCGGGTCACTTTTTTGCTATTTCTACGAAACGGGTAACAATATCAGTTCCCGTTTCAAAGTTTACATTGTTGGTTCTTGTTTGTTGATTCTTCTAATCCATTACCTTGAGGATAATAATTAGTTGAATATTTCAACTTGAAACCTCACTTAAGAGCACATTCTACCATTTTATTTCTAGAAAAGTAAGATTCATTTTCAAACATTAAAGCTTAGGGTAAGCCAAACCAAATAATTAGGTATTGATCAATGAAGTTTGTGACGTTTTCTATATTAGCTATATTTAATGGGATAGCTTCTACCCACTTTTTAAAGTAATCAGTCGTTGTAAGGACGTACCTATGCTATTTGGAAGAGTTAGGAACAATCTCACCAATTATGTCTAATCCCCATTATTCAAATGGTTGTTGGATGTTAACTGGTTGTAAAGGGAAGGATGGTTTTCTTTCTCTTTTGACTATGGTTTGACAAGTTTTTCACTTCCTTTCATATTCATGTGCATCTTTAAATACTGTTGGCCAATAATATGTTCATGTAAGATTTTGTGAGCAGTGGTATTTCCTCCAAAATGTCCTCCAATTGGTCCATCATGTAATTCCTGCATGACCTTTTCGACTTCAGGTTTCTCTAGGCATCTTAGCATTACTGAATCATAATTCTTCCTAAACAATACATCATTAACTAGCTCATACTAATTTGATTTCAATCTTAAAGCTTGCTTTGTTTTATAATTAAGATGCATAGGAGAATATCTGTTTTTTAGATAAAATTTCAAATCAGCATATTGTGATTGTGTATCATTCAAGCTTACCTTTGATATTTTCACTTCATTGCCTTGATCTTATTCTGGTTGTAACTGGGAAGCTCCCATTAACATCCTGCAAAAACCTTGGCCCTTGACAATTTTAGCTGGCTGGATTTCTACATCATATTCTTGGAGTGCAGTTACCCAATTAGCTCTTTTCTCCCCTACTTCTCTTTGGATCAATAGTTATCTTACTGTAGGGTAGGGTACAACTATCTTTGTATGGGTCTAAATAATAAAAGGTCTGAAGTGTTTCAAAGTTTTAAAAACAACAAATTCTTGTTTCTCAACAATTGAATAATTTAATTTGGCGCCTTGCAAGTTAGAACTGAAAAAGGAGATGGGTGCCTCGATATTTTCATCATTCATCTGTGTCAAAATTTATGCATATGATGTATCAAATGAAAAAGTATATAATACAAAAGGTTTGAGAAATTTAGGGGCTGTCAATGAGGGAGTATTAATAATGGCTTTTTTAATCAACTCAAATGACTCTCTTTCATCCTTGTTCCATCCGAAAACTACGTTTTTTCTTATCATTGCTTGAAGGTGTAAGACAAATTGTGAAAAATCTGGGACAAATATTTTTACAAAAATTATTTGGCCCAAGAATGATTGCATGGTTTTTTTGTTATGTGGGAGGGGAATATTTTCAATCTCTTGGACTCTATTAGGATCAATGTAAATTCCTTTCTTAGATACTATAAACCCAAGGAGTTTGCCTTCTAGTAAAGAAAAATAAGATTTTTTGGGATTTAAGGAAATTCCATACTTCTTGCATCTTTCAAAAATGTGCTTCAGGTCACTCAAATGATTGTTCCTATCCTTAGAATGGACTATGATATCATCCAAGTAAATAACAACCAATTTATTGATTAGACCTCTGAAGGCAATGTCCATAGCACGTTGAAATATGGCACCAGCATTAATGAGTCTGAAAGGCATCTTATAATAGGCATATGTTCCCCACTTGGTCCTGAATGTTGTTTTTAATCTATCATCTGGATGCACAAGAATTTGATTATATCCTAAGAATCTATCTAAAAAGTACATTAATTCGGAACCTGCAACTAATTGAAATAACTGTTCCATAGAAGGCAAGGGAAAATTATCTTTTTGACAAGATTTATTCAGGTTTCTAAAATCAATACAAATCCTAATATCACCGTTCTTTTTCCTTACGGGTACCATATTCGATACCCACTTAGAATTTCTAAAAGGGAATATTATTTTGGCATTCAGAAGCTTGTTCAATTCAGATTTGATTTGACTCTCAAGGTTTGGGTGAATTTTGCGAAGCTTTTGTTGAACTGGCTTTTCATTTGAAGTCGTGGGTATGGTATGTCGAATTATAGAGGTATCATAGGTTTTGAGATGTGTATAATCCCAAGAAAAGATGACTTTATATGTTTTCAGTAACCTAATGAATTATATTCTTTCTTCAAATGATAGGCCAAGACCTAGGTTGAAATTTCGAGGTTTTTCATTTGACCCGAGGTTTACTACAAATCTCAGAGTAGAACTTTGAGTTTTGGAGTTAGTAATTCTCTTGAACCTATCCTTTAAATCATAGAGATCTTCCATCTTAACCACAGACTTCGGGATTGGGTTTTGATCATGATTATGTTTGATTTCTAGATCATGCTCATGTTCATCTATGATATGTTCTTCATATGATCCCTCTGATGTAAGGAAATTAACTATATACACATCGTTGTTGAATAATCTCCAATTTGTTACATTGTCGAGAGTAGATGGCCTAAACATTAACTCTATTGAAAATCTTTCTAGACTAAAGTCTTCTGAGGGCATAATCCTGGATGACACATTAGCAAGTAAGTCATCACTTGTGTTTTTCAGTCTAGGGACTGAAGATATGTTGAAAGAAGAAAAATGAGAAGTCAATTTCTGATCTAAAGATTGATAGTGTTTAAGGTGCCCAGAGACATAATGGATTGTATTTCTCACTTATTTCACATTTATTTCAGAATCACCATAGACTTGCAAGTATTTGACATTAAGACTTATGGTTTTATATAGTTCTTGGATCAATGCTTCATATTCAGCGATATTATTAGTGCACTGGAATTCAAGTCTGTAGGCCAGCATGGTTTTCTCTCCTTGAGGATTGATCAAAATGCACCTTGCACCTGCGTCATCTTCTAATTTAGAACTGTCAAAATAGAGATTCAAGAACAGAGAGTTATTAGAAACTTTATCTACTAAATTTAGACATTTATAAGCATCTGTTTGTGAAAAAATTTCAATTTGAGAAACTACAGCGTCATCTAAAAAGGGAGACCTCTGAGCATTAAAGGATCCTAAAGAGGACTCGGCTGAGTAATTTCCAATGATATTATTAGTGAAGGCAACAGGTTCATTGCTTCCCTCGAGGTTGGTGACTGTTTCATGAATTTCTCTTAGTCTACCTTGATTTGGTTTGGTTTACTGTTGTATGGCAACCAAAAGTGAGACCAATCAGTTGCAAAATAGTCGTGCAACTATTCAGACCAATCCCTGCTAAGAATTAAACCATAAAATTCAGGGATATTAGCCACCAAAATATTAATTATTTGTGAGACTTTTGTATTAGAGGAAAGTCTAATTGAAACTAATGTTATTTCTCCAAGCACCTCTACTTTCGTCCTATCTAACTGAACTATGTGTACTGTAGATTTTTGAGGTGTAATGTTCAATTTGGTACACACAGTTCTTGGCATTATATTTGAGGAGGCTCCTGAATCAACAAGGCAGTTATGGAAATTCCTATTGAAAATCTCATAAGTGAGCAGAAATGGAGGAACATGAGAAATAGACCTATCACCAATCAGAACTAGATCTGAAGGATCTACCTTGTTTGAGGATGAGGGAGGTTTTCCCATATCGTAGACAATTTGAGTAACTATAGCAAATGGAAAGGGAGATACTGGAACTGATTTCAATTCTCTTAATAGAATTTTCTGTTGCTGCTTGAGTTTAGTGAGCTCATGCAATGAGATGTTAGCTCTAGTCTTTTTCATGTCTTCCACTATATTGTATTCGATTATATCTGAGATTACCAATGTTTTTTATGCATTTGGGGAATCTGGAGGGATAGGATCGATTTGGCTAGTCTTAGTTTTCTTAGCTACTGTTTTCTCCTTTGCAGGAGTAGCAGATTTTTGCTTCAGATTTGTGATAGACATGTCAGGAGAGTTTTTACTTCTTATAGTCATTGGCATTTCTTGTGCCTCTTATTCAGTTGGGAGGATGAAATCCCATATCCTGTTTAGTTCAATTTCTTCTTCCGTTTCAGCTTCCTCTTCGTTTGGCAAATCTTCTTCTGCTTCTTGGTCAAACTCAGCATTTGAAATGGTGTTTGGGGGTTGTGATGCAGAAGAAGGGTTCTTTTTGAATGATCGAAAAGGTTTCTTGGGAGCAGAGGATTCTGCAACCTGTTTTTTAATTTCGACCATTTTGTTAGACATTGTTTTTAACACTTTCTGAATGCCTTCAAGATAGAAAGGATCCTTTGAAGATTTCTTCTTAGAGTCATCCTTAAATGTTACTTTATTGGAATTCCTTTCATTTGTTTGTGGTCTCTTTTCCAAAGCTATGAATCTTCTTTTTACATATAGGGCTTCTTTCATGTTTTCTACAAGGATAGCCTTATTGGCTCTGTCTACAAAAATTGCAATATTAGAAGGAAGATATGATATATACCATTCTATTTGTACATCTACAACAGGTTTAGAGGCAGATGGGATTTTGTTTAGCAATTTGTTAAATCTGGAGTTGAAATCTTTGATATTTTCATCTGGATTAGCTTTCAAATTAGAAATATCATTGATCAATGATGTTATGGTCCTATCATCACCAAATTTTGCAAGAAATACTTCTTAAAAAGTATCCAGGTCTCTAATTGAACCCACTGGAAGGGAAAAATACCAAGACCTAGCAGATCCTTGAAAAGTATAAGGAAATGGTCTAATTACAACATGTTCATGTGCAACCCCATTGAGATTCATGGCTAACATAAAATTATTTAGATGTTCTTCGGCCATGAGAGCATCATCAAGATTATACTTAGGTAGCCATTTTTCTGGGTTTGTTGGGAGTGCATTTGGATTTGCAACTAGGACAACGCTAGGATTTGTCCAAGGTTGGTTGGCCATAACTTGATTTTGGATCTGAGAAGATGGGAAGGTCAGTCCAAAAGTAGGCATAGATGGCGAAGAACTTACTACTAGATTAGTACCATTAATTGTAGTACTAATTGGAGAAGTGGATATTTGAGAAGTCGTGGATTGAGTAGAAGTGGATGGAGAAGTAAATGGATGGAAAGGTGATGTGATCTTGCTAGTATCTGATTCAAATGTTGATGAGGTGACTTTCCTACATCGTGGAGGGATGGGGAACTCGAAAGGGGTAACCCCAAGTCTTGCACTTTGTAGTCTAGTCAATACACTAGTTTGTTGTAATAAGGTGGTAACACTTTCTTCATACACTTCAGGTCTCTTTGGTTTCTCGGCAAAAATGGATATCTGTTCCAATTTTTGTATCAAAGAATGAATTTCGGGAGACTCGGGAATCTAATCTGGAGAGGGTGGTTGCCTTACTACTTTAGGAGATGAGGGAGATGTTGGGTGTGGAGCCTAATTATCTTCTATATTCAAAGGTATCACCGCATTGGACCCCAGTTCGTAATGGGGTGGCAATGCCACCAGTAAAATATTCGCTGCAGGGAGGGTCCAGGGGGGCACGGCTACAACCTTTGGGAGCCCCCCCTGGCGGGGGGATTGGGGGTAGCGCCCTCGAAGCTAAGAATAGATGTAAAATTTCCTTGTAAAATGTTGTAATTTTGTAGTCAATCAAGGCCGTTCAGTAGGTGAAGATCTGATGGTAGAAGTTATGTTTAATTTAGGGTTTTTTGCCCTAGAAGGAAACCCCTCACTATATATGAGGGAATTGTATTGCATCTACGTATATCTGTATTCTAAGTGAGGAAGAGAGAGGAGATTGAGAACGAAGAGGGAATTACAATGGATCTGTTGTAGTTTGTATCTATTCAACTTGTTGGATAATATAAAAAGAAGGATTGGTTGTTTCTTCATGGATGTAGCCCAAACAGGGTGAACCACGTATATCTATGTCTCTCTTGTTTTATGCGTTTTCTGTGTTTATATTTCTGCAATATTATATGTGTTCCATTCCTCTATAATATATAATTTTCTAACATTTGGTATCAAAGACGAAGCTCTTTTTTGGTTGATAAACTCGCAGGAGAGAAGGGTTCCTAGTTCGAGTGGGAGCAATGGCGGAAGATAGTAGGTTTAGGGTCGAAAATTTAATGGCCAAAACTACCAGTTGTGGAAGATGCAGATGGAAGATTATTTGTACCAGAGAGATTTGTACCAACCATTGAGCGGAAAGACAAAGAAGATGACGAGTATGATAGACACAGAATGGGATATTCTTGACAGAAAAGAACTTGGAACAATACAGTTGTGCCTAGAGGCGTCAGTAGCATTTAATATTTCAAAGGAAATGACAACATAAGGTTTAATGTCGACATTGTCAAAAGTATATGAAAAACCCTCAACCTCAAATAAGTTATTTCTTATGAAGCATTTATTTAATATGAATATGTCAGAAGGTGGATCTTTTGCTGATCATTTAAATGAGTTTAATACAGTTACCAGTCAGTTAAGTTTTGTAGGGGTAACTTTTGATGATGAAGTTATGGCTTTGTTATTTCTATGCTCATTGCCAAAAAGTTAGAATGGTTTAGTTATGGCCATTAGTAACTCTGTCTCTGGATCTAGTACTTTAAAGTTTGATGATGTTGTCGGTGCAATTCTTAGTGAGTAAATGCGACAAAAAAACTCCAGTGAGACATCAGGTAATGCTTTGACTGCAGAGACTAGGGGAAGAAAAATGGAAAGAGGAAAGAACCTTGGATATCGCTATAAGTCAAGAAAAGGCAGCTCCAAGTCCAGAGCGGGGATAGTGTGCTGGAAATGTGGGAAGAAAGGACACCTGAAGAAAGACTGCAAGTCTTGAAAGGGAAAAGAAGGAGACGCGCAGCAAGAAAATAATCATGAAGCGAATGTAATAGGTGATGTGTTGCGAGATGCTTTGATTCTTTCATTAGAGAATATTATTGATGCCTGGGTGGTAGATTCAGGGGCCTCATTCCATGCCACACTTAATATGAAACATTTTTATGATTATGTTCAAGGATATTTTGGACAGGTTTGATTGGGTGATGATAAACCCTATAAAATCATTGGAATGGGTATAGTTTTCATAAAACAGCAAAATGGAAATCAACGTCTATTGAAGGAGGTAAGGCATGTTCCAGATCTGAAGAAAAATCTGATTTCAACAGGGCAATTGAGAGGTGAAGGTTGCATAACTACTTTCACAGATAAAACCTAGAAGGTCACTAAAGGATCCCTGGTAATAGCGAAAGGAGGAAAGGTTGGTACGTTGTATTTATGCAATGGTATTTCTAATTCTATTAATGCTTTAACCTCTATAGGAGAAGATACGACATTGTGGCATCATAGGCTCGAGCACATGAGTGAGAAGGGGATGCAGATTCTTCACTCAAAAAAAAAATTGCCAGGTTTGAAGCATGCTGATTTAAAATTATGTGAGAATTGTGTTTATGGAAAACATAAGAGTTAGATTCCTTAGAGTTGGGAAAGAAAAGAAGAGTGAAAAATTTGAGCTTGTGCATACAAATGTATGGGGACTTGCTCAGGTATCATCTCTTGGTGGCTCTCGTTATTATGTTACTTTTATTGATGATGCAACCAAAAAAACCTAGATTTATTGTATTCGAAATAAATCTGATGTATTTGATACTTTCAAGAAATGGAAAGCTTTGGTTGAAAATGAGACAGGAAAAATGTTGAAGTGTCTCAGATCAGATAATGGAGGTGAATATTACAGCAAAGATTTTGATAGGTAATGTTCAGAGAATGGAATTCGTAGAGAGAAGACAGTTCTAGGAACACCACAAGAAAATGGTGTGTCAGAAAGGATGAACAGGACAATCATGGAGCGTGCAAGGTGCATGAGATTGCATGCAGGATTGCCTTTACAATTTTGGGTAGATGTTGTAGATATTGTTGTTTATCTAATAAACAGAGAGCCTTCATGTTCCTTGGATGGCGGTATTCCAGAGGAGGCATGGACAGGTAAAAAGGTAAACTACTCTTTTTTAAATATTTTTGGTTGTGAAGCCTTTGTCCACATTAATAAAGAAAATAGAACAAAGCTTGAGGCAAAATCAAAGAAATGTACCTTTATTGGATATGGTGTTAATGATTTTGGTTATCACTTTTATAGTTATGAAAAACACAAAATCATTAGGATCAGAGATGTCATATTCAATGAAAAGGTTTTGTATAAGGATCAGTTACAGAAAAAGAAACAGGAAAAAGAAAACAAATAATACATAGTGCTTGACGAGATCACAGGAAAAGTGGTGGTGCCTGAAAATCATAATGATCAACAGCCAGAACAACAACCACAACAGCAAAAAGCACCTCAAACACCTGAAAGTGGTGTTAGAATATCTACCAGGATAAGTAGACCCCCTGAACAATACTCTCCTTCATTATATTATGTATTGTTGACTGATTCTGGTGAACCAGAATGTTATGAAGAAGCATTGCAGGTAGAAACCAAGAAGAAGTGGGAGCAAGCCAAGAAAGAAGAGATGGAATCCTTAGCACATAACCAGACTTGGGACTTAGTCAAGTTGCCTGTAGGTAAAACAACATTGCAGAACAAATGGGTTTATAAGTTGAAGGAAGAAGATGGAGGTAGAAAAAGGTATAAAACTAGACTTGTGGTGAAAGCGTTTGCACAGAAAAAGGGTATAGACTTTGATGAGATATCTTCTTCGATTGTTAAAATGACTTCAATCAGAACTATTTTTTCTAGTAGCAGCTAAAGATTTGCATCTTGAGCAGTTAGATGTAAAGACAACCTTTCTCCATGGGGATTTGGAGGAAGATATATATATGCAGCAGCCACAAGGATATGAGGTAAAAGGGAAGGAGAAACTAGTGTATAGGTTGAAGAAGAGCTTGTATGGCTTAAAACGGGCTCCAAGGCAGTGTATCTAAAATTTGACAGGTTTATGTCTGAACAAGGTTATACTAGATGTCACTCTGATAATTGTGTTTATCTCAAAAGGCATAATGATGGCAACTATATTATATCGTTTGTTGTAAATAATACTGAGAGGGGGGGTGAATCAGTATTATTAAATTCTTTTCAATATATTTTCCAGATTTATACTTTAATTTATTCTTCAGATATTGATCATTAATTTGTATGTCAGTACCATATAATAATGAGTAAGAACAAGAAAAACAGATAGTCACACCAAAGAACACCAGATATAAGGTGGAAACCCAATGTGGGTGAAAACCACCTGTTGCAATATGTCTCTATCTTCTTTTAATCAGAAACTTCTTTTACAATGATTTTGTACTGGTGCAGTCCTTTACCAATATTCAGGCTGCAACCTGCTGAGAGCTACAACCCTCTCTCGTTTTCCAGTCTCCCCTGGAAGGGAGCTACAACCCCCTTAGCTCTTGTACTAGTTGATCTACTAGTACGTAGGTGCTGACCTACTTCTTTTCTTCCAAGGACCTTGTTTCATTAATTTTCAAACTGGATCCATGAACATCAAATAATCATCAAGTACATGTGAATCAACCAATCTCCTTTTACAATCACACAATGAGTCAACCAATAACATCTCATAATGAAGTAACCAGAAAAGCAATACCAGTAATCTAAACCCAGAACTCTGCAGTAATAGATAAAAGGCAGCCAACAAATATTTCAAGAAAAGTCTGCAACTTCACCAATAGAAACCTGCGAATATCCGCAGCTCTTCTGTATCTAAACTGCGCAAATCCGCACCTGATCCTTCTTCTGCTCTGCGTACCTCCGCACCTACTCCTTCTGCTGCACTGCGTACCTTTGCGCAGATCCACACCTACACTGTTTGCCTGACAGCATACCTCCGCACCTGGTCCTTCTGTTCCTCTGCGTACCTCCACACTGTGCCTTCTGCTGGGCTGTGGACCCCCGCACCTGCGCCTTCTGCTGGGCTACGGGCCCCCACACCTACACCTTCTGCTGCGCTATGGACCCCCGCACCTGCACTATGGATCGACTGCGGACCTCCAAATAGAGCCAATTTATCAGTCCTCCAATGTGCCACAGACTGTCAAATCCACAGATCTGATCATGCGCCAATGAGATCATGATAGATCCGCTTTACTATTTACAGTATTCACCTTGATTTAGATCTAGCGCTATCAAACCTATCACCCAAAATTTCAGATCTTAAGATATTCAATATTCAAAAGTGTCTAGCCAAATGATCTCCTTTCCTTTTTATAGGCAAGCCCATACTCAAACCAAGGATCAAAACCATAGAGAACCGATACAAGGGACCGAAAACTGGGGTTCAATAATTTAGATGCTATACCACAGACCAAAACCATAGGATCATATACGTCGGACTAAATACTATGGACCATTCATAAGAATTCCCACGTGCGCGCACTTCTCTGCATTGAAGTGAGTGAAATTGAGGTCCGCACCTTTTGAACAGAGTACCTGCGGGTATGTCCGCACTTCTTGGTCGGGTACCTGTGGGTCCACAGCTTTTCTTAGGCTCACCTGCGAGTATCTCATTTTCTATGATTTTGAGAGCCTGAACAGAGATCTGCCTCTTGAGTGATTTTCCATCAAGTACAACACCTGTGCCATAGCGCCAAACCTGAATCATAATGCCAACATTGTTATTGTATGTAGATGACATTCTTGTTGCAGGTTCTAACATGCAGGAAATAAATGCGCTCAAAATAAAATTGGCAAACTCATTTGTAATGAAGGATTTGGATGTTGCAAAACAAATCCTTGGTATGAGAATAACTAGAGACAAGAAGAATCGCAAATTAACATTGTCTCAAAGTGAGTTAGAAAATGACTCCACTTTGGATCTGGTTGTTTCTCATCTTCTTCATCATACTTGAAGACCAATGGAAACTGAGAAAATTCTCAGTTTCTCCCTGTTTATAACTTTTGTTAACATATCTGCAGGATTCTGGCTAGTGTGTATCTTTTCCAGCTTCAATTGTCCATCTTCCAACACTGATCGTATGAAATGGTACTTGAGCTGTATATGTTTAGTCTTGGAATGAAATGCAGCGTTCTTTGCAAGATGTATGGCACTCTGGTTGTCACTGTATAACTTGCCCAACTCCTGCTTCTTACCTAATTCATTCAGAAACCTTTGTAACCAAATCATTTCTTTACTAGCCTCTGTAGCAGAAACATACTCTGCTTCTGTTGTTGAGAGTGCAACAACACTTTGTAGTTTTGAGACCCGACTGACAGTTGTTCCACCTACAGTAAACACATACCCTATTCTACTTCTCTTGTTATCTCTATCACCTGCCATATCTGCATCAACATATCCCTTTAGAAAAATGTTCGAATCACCAAAGCATAATGCTTGATTTGTGGTACCTCTTAAATACCTAAGAATCCACTTCACCGTCATCCAATGTTCTTTTCCTGGATTGTTCATGTACTTTCTTACAACTCCCATTGCATGTCCAATATTAGGCCTTATGCAAACCATTGCATACATTAAGCTTCCAACTGCTGATGAATATGGAACTTTAGACATATGAGCCATTTCTTCCTGAGTCTTGGGATACTCCTCCTTACTTAATTTGAAATGGGTGGCCAAAGGTATACTAACTGGTTTTTCATTCTGCATATTAAACCTTTTCAACACCTTTTCTATGTACTCACTTTGAGACAATGTTATTTTGCGATTCTTCCTGTTCCAATTTCTATATCAAAGAATGAACTTTGGGAGACTCAGGAGTGTAATCTAGAGAGGGTGGTTTCCTTACTACTTCAGGAGATGAAGGAGATGTTTCTACAACTTCAGACTTCTGATCATGACATTTTGAATGAGTTTCAGAAGGTGTAGAAATGGTGGAGGTGTTTTGACTCTTATGAATTATTTTTGAATGATCTTTAGGTTCATATGCCATTCACGGAGGTTCAAGCCCTCCTTCTATCACCAAAATGTAGCGGCCTCAGAATTCTCCTACCGAAACATGGGGGATAACCACCCGGTCCAGACCTTAGCACAACTCCTTTTCCGTTTAAAGTGGTGGTTGCAACTAGGGATAATGGGACCAGTTTCCCAGTGTGGGTTTTAAAATGAGAGTGCGTGGTTCATGAGTGTTTGAAATAGAATAATGATAATCTAAGTGACCTATTCTATAATGCAATTTCTCTAACTAGCTTATTCTAATATAAACCCAGGTATTCCTGTGTGGTATGTGATCTACAAAGATATTTGTTTAACATGTGATAATAAATATTGAACACAACTAAACAAAGATGATAATGTAAAAGATAATTCCTTTGACTAAATAGTTAGTCAAAGGAATTTCTAAAATATATCGCATATAATGATGAATTGTATATGAAAATCACAACTTCAACAAGGCATCATTCAAAAGTGCAATTAATGCTTAACAGAAACAATAAATCTCACATATAATTCATGAAAGTAAATTTTTGCCACTAATTAAATGTAAACATAATCAATCATACAATATAATAGTACCATATGTGTGAATTCCTTCTAATTTGACAAATGACATAGACCAACTTCTTTCTTCAAATCAAATTGTCTCCCAAGAATACAAAAGTGCATCAACAAAGGAAAGTAGTCTGATATCTAAAAGAAACGATCATCTTCCATAATTTCACCAAAGAATTCACAAACTTATAATAGTGCATTCTTTGTAAGGATAAAATTTTGGACCCTTCTCTAAATGCATGAGAAGGGGATAAATACTATTCTAACTAAATGTGCAAAAATAGATTATACAAAATTTGAGGAGTTTCAAACAACCTTCCTCCTAACTAGGTAACTAACTCCAAAAATAAATAGAGGCTAAATAAACAGAACTAAGAGGACGACTTGTTGTCTACCAACTTGTCCTTTAAATTGAAAATGTTAGTGATCAGTTGAATTTGAGAATGTGCCCCGAAATGTGTGTTCAGTTGTCTTGTGAAGATCGCATCAGTGAGCGGTGGCAGCATCCTTTCAGTCATATGAAGGGAACAGTTGAGATTCATAATTTGGCTATGTGGCTTAACAAGATACTTCCCATACGATTCCCAGTTGGTCGTGGTCAATTTTGTAATTTCCTCTCTTTGACTACCCGCCTTTTCTTGCCAGCCTTTATACAGAGCATTTAAATCGAGCATTTGTTTTGTATTGCCTTATTTAATGAGATTGGTGGAGAACATGATGTGATTCACTACCTTAATGATATTCTTTGATACTCCGACTTCCCTTGCGGCTGCCAGCTCAGCCTGTTTTATTCTCGCATCCCAATCTGTGAAGAGAATGTCTTTATGAGTTTCCTCAATTTCGGGTAGATTGGTTTTCCTTCCATTTTTTGTTTCCTGCCATTCGATGAAGTCAGAGATTCTGGTGTTTAAATTGTTAAACTTCGTTGTCTGGTCGATGGCCTTATCTATCAGCTCGTCGCTAGTACTCATATAGGGAGTAATGTGTGACATCTTCTGGCAGAAATACTCCTGTTGTTTCACCAAAAGGGAATTTAATTCCAGGGCCTCTTTAATGAACTCCTCAGTAGTGGGAACATCCTTGTATCTTTCCATGGATTGCTACATTACTTGGAGTTGCATATTTTTGCCTATATATCGGCTTCATGGCTTATTTTCAGGACCTCCATGTCTTGTTGTAATTGTGCCAGTTGCTCAGACACTTGCCTGTTTGGGCTTGCTTTCTTTGTCTCGAGCTCTAGTTCGAGCTGCGAAATTCTCTCCTCTTTCTCCCCTAGTAAGGTAGATACCTCAGTAGCCTTGTCCACAGTGGCCGATGCTTATTCTCCCATGAATTGTGATAGTCTAGTCAAGTTCTCAACCAGATTGAAAGGAATGTCCTTCCAAACAATATCCATCGGCTCGTTTCTAGGTGGGAATTTAGGTGTATCTACCCTTCTCCTTTTTCTCTGCCTTCTAACTACAACCTTGTGGAGAGGGATATAGAACACATCAAGTGGAGGTATTTCAGTTACTTTCAGAATAATTTATGATGTGGCTAGAGCACAGATAATTTCAATATGTTGGGCCGTTGTTTCTTGTTCCTCCATAGGTGTGGATTGTTCGTTGATAGACTTGGGCTCTGTATCCTTATGAACATGCATAGGATTTTTACATTTCTCTATTTCTTGGGTATTTGAGGCTTTGGGAGTGCCTTACAATTTTTATTAAATTGATCCCACTCCTACTCCAAACTACTACCTTTGGCCTCTGAACTAATCCCTTTAGTCGGGGCGCTCATGACTTGTTTCTTAGCTAACTTCCTGCTGGACTCAATTGTGTTTTCTACATATTGGGGTTTCCCTGTGCCTGGTGTCTTCTCAGTGTTTACCTAAGAGTGTACTTGAGAGCTAGGACCTCACCTATCAATAGTGACAATTGGTGTAGACTTATCCCCGGGCTTTAATAGATGCATTGGGATCACCTGAAGCCTCTCATCTCTAAATTCCTGAAATATTTGAAAATATTTAGGTTTCAGATTCACCTTTTCCCATTCGAATGCTTGTTCAAAGGATATGGCTGACTGTAATAAATCCTCAAAATAATTATCTTCATTATTGTATGGCTTGACCTTTACTCCAGTAGTGACATTATATGCCACTTTTTTTGGATCAAATTTCCTCTTAGGCAATGTATGAAGCCTAAGGGCTTCCATATGTGTTGATTCCTTAGTAGCATGAACAAAATTTGCTAAATCAAAAGAACCACATTTGACAGGGAAAGTGGGCCATAATGACTTCTTGTCGTCTTTGAGAACTTTAGTTAGGCCCCTTCCCATAGTCTGGTAGGCAATCTCTCTTACTAATAACTTATCAGAAGTGTATAAAGGAAGGACGTGTGCATCGACTGTGCTACCAAACCCTAATGTAGGTGAACCATTCTTCAATGAAATACTTGCCGACAGTAAGCAGGTCTGTTGCAGCTTCTTGGGAAAACCTAGGGGATTTCTTATTGAAAATCATTTGATGTAGGGGCAACACAATAACATGAAATATCTTATAGAAGTGAGGTATGTAATGCGATTCCCATATTTTTTTTATGACTGAGATGGATTGGGTAAGGATCTTGTAAGGTCCATTTCCAACCCATGGTTGGAAATGTCTTGCAAAAACAAATAGCATCCATAATGTAGGCACTAAAATAGAAGGGAGGGAGGTTATTTGAAGAGGAGGCTTTCTTCTGTCAATGTTTGCTAATGGTGGTGGCTAGGTTGTTAGATAGGATGGAAGCCAATTCATGATATGGGAATTAACACATCCATCAATCAAAGGAATCCATTCTATTGAAAACTTGGTATTTTTGGGTAGCCCATACAATCTACATAACATGGCTATTGCATAGTTGTAGGGGTTTTCCAAAGAGGCTATAGCATACATACCTGATTTTTCATATTTGAATTTTTTGTACAACACTCTACAACCTTGAATTAGATTTAAGGGGCCTGGGTTCTTCTTTTCGAAGTTAGCCACAAATATGTTGTCGTAGATATCCTGTGGGTCAGGTATGTGGTACATATTCTTCAAGTTATTTGCTCTAAACGACCCTATGAGCTCCATCCTTGAATTCTTGAACTGCCTATCTTCAATGATAAGGTTTTCGATCACCTGATCATATCTGTATAGGGGAGGATTTTAGCTCTTGCTCCTATCCTATGAAGGAAAGAACATGAAGCATCTCTACATTGAAGTCCTGAAGGTCTTGTTGAGTCAGTTGTTGCTCTCGTAACAGTGATTTTAGGATGCTTGTCCTTCAGTATATTGTAAATCACTTCCCAAGCTGTTGCACCTCCAACAACATCACAAACTGTATCAGCAAAGATAGGATCCATCTCAGTAAACTCAGATTCAACAATGGTCTGTTTGCTCTGTTTCTGCATCACCTTTCTTAGTGACATGTCTTTTGTCTCTTGCCTGAAATAAACAAGATATATCAGCGCAGACGATATCAGGTAATTAAGACTGAAAGCTTCTCTGAAATTACTTTGGATCATGAGAAAGGTTTAATAAGATACTCGATTGTAACTACCCACAACCTAGAAAATGATTATCCTTCCTTGGGCTGCTAAATATTTATTAACCTGTCAACTCATTTTTTTATATATTTAAAACGTAATTATTCCACACATTTTACAGCTCTTAATTGTGCATCGTGGTCTTTAAAGGGATACAGTATAGCGCTACTAGATGCATTAAGCGAAATACGATTACGGATATCGCAATATCGCATTTCACAAATCACTAATGGTCATTCTAATGGCATGGTTAAGTTTATTGCGAATTATGCGAAATGCGATTGTGAAATGATAAGGTGATGTTATCGCAGCAGAAGACCAATTGCATATCGCAATTTTCTGAATGTTTTTAAAAATAGTCATGGGGAAAAGTGCGATTTGAAATTTGAGATGTGGATTTCATCCTTAGTTCATTTTGCAAGGTTTTGCTAGGTATTTTCTTAGAGTTAGGTATTGTTATCCTAAGCCTAAAAATTTAAAAGGGTCCCCATTTATAACTCTAACCTTAGCTATTGTTCTTTATAAATGGGGGGGGTTGTTTCGTAGTACAACAAGGTGGTGGAGACTGAATGGTGACCTATGGTGCATTGGGCATCAGGTCAACATCTTCATCCTATGGTTCTGGTTCCAACTCCATGTCCGCAAATTCAATCAATTCTTCAATATGTTGAGCAAGCTCTCGATCCTGCATCTGTTCACTCTCCCCCTCTGCTGTTGGTTGGTTCTATCCTTTCTCTTCAACTTGAATCGACATTATTTCTCTTGACATTGCAACTTGCCTTTATTATTCTTTCTACTTCTGCTGCTCCTCCTGTTCTTTCCTCCTTTGTTCCCATTTTTTCCCTCAGTTATGATTCCTGCAAGGTCTTCCTTTCTACCAAAGCTTCTTGCATAAGTATTGAATTCGCTTTCACTCAGCAACTTTGTTCTCCCTCTATTTTGTCAGCAACCTTTCTCTTTCCCTAATCTTGTACTGGATTTTTTCCTTCTGTTACTAATGTTGGACTTGCTACCATGTTAGTGTTGACTTCTTTTCTATAAATAGTTGAGTTTCTGCATATTGGAAAGTTAACTAGTGCTTGCTCAATTGCGTCCCTAGTACTACTTTCAATGGTCTCTCTTGAAGCAACTTTCTTTGTTTCCATGGTAACAATGACTAATGGAGAGAAGTACTTCAAAAGTGTGGTACCTGTGGGATGGAAAGGGCACTCATGGGAAGCAAACATTAGCTTCAGCAAATCAAATTCAAGGCATGATCAAGTAGCAAATCAGGAATCTGATGGGAAGGATTATGCAATTTTCATTGGTAGGAGGGACTAGCTTCCTATGGGAATTGCGCACTACACAGTCCGAGTAGCCAAGGATGAAGCTGGAGGCTTGGGATTGCGCAATGTACAGTCCCAGTTTGGGTATAGACTGGGAGAGACTACACATTTCACAGTTCCTTGATCTCTTCAGGAATGCTAGGGCTCCTAGATCGAATGCTCAAATGAGATCTAGAGGCATCAATTAACCATATTTGAGCAAATGAGGTTTTATGACATGCATGCCTGAGATCACAGAAAAAAGTGACACTTGGCAGAAACTTCTAAAAATAGCAATGTGCCACCTTCGAGAAAATAATAATATATCCCTACTTCCTAGGGATGATTTTTTCCCTTTAGTTTTCTTTCTTTTTTGGCGGAAACTTTCCATGCACACTGTCAGACAAGACTACACATTTCTGGGGAACTAGGAAACTTTCTGGCTCAGTGTGCACTATGCAGTTTCTGAGCTTAGTGAGGGTTGTGTAGTTTCTGGGCTTAGTGTTGGGATACCTTCCATGACTGCACATTTTCTGATCTCAAGGATGAACTCCAGTCTGATCTACGCAATTCCAATCATTAAGGCTAATTGCCTCCCATGACTGCGCATTTTTTGATCTCAAGGCTAAATTTCAGTCTGAACTGCACAATTCCAATCATCAAGGTTGGTTGCCTTCAAGGATTGTGAAATTTCTAGAGGCAAGCCCAAAACTGTTGTGTGACCAAGTTCGGAAATCATATTGTGATCTAGAAGAATCAACTAAGTGAGGAAACACAAGTGAAAGTAAAAATATAAGTCTCATTCGAAGCATGAATACTTGGATCAGTGCAAGATGAGCTGCTATTGATAATAAGGGAGGCTAAAAGATAGAATCATAGGGAAAAGTTTCGAGGTTGGTTCTAGCTGCCGCAAAATTGGAGACATACTGGTAGAACTCTAGCTCTATGTATGGACCTTGTCTCATGCAAAACAGGTCTAACTTTTTCGGAAGTATTGTTCAATTCTTTGATTATCATAGCTTCTTTACTTAGCTTGAGTTAAAGATGTAGTCCCTACCATTCTCTTCATCGACAGCACACATACCAAGCCAAGTAAAATTAATTTGTTTCAATTGGGGATGAGGAGTATATATATGCACAAGTATAATAGATATTCAGAGTTTTAGTTTCATCTCTAGTGTTGCTATGCTACCAGCAGGCCTGGACAGTACCCTGATGAAGTCACCTCAAGGACACAATCATTTATCTGCTCTTCTAGTGAGCCTAGTGAGTACCCCATCGGAGTTATTTGCATCACCTACCTGCATAGGAATCCTTTCTATTCTTTCGCCCTTTATTTCATTTATTCATTTTTCAAATAATTGTGCATATGCACTTATTTATTTCATGAGGCGAAAGAGGGATCCTAACTTATTGAGACAAGAAGAGGTTGTCCTTTTAGAGAAGGATATTTATATATACATATGACATACTTGTTAAGGTTTTCCCTCTCTTCTTACTCTACTCAACTTAATTCACAAGGGTTAACCAAAAATACAAGACTTATTAAAGTAGGCGGTACCAATTAAAAGTGCAATCATTGTGATTTCATCATGACTCTCTCTGAAAGGAACATATTTTCCATCAGGGTATCATCGACTAAAATAAATGAAAGATTCACATAAAGAGAGGGAATAGGTAGATAACCAAGCATTGATAGCAGTACAACTTCCTCTTGGACTTCACCTAGCTTGCCTAGAAGCCAAACATGGTTTCATGTGGAAACTAACCTACAGCTAAAAATAAAACAAACTAAAGGAAAGAAGTGAAGAAAATGAAACAAAGAAAAGTGAAGCAAATCAAAGAAACAACAAAGAAAAGAAAAACTACTCCTACTCCTAACCTAAACAGAACATAGGCTAGACTTATGTAAAGTGATACTTCCAATGTAGCCAATGGTGCATTGGTTGGCCTATATAGGTGAGGGAATGCATGTCAAGAAAGATATACAAGCATACCAACAAGAAAGAAATATAATTCAATACAAACCAAAATGTTCGAAGTTTGAATGCACCTGCAGAAAAGTAAAAATGAAAATTGCATGAAAGGAACTCTACGGATGTACCATGGTGTCCAAACACATTGTGATTCGAAGATAAGCAGGCACACACTTTCAAATAGTGCTCGCCACATACGACTCCTCCAATGACTGAGCGATAGGATTGTACAATACATATTGAGGGTTCGACAACTATAATACAAATTGATTTTCAATATGTGTGAAAGAGTGATGAGGAGCCTCAGAAGATTCAACACTATTCTGATCGAAAATGGAACTAACCTCAAGCCTACGAGAACTTGACATAACCATCAGCTCGGGTTGAAGTGTGTCGACATCTTGGGGAAGTTCCAACTCATCAGAAGGTATATCATCATAGATCGGTGGTCAAGAAAGATTAGCAGTGAAAAAATTAGAATTGTGACTGAATGAATCAATCAAGAGGTTGTGATAACCATGATCAGAAATTTCAAGATCACAAACAGAGGCATCCTCATGATCTGATGAATTAGAAAGAGGAGAAGATGAAAAATGATCAATTTCACCCTCTAAGTTCTTAGAAAGATGATATGAGGGCTTAGGAAGATCAAGAGTAGAAAATTTATCCTCTCCACATGTGGATGAAAAACAATATCCCACATGTTTTGTGAATGATCAGAAGTAGTAACGTCATCAAGAACTAAATTTTCACAAGATTAAAAAAAATGACAAAATCGTGGGAAATGTACGAAAGATGAAGGAGAGGTGTGGAAGGAAGAGAATCATCCTTCGTCACAGATTCTTGTTTAGCTGTGGGATCCCCCTCATAATCATTGTGAATGATATCACAAGTTGGTTGCTAACAACCAACTCCATCCAACACTTGATCCTTGTGAACATCACAAGAGGGATTTGAGACAAGTGAACAAAACACATCACAATCTAGAGGATCAGAAGGACCAAAGGATGGAGCACGAGGAGATAACATGTCATCAGAATCATCATATTAACAGTCCAAACCTACGTTGAAATTATGAGTATGTGAGGTGGGAAAATATGGTGGTAGATCAACATAGAATTTTTCAAATTCTCCAACAGAAATAGAGTTGTTTGATGAGAGGAGGATGGAGGGTCACTTGGAACAACAACCTTGTCTATCATAGATTTAGAATCTCTAACATTGAGGTTTTTTGGGAGTGGCTCAAAATATTCTAATTCGTGTGGATTTTCTGAAATGTGAACAAGATATTGAAATCTTCCTGTCAAGAACTTCCAATCAACTTCATCTTTTGGATATTCAAAACACAAATGCATAAAATGAATGTGAAAATGATGCAATGATTCATTTGGTGATTTTCACAATTATAAAGTTTTATTTCCCAGATGTTTACGATCAAACATGTCAAAAGTGTGAGATAGATTTGTGGAAAGATGCTCAAAAGGGTGTATGGATTCATCTTTCAATATGTTACACCATTTCCTTACACGCCCTTCCAACATGAGGATAAACAACCGAGAGCCAACATCCTCAAGGAGGATGTTGTGCTATGTGCAAAATTCAATAAAATGATCAGTATGATCAAGAAAGGTTGTTCCACCCTCACCATCAATTTAATATGTGACAAGTCATCAATGATATTCACGAGCACTTGTAATTTTACGTCTCTGGAAAAACATGTTGGGAGTATGATTTGGGAAGAAGTCATAAATGAGTGTGGAAATTCAAAAAAGACTTCAAGAGCTCATCTTGTCATCTAGCCCTCCTTCTAGCACCGTATTTGTTGATGGTGCTAGACCCGCCAACATTTAGGGAATCTCCCTGATATGAAGTCCCAACTAGACCTCACACCGTTTGGAGTAGGAAGCCTAGAACTAGGTGGTAATGTAATGCCTTGACTACAGAAACACGCAAAGGAAAGTATGATAAATTTGGGTGAGAGAAAGTGTGTGACCTTGTGGAGAGTCAAGTGAGATGCATGAAGGTTCCAACACACAAAGGGAAAAGGAAGTGCACCCCTTAGAAGTTTGTAATAGTATGCAACTTGAAAGGAACACATGAGTTAAATGACATCACAAGCTAATATGTCGAATAGTCCACAAGTTAAAGTGATGTGTTAATCCAACAACCCGTATTCAACAAGATTCATACAAATGCAAACCAAATAGTTCATAAGCATATGCGTAAGTTAATAACATGCATTTCCAATATAACAAGAATAGTCCTACTATATTAACAACATATACATGAAAGTGTGTTGGCTTTAATTTTATTATTATAATTGAAAGTTCCATCTATACATACGCCATTGACAACCACTAGCCCCAATAGTGGAACATTATAGTCAAGAACACCTACTCCTCCAAAGAAGTATTCTCACTCTATGCTATGAAGAAGCCAAGGCTCTTCACAACACTCCCAAGCTCTTTCTAAACCTAAGCCTATCCAAAAGCTTGGCTCCCAAAAGCTAGTTACATGAGTTATGAGGTTCTATTTATAACAAGAGGGGGTGACTCTTCAAATCCCCTTTGTGACCTTTGGGCTACCCTCATGACTCTTCAAATTCTTCACAAAGTAAAACATTACATTACATGGTGACCTTTCATATTCCAATATTGGCACTTAGAATTTCACTTATAACATAATTATAAATAATATTACATTTACACTCATACCCATATAGGAAAAAATAGGGTAGAGACAACTTGACAACCTAACAAGGAAAAACACTATGATACTTGAGTTTGGGGACACTCTAGCTGGAAAAATTATACTTGATGCTTCTCGGTCACGTATCGATGCCAAGCTTGGTACTATGTGATGACATCCCTAAACTACATGATGGTGTAAGGGTGGAAGCACACTCTAGCCTCCATAGCATCTAGGTACAATGATTTGGAACCATTCTTAACTTATTTCTAGAGCAGGAGAACCATGGATCTAATTTGGACAAGCCCATCGATGTAGTTTTGCATGTTTTTTCTGTTTAGCTCTAAATCCTCCTTGGTGGTAACCTATCTCAACTGCTCCAAGTACTCTTCAATATCCTTCCTGAATTGGTGTTTGTGTTTAGCTTCAGTGAGTGAGTTGACTGATGGGATCTTGTGGGTTCTCACCATGAAATCCAAATTGTTATATAACCATACATATGAGGCCTGAATGTTTCCAATGTATGAGGCGAGCTAATTGTAGTTCTAAATGAACATTTGAACTCTTTCTTTCTTCAAATATTCCTGCGGTTTCATCTTCTTTACCAAAGTAAGCAATGACCCTTTGTATCGCATTTTCCATTCTTGCACAATGGTGATAACAGTTTGCACATTCGTAAGAGTCTTGACAAATTCCTTGCTTTGTTGCTGCAAGCTATGTAAGCGGACAACTGCATTATGTACGGTCATGAGCTCCTCATAGAGGTCCCTCATGGTCTCTCCAAGTGTTGATACTTCACCAATTATAATTTCTCTCATTTCCCCCAAGTAGACCTGTGTCGATACTATGTTTTGTGCTACTTCGCAGAGCTATTCTATCTCTTTCTGGGAACCTTGTACTGAGTGTTTGATGTTTTTTCATCCAGGAAGGAAAGTTTCCTTCGACCATGGGATTTGGATTCCTGCTGATGTCCACCACTATCAGTATTTCTCTAATGAATTCAGGTGATGCATGACCATCTGAAAAATTCTCTCTCTACGCTTATCCAATCCACTTCTGAAGTTCATTATATGATAAATTGTACACATCCATTCCTAGATCATCATCAAGAGGAAATATGTCCCCTTCCTTTCTCACAGCTAACTCTATGGCTGGAGGTGGTGGAGACTGAATGGTGACATGCGGTGCACTAGGCATCAAGTCAACATCTTCATCATGTGGTTCTGGTTTGAACTCCATGTCCTTGACTTCATTCAAGTATTCAATATGTTGAGAAAGCTCCCGATCCTGCATCTATTCACTCTCGCCCTCCACTGCTGGTTAGTTCTATAATTTTTCTTCAACTTGAATCGATGTTATTTCTCTTGATGTTGTACCTTTCCTTTCTTATTCTTCCTTCTTATGCTTTTCCTCCTGTTCTTTCCTCCTTTTGTCTCGTTCTTCCCCCAATTCTGGTTCCTTCAAGCTCTACTTTTCTGTGAAAATTGTCTACATAAGGATTGAATCCACTTTCACTCTGTAGCTTTATTCTCCCTCTATTATGTTAGCAACCTTTCTCTTTCCATGATGTTTTACTAGATTGCCTCCTTTTGCTATTGTTGTTGGACTTATTGCCATGTTAGTGTTGACTTCTTTTCTATAAATAGTTGGGTGTCCGCATATTGGCAAGTTAACTGACACTTTCTCAATGACTTCCTTAGTATTGATTTTAGTGGTCTCTATTGAAGAAAATCTCTTTGGTGCCATGGTAACAATGAATACTGGAGAGAAGTGCTTCACAAGTGCGGTACTTGTGGGATAGAAAGGACACTCATTGCAAGCAAACATTAGCTTTAGAAAATCGACTTTCAAGGCATGATTAAGCAGCAAACCTGGCATCTGATGGGAAGGATTACACAATTTTCATTGGTAGAAGGGACTGGTGGACTGTGGAAAATACAAATTGTGTAGTTCCAGTAGCCAAGGATGAAGCTTGAGGCTTGGGACTGCGTAATGTGCAGTCTGAGCCTGGCCAAAGACTGGGAGAGACTATGCATTGTGCAGTCTCAGTGGTCAAGATGACAGGCTAACCCCTGGAATTGTGTAATGCATAGTTGGGCTAGCCTATATCACATACTACATAGTTCCATAGGCCAAGATCTCAGCTTGAGCCTTAGGATTCTGTAGTGCCTAGCTGGGCAAAGTGAAAACCAACCCAAGAAAGTGCAGATCCGCTCAAGGGAAGTGTGGAAAATGAGAAGATCTAAGTGATGGTGTGAGCTTGAGTGCATATCTGACTAAGTGTTAATGAATCATGACAGATCAACTGAAAATACTAAATAATTGGGAAGAGAATCAAATCGGTGAGGGGAGTCACCGCAACGACGACCATCAGTGCAAAAAAAAAAAAACCAATGTGACACTTGTGAAAGAAAAATGATAACTTGAAACAAGGCTTTTGCAAGTTAAAAAAAGTTGAAATTCCAACAATCATGAAGATAAATAAGCAAAAAAACACTCACACAACTGAAACAACAAAAAGTGATAGAAAAGGTGAGAAAAGACGATAACATCCAAACTCACCCGGAAAAGCAATGATGATCCCACCAAAGGTTCCTTTATCTCTTCAAGAATGATAAGGCTCCAAGATCGAATGCTTAAATGAGATCTAGAGGCATCGATTAACTAAATTTGAGAAAATGAGGTTTTATGACACGCATGTCAAAGTCTAAGGACAAAAGCGACACTTGGCAGAAACTTCTTAAATAAAAATGTGCCACCTTTGGAAAACTAATAATAGCTCCCTAGTTCCTAGGGATTATTTTTACCCTTTATTTTTCTTTCTTTTCTATGGGAAAATTTCCATGCACACTACCAGACAAGGCTACATAGTTTTGGGGAACTGGGCAACTTTCTGGCTCATTGTGCACTGCACAGTTTTTGAGCTTAGTGAGGGTTGCACAGTTTCTAGGCTCAGTGTTGGGTTGCCTTCCATGAATGCACAGTTTCTGAACTCAAGGTTGATTATTATTATGATATGTGTAATTCCAATCATCAAGTCTAACTTCCTCCCATGACTGCGCAGTATCTGAGCACAAGGCAGACTGCCTTTCTGAGCTACGCAATTCCAATCATTAAGGTTGTTTACCTTCAAGGATTGTGCAGTTTTTGGAGGCAAGCCCAGAACTTTTGTGTGACCAAGTTGGGAGATCATCTTGTGACTTAAAAGAATCAAATAAGTGAGGAAACACAAGCGAAAATGAAATATAAGTCTCATTCAAAGCATGAATACCTGGATCAATGCAATATGAGTTGTTATAGATAAGAAGGGAGGCTCCAAAATTGAAGCATAGGAAAAATTTTGGAGGGTGGTTGTAGCTACTACAACACTTTTTTATTCCATAATTCCATAAATTGATGTCACACCTTTTGTCATATCTGAGGTGGCATGACTCGTGGTGCCACCTGACGGCCATGTCATTTAGTGCCATGTCACCTATCTCAACTACTCTTTGTTGATGTCATGCTGAATTTAGGGTGATGTCACCCTAACATGTGGCATCTTCTGATAGTTCCATGTGCCATCCAAAATTTTACTCTTTGTCCATCCCAGAAGGTTGGTTCTACCTGCCACATGCCACGCCACAAAGGCACCTCGTCAACAATAAATCCACATTACCATCCACATGATGCACACATAGCCTTGTTAACGCTACATGTCTCCTTCCAACTTATTCTATGTCAGGGGATGCCACAGGGCTAGGCCCATTCACACAAATATATTATTTCATATTATATGAAAATTATGTGCCCATGGCATGATTTCACTGTCCCTCGGGATAGATATATTGTTGTCCCACCCCAACACTATAATGCCATAACAAGTCCTCCCACCAACAAGGCATAGAGTAACATGAAGTTTCTTGTCAAGAGGGGAAAACTCCATGCCACACCCTCCATCAACCATGCTTGTTTCCAAAGCATCCATCGTATATAACTATTCAGGGAGGCATGATGCTACATGAATTTTCATGTTGGATGATGGGAATAATTCTGTCTCACACAGTGTCAATAGTGTATATGTGTGAATGGTCAATGCATGCCACAAACATAGGGAGGTTTAGTGCATCATTAAATTTTTCCTTTAAATAATGGGGTAATCCCCATTCGCACCATCATATCTTCGCTGAGATTAATTTATTTCATATAAGGTCATTCAAGGGCTTATACAATCAAAATATATGTTTGTAGTTGCAATACAAAGACATAAAAACTCCAAGAGTTCCCAAGACTTTCAAGCATTCCCTGAGTTCGAGCGATACTTGGCACATACTTGCGATGAGATTCAAAACTCCATTCAAAATAGAATGAATTATATACATCATATAAATGACTATAATGACATTAATAACTCACAAAACTAGTCTACCATTAAACATTGATTGTGAGTTAAGCACTGACATATTACTACTATGTAAGTTTAGTTACAACAACATCTCATTAAACCTTTACATATGCCTGTATTACACATTACACTAGGGCATAATCCATTCTTTGCATAACAAAATACATTACAATATTAAACAAGATAGTGAGCCTTTCATTTCATAAGAAGACAAACTATTAGAGTACTATAATTAGAAATCAACTACAAATATTCATGCAACCGACCACTTCTAATTATAAAATTAAGAAAATTTTATATCATCCACATAATATTGGTTTTCCAATTTAGACAAATAACACACATAGCTGGTTTCCCATCAAGGACATGTATTAATCTTCAATGACCATTCAAGAGTTAACAAAGAGCCATAGATTAACAAATAATAAACAAGTCATGTAATCATTCACATTCAAACATACATAATTCATTGAACTTATTTGAATGGATAGAGATGGTTGGAAACGAAAGGTGGGACTTCAACTCTCCACCCAACCATAAGTCAATTTCACCACCATATTTCTTATAGTTTTCCGCCCTTAATATAGATCCATGATCCAAGGGATTACTTTCTCAAGTATTCTGAGCAAGTTCAACTGGGGTATTGCTTAGTTTTCTAGGAGTATGGGTTTTTTTATATGTGGTTTATCAACTATGTTTTAAAGGAAAGCACTACAAGAACCTATAACACACTATTTGGGTGGTTTATTAGCTTACTTGGAAAGCAATGAATGGTTTATCAACTTCCTCAGCAAGGACTCAATGGTTTATCAACCCTTTTTAGCAATCTCCCTTATAGATTTCCACCCCACTTAGTGGTTTATGAGCCTTACAACAAGCACCTAAGTGGTTTATTACCTTACTTAGAAAGAACAGTGTGTTTTATCAGTTTCCTCGGTAAGCACTTAGTGGTTTATTGGCCCTTTTTAGCAAACACTCATCACCCAATTCCTCCTCTAATCCTCCCACTAAAATTTCAAGCTTGAACAAACATATTCCATCAACTCCAATGCACCAATATTGGGAATTACATCCCATTATTCTCATCATAAATTCTCTAGCATGTAACAACCTTGTTCTTACACTCCATGCTTGTTTCCCTCTCTAGCATTCTCTCACTTTATATGTCCAACGTCTTCATATTCAAGTCCTTTTTTTTCTTATTGTTATTTCTTTTTCCTCCAGGATCTTCATAGTGCCCCCCATGAGACTATTCACTTCCCCTCCCCTTCACGTCATGGAAAAAGGGAAGAATGTGGGAATCTCCTCTGCCCTGTCTTGTCTTAACCAACTATTTGGTGGTGGGCATTTAACCATGCCAACCAACACCACTCTTAGCTCTCCTTCATATTGTGGATTTATGTCTCCCACACCTCAGGTTGACAATTTAAAAACTTTTATTTTATCTTATGATTACAAAATTATGGGCTAACACAAGGGGTGTTACAACCCCCCTCCCCCAAAGGAACATCATCCTCAATGTTCTTAATAAATAGAAAGAAAAAGGGAAAAAAATGAGCTTTATATAACAAATCTTACATCTTCTTATTCATTAAAAAAAAATGGTATAACACCCTCATTTGTTTTTCAATCTCCCAAGTGGATTCATTAGGTCCAATGTGCTTCCATTACACCTTGACTTGATCTATTACTTGATTATGGAGTGTGGTTTTCCTACAATCTAGGATTCACCCTCATTAATGTTAGAACCTCCCTTAGGTTCCCCTTGTATCACAGACTAGTCAACAATATGATTAACATCATGTACATATTTCTTAAGCATATAAACATGAAAAAAATATGTGCGTTCACTATGAGTGGAAAGGCCAATATATAAGCCATTAGCCCTACTTTTTTCAAAGTTTGAAAATATCCACAAATTTTGGGTGCTAGCTTGGCACAAGACCTCACTTTCAGTGATCTCTTCCTTCCTGACAACATTAAAGAACAAATCATACAATAATGCTCTATTATTCTCATGAAATATAAACCCCCCAAAATCAATATTAGCAAACATGACTACCTTTCACTAAAAGAATTGAATAGAAAGCCTAACCTTGTTGTTTTAAAAAGCTGACAAGGGAGGAGTGGTAGTTATAATGAATAGGAATGATTATAATTAAAAAATGTTAGATCACCTCAACAATAGTGGGTGTTACAAAAAGCTAAGAAATAATCCATTGAATAAAATATAAATGGATGTCTGCAACTCAATAAAACTGAGTAATGAACGTGATAACAAGAAGTTAGTAGAAAGAAATTGATATACCCCAAGGATCTATGGTGCACCTAAGATTCACAAAGAAGGGGTTCCCTTTAGAAGCATAATTAATACTATTGGTGGTCCTATATACCATCTTTCTAAACACCTTGCTCAGAAACTCAAACCTATGGTTGGAAATACAAATTATTTTGTTAAAGGTTCCACCCATTTCATCAATGAAATTAAAGATTTAAGACTTGATTAGAATGATATTTTATTGAGTTTTGATGTTGTGTCACTTCACACTAATATTCCTATTAATGGAGCCATGAATGTTGTCCATAAAATTACCAATCCTAACACATCAAATTTAATATAATTTTTTCTTGGATCCACATTTTTTAGTTTCTTGGATGAAATATATGAACAAACATGTGGTGTAGCTATGGGCTCTCCTCTATCTCCCATTATTGCAAATTTATTCATGGAAGAATTTGAAACCAAATCCCTTGACTCTTCCCCCTTAAAGCCCAAATGTTTGGAAATTATTTGTCGATGAAACCTTCATCATAGGCCACATGGACGAGAAAAAAATAGAAATCTTCAAGAAACACCTTAATAATCAATTTGATTCTATCAAATTTACAATGGAAGTTGAGGTGGATGGTAGCCTTTCCTTTCTAGAAATTATCATTACCATAAATTAGGATGGCTCCATATCCCACCAGGTCTATTGAAAACAAACACACATTGAGCAGTACCTCCACGCAAGCTCCCACCACCATCTTGCCCAAAATGTAGGAATTATTAACACCTCGGAAACTAGAGCTATGATAATTTCTTTCAGCAAGCATCTGGAAGATGAAAAGACCCATATTAGGGAAGTATTCAAAAAGAATGGATACAAGAGACACCAAGGCATTAGGGCATTATAAAATGCCAATAAAGGACATAACAATTAAAATCATATGGATGATGTTGATGGAAAACTATATCTTCCCTCCATCCTCAAAACTACATACAAAGTTTCCCATATTCTAATAAAGGATAACATTATGGCTACTTTAAGCCCATAAACACCATTTTCAACTACCTTAAATATGTAAAATATCCAATTGATCCTAAGTGTCAAATAAGTTTTTATTTAATTCCTTGTTCATGTGAGAAACCTTATGTTGGTGAAACTGGAAGATCCATTATAACAGGGATTCAGGAACACTTTGCAGACATAAAACACAATGGTTTTAAAACCTATCCATTAGAAAAAAATTACAATAAAACCAAACATCAAATTTTCATTGAAAACACATGCACCCTTACCAAAATTGATCAATGTCACCATAAAAAATTTAGGGAAACCATAGAAATAGGAAAGCACCCTAATAACCTTAATAGAGACAATGGTTGGAAAATAAGTGAGAATTAGATTCCCACTTTAACCTCCAAATCAATCTCTGACTAGCCCCCTTCCCATGCTTTTTTAATTTTAATTTTAATTTTAAACTCTCACTTTAAATACCTATTTTTATATTAATAATTAATTTATATATTAATCGATACACAACCTTAATAATATATATTTAAGTACTTTATATTAATAATTAATTTTATAAATAATCACTTTATATTAATAATTACTTCAAAATTATTAATTAGATTAACATGGTTAACGTTATTATTTTATATTTTAATATTAATAATAATATTAATTATATTAACATGATTAATTTATACTTTAATATTAATATTAACATTTAAATATTTATATCTCTAATACTTAATATTTTAACATCAATATTAATAATTATAATATTTTAGGGTTTTTTAGGTTTCTCTTTGTTGGCTCGTCCCTCTCATCCTTTAGGGTTTTTCTTTATCAACTCCCCCTCGTCATTCCTCCTCAATGTATATATATATATATATATATCTATATATATATATATATATATATATATATATATATATATATATATATATATAGCCTTTTTGTTTGATCTGGATTTCATATATTTCAATCATCTCAATGATGAGTCACATAGGATGGTTCGAAATGTTGATTAAAAACAAAAACAATGTAATGAATATGGAAACAAAATTTCAACATAAATAATCTCATAGAAGTCTCATATTTGAGCTCTTCCTTGTTTTGATGTGAGATACATGTTCTCTCCCACTTGGAATTCCTTGTGCATCTCTTCTGGTCTACATAACTCTTTTTCCTATCCTAGGATGCCTTTAATTTTTGCTTGATCTTGACCACTTCCTATTCCATTTCCTTCAACATATTAAGTCCAAGGAATACTATATTTACTGGGTCATCCCAATTGATATGACTGTTATTTCCGGCCATATAGTGTCTCAAAAGGACTCATACCTAGTGACTCTTGATATCCATTGTTGTATGCAAACTCCACCAATGGTAGGAAATATTCCCACTTCTTTGGTTGATGCATGACATACATTCTTAGCATGTCCTCCAAAATTTTGTTCACTCTTTTCATCTAGCCATCTTCTAAGGATGACGAGCAATACTAAAGGCTAGCTGGGTTCCAAAATTAGCAAACACTGACTTTCAAAAATTAGAAGTGAACTTAGCATCTCAATTTGATATAATCTTCTTAGGCACACCATGCAACCTGAATATTTACTTCATGAATATATGGGTTGTGTCAATGGCTTTGTGAGGGGACTTGAAAATAATGAAGTGAGATGCCATACTCAAAATATCCACTATGACCATAATTTCATCATGGTTTTTAGTTTTCTTTTGCAATCCCATAATGAATCCCATATATATGACTTCCCACTTTCACTTAGGAATTGGGATTGATTGTAACACTATTTCTTGATGCCTACACTCTACTCTTACTTGCTAGAACTCTAGACACTTGGCAATATATTGAAAAAATTCCTTCTTCAATCCTGACCAACAATACATCTTCCTTATGGATGTTATTATCTTTTGATAACCAAGATGACCTGAGTAAGGTATTTTTTGAAATTCATCCATGATGAGCCTTCTATGATAAGCTACATCAAGAACAAACTTTCTATTTTTGAAGAGAAGTATACCATCATCAATGATCTGAGCTCTTCCTCATGGATCCTTCTAGTTATTTCTACCAACAATTCTCTAGATGCTAGTAGTGTTCATCATGAGACAATGCCTCTTTAGTCATTTTCGTGCTATCAATTTTGCAAGTATTCAAGGTTTCCAAATGGGCCTCTTGTTGATCCATAAACGACCATGGATATTCCACTAGATAGTTCATCACAACAGATTTGATAATCATATATATTAAAATACTGAAATTTTACACTATTACAATTTATTAATCTTTAATATATGTAGAATTAACTATAATTAGTGCATGCATGTGAATGGAATTTATGCAGAAAATAGAGAACTACAAAATAATCTCACACATACATAAGACACAAGATATGCTCTCTGGGAAACCCTTTTAAGAGAACAATGAGCTGGAAGGTGAGGCCGCTTTGCTCTCTTTCTCAACCTGGAAATATGGCTGCAGGCATAAATAAGTAATGTCTCTGACCCATGGGTTGCTACAGTGCACAAATCCTCTCTGTGTGATCTAGCTCCTATCTCTCTTGGATATGTTTTCTCACCTATGGAACAGGATTATCTTGTAATAATGGAATGCCTCTTCCTCCTAGTGGCCTGGTTATAAGACAACGCGATAGCCTACTAGTGGTTAAGTTTGACTACATCAACTCTTAACTAGAGTTACAAAATAGAATATTCTAGAGTATTCTACATCAAAAACATGTCGATAGCCCCTTTTCCATGAATAATGGGGGTCGACGCAACATCCTCCTAAACCATAGGTGTGAAAACAAGAAGGTCAACTTCTGAGTGACATAACGTTTGCATACAGACTCTAATTGACGTGCTTCTTACAATGTTGGAAAGGTCACTATGTGTAGAATAACATGAAAATGAGTTACACTAAAGCAATAATGTTTTACCCCCAAAGAAAATCATTTGATGCCTCAAAATGCTTCCAGAAGGTTTCAGATCTTGTTTCGCCAAAATGGGTCCCGTTGGTAAAAACAATCCAATGAGTTGATTCCTCCACTTTTTCCACTCCAAATGCATAGAGATGGATGGAAAATAATATAATGATCCAATTCGGATCACTTGTAGACTCCTACTAAGTGCATCTGCCACTTAATTTTATTTTCCCTTGATTTCTTTTATCTCAAACAACATTTGATGATCAAAGGTAACCATCTTGCTTGTCTAAAATTTAACTTAAATTGGTCAAACAAATATATCAATCCCTCATAGTCTGTCATTAGCACAAACCCCCTCCCCTACAAAAAATGCCTCCAATTTTTAAAGTGTGCACTATTGTTGCAAGTTATAAATCATGGGTAGCATAGTTTTTCTTATGTTCATTTAGCTTTCTTAATTCATTAAAAAACACATGTCCTTCTTGCATCAAGAATCCTCTGAGCCCTTCCTTACATGCATACGTGAAAACCACAAAGTTCTTCTCTAAAGCTATTATTCTTAAGATAGTTGCACATGTGAATAATTTCTTAATATTCTCAAAACTGGCTACATATTCTCATGTCCACTGAAATTTGACTCCTTTCCTTTGTAAATCAATGATTGGATGCCTGATCTTTGAGAAGCTTTGAATGGAACTTCAATAATATCTAGTTGACCCCATGAAATATTTGACCTCTATGACATTTATGGAGTGGGCCACTCCATTATAGTATTGATCTTTTCTAAATCTACAACCACTCCTTTTGAAATAACATGCCCCAAGTAGTGAACCTTGGTTTGGGAAGAATGACGCTCGTTGAGTGTTATATACAGATTATGCTCCCTTAGTAATCGTAATACTGCTCTCAAGTGGTATTCTTGCTCATATTTTGTTTTTGAATATACTAGGATATTATCTACAAAGACCAATACAATTTTTTCCAGATAAGGCCCGAGGACATTGTTCATAAAGCACATGAATGTGGATAGGGAATTTGTAAGCCCAAATCGAACCAATACAAATTTATGGTGGCCATATCTAGTCGTGAAGGAGGTTTGTGGATATATTCATCTTTAATCTTGACCAGATGGTATCTAGACCTCAAGTATATTATGGAAAATACTATATCCCCTCTCAACTGGTCAAATAAGTCATCGACTTTGGGCAGTGGTACTTTTATTCACTATATTTTTGTTTAGCTACTGATAGTCTATACATAGTCCTAGTGTGCTATCCTTATTTCCAAAAAACAAAGTTGGGGCTCCCCATGGTGATATGTTGGGCTGAATGTATCCTTATACAACATCCCTTTTAGTTGCAACTTCAATTCTATGATTCAGTTATATTCATGTGATATGGATTCTTTATTTCTCACCCTATTCCTATAATTAATTCAATGATAAAATTAATGTCTCTTCTTAGTGGTAGTCCTAGTAATTCTTCTAGGAATACATCACTAAAGTATTTTAACACGAGATGACTTTCAAATTAATCCATGCTTCCTTCCAATTCCTCAGTCATGTGTAATGTGTAGAATACACAACCCTTTCTATTGAATCACTTTACTTGAAGTGCAGTTATTTTCCTAAGCGTAATTAGTCATTTTATCCCCTGCAATGTTATCTACTCACCAACATCGTTGAGGCATTCTAGTGATTTATTGTAACAATCAATATTGTTTTTGTGGGATGCCAAACATTCCATGTTAATTAAAACATCATATGATCCCAATGGTAATAAATTGAGAGTAGATGTGATGGTCATACAACTAATATCCACAAGGAATGACTCCACTATGTTTGTCACCTACATTTTTTTCTCATGGCCAGTTGAATAAACCATGATTCTTCATGAGTTTCCTTTGGAATTTTTCTTTTCTTTGCAATATTTGGGATGATATAGATAAAATTAGAACCTAGGTCAATTAAAATTGAAACAAGTTGGTTGATGACCATACCTTCCATTTGGATTATTATACATTACTAGTCTACCTAACTATTGTCCAATGCAACATAATTTTGGGGTATGTTCTAAGCTACACAATTCACTATTGTTGCTTCTTGTACATTATACAACTTTGTGCCAATCCATCGTTATTGAGGATAGTTCCACCACTTTTGGTTTTCTCCATAAGTCCAACAAAATAGATGCCCCTTCTTAGACCCTCTGACCTCTTCTTTTGTTGATTTTGGGGGTCAATTTCGGGTCATTGTGGGATTGTGCTAATATTCATTTTTGGTAGAAGTAGTGAATTTCCCATTCTTCCCTCCTTGATTATATCTTGAGGGCTTCAGTTATTTTCCTTTGAATTTTTCCTTATATTTCTTCTTCCAATCTATTACAAATTCAGTCTTGTGTTTGGATTGTTCATAGCAGTACCTCATCCTTTGGATGGTGTCCTCCATGGTTTTTGGCTCATCAAAATAATTATATCCTAGTAAGCTTGTGGTAATCCATTGAGATAATTCTGGAAATTTACCTTCTCAATATTGATGTAAGGTACATACCTCAGTAGCTCCAAGAATCTATTTGTGTACTCATCATCTGTCAATTGCCCCATTTTTTTCTCATATAATTCTTTAACCTTGCTATCATAGTACTTTTAAGGTAGTTTCTTTTCTTGGAAATATTTCTCAAATCTCCTCTAGGTCAACTCATTTTCTCTAATTCTCTTGAAATTGCTCATGTCTTCCCACTAGATATAAGTCTTTCCCTTCAAGTTGAAAATGGCTACCCTTGCCCTCATATTCTTGAAGTAATTATGCACCCTGAAATACTTTTTCATTACCAATAACCATGCTTCTGCTTCCTTGGATTTCTTCACCTCTTCATCAAATGTGATCAGGTGCTCAAAATTATGCTCAAAAATCGAAGTGTCAGAATTTTTTTAAACTTATCTTCAAATCGAAGACCTCATCATTCTGATTCCAATGGTGTGAACGACACTCAAATCCGAGCTCATATGTAGAAGTTAGAGCAAGTCAAAGTTTAGATTTGACTTTCTTACATGGCAGGATTGGATGATGTGGTAAGGTATTTCAGCGAATGAGGAGGCACTAAGTGGCAAGCCACCATTGGCCCCCGCATATCGCAAATCACATGTCGTGGGCAGGCCATGTTAAAGAATCAAACCCAAGCAAGGCTAGGGTTGCAATGCGATAAATCGCAATCGCACTTTGTAATAGGGAAGGCATTGCAAAAATCGACCCCCGATAGGTATCAGGTTGTGATGTGATAACAATCACACTTCGCAACAGGGAAGGCATTGCAGAAATCGGCCCCCAGTAAGTATTGGGTTGGGATGCGATATCGCAATCGCAAATTGCAACATGGAAAAGTCTCGCATATACTAGACACCGGTTTTCTACCGATTGTGATTTGTGATAAGCCTCGACCAACAGAATATAACCTGTTGTGCAACAAAATTTTCGCCCAGTTAGTGCATTTTTGGGGCTAATTTGTAGGATCATCCTGAATGTGGAGCATTTTGTGGAACGAATAGTGGGGAAACTATGAGAAGTCATAACTCCTTTAGTTTTCCACCAAATTGGTTGAAAAAAGAGGCTAGATGGCCATTTTTTAGTATTTTGGACTCATTGGAGCAAGTTTCAGAAGCATTTGAGCATTTTAAACACAAATTTTTACACTTTTGAGCATAATAGAGAGGCCCAAGCCATTGGAAGCTAGACCAAGGAGACATAGCCCAGGAGGGGTGAACTCTTTCATGTGCTTGTTGTAATGTGTTTTTTATGATGTTCTATACATGTTTATTATGTTGTTCAATTTCTGGTTTATGTTAAATTGCTCATAAAATTAACATAAAAGACTCTTCATTTCACTTGCAAAAATTGATGAATCCTTAAGCACAATGAAATCGTTGTTTTGATCATTTGAGGAAGATCTTAGCACTGCAAACTAATATTCTAACTCAGATCAATTTGGTATTGTAGCACTAGGTTTTGATTTGTGAAATAAGGATTTAAATGTTTGCAAGTTTATGTCATGCTTACAAGGTTAAAACTCAAAAGAGGTGAAGGAAAGCTAGTTGCAAGCCCTAAAGTTGGGTTAAGGGGAAGAAGAGCAAGGTTACCAAAATCTCCAACACCAGTTCAGCCTCAAGTTGCAGTTGAGACTCTAGAGATCATGTCTCATGAAGGAGAACCTACAAACATGACAGAAGATGAGAAGACCTCAGAAAGGCTTTCTTTCATATGACAGAGATGGTGAAGGTCCTCTATGAAGAGAGGAATAGCAGGTTGCAAGGAGAAAGTTCCAAACATCCCAAAGGAGAAGGCTCTTTAGGAGGAGGCAGTGGGAATGGAGACAAACCTCCACCCTCTCCACCATCTTCTTCATATTCTTCTTCATAAGCATCCTCACACTCTTCCACTAATACAACCCTTACTCATACTCATCATCATTCTTCAAAAAGGACTGGTAAATCACCTTTTTTAAAACTTGAAGTTAAATTCGAGTTGCCCATTTATAATGGTGAAGTGAATGCAGAGAAGATTGAATTGGATTCTTCAGTTGGAGGTCTATTGCAGGATTCAAAACCTTCAAGAGGATGACATAAAGATTCAGTTAGCTTCCATGAGAATGGAGGGTGCAGCACTAGTATGGCAGGAATCAAAGACCCAAGAGGAGATTAAAAGACACGGTAAGATCTCTATTTCTTAGAATGATTTCATTGCTATAATTAAAAGACAGTTTTACCCTCTAGCTTATATGAAAAAAACCATCATGAATTGGAAGAACTTTAGACAACTTAAAGGTCAAAATGTGCAAGATTACACCCAAGAATTCAGAGAAAAAAAAAAGGTCTCTAATGTTAGGTGTAGATTTGCAGTCATAGGAAACTTTGTTGAAGTACATAGGGGGTTTACACAGTTACCTTAGACATACTATCTTAATGCTTAATCCCAGTAATCTAGATGATGTGTGTGTGCAAGCCACTCATCTTGAGGCAAGAGGGAAAAATATCTCAGAAGAAGGTAGTAAAAATCCATTTAAGGGTAAAGAGAAAGAAAATGGTTTCAAGGGAAAGAAAAATGCATCCATTATAAAGGAAGGAGAGGAAACAATATGTAAACATTGTTCTAGAGAGGGCCACAATGAAGCTCACTGTTGGAAGCTTCATCCCAAAATGAAACCAAAGAAATTCAACAACAAGGGAAAATAAAAGACAGTTGCAATCACTCAAGAAGAGGATTTGGGATCTGAATTGAGTAATGAAAAAAAAATCATAGCCATGGGGTTTCAAGGAAAGGAATCCATTGCCAACACTAGTTCTTCAAACTCACATAATGAAACTCCAAATGAAAAGACAGGATAGTCTATTTGGATGACATTTTCATTTTCATAAAATTTCATTATGAAAATGTCATGTGTGAGGATAAAATACTTGATGTCGTACGTCAAGAAAATTTGTTTCTGAAGATGTCAAAGTATATGTTGGATAAAAATTCTTTGATGTACTTGAGCCATGAAATTGGTTCTTCCAATTGTGTTCAGGTTCCCAAGGGCTTTTTGGTAGTCTATGTGGGACGTGGAGAAGGTGAGCTAAAGTTATACCTCTCCAATATTGATGACATAACAGTCTATGGTGGTATTGACTCCATTCCTGCAGACACAGGTGAAAGAATCATACATCCCACTGAAGCCACAAATGTCTTTTCTTTACTCACAATTCACGCAGGCAGACTCAAGATATTCATTTGGATAAGATTTTTTTTGGGAGCAACTCAATGTTGGAGGAGAAATTTTGTTAATTTCTCTTCTATTGTAGTTCATTTGCATTCATTGGTAGTTGTGCAAAAGGTCTTCTAGTGGGGAGGCAAACAACGAGAGGCATTTGATATTTTAAAACAAAAAATCAGTACAAATCCAGTACTTTCTTTTCTAGACTTGAGACAGTCATGTAAGTTTCAGGTTATTGTATGTGACTATGCCATGGGTGCAGTAATTTTACAATGTGGTAAGCCCATTTCTTTTCATTCAGAAATTTTCAACGATAAAGTGTTTAAGTTGCAGCAACAAAGGAACTTCCATTGGATGGGTTTTATTCTACACCACAGTCAAAAGGTATAAGAGAGGTATAATCGACAAGTTTGTTGATGTACTTTCTAGGCATAAAGTTTGTATAACTACTTTCCTCAATAATCATTTTTTTTACATGAAAGTTATGTTCAGAAAAATACATACTTTCAAGATGTATATTCAAGCTTGAGTCAAAGGAATCAAGTGGAGGAATTTGTTTACCATTTGCATCATAATGTATTGTATCATCTTCGTAAGAAGGATGTCGTTACTAATGGTAACATGGAAAAGGTGAAAGAGTTCATTGAACGACTCCAAATGGTACATCAAACAATGCATGAACAACTTGGAAAGGTTAAAGGCAAGTACACAAAGAGGCATGACAAGAATCGTGGAGATCACAAGTTCCAATTCAGTGGTCAATGGATCGAGATTGGAAAGGTGAGGGAATTGTACCCTCACCTATTAAACAATTAAAAGTGATCCTTTTGGGTTCCAAAGGCTTCTAGTGGGGAGGAGTGATCAGGTGCTCAAAAATATGTTAAAAAATAAAAGTGTCAGAATTTTGTTAAACTTAGCTTCAGATCAGAGAGCTCATCATTTTGATTCCAACATTGTGAAGGCAACTCAAATCCGAGCTCATATGCAGAAGTTAGAGCAAGTCAAAGTTCAGATTTGACTTGCTTACATGGCAGGATTGGATGATGTGGCAAGGTCTTTCAATGAATTAGGAGCTACCAAGTGGCAGGCCACCATTGGCCCCCACATATCACAAATCCCATGTCACAAGCGAGTCATGTTAAATAATTGGCCCCAAGCAAGGTCAGGGTTGCGATGTAATAAATCGCAATCACACTTTGCAACAGGGAAAGCATTGCAGAAATCAAACCTCGGTAGTTATCGGGTTGCGATGTGATCGCAATCGCACTTCACTACAAGGAAGTTATTGCAAAAATCAGCCCCCAGTAGGTATCAGGTTGCGATGTGATATCACAATCGCAAATTGCAACATGGCAAAGTCCCACATATACCAGACACCTATTTTCCTCTGATTGCGATTTGCAATAAGACTCAGCCGACAGAATATGGCTAGCCACGCGAATTTTGTGGAACGAATAGTGGGGAAACTAGGAGAAGTCATAACTCCTTTAGTTTTCCACCAAATTGGTTGCAAAAAAGGCTAGATGGCCATTTTTTAGTATTTTGGACTCATTGGAGTAGGTTTAATAAGAATTTGAGCATTATAGACATAGATTTTTACACTTTTCAGCATAATAGAGAGGCCGAAGCCATTGGAAGTTGGACCAAGGAGACGTAGCCCAGGAGGGGTGAACTCCTTTATCATGTGCTTGTTGTAATGTCTTTTTTTTTTTTTTTTTTTTTTTTTTTTTTTTTTTTTTTTTATGTTATGTTATGTACATGTTTATGCTATTGTTTAGTTTCTGGTTTATGTTACATTGCTCATAAAATTAACATAGAAAAATATTCATTTCACTTGCAAAACATGATGAATCCTTAAGCACAATGAAAGAATTTTGTTTATAATTTGAGGAAGATCCACGAAAAAATCACTTCCATTAGGTCCTAATCCTAATTGTGTCAAATTATTAGTGAATATCTACAATCTAATGCATCAACTCATCTAGAATTGAAACACATACTATCTAGAAGTATTCAATTTCCTCTTTTCTCCCAATTTTTTGATATATATATTGCCATCCTCTTTCAATTTGGGATCTTATTTTATTATCTTTAGGACATCTTGTTCCCATTCATCTTCACTCTCATCATTTGCATTTGTAATTATTCTTTTCTTGTATGTTGTCTCTATAATTTCAAACTTGACCAACATATCTACAACGTCATTCTCATCATCATGAGCACTTTGTCTACCTTTTCTAACTCATATGTTTCCTTAATGTGTCATCTTCTTCTCACTTTCTATAAATATTATTTATAGATCTAGGTAACACCTGCCTAATCACAATGTTGGAGTTGCCTCCTTAAATAAATTAACTTAGTGCTTCTTTTGTTGGAATTGTCTCTTCCTCCAAAGTTTCTAATGACCACTCTCCTTTCTATAGTTTTACTCATCATATGTTCTTCCTTCATTTATAACATTTATTTTAAAACATTGGCCTACATAATCTCAAAGTGCACAACATTCTATGCAAGGAAAAATAGTTCACCAATATAAAATCATTCACGTAATGAATACAATTTTTGGAGTGGAAAACCCTCTTGAGGAATTTAAACCACTATGCAATCATTTTTTCATATTCAATAATCAATAGTACATGTGTGGATGTTTACAATATATCCATATTGTTTTCTCAATTCTTTCTCACTTTCTTATGCTCTAATTCCTTGTAGTGATGAGCAATGGTGCACAACCATCTAAAATACAATGATCACATTTGTTGTCCATGGTGATCCTTCCCCCTACACTTATTCTCTCTACATTTAAATCAATTATTTAATTTTTCACATATAAGTTCATCCTTTTCCAATTTGAGATATCTCTCTATGATCTACTCAAAATCACCTCCATTTAAATGAGGATTGAAAATTTAAATGAGGATATAAACCTATTTTAGCTATTAAATATTGAGATATAAATTTTATATTTGAAAGATTGAGAATATTATAAAAATTAGAGATATTTTTAATTTATAGTTTATATATATATATATATATATATATATATATATATATATCAGTAATATGAGTTATTTGATTTTTTTCGTGGTGGTTGACTCGATGGCAGAGCTCTGGGCCATTTACCCTAGCAGGGAATATAGTTAAGTGAAGACAACCGTAACTTCCCGATGACCATCGCTAGCTCCCTCTGCTACCAGCTGCCCTCCATCTGCGCTCTTGCCTTCGTGATCCGATGGTTATGATCTTTATTTCCAGATATAGGATGGATGAAGGTTGACTACTCATCTAACCCTTACCTTGACCAAGCTATTTTCTAGCGCCCTAACTCTACGTCGGCCCTAGTTTCTCAACGCTCCTCTGTTGCTTCGTAACTATCGAACCCATCTCTGGTTGTTTCACTCCCCGGGTTGTCTACATCCACCATCCATATTGCAACCTTATCCATCGATTCCTTGGCCCTTGACTGCCCCCCGCTCTCTCCCGGGACCCTTCACCTTCTGGCCGCCTGCACGCCCTTGTCCCCATCCTTCAAACCTCGCATCCAGTGGACCACCTCTTTCTGGCAAACCCTTCCCCTCCCCCGGGTCACGACTCTCCTGTGGAGTATGTACAACAAACCCAGGATCACACCCCCCCCATCGGTTTAACACCCCCCATCAGTTTAACAAAGGTGATTTCTTCGGCTCCTCCATCCGAGTGCTTTGAAACCCCAGTCATCAAGGTAAGGTCTACGGCACACCAATCTCAGCAGGAGAATTTGAGCCCAGTTGATCCTTTGCAAGACCATCCAACCACACCCAGAACTGGGAAAAGGAAAATCAAGTGCGTAAAGGCCTCTAGGAAAGACTTCACTATCAAATTTGGGGAAGGCTTAACCATGGGGGAAGTTGCAGACACAGCAGGCAAGGTCTTGGTGGGTAGGGTTCACGGGAGAGCCTACTCTGTGGAATGACTAGGGCTATGGGTAAAAGAAATCTAGGGTAATATTTTCAAAGAGTTACCTGAGGTGTAGATCTTACCCAGAGGATGGTTCGCCCTCCATTTTTCCCTGGAAGAATATACAAGCATGGTGCTTGATAGGTATTGGCACATAAAAGTGGCCCTGGTCTTGCTGAAAAGATGAAGTCCACTCTTCGACCTAGAAAGAGAGCAGATTGGGGCAGGACCCCTTTGGGTAAGATTTCCTGGCTTACCCCTTCAATACTGGTCTGAAGAGGTTTTTGTGTGTATTGGGAATACTTTGGGCACCTATCTCGAATATGACAAGTCCTTCATACAATCAAAGAATCGCACTCTTTCTCGCATTCTGGTGCATCTGGATACTCGGGAAGGTTTGGAGGAGAGAATAACCCTGCAGTGGTGGAACTTCACAAGGATCCAAATCCTAGACTACGAAGGTGTGCCGTTCAGGTGCCTCTGGTGCCACAAAGTAGGGCATCTATTCAAAGAATGCCCCCTGGTTCGAACGTCTCTCGATCTGCCTATGGGAATAGGAGGGGGATGGGTAAGACTACTGCATCTGTCCCTGAGAAGACTCCAACAACAGCAGTTCCTCCAAACAAGAAGGAAACCACAGCTCAGCAGGCTCCAGTCAGCACCCCTCATCCACCATCTCCACCGATGACTAGATCAAGGGCAGAAGCAGAGGCAGCACGCTCCTCAGGTAATCCATAAATTTCCCACCCTGTTTTTACATCTTCTATTGCTTGTATTGCATTCCATCTGCACAATGCATCTGTAATGGATCAGTCTGGCACTCTACCTCCCATCCCTTGCTCCCTAACCTCCCATCAGCCAGTTTTCTCTACAACCTCCCCATCCTTCCCCCTTGAAACCCCCTCTGCTCCTCCCTCTCCACCCTTTGCCCCATCTAACCCCCCCCACACATACAATCTTCTTCCCCTCTCTCTCTCTCATATGAATCCTCCCCCTCCCACTCTGGATTGGGCCTCTCCCTCCCCTTGCTAACCCACAAGCCCCCCCACCCGCGGCCGCAAATCCTTCCTCTCTAAATCCATTCTATAGACTGGGGCCGAGGTGGTCTCGAGCAGACAAACATCCATGGATCGGGTTCTTAGAGCTTTGAACACCCATACCAGTTTCCTCCATGAAGTGGCTCTCATTCAATTGTAGGGGCATGGCTAGCTCACCCAAAAAGCTAGCCCTCCACAAAATTTTCGAATCCGAGCCCATTGACATCATATTCCTACAAGAAACTCTTGGTGAGGTGGATCATATTACCCGAATCCTGGGATCTCTGAAGCCTCGTTGGTCCTTCCTCTCCCTCGATGCATCCCGAAGATCTAGGGGCTTGGCTCTGGGATATAACCCTCGTTCCATAAACCTGAAGTCTACTTGGGGAGGTGTGGGTTTCATCGGGATAGACTTTTTCTCTGCTGATCTTGGCATGGACCTCCGGGTCATCAATGTATATGGGCCTTGTCAAGGGTGAGAGGCCTTCTGGAATCGTCTCTTAAACCTCTCTATCACCTCTCTGGATAATCTCATCATTGGAGGTGACCTAAATTTCTCCTTAAGGTATGGCAAGTCTTGGGGCTCTTCTACACAGGTGGACCCGCTCTCTAAAACCATGGAAGCACTATTGGAACTCTCCCATATGACTGATATCCCCATGAATAAACTGATGCCCACATGGAGAAATAGGAGAGTGGGAGAGGTGGCTTTAGCCAGGAGATTGGACAGATTCTTGATCAAGATCTCGCTCTTACAGAAATTATCTCTCTACAGATAATGGGTTGGCTCATGAGGTATCTCAGATCACTCTCCTATTTTCTAGGAAATCACTGGCCCTCCAAAAAAACTCAAGGCGCCCTATAAATTCAATTCGACCTAGCTACAAGATCTGTCCTATTCCAAATTAATCACTGATTTCTGGTTGGCCAACCCTCCCTCTAGGGGACGCTCCTTGGCTGAAGGTTTCTGCTACAACCTTTCTCAGCTCAAGCGATTATCTATTCAATGGGCAAAGGATAAAACCTTGAAGGATGACAACACCCTTGCCTCTGTCGAGTCATCACTGGCTGCACTCTTGGATGACCGGAATAGGGGCTTCATATCAGCAAAAGCAAAGTCCCATCTTATCGACCTGGAAAATCAGCGATCCAAAATCCTGAAGGAAAGGGAGGAAACATGGCGCCTAAAGAGCAGAGTGATCTGGCTACAAGCTAGAGATGAGAATACAAAGTTCTATCAGAATTATGAAAAAGGGAAAAAAGTCTCCAAAACCATCTGGAATATGCCCACGCATGATGGAGGTACATCTAATACTTTCAGCCAACTTTCACATTTTGGGAACTCTCACTTCCAACAACTCTACAAGGCATCGCTTGCTGCAAATCTTACGGAAATTATTTGTTTGGCGGGACATTTCCCCAGTTTCGTCGATATGGACTCAGCAGAAGAGATTACTCCTCCAATTTCCTCCACAGAACTCGAAGGGACTCTGCAATGGTTTTAAGAAGATCCTGAACTGGATGGATGGTCTTTTAAATTCTATCTGGGTTTTTACGAGCTTCTAGGACAAGATCTCCTCAAAGTGGTTGAAGAATGCAGGATCACCGGTAAAATGTATGAGGCCATCAACTCCACTTTTATTGCCTTGATCCCTAAATCGAACTCCCCAACAACTTTCAATGATTTCCGCCCTATCTCTCTCTACAACTCTCTATACAAAATCATTGCTAAGATCATCGCAAATAAGCTATGCCCCATTCTCTCCCACCATATATCTCCTGAGAAATTTTCTTTCCTACAGGATCGAAATATCCACGAAGCCATTGGCACAACCCAAGAAGCATTACACTCTATCAAAGTTAAAAATATGAAAGGCATTATCCTAAAGATTGATTTAGCAAAGGCTTTCGACTAGGTTAGTTGGCTCTACATAAAAATGATCCTTATCCATCTGGGCTTCCCATCATCATTCACGGATTGGATCATGTGTTGTATCACCTCGACATCCTTTAGTGTTCTCATAAATGGATCAACTTCACATTTCTTTCATGTGGAGCATGGCCTCCGACAAGGATTCCCTCTCTCTCCCATTCTATTTCTTATTGTGATGGAGGGCCTCAGTAGGCTCATTGCAATATAAAAATGGGAAGGTAGGCTTAATGGGTTGAAAATGAGTGATCTATACTATCTCACTCACCTCTTATTTGTTGACGATGTCCTTATCTTTCTTGATGGAAGCATCCAAGACTCCACCACATTCTTTGAATCTTATCACTATTCACACATGCCACAGGAATGGAAGCAAATCAAGCCAAGTCCACTATCACTTTGTCTCACACCTCCCCTCAAGAAGACAGATTTGCCCTTCAGTTTTTCCCATACCAACTGCATCCTCTGGCAAATGGCCTAAAATATTTGGGGTTTTGGATCAAACCACATAGTTACAGGATTGCAGACTGGATCTGGCTGGTGATCAAAATAGAAAAGAGATTGACAAATTGGAACCATAGATTCCTATCCAGAGTCGGATGCCTTGTCCTCATCAAATCTATTCTGGAGGCCACACCTGTGTACTGGATGTCGTTGGCCTGGATCCCTCGGGGAATTCTTGCTCGTATCTAGAGGATATGCTACAGATACCTCTGGAATGGACAAAAAGAAGGGAAAGTTTTTTTTTGGGTTGGTTGGAAAAATATAGCTCTACTAAAAATATGGGGCAGATGGGGCATAAAGGATCTGGCTGTCTTTGCACAAGCATTAGCAGCAAAGATGGGATGGACTCTCATCACTGCACAGAATCTCTAGACAACTGTCACATACCACAAATATGTCTGGCCTCAACAGATAATGGATTGGGTCCAAATGCCAGTCAGGCCACGATGGAAATCAGGTGCGCATCGGTATGGACCCTTGGATCGGGGGAGGAAATAGATATTAGCTCCCTCTAGACCTAATACACCATTTACATCAAAGGGACATCAAGGTGGTTGCACAGATAGCAGACATGGAACACAGTTCTTTATTCGAGCAAGCTTGGTTACCAGCTCACCATATCAGCATCCCTGAATAATGGCAGCAATATTGGGAAGGATATTTAAATGCTCTAACCAAAGCACATGTTCGTATCAAAGAGGGCTAAGATGAACTTATTTGTACCCCGGCAGAACATGGAAAATACACCCCGAAAATCGACTACCTCTCTCTTCTAATGGATTGCAAACCAATGGAATTAGAGGACTAGTGGCGCCATCTATGGAAAATGAAAGCACCTCCTCGGGCTCGATTGTTTATGTGGAGTGTACTAAACAGAAAATGCCCACGGGAGAATATCTCACCCACAAATCTATCTATGGCCGCACTGGTGTGTATTATGCAAGCAGGAATCTGAAACAAATGAGCATTTGTTCCTACATTGCCATACTGCTACTCATCTGTGGCAATCGATTGTTCATACTCTATCCATCCAAGAAAGGTGGTAGGGATCCTCTATCAAACAAGCTTGGAACTCCTGGTTTGCTGCTTACCATGGCACTAAAAAATTATGCTTACCCTTACTCCTATGTTGGACCATTTGGCTTACCCGCAATAATATCATATTCAATGGAGTTGTGGCCCGATGGCCTCTCATCATCGCAAGGGCAATGGCAACATACCACAATATCTCGAAGGTTGTCCATCCCCCCACTCAGTGCACTCTCTCCCCGGGACCGATCGACAAAACCCACCCATGGCCGTTTTTCGATGGCGCTGCCCAACCTCATGGTTGTGGAGGCAGTTTCATTTTGCATATAACAAAGAAACATTCATACAAAGTCCAGCTTGGATTGGGGGAGGGAACAAACAATTTTGTTGAATTAATTACTCTTAAACATCTAATGCAGTTTTTCTTTAGCACATGCTTGCACAAACATACAGATATTCGGGGACTCTAAAATCATTATAAACTGGTTCAACAACACAAATCTTTGTCATGCTCATACACTTAGAAACATATTGGATGAAGTTGTCACCTTCAAAGCAAATTTTAACTCAATTTCATGTCAACACATTTACAAGGAATATAACGAGAGTACTGACAGACTTTCCAAGGAGGCCACGATACTACCCCGAGGCCTGTGGATGATCCAGGAGAAGGATGGTGCTGAACATTACTAATATTATCATCGCCCATATATAGATTAAGCATATCATAGGGTGGACAAGCCCTAAAAAATTTCTCTTGTTTACTTATCAGTTGTTCTTTTTTGTAAAATTTCTATGTACATATATATGGCTCTATAAACTGATCTAGCTCGATACACTCTGCGAGGTGATTTTTGTATAGTTTACTATTTTTTGGAAATGGTGATCGCCATAACTTATCTACTATTATGTTTTTAGTACTGGCCTTGGGCCAACAGTTATGCATATGCCTTGGACATCTACTGTATGTAATTTTTCAACTTAATGAAAAATTGCAATTTTTCCTTTAAGAAAAAGAATATAAATTATTTGCTAAAATACCTTATAATTATTTGATTTTATAACTAAAAAATTAATTAAAAAATCAAATAATAATATACCATCCTTTCACATATTTAAAGATTATATCTAAATAAATTTGTAGTTGGTTTAAATTATATATTTTTATTTCAATATAAAAGAGATGTTGTATCTATTGTGAAGAGATGTCAAAGGTCTAACTAATTAAAAAGGTACATGCAATGTTTTTAAATTTGAGAGCGGTTAATAATGTAAAAGTTTTTCTATATAATTAAATTTATTTTTATTTTTAAGTGGAAATTTATTAATTTAGAGAAATTAAATTTATTTTAATTTAATTTATAAATGAAATAACTTTTGCCGGTGCAAAATTTGAATTTTAAAAACAATTTATAATTATGTGTGATTTGATTGTGGCTGAGATTTGTTAGAATCTTGAACGATTTCAAGGGATACTGATTAAGTTGTTTTTTAAGTTATAACAAAATAGGTAAGCTTTTTATAATTAAATTTTTTATTTTTAAAGATTTTAAAATTATATATTTATTTATTTTTAAAATGAAAAATAAACGAATAGATTTTTTTAAAGAATTTGAAATCTACATGTTTATTTTATAACTTGATGATTGCCATTTTATAACATGATGATGGCCAATTCAACTAACTTTGTGAGTTTCTCTCAGAATATAAATTGTTATATTTTTTTTAACTTCAAGAGTTTTCATAATAATTTCTATATATATATATAAAATACGGTTGAGTTCGTGAGATAAAATTAATAAAAAATAAAAGTTATGTTTTCAAAACATGGTTAAGTTTGTTAAATCATATTTTAAAAATACAGTTTAGTTTGTTACAGAATTTATGAAGGTTGTTTTTAGTCATTTTCCTTCCGTAATCTGAGTAAAAGAAACACTTGCTAAGGAATGTTGTATTAAAGATTAAGTATACCTTGTTGTTGCTTTGCTAGCACCCAACTGAATGATCACAATTTTGAATCGGTCGTTTATTTGTATTTCTTTGATTTTAGTTTTAATAACAGTGCTGTAACTCCAGGTACATATTTACTAAACGACCAGACTAACGCTCTCTTCATATTTTGAAGTGGCCTTAATTTCCTCAAAATAATTAATAGATGATGTTATAGATATTGAATTAACTAACTATCCTCAAAATAATTAATAGATGAAAGTTACAAAATAGATTGAAGTAACCAACCACGACAGATGAGGTTGCAATATAGATTAGTCAAAGCCAAAAAAGACATTTATTCATGGAAGACGTGAGGTACAATATACATTTCTTGGAAAACCAGAATACTTTCTTGTTTTTGGGAATTCGAATGTTATACTTTGTATGGACATGTAGACAAAACGTAGCCAGTAAACAGTATGTAAAGCAACTGAAAGCACTGAACGTTGGCTATGTACAATCGATTTCAATTCCCAGCACAAATATTACAGCTGAATACTATGCTGCAATTTCATGTAACTACTATCGCTCGCTCGGATTTTTGGAATCAAATGATGTTCGGAGTAGAGATGATGTTGAAACTCACGGCATATCAATCATGTTATCTCCTACAACTTCCTGCAACAATCTTTTTTTAGCTAGTATCATTGGAAATAAGAAGCAAGTTTTATTATTAGTGTGCTTCTAACAACGGATTAAGCCGCAGTTACCATGTTCGGGTCAGTCGCCTTAGAATCACTTCCACTATTAGCAGCATGCTTTTCTTTATCCTATCACAGAGCAGAGCAGAAGCAGAGGTTCATGTACATTTCTATCATTCATACGAAGCACAAGTAGTAGAAGTCACTTCGTAATTTTGAGGACCTGAGAGTAGGGACTTTGAGGATTGAGAAGGATGCCATTGTTCTAGCCATTTTATGTAAGCAAATAATTACATACCTCGGTAGACTGCTTGTTTTTGTATGACTCAAGCTTTGTCTGGTAGGCTGCTTTTTCTTCTGCAGCTAGTTTGGTGTAGGGAAGTTTCTCCTGGTCAAAGCTCCAAATTTATGACACATGAGCACAAGATTAAACTTATTAATGCTTTTAAAGACGTGGAAATATTGATTAGCAAAGCAGCTTTTTAAATATTGGATGAAACTTACTTCATCCGTCATTGATTTCCACTTCGTTCCCGCGGATTTGGACAGCTTAATGCAGCAAATTAAAGAGCAATTTGTGTTAACAAATGCATGCAAAATTGCAGGCTTTAGGAGCTCGTTCTCACAATCTTTAAAGACGATTGAAAACGAAAGGAAAGAAAAGGAAATTATGAATTAGTCACCATGACGACACTTTTAATATCGGGATTTTCCTTTTTCAATTCCTCCTTGAATCTCGACCTGCTCATCAAATGAGTTCTATGTGTTATTTATATTCTCTTCTTACTTACTAACATTAAACAAAATAATGGATAAGAGAAGCTTCCAAAAACATAAGTCCTTTCAATTCCATACATGAAGAGTATGAAAGCCGTGGCAGGACGTTTCGGCATGTCCGTGTCCTCGGATTTCTTGGATCTTTTCTTTCCGGCATCTTTACTTTCTTTCTTTGATGACATTTTTTCTGCTGTTACTTTCCTTTTCTCGTTTGGACTGATCAAGCAACAATTTTATCAGTAATTATCTTGTAATGGGTTAGATTCCTAGTAATGCGGTGCTATTTAACGTACTTCTTTGATGTCTTCTCTTTTTGAGGCCCGAGGTTAGTGATCTTTGATGCTTCGGAATAAAAGAATCAAAATACACAAAGAATTAGATGTCCAGACTCCAAAGTTTGTAAATCAGCGGTAAAACCTTGAATATGATCGCAAGCTTCTCCTATTTTCTGAACTTTAAAATCATTTAAGATCAATTTAACGTTTTTTCTTCCTCCGTAAATTAAAAGGACTAATTTCCCAGCAATTGCGAATGTAAACCAATGCATTTAAAATAAACTCTTGATTTCACCATTATTTCGCACGCAGTCACTTTGGAAACTCTTTTTCTCAGCGTCTACAGCATCCCGAGAAGCCTTGAGGCTGTACATCGCAGGACTTTAAATGTCATCAGCAGAAATCTTAAAGAAGATTTGAAAATTCAAATAATGTAAAAGGCAATACAGACCGACCGAATTCTAACTTAAAAAGAAATAAAATTAGAAGAAAGAAAGATCGAATTCTTTTTCACCACTGTAAAACTGAATCTAAAAGCACTGACGTGGATGCAAGTTCATACATTACCGTAATCTCAATGAAAACAATATATTGTTTAAACGAAGATTTAAAAGCAGCGAACAATATTGCTGACAAAATTAAATGGAAAAAGTGATTGTTTAAACAAAAATTTAAACACATCGAACAATATCGATGACAAAATTAAATGGAAAAACCGATCCTTAACCCCTCTTATCCCGCTAAAGCTCTGAAAAGAATATTTAGTAGCTGCACTGGAGGTGAGAGATTACCAGATAGGCGAATGCTTGGTAACTGGAGTGCGCTGAAACTTCGGCAGCGGACTGGAATCCACTGTTGTCGCCATGATAACTGGAGTGCGCTGAAACGTCGGCAGCGGACTCCTGGTATCCACTGTTGCGGCCATGATGAATGCTTTCGTGAAACGAAATTTCGTGCGAGGAAATTAAAGCGGTGAAGAAAGAAGAGATGCTCGGGCTCAAATGAAGAATATTACGGACAAAGGTTCCATTTATAAGGATCTGCTCCCTGCCTAATTTGAAAGTCCACGTGGCATGTTGCGTGAAATACATACTGAATGATCATTTGAATAAATTGTTTTATCAAATAGTCGTTCTTGTTTTGTTCCGAGAGGAGTCGATCACGATGACCAACACAATAATCTTTTTGGTATATTTGATAGCAAATGGGCTTGCACATGTTGCCTTGGTGTAAATGTCTTCTCATGAGGATGAGAACCATTCATTATCCCATGGATAAGTTTAAGGGTTTAACTAATGTGTTTGTTAGCATAGTGGCTTAATTCGATAAATTTTAATTGATTGTTTTAAGGTGCACTTTGTTATAATGTTTCAAATTTAAATTAGTGAGATCTAAGTTTATTCAAGTTTTATTAGGTTATTGACCAATGTTTTGGTTAACTATTGAGTTATTGAAGATGAGGGATCTTCCACGTTTGAAAAAAAAAAAGAATTAGAGTTAAGTGTTTTTGTTTATTAGATTAGAGTTATTCATTAAAGATTTAATGTCTGGGGATTAAAAATTTTAAAAGTTAAAAAAAATGGAGAGGAGGTTTATAAATTTAAAAGTTTATTATTTATATTTTAGTATTAAAAATATGGGTTTATGGTATAGGGTTTTAGGTTTATATTTTAAGGATTACATTTATGATGGTAAATTGTAAAATAAAATTTGTTAATATAGTGTTATAGGCTAAGGTTAATGATACCATAAATTTGTGGATAAAGGTTGATGTGTGCATGATATGTATGTTAAACATTTGTGGGTAAGGTTAATGATGCGTGCATTAAATATTTGACATTGATAACTAAAGGAGATGGGCTAATAGCTAAGAAATAAAGAATTTAGCTAATGGTCCAGAGTAGAGGTTGAGGGATCTAGGGGTTAAGGGCTATAGGTTAAGGGTTATATGTTAAGGATTAAAGTTCACTCAAAATTTTCCTCTGAAACCAATATCAACTCCTTCTACACAATGTAAAGCTTAACTCTTCCCAACAACCAATATCAACTCCTTCATTACAATGTAAAGTTCAACATTTTATTTTCACTACCTAAACCTTCATCAATTCCACCATTTCCTCCCCATATTGAAATTTTCTTTCTACTATAAACTAAGTATACGTTATTTAATCTCTCTTGGATGCTTACAATTCTACAATTTCTCAACTTTCTCAAATTTTTCATTATAAGCATTATATCTTACATTAAATATCATATCTTGTCTTTTTGTAAAGTTAGGCAGTCACTTTGTATTAATTTGTACAAGAAAAGATGCATAATAGATGTTCAAAAGCTACTGATTTGCCACATGGAATACCATATCAATAGCATAGTATCAAAATTTTAACATTGTAAATTGCCAATGTATAAGTCTATCATCTAAAGTAAAGACATAACTAACAAAAACATATTTCCAAATATTAACAGTGAGAAATACACCATTTCCACTATAAAATGTTATAACAGAAATTTAGGCTGGCCTGATCATGTTATATGAAAGGAGAGTCCACCTGGATTGGTGGTTGTGAATCCTTGTCTTCCTTGAATGGAGTGAAGGTGATGCTTGCCATATTCTTGGCTAAGAATGAAACTTTGTTATCCAAATTTTCCTCTTTATCTAGAATCTAGCATAGATCCCACACTTGGCAACCATTGAGAGGGATAAGGTTTTTTTTTTTTGCAATCTCTTGAGATATACTTCTTAGAGAATTTGGAATGTCTTGAGTCCATATTTGGTTCAAGATATCAATTATAAAGTTCAGCCCATCATTAAATAATTTGTTTGCAACTCTGTTTCTATTTCTCTTAACATAGGATACAATGAGTGTCATGATTCCTTCCACAAGCTTTACTACCCTTACTAAACTATTATGAAATCACTACTTGCTTCATATTTTAGAAAGATATAAACTATATTGAAATTTTCTAATCATCTAAATTATTATTTTTAAATCCCTTTCTATTATTAAGTTTTGAAAATTTCCCAAAGCGATTGAACCATCTTTATTCCCTAGTATATAATTCAACCACATTATTTCTCTATATCCCATGATCACATGAGTAAATATAAATTATGTAATGTAGACTTATTTTGAAAACAATCCAAAATTAGCCAGCCTTGAATTACCTTTTAATAACCCATCAAAGTTTAGTTTTAAAAAACTAATCGACGGAGGAAACTAATAATTCAAATTTGAAAAGTTTGGCGAAGAAAAAGAAACTTGAGGTCAATACGTTAAATATATGAAACTTGAGATCAATTCGTTAAATGTTAAACTAACATGTTTGAAAGACATTCATTGATCTAAAAAAGTTACATTTTCCGACACTTTTAAAATAATTTATAAACGTAAAATACCTTTGTAACATTTATTTATAGTTATATCATTACAAAAATTTAAGTGATTTGCACTTATGGCATTACAAGAATTTGAATGATTTGCTATCATAATAACATCTAACAATTATATTTCCAGCGATATCACTTCTATTTTGGACTCTCATGCATCCAATAAATATTAATATGATTTTTATTTCATTTTCTTATGAATCCACAATATGCACCGCTATTAAAATGGTTTATATGATGCGATTGTTTTGATAATTCAAATGTTGTTTAATGTCATCAATAGAAACTATTCATGTGAAATTTTTCTCTAATGTTGTGGAAGTGCAGGTTAACAACAAAATGATGAAATTGCATCTTCATTTAGCTACAGTAACACAATTTTTTTTTTTTTTTCTAAATAAGACTATACTATTATTCACAGTAAAAGAGTAAAATTACAACATGGTGAGCATAGTGAGCCAACTAGCCTGAGAGGAAGGCCATTTGAGACAGAAAGTGTCCAAAACTGAGAAATTGGACGAGATTTTGTTTTGCAGTCCCACGCAGGGGATCCAGAGGAACACAAACAGCGAGAAAACACAACAGAAACTAAAGATTGACCTCGACACGATAGCAGAAACTAAGTTTGACACATTTAACAAAAAAGCCCTTTCAACTGGGCCGCAAAACCTGTTAAGAAGCTGCAAAGCTTGATTAAACATCTGGTATCTCCTCCACGATCCTGCACCAACCCCCTTCAGCCAGGTCCTGAGCTTGGGTCGCCTCATTTTCGTGCATGACCGGAGGAACAGGCGCCATTGGAGTGACATTGACAATGCTGGCCAGCGGTTCCATCTCTCGCTGCGAGCCTGCAATTGGCATCAGAGCACTGGGATCGCCCTCTTCTTGGGCATCCTCTGCAATTGGCATTGGAGCACTGGGATCGCCCTCTTCTTGGGCTTCCTCTAGAAAGAGGACAGAAACGTGTGCAGTGATCCGAGGGCGATTAAGGGAGCAGTTGAAGGTGAAGATAACAGAGCCGAAGGAGGGCGAAGTCGAAGAGCCTGGGGAGCTGGGTTCGAGAAATTGGTTGGGCCTCAGAATGCCCCCTCTTCCACTGCGTGAGCGAGGGTCCTGACTCGAGGCGGCGTCACCGGAGGAAGGGCGTGAAGGAGCGCCCCGCGCTGAGCCTCTGCGGCTGAGCATCCTTTGGCGGAGCCGAGGCATGACAACACCGTGAATGTTAACAACACAAACAACAGGAGAGGTGCAACGCGGACCGAACACACAAGCCTGCGGACGGGTGCCCAAAGCCACAGTGGAGGACGGTGAAGTAGAGCCAGAGCCCAACCACCACGAAGCCTTCGCACCAGCAGCACCCGCAACCATCCAAAACAGCATAAGAAATAACAGAGTATAACCATGGCGGAAACTGGCTAATAAACAATTTCCTCTACCTCAAGACCCTCCCGCCATAACTATGGCATTCATGGGAGCCGAGGGCCGATAACAGTTAGCGCATGCGAGGAGGGACGACGAATTAATGCTAGCCTCAGACATTCCCTTACACTCTATTAATCCCACCTGCGGATGATCCTCCCTCCACATGGCTTTCAGTCCTCTGTACATGGCTGGCAGGTGGCGTCTCGGCTCAGCCCACTCCAGTCCCATCGCAGTGAATGCGCCTCTAATCACCCGCATCCGGGGGACCGTAACACAAAAATTAAGTCCAAACAAGTTTACTATTAAATATATAATCGAATGATTATTGTTTACATTTGTAAGTTCAAACAAGTTTATTATTAAATATATATAATCAAATAGACGATTCTCTATATATTTTTTTGAATGTTTTGTTATTTTTTAAATGATAAAATTTGATCTGGATTGGATCATTATATTGTTTATCATCTATTTCAATGCATTTGGAGTGGAAAAATTGGAGGAATCAACTAATGGGATAGTTTTTACCTGCAGGATCCAGTTTGGCAAAACAGGGTCTAAAATCTTCTGGAGGCATTTTAAGGCATCAAACGATGTTTTTTGGGGGTAAAACTTTTCCATTTCAGTGCAACACCATTTCACGCTATTCTACATATAAATTTCTTTCCAATGGCACAACAAGTGCGTCAATCAAAATCTGTATGCAAAAGTTATGCCACTTAGAAGTTGACCTTCTTGTTTTCACACCTATAATTCAGGAGGATGCCACGTCAGCCCCCCATTATTCATGGAAAATAGGCTATCCACGTGTTTATGAAGTAAAAGAATCTTAGAAAAGCCTATAGTGTAACTATAGTTAAGAGGTTATGTGGTCAAAATGAACCACTAGTAGGCTATCGAGCTGTGTTATAACCGGGCCACTAGGAAGAAGAGTCATTCCATTCTTTCAAGAGCATTTTGTTACATAGCTGAGCAAAGATAGCCAAGAGAGATAGGAGGTAGAGGACACAGAGAGGATTTGTGCACTATAGCATCCCATGAACCACAACCATTACTTCTTTGTACTTGCAACCATATTTCCAGACAGAGAAAAAGAGCGAAGCAACCTCACCTTCCAACTGCGGTTTCTCCCAAAAGGGTTTCCCATGAGCATATATTGTGTCTTATTTGTGTGCATGAGCTTATTTTTTCATTCTCTACTTTTCTGCATAATTTTCATTCGCATGCATGCACTAATTACAGTTAAATCTATAAATCTAGAATTTTAATAAAACTGTAATAGTGTAAAATTTCAGTGTTTTAATATATTATTATCAAATATATTGTGACAAAATGTTCAATAAAATATTTATGGAAAAAATAAGCTTAAAAAAATAAAATTATTCATTTAAAAAAAATCATAATAAATTTCATATTATTGATTACAAATTGAATTATAAATTTAGTTGTTTATATATATTTAGAATGAAACATTTATACCTTTTTTTATATGTTATATTGATATATTAATTTAAGGTGAAGTTATATGTTGTAAGATTTTATTTTATATTTTTATTAATATTATTATGGTAATTTGTAAATAAATTTTTTATAGTTAATTATATGATATTATTTATATTATTGAATTAAGTTGCAGTTTAATGTTTCATTTGGGGTATGTGATATATATATATATATTTGTGATTTTGTAGTTAAAATAAGATTAAAAAAATATATGTGGTTAACTATTCATCTTTTATTTGGGAACTGGGCTAGTAGTGTAGTACTAGTTTCTTTATCCACACAAAGAGAGTAAAAAATGATATTATAATCCAGTTTTACTTACGGTGTGAATTTTTATTATTAATATTTTAAATGAACTAGATTTTATATCACTATTAATGTTGAAAGAAAGCATTTCAAAAAAGAGAAGATTGAGTACCATTATTCAAATGGGTGACCTTGTTTGTTGGCTCTAGATTTTCTTCTTTATCTTTTGTCTCTATGAACACTAAGTTGGCCAACTTCTTAGTATGTTGATTGACTTTATGTTATTTCAAAATATTCTCAAATGATAAGGAGTTATTTCTCTATGGATCTTGCCCTTAGATATATTAGACAATGTGTGGGAAAGTGTACATGAACTCTCAAGATTTAAAGCAAGTACATACTATTCATCTTATCAAACGAGATAGAATATGAATGCTTGAACCCACGTAGATTAGTGATGTTTGCAAATCTTGCAAACTGCTCTGGAGAGCTTGCTTCAACTCAAAGATGTTGCTCTTAGCTCCCTGATCCAATCCTCTACATACCAACACAACCAAACAAGACAATTTTTTTGCCACTGCAGAAGGAAAGTCGACATGTACAAATAATAATCAAATCCACATACATATAAAAAAACATAGAAGAGAATTCACAAATGTTTTTATTAATCAAAATAATAGAAAAATAATTATAACTTGAAGTACATATGCATTCCTCCCCCATCCTTGGAATGACCCTTCTCTCAATTCACTACAAGATTTTCTCACCTCACATGCAAAGGAAGTTCTAGTAGAAATCCACTTGCATAACTGAGAAATACTCTCTATCTCGTCTCTTCCTCTTTATAAGGTTTCTATATATAATTTCTTTGAACTTAGGAGGATGTATTTGGACACCTAGGGTCATGAGAAATTAGGAAACTTTCACAATAATTGTGTTGCACATAGTTTTGTCATTGATGACAAAGTATCATTGATGTTGAAAGGAATGAACAGGGAAACAATAGTATCATTCATGAATTAAAGGAAGCAGTATTATAGTTAGATCTCTTGCATGTCATCATTAAGTGAAGTCAAATAGGTTTGAATTTTATTAATTTTTTCACAAGATTATATATCCTAACGAACATATGGATAGCATGGTTGGATATTCCTCGTCGATACTTTTCCAATGGTATATCACTACAAGGAAAAGATCCTTTAGTGGATGTTTTTGCGAAAGCCCCTATAAAATAACCCAAAAATCTGTTTGTAGTCGAGGTCACTAGCAGAGTTGGGTGGGTGGATGTTTTAGCGTATGCGTTTTAATGGTGTGTCTATAATACATTAATCCACCGACGCATTATTGTAATTATATGCGCATTTGCTTAATAACATATGGTGGATTGTGGCAGAGTTATTTTATATAAAAATACAAAAATAAGAGTGTGTTAAGTAAATAATGTGCACTAGTGTGTATACTATTCGGTAGCACTAGAAAACGGTTAAATTTAAAAAAAAAATGGTCATAAAATTCATTTTGCTTAGTCTGATACTATACTCTCATGACACCCCAATCCGAAACCCGTATATGAATGCCCCGATGGATAAAAAATATGGTGCACTGTTGTGGGGTTTTTAATTTAAAAATAGCAGTGCACTGCTTATATTATATGCATTGGTGTCGTTAATTAAATTGAAGGCCCATGTGCTTAATAGAAAATGGTGCACAATTGCAGAGTTATTTTTTATACAAATAAACACAATAGTGCACTACGTATATAAGGTGCAACAATGTGTATACTATTCGATAACACCAGACAAGGATCAAATTTAAAAAAAAATATCCTTTGAAAAAATCATTTTCACCATTTCGGTGCTATAGTCACATAAATCACCACTGCTTTCCCTTTTTACGAAAGTATTAATGCGCAAAAACATGGTGCAACATGGAAAGGTTTTTAATTTTAAAAAATCAGTGTGCTACTCATATAATAAGCACTGGTGTCATTAATAGAATTGTACGACCCAGTGCTTAATAGACAATCCTATAATGTTCAAGGGTTATTTAAAAATAAATAAAAAATAGTGTTGCGCTAAGTAACTCTGGTGCACTGGTGTGTATACTACTCGATAAAACTGGACCGTTATTTATTTTGACCATTATACAACTCGTAAAATTTATTTTCACCATTTCGTTGTTATACTCCCATGAAGCCCCAGTGCTATGATATTCTCCAAACAACCCGGTGCATATAAAACATGGTGCACCATTGCATGTTTTTAATTTAAAAATAGTGGTGCATTAGGTGATAATGGAGCACTGGTTTATATACTACTCGATAGCACCAGACAAAGGTTAAATTTAAGAAATGTTGGTCGTAAAATTCATTTTCACCATTTTGGTGCTATACTCCCACGAAGCATCAATGCTAATCGTGTTTTTAAATGCTATAGTGCGTAAATAACATGGTTCATCACGGTAAGGTTTTTGATTTAAAAAATCGCAGTGCACTTAGTAAATAATCCACACTGGTGCATCCAGTACTCGAGCACACCAGAATAGGGTTAAATAAAGAAAAACTTATCGACTATAAAATTCTTTTTTACCATTTGCAATGTTGTAGAGCTTTGAAGCATCGGTGCTACTTTTGCCTCTGTGAAGTGCCCAATCATCGATGCTTCCCTTGCTTGCAATCCTTTCGTCTTTGCTCACTACGTGCCTTTTGAACTTTTTTCAAACGGTGGTCAAATTTGTTTTTTTCTTCTACATGGCAACCATGCCTCCTCGACAAGAAAATGTCCAGGTAATGTTTATGTTTCTCGCTAACTTAAATTTTTAGTGGAGTAGAATTGAAAATTAAGTAAAAAAATGCATTTCTTTTGAATTTTTCTCCTGTACATGATGCGTTTGAGAGATTTGTTTCACACTGTTAATGGTGAACCCTATAAATTTATAGGGTGCATCGTAAATTGTTGTGTAATGTTATCACACCATAATTGTTTAATATTATTTGGTGCATTTGGTAAATGGAAACACAATGGGTCGTGAAGTTCCATGATACACCACTTTAAAAATTACAATTTTTGGGGTGGGTGTTTGGTAAAAGTAACTTCCTGGTGTGTTTATTTTTACCAAATGCACCACATAATATTAAAAAATTATAATTGTGTGTTCGTTAACCTGAACATTCCATTGCAGTGCGTCGACGTAAAATTAAAGCACCAGTGCGAAATGTTATTTCAGTGCATCGTATTGAAAAACAAAAGTAACTAATGATATGTATGTATGTGAACCAAAAGCGGTGTGTCAAGTCAATGTAGGCACTGTTTTCGGTGCATCCCAGTTTTTTTGGCGCACATTCTACGGTGCGTTCCTATTTTTTTGGCACATTGAAGTTAATTTTTCTTTTAATTGAATGTTATATGTCCATATTTATAAACGCATTTTTCATTCAATAAAAAAATGTTATGTTTTATGTATGAGTTTTATTTATTTGATATGCAAATCATGTAAAGATGACAATGGAGACAACAGCAACAACAATAGGAGTAGAGGGCTGACCAATACAACATGGTACGAGACTGGAAGGTGCGAGAAAGGGAGAGATATGTGTACCCTCGCCCTATTACCACAACAACCCAAGGCCTCTTGAGGAATGTAGGCCTCCTTAAGTACTATGAGGAGGCTACATCCCTAAAAAGGCACTTTAGGTTGTTGGTACAGCTAATCTGTTAATGGGATGTCCACCGAAAGGCTTTCCATGTCAGTCCTGACATGTGTTATGAGCCCACTGAAGAGGACATTTATTTAATCATTGGCCTATCCAGCTTTCCCCAATTCCCTGATGTACCCCATAGTTTTGTAGTAGAGAGTTAGGTTATCTACTCTTAGATATACATTGGGGATCACGTAGTGTCTCCAGCAGATTTTCAGATGTCCAGTGGAAAGCTATGGATCGCTTCCTTCAGTACAAAGGAGGTTAGGTGCCTCTCACTATTAGTGAGTACCATTGCACACTCTACTAGTGATGGGAAGTGAATTACTTACCCTCTTTTGTTTTATGTTGAGTCTTTAGTGCAGAGGCCATGATGTATCATATGGTCTATCATTTTTTTGCAGCAGTTTTGTATAGCTTTAGATAGATTTCATGATATAATACATGGGAGGTCAAAGTTCCCTTTTGCTTCAAAGTTTTTTTGTTTATTTTTTGAGAGATTTCCAAAAATGAGGCTTACTTTTGAGCATCACCCTCCTAGGACAATAATTGAGGTACATACGCACATGTGGGGCAAGATGATTCCCAAGAGGGGCCAACCAGAGTATCTAGCCAGGATTTCCACTGAGGTACTAGGGATACTAGCCATTGAGTTCTAACACATGTTCATCATGGCATTTTATCCTCATGCAGGGATGGATTAGCGACAATCTCCCAACATCCTCTTCACATAGGATGAGCCAAGAGATGATAGATGTAATATTAGTGTTTTCTTTATATTAATCTAGTTTCATTTTATTGCCTTAATTAATTAAAATAAAATTTATTCTAGCATGTTCCTTAATTTGTTTTATTAAATTGTTTAATGAAATTTTATAATTATTGTTATGTATATATTTTTTAGATATTGGCACATTCGTTGGAGACATCCCTCCTCCCCCACCGAATGTAGATGCGTAGATGGCCAAGGCAATGAAGGGTGAGGGATGTCTTGGCATGTAGATACCCATGGGCATGTAGTTGTGCCGTAGGCCTGATCAGTATGTAGCTAGCCGACTGTCTCTCTAGACTTTTGGTTGAGTAGTGAGTCTAACCTACGATGGCTTCAGACATTAGGGAAGATCATAGGCTCCTAGATCTCTCGAGGGACTTGGTGCGTGATATGGTGAGTCTTATGCGTCATATCATCGAAGCTACTGGGCTACTGGCAGCGAGGAGGCATGGCCATGCAACAGAGACACAGTCTTCAACTAGTACTACCCCGTCTGATGATGATCAAGGTGGTGATCCTTCTGGTAGTACTCCACCTCCTCAAGATGGTCATGCAACAGATACAAAGTCTTAACCTACTACTACCCCATCGGATGATGGTTAGGGTGGTGGTCCTTTTGGTAGTACTGCAGCCCCTCCTCATTCACGTCATGGAACACTACATGTTTCTCCTCAGAGAGAAAATGAACCACCTCCTCCTCCACCTCATGATACTTTGACTTTTGAGGAAGTTGACCATCCATCACCTTCTAGTACAGACCAGGTCGCCAGTGGTAATGTTGTATTAGATATTTTATATCAGATATCTGCCTTGTGTGTCCGTGTGTGTATATGGTGCATTTTTCTATTCATGTTGATATACTTAATTTATATTTTGGTGTTGATGTGTATATTGTTAGGTCATGTCAGATATGTTCATTTAATGTGCTTATAGATAAATGTGTATGTTATAGAAAGTATTTGACATTAGATGTATATTTGAGGATGTGTGTGGTGATGATGTTAGACAATGCCTGTGTTTTGTCAGATGTGATCACGATAATGATGCCTAGTTATGTTATTATATTTGTGTGCTATCTAATGACGTTTATATGTGTTAGATTTAATGACGTTTATATGTGTTAGAGTTGTATATAATTAGATGATTTCAGTGAATTTGAATGTGTATTTTAGATTATGTTTATGTTTGTTAGATGGTTATCAACATGATATTTATTTTTATGAAATGATATTTACTATATATTATGTGTTCATGAACTTATATCAAAATTTTATATATGAAATTTCATGCAAAACGACTTACTTTAAATAAAAAAATGCAAAGATATTTTTATAACTTACAAAGTTTAATATGTTTGAAACTATAATTGTAAAATTACCATAAATATTTTTTTATTGCATAGATAGTTCATACATATTCATTCTAACTAAATTCTTATTCAAACAATAGTCACTACAAAACAAAATCAATTTTACACATAATTAAATTGTACAACCCTCTAAATAAAGCTACCTTTCTAGTCATAGTCAAGCATAGAAATCAAAAAGTTGTAACCTATATAGTATAATACAATGGTTAGACAATATCTAATTAATCTTTGCAATTAATTTTCAAAACATATATTGCAACATGTAATCATTAAATAAAAAATTCAAAATGTTTATAATAAAATTAAAATATATAAATGATTGCTCTATAAAATCAACTATAATTAAAAAAAATGTTCATAAAATATTGGATTATAAAATTAATATTACAATTAATTTTATTTTATAAATTTAATAAATTAAAGTTTATTTATTAATAATAATTATGAATGAAACATGTTCACAAAATATATATATATATATATATATATATATATATATATATTAGTTATATTAGTATTTAAAATATAATTTTTAAATTAATATGTATTTTTAAATTATAATTATAATTATTTTTTTAGTTTCTAATGTTTAAATTAATATACTCTTTACTCTTTCTTAATAGACTCTTATACCCTAAAAATTGTTATTATAAAAAAGTTATGGCCTCCAATCATAAGCATTTTATTGGCCCTAAAATTTTATAGAGGCACATCTTCCTATATTTTTTGTTTTTGTCATTATTTTGTAAGTTGATTGGTATCAAAAATTTAAAGTACTTCATTAATTATGGTTTTAGTCAAATTTGGGAGCATAACTTAAATATTTCCAAAAACAATGATACAAATATGTAAACTAACAAACAGGTAAGTTGAAAACCAAATTATCACAAAATCCAAATTAAACTTATCACAATCTTAGATTTGAACAAATATGTTAAAATTTTAATTTTTAAATTATAAATTACACAATTGAATTCAATACTTAGTTTTAAGTATAAAAATGTTTCCATCGGAAAAAACCGTATAAAAACGTTTGTGAATCTTACCAATTACATAAAATGCCAACAAGACAAATAAAAATAAATATAATTAGCAAAATAAAGAAAACAAAAACATACAACACTAATATAAATGATGAAATAACACAAGTACATATCACTCTCTGTTGTCATCACCCTGATTATCTTCCTCGCGTGGAATGATAACATTGTTGTTCTCAAAAATATGTTTTGATCTAGGTTTGTGTCTTAATGTGAACCACCAATCCATATCCAACACATCTGGGTAAAAAAAACCCTGGTTGCAGTGTTTGGGGAAAACATAAGGCTCCTAGCTTCATGCCACATCTTTCTGGAGTTGATACATATCATCCCACTATCACGATATTCCTTTAAATTATTCTAATCAAAGGTGTGCCACCACTTTCACCTAAAAATAACACATTGGAATGAAGAGAAGTCCACTTCAATCATCTCTTGTATCTTGCTGATGTAATCTAACGTCCCACGTATTAGGCTTTGATCATGGTGGCTAACACGACTAGATTGGTCAAACTCAACTTCCACTCCACAGTCTTGTGTTATGCGTCTGTCATCGACATCCTCTATGCAAAAATGATGTCCATATGCCCACATAGATGGGAACAAATGCACTATATTTCTCCAATATTGAATTACATAATCACAAAATGATGTGGCACATGATGACTCATGACATGACAGTGATGACATGGAATTGCATGATGACATGGTAATGGCATGTCATTCTTTGTTGTTTCTTGCATTGTGTCTTCTAAAATAGGGATCATGATCTTCTCCTTTTCTCCTCCAAATGGCTAAGAGATGAGGAGTCTTCAGTGGAACTTTATCTCTTGTTGTTGTCTCAATTTGATGTCCCTTTGCTTTCTCTTGATCGATTAACTTTCCTTTGCAGCTAATAAAGTATCTTATGGAATAGCCTCCTTCTCCATTTCCTTCATCCTCATCTTGTCATGGTATGACAGAGTACCTGCATCTGCAATTCACTCATGATAAGAAGAGAACATCCTGTTAAACCCCTAGTCTAAGATGTTGCATGATGATCCACTGACTAAGCTAAAATCGGGTGATAGGTTGAGGGAGAGGCTCAGTAACTATGTAATTGCATAGTTCAGGCAGTCAAGGGTCAGGCTTGAGCCTTGAGATTGCGCAATGCGCAGTTCAGGCTAGACTGATGAAGAAGATTGCACAATTTTAGAGCTCAGTGAGCCAAGATGAGGGGTTGAGAACTGATTTATCCAACTATGCAATTCTGGAAGGCAGAGGAGGCTAGGTGATTGCACAATTACAAATTTCATGAGCTCAAGGCTTAGGCCTAAGCCTTGAGATTGCACCATGCGCATTTCTTGCTAGGTAGGAGAAAGAGATTGCACAATTTTGGAGGTCAGAGGCTAAGCTTGAGCACTGTGATTGCGCAATGCGTAATCCTCGAAGGAAGAGACTACCCATTTCACAGTTCTAAGGGGAAAGGGTGTTTCTTCAGGCCTAATAATATGCAATGCGCAGTTCAAGTTGGGAAATATGAGGCTAAGTGGCCCGAACTAGGAGTTTTCCCAGCTAAACTAAGTGTTGGATCAATGAGATAAATATGAGAAAGAGAGATACAATGAGCATGATCACACACTTAGATCACTTGATGAAACGACAAGGAACACTCAGAAAATATGAACACATACATTCCTCAATGCAACAACTTTACGATGGAAACTACAAAGTGCAACATAACATATACACTTTGTGATGAAAGCAACGACAGTTGTGTGACAATGCTTGAAACTTTGGAAATGAGTGTGAAACATGTCTACATGATAGGAAAAACTCATTATCACAAAAATTTCCTTTTGAAATAATTCAAAACTCCACTTTATGTGATAAGTGATAGTTCCCACGCCAAAAGACGACACTTGCGATATGACAAGAAAAGTGTGAACGACACTTGAAAAATGCAAATGAAAATGAAAGTAACACATGCTAGAGCGAAGATAACATGAAAATGAAACTAATTAGAGTGAAAGCAAGAAAAAGAGACAGTCAAAAGCATGAAAACAACACTTGTGAAAGCAATGGTGTGCATAAGCAACAATTTGCAAAACTCACCGGAATAGAAGTACAAATGCAGCTAGAAGTGAGAAATTGTCAATGTCAATGTGAATTGACTGTCGACATGGATTGATCATAGTGCAAGAACTTTCTTGATAGACTTTGTGAGCCTTATTGAAGCTTGCATGTATGAGTGATATCATGAATTCATTACAGACTGAGCATATGTGAGAAGGTGACTTTGACACTTACAATCGAAAAGGGAGCTCAAAGACTTAACAGGGCTAGAAGTGACTACAGAAAAGTCGATCGTAAGTTCCATTGTAAGCTCCAAAATTCAAGTATAGGAAAAATTTTGGAGGGTGTTTGTCGCAGCAACAACACTTGGTGATACACTAGTAGAACTCCAACTTCTCTTCCTTGGTCAATTCTTTCGTGCAAGGTCTAGTTCTTCAGAGAGTATTGATTCATCATTCAAATTACCATGGCCTCCCCACTTACCCTGTGCATAAACACAATCCTCTTCATTCCTTTACTTGGTTAAAAACAAACATAATGTTAGTGATCACACAATGTTTTGAATCAGGATAGGGTAATGAAGTTCACGAGCTTTATATTTTCATAGTATAGTTTTTCATCTCTGGTGTTGCTCCACTTCCAGTAGGCCTAGATAGTACCCCGTCATAGTCACTTCAAGAACACAAACATTGCTCTTCTTCCAGTGAGTTTGTATAGAACCCCGGCATATTTTCTTGCTTCACCTCTCTATGTAAGAAGTCTTTCTCTTCCTCCACCTTTATTTATTTATTTATATAGGATTGTGCATCAACACTTATTTATTTAATGGTTAGAAGAGGGATCCCGACCTATGGATAGCAGGGGAGGTTGTCCCTTGAGAGAGGCATATATATGACCTTTGATATTAGTTTTCTCATTTATATTTCCCCCTTTTCCTTCTCTACTTGATTGGATCAGCCTGAAAACATTGACACATAAAGGCCCGAGTGTAGGAATTAGGTTTCCAAAATAGACATGGAGATCATGGTTCAACACAAGGCTTTCCTAATGCAAGGATCATATTTTCTGTCATAACGTCATCATCCAAAAGGTGTAATGAAGACAAGGAAGAAGGATGGAAAGTTAGCAAAATGTTGCAGTGTCACAAAGTCCTTCTCTATTTTTCACATTGTCTTTTGAGGCCAAATAGTACACCCTTCATGCAAAAACTTATCAACAAAATAGAAAGGAAAAGACACGAAACAACAAGAAAGTGAACCAAAGCATAAAGAAAGGAAGTTAAACCAAACAGGATGGAAGAAAAAAGTAATAAAATACAAGAAAGACTAAAGAGAACAAGTGTAGAATGAGTGAAAGAGAGTGGAAACTATAATGCAACTAATCCTACTCCTAACCTAATAGCTAGAAGTTTGGGGTCACGTATATTGAAATTTCCAATGAAACCACTGTAGTTGTTCCCAGCCTGCAATGAAAAAGATATGATCAATTAAAATTGATATAAAGTAATGTGCAAGAGAAAATATAAGAGCTTGAAGAACTTGCAAAACAAAAAGAAGTTATTGCACATGGGAAGAAATATGTGTTACAACCACTACTTCTAACCATTTTGCATTCTCACCTTTCTTATGGAAACCATAATGAAACAAACCTCGAATACTTCTTTTGAATTCTTCTTTTCTGTCGTCTTTCTTAGAAAGCATGAGAAAAGACCAAAACCTGTTATTTGAAATGGAGCTTGCCAAGTAAGATTGCTCCAACCATTTGATGATTGGATCATGGAATTCGAAACAATCCTCTTGAAAACCCTAAAAACTTTGAAATAATGAATCTTCAATTAATTTCACATAATCAGGATGAGAATCTAATGAGGGAAAATGGATCTGATCATATTCAGTAAACATGCCAAGACAATGAGGACCTGACAGAACCATCAACAACGACTGAAGTGACTCAACTGCTTAGCAAGTATCTAAATGGTGGGATGTTGAACCATGAAGATCAAAGGATGTAAAACAACTGTCATTGGATATATTGGTGGGAAATTGGTTAAACAAATGACAGTTAATATCATGATCAAATGGACCATTTTTGGAATGAGATTCTGGGTTAGAAAATAACAAAGATACATTAGTTTGAACAACTTCACAAATTCTTTGAATAGTAGAATCATCTTCTTCGCATGATAAATGACACACTACATTGGCATCATAATCATCGAAAGAAGTGAAAAGGAATGTCAGTACAACAAACATATGAGACTGGTCAAAATATAGTGAACCAAGAAGAATCAGATTCACATAATAACTTATAAATTCATTTGCACTCAAGAGGATTTTAGGTTCTTTGAAGAAAAAGATCCACAATATTATATTCACAAGGAAAACTAGGAGCCGCTTATCATGAAATAAATATTATAGATATGATTCCTTTGGACAAAAAGGATCTTTGAGGTGATAAACTTCATAGTTCCATGAATTTAAGAGAGATACACATTCCAAACCCAAGTTTGATGCAAGAGATTTGAATGAAGATGAATCAACTGAAGAAGGTCCTTGAATTTGATCAGAAGTCAATCTTGAAAATTTGAAAAATGGATTTTAAAATACCAAACATCTTTCAAAAATAAATTTACATCAAGTGAAACCATGCAAAGAGAAGGATTGTGCGAGAGAAACTAGATATGACTTAGTTCGGGGGCTTACCAAAGTCACAAGATCCTGACATAACCATTAACGGAAGTTGAAGTGCCTCGACTTGCTGACAAGTCTTAGAATCTTTAAAGATTGTCAAATTGAATTTTGAAAATTGAAACATATTGTACATTGTGTGAGGATAGTTTCTACCAATGGTTTCAATAATACCACTACTCACTAGATGGAAACCATCTATGTCGCTAATTTAACCAGATTTTTCAACTCCAACAACCAAATTACTCAAGTTGAAAGATTATTCTAACCACAAATATGAAGATGTATGGATTGGAGAAATTTCATGAGAAACTTGATTTGAAGAGTTATCTTCATGCAAGAGAAGAGATGATGAGGGGTGGAAAGAGTACTCAATGATTTTATTGTTTTCATTTTGATCATGGATAATCTCACCACCAAATGTCAATTGAGAAGTTAACTCATCAGATAAAGAACTTGAAGAGCATGGAGTACCTCCATCACAAATATATACATTGAAAATGATAAAGCACAAGGGATAGTGAGATGAACAGGAAGTTTCAATAAGGACATCTTCTTTGACTGAATTAGATTCTAAATCTAAATAAAAACCTTCATGAGAAACCTAAGGATCAATTGATGTACCTGGGAATTCGTAATTGCATACATCAACAGAGTCATCATCATCGGAACGATTGTTTCCCAAGGCTACAGATTGATTGAAAAAATTGATTTCATTTGATTGACTACCAAGATTACTAGATTCAATATTAGCCAAGAATGAGGAAACACCATCTTCACATGGAATATTTTGAAAAATAGAAGAAATATTGAATGAATCTTCACTTTCCTACTCCTCTACATGTGTAATGTGACTACCTTGAACCTGATCACAATTTAGCCCAACAACTTTAAAATCAAGAGAGTGTGAAAAACTAACTAGTGGAGCAGATTGATCAAGCAGATCATGGTACAAAGAGTCATGGCACATAGATGATAGATGATAAAAAAAATCCAAAATAGATTCAAGGATAGAGTTATGAGTGTTAGTACCATCTTGAGGAATGAAAGAATTATTTCTCCCCGTAGGCTCCATGAACCATTCTGGGGTTTATTCCATTAGATATGAATCATGAAAAGCAGAAGGAGAATGAAGAGATGGATTGGGAATTTGATATGGAGATTTCCTAACTTTGTTATTATCACGTGGAGGCACCCTCATCGGAGCTAGAAAAGGAGGAGGACAAGGAAAAAAAGGAGCAGTAAATTCCTCCTTTTAAATTATAGGTGTCTCATAATTCACAAGAGTTAGGGAGATAGAAACAACAGGGGGTTTAGGTTCGCTGTGCAAAGAAATGTGAACCAAGAATTCAAACTTGTGCTTTAAAAAATCCCAATACGTATCTTCTTCAGGAAATTCACAATAAAGGTGAAGGAATCAATCAAAGAAATCCTCAACTGATTCATTAAGCTTCATTCTTAACTAATTAATTCTATTAAGAGTATCTCAGTAATTATACCTATCGAAGGCTTGATAAATCTCCTGAAGGAAGTGATGAAAAGAATGGATGGAAGCAGATGGTAAGGTATTGTTGTAGCAGCTACAACCACCCTCCAAAATTTTTCCTTAGCCTTTTTTGGAGCCTCCCTACCAACCTTTCACAACACTTTGTCTTCCTTCATCAAGTACTCAAGCTTCAGTGTTTTCCTTGCACAAAGGTAGCCTGTCGATCACAATCGATCCATTCCCCTCATAGGTTGTTCACCCGGACTTGGTCCAGCTGCAGACTTAACAACTTCCCCTTGAAAATTGTACATTTCTGGATGGCAGCCAACCTTCCCTCCATAAATTGTGCAATCCTCTCTAGCAGCCTATTTGGCTCTAGGATTGCGCAATCCTGGTAGCCAACACTCCTAATAGGATTTGTGCAAATTTCCCTAGCAGGGCTGCTCAGCCCAAGATTTGCACAAATTTGGGCAGCAGTCATCTGCTCTACCCACAAATTGTGCAATCCTCCTGGGTAGTCAGCCCAACTCCCAGCCAAGAATGCACATTCTTCCCAAGCAATTGAGCAACTGCATGCATGAATAGTCTGGTTGACTAGTTCCACCCGAGACCGATGAAAATGGACTTGCATGCATGCATGGCTTTCTCTTCCCAAAATAGCAAGAGACAACATGAAAAAGGCATCCCATGGTTCAGGGAGATATTTTTAGCAGTTGGGGATTACATGCAAAGTTGTTTTAGAAGTTTCTCTCTAAGTGTCATTTTTTCCTAGATTTGTGGCATGCGCGTCATGAGACCAAAATTATTTATTTGACACATCATAGCTCATTCATTCACAATGATCTTGGATCTCTGACATCCCAAAGCACATCCAAGACCCTTTGACACATCCAGCTTAGCTATTCATGGGTAAGTGGCCTCAATTTGTCTTTTTCAGAATTTCTATCGCTTTTTGTGTATTCACTTGTGTGAGTGTTGTTTGCTTGATTTCTTTGATCGCTTGTTGTCTTTTACATGTATACTAGTTTTTCCTAGCTCTGTTCTAGTTTTTCGTTGCTATCTCACTGTTGTTGCATGCATGAAACTGTTTTGCACGGATGTTCACCCAACTGGCGAACTGCCTCACCCACATGCATGTTGATTTGTTTGATGAACCTTTCATTCATGTTTTGCATACACTATTAATCACTTCTGCTATCACTTAGTGTCACCATTCAATTATTGTCTTAGTTTCTTTCAGTTTCCCATTGGTGAGTCGGGCCAACCTTGGCCAGGGTCTGCCTTCACCAAGGCTGCATTGCGTAATCTGGGGAAGGAAGGCTCACCTTCCTCTCTAGAAATGCGCATTCTTACCCAACACTAGCCTCCAAGACTATTTTGTGCATTTCTGGAGGAAATGGCTGCTTGGCCTAAGAAATTGCGCAAATTTTTCTCGGGGCTAACAGTCCTTCCCAGTTGGAATTGCACATTACGCAATCCACATAGCCAACTGCCTGAATGGATTGCGCATTTCACAGATCCAACAGCCAATCCTTATGTGCAGTTCTAACAGCCAGTCACCCAGACTACCTTATGCGCAGTTCTAACAACCAGTCACCCAGACTACCTTATGCGTAGTTCTAACAGCAGTCACCCAGCCTCCCAGTAAACTTTGCGCAATCTTGGTCATCATTTTCCCAGGTATGTGTTGTGTCCTTCCCCAAATTTTCTTTGTTTCCACTAACATATTTCTTGCCATGCATGTTGCTTTTTTCTATATCTTTCAAGTGTTCATCTGTCTCAGTGGCATCCAAGAGAAGAGGATCATAGGACAGTGATGGAGTTGTAGTTGGAGCAGTAGTTGAGGATTTGTCCTCTAGTCTGCTGATCTATGAAGATATGAAGTTGTATCTAGACAAGGACATCAAACTGAAATGGCAAGAGGTTAATGAAACATTCGCAGGCACTTTTGGTGAAGACCTCAAAGATCGTCAAGTGTAAGTGAAGATTCACAAGTCCATCTTGTATAGGATTTCATGCAGATACTCTACGTTCCCATGTGTGGACATGATTCACTAGATCATCTCCCACACTGATCCCGAGACAATGACCTTGCGCAGTGTTAGTGGGACGAAGCTTATAACCTTCTGGGCACAAGATTACGATGAGATGTATCAGATGTCAGAGCCTGTGACTGTCATGAGTCCTCCATTCAGCTTGCCTAACAGCAGAGGTAACTCTAGAGACATTCTGAAGGATTGGGTAAAGGAGCCAGCTCATTTCAGGATGACACCCAACCAGATCTACAAGACAAAGATATTGAGGAAGGCATACCAATACTTGGTCATATTCGCATGTTGACTGAGTGGCCAAGCAAGCACTAAAACCTTTCCTCATAGTTGGGTGGTCGCACTGGACCAACTGGCTAGAGAAGGAAGACCATGCAACTGGCCCGACATACTGGCTTGTCAGCTGAAAGAACAAGTCACGAAGGCTCGGCAATCTCCCGAGGGTATGCATGTAGAGATTTATATGTCCGCCTACATCCTAGATGTAGTCTGTGCCCGACATGAGTTCCCAAGCTTGGAGTGGGCGTGGTCATAGGCTGAGACTGTTGTGAACACGTATTTCAAGTTTTTGTCTGAATGTAGCTTCAGGGGAGTAATCATACGTATGTTCGACCATTTTTTCACCCCAGTATACAAGATGATATTCGAACAGGATCCACCCTGCATGTCAAAGGAAGCAATGGAGATGTTGTTAGGCATTGTAGATTGGTATGCCTCACCATCCTACATTTTCATTCAAATGTTCAATGTGGAGAAGCCTCTGCTTGTCTTGCCAAATTTTGCCTTGGACGTACTTGTCATGTAGGAAGTAGCGTATCACATCTCAGCAGGATTGACAGTTAGACTACATCGAAAGAAGAAGGAACCTTGGTCCACTCTTCCGTTGTGGATTGGGTGATGTGAGATCCGGATTATCAAGTAAGTGGATGTTGAAGCAGAACAGATGAAGAATTACCCATTCGACCTCCGAAGCTTCAACCCATATGAACCACATTGCATTGTGAAGGATCACTGCATGAGATTTCAGTTCAAATGGATCCATGGGGCATTTCATTGGGCTAAAGAAGACTCATGGAGGTATTGCTACAATTCCTCCGGACCTAATGAACAGGTTGGATTTATCATAGAGTGGTTAGAAACGCAGCATGAAGTAGCATCACGGAGAGCACCAGCAGCAGCAGCAACATCAGAGGCATCAGATCCAAGCATACTTGTGCATGACAAAGGGAAGAGGAAGATTTTCGACCGCATGGAGGAGGAGAAAAGCTACAAGTTTTGAGTGACTCCACTCATATAACAAGCAACTATGGCTATTTAGGCAAAGAGATAGCAACGTGACAAGTGAATCGCACGAAGTCAGAGGGATAAGAAGAGAATGGAAGAAGCAAAGAAGGAGTTGCATGAGCTGAGGGAGCATCTCCGGAAAGAACAAGAGCTACACCCACGGGAGAAGGAAGCACAAAAGAAATAGATACAGTAGGGGGTGCATCATGTGCAGATAGATGAAGCAGTGCCCATACAAGTAGTTGATTCATTTGAACAGATGGCATCAGGCGAACAGGGTGAACTATTGCAGGGGAAAGACTTTGCTCATGAGATAGAACAAGTGCTTGAACAATTGGATGGAGACATGGAGTAGCAGGAGCTGGAACAGGACATCGACCTCATGCCTCACCACAAAGAGGTCGACTCACCCACTTCAATGCATCCAGTTGATGAGAAAGTCTCGAATGACCAAGGAGGCACTGAGATCCTTGGTGGTCAGCCAGAAGCCGAGATGCACAACATCTCCTTCGACGAATCTCATCACAAACTTGTGCAATCTCACAAAGTACCGATTTCGGAGGACCAAAAATCCCCTGCATAAGTTGAAGAACAAGTGATCGTGATTGATGTACACAAGCATCCAACTGCTTTGGCCGATGCAACTAGAGTGTATGCTGAAGCCACTAGCTCAAGTGTTTGTTTCCTCATAACTGAGAATGAGTGAATGGTGATGGAACTACAGGTGGCCAAGCAAGGAGGAGACTTGGTGACAATGTCCGCCCAAGCTAAACTAAAGAAGGCAATACTAGATGAAGTATTGTCCCTTGATACAGTTATGCGAGCATTGTACTCCAAGTTTGGTATCGTGCACCAAGCAGTCGTTCATCACCATGGATGGCGACAGTGATGTGCAAGAAGAGCATGCATCTTTATGAACATACATGCTATCATTGATAACATGCAAGCATGGATGATGAAGTACAAGGGAGCCCTACTTCACATACCAAATATGATGAGGGCCAATGCGGTCGAGCTGCAAGCACGTATCCGGAGTCCAATCTGGAACTATAAAGGCCTACTACAGCTCATCACTAGCATACAGGCTTCCCATGCATGAGTATTCAAGAGCATGGATGTTATAGTGCACACTCACGTGATCCCATCACTTGGGACTCTCACACAGGTGAAGACGAAGCAGAAGGTTTGACAGGAGCTTGACTCGTACTTCGATGAGTTGATGTGCACTGCCACCATCCCAGACTTTCCTATTAGTTCAGACATCATGTGCAAGTACATTGTTGGTCCAGCCACATTGAAGACAATGATGTGCATTCTCTCAGAAAATTTGGATAGAGGAGCTCGAGTAGTGTACCCAAATGCTATGGAGACAAGGTTCAGGTTTTAGACAGATGTCGCGGTGGAACATATGAACACTAACAAGGGCTATTAATCTTGGCATCAATATGTTACAGTTGATCAGATGAGGATGTCGAGCAGTTGGACTTGTATAGTTGTCTTAGTCAGAATGATGATTAGTTTGGCTTGTTCAAGCCATTATTCACATGGGTACATGTGCATTGTAATGTTGAGTCATGTGAAGTGTAAGTCAAGTCTCAATGGTGGATGTAACAGTCATAGAGTAGGTGAAGATTCATGAGGGTAGTTGAATGGTCACAAAGGGGAATGTCAAGGGTCACCCCACCCTTTGCTATAAATAGTCCCTCATAACTCATTGTATAGGTTTTTGGCCAGCGAAGCTTCTATTAAGACTATATTGAAGAAATTTTGGATAGTATTGTAACGTGCCTTGGCTTCTCCACTGCATGGAGCTAGTACATCTCTTTGGAGGAGCAAGTGGATGTGGCTGTAACGTTTCACTGATGGGGCTAGAAAGTTTACATGGATGTATTGTATGATTGGAACTTACACTTCTTTATATAATAAGAGCTAGCACATTTTCATGCATATGTTGTTATTGTAGTTGGAGTGTTCTAGTTGCCTTAATGTGATATGTTGTTTAACTTACATATTTGTGTATGAACTGTTTCGTATGAATTGTAAGAATCTTGTTGCAAATGTATTGTTGGTTTAACCATCACTTTGGATTGTCGACTGTTCTGCTTTCCATCTTGTGATGCATATTTGCTTATGTGTTCCCTTCCCAGCTGAGTACTGATACAAGTTGTCAAGGGGTGCACTCATCTCACCCCCTTTGTGTTAGAACCTTTTATGCATCTTCCCTGACTCACTATAGTGGTCACACCCTTGCTACTACAGAGTTATCTTACTTGCCTCTATGAGACATCGTGGTCAAAGCATTACCTTACGACCCACTGTTGGGAATCCTACACCAAACGGTGTGAAGTATAATTGGGAATTCTTACGGGGGAGACCCCCTTGACATGTTGGCAGGTCCAGCACCATCAACATTTCTATCGCTAAAAGGAGGGTCTGATGACAAGTTGTGTCCTCTCATCCAGTTTTGAACCTTTTCATATCTTTCATGGAGTCTTGCACTCTTCTTCCCCCACGGTGTTTTTCGAATCATGAAGATGTTTCCATCACAGTGAATCTTTTCAATCTCTTGTCCACTCACACATATGATGGTGAAGGCGAAGTGGCCTCACATGAGCAGTTACATAAATTTCTTTCCATACTTCATGAGGAAGATGAGTTTTTTGACGAATAGGCCGATTTGCTGCTTGCATACACACTTCATGAATCTCCATTTCGTTGGGTTCTCAACCTACCTACTGACACTCTGCACTCATTTGAGCACTTCTGTGATCTCATTGAAGACACGTTCTATCATTTTGATCAAGACCATCTTGATCGGAAACTGCTACAACAACGGAGGGATCCTCATGAATCAGTCATTGATTTTTGGCAGCGCTTCCGTGACTTGCAGTTTCAAGCTCCGAGGAGCCAGATGAAATTTACTTATCTTTTCGACCAGTTTGAGTATTGCCTTAAGAAATCTGCCCGTCCCAAGAGAAAGATTGAAATCAAGCCTCACTCGACATTCTTCATTGATGGAGCTGTGCAATCTCATGTTGATGTGGACACCATCTCAACTTACTGTCCACCTTCCTCTCATTCAATAGTTCCACTACTATCAAGTGATGTTGAAGAGCATACTCACACACTTGTTCATCCTTCACATGCTCCCAACATGACTTAACTCAATTTTCACACAGATTTGGTTGTGAGTCCTTTGAGTTCTCATATGCAATCTTGTCTACAACCTCCGTCTTCGCACTCGGGTGTTCCTCTAAATGATGTTGTCTTGTGTTCGTCCATTCTGGACTCTTCACTTGTTGTGAACGAGGAACAACCCATTGACGGAGTTGGTGTTGCACAACCAACATGCACTATCATTCATGAAGAGTATGAGTGTGATCTTGAACATCAACACTTGACAAAGGATGATTCCCTTCTGTTCGATCCCCCTCCGTTCTTTCCTGACCTCTTTGGTGAACCTACCATTCATGATTTTTCATGTGTGTCTTCATCCACAGATGCACCCATTTTTGATCACTCGCCGGATGTTAGCCCATCATTCAACAATGGAGAGGATAAGTTACTCATTGACGATCCACTTGATCCTTCATCTATATTTTCCAGAGATACAGAGGATGAGTTTGTTCACGTTCCATCTACCCCTCTGTTTGATTCATCTGATCATGAGCATGTCGAAGAATACATTGTTTTTTTTTTATCGTGGTAGTCGTGATCCATTTACTTCCATTTTTTATCATGATCATGACTCTATCGCAGTTGATCTTTCGAAGCCACCCATTTATGATGATCCACCTAATGATGAGGTTGAAACACCCAAGATTGTTAAGGCACTTCAGCCCGAGCTGATGGTTATGTTGGTTCCTCGCTCTCTTAGGGTTAGCCTCACTTTCGATCATGAAATTTTTCAATCACCCAAGGCTCCTCATCACTCATCTGTATGCATTGAAGATCCTTCTCACTCACAAATCACACTTCCTCCACTCGAACAGCATGATCCCATTTCTCATGCATTGGAGGAGTCTTACATTGCAAGCACTCATTTGCAACACAAGTTATATTTGTTTCTTTTGTTTTCTTGCATGTCACAGTCAAGAGTGTGCTTATGCTTCAAAGTTGCAGGTAATGTCACACAGCACCATGGTAAGTCCACGGACTGCCCGTCATGCACATGCACTCACTTATGTCCCGTGGGCACTTTGAAACACGAAGTGTGGTTGTCTTCATTGTTATATCTTTCTTGCTTTCTAGTCCACACAATCAGGTTTCTCAAGGACCAAGCCTTCACCAACATGGGTCTACCAATGCACTAGTGGCTGCATTGGAAGTATCACTTCACGTGATCAGGCCCATGCACTGTTAGTGTAGGAGTAGGAGTAGTGTTTGCTTTCAGTTGTTTGCTTGCATGCTTGTTTTCTTACATGCTTTGTTTGCTTGTTTGTTTGTTTGCTTGTTTGCTTACTTGCTTTGCTTTCACTTTCACTTCTGCTTTTGCTTTGCTTTGATGTTTGTTAGTTTGTTTGTTTCGTTCGTAGGTTAGTCTTGCATGAAACCATGTATGACTCTTGAAGCGAGCTGGGTAAAGTACAAGAGGGCTTGTACAACTATCACTACTTGGTTATCTGTCATCTTGCCTCTGTATGATGAGATTGTTACTCTTAGTCCATGATATGTCGAAGGAAAATATGTACTGTTCGAAGTGAACCTTGGTGATAACACAACGGTTGTGTGCTAACTAGTGTCAGCTTCTCTAGTCGACTATTTTTGGGTTAACCTTTGTCAGCTCAGTCAAGTAGAGTAAGGTAAGGGGAAAAAACTTAATAGGCATGTCAGAGATAAAATAAATTACTTCTCTATTGGAACAATATCTTCTTCTTTCAATAAGTTGGGATCCCTCTTCTTCCTCTGAAATGAATAAGTATTATGCATAGTGGAAAATGAAAAATGAAAAGTCAAAAAATTCAATATGAAAAATGCATAAGGTGAAAGAAGAGAAAAGCTTTCTGCATAGGGAGGTGATGCAAGTAACTTCGTCAGGGTACTGACCAAGCTTGCTGGTAGCGCAGCCATGCTTGTGTTCCTATGTGACTCCACCAGGGTACTGTCTAGGCCTGCTAGAAGTGGAGCAACACCAGAGATGAACCTAAGAATCTGATGACTATACTGCTTGTGCACTTATATACCCCTCAACCCCAATCAAAATAAATTTGTTGCCTTGGCTGGGAATGTGTGAAAATCAAACAAGAGTTTGGCAGATGTTGCATCTTAAAATCAAGCTAGTGTGAAGCCAAGATGAGTTGAGAGCTGAACAATACTTCCGGAGGTGTTAGAATTGCTTTTCATGAACAAGGTCCATTCAGAGAGCTGGAGTTCTACCAGTGTGTCGCCAAGTATTGTAGCGGCTACAACCACCCTCCAAAATGTTTCCTTAGCCTATTTTGGAGCCTCCCTACCAACCTTTCATAGCACTTTGTCTTGCTTCATTAAGTACTCAAGCTTCAGTGTTTTCCATGCACAAAGGCAGCTTGTCGATCACAGTCGATCCATTCCCCTCACATGCTATTCGCTCGAACTTGGTCTACAGGTTGAGCAACTTCCCCTTGAAAATTTTTCATTTCTGGGGGGCAGCTAGCCTTCCCTCGAGAAATTGCACAATCCTCTCTGGAAGCCTGCTGAGCTCCAGGATTGTGCAATCCTGCCAACCAACACTCCCAACAGGATTTGCGCAAATTTCCGCAGGAGGGCCGCTTATCCCAGGATTTGCATAAATATGGGCAGTAGTCATTTTCTCTACCCAAAAATTGCACAATCCTCCTAGGCTGTCAGCCCAAATCCCAGCCAGGAATGCACATTTTTCCCAAGCAGTTGAGCAACTGCATGCATGAACAGTTCGGTTGACTAGTTCCACCCGGGACCCCAGAAACTTGACTTGCATGCATGCATGACTTACTCTTCCTGTAATAGCAAAAGGCAGCATGAAAAAGGCATCCCATGATTCAGGGAGCTATTTTTAGCAATCGAGGGTTACATGCAAAGTTGTTTAAGAAGTTTCCCTCGAAGTGTCACTTTTTCCTAGATTTGTGGCATGTGCTTCATGAGACCAACTTATTTATGCGATGCATTAGAGCTCATTCATTCACATTGATCTTGGATCTCTGACATCCCATAGCACATCTAGGACTCTTCGACACATCCGGCTTAGCTATTCATGGGTAAGTGGCCTCAACTTGTATTTTTCAGAATTTTTATTGCTTTTTGTGTATTCACTTGTGCTAGCTTTTCCTAGCTCTGTTTCGGTTTTCGTTGCTATCTCACTGTTGTCACATGCATGAAATGTTTTTTCACAAACGTTTGTCCAACTGGTAAACTGCCTCACCCACATACATGTTGATCTGTTTGTTGAATATTTCGTTCATGTTTTGCATGCATTTTTAATCACTTCTGCTATCACTTAGTGCTGCCATGCATTTATTGTCTTAGTTTCTTCCAATTTCCCATCGGTGAGTCGGGCCAACCTTGGCCCAGGCTCTACCTTCATGAAGGTTGCATTGCGCAATCCGGGGAAGGAAGGCTCACCTTCCTCTCCAGAAATGCGCATTCTACCTAGCACTATCCTCTAGGATTGTTTTACTTATTTCTGGAGGACAATGGCTGCTTGGCCCAATAAATTTCACAAATTTGTCCCTGGGCCAACAGTCCTTCCTAGCTGGAATTGCGCATTGCGCAATCCTAACAGCTAGCTGCCTAACTAGATTGCACATTCCAAAGATCCAACAGCCATTCCTACCTCCTAGATAGCCCCGAATTCCTTATGCATAGTTCTGATAGCCAGTCACCCAGCCTCCTAGTAAAATTTTTCGCAATCTTGCTCATCAATTTCCTAGGTATGTGTTATGTCCTTCCCTAGATTTTCTTTGTTTCCACTGACATATTTCCTGCCATGCATGTTTCTTGTTTCTAGATCTTTCAAGTGTTCATCTCTTTCAATAGCTTCCAAGATAATAGGATCACAAGACATTGATGGAGTTGGAGTTGGAGCAACAGTTGAGCAGGTGTCCTCTAGTATGCCGATCTATGAAGATACAAAGTTGTATCTAGACAAGGACATCAAAATGAAGTGGCAAGAGGTTAATGAAACATTCGCAAACACTTTTTGGGAATACCTCGAAGACCATCAAGTGTACATGAACATTCACAAGTTCGGCTTCTACAAGATTGCATGAAGATACCTCGCGTTCCCATGTGCGGACATGATTCACTGGATCATCTCTCACACTGATCTCGAGACGATGACCTCGAGTAGTGACAGTGGGATGAAGATTACAACCTTCTGTGCACAAGATTATGATGAGATGTATCAGATGTTAGAGCCTGTGGCTGTCATGAGTCCTCCATTCAGCTTGCCCAGTAGCAGAGGTAACTCCAGAGACATTCTAAAGGATTGGGTAAAGGAGCCAACTCATTTCAGGATGACACCCAACCATATCTACAAGACAAAGATATTGGGGAAGGCATACCAATACTTGGTCAGATTCGCATGTCGACTGAGTGTCCAAGCAAGCACTGAAACCTTTCCTCAGAGTTGGGTGGTCACATTGGACCAAGTGGCTAGAGAAGGAAGACCATGCAACTTCTCTGACATATTGGCTCGTCAGTAAAGGAACAAGTCACAATGGCTCGACAATCACCCGAGGGTATGCATGTAGAGATTTATATGTTTGCCTACTTCCTAGATACATTTTGTGCCTGACATGAGTTCCTGGGCTTGCAGTGGGTATGCTCATGGGCAGAGACTATTGTGAACATGTATTTCAAGTTGTTGTCTAAATGCAACTTCAAGGGAGTAATCATACTGATGTCCGACCATTTTTTCACCCCAGTATATAGGATGATATTCAAACAAGATCTACACTACATGTCAAAGTAAGCAATGGAGGCATTGTTAGGCATTGCATATTGGTATGCCTCACCGTCCGACACTTTCATCCGAATTTTCAGTGCAGAGAAGCCTCCACATGTTTTGCTAAAGTTTGCCTTGGACGTACTTATCATGCAGGAAGTAGCGTATCACATCTCAGCAGGATTGACATCTATACTTCAGCGAAAGAAGAAGGCACCTTGGCCCACTTTTCCATTGCGGATTGGGTCATATGAGATCTGGAGTATCAAGAAAGAGGATGTCGAAGAAGAACAGATGAAGAAGTACCCATTCAACCTCCGAAGCTTCAACCCGTATGACCCACATTGCATTGTGAAGGATCATTGCATGAGAGTTCAGTTCAACTGGATCCATGGGGCATTTCATTGGGCCGAGGAAGACTCATGGAGGTATTGCTACAATTCCTTTGAACCCAATGAACAGGCCATATTTGTCATAGAGTGGTTAGTAAAGCAGCATGAAGCAACATCACGGAGAGCACCAGCAATAGAGGCAGCAGAGCCAAGCATACATGTGCGTGACAAAGGGAAGAGGAAGATTGTCGACCACATGGAGGAGGAGCAAAGCTACAAGTTTCGAGAAGATCCACTCATATAGCAAGCAGCTATGGCTATTCAGGAAAAGAGGCAGCAACGTGACGAGAGAATCTCGTGAAGGCAAAGGGATAAGAAGAGAATGGAAGAAGTAGAGAAGGAGTTACATGAGCTGAGGGAACAACTCCGGAAATAACAAGAGTTGCACCAACAGGAGAAGGAAGCACAGTAGCAGTAAATATAGAAGGGGGCACATCGTGTGCAGATAGATGAATCATCTCTTGTACATGTAGTTGATTCATTTGAACAACTGGCATCAGATGAACAGGGTGAACCATTGCAGGGGCAAGACTTTGCTCATGAGATAGAACAGGTGCTTGAACAATTGGATGCAGACATGGAGCAACAGGAGTTGGAATAGGACACCAACCTCATGCCTCACTACAAAGAGGTTGACTCACCTGCTTCAATGCATCCAGATGATGAGAAAGTCTCCAATGACCAAGGAGGCACTAAGATCCTTGGTGGTCAACTCGAAGCAGAGATACACAAAATCTCCTTTGATGAATCTCATCAAAAAGTTGTGGAGTCTCACAGAGTACCGACTCTGGAGGACCAAACATCCCCTACGCAATTTGAAGAACAAGTGATCGTGACTGATGTGCACATGCATCTAGCTACGTTGGACAATGCAACTAGAGTGTATGCCGAAGCCACTAGCTCAAGTGTTCATTTCCTCATAGCTGAGAATGAGCGAATGGCGAAGGAACTACAGGTGGCCAAGCAAGGAGGAGACTTGGTGATAATGTCCACCCAAGATGAACTGAAGAAGGCAATACTAGATGATGTATTGTCCCTTGATACAGTTATGCGAGCATTGTACTCCAAGTTTGGTACTATGCACCAAGCAATCGTTCATCTCCACGGATGGCAGCAACGATGTGTGAGAAGAGGACACATCTTGAAGAACATACATGCTTCCATTGATAACATGCGAGCATGGATGATGAAGTACAAGGGAGCCTCACTTCATTTGCCAAAGATGATGGGGGCTAATGCGGTCGAGCTACAAGCACGTATTTGGAGTCAGATCTGGAACTATAAAGACCTACCGTAGCTCATCACTATCATATGAACTTCCCATGCACGAGTATTCAAGAGCATGGATGTTATAGTGCACACTGATACGATCCCATCACTTGGTACTCTCACCTAAGTGAAGACGAAGAAGCAAGTCCGACAGGAGCTTAACTCATACTTTGACGAGTTGATGCGCACCGACACCAGTCCAGACTTGCCTATCAGTGCAGACATCATGCACAAGTACATTGCTGGTCCAGCCACATTGAAGACAATGATGTGCATGCTCTTAGACGAGTTGGACAAAGGAGCCCGAGAAGTTTACCCAGATGCTATGGAGGCAAGGTTTAGGTTTCATATAGATGTCATGACAGAACACACAGACGCTATCAAGGACTACCAATCTTGGAATCAATATGTTACTATTGATCAACATGAGGATGGCAAGTAGTTGGACTTCTATAGTTGTCTTAGTCAGAATGATGTCTAGTTTGTTTTGTTCAAGACATTGTTCACATGGGTACACGTGCATTGTAATGTTGAGTCATGTCAAGTGTAAGTTAAGTCTCAATGGTGGATGTAACAGTCATAGAGTAGGTGAAGAGTCATGAGGGTAGTTGAATGGCCACAAAGGGGAATGTCAAGGGTCACCCCACCCTTTGCTATAAATAGTCCCTCATAACTCATTGTATAGGTTTTTGGTCAACCAAGCTTCTATTAAGACTATCTTGAAGAAATATTAGACAGTATTGTAACGCGCCTTGGCTTATCCACTACACGGAGCTAGTACATCTCTTTGGAGGAGCAAGCGAATGTGGCTGTAACGTTTCACTGATGGGGCTAGCAGGTTTACATGGATGTATTGTATGATTGAAACTTACACTTCTTTATATAATAAGAGCCAGAAAATTTTCATGCATATGTTGTTATTGTAGTTGGATTGTTTCGGTTTCCTTAATGATATATGTTGTTTAATTTATGTAGTTTTGTATGAACTGATTCGTATGCAATTATAAGAATCTTGTTGCAAATGTATTGTTAGTTTAACCATCACTTTGGATTGTCGATTATTCTGCTTTCTAGCTTTTGGTGCATCTTTGCTCATGTGTTCCCTTCCTAGCTGAGTACTGATACTGGTTGTCAAGGGGCGCACTCATCTCACCCCCTTTGTGTTAGAACCTTTCATGCATCTTCCCTGACTCACTGCAGTGGTCACACCCTTGCTACTACAAAGTTATCTTACTTGCCTCTGTTCAACATTGCGGTCTAGGCATTACCTTACGACCCACTATTGGGACTCCTACACCAAACGATCTAAGGTCTAATTGGGATTTCTAACCGGGGAGATCCCCTTGACATGTTGGCGGGTGTAGCACCGTCAACAGGTATGACACAATTGATTAACATGACCTTCAAGGGTGAGGAAGAAAGCCACACAAGAAAAATATTCATCATTGCACTACAAGAAAAAAGGTCATTTGTGAGGGTCATGTCTGTGAAGGACCTTTAACGTTCATCACAAATGTCGCATATGGCGATAGTCCTTAAAAAAGAATTGTTGTAAGTGTACATAGTGATGGGCCTTTAACGTTTGTCACCAAATCCATTTTCAATGAAACTTTTGGTGAGGATCGTTAAAGGCCCATCACTAATTCTCTCTTTGGTGACACTTTTGGTGAGGGTTGTTAAAGGACCATCACTAATTCTCTCTTTGGTGACACTTCTAGTGATGATCTTTATAGACCCTTACCAATGCTATTTTTGGTTACTTTTGGTGACGGTAAAAAAATGTTCAACATAATTGATCATTTCAATGAGTTTTTGATGACGCTATGTACATGTTACTATTTTTTTGTCAAAAGATAACAATTTAAGACCATTGTTGTGGAGTCTTTTTCATTATGTGTCTAAGGCCATAGTGGTTAGAGTCATTCAATTTGTTAAGAAGTAATTAGTGTGTATCATTTCCCTCAAGTCATAAGAATATATTTTTCATATGAGTCAACACATGATTCATCTCTATTAGGTTTATTATCTAGCAAATTTCCTTTAGATAAAGTTCCACTAGTGTGTGTAGGAACTATATTATTTAATACATAATCAAGCTTTGTAAATTCTATTAATGAGAGAGACCTAGCACTCCTCAACACTCATGGCACACCTTAACATGCTTTGGAACACACAAAAATTCCTTGGAACCTTACATATCTTTGAACATCTTTGTACCTAGAACATATTCCCATGAGTAGGCTGATGCCCAAACACATGTTGGCATGCCCTAGCATAGCATAGCACTCCCCTAGGATGTGTTGGCATGCCCTGTAGTCCATAGCATGCCTTGGAACACCTTGGTATAATATTGCATTGACATCCATTAGCACTTGGCACACATTGGCATTTGGCATGTATTGGAACATGTTATTAGTGTGCCTAAAATTCCCCTTTTGAAAAAGATAAAGTCTCGACTTATTAACCCTCTTATGTGTTCATTTCCTTGCATTTTAACTTGGTTATTCCTTTTGTTTCCTTGAAACTCCTTGACACATATTGGCATACTCTGGCACTCTACACATCCTAGCATGTCTTAGCACCTGCCATGTCTTGCCTTAGCACTGTTTGGCACATGTTATCACACCCCGTAACTACTTAGCACACTCTAGAACTTCTTAACATGCCCTTATATTCCTTGGCATGATAGCTATCACTCATTGACATTCCCTGACACACCCTCATATTCATTCACTTCCATACATTTTGACCTAGTTCTCCCTTGTGTTTTCCTAGTACTCCCTAACACTCCTCAACATGCATTGGCACTCTCTAGCACACCTTAGTACTCTTTGATATGTTCTACCACTTCATAACATGCATCACACTCCCTGAAACACATTGGCACTTGGCACGTGTTGGCACTTGGCAAGTCTTAGCATGTTTGGCATGCATTGTGATGACTTGGTATGATTTGTCATGGTTTAATATTAAAATTATTTGAGATCAATTATCAGAAAGTAGATGAGAAGCAACGGAGGAAGATTTGGCACTTAGAATGCACTAAAAATTGGCACTTGGTGCCTATTGGCACCTAGTATTGGTGTGCCTAGCATGCCCTCCATGGAAAAGGTAAATTGATGACATCTTAACCCTATTATGTGTTCATTTCCTTGTATATTAACTTGTTCCTCCCTTTTGTTTCCTTTGTTGTCCCTAGCATGCATTGTCACACCCTTACACATCTTGGCATGCCTTAGCACTTGGGACGTCTTAGCTTGTTTGATATTCCTTCGTACTATCTGGCACATGTTAGAATGCCCTAGCATTCGCTAACACACCTTCGCAGTCATTCCCTCACATCTAGCATTACATTTTTCCATGACTTGGGAACCTTACATTCCCTAGAACACTTTGCCATTCCCTAGTTGTCATCTCCTCATAGATAACCTTACTTTTTTTGTGACTTGGGAACCCAGCCAATTCATTAGCAAAACAATATTGTGCCCAACCCAAAGTCTCCATTTCTCTAAAATTTCTTTGTCCACGCCTTATCACAACCATAGGCTTGCCTCCTCCAAGTCCTATTATGAACTTCTCCTAAAACACTTCATCCTTGGGATGCCTAGAATTCACTAACACTCCTTGGCACACACTCTTATTTGTTCATTTCCAAGCATTTTGACCTAGTTCTCCCTTGTGTTCCCCTGGCACTCCCTAACACTCCTTAACATCCATTGATACCATCTACCATGTGTTAGCATGCCTTTTCATTCCTTGGAATGACCTAGCACTCCTTAACTATCATGCCCTCACAACTACCCTTACCTTTTTTTAGACTTGGGAACCCAACCAAGTCCTGCTTCGACTACAATAACTTAACCAACTTATAGTTACTAAAAATATACTATGCCTTGTTCACCTAAGAACTACCTATAACACATCTTAGGCTACTCATGTCCAATCTCAACTCATCCCACTTAACAAGTTACCAAGTCAAGGCTCACGTCCAACCATGGCCATAAAAAAACTATGAAACATAGTTTACATCTTGACATTCCATTGCACCTGGCACGTCTAACAATCCCTTAGCCCTATGCGGCACGTGTTAGCATCCCCTAAATTTCTTGGCATGCTTTTCACTCCCTATCACACCCTAGCACTCCCTGACATAACTTGGAACTCTAACATGCCTTGGCACTGCCTAGCATATAACCTTATCACTCCCTCCTTAGAACACTTGGAACTCTTTGACACTCTGTATCACACACTCTTATCTCTTCATTTCTATGCATTTTGAACTAGTTCTCCCTTACGTTTCTGTGGCACTCCCTAACATTCGTTGGCATGCATTGGCACACCCTGGAACCTGGCACATATTGGCATGTTTCCCTGGCACTCTATCATTCCTTAGCACTACCTAACATATCTTGTCACTCCCTCCTTACCACACCTAGAACTCACTAACACTCCCTATTACACACTCTTATTCATTCATTTCCATGTATTTGAAACTAGTGATCCCTTTTGTTTCCTTGGCACTCCATAACACTCCCTAGCATGCATTGGCATACCCTAGCACCTGACACATCTTAGCATGTTTCCCTAGCCTCTAGCATGCCTTAGCATTGCCTAGCATACCTTATTACTCCCTCGACACACCTTTATCTCACTAACACTTCGTGTCACAAACTCTTATTTGTTCATTAACAAGCATTAATTTGACCTAGTGCTCCCTTGTGTTTCCCTAGCACTCCCTAACACTTCCTAGCACATGTTGACACACCCTAGTACCCGGCACATCTTGGTTGCATGTCACCCTAGGAATCTAGCATGAATTAGTGCAGCCTAGCATACCATGTCACTCTCTCCTTAGCACACTTGGAACTCACTAATGATCCTTGTCACACACTCCTATTCATTCATTTCTATGCATTTTGACCTAGTTCTCCCTTATGTTTCCCTGGCACTCCCTAACACTCCTTAGCACGCAATGGCACACCTTGGCACTTGGCACATCTTGGCATGCTTCCCTAGCACTCTAGCATTCCTTGGAACTACATAGAATACCATGTCACTCCCTCCTTAGCACACCTAGAACTCGTTGACACTTCATTTCCATGCATTTGAAACTAGTGTTCCCTTGTGTTTCCTTGGCACTTGGTCATAACACTCCCTAGCATGCATTCACGCCACACCTTGGCACCTGGCACATCTTGGCATGCCTTAGTAGTTACCTTGTCTTAGCATGCCTAACATGCCTTACAATTATCTAGCATGCATTAGTACTTCCTGGCATTCCCTGGCACATCTTGGCACTTCCTAATTGCCATGCCCTCATAGAAATATTTACTATTTTTGCAACTTGGGAACCCAACCAAGTCATTGGCAAAATAGTGTTGTGCCCAACCCAAAGTCTCCCTTTGTCTGAAACTACTTTGATCAACCCCTTATAATTGTAACCATAGGCTTGCCTCCTACAATTCATATTTTGACCTTCTCCTGAGTCCTAACACACTTTGTCCTTGAGACACCTGGAATTCATTGACACTCCTTGGCACACACACTTATTTGTTCATTTCAATGTATTTTGACCTATTTCTCCCTTTTGATGCCCTAACACTCCCTAACATTCCTCAACATGCATTGGAAATGTTCGACATGTGTTAGCATGCCTTTTGATTCCTTGGCATGCCTTGACACTCCTTAGCTATAATGCCCTCACAACTACCCTTAATTTTTTGGGACTTGGGAACCCAACCAAGTCTTGCCTCGACTATAACAATTTGACCAAGTTACAGTTACTATAGCTAGACTATGCCTTGTTCACCGAAGAACTGACTATAACTCGTCTTAGGGTACTCATGTATAATTTCAACCTATCCAACTTAAAAAATTACAAGCTACCATGTCAAGGCTCATGTCCAACCGTGGCCATAAAACAACTTAGAAACATAGTTTACATCTTGACATGCAATAGCACCTAACAAATCTAACAATCCCTTGGCACTATGTGGCACTTGTTAGCACCCCCTACATTCCTTGGCATGTTTTGGCACTCCCTAGCACTCCCTATCACTCCCTGACATGCCCTAGCAATCTAACATGCCTTGGCACTGCCTAGCATATAACCTTGTCACTCCCTCCTTAACAAAACCTGAAACTCACTAACACTCCCTATCACACACTCTTATTCATTCATTTCCATGCATTTTGATCTAGTTCTCCCTTGTGTTTCCATGGCACTCCCTGACACCTGGCACATCTTGGCATGTCACCCTGGAACTCTAGCATTCCTTGGCACTACCTAGCATACCTTGTCACTCACTCCTTAACACACCTAGAACTCACTGACACTCCCTGTCACATACTCTTATTCATTCATTTCCATGCATTTGAAACTAGCACTCCCTTCTGTTTCTGTGGAACTCCCTAACACTCCCAAACATGCATTGGCACACCCTAGCACTTGGCACATCTTGGCATATCATTGCCCTAGCCTCTAGCATGCCTTAGCACCACAAAGAATATATTGTCACTCCCTCAGAACACCTGTAAATCACTAACACTTCTTGTCACAAAATCTTATTCATTCATTTCCATGCATTATTTTGACCTAGTGATCCCTTGTGTTTCCATGAAACTATGTAACACTTCCTAGCATGCGTTGGCACACCCTGGCACCTGGAACATCTTGGTAGGATGTTGCCCTCGCACTCTAGCATTCCTTAGCACTACCTAGAATACCATGTCACTCCCTCCTTAACACACCTGTAACTCACTGCACTCCTTGCCACACACTCTTATTCATTCATTTCCATGCATTTTTACCTAGTGCTCCCTTGTGTTTACTTAGCACTCACTAACACTCCTTAACACGCATTGGCACACCTTGGAACTTGGTACATCTTGGCATGCTTCCCTAGCACTGTAACATGCCTTGGCACTGCCTAGCATACCTTATCACTCCCTCCTTATCACAATTGAAACTCACTAACGCTCCCTATCACACACTCTTATTCATTCATTTCCATGCAATTGAAACTAGTGCTCCCTTGTGTTTCCTGGCACTCCCTAACACTCCCTAGAATGTGTTGGTGCCACACCCTAACACCTAGCACATCTTGGCATGACTTGGAATTTGTTGGCATGAAAATGGGAACAGGGAAGAGACTCTGGGTTCAGGGAAAATGGGCCAACAAGGCTCCATTGTAGTCTAGAACAACATCAACATTTTCACCTTACCTGGAGAGGGTAAGGAGTCTCACCCGAGGCATCCTGTGACTAAAGTGTGAGGGGGTAGAATGAGGCACCAAGGGAACTGCAACATGCAACCAATATTAACTCATAACAATCAAGCACCTACCGTAATCCAACCATACTATTCTACTCACATTACCTTAGGAAATCATACAACATATAGATAGATATTTAAAAATTGTAAAGAACTAGTATATAACTCAACAATACATCATAGGTGCAAATTGTCTAGTTCATTACACTTCATAGAAAGAAATACATAAATAAGTACAGAAGTCTTGAAGCCTGATCATTAACAACAAGAATGACCCAACCCATAGATTAGAAACCAACAGAGCAAGGGTGTACCCTCCTTCCGCAACTCAGGAAGGTTGCATTGATTCCTGGCTTGCTTGGTTCATCAACAACTAGTAATCACCAACCCTTTCCCATCCTTTCTTCTGCCTTTTATCCTCTTCTCTACACCTAGACTGCTAACTTCACTTATTTCCTTTTCGTCTGACTATACCTTTGCCTGCCTTTTCTCTCTACTTGCTTGGCTGCTCTTGCTCTCCCCTGCCACATTTTCACAACTACCAAACCACTCCTGGTTCCTATTCCCCCCCTTGGTTGTTAGCTCCGCAACTCAGCCGATCATGTCCCACCTGTTCCTATCTTTAATTCCCACAAAAACTCAAAACGAAGGCCCCAACAGAATTCCTAACATGCCTTGGAACTGTCTATCATGTGTTATCATTTCTTGGCATTTCCTGGCACATGTTGGCACTCCCTAGTTGTCATTCCCTTATAGATATACTTACCTTTTTTGCGACTTGGGAAACCAACCAAATCATTGAAAAAATAATGTTGTTCCTATCTGTTACCGGGAATAGTGTCTATGCAGAACTGCTAATCCCACTAAGGCTGGTAGCTACCTTAGAAACAAACAAACTAAAACTAATTTTGTTTTCCTTTATGAAAGATAGATGAGGGAAGAATAAAGGAGACCAACCTCTGTCCTGCGCTTGGTTCCTTGCTCGATTCCTCTCTCTTCTGATAGTCTTTTGCTACTTGTTTTTGTACCCAGCTTCACAGAACCTGTAGAATCGAAGCAGCATAGCACTATACGAGAACATGGATCTATTATCATAAGCAATATAGGATCAGATGTATATTAACCACACAAATGCATAAAACATCAATCACACAAGTGTATGGAGGAAAACTAGAATAGTTTTATTGATAATCAAGAAAGAGCCAAGAGAATTACAACCAATTGTTCTGACCCAGCATCATCCTCTCAGCAAGTAAGCCCTTCTTCACCTCATGAAAATCTTAGATCACCCAGCACTATGATGTTGCCTCAAGAAACCAACAACAATTCCTTACAAGATGCAAAATTCCAGCCTCTGGATCTCTGGGATGAGGGATCCATATATAGATGTCTGCAAGGGAGATGAGTCAGCTTGTGATTTGATTAGTGTCTTCCCTCTAATAGTTCTTGATTCCACTTGGAGATTGATGATCTCTTACTCATCCCTGGTCGAATTCAGATAGGCAAGTGTCACAGGAGAAGTTTCTGGAAGATTCCATGCCTCTCCACCTTGAGGATTGACCCTGTCATTTGTCCCCTCTCGCCCATCGCACCCCATAGAAGGGCTTTTCGAAATGCAACGCACCTGCTGTGTGTATTTAGGTGGGATGCAACGCACTTTGCCTATGGAGCAGGTGAAATGGTCCAGTTTTGACTAGTTCTGAGTAGTTTTTCATGGAGAACTTCTGGGAGATGCTGTAATCAGTTGACCTTGTTCTTTTAGGGGTTGGAACAACACCTTTAGGGACTTAGGAGCCCTTGGTTTATGGACATTTTATGCTTGGGGTTGTAGTGCCCAAAAATGTCTATAACACTATCCCTCACACTCGCCAACACTCCTTGGCATGCATTCACACTATTTGGCATGTGTTAGCATGCCTTTTCATTCCTTAGCATTCCCTGGCACTCCTTAGCTATCATGCCCTCACAACTACCCTTACATTTTTTGCAACATGGGAACCCAACCAAATCTTGCCTCAATTATAACAACAACTTGACCAAGTTACAATTACTACAACTAGATTATGCCTTGTTCACCGAAGAACTTCCTATAACTCATCTTAGGATACTTGTGTTGAATATCAACTCATACAACTTATCAAGTTATGAATACAAGGCACACATCCAATCGTGGTCGTAAAACAACTAAGCAACAAATTTTACATCTTGACATGCCATAACACCTCACACACCTAATAAACCCTTGCTACTATGTAGCATGTGTTAGCATCCCCTGCATTTCTTGGCATGCTTTAGCACTCCCTGACACTTATCACACCTCGTACTCGCTAACACTCTCTATCACACTCTTATCCATTCATTTCCATGCATTTGAAACTACTGCTCCCTTATGTTTCCCTAGAACTTGGCCCTAACACTCCCTAGGATGTGTTTGAGCCACACCCTGGCGCCTAGAACTTCTTGGCATGCCTTAGCACTTGATATGTCCTGGCATGCCTAAAATGCCTTGGAACTGTTTAGCATGTGTTAGTACTTCCTGACATTCCCTAGAACACCTTGGCACTACCTAGCTATCATGCCCTCATAGATAGCCTTACTTTTTTTGCAACTTGGGAACCCAACCAGGTCATTGAAAAAACAATGTTGTGCCCAACCCAAATTCTCCCTTTGTCTTAAACCACTTTGTACACGCCTTATTACAACCATAGGCTTGCCTCCTACAAGTCCTATTCTGAACTTCTCCTAACACACTTTGTCCTTGGGACACCTGGAATTCACTAACACTCCTTGTCACGCACTCTTATTCATTCATTTCCAAGAATTTTGACCTAGTTCTCCCTTGTGATGCCTTAGCACTGGTTATCATACCTTTTCACTCCCTCCTTAGCACACCTGAAACTCATTGACAATTCATTTCCATGCATTTGAAATGAGTGCTCCCTTGTGTTTCCCTGGCACTTGGACCTCACACTCCCTAGCATGCATTCATGCCACACCTTGGCACCTAACACATCTTGGGATGCCTATCATGCCTTGGAACTGTCTAGCATGTGTTAGTACTTCACTTTTAAATAAAGAAAAACATCATTTCATTAGTAGAGACAATTGATTATTTAATTTGTGCAGGCTATGTCAATTAAGAAATCAACAAGTTTTCTTGTTTTGGTCCTTGGAAATGATTGTTCTATTATGCTGGATAGTTACATCATACATGGCTTTGAACATATCAAATTGAAGATATGTCGCTGACTATGCTGCATAACATGAATTTGTGTGGGTAGGAGTAAGAGAATTTTGCTCCAATTTACACTGCTCCACAAACCCATCCAATCATAGCATAATTTCAGTCATTTGTTTCTCCAGAATATGGTTATAAATTAGCTCAAGCATCCAAGGTTTTTGATTTTCCAAGACTTGAGTTTGCCTTTCTTAATAGTTAATCCAAACAACTGCAGATATATTATCTCAATTGTTATCTTTCTAGCATGTACTCCTACAACAAGTAGCCAAATCACATCTCAAAAAAACCATCAATATTAGAGTTATCAAATCATAAAAACCTTTAGTCATGATATTCTGCTAGGATGATGCTAAGAGTGACTAACATAGTCACAATGTGGACTTAAGACATATGTATGTGGACTTCAAAGTACACCAAGAAAGATAGTGTCTAAAGAGGCACAAAAAGTGTGAAATGTAGCTTAACATATGTAATTGATTGGTAATTTTACCTAAAGATATGTGGAAGACATCCTTCAAGATGTGGCAAGGACTGCTTGCATGGCCACTAATGTCATTAAGTGTTACCAATGGCCTTGCAACATTCATGAGATGATGAAAAAAGTTCTACAACCACATCTTGACACAACTCTAATTGTTTACTTAGACATATTACTTTTCAACTAGACCTAGGATGAATGAACAAATTTTATGCAGCACGTGACAAGTTATTTGTGAACATGGAGAAGTGTGCATTTGGGTAGAAGCAACTTGATTATCTTGGATTTTTGTGTGAACCATGATGGAATAAACTTTGATCCAATGAAGTTTTCAACCATTGTTATTTGGACACCACCAAAGATCAGCCTTGACCTACGAGATTTCAAGCAAATGGTGAACTATCTCAAGAATTATATTGCATAGTTTCCCCATGACATGCATCCTCTCAATGATTACAAGCACCTAGGATATGAAATCAGAAGATTACTATTTTTTTCCTAGATCTTGGTTTGAGGCATCCTAACATAGATCACAGTATTTATGGTTACATGTGAATTATGTAGTTCTCTTAATTGTGATTCATGTGGATGATTTGATTATCACTAGAAATAATGGTGATTCAATTTAACTCTAAAGCCACAATTGAATGATACATTTGAAATGACTAACTTAGATATGTAGCATTTATTTCTTGGCATCAAAGTTATGAAATTGGGTGATAATATATTCATTTCTCAGCCAAAGTATGCTTTGGATATCCTGAAGATATTTAAAATGGATTATTTGTAAGCCTCATTCTACTCCATTTCAATCAGAAGCTAAGATGGCTAAGGATTGTGATTATTTGAAAGTCAATTTGTTGGTGGTCTAATTTATTTGAATCAAAGTCAACTTTATATTGCCTTCACCATTAGTTGAGTCTCTAGGTTCATGTAGGATTTGATGGACAGCCATATGAAGACTGCAAAGAGGGTTTATTAATATATCAAAGCTACATATCAAGTTGGCATTAAGTATTCAACATAAATTCAAATGAATTGGTCAGATATACAAACACTAAAGGGAATTATACTATATAATCCTCATTGGAAATCAACATTGCTGTTTAGCCAGCACTCATTTTACCAACAAAAATCCTCTATGGAAATAAACAATGTAATCTTCTCTGACTTCAGACTTGCTCACTGCTTGGTTTACTTTGCATGTGGTGGCCAGACTGCTGCCAACTAAATTCCCAAACTGTATTTATGGTAAAGGTTCAGCCCAATACTCTAATATTTCCAACCAAACAAAACTTTCTTTACTGCACAACACTCTAATAATCCCAACCACACCAAACTCTATTTTCTGCACACAAATAGGTATAACTATGCCCAATCACAAAACTAGAAATTAAAATAGATGCAGATATATCCCAAGCAATTTGTTAAGGATTCAAGCCCAACGTTGCAACCATTTATGAATCTACTCATTTACCTATGTAGATTTCTAGGCTACAACACTCTATTATAAATGAAATATAATTTGCATATTAGAACACTAATATGCCAAATATAACACAACAATTGGTCAGTTACAATGGTAACTGAAAGTATACTCTTTTCCCTGTTTAAATGTACTTATACAACACTAATTCAACAATCATCTATATGTCCAATTGCAAGAAACCAACAATTAATTAATTATTTACTAAGATGCCAACCATATGGCTCTAGTTAGAGATCAATATGCAATAATAAGCGGACTTAGATCTCTGGGGAAGTCATTTTATTCTAGTGAAGGCTTCCAAGAAAAACACTAGTGTAACCAATATAAGATGCATATCTGAATTTTCCAATGTGGTTGTAATAGATAACAACAAGCATATACTAAGACGTATAGCTATAGGTGGAATGCCAACCAATGCATAGGGTTCCTATGCTCATACAGAGTATCAACTTTTATATGATGTTGTAAGATGTGGGATACAAAACATTCAAGAAATTAATTTAACCCAGCAATCAGTCCAATAGCTAATTTGTGGAGTACCACCAGCTAGTGATCCAACACATTAACAATACCACTGTAATTACTCACTGACACCAACACAATGCACATGCATATCTTCCTTGGCAGTAATCCAATAAAGAAGCCAGCAAATGAATTTTAGTGTTGTGTTGAATCAAAAGCAGTTTGGGAATGTGGCATTGGCATTTAAATATCAGTTGGGTGATTTGCAAAGACAAATGGCTCTTTGTTTGTTACCCACAAATTTCATTCTACTATACAATTTACACACAGAAATCCACCAACCAAAGCAAACACATAACATTTACATGGCCACATAATAGACATAAGGATGTTACGGTGAAATTACAAATGGGAAAACCATCATTTGATGGGAATTATATTATGCTTAATAAATTGCTAGAAAGGTTGAGATATGCAATCTAAACAAAGATTTTGGTGCATTCTTATGCACTGGTTCCCTATCACACACATGGTGTCTAAAGAGCCACATAAAGTGTGGAATGCAACTTAAGATATGTAATTGATTAGTAATTTTTCCTGCTTAGGTTGTTGAAGAATTGGAAACTGAGTAAGTTTAGTTTTTTATTTTTATCTACTGGTTGGACACTAACGAGTGAAGATTCTCCATCCTTCTCGCTCAAACATATTAATATAGGAGGTCTCTTGAAAATATGTTCACTTGGTTGAGGTCTCCTTCTCCATATTTCAGATGTAGATTCTGAAATGGAGCGTCTTTTAAGTGACATGGATTTTCCTATTCCCTCCGTATGTGGAGGTTGCTTCTAAAGTGACGAAAATTCCATTGAAATGTTTTGCTTCTTTATATTACAAGTACAGAAAATTAGTCTATTGAAAAAATCCAAAATTTGAATAATATGGTGACAATGAATTGTGTCTTCCAGTGATTCTCCATTCTTCTTGGACTTCGTTGATATTGGATAGATCACATCATTGTAACTTTCCTTTTCCATTTTTGGTTTACAATTAAAGATTACATGTTCATAAATGCTTGAGAAAAAGGATTGCTGGTCATCAAGATAAAAACAGACAACAAATGTAGATGGAACTTAAAGAGAACTTTCAATATCAGGTTTAAAAACAAATTGATGCTTGATAAATTGATAGAAATGTTTGGAACATGTCGCTTTACCTTTCATTTATGTTCAAATATTGAGAAGTATGAGTTGTAAAATTTTATTGTGTAAAGCCACAACGACATTACGATTTCCAGGGAAGAGTTTGTTGGGTGTTGTGAATGGGTTCACATATAACAATAGTTGAGGAGTTATTTTGCCTAAAGATAAACAATACACTATTGTTATGTGAATATCTAGGCTAAAAGAAATTAAAAACCATTTCTATGTAAACAGCTAAGCTGAAAGAACCATTACAGAAGTCCAATGGAAAAACATATATCTAGAAAAAAACATCTAACAGTAATCATGCTGAGCGAAACACTTGAATGATATATTGAAGCAATGGATGCCACATGCGTGTCAATAAAACTCCCCAAATCCATTGTGTTTATAATGCTATGGACTTCAAAAAAGGAAACTAAACAATAGAGCCTCAGACTTTTCAACAACAAACCCCAGTTTCTCTGGAATCTGTCCATATTCATCTTCATGTGACTACCTTCTAGGCTTCTGCACAAAATTTGTAGCATAGACCCAACCACTGCTATATTTTTATAATAGAAAATTGTAAAGAGACTTCTTGTATCATAAAGCATAACTTATCTCTAGCCTGGCTTTGTACAGGTAGGAATGTAGCTCGCCTTTTTCTTTATCAAATTCAAATAGAGCCGAGACATGTCGTATTCGCCGAAGGCTTCCAACCCAACTCATAGATCGAATCAAAGGAGATGAAACAGACAATGACCATAAGCAACCAAGAGGGTGCAATAAGGCTTGGTGGTTTCATCAATTTCAGTTTAAAAAAATGTGATGCTACAGGCTTTTGACTAAAGGCAAGTTGATGGTGACTGGTGAATGGGTCATGTCTCTTGGTATTTGGCTTGTGGCTCTCACACCACCAAGAAGATAGACTCATGTATATTGACTAATACAACTCCACCTGTTAATCAACGGGATCCACTAAAGACACATTGTTAATAAAATAGAACATACTCTGTATAAGGATTACAATTTGTATTCTAAGTGACATAGTTTAGGAATGAGGGCTAGACACAACTAACGCAAGATGGAACTGGTAGTGGTAGTTGAACAATAGTATAAGAGACAATTGCATGCTAACATATTGGGCTTTTAGTTGAAAAAGGCAGAGGAATAGCAGTAGAAGAGATAACTGCAGCCTAACATACTCGGCTTTTAGTTGAAAAAGGCAGAGGAAAAGTCTGCCATATACAAAATGATGAAATTCAGTAGGTTATCATAAGCAATCCAATTATATAAGTGAGAGAAAACAAAACAAAAACGAAAATGTTGATGGATGTTAGCTTGCGTTGTAAATGCCTCTCTGCGCACTGCAATTAGGTTTTTTTTAATTGTTAAAGTGAGTATTATCTGTCATATTGGGAAATTAAACCACCTTCTTACTGTTTCAGAGCAGATAAATGAACACCTGTTTCAGAGCAGAGCAGATAAATGAACACCTGTTTCAGAGCAGATTAATGAATGTCGCATTGCTAAAGACCGGGCTCTTCAATTTCTGAATTTTTTAAATCCAATTTTTCTCTGAATTAATTAAATATCAAAATTTTGATCAATTTAATAAAAGTTGAGATCTTTTTAAAATCAAATAAATTAACTTCAAATAATTTACAGTTATAAAATATAGTTTTATGTTTTTTAATAAACTTAATGTTAAAATCAATCTACATCACAAAAAATAACTTCAAATAATTCGTGATTATAAATATAAATTTACCTCTTTTCATTTTCTCTCCTTGAAATCATGGCTTTCTAATTGATGGTAAGCTTTCTTCTTCTATGTAAAAGCAACTCCAATAAAGAGACTCCAATACATCTCTAAACAACTTCAACAAAAAGACTCCAACCCATTTCGAAAGAAAATTTCATTGAATAGGAAGGAGTTCTATTCTTAATTTAAATAAAATAGTGCTAAAACAAATGCAAGAAACCCTAAAAATATTGGTGGGAAATCTAAATCCTAATTTCATTGAATAGGAATGAGTTCTATTCTCAATTTAAACAAAATAGTCCTAACAAAATGGCAAGAAACTCATAAAAATATTGGTGGGAAATCTAAATCCTAATTTCATTGAATAGGAATGAGTTTTATTCTCAATTTAAATAAGATGATGATAAAAAAATGGTAGGAAACTCCTAAAAATATTAGTGGGAAATCTAAATCCTAATAAAAATGGTCTAGCTAATGAGGAGAAACCAAAGTCCATGTGATCCAATACATGGTCCTCTTTTTTCGACAATTTGGGCCATTTGTCTCAAGATATCTTATCTTCTTTGGAAATAGGACATAAACAAGTTGTTCTTGATATTTCAAAATGTAGCACTCTCAACATATGGTCCTCTCCTTTGTGCCACATGTGATGTGAATGTCAATTGTCAATTTCTTGACACAAACATTTTTTTTTGTAAATGTGACCCTTGACTATGCCATGAAAACCCTCCAAAACATTCTTAAATGATGGGAGTTCTTCATGCATGAAGCTAGTGGAATGTGACAAGCCATCCAAGATACCTCCAAATACTTGATTTGTGCCTTGGGGGATGTGAAAGATACCCTCAATAGCAAGAATGCATACAAATTTGTAGCCAAGTGCCCCAAATGTGAGATGTTTCCACTTGTGCAATTGTGCTTCCAAATATGTGAACTCAACAATAAAACACACCTTAAAATACATGAATGTCTCTCAACATGTGAAAGAAATAAACCCTTACCCGAGTCTTCCTTTGTTGGCAATTTGGGCTTTTTGTCACAAGATATCTCCTCTTCTTTGGAAAGAGGACATAAACAATATTTTTTATGTTTCTAAATGGAGTACTCTTCACCTATGTCCTTCTCCTTTACACCATGTGATACAAATGCCAATTTTCTTATTCTTGGCTATGGTGTTCTTCTTTTATACATGTGACCCTTGACTATGCCATGAAATCCTCCAAAATCTTCTTAAAGGATGGGAGCTCCTCTTCATGCATGAAGCTAGTGGAATGTGACAAGTTATCCAAAATTCATCCAAATATGTAATTTGTGCCTTGGGAAATGTGAAAGGTACCCTCGATGGAAAACATGCATAAATATTTGTGACCAAGTGCCCTAAATGTGAGATGTTTCCACTTGTCAATTGTGCCTCTTGTTGATGATGAAACCGACACCCTAGTTGTGCAAGGCTCACAAAGTGTCACTTTGTGTCAACTCAAGGTTGTTGCCATTGTCACCTCAGCAACGAATCCTCTCACTTTGGATTAATTATTGAATCCTAGGGGTGTCCCAAAGCACAAATTTATGGGGTCTTTTATGTGACTAGATCACTAGCATTGAAAACGATATTTACATTGGATGTTTTAACATCTTGACAATCCCTGTCCTATTGGCCACAACTTTTGTATTCATTAGTTATTTTATCGCAACACCTCCAATAAATATTGATGGTGTTCATGAGCCTATTTCTAGTTGTGATAAGGGGATTAGGGGCTCCCTTATCACAAGCCATAACCCATAATGTGTTTAATCCCTTAGTCAAGGGGTCCCAAGGGTGTAGTTGTATGGGAATTGGGACCAAATTTGGGGGTTCATAACATTAGGAAAAGTGGAATGGCATGACCAAAAAGGTTGTGGGGGGGTATGTTATGGTGTATTGAACGAGACAAGGGGACACAAGGGTAGCATGGATGGTAGAAGTCAGAGGTAAAAGCATGGTTTACTAAGATCTATAATCATGTCATTAGAGAATGAGAAGGGGCCTTAGGACTTAATTCCATAGGGTCTAGGGCACCTAGAGGGAAGGTAGCAAGAGAAATTGTTAAGGGAACCCCCAAAAGTGGTGATAAGGGGATTATGAGTCCAACTATCACAAACCATAAGCACTTAACCCATAGACTCACAACTCATAAACCATAAACCCCTTGACTCATTAAATCTTAAGGAACTAACCCCTAACCTATAATCCATGAACCAGATCCTAAGCCATAACTTTTTATCCTCTTAACCTGTGACCCTTAACCCCTAACCCTTCACCACCTAAACACCTTAACTGCTAACCCCTTAACCACTAACACCTAATTCTTAAGTCCTTAACTACTAAACTCTATTGTGTCAATCTAGAATAATATACATAAGGTAAAATAAAATGACATTATCCACATCAATTCTTAAAATAGCCTTAAATTAGCCATGAGTGGTGAGCCAGGGGGTGAATGTGGGGCACTATTAAAGTTACATCATGTTTAAATTCATTTTACATTGTGAGGTTGTTCTCCAATAGGGTTCAAGCATCATCACAAGGAAGCATGACACATTTTTGTGGGGGAGCGATTAAAGTTGTAACACAATTCAAGTGATTTACACCTCCAATGTAAATGACATCATTGTATGTTTGTGTCAGGTTGTTAGAGAGGTTATTTATAGACAATACATTCAATGTACTTTGACTTCATCTTTTCAGGGCCTCGACTCTAACATGGATTTGTATTAGGAACACTTCATGTAAATAAAAGGGGGCCTTTTTGTTTAACCACGTATGCTAAGAGCACCAGATTTTTCCCTTCAGATCCGCCTTGGTGTGTTCAAAGTGGGTTTACATTCGCATCGAGTTGAAACTAATAATAATGACCTTCCTTTTCTTAATAACATCTGATAGTTTTTCCATATACACGAGATAGAATTAAATGATCACCTCATCTATAGATGTCCCCATTATTATGAGATTTAAGGGATGTTCTATTATCTTTATCAACATTTGGATGGGTTGTTATCTACATTCTTTAAATACATGTCTAGAACTTTTTATGAGGGAGGTCCTTTGATTTAGATCTTTATATAAGGACTTATGTGACCTTCCCCTATAAAAATCTTCCAAGGGGGTCACTTCCTTCCATGTTGCCTTGCATACTTAGGGACAAATTGACAAACCAAGATTCAAACTTCTTCAACTACCAAATTAGTGAGGCATCGTACCTCTTCTTGATCTCGGCCTCAATGAGACATATTTATTCAGAGATAATTTAAGGATTTCCCACCATAGATCACAAGTTGGATGTCATGGGATCTATTACCCCATTTTCTATTTGGGATTTTAGAGGATATTTTAAAATTTTGATTATGTTAAAATTGGAAACTAGAGCCAAATTCCACCTTGGGATAGCTCAATAGATTCCTCTTTTCGAGAGGACCAAAAGTGATATAAATATCATCTCATTTAGACAAGCAAAAGTGTGATTTTTGAACACATGTACAAATTGTTTAGGCCAGCTACATCAACATGTAGGCTCAAGAAGCCCAATGGATGTGTCTCTTCACCCACAGTGAATTGTATAAATACAAGTGACCTCACACCTCATTTGGCATCATCATCACTCACACATTCTTCTCCCTCCTTCTCTCATTGGTTCATACAACTATTAGGCAACTTGTTTCTCTCACACGTGTGGCATGAAGGAGGAGTTTACTGGGCTGATTTGCAAGATCGAAATTTCAGGCAGTAGACCAAGTTTGACCAATGTTGACAAAGGAGTTATTGACTAGATTTGACTGTGACTTTTGGAGGATATTTTCTATCTCTCCAGGCCACATTTTTTGGCATGAAAATCGAGGGAACATTGGTAGTTTGACTATCACTGAATTAATGGTTGACTATATTTTGACCACATTAAATTATAACATTTTTTATCTCTACTTTCACTGAGTTTGATCGAGTTGTTTTAGGTTCACTTTGACCTTATGATCAGGTTGAGTTTGATTGGGGAAGACCGAGCTATTTTGAGGATGATTTATTGTTGATTTGACCAATGTTAACTTTTTGGTTAGGGCTGAAGTTTGACTGCATAAATTGAGAGGATTGTTTTGAATTTGAATTGGGCAAGGCAATTTGACTTTTGTACTCTCTCGCTCTCTGCTAAACTTTATATATAATAATAAGAATAATTGATCAAAGGGTTTTCCTAACATTGTTGTTTTTCCCTGGCATCCGCCAAATCTTGTGTCCTCTTGTCTTGGTTTGTCTTCTGCATATTGTTTTATGTTCTATCTACTTTTACTGTCAATGTGATTAATGGTTAATGTGGTTGCTACTGTTATCACCCCAAGAAACTCTCCTAGGTTGTATCTCAGAGATGCTCAGGAACATTACAAACTCAACAAAATGTTGGAAATGGATGAATGGAAGGAATGATGCATATTCAAGCTAGATAACCACTTCTACTATGCTTAACCCCAGACATGGGTGAACACCCCCAGACTACAAGGCTTTAGACCACCAACTACTCACAGTTTGAGGATTAGGTGAACATGGAGAATACTGACCACACCAGCAGATGCACAAGACCATGTGATGGCCAGCTGCAACCAGTAAAGAGGTCTGCAAATCTATTTCCTAATGCATAGACAGGATGACAACTCTCTGGCACTAAGTAAACAGAAACCTGCATAACACATTCAATGATACATACTAGACTTCAACACAGAGGTGGGATGACAGCCCCTCTAATGTTAAATATCAAGAGCACTTGAACAAATGCATAACAAGCACAGCCTAGAACAGAATAGAAGTGGAAAGTGAGAAATTAACAACAAAAGAAGCTTGTATTAGCTGAAAATGAAGACCAGATGCTGCAAGTATCTCAGTAGTTGCAGTCTCCAGAAGTTGAACCTTACATCAAAACTACAACCATCAACCCCCATTACATCTGTGTGCTAGGTATATATAGAGTTTCATTACAAAAATGCTCTGCTGTTGTTGTGGGGAAAAATGCCTATGCAGGACGATCCTATCCACCTAAGGTGTGACAGTGCCTTAGCAACAAACAGAGACAGCTATTCTAGTATTCTTCCTTTATGAATTAAGAATGAAGAGAGATGGATGGACTAACCGGTGTCTTCCATTTGTCCCTCGATCCGGTTTCTCTTCTCTTTGGGAGTTCCCAGCCACTTGCCTTCTCGCTCGCCCAGCTTCAAGAGGTTTCTGCAAGATCACAAGAAGAGAACACTACACAAAGACATAGATTCATATTCATAACTAGTTCAGGATTAGAAATAAACTAAACATACTAATGCAACCATACATCAAAGATACATCAGTATATAGGAGAAACCAAGATAGCTTTATTGATGAATAACAAGGTTCAGGAAGAGATACAACCCAGAGGGCTCCAATCCAGCATCTCCTTCCCAACAAATGGAATTCCTATCTTCACCCCCTTCAAAGCATTAAGCACCCAATGATTCCAATTTCAAACCAACAGCAATTCTTTGCAATAACAAAATTCCAGCCTCTAGATCTCATGGAGGAGAGATCCATATATAGATGTTTGGAGAGAGGATGAGTCAGCTTGAGATCTGACTAGTGTCCTCTCCCTCTGTCAGTTCTTGATTCCACTTGGAGGTTCTTGCTTCCACTTGGAGATTTGGAACCTCTTACTCATCACTAGTCGAATTCACTGAGGCAAGTGTCATTGAGGAAGATTCCGGAAGCTTCCTGGGTCTTGACACCTCTTGGAATGAACTTGCCATTTGTCAACTCTCGCTCACAGCACCTTGGTAGTGCTTCTACCTGCGTTGCAGTGCAGGTAGCCAGTATTGGCTTTGACATTCAGCGCAGACAGCTAGTGGAGCCACTGAATTGATCCTGAATTGACTTGTTTTTGAGCAGTTTCTGGTGGAGAACTTCTGTGAATTGCTGTGGTTTGTTAGCCTTGTTCCTCTAGGGGTAGGAACAACATGTTTAGGGACTTTGGATCCCTTAGATTATGGACATTTCATGCTCAATGCTGTAAGGCACAAAAATTTCTATAACAGTTGCCCCCTAAAGTATGAGGCCGTTTATCGGGTGAAATGCTTTATCAGGAGGGTCCGAAGTTCATCCAATGCTGGGAGGAGACCTGTAATAAGATACAATACAATACATTATTTTTCATACTGCTTTCATGATCTAGCTAAGGCGGGCATTCCCATGCTCAGCTTTATAAATTCATTTTTCTGTACATAGAACAGACAATCGTCTGATGGTAGACTGATAATTTTGATGAAATTATCATCCTTTGGGTAGGATGATTATCTGCTGCAATGATGTACATGCCAATGTCTTTATCTTTCCTGAATATATATCGCAGCCCGGATGGATGAAACTAGATCTGGGGTCTTCAAACTCGTTCGATCTTCACTCTAAGTACAAGTCGATCCATGTGAGAAATGTTCTGAAGTCGAACATGGAAAGACATCGCTTGATTACCGGTCAATGAGGTAAACCGTTAACAAGCGCGAGAGGAATCACCGATAATGATAATGACCCTGAAGGTACTGCAGTACAATTCACGTGGTGTGAATAAAGGACTTGGCGTCGAACACCACGCAAAATCTTTCGGTCGAAGGTCATTGATGTATACCTGTTGCCGGAAGTGAGAAACTTGCCATTGAGGCATGCAAGCTTCAAAGTACTGAAGGGGTTGTTCCTAGATCAACTTCTTGGATAATGAGCTGATGTCGACAAGAAGCGATCCGTCAAAGGAGGGCCTTAATGAATCCCACATCAATGACACGGAACGGAGCTAATGATTTTGATGGAGGTGAAAACGATCTGTGACATATGATTCAGGGTGGCGGTCATGAAAGGATGAAGGATAATGTACGACAGTGGATGGGACACGGTTGACTTTTCTGAACGACTTCTCTTGAACATATGGCGACACTGATGCGATGGATCGGTAGCATTACCCCAAATATGGATGGTATGGCAGGACCATGGTGATGTGACCGGTGAATGAAACAACCCAACCCGATTGTGGTACGGAGGAAAAGTGTCATGTTCAAGAGCGACTTGCTACCATCAAAGTTTTCTTGAGTTTCTCCCAATTTTTCCCCAGTCATTGCTGACCAGTACCTCTTTATTTTTGTCAAGCTTGAGGAGGATAACATATGCTTGTTCTATAACCTGCCCTTCGGGCAAGCCCATCGCTATGTTTTAACGAGCCTAGCGATAGTGAAACTCGTTCTCGTCTAAAGACAAGTTTGTCACTATTTAATGATTTTAACGAGTCTAACGACAAAGATAACTCGGTCCTTTTCATTTTTAGAGAGTTTGAAAAGGTACATAAAGTTAACTCCAAAAGTCCTTTTTCGTCATCTAATCCCTTAGGTCCGAAAAAGTATAAAACAATACAGAAGGGATGAGTTTTCGATAGTTTTAACGAGCTGAATAAAACAAGCGCTCGATCTTTTTGTGCAATAATCCCTCAGGTCCAAAAAGATTAAAATCTAGAGGAGGGATAACACTTCCTGTCCCTTTAACGAGCTGGAAGGCCAAGGACTCGGAAATCTTTTCATATTTTACGAGTCAGATGAAAAGAGCTTAAAGAAGACTCGTCTTTTGAGGAACGAGTGATGAAACAGGTTAGCAGCTGATTCCAGGTACAGGTTGGAATTTTCCAATCACGGCAGTGTCACAAGGATGGCTAGTGAAATCACTCTTCGCAGCTGTTCCTCAAAATGGGTAAACAATCATATGGAGGTGAACGATCGGCCAATGGAAAAGTGGAGGTGACGGGCAAACACGACCAAGGCTTTAATGGCTGATAATGTTACATTCGCTGTGGTTATTTACCGGGATAGTTCATTTTTTAACGAGCTTAAACGCGGGTGGAAACATTTGCTCGATCTTATGTTTATTTTTTAACGAGCTTGAACTATGTGCTAAAACTGCTCGGATCTTGCGTTTATTTTTTAACGAGCATGAACTGTGTGATAAAACTGCTCAATTACCCAGTCATATGATAAGAATGTCTCATTGAAGATGCTATTTTTTATGGAGCTTAGATCTTACAAAGGTTTTCTCCGGATCCTTTCGTTTATGCAAGTTCGGAAACGACTAATCCTACGAGTTTAAAGGGTTAGACCTACAGGTTTAAAGGGAGGACTTAAAATTTTAAAAAATAAATAGCCGCCCCTTGCTTGCACTCCAAAAGGTTTGCATGCCCCCAGGCATAAAGTACGATTTCAAGGTTACCCCTTCTTTAGTCCAATAAAACATTTGTTTTACCGGGAGAGGCCTATCTCTTTCAGGTTACCCAAAGATTGTTCCATTCGCGGCCACGAATAAAACACTTCCTTGGCGATGTCTATCGAAATAGACAAAGGTGAGCGACGATGCCCGCCAACTCACATAACTTTGACAAAAGAATCTTATTCTAGAACAACCCCTCTTCCACTCACGGACGGGGTACGGACTAGTCATATTCTCCCGCGGAAACCTACCTTATACCCAAAGTTTTCCTGCCAAAGCAGACTAGGACGCATGCCCCCTGGGTTCCAGTCATATCCTCCCGGATTACTCGCGCTCATCAGGAGGACAGACCGTGGGTTGAGACATTTCTTGCGTGAAGAGACCATTTAGGGATGGTATATGACTATTTGCGATGCGTGATCTGGGAAATGAAAGTTGGTCCACGAGCTTGACCACTCTTCCTTCATGCGGAAAACACATTACTCTAAAGAGTGAGGAGACGATGGCTCCCATGCAATATATATAGTCTCGTCCAAGGAGTAGGTTATAATCCAAGGGTCCTTGAACGACCATCACGTTCATTTGAACGGTCTTCCCTTTCAATGTGATCGGCGCATTGGGGAGGATCCCTAAAGGTCGACTGGTTCCTTTATCAAAGCCTGATAGATTTCTCATTTCAGGCAAAAGCACCGGCGAACCAAGCGCTTTCCAAGCAATAGAGGAAAGGATACTCACAGATGCCCCCTCATAAATGATAGTGCCAGCCATTACCATTATGTATATTTGAACGATAATTCTGAATGGTATGCTTGCTGGCAAACGGGGTCTGCCTAGTTGGTTCCAGTCAAACGAGACAACTAGGTTGCTTGGTGGTGGGATCGAATAGACGGCCGGGTATGACTCTGACGAAGTTCCTTCCTGCGATAAAGGAATGGGCAAATTGCCCCCTTGTTCGTCGGAGTCTGTGTTGATGAAGAGAATTTGGATGGTGTCGTCTTTATTCTCCTCTGTGACGGTATCATTCGAAGATAGAGCCTCTGAAGGCAAAACCGGGTCAACTGCCGCCTCAACCTTTTGACTTTCGTCAGGTATGGATCCAGACGGTTCATCTTCAATGATAGGTGCTTCGGCTGACCACCTGGGCGGGCCAGCCGGGTTCTCAACTAATGAAGTACTTGGCAGGAATTTTTGATATCCAGGAGGAAGTTGCGCTCGTAAAATCGGGCGATCTTCCAAAACTCTTTTAGCCTCGTCTAAGAAGGGACAACGGTGGATGGCTTGATCACCTTCACACAGTTTGCAGGGAAATCTAGCTTTCCTTCTCTGTCCTGTGGCTTCACTTTCACTAGTTGACGGTGTGCTGTCAACATGGCTATCAGAGGTTGACGCCATCGAATTGTGCAAACGGGGAGACCAGTCCCTTAGTATCCGAGGGATGCAGGGACAATCTCTGTGGAAGTGGTCTCCCTTGCATATGACACATGGCGATTTAGGCCTAGTCAGTGTTGTGTGTGGATTTTTGTCAGACGACACTTGTTTGCCACCAGTCGCTTTTGGCTCCTTCTTCTTTTTCTCTTTCTTCTTCTTTTCCTTCTTCTCCTTAGGAACTTGGTTTTTTGTTTTACCAGTTCCGTCAAGCGAAGAGGAAGGAGGAGAGGAAGAATTATATGAAGTAGAAGGCTGGTGGGCAACTCTGGTCTGGTCTAACTGTTGACTCGACTGTTCAGGAATAGTGGTGTTCTGAACGACATTGGTTGAAAAGAGCCAGACTGGCAGGCCAATTGTCAGTCCTGGAAGCGGCAACGTGGCCATATGGGGCGCACCAACATCTCCCCAAGAGGAGAAGGGACTAGGATTTCCACCAAGGGGAATTCCTAGGTTGGTGGGCTCCATTTTTTCAACCTAAAGATCAACACAGGAATAGGGGTGATTGTTCCGTTTAAAATAAATTTTAACGACGCTTTAGACACAACTTGCTTTTTCAATTTTAAAGAGTCGAGAAAAAGCTAAAGATGACTCTAGTCTCCTTCGATGTTTTAACGAGCCCGAAGTGACAAATGCTCGGATGGACTTTTTCTGTTATAGAGTTTGAAAAAGGCTAAAAGAAACTGCTCTGGAGTTCTAGGTAGAGGGTGTGCCAAACTTTTCGCAAAACCGCAGAATACTTTTTAAGGTACGGGCGGTCAATCTTCCTGAATGCTGTGTTCAGTGCATTGCGATCAGTAGGGGCGGCCGACACGGCTTCCTATGGATAAAGGTTATATGCCTATAGGGGTCCCCCAATATATACGCGACGGTACGTGGGAGCACAATCCGTACTGGCGCTATCGTCCCTCAGGAGGAATCACCCACCATCAACGAGATCGACAGTCACCAGGCTTTACGACGCCGGAACACGTCTCTAGCCTAGACCTCTATGTTGTGCGTTATGTTGCAAAGCTTTGTTAAGTTCATTCAATTTATTTTAGGTTGATATTTTTAGAAGTTTGCCTTTTGAGGTTCACCACGAGATGTATGATACAATTCCTAAATGCAGTCTAAAGATGATAAGCAAGCTTTATATCTTTTCAACTTTGAAAATCCTAGCTACAAAGGGAAAAGAAAGACACCATCTTTTCTCAAAGAGCAATCAGCACACTCTAATGCACTTTTCCTAAATCAAACATGCAAACTATCAAGATGCAAATGCACAATGCAGGTGTTTGTTTTTCGCTTTCTTAGTATTGATGCCTACAAAGAGAGATTTTTGTACAACTTTGAATTTGCTTTTAAATGACCAATACAAACAAGTTTACTTTTCCGAAATCAGAGAGGGTAGAAGAGATTACAACACTTAACGATTTTCGAAATGAATACTTGTTTCGACACTTAAAAGAGACAAACTCAAACCAAAAGCAAAAGTAAATGTATAATCAACTGTAATCAGCCAATGAACTCTCTCCTAAGATCACAATCAACAGATCTGAATCAAGGGCTACAAGACGATTATTTCACTCTTGCAAAGGAAAACTGCAAATGACGCCACAAACACATAAAAACACTCACAGTCTTTTTGTACAAAAGGAGGCGGAATTCAAGCAGAGAAAAGGAGTTATCATATAGGTACCTATGCTGGTTACAGGCTGCAAAAATCAGAGATCAAAACAGGGCAAAACAAAGCAGAGAACCCCAGCTGCACAAGGCCTAACTGGATCAGCGCAACCTCAACACAGGGGTTTTGACATTCAGTGCAGGTAGCCTTCACGGGACCTGCGTTGAAATGCAGAACCTCTTCATAGGGTCTGCGCTGAAGGAGAAACGAGAGTTTCTCACTGGGTTCCGGGTCACAGTTTGCTATTTAATCTACAGTTTCAGGCCAAATCAAAGCAACAAGCAAGGTACAATCAAAGGGATGCTTTGAGGGAGTACTAAGATCTATCACAAAGGATCATCAAATCATTTGTGAGTCCATTGTTCAGATCCTAGACAAATCCAGTGATTGGATCAAAGCAGCAGCTGTCTACTTTGCATCTTAGAATAGCAGATGCAGTTCGATTGTTGCCGCTGAGTCTATGAAATAAACAATGATGGAAACACAAATAAAATGACTAAACAGATGTCCCCAGCAGAGTCGCCAATTTGTTGTGGGGAAAAATGCCTATGCAGGACGATCCTATCCACCTAAGGTGTGACAGTGCCTTAGCAACAAACAGAGACAGCTATTCTAGTATTCTTCCTTTATGAATTAAGAATGAAGAGAGATGGATGGACTAACCGGTGTCTTCCGTTTGTCCCTCGATCCGGTTTATCTTCTCTTTGGGAGTTCCCAGCCACTTGCCTTCTCGCTCGCCCAGCTTCAAGAGGTTTCTGCAAGATCACAAGAAGAGAACACTACACAAAGACATAGATTCATATTCATAACTAGTTCAGGATTAGAAATAAACTAAACATACTAATGCAACCATACATCAAAGATACATCAGTATATAGGAGAAACCAAGATAGATTTATTGATGAATAACAAGGTTCAGGAAGAGATACAACCCAGAGGGCTCCAATCCAGCATCTCCTTCCCAGCAAATGGAATTCCTATCTTCACCCCCTTCAAAGCATTAAGCACCCAATGATTCCAATTTCAAACCAACAGCAATTCTTTGCAATAACAAAATTCCAGCCTCTAGATCTCATGGAGGAGAGATCCATATATAGATGTTTGGAGAGAGGATGAGTCAGCTTGAGATCTGACTAGTGTCCTCTCCCTCTGTCAGTTCTTGATTCCACTTGGAGGTTCTTGCTTCCACTTGGAGATTTGGAACCTCTTACTCATCACTAGTCGAATTCACTGAGGCAAGTGTCATTGAGGAAGATTCCGGAAGCTTCCTGGGTCTTGACACCTCTTGGAATGAACTTGCCATTTGTCAACTCTCGCTCAGCGCACCTTGGTAGTGCTTCTACCTACGTTGCAGTGCAGGTAGCCAGTGTTGGCTTTGACATTCAGCGCAGACAGCTAGTGGAGCCACTGAATTGATCCTGAACTGACTTGTTTTTGAGCAGTTTCTGGTGGAGAACTTCTGTGAATTGCTGTGGTTTGTTAGCCTTGTTCCTCTAGGGGTAGGAATAACATGTTTAGGGACTTTGGATCCCTTAGCTTATGGACATTTCATGCTCAATGTTGTAAGGCACAAAAATGCCTATAACAACTGTTCTATACGAGGAGGGGTCATAATGGACCACCAACCACATTAACTATCTAAAATGGGCCTCTGCTGTGATCTGTTTCTTCAATGAATGAATTTGAAATTCTCTGGTACTCTGTTGTACTCCTCGAGCAGGTGACGTGTTATATTAGAGAAGTTACACAACTAATAAATGCCATAATCTGCTCAAGGCATGTCCTTCTCATCCTTCGGCCCTACTGCTCTTAAATGCAAAGGTTGAGGATTAACTGCGAAAAGTGTTGAATACTGGCCACCTTCTTCCTTCAGATGCACAGGACAGACCAAAGACATGAAAGATGCATGGGGAATGAATGGAGGGTAGGGAATAAATGTTAGCCGTTGGATCACATGGATGGATGACGGAGATCTATCGACCGGAGACATTGGGAGGAAGCAGGGCAGAGTGATTATGAGCCGTCGGATCACATGGATGGACGATGGAGATTGAATTGCAGGAGCTACCAGGAGATACAGGAGCGGGACGATCACAGGCCATTGGATCTCGGGTGGGAAGATCCAACGGTGATCGGGCGGAGGACGTGCACGAGGGTTAGTGAGCAGGGAGGGTAGTTTTGGCAGTGAGCAATATTCCCCGCACCGCTTTTCGGAGGTGAGTAGTAATCGTACAGGGGCGCGAAATCACAATCAGGTGATGACACGTGGCAGACGGGACAGGGGTAAAACCACTTTTCCCGCGGGTTAATGTGCAGGCGTCTTATGGGCGTGGGAGGTGCGAATGTCATCCGATCGCGACGAGGGTTGATCGGACGGCACAAATGTGATTGCATGGATTTACGTGGATGTGACGGGAAAGGGTGGTGCAAAGCGCATGGTCATGTGATCGCAGTCACATGAAGTTTAAACTCGACACCCGAGGAGCTAAAGAAATACGGGTTTATGCTGAATTTTGGAGTAAAACAGGGATGACAGGGGTTATGGGAGTGTAGGAAAAAATGAAGGAGGAGGAGGAAAGAGACTGCTGCGAGCTTTATTCAAGCACAAAACAACAAGACAAAGCTGTCTTTGACCCTCAAATGTTGAATTATATAGCAGAACTAACACTGGATCCTTCTGGGGATGGGATCCTCCCTGTGAGGTCTCAAGAACTACAGACCAATGCCTTCATACAAAACAAGCTTAAAAACATTGCCTAGTATTCCATTGGGCATGGAGTCTAATTAAGTCTATGCTAAAACCTGTAAAAGAAAATGCTTACAATCATTAAGGCTTGAAAACCTTAAACAATATAAATATTCAAAAACTGGCCATCTGCAAGACCATCAAAACTATCTCTCTGCCTTTGGGCTCGTTCATCATAGATATGCAAATTGGGTTTATTTGATCCTCTACCTCAAAGATTTTAGGGAATTTGACCTTATATAGTAGACATGGATCAAATTTCATCCCCTTTCTGTATACTCTCATCCTCGGATGTTCTTCATGGGAGCCTTTGTACACCTGCTGAATAACCATGGTTGCTGTGTACTTCTTTATGTCATTTGTGGTCTGCACAACTAATATGAATGATGAACCAATGTATTCTTGTGCAGGGGACACAGAGACATCATCTGCTCCTGCATCTTTCTTAGAACAGTCCTCATCCAAGGAGGAGTCCCACAACTGTACACCTTCTTCCTCTGTCAACTGGCAAACTGCCCTTTCAAGCTGTGTGGAGGCCACCTGGGCAGGCATCAGAATATCAAGACTGAGGTGATCAGTATCAGCCTTGGGCATTGAGTTATGGTCTGCCTTGGCGCCTAGTGGGCAACTGTGAGGGATTCTCTTTGGAACAGACAAAGAAGCACAAGATGATGTGGAGCTTTGTTGTCCCTTTTTGATCACTGGGTTGGGGATAACAGCAGGTTGGTCGATTCGCAGATCTGCATAGTCATTGGAAGCTGAGTTGGCTTTAGGCTTAGACTCTTCGAGGTTGGTGGGGTCTGCTGCTGGTTTCTTCTGCTGATAAGCTTGTTGTTTTGCAGGTACAACAAACTTATGAGCATTGCTTTTAGATAATGACTCTTCATAGGCAGCTCTAGTTAGGAAAGGGGCACTGCCCTTATCTTCCAAACCATGGACTTCATCCTCCTCTTCATACTGCTCTTCTTCCATGACTATATTCTGAAAAAGGGTTTTCACCCTTTGGCCTTCGTTTGCATCTTTGCTTTTCTGCAAAATCTACAACTACTCTTATGCTCCTCTATATGGATTTGGATTTGGAAGAGAAAAGGCACTAGGGGCTCTTGCTTCTTGAGAATACTGCTCAGCCTCCAATCTGGAAACTTCAGAGGCTAATAACTCTATCATCCTGGCCAATTTATCGATTTCAGGATCTGAGGATGATGAGGACTCACCCCCCTGTCTTCTCCTATCAGCATCACCTTCGAGTCTCTCTGCAGCCAAAATGTTCGATTCTACTTCAAAGGCTGCATCTTGCATATCAGCCAGAGAAGCACATCTTCTTTCTCTTAACAGCAGGCAGAACTGAGAATCGAAGGCATTGGCATAAGTGATCATAGCAGAAGTAGGGGTGGGTTTCACTTCGTATGGTATTCTGCTGTACAAATGATTGAATCTCTTGTTGAAATTAGACAGCAGCTCACCATTCTCCCTCTGCAAGTTCCCAAATTCAGTATGATAATAGAGCAGATCTCTCTTATCCCCCCAATGCTTTAGAAACACATCATCTAAAGCCTCAATGTCTGCAATAGACCTAGGGGGTAATTCTCTGAACCATTTTCTAGCTTCCCCATCTAGGCTTTGGACAAAAACCCTCATCCACACATCCTCTTCATAGATATCCAGGTTATCAGCATAACAATAAAAAGACTCTAGATGCTCTTCAGCTGTTACTCCTTCTGTACTAGTAAACTTAGGCATATATTCCTGATAATCTCCTGCAGGCATGGCATTTAAAGGAACAGGCAAGACCAAGGGTCCATACCTAGCAGCTACAATTCTTTCTATCTTTGTGAGGGCTTGCTGGCCTGCCATGACTGGAGTTAGGTGTAAGGATACTGGTAGACTGAGTGGTATGAAGCAATGTAATGGATGACAGAAACAAAGGAATATGATGGACTGTATGGGAGGCTTTCTTTGGACTGAAATCCGAAAGGGAAATGAATGACTAAGCAGCTTTATGAATCTCTGAAGGTGACTTTCACTGGCAGAGATACATGGGGTTTCTAAGGCTTACCTGGTCCTGATGCTCCTTTCTACGAAATTTTCTTCCGCTTAATGATATTCTTGGGGTTAGGCACTGGTTTAGCTGGTGATGTCTGAGGATTTCTTCGAGCATGTCTCACAAACTAAGCCAGGACTGTGATGTGGAGTCGCCAGAGGTTGGTCTTCCTCCACTAGAGTCGCCAAATAGATGATTACAACCAGAAATGTGCCCAGACCTTGTCTATCATCAAAATCTGGAACTGTGTCATTCTCCTAGGGAAGTTGAGCTTCAATCTCCTCTCCTCGGCAACGGTGCCAATTAAGATTATCACCCCAAAAAACTCTCCTAGGTTTTATCTCAGAGATGGTCGGGAACATTACAAACTCAACAAAATTTTGGAAATGGATGAATGGAAGGAATGATGCATATTCAAGCCAGATAACCACTTCTACTATGCTTAACCCCAGACATGGGTGAACACCCCTAGACTACAAGGCTTTAGACCACCAACTACTCATAGTTTGAGGATTAGGTGAACATGGAGAATACTAACCACACCAGCAGATGCACAAGACCATGTGATGGCCAGTTGCAACCAGTAAAGAGGTCTGCAAATCTATTTCCTAATGCACAAACAGGATGACAGCTCTATGGCACTAAGTAAACAGAAACCTACATAACACATTCAATGATACATACTAGACTTCAACACAGAGGTAGGATGATAGCCCCTCTAATACTAAATATCAAGAGCACTTGAACAAATGCATAAGAGGCACAACCTAGAACAGAATAGAAGTGGAAAGTGAGCAATTAACAGCAAAAGAAGCTTGTATTAGCTGAAAATGAAGACCAAACACTGCAAGTATCTCAGTAGTTGCAGTCTCTAGAAGTTGAACCTTACATCAAAACTACAACCATCAATCCCCATTACATCTGTGTGCTGGGTATATCTAGAGTTTCATTACAAAAATGCTCTGTTGTTCTATACGAGGAGGGGTCATAATGGACCACCAACCACATTAACTATCTAAAATGGGCCTCCGCTACGATCTGCTACTTCAATGAATGAATTTGACATTCTCTAGTAATTTGTTGTACTCCTCGAGAAGGTGAAGTGTTATATTGGAGAAGTTCCATAACTAATAAATGTCATAATCTGCTCGAGGCATGCCCTTCTCGTCCTTCAGACCTACTGCTCTTGAATGCAGAGGTTGAGGATAACTGCGCAGAGTGCTGAATATTGGTCGCCTTCTTCCTTCAGATGCATGGGACAGCCCAAAGACACAAAAGCTGCATGGGGAATGAATGGAGGGCAGGGAATAAATGTTAGCCATTGGATCACATGGATGGACGGTGGAGATCTATCGGCGGGAGACATTGGGAGGAAGCGGGGCGAGGTGATTATGAGCCATCGGATCACATGGATGGATGGCGGAGATTGATTTTCAGGAGCTACCGGGAGATACGGGAGCGGGAAGATCACAGGCCATTGGATATCGGGTGGGAATATCCAATGGTGATCGGGCGGAGGACGTGCACAAGGGTTAGCGAGCGAGGAGGGCAGTTTTGGCGATGAGAGGTATTCCCCGCACCACTTTTCAGAGGCGAGCGGTAATCGTATAGGGGCGCGTGATCACAATCAGGTGATGACATGTGGCGGATGGGACAAGGGTAAAACCACTTTTCCCGCGGGTTAATGTGTGGGCGTCTTACGGGCGCGGGAGGTGCGAATATTGTCCGATCGTGGCGGGGGTTGATCGGACAAAGCGGATTTGATTGCACGGATTTACATGGATGTGACGGGAAAGGGTGGTGCAAAGCGCGCGGTCATGTAATCACGGTCACATGATGTTTAAACTCGACGCTCTTGGAGCTAAAGAAATATGGGTTTATGTTGAATTTTGGAGTAAAACATGGATGACAGGGGTTATGGGAGTGTAGGAAAAAATGAAGGAGGAGGAGGAAATGGATTGCTGCGAGATTTCTTCAAGCACAAAACAACATGGACAAGCTGTCTTTGACCCTCAAATGTTGAATTATATAGCAGAGCTAACAACTACTGGAAATCTAAATTGAAATTTCTATTGGGTTGCTTAAGGAACATTGAATTAAATGTGCTAAGCATAGAACATACCATTGTTAACTAAAATTAACAGATTTTCATCTCAACCCCTACGATTCTTGTCACATTGATCATTTTCCATCTAAGGTATACGAATCTATATGTAATTCATGTATGTATCATTGGTTTGATCACACCTTGCCTTAACCATCTAGGACTCTAGGTGTAGGAAGAGGTTCCTTTAGCTACCACATTTAGTTGGATATGTATGATCCATGTGTATATGATATTATGTCCAATGTGTACTATTTTTATTGTGTTCACTTAAACACTTTGTTCTAACTCTTGATGCTTTGGCTATAAGTTTTAATCTAAGTTGTTCCATGGTGTTGCATAATTTTTCTCATAGAAGTGTGTCATCTTGATGGTTTGGGTATATTCTTGGTGATTTGAGTAGGTGCTATAAATTGATCTTATTGTACCCCTTATTTCCTTTAGTCAAAATTTATCCCATTTCTCTCTTAACAACACATGTGAAGGCCTTCTAAGCTATGGCTAGCTTCTAATAGGGTATTTTTAAGCTCTAAGTGAACTTCCTAAAAAATAATGGACTACTTATAGCTATTTAAGTTTATTGATAACATTATTTACATATTTAAGCATATTTTTCACCTCCTTAAAGATTGATAGATATTTCCCTTATGTGTAAAGTTTGGTTGCATTTTCCATCCTTATATATCAACATACTTACTTACATTAGACAAGCCTCATACAGTTTTTATTGATGCCCTAATTACAATAACATTATTACTTATCTTCAACATCATTAGATATAACTTCTAGGTGAGATGACCTCCTTTTTCTCAAATAAAAATAAAACTTAATGAAAACCTAAGCAACCATAGCAATTGATTTATAAGATTTTAGTACCAATTAAAATCTAATTTGGAAGCTACTCTAAAATCTAAATGGACCTATTAAAATTTATTTTCCCACCGCTATTCTCCCTTTATAGGTTTGGTATTGAGTTCACTCTTTCTTTGCTCATAATCTTTATAATTTCACAGCAGATTCCATACCCTTCTATGATATTAAATTCTTCATTTCCCTATCGATTCGACTAGCTTTTCAACATTCATTTATTATATCAGATATGGGTTCGCTCTTTCTCAAGCTTTAATTCAGATATTCTTCTCCTGATTTGGATTTGGAGGTTTTCGCTACAATTCAAAGTAGAAAACATGTCGTCTGGATATGAAGATAAAATTTCAACCTTCGAGAACTCTGAGGTGTATGGATACGTTTGAAAGGTATTTTTTTGATCTCATTTTTCTGAATTTTATTGTTAAAATTTCAAAGGTTTTTAAACTTGTATACGAATTATGGAGAAAAAGGTAGGGTTAGGGTTGAAAAATGTTTATAAATTCAATCATATTTTTTTGGTGCTTACCAAGACCAGGAACTCTTATGGAATTATGATCTTAAAGCATTTTGGGAAATTCAATGGTGATGTGGATTGATCAAGAGGCTACAATTGCTTCAGAAGTTCTCCTATGATTGTGTTGCTTCGTGTGATATATGGATCAACTTATGTTGGTCTTTACTATGTTCCTTTCTCTAATACCATGTAAAAAATCTTTGAAAATTATGCACTGTTGTAGTGAACAATTCTGAAACTAAATTGTAACACCAAGACACATAATTTATCTACTAATTGCAGTAGAATAGAACATAATTAAGTAAAATTCACACAATCGCAATTTTTTTTTTTTCTAGAGAACTCAAATGGGAAAACCCTCTCCTTGATTGAGAATTTTATTGATAGAAAATGAGGAATGGATTTCTTACAATACAACTTTGTTTCACTGGAAACCAATCTAGTTTTCTTTGCTTGTCCTAAGCTTGAAAGACCTACAAGACCCTTCATTTACTTCCCTCAATCCATGTGCATATGCTTCTCCTATTTAACTAAAAATACTATTGAATTTTCACGATCTTGGGTCTAGGATAGAATCTTAGAATCTCAACAAAAGCTACTTTGCACATCAAAAAATAAATAACAGTAAATTACACATGCACAAGTATAGGCAATTTTTTACAAAAATATTGTACAAATATGTTGAACTTAATCTTCGTTATATTAAACCAATATGAATAATACAACAGTCTACAAAACACAATATACAATGACAATCATGCTGCAGACTCTTTGTCGTATCTTGTCCTATCGTTCCTTCGCTCCCTTTCTGCTCTCTAGTTGCCCCTTAGTCCACCAAAGGACAACACATAGAGTCTCGAGAGGGCTAACACCTATCACTGCGCTTCTTCTTCAATGAAAACAGGCTGATCCAATCTTCTATTTTAGGCTGGCTAATCCCTAAGCTCCAATTTGCCTTCTAGTAGCCTCTTTCATCCATCAAAGAGCTACACATAGGATCCCCAAACTTCAGTGGTCGAACTTCTTTTTTGTCTACTAGTCATGGAATACTTTGGGTAGCCAACACATGGCCCTCCATCAATCCAATGGCACCCAATCCAATCACTACAAGATCTACTCCTAGGAGGGACTTTCAACCATCAAGAAAAGTCCTCCAAACTGATCCAAAAATGATCTAATAACAAGGATCCAACACCTATAAGAACGTACCAAAGCACATACCTTTGCTTATTATTTAAGGGTATGCTTCTCTATTGTCAACTTTGGCCTAGTCAGGGCAAGACCACAGTCACTTCCAACCCTTATTTTCTACCCAGACTTGCTCTCTACAACTGTGGTAGTCCTTTCTTTAGAGGCGGTGCTAGTATGATGGAATTCTTGGTTTTTCTAGCCCTCATATAGACCTTGACCCTCCTTCTAATCAGTGCGGCATGCTTCAGAATGGATCCACAAGCCTGCAACAACCTTGTTTGAGGACAATCCACCCATAAATAAGCCCCAAATGATTCCAGACCTTGACACCTGCTCTTCAGTCCTCTTGCACTATAATTCATTCACTAAAAGAACCCTAACAGACCCTCAAATCCTCGTTTGTTTTTCTCCTTTTCCCGTGGCGAATACATAATAGGTCTCCTTCCTTCAATGAGCTCTTCTTATGTTGTGTTTCTCACTTTGGATGAGAGAAATGACATTCTAATCACCTAATATTTATATCCAATATGAGGGATCCAACAAAACATCATCGTAGGGCTTGATAAGCTATCATAAGGCTTATTAACATCATGTTGACCTTGACCTTATGCCACCATGCCCACACATAACTTTCAAAAATTCATAACTCCGTTTCTACAACTCAGAATCAAATGATTTTTTATGTGTTGGATTCGTCTCGATGAGTACTATCACTCATCCATCACATGTCGAAATGTGTCCATGATTTTGACCCAAATAATGATGGGTGAAATGTGAAAATTCCTAAACCTGGAATCCCTATTGTAGGAACTAATTAAGCTTCTCATATTTGTTAATTATTGAACAAATTATTTACTGCCTCCTACAACAAATATCGAAACTAATACACTTCAGCCTTCACTTAATTAAATTATATGTGGAAACAAGAAACTGAGCAAGAAATAAAATACAACACAATGACACCATTATTTTTGGACAAAGATCCCAGGAAAAACCTAATGCGGGAAAACTGGTGTAGCAGCTCTTAGGGTTTTTATTATTAAGAAGTAGTAATTATGAATACAATCTCTAGATGCCTTCCTGGAATCCAGTTATAGAGAATATCACTGACAGAGAGAATTGTGAGATTACCTCACAGTATACTGGAAATCCCAACAGATTTATCTCTTGAATGAACAACCTTGATTGCCTCTACACTTCCTTTATGCAATGTCTGCATCAACCCAATGTCACACTATCTAGGGATTGCATCACTCTTCTTGGCTGATCGATTTTCCTCTGAGATTCAGACTTATTCTCTCCCAGTCTCACACCTCAACTTCTAGCTTCTGAAATCGAAATCTCTAGCAAATTTACTGATTCCCTATGGGCTTTTACATTGCCTCTACATGGCCCTACTTGGCTCTGCGTCAATCTCTCTAGCTCTGTGCTACCTCTGTTGTATCTGTCTTTTCCTTCTTTGTTTTGTATTCTCTGACTAGGAAATATTTCCTTTGGATAATATCCCTGCCCCTCACTGCAAAAAGCTCACTTTGAATTTCTCTCTGGCAGCTACTCTGCTTCATAAAATTGATCTTCTAAACTCTACTTGACGTGTTCTCCAAGTGCCCATCAATGACCCATATTAGATTCTAATCAATGGCTAGGATCATGTTGAATTGATCTTTTCCTTCTTCTAGAAGATTCACCCACATTTTATATTAATACCCATTAATTATTTTAATTTCCTAAGTTTAGAATTAGGGACCAATTAAAAATAATTAATTATTTGAATAAAATTGTCTTCGAGTGGAATTTCCCAAAACAATTTCTGGGTATTGGAGAATGCATGTGTCTAAGCCCCTCCCTACAAATTTTGAGACTTAAAGCACATCCGATGCTACTAGAAATCAACACTCCCTCTTAGCAAGGAATGTGCTCTTGAAATGCACCCTGCTAGAGCATCACCATGTTTTATAACATCTTCTTCTGCGATGTTGATGTCTAACATCCTGTCCACCAACTACTGTGCAAATGTTGCATTTGTACTACTGCTGACCTTGCCATTTCCAACACTGCATCTGTACTTCAATTCCCTCTAAAATTCTGCATCAATGCTACTGCTAGCCCTACAACTGCCAACAACGCATTTTCACTACATTCTTCTCCAACTATTGCTGCTACTGCATCAACAATGAAAAAGCATCCCAAATATTGAACTAACTATGTTCAGTATGCTGCATCTCGTTGTTGGAGTCCGACTGCTCCTAGTCTCTGCGCTAACCCTCTGAAGCCTTTGCGTTGCTTCTGAATCTACTCTGTGCCAACTGCACTGCTACCAACTCTACTCTGTTATGCTTAGTCTCTAGCGCTCCTAGCCAATGCAATTGTCACTCCATCACTCCTTTGCACCAACTGACACTGGTCCATACTGCTACTACTAATTTGCACTCTCGTAGCAAGGTATTGATTCAGGAGGTGGACTCCTCAAAGATCCTTCCCATCTACAATCCTTTTGAACTACAACTCTAGATCAACCCACCTCCCTCCTGGAGGTATCTCACTTGTCATGGAAAACTCCTTCTCCTCGATCTTCATAGGTGAAGCCTTCAGATTATGCTTCTCATCCTTGTCCCTCTTCCTGAGAGGACACTGTGTTGCGTAGTGACCATATTCACCACACACGAAGCACTTGATCTTTGATACGTCCTTCTTCTACCTCCACTTCTCCTACTGCCCCTTTGATGTGAGGATTGCATTCTCTTACTCCTCCTTAGGATTCGACCCACTGCTGCTGCTTCCATCAAGTTTTCACTTGACCAAGTCTCTCCTTAGCTCCTCTTGCTTAAGAGCTACCCACATTCCATCCCAATCTGGAAAATTCGCCTTGCCTAGGATTCTCTAGACAAAGACTTGCCACTCCTTTGAGAATGAGTTGAGGGCTAGCCTATCCATCTCGAAACCTCAAGGTGTCGACTCCACAGTTGTCATCTCATCATGGGTCTCCTAAAGCTTCGCAAGGAACAAATCAATGCATTCCCCTTTCTTCATCTTCTTAGATCTCAGCTTCTACTCCAAGTACATCTTCTGCTGCTTGGAAGATCCCTGATACAGCATAGACAATGCATCCCACAGCTCCTTAATAGTCCCTCTGCTAGCGATGTGATAGACTACATGATCCTTCAACCTATCGAGGATCATTCTCTTTATCTTCACCATTTCTTCTTCGTAATTCTTGAGTGGATCTAAATCCACGGGAACAACCACCACGTTGTTGACGTAAGCTTTGAGAAAATCCTCATCCGAAAGGCACGACATTCTTGCCTTCCAGATCACATAGTTGGATGCCCCATCCAACCTGTCCTGATCTCTCAACCCACTGGCTGCCATTTCTTCCAAACAAAAATGTCGAATAGCCTCCTCTCTCTTGCTGTTGCTCAGAAAATGAGAACTCAAACTTCTTGGCTAGAATTCCTATGAGGAATAATTCCTTCAACCGTGCCTCTCCCTTCCTTTTGACATTTTTCTGCCTAGAAAAATGTTGCAGAAAAATGCGTCCCACCAGAAAAACCCTTCTTTTTTGAATCTCTTGTTGTGTTTCTCCCTCTGCCACTGAAAAATATCGATCTAGAAAGCCTACCTCTCTGTCAGCTCACTCAAAGAAAGATTTACCATGAAAATCTCACCCTCCTACCTTGGACTACATAATCCTGTTGAAATTTGGTACCAGAGGATAGGTGGTTCCCTAAGGCTTTGATCTTTGGCCTAGGGAAAAGTGTCCAAAAGAATTTAATTTTTCTCCTAAATCAACTTTATAATTTTTATAAAGTTAAATCTAATTTAAAAGTGACTTTAAGTGATAAAGTTATTAAGTCTAATTTTAAAGTGACTTTTATAAAGTCAATGAAAAAATTAGAAAGGAAAAGTGACTTTGGAAATAAATGACTAAGTGGGTCTTTATTAAAGTGGGGTGAATTAAAAAATAGAAAGTGAGATTTAAATGAGCATTTAATCTCAGCCATTGATCTAAATCTATTTCAGCCATTAGATTTAGGGATCACACAAAAGTCACTTGGATCACCCAAAAGTCACTTGGGGTTAGATTAAAGGAGGAAAAGGAGGAAAAGGTCATTCATTCTTTCATGAGCAGATTGGGAGAAGGAGAGAAAGAGAGCAAGAGAGATTTCTGAGCAGGGAGGAGAAGGAGACAGCAGCTTGGCACACATTCCAAGGCAGCAGTTGAGCAGATTTATACAGCTGATTCAACACACAGTGAAAGGCAGATTTTGGCACGACTTTCGAGGAGTGGTTTGCACAAAAATCGAGGAGCAGTTTGCTGATTTTTCTGCATGCAAAATGAGGGCCGTACAGCGCATTTATTGCAGTTCGTACAATGCATTTAATGCTGGCCGTACAACAACATTTAATGCTGAAAGTGGGCACAAAAATCGAGGAGGCCGTACAACATTTATTGCTGTCATGTTTGCTGTAATTTCTAGTTTGCTGTGAGGCATGGGAAAAGAGATAAGTTGTAAATTTGCTTGCTGATTTTTTGCTGAATATTTCTCACTGTAAAAAGGCAATTTTCAGAAATAAAGAAGAGCTCTCAAACTGGTTTTTCCCAAGAGTTGTAGGGGGTTTTTCCAGGGTCAAGTTGACCAAAAATCTCAGTGTTTAAATGTGTTTTAATGGCTGCTTATTATTGCTGATTTTTATTTTTGCAATTTCCAACATTCTGTAAAATTTCCAGAATTTGTGTTTTCAGCAATATTTATTTTTTTAGCTTGTTAAATGTATGGTTATGGGAAAGGGCATTTAACTACATGGGAGAAATGAGGTGAAACTGAAAACCGGGGTGGGAAAACAGAAATTTCTACATGGTATCAGAGCTTGAGTGCTGAAGGGCAGTTTGGGACAGCAAAAGGAAAAATTACAGCTGCTGATTTTTCACTCAGAAAATTTCAGCAAGCTGATTTTTTCATAAACAACAGTTTTATCTTTATTACAGCAGTGCTATTTTTCAGTTTTAGGACAACAGGATGTCATTGGGATTGAGGGTGGAGGATAGGCTGGATGGGCATACAAATTATAGCATTTGGAAGGAGAGAATGCAAAGTATCTTTGAGGAGGCAGAAGTCTGGGATATCATGGTGCATACCACACAGAACCCTGTTGTTGTGCCTACTGATGCGACTCAGTTGGCTGAGTATAATAAGAAGAACAATAAGCATAAGAGGCTGATTCTAGATGGAATCAAAGACCATTGCATTCCTCATGTGAGAGGAAAGAGCAATGCCCATGAGATGTGGACAACATTGTCCAATCTCTACCAGAGTACTAATGAGAATCGGAAGATGGTCCTGAAGGAGAAGCTGAAGAACATTAAGATGGGTAATGATAGTGCAGCTGGATATCTCACAAAGATTACTAATGCGAGAGATGAGTTGGTAGCGATTGGAGAGGCCATTCCACCGAGTTGGTGCAGATTGCAGTGAATGGCCTCCCCCGTTCATGGTTGAAATTTGCTGATGGGGTTTGTGCACGTGAGACCCTTCCCACATGGGAGAGGTTTTGGGATGATTGTATTCAGGCAGAGATCAGGAAAGGTCAGCTTGGGGCAGCCAAGCCAGTTGAGCAGGATGAGGATGTAGCACTGGTGGCAAGAGGCAAGAAAGGCAAAGGGAAGAAGCAGGCTTCCACAAGCAGTGGTGGGGGAAAAGTCAAAGGTAAAGGTAAACAGGGGAACACACAGAAGGACTATTCCAAGGTGAAGTGTTGGAATTGTCAAAAGATGGGACATTATGCAATTGTGTATCCGGAGAAGAAGAAGAAGAAGAAGGGGAAGAACCAGGACATGGCAGCTTCAGCAGAGATTGAGGATTTTGCAGGTCGTTTTGACCGGGAGTTTGCGTTCACTACGTGTGAGTCCTCTAGTGCAGGATCACCTGCCACACAGGTTCAGAGGGAGCATGCTTTTCCCTCGATTAGCGGAGCATCTTCAGGTATCTGGTATGTGGATAGTGGGGCTTCACGTCATATGACAGGAGCCCGTGAGTACTTCTCAGAGCTTTCAGAGAGTGGCACTGATATTGAGGTAGTACTCGGTGATGACAGAGTTGTTAGAGTAGTCGGGGTGGGGACACTGACATTTCAGAGGGAGTCCAAACCTCCCTTGAAAGTGTCAGATGTTCTTTATGTGCCAGGGATGAGGAAGAACCTCATATCCGTCTCAGCTTTGGAGGACAGAGGATATGAGGTACTGTTCAGGGGAGGACAGGTGTTGATGTATCCCAGGGGCACTCCAGCTGATTCAGCTAGAGTGATAGGTGTACGCCATGCAAAGGTGTACAAATTTGCATTCCAGCCCCTTTTGGCATTGAGCAGTAGTACCGACAGCAGAGCTAGCAGTTCTGAGTTGTGTGAGATTTGGCACCGCAGGATGGGACATATGTATCATGGAGCCTTGAGGACATTGCGGGAGATCACTACAGGTGTGCCAGATTTCAGTACTAATCACTTTGATACTTGCAGAGGTTGTGCGATGGGCAAGTTTGCCAAATCCCCTTTTCCCAGCAGTGACAACAAAGAAACTGGGATACTTGATTTGATTCATTCTGATGTGAGCGGTTGGATGTCTCATGTTTCCTTGAGTGGATATGAGTACTATGTTTTATTCATTGATGATCACTCCAGGAGGACCTGGATTTATTTCTTGAAGACCAAGAGTGAGGTCTTCAAGCAGTTTCAGGAGTTCAGAGCTCTTGTGGAGACACAGACAAGTTGGAAGATCAAGTCCGTGAGGTCGGACAATGGAGGAGAGTACACCCTTGGAGAGTTTGTTGATTATTGTGCAGAGGCAGGCATTAGGAGGGAGTTCACTGTTCCTTACAACCCCCAGCAGAACGGGGTTGCAGAGAGGAAGAACAGATCCATCATAGGGGCTGCCAAAGCCATGTTACATGATCAGGGGTTGCCATTGTTCTTGTGGGAAGAGGCCTGCAACATGGCTGTTTACTTGCAGAACAAGAGTCCGCATCGTGCCTTGGGGCACATGACTCCGGAGGAGGCTTTCTCTGGGAAGAAGCCTGATATTGGTCATCTTCATATCTTTGGATGCATTACATACTCCTATATACCCAAGGAGAAGAGGACCAAACTAGAGCCCACCGCAGAGAAGGGTATCTTTGTGGGCTACAGTGAGACCTCAAATGCCTTTCGGATTTACATTCCTGCACAGAGGAGAGTTGTTGTCAGATGGGATGTGAAGTTCGAGGAGGACAGGGCCTTTAGGAGGTCACGGGAGTTAGAGTATCTGGATTAGCTAGACCCTCAGCAGCAGTTGAATCAGTCGCAGGGATCCAGTGGGCAGGGATCAGGAGGATCCAGAGGTACATCTATGAGGATGTCAGGTCCGTCAGTGAGCAGTGGCTCGCCGAGCCAGAGGGGTAGTGCTCCGGGAATCATGCAGAGCAGTTCACTAGGGAGTCCACTGATGGATAGTTCACACGGTACCTCAGCTTCTACAGGTTTAGGTGTAGGCAGGAGGACAACAGACAGACAGTCAGGAGTTCAGGCTACTGATGGTGATGAGGGGGAGGAGTTTCATTCTCCTATTGGAGAAGCATGCTCAGGGAAGAGAAAGCCCAAGTGGCTTCAGGACACCTTGAGAGATGCCACATCTGTTGCTGAGCCAAAGAGGCCGATCAGAGAGAGTAGACCACCTGAGAGGTTTTGTAGCTATATGGCAATGGTTACCAGCATCCTTGACTCTGAGCCTTCTAGCTATGAGGAGGCAGCTAGCCAGCAGGTCTGGAGAGAGGCCATGCAGGAGGAGTATTCTTCTATCATGAAGAATGATGTTTGGGAGGTGGTGCCGAGGCTTGAGGGAAAATCCGTGGTTACTTCCAGATGGCTTTACAAGGTAAAGCATGCTGAAGATGGCAACTTTGAGAAATTCAAAGCAAGGTTTGTGGATAGAGGGTTCTCCCAGGTAGAGGGAGTTGATTATGAGGAGAACTTCGCTCCCATGGCTCGATATACTTCGATCCGATCCATTATATCGATAGCAGCAGAGATGGGTTGGAAGATCCACCAGATGGATGTGAAGACCGCATTTCTCAATGGCTTCATATAGGAGGAGGTGTACATTGAGTAGCCACAGGGCTTTGAGGTGCATGGGAAGGAGTCCCATGTGTGCAGACTGAAGAAGGCCCTTTATGGCCTGAAGCAAGTTCCCAGAGCTTGGTACTCCAGGATAGATACATATTTGCAGGGGATGGGTTTCACAAAGATTGAAGCAGATCCGAACCTTTACTTTATTGTGATTGGTGAGGAGCCTCTCATTCTGGTGTTGTATGTGGATGACTTGGTCATTACAGGTGCAGAGAGACTCATAGAGCACTGCAAGAGAGATCTTGCGACGGAGTTTGAGATGAAGGACATCGGCTTGATGCATTACTTTTTGGGCTTGGAGGTGTGGCAGGAGGAGTGGCATTTCTTCCTAGGGCAGGGGAAGTATATTGTGGACATCCTTAGTAGATTCCACATGAAGGATTGTAGACCCATGTCGACACCGATGATCACCAACTCGAAGAAGCTTCATGCTTCAGATTCCGAGTTGGTGGATCCCACATTGTACAGGCAGCTGATTGGTTCCTTGATGTATTTGGTCAATACTAGACCAGATATCTATTTTTTAGTCAACATGATGAGTTAGTTTATGTGTGAGCCTAGGAAGGTTCACTAGGTGGCTGCAAAACACATTTTGCGATACATACAGGGGACAGTGGATTATGGTTTGGACTACAGGCAGGGAGATGGAGTGAGATTGGCAGGATACACTGATTCTGATTGGGAAGGTTGTGCTTCTGATAGGAAGAGCACTTCAGGGTGTTGTTTTGGGTTGGGTTCAGCAGTAGTGTCATGGTTCAGCCGGAAGCAGCATTCAGTAGCATTGAGTTCAGCGGAAGCAGAGTATATGGCAGCCAGTCTAGCTAGTTGTGAGGCTATCTGGCTTCGCAAGATGTTGTTTGGCTTATTTGGTCATTCGTTGAGACCTTCAGTGATTTACTGTGATAATTAGAGTTGCATTAAACTCACGGAGAATCCAGTATTTCATGATAGGTCAAAGCATATCGGGATCAGATATCATTTCATCAGAGACTATGTTCAGAAGGGAGCTGTGAAGCTTGAGTATATTTCCACTAATGAGCAGGTTACAGATATTCTTACCAAAGCCTTACCACGGGGAAAGCATGTCTACTTCAGAGACAAGATGGGTGTGGTGAGGAGCACCTTCCTCGGTAAGAGGGAGTGTTGAAATTTGGTACCAGAGGACAGGTGGTTCCCTAAGGCTTTGATCTTTGGCCTAGGGAAAAGTGTCCAAAAGAATTTAATTTTTCTCCTAAAGTAACTTTATAATTTTTATAACGTTAAATCTAATTTAAAAGTGACTTTAAGTGATAAAGTTATTAAGTCTAATTTTAAAGTGACTTTTATAAAGTCAATGAAAAAATTAGAAAGGAAAAGTGACTTTGGAAATAAATGACTAAGTGGGTCTTTATTAAAGTGGGGTGAATTAAAAAATAGAAAGTGAGATTTAAATGAGCATTTAATCTCAACCATTGATCTAAATCTATTTCAGCCATTGGATTTAGGGATCACCCAAAAGTCACTTGGGGTTAGATTAAAGGAGGAAAAGGAGGAAAAGGTCATTCATTCTTTCATGAGCAGATTGGGAGAAGGAGAGCAAGAGAGCAAGAGAGATTTCTGAGCAGGGAGGAGAAGGAGACAACAGCTTGGCACACATTCCAAGGCAGCAATTGAGCAGATTTGTACAGCTGATTCAGCACACAGTGAAAGGCAGATTTTGGCACGATTTTCGAGGAGTGGTTTGCACAAAAATCGAGGAGCAGTTTGCTGATTTTTCTGCACGCAAAACGAGGGCCGTACAATGCATTTATTGTAGTACGTACAATGCATTTAATGCTGAAAGTGGGCACAAAAATCGAGGAGGCTATACAGCATTTATTGTTGTCCTGTTTGCTGTAATTTCTAGTTTGCTGTGAGGCATGGGAAAAGAGATAAGTTGTAAATTTGCTTGTTGATTTTTTGCTGAATATTTCTCACTGTAAAAAGGCAATTTTCAGAAATAAAGAAGAGCTCTCAAACTGGTTTTCCCCAAGAGTTGTAGGGGGTTTTTCCAGGGTCAAGTTGACCAAAAATCTCAGTGTTTAAATGTGTTTTAATGGCTGTTTATTACTGCTGATTTTTACTTCTGCAATTTCCAACATTCTGTAAAATTTCCAGAATTTGTGTTTTCAACAATATTTATTTTTTCAGCTTGTTAAATGTATGGTTATGGGAAAGGGCATTTAACTACATGGGAGAAATAAGGTGAAACTGAAAACCAGGGTGGGAAAACAGAAATTTCTACAAATCCCTCTGGGGATTTGAATTGTTGCCTCTGCAAGAATTTCAAATTCCCTTCCTTCTTTAGTGTTAGATTTTTCAGCTCTTCTCTTCTTGCTTCACCTGCAGCTCTAATATAATTGAAAATTCCTAAACCCAGAATCCCTACTATAGCAATTGATTAAGCTTCTCCTATTTTTTAATTACTGAAAAAATTATTTACTACTTCCTACAACAAATATCGAGACTAATACACTGTAACCTTAAATTAATTAAATTATATGTGGAAACAAGAAACTGAGCAAAAAAAAAAATGAAACATTATTACACCATTATTTTTGTACAAATGTCCTTGGAAAAACCCAATGCGGGAAAACCGGTGCAACAGCTTTGAGGGTTTTTATTATTAATCGGTAATAATTTTTGAATACAATCTTTGGATGCTTTCTTGGTAATCCAATTACAGAGAATATCACTGACTCTTATCACTTATGGGAAATCCAAGTCCATAAGTGACTCTTGTGGTGCTCCACCCTCCAAGCCCTAAACCCTAGGGCTGGGAGTACTTCCCAAGCTACTCAAAAATCAACACTCCCTCTTAGCAAGTGAGGTACTTCAGACTAGGAAGTAACTCATCATCATCATCACTACCCACAACATTCGCCCAACTCTTCACGCTCACCACTGTAGAAACTTTTGTAGCATGAACTACACCTCTCTCGAAAGTGTCACTGTCACTTGAAGCATCTTGCGTCTTCTTCTTCTCTTGTATCATTTTCCAATCCCTCCATGATTCCTTCTTGGTAGATGTAGAAGCACACTTTCTCCCCACTGACCATGCACTCTTCTTGGGCTACAAAGTCTCCCTCTAAATCTGCAAGATTCCAATAGAAATCAACTCCCTCGGAGCCTCTGGAACCTGGACCTTCTTCTCTGAAACCTGTACCTGTACCTTTGAAGTTTGCACCTGCACTTGCTTCTTGTTATAAACATTTTTGGGCACTGCAACCCCAATCATATATGTCCATAAAGCAAGGGCTCCTGAGTCCCTAAAAGTGTTGTTTCATGCCCTAAAGGAACAAGGTCAGCTGATTACATCATCTCCCAAAAGTTCTCCACAGGAAACTGCTCAGAACTGGTCAAAACTGGACCATACAGGTTGCTCACTGCTAAGGGTGCGAAGCATCTCACTTTCCCAGTGTAAAAGGTGTGATGCATACTAAAAAGCCCTTCTGTAGGGTGCGATGGGCGAGAGTGGACAAATGGCAGAGACAGTTTGTGAGGTGGATGATCATAGAATCTTCCAGAAACTTCTCCTGTGAGACTTGCCTCTCTGAATTCGCCCAGGGATGAGTAAGAGATCATCAATCTCCAAGTGGAATCAAGAACTATCACAGAGAAGACACTAATCAAAATCCCATAAGCTGACTCACCTCCCTGCAATCATCTATATATGGATCCCTCATCCCAGAGATCCAAAGGCTGGAATTTTGTATCTTGTAAGGAAGTGTTGTTGGTTTCCTGGTGGAATATCATAGTGTTGGGTGATCTAAGCTTTTCATGAGGTGAAGAAGGGATTTCATGCTGGGAGGATGACACTGGGTCTGAACAATGGGTTGTAATCCCTTTTCTAATCTTCATATTAATTAATCTATTCAAGTTTTCCTCCACATTCTTGTATGTCTGATAGTATATGCATTTGTGTGGTCAATATATATCTGCTCCTATATTTTTTATGATTGTAGATCTTTGCACTTTGAAGGTATTATGCTGCTTTGACTTTACAGGTACTCTTTGAAGTGGAGTGGTCAAGGAAGAAGCGACAAAGACCTATCGGTGAGGAGAAGGGACAAGCAAAGAACCGAGTGAAAGATCGAGGTTGGTATTCTTTGATCCTCTCCTATCTACTTCTCATAAAGGAAAACGAAAGTAACTTTAATCTGTTTGTTTCTAAGATAGCTACCCATCTTAGTGGGACTGGAAGCTCTGCATGGACACTAGATTTCCCGATAACAAAATGGTAACTCCACTGGGGAAAAATTAGGAAGAAAACTTGAAGAAACTTTATTGGTAGCAAAGTCACTCTTGAACATGACACTTTCACTCCATGTCTGAGTCGGGTTGGGTTATTCTGTTCACTGGTCATATTACCATTGGTCCATCGTACCATCCATATTTGGGGTTAACGCTACCAATCCATTCCAAGTGTCGCCGATATGTTCAAGAGAAGTCGATCAGAGAATTCACCAACCCATATTGTGTCTCATCCACTACAATACTTTTACGCTTCATTCTTTCATGACTACCACCCTGAACCCTGTATCATCAGATCGTTTTCACCTCCAAAAGTCATTTGCTCTGTTCCGTGTCATAGATGTGGGACTCATTAAGGCCCTCCTATGATGGGTCACTTCTTGTCGAAATCAGCTCATTATCCAAGAAGTCGACCTAGGAACAACCCTTTCAGTACTTTGAAGCATGCATGCCTCAATGGCAAGTTTCTCACTTTCAGCAACAAGTTTACATCAATGGCCTTCGACCGAGAGATTTTGCGTGGTGTTCGACACCAAGTCCCATTTTCACACCACGCAAATTGTACTGCCGTACCTTGAGGGTCATCATCATTATCGGTGATTCCTCTCGCACCTGTTAACAGCTTACATCATTGGCTGGTAATCAAGCGATGTCTTCCCATGTTCAACTCCAGAACATTTTTCACATGGATCAACTTGTACTTCGAGTGAAGATTGGACGAGTTTGAAGACCTCGGATCTAGTTTCATCCATCCGGGCTGCGATATATTCAGGAAAATAAAGACATCAAATGTACGTCATTGCTGCACAGATGATCATCCAAATCAAAGGATGGTGGCTCTATCAGAATCATCAGTCTGCTACACAGACGGTTGTCTGTCCTATGTACATGAAAATGAATTTATAAAGTTGAGCATGGGAATGCCCGCCTCAGCTAGATCATGAAAATATTATGAATATAATGTATTGTATTGTATCTTATTACAGGTCGCCTTCTAGTTCAAAAAACCTCGGATCCTCATGATAAAGCATTTCACCTGACATCAAAATATTAACGACCTCATGCTTTAGGGGGCAGCTGTTATAGACATTTTTGGGCACTGCAACCTCAATCATATATGTCCATAAACCAAGGGCTCCTGAGTCCCTAAAATTGTTGTTTCATGCCCTAAAGGAACAAGGTCAGCTGATTACATCATCTCCCATAAGTTCTCCATAGGAAACTGCTTAGAACTAGTCAAAACTTGACTAGACAGGTTGCTCAGTGCTAAGGGTGCGATGCATGTCACCTGCCAGTGTAAAAGGTGCGATGCATACTGAAAAGCCCTTCTGTAGGGTGTGATGGGTGAGAGTGGACAAATGGAAAAGATAGTTTGCGAGGTGGATTATCATAGAATCTTCCAGAAACTTCTCCTGTGACACTGGCCTCTCTGAATTCACCCAGGGATGAGTAAGAGATCATAACCAAGAACTATTAGAGAGAATACACTAATCAAAATCCCAGAAGTTGACTCACCTCCCTGTAATCATCTATATATGGATCCCTCATCCCAAAGATCCAAAGGCTGGAATTTTGTATCTTGTAAGGAAGTGCTGTTGGTTTTCTGGTGGAATATCATAGTGTTGGGTGATCTAAGCTTTTCATGAGGTGAAGAAGGACTTTCATGCTGGGAGGATGACGCTGGGTCAGAACAATGGGTTGTAATCCTCTCTTCTAATCTTCATATTAATAAAGCTATTCAAGTTTTCCTCCACATTCTTGTATGTCTGATAGTATATGCATTTGTGTGGTCAATATATATCTGGTCCTATATTGTTTATGATTGTAGATCTCTGCACTTTGAAGGTATTATGCTGCTTTGACTTTACAGGTACTCTTTGAAGTGGAGTGGTCAAGGGAGAAGCGGCAAAGACCTGTCAGTGAGGAGAATGGACAAGCAAAGAACCGAGCGAAAGATCGAGGTTTGTATTCTTTGATCCTCTCATATCTACTTCTCATAAAGGAAAACGAAAGTAACTTTAATCTGTTTGTTTCTAAGATAGCTACCCATCTTAGTGGGACTAGCAGCTTTGCATGGACACTAGATTTCGCGATAACACTTCTTTGGAACCTACACCTGCTCCACCTTCTTCTTCTTCCCATGATCCATAGGCTTGCTTAACAGCTTATATAGACCATGCTCTCTAACTCCAAGCACAATACCTGAAGAGCTAGAGATTCTATGTGAGTCCTAGTATAAACAATACATCCTAGACTTGTATCGCTTGTCCTATCTCCATCCTACATGGAACAAATCTAGATCCTTGGATCTCCTTCTAACTCTTGTCTCCCAACACCATGTGCAACTTCGAGTCCCATTCATATAGAGTCTCGAAAATCACTTATGACCCTGTCATATATTTAAAATCACCATTGTCCATGTACCATCCATCCTCATAGATAATATCCTGTGACAAATTAGATGTCATAACAAAGTTGTCCACCTCCAATCTCTCGGTGAGAGCTTCTATCTCAATAGAAGTGGCAACCTCAATGACTTGCTTCCCTTTCTTCTTTTCATCATCTACCTTCTTTTTCATCGGACATCTCGATGGAAAATGACCCATCTCACTACAATTGAAACACTTGACTTTACTCAAGTCCTTCTTCTTCTTACCCTTCATTCGTGTTGCAAGTGCATGTCATCATCTGAAGCCCTATTCTTCGGATGAAGATCCTCATCTCGCAACTCCTCATAAATGAAGTTTTCCCACAACTTATTCCACTCTAGAGACCTCTCTCTAGCAACAATCCCTTTGATGAAGGGCTTTCATTCCTTTATGAACCCTTTCAAAACCATCCACACCATATCAGAATCTGAAATAGTCACACTGATGACAACAAACTTGTAGAAATTCTCACTACAGATCAACTGATAATGCAATATACTAAAGCAAAATACAAGATCTACTTTTGCAACAAACTTGCGGAAGCTTAATCAATTTTGAGCAAGATAAAATAGAACACATATAACAGAGAAGAAGATTCAATCACACATGAAACACAAAAGAATACTATGGGGAAAGCCTCAGCTAAAAACCCCGCTATTTGTATTATCATACAAGTGGAAATTTGTCTGGATTACACAAAGCTTTAGCTCACAAGCTATCCATCTCTCAATACAATCCCTCTGTTACTCATAGATAGTTAAAGGCTTCTCACAAACCTTCTCCTCTACCCTCCAAGCCTCCTATTTCCTTGCGCATTTTTCCTTGGGGTCCAGTGCTGCCACCTGTGTGAATTGGCCTCTTCACACACTCACTAACCTCTGATCTAACTGCGCAATCCTAAAGGAGATAATTCCTTCTGAATGGATGACTTTCCTATATAGGAAATATCCTCCAACTGATAGTACACTATCCCATCATCTGATCTCAACTGGGTCTCTGACTGAACCGACATGCATGAGTTATTTAAGAGAGAATATTTAGTTATCTGAAGTGCAACATTTACATGCATGCATGCATTAACTAATTGAACTCACAATTAATTCCACAAACAGTTGGAACTAATCTAACTAGACTTAACTCAGTTAAATAAGCTAACTAATTACAACTCATCCTTATCTCTTTAACTAAGGGATAAATTCCTCAATCAATGGGATAACATAGACTTCATGTTTGATTTTCTACAACTAATTAACTCAAGATGAATTAATTAATTAATTTACAAACAACTGCTAAGATCAAATTCGAATTTTACTTCTCAATTTTAGTTTAGGGACTAACTAAAATTGGAATCTAACCCAAAATGCTATTTATAGCAATGCTCTTTTTAGCATTTCCATTTTTCATTCCTTGTTGCTATGTCCAACAATGGTACCTGAAATGCTATTTATAGCATTTCTGTTTTTAGCATTTCTTGTTCCCATTTCCAACACTCCCTCTCAACAAGAAAGGCATTCAACTCGAACCGAATCTTGAAACTTTGGAATGCTCTGCATGAAACACTTCACCCAAGTGTTGTTGCTCCAGCAACTATAGAAACAAAATAATCTCCAAACTGACCTCCCTGTTGGGCTAGAAACATCCTCTAATGTTGAAGCTTCCCTTGCTGTTGACAAGTGCTCCCTCTATGACCTCTGAGCTATTGCAACACTCCATGCATCTCACACCGTTGCACACCTCTTTGTGCCATCCTGCACTGGTGCAACACTCCTATGCCTCTCGCATTGTTGCAGCCTGCTAGCTCTGCACTGTCTTGGGATTCCTGCACTGTAGCTCTCTCTGCCACTCCATCCACATCTGCCTCTACCCACTTAGCCAGTCCTGCTACTCCTCGTCAGGGCTCCCGTAGCAATGTCTAATCAAAGAGGTTGGGTACCTCAATGATCGTGCCCCTATTTCAGCCTTCTTGGGACTGTCACTCCACATCGCTCCACCTCCAACCTAGAGGTATGGATGCATGTGATCCCTTTGCCAACTTGGATAAAAATTTCCCCCTACTGGGGGTCTCTGCATGAGTGGATGCCTCCACTCGATCTCCTCTCGGCTTCTCTAGTTGTGGCTGCTCCACAACCTCCTGAAGCTGCTTCACCAATTGTGGCTCCTCCACAATTGTCTGAGACTTCTTCTGGCACTGCATGTTGAGAGGTAATGTACTCTCCCTCTCAACCACCAAGTCTCCAACAGTTTCCTTGCTCCTCAAGGCTTTGCATGCATCTTGAACCTCAAGAGCATACAGGTTCTTGACTCGTGAACCAATCTTCTTCACCTGTCTTGTGGTGATGTGTCGAAGGAAAACCTTTCCCTTATTGAAGACTACATCATAGCCTTTGTCTTCCAGCATTACGATTGACACCAAATTTTTCCTCAGTCCTGGTACATACTTGACATTGGTCAAGGTAATGCGAGCTCCATGCTCCCTCTGAAAAACAACCATGCCTACACCTGAGACACTATACTTTTCATCATTAGCCATCACTATGGGTATCTGGAGATATTTATCCTCCAAGGTACTGAGCAAACTCTTGTCGCTGGTCATGTGGAAATAAGCTCCACTGTCAAGAAACCAAACACAACCCACCATGGATGAAACCATGCATGCGAAGAGGGTGAAATCCAACTTGAACTATGAGGCCAGTGCCTCACCTTCTGATCCTTCCTTGGATCCCTTCTTGGATTTCTTCAGTGGAAAATTTGTAGCAAAATAGCCCACCTCATGACAATGAAATCATCACACTTTCGATTTGTCAAACTTGTTCCCACCATAGGAAGAAATCAATTTGGGATGAGAATCCTTCTTCTTCCCTTTCCTTTCCTTACTCGCTAAGGCACAATTTTCTTCATCCTTCTTGGATGAGGAACCATCTCTGGTGCTTCTTCTTATCTTCTCCAGCATCAGATCCAACCAAAGTCATTCCTAATCTGGCAGTTTCTCTCTTCCATTAACCGAGTCTTGGTAGCTATGCCAGCTCTTAGGAAGACTGAGGAGAGCAAGACTCACCATGTCATCATTGGCTATCGTGATCCATACACTTCCAAGCTCATCCTCGCAGGTGGTGAGCTTGTTCAGATATGTAGAGATCGTGTCGCCCTTTTCACACTTGATTTTCAGAAGCTTGTCTTTCAGCGCCAGATTCTTCTGATTGTTGTTGTTTTGATATAGATCTTTCAATGTTTTCCACATCGAAAATGGTGTCTCCTTCCCATGGAGGCTCGAGACAATGTGGTCTCGAACTCCCTCTAGGAGGATTCTCCTTGCTCTAGCCACACATTTCTTCCATTCTGCCAATTCTGTAGCATTAGCTGCTATTGGCTTGGGGACATCTTGATCAATGAAGTCCTTTAGACCATTGTCCTCTAATACTGCTTCCATGCAATCCTTCCAGGCTATATAATTTGAGCTGCCATCAAGAGCATACTTAAGCCTTAAACTGTTGAATGCCATTGGGGAAATTTGAGATGTGATAAGAATTCGAATTCGATAATCAGGAACTTCAAACTTCAAACTTCTCCCTTCTTTGTATACTATGCTTCGCTTTGATCGCCTTTGCTCTAATACCATGTAGAAATTCTCACTATAGATCACCTGCTAATGCAATATACTAAAGCAAAATACAAGATCTACTTCTACAACAAACTTGCAGAAGCTTAATTGATTTTGAGCAAGATAAAATAGAATACATATAACAGAGAAGAAGATTCAATCACACATGAAACACAAAAGAATACACTGGGGAAAGCCTCAGCTAAAAACCCCGCTATCTGTATTATCATACAAGTGGAAATATGTCTGAATTACACAAAGCTTTAGCTCACAAGCTATCTAGCTCTCAGTAAAATCCCTCTACTACTCATAGACAGTCAAAGGCTTCTCACAAACCTTCTCCTCTGCCCTCCAAGCCTCCTATTTCTTTGCGCAGTTTCACTTGGGTACAGTGTTGCCGCCTCTGTGAATTGGCCTCTTCACACACTCACTAACCTCTGATCTAACTGCGCAATCCTAAAGGAGATAATTCCTTCTGCATGGATGAGTTTCCTATATAGGAAAAATCCTCCAACTGATAGTACATTGTCCCATCATCTGATCTCACCTGGGTCTCTGACTGAACTGACATGCATGAGTTATTTAAGAGAGAATATTTAGTTATCTGAAGTGTAGCAGTTACATGCATGCATGCATTAACTAACTGAACTCACAATTAATTCCACAAACTGTTGGAACTAATCTAACTGGACGTAACTTAGTTAATTGAGCTAACTAATTACAACTCAATATTACAACTCATCCTTTTCTCTTTAACTAAGGGATAAATTCCTCAATAAATGGGATAACTGTTACATGTCCTCACATAGACTTCATGTTTGATTTTCTACAACAAATTAACTCAAGATGAATTAATTAATTATTTTACAAACAACTACTAAGATCAAATTCGAATTTTACTTCTCAATTTTAGTTCAGGGACTAACTAAAATTGGAATCTAACCCGAAATGCTATTTATAGCAATGCTATTTTTAGCATTTCCATTTTTCATTCCTTATTTCTATGTCCAACACTGGTACCTGAAATTCTATTTATAGCATTTTTGTTTTTAGCATTTCTTATTGCCATTTCCAATAAAACTCATCTTTGAACTTAGACAATCTCGTCAGATACGAAGTCACTCCACCCTGTATCATCTTGGTGGACTTCAAATTATCCTCCAATACTAGTAACTGGTTCTCATTCTTAATTTGGAACAAATTCTTAAGAGCCATCCACATCTGTTCTTCCCAGACACTTCCAATTGCTTTGGGTCAGTTGGCTTCTTGATGGATTTCTCGGCGAAGTCCCAGATATTGTTGACCTGCAACACCAACTTGATCCTTTCCTTCCATGGACTATAGTTGGACAACTCCTCCAACCTGTCCTCATACTGGAGACCAGCCTACAATTTCGACATGTTACTTACAATGTGATCAACTCCCTCTTAAGTTGTACTTCATTGTACACACTCTAATTCACTATCTTCCAAAGTAGCTTAGACACCCTCTAATGCCATGTTGAATTTCCATGATCTTGGGTCTAGGATAGAATCTTAGAATCTTTGATGCTACCAAATCAAGAATCTCAAGAAAAGCTACTTTGCACAACAGAAAATAAATAGAAGTAAATCACACATGCACAAGTACAGACAAATTTTTAACAAAAATATTGTAAAAATATGTACAACCCAATCTTCATTATATTAAACAAATATGAATAATACAACAGTTTATGGAATACAAGATACAATGACAATTATGTTGCAAACTCTCGTATCTTGTCTTTTCTATCCTTCATTACCAATCTGCTCTCTAGTTTCCCCTTAGTCCATCAAAGGACAACACATAGAGTCTTCAGGAGGGCTACCACCTATCAACGTTGTAGGTCACTTCTGCTTCAATGAACGCGAGCTGATCCAATATGCTCTTCTCGGTTGGCCAATACCTGAGCTCCAATTTTCCTTCTAGTCGTCTATTTTTTCCATCAAAGAGCTACACATAGGCTCAAAAACTTCACCCAAAATTCAGTGGTCAAACTCCCTTTATGACTACTAGTCATGAGCTACTTTGGGTATCCAACACGCTACCCTCCACCATTCCAATGGCACCAAATCCAATCACTTCAAGATTTGCACCTAGGAGGGACTATTAACCATCAAGAAAAGTCCTCCAAATGGCTCCCACAAGATTTCAGTCAAACCGATCCAATGATAAGGATCCAACACCTACAAGAATGTACCAAAGTACATATCATTTCTTACTATTGAAGGGTTTGTTTCTCTGCAGTCAACTTTGCCTTGTTTAGGGCAAGACCACAAGCACTTCCAACCCTTATTTTCTACCCAAACTCGCTCTCTATGGATACAATAGTCCTTTCTTTAGAGGGCGTGCTAGTATGTTGCAATTTTGGGCTATTATAGCCCTCACACAGACCTCGAACCTCCTTCTAATCACTGCGGCATGTTTCATAATGGCTCCACAAGCCTACGACAATCCTGTTTGAGGACAATCCATCCATAAAGAAGCCCCAAATCACTCTATACCTTGACACCTCCTCCTTGACCCTCTTTCATTGCAATTCGGTCACTAAAATAGCCCTAACGTGTCCTCAAATCCTCGTTGGTTTCCCTCCTTTGTATGTGGCCAATATAGAATAGGTCTCCTTCCTTCAACAAGCTCTTCTTGTGTTGTGTTTCTCACTTTGGATGAGAGAAGTGATGCTCTAATCACCTCATATTTATATCCAATATGAGGGCTCCAACAAAACGTCATCATAGGGCTTGACAAGATGTCATATGGCTTATTAACATCAAGCCGACCTTGACCTTGTGTCACCATGCCCACACATAGCTTTCAAAAATTCATAACTCTAGCTCTACAACTCAAAATCAAATGATTTTCGATGTGTCAGATTCATCTTGATGAGTACTATCATTCGCATTCATCACATGTCGAAATGTGTCCATCGTTTTGTCCCAAACAACAATGGGTGCAAAACCCCAACCTTGGGTTCCAAGTCAACAAGTGACTCTTGTGGTGCCCCCCCTCCAAACTCCGAACCCTAGGGCTTGGAGTATCTCCCAAGGTACTCAAAAATCAAAAAATATATCCTAATTTCTAATGCAATTCCCAAGGGAAAAACAACCCCTACCAATCCGTGCACAAGCTCCTCTTGCACACTCTTCTTCTCACAAGCTCACATACACACAAACCTGTGCTCTCTATTGTTTTGTCTCACCAACTCGTGCTCACAAAAAAATAAACAATTGTGTGTTTCGATCTCTTTATAAGCACTTCAAATCAGCTAATTTTGGCAAGTTCTATTTTTGGAACTCAAACTAGTGATTAATGAGTTAACTAACTCATGCAACACGTCTTGCCTCAAATTAGAAGTTGAGACTTACATGTTTGTCTTTTCCCAAAAGATAACTTGCACTAGAAGACAACAAACTAAGCTTTCTATTTCCATGCATAAGTCAAACTGCTTCACAAACTGTCCTAACTTATAGGAACTCACCCTAATTTTTAAGAATTTGTCCTAAATTTTAGGAACTTGTCCTAACTTTATGAACTTGTGCATGCTAAGGAAAACTGCTTCTTGGTCTCTTTGACTAATGCACAAATCAAAGAAGGACCTTTCTTGCTACTCTATTCAACAAAACCAAGAAACAAGAACTAAGTCATGCTATTGATTATTAAGTAGTATTTTTCCTTGTCAAGAGAGTGTGAATGAGATTAGTTGTTTGTAGTCAAACAAATACTTGGCTAAAATTTTGCAGTCTCCACTAGTGCACTTAATTGAGAATTAGATTTTTATATATTTTTTGAAATTTATGATACCATTCTGTGATAATGCAAACCCCTTGTACTTCTCATGACATTATATTTTCAATTGTACAAGTCACAGCGGTTTCATTTGACTTTTGTCCCCTTTTCCGCTGCCACTCCTTGGTCCTCACTTTAACACCCCTTTTTTCTTTGTACAGTCCTTAGTTGATTAGGTTTGTCTACATCCCATTTGATTTCTTGCATGGGCTCTAGGAAGCTTTGACTATCTTACACCTATGTGGGAATACAATGAAATATGTTGTTTGCAAGTTAGCTGGGGATTTTCAGGAGAAGTGACATTTTAGTGAATATTTACAGTGCATTATGAACTTTCTGCAATGTGTGAGTACTATATAGCTTGAAAAATTTGAACTTGACATGAAACACAAAACATTGAACCCATAATTTCCAAGGTTAATTGTGAATGCCAATTCCTCTCTCATGTCCATTACTGCAATTCAACAATTCCTTTTTAATGTTCACCTTCAATAAAATTCTTATATAATTTTCCCTCAAGACCACACATTCGGGGATCTATCAATTCATTTGTGTGGCAACAAAAGAAATCTAACTTCAGGCTTTGCTAGATTGTCTCTAGATTGTCAGGCTAGTCTAATAAGTGGTCAACATCGCACCAAAGGAATGATCACAAATACACTATAACCTTGAGTAGGTCTAGAATAAATGTGGCCCTTGCAGTCATATACCAATAAAACAATGTATTGCACCAACATAAATACACCATTACAAGGTTCTATTACATCTAATGTGTCATTATATAGGGTTGCTAATTTTTTGTTACAAATCTAGGCTTATTTTTAGCAACATCTATCTTTAGTATCAACTAACTTATATAGTTCTTTGTAGACACAATTTCAAAGGAGCTTGGAACATATTATCAAATGGAAAAAAGAAATTGGATGAAATTGAAAATTAGGTATAGTTTGTGTATTTGATTATTTATTCTGATATGCCAAAAATGTATCAGTGGTAACTTGTGCTCAATAAAATTTATATGACTTGAAAACTGGTTATGTGTAGAACACTAAAATAATATAGATATGTGGTTGAGGAATTCTTAAATTTTGTCGAGGAGCATTCAAGGAATAAGATGTCCACAAAATGTCCATGTAATAAATGTGGCATAGTGAAAGTATAAACATTTGATAAAGTATGAGAGCACTTGATTTGTGATGGTATAATAGAACAATATAACATTTGGTATTTGCATGGAGAGAGCATTCCTAGTCAAGTATCTTGAAAAAAATTTGAATTGATCTAGTTTCAACCTTATATGTTTTACAGTAAAGATATCACTTATTTTTATATGTGAAAACTCCAATTTTTTTTCTTTGTCTCCTTTAGATTATGTTATCCTCCATAATATCCCAAGGTTAAAAAGGGAAATCGAAGGAGGTAACCTCAAGCCACTTGCAGTTCAGTAGCTAGCCTTTCTAAACCAGAGAGGGATCTCTCTATGAATTCATAATCGATGAATTGACTGGAAGAAGAATAAATTTTAGGCTAGATATGTTAGGCTCAAGTAGGGTTTTGAAAGTTTAGGTTTTGATGCTAGACAAGGGATGAAAACTAGGTAGCTAGATCAAAATCTCAAAGGGTTACAACAACAAAGATATAGAGGAGTAAGGTAGCAACAATTTTGAGATGGATATAGGGTTTGTAGGTGTAGTGTAGAGTTTGGAAGAGAAAAAAGGTCTTAATGAGCATGAGCACATGAATTCATTATGTTAGAAGGAAAATTACACAAAATGATATTCCCATAAAAGAAGAGTTTTATGCAAAGAATTATGTTTATAAAAATTAAGGAAAACCACTGAAGAGACAAGATATGAAAGGAGAGATGTATATCATTCAAATAAAACTAAAACAGAGAGTATACATCATCACAAATTTACTGCACATGAATTCCTAGTTGTAAACTGCTCTTTTGATTTCTTGAATAAAATGTCCAAGTACAAGTTACAAGTCTTCTCTTCTCTGATGTCCAACTTGTTCTATGACTAATAAAATGATACATATATACCAAAACAACATCTCCCTACTCTCATTGGTCAAATCCACGAGTCTAGGAACTGCTACATGAGTTGTTCCTACCAAACCCTAATGTCTAGGAAGGTTAAAACTCTTCCAATTAACTTTGACTCAAACCACTCTCATTAATGAAGCCTAACTTTACATAAAAAAAACTTTAACAAGACTATTTACTCAGTATTACATCATATTTACATCAAGATTAATCATTTATACCATAGAAAGTCGAATCCAACTAACCAAACCGGAGAAAAACTGTCACAGGCAAAAGCGCAGTGCCCCTGGAGAAAACGTAGGGAATTTGGGAAAACTATTTTTGAAGGTATTCTTCAAGTTCAAATTATAATCTTGATGGATCATTGGAAATATGAGAATTTCTGCTACATGATGGACTCTTTGGGAGCTAAAAAAGGTCACTTCTAGCCCCTCAAAATTGCATTCTCCCACAAGTACTTTGGAAAACGCAACGTGGTCTTCAATAGGGTGCCAGAAAGGTGGATTTTGGGCATTTTCAACTGCCAAAAACTACTAAAATTATGTTCCCCTCAGGAAAAATGTGATGTATAAACTATGCCAAATCCCGATATGCAAACCAAAAGTGATTTTGAGCTCCCCAACAAAATCGTATCAAGGAGCACGCTGTGTTTTTTACTCCATGACTATGTCAAAATGTGAAAAAAAATCAGGTTTTTTTACAACAATAGGGCTTCAAGGTGGAGCCATATATCTCTAACCATAATTATTTTTTGAAAAATAAGAGATTTTTTTGTTCTTTGGTATGTTAGGACGAAAAACCTCCTCCAGGTTTCAAAAATAGTTCCCCATTGGTTCAAAATCGAAATTTGAAGTTGGTCACTTAAAATTGGAAAAGCACAACATACTCACAGTAAAAATGTAGTGAAAATTTTGGAGAGTGATTTGGAGGCCTTCCCAGAGGATTTGTGGGTTGCAAGTGGTATGGTTGGAAATACAAGGAGGTTGGCTACACAATAGAGTCATCAAGCTATTGGTGCACTAAGATGACTACTAAAAGCAATCTTAATACCTACATTAATCATCAACCGAGGGTAAGTCTGTTTATTTCAAGAGTGTTCAACATTGTCTATGCAAGTGAATTTAGAGGCTAATTCACAATGAAATGATTTAGAGTCATTGCAATGATTAATATCTAATTCTCGAAGTTCAATCCAAAACAATTCTGAAATAAATGTTTAAAGCATTTTCAAATCTACTTTAACCTATTGTGGAAAGAACTGAATTAGAATGCAAGTAAAAGGAATCACTCTTAGAAAATCTACTTGATATAGACAATAATTCGTTATCATGAAAGAAAGCTACAACAAATTAACAACAAGTAACTATTCAAACATCTCACGGAAACCAATCAACTATAAGCTTGAGATCTTTGGTAACACTACTTCAGAATGAACAACAATCGAATACTTAAATCAACTTGATCAATTCGGTAAAGATTAACATGCAGATGTAAAATATGGCAAGCTCTAGAATCTAGTTTGAACGGTAAAAGAAAATCATGATACCCAACACTCACAATAATCTGAATAATTCCAATTTCATGAACTAACAGTAATGAACAATTATAAGAATAAGCAGAAATGAACATGACATAATTAAAGAAGTAAGTCTTCTATCAATCGGGTCCAAATTCTCCAGAAGTCACTGCTGCAAGACACTCAAAATGTGATTATAGGTAAAACAAAATCTTCTTCATTAAACTTGACAATAGAGTTACATCGTCACAGTAATGAAAGTACTATGTGTCCACAATGAATAGTTACAATCTTAAAAGTTCTAACTGGTTGTTCATTTCACCAGATAGCTTTATATAGCCTTGAAAAGATAAATTAATAAAAGTGAATCCTCGAGATCAAGTGATCCTGAGTATTTCACAACCGACAATCTAATTTCATCACAGAATAGAATTAATCCTCCTGGTCTTCCGCTATCCTTCGTAATTGAGACGTTGTCTTTTTTGTTTCTTGGTCATTGTTGTTCTGTCGTTTGAAAAACAATAGTTCCATTCATGTTCCTACATATAAAGATAGCGAAAGTTAGTTTTTCATGCCCATATTTACCCAATTCATTAATGTTCGATTTTATTCAACTTCTGCTATTGTTTCTTCTATGTTTATGCCTAAAACGAAGATAAACACATAAAGAAAAATGACTGATTTAAGCTATTATGAGGATAAACCATACCTTTTCCATGGCCCAACATACTCCCCTTATTACCTTTTTGCATGTCCTCATGCAATAAGATGATTGAGGTGTAGTTGTGTCAAGGAATAAGAATGATAAACTTCTTCCTTATATAGCCTAAAATCGTTTTTTTGTTTAAGTACTGCAAAAGCCTGGTTTACCCAGTGATCTCGAAAATTATAATAACTGTAATATCCATCAGGGGGTACCAGATAATCGAACATCTGTAATGGAACCCTATCCAGTCAAGGCCCATCCTTAGGACCATATTGCTATATCTATGTAGGAGAGTAGAGGCAAATTTGAAATTTCTAAACCCAAATGGCTCCCTATTATTGACATTGTTAGAGGAAGCTTCCCATCTTTGTCTTTCTGTAGACAAAGCTTCCTCCTTAATTTCCTAAAAGTATTACTTTCCTGCCTGTATGATGTCTGTATGGAGTGGTCCTAATTGAGCCATGACTCCTGTTCATTTCATGAACTGTTTATGCTAGACAGAAAGGTGTAGTGGTTTTGTGGGTTCTCCCTTGACCCATAGGTCTATACCATATTCCATTTTTTGAAAAGTGTTATAGAATTTATCCCATTTGATTTGATTGGTGGTAAAAGAAAGAAAATCTTGAAATTGAATGTCTCCAATGAAGGGGGTAGGATTACTATCTAGTTCATCCTCCAAGAAAAATTTGTGCATGTATAACTCACATAAAAGGCATTGTACCTATTCATTTTGTTCCTTGAAACATTTGACAAAGTCTAGAGTGGTCTTAAATTCTGATAACTTACCAGCCTTGATGGATTTAACTTTCAGTAAGTGGTATCTTTCTAACAAAAATAGTTCATAATTGGTGGCAGGGGATCGACAAGAAAAAACATCAGAGTAGAGGGAGAAAATAGTTTCAATTTTCTCCTTATCCTTCTGCAGCTTGGCTTGTGATTTTCTTACCTTCTTTTGCTCATCTTTGAAATTGGCAAAAGTCTCATCTTTGGTTACAGTAAGTGCCTCAAATTTCTTCCGCAATTCCTGGTGTACTTGTAATAGCACTACTTATTCCTTATGTCAATCCAACTCCTACTGAGTCTTGGCTAGTTCATTTTGAAATTTTATGATAAAAACTTCCCTAACTAGAGGAACGTAATGAGGTGTTTCCTTTGTCTGATTTTCGTCATCCTGTGTTATCATTGAGTAAGTTTGAATAGAAGCCTTAGTTGCTTCTTGGGACATACAAAAATATGCTTGGAATTTACTTCAAAATTAGTTTGAACAACAACTTCAACTGTTCCTTGGGACATACAACAATATTCCTAATTTTTCTCGGAATTGGTTTGGATAGTAGCATCTGTAGTGGGAAACTCCATTTGGGTTTCCATTGAGAAAACACAAGGACCTTCAGTCTGAATCTCAATATTCTTCAAAGGACATTGCTCTGTTTGGGTTCCTTTTGAACAAACAAAAGGACTCTCAGTCTGGGTTTCAATATCCTCCCAAGAACAGTGTTCTGTTTGGGTCCCTACAGTCTCCAATTCTACTTTTAGTTTTTGGACCCTAACTGCTTCCTTCAACCATTCTCTCAGTTTCTTAACTATTTTCTTCTACTTCTTATACTCCTTAAGCAACTTCTTTAATCTATCCTTATATGTTTTCTTCATCGTGGGGTTTTTGATTGGTGGTGGCATAATTGTATTTATTTCAGGTTCAGGTGGAGTTGTGCCAATATCAGGATGAGGTTCCAATGGAACTGTGTCTCCCGATGGATTCTCGTCTTCCAGGTATTTTTCTTCATGGGCTTCCCTCTCAAGGGACTCTAATGGAATAGTATCTCCTGAGTGATTATCATTTTTAGGGTCTTCTTCTGTATGGGCCTCGTCCTCTGGGGACTTCATTAAGACAATATCCCTTGGTTGATTTTCATCCTCCAGGGTTTCTTCTATAGGGTTTTCCTTCACTGGGGGTTCCAATGGAACAATAACCTCTGTTTGATTTCCATCCCCGATGGTTTCCTTTGCATGGGCCTCTTTCTCAAGGGGCTCATTCATAGAGGGAACTGGTTCCCTCTGACCCTCCAAATTATCAGCAAATGGCAAAGTTTCAGCATGGCCGGAATTACCGGTAGAGGTAGACTGGTTAAGGGCATGATTTTTCCCTTAAGAATTTCTAGACGGCTCCCTTTCCTCACAAAATGTCCCCATATTCTCCAGAACTCGGGCCACTTCTTCCTCATATTCCTGAAAAAATTCATCTTGTGGACTTGGCGAGGGCATGTGAGGCAACCCTACCTCTTCTATTGGAATTGGGGTGTGCTACTATGTTTTGATCCTCCTAGAGTACCTATGCTTTACTGGGCCCAAGGCCAAAGAGGGATTCCTTCTTTTTCTTGTCCTTTTCAGACCTGTTACTCTTACCCCTTGTTGTTCAGTCTCTAGGTTTTCTTCAAGTGGGGTCAAAGTAGGATTTACAAGGTTATCCCAGGTCAATTATTGCTGGGCCAATCCATGAATGATGATTAATTTAATCATCCCATGATGGCTGATGACAAAATGTGGGTCCTTAGCCTTTTTGACTCGACTAGCAATGTCATGCAATAAAGAATTTAAATAAAATGGAAAATTAACTGTAATTTTCTACTTCAGAATAGCTAACAGTTTGAGTTGTCAAGGTTTTACCATGTCTTGACATCCATCACAAGTGATATACCTCTGAACAATGGTCGCTAATTCCTGCCATGGTTGCCTTAAAGTTGTAGGGTGAATCCCTTTTCCTTTGTGTACCAATTGTTCGTCTGGGTCTTGAAATACTGTGACTGCGTCCTGCAGAATAACATGCTTACCTGTTCATCTCGTGCCTTTTGCTGGAAGTCCAGAGACTTCAACTATAACTACTTTAGACACTGTTATGTTTCTACCTTTCACCATCATGCGTCTATTCTGTAAATTATGCAGAAATTCAAGTGTTATTTCCTCATGGAATCCTTGTAATTTGGTCAGGTATTGAAGCTAGTCGACGCGATCAAGAATTTCATGAGGTTGTTATGATACTCGGAGCACTGTAGGTTCACTGCGGATGGATTTTCCTCCCATGGTTGTTGTTTTGCAGTAATTGGTTCACTTGCAATTTTGCATGCACTCTTCTCACAATTTCATAGTTTGGAACAACACCATAAAACGTTAAAACTATTAATAGAGCAATGACGTTGTTTGAGAGTTAATATCAAATGCAATTATGTTATTTGTCTCATTAGCGGTATTTGGCACAACTTCATAATTAATTCACATTCTATCCATAATGCTTGCCTTACCCCCTCCAATGAGAAAACAATTTGATAATTATTACACACACACATTCATAATGCAGTCTTTCCCCCCTCCAATCAGAAAGCAGTTTAATAATCATAATGCATATTGTCCCCCCCTCCAATCAGAAAAGGGCGTCCATGCCCACAAAGCATGGGAAAAATGGAAAGGGCGTCAGGAAGTCATAAATGCAGCCGGGAAATCAATAAAAGCGGCATAAATACGATAAAAATAGTCATCAAAAGATTTGAAATGCCCGTAAAAAGGAATAAAACAAAGCTTAGATCATTATGTGAAGAGATATTTACCTTAGGTGGAAAAGGTGATGACGCATGACCAGTGATAAATGTTAATAGCTGTTGGTATCGATTGATCGGACAATAATGATATAATGCATATAAATATATAGTTTACCATGCATGTTGGTTAATGTAGTTATAAATGTTGTTCAAATGGTAAATTCACCTTTAGAAATGAATCAATAGGGGATAATAGAATAAAGTATATTTTGCAATGTAACATATCACTTCAATACCACAAGCAAAGCCACTACTGCCAATAGGCATTCATAGCATCGACATGGTTTCTTTTTAACCCAAAATGAGCTAGAGTCCTCCTTTCCGTATTTAGATGATTTTCCTTTTCTTTGCTATAAAGAGACCATTATGCTCGAATGGTAACTAGATATTCATAGTGCCATTCACCAGGGTATAACAAAGTGATCAGGTCAGCTCGTGATGAGACCTCCTATCCCTCTAACAGTTTTAACCATCAAGAAGGTCATTACCCTAGTGTGGTGGCCATAATGGAATGTCACTTGTTACATCCTTATGATCATTGTAGGCTAGCTCATGATGAGACCCCCCATCCTCTTTAAGAAGATGTGTGTTGCATTTCCATATTTTCATATTTTTATTGTAAAGGGAGGGAGGCTCATTTACTCCTTAAGAATCAGGGATATCGTGAGAAGTAAAAAAAATGCCAATGAAAGTTATGCTTTTATCCCTATATCATCATACCAAAGGGAATTATCCATTGAATGTGTGAAAGATAAACTAGCATGGTATTAAGATTAGTAAATCATTTTACGATGTGTCCAAAGAGAAGATATTCAACCAGTCATTATATAGATGAGCCAGGTCAGATTCAGAATAAAGATGACCATCAAATGTTTTACAAATCATAATGGTATTGATATTACTATTTTTATTTTGTCTCAGGTACAAATTCCAAATCCAAACAGATGGTTTCACTAAAAACATGGAAGAGAGAAAATGGCAAACATAATGACCATTGATGGAACAGAAAAAAGAAATCACAACAGTTCATTCTATTGAACAACAACTCTTCAATCGATTGAAGAATGACTATTCAATTGATTGAATAGAAAACACACAAAAAGAAATCAGTGATGTTCAATTGGTTGAACAAAAAACACACAAAAAGAAATTTGTGTTGTTCAATTGATTGAACAACAAACGCACAAAAATAAATCGTTTTTGTTCAATTGATTGAACATCAAACACACTAAAATAAATTGGTGTTGTTCGATTTATTGAACAACAAAACACGCAAAATAAATTATTGTTGTTCAATTGATTGAACAGAAGCTGTTCAATTGATTGAACAAAAAAACACACAAAAGGAAAAATTGGAGTTGTTCAATTGATTGAACAACAAAATACACAAAAAGAAAAATGAAGTTGTTCAATTGATTGAACAACATCTGTTCAATTGATTGAACAACAATTATTAAACACACCTAAAAACAAGAGAAATCCTCATATTTACATAGTGATGCCTAAACTAAATTGCAACCAACTGTAAAGAGAATATATACATTATTTACAACTGAAGAAAGATAATTTTTTATGAAAGTAAAGTTGTCGGGTCATCACTCCCTATAGCTAAAATTTTCATAGTGGGATCATCACATACCTATTGGCAAAAAGACTCTTTGGTGAGTGGTTTATGATAAAGACACACCTGATGTCCATTCACCTTGAAAGAATGGCAAGACTCATCAGTGGTAGTCAGAGTGAGAGTGCCACTCTTGAATTTCATAAGGACCAAGCCACCTTGTTTGTAACTTTCCCAAAAAGTCTTGGAATCTGGAATCATAAAGGAGCGCCCAGTCTCCTTTCTGAAACGTCTCCTTTTTAATAAGATTATCGTGCCACTTTTCCCCTTGTTGTTGAATAATTGCATTACGTTGTAGAGAAAGTAGTTGAGCCTCATCCAATTCATTTATTTGTTGAATTCATTTGGGTTGGGCCTCCATCAAATGCAATCCCACTTCCTGGGCTGTTCTGAGAGTCTTTATTTCAAATTCAATAGGAAAGATAGGTTCTTTACCAAATACAAGTTGGTATGGAGAATATCTAGTAGTATTTCGCTAAGTTGTGCGATATGCCCACAAGACATCTAGCAGTCTAGCAGCCTAGTACCATCAACATATCGAAACTATCTTGGTAAAAATTGCTTCGATGACCTTGTTGGTGCTTTCAACCTGGCTGTTTTCTTGCGAGTGATATGGGGAAGTGACTCAATGTGTGATGTGGTGGTTCCATAGAGTGGCTATAATCTTATGTCCTACAAATTGCCCTCCTCCATCTATTATCACTTCCCTAGGTAAACCATATGCACAAATATCCCAAAAAGGAAATTGATTATGACTTCTTCTGTAGATCTTGGGAAATCTATTGTTTCCACCCACTTTGTTACATAGTCTGTAGCAACCAGCATGTATGCCTTTTGGTTTGATGGTGGATGAAATGGGCCAACAAACTCCAATGCCCATCGTTCGAAAGGTTCTATTACCAATTTGTGTTGCAATGGCGTTTCATCAGATTGACCAGGACGACCCATCCTTTGGTAGCTATCACAATCTTGGACATATTTCTTAGCGTCTTTAAAAATAGTGGGCCAATAATAGCCCATCTGTAGTACCTTATGCCCAGTTCTGTGATCTGTGAAGTGTCCTCTGCAGGGCTCGTCATGGAAAGCCTTCAGGATGTCATAGATTTCATCTTCATGAATGCATCTGTGTATACACATATCAGACCTTGTATGAAAAAGGTATCCACCAATCCACAAAAATCAGGCGCTGCGGTAGACAATCTGTTTCCTTTCCCTTGCTATAAAGTGTCTGGGATGCTTTCCTACTAGCAGATAGTTTGCCACATCTGCATATCATGGTGTTTTGATTGTTATGACAAACAAATGTTCGTCTGCAAACTGGTCATATACTACCAATGGATCATCTATCTTTGGGACTCGAGATAGAAAGTCCGCAACTAGGTTTTCCCTCCCTGGATGGTCTTTAATGGTGATATCAAACTCCTGCAAAAGTAACAACTAATGAGTCACTCGACCATTTGTAATGGATTTTTTGGCTAAGTATTTAATGGTGGAATGATCAGTATACAAAATCTAATGGGTTTGTTGGCCAAGGACAATGCCTATTACTGCATCTGACACATCCGTAGAGATGTGAAAGGGAAGCTCGTAATTGGATCCATGCAATACAAGTGTCGTCAAAACTAATTTCTTCAAATCTGTAAAAGATGTGTCACGTTTATCAGACCATTTAAAATCAACATTTCTTATTAAAGCATACAAAGGCGCAACAATTTGTGATTTTTTTTTGATAAACCTGCGATAATAACTTGCATATCCAAGGAAGCTACGTACCTCCATCTGAGTACAGGGTGTAGGTAGTAGGAGAATTACCTATATCTTTGTTGGATCTACCTGTATCCCAGTTGCAGAAATGTAATGTGCTAGGATTACGCCTTCTGTCATCATCATGTGACACTTGACATTGCTTAAACACAGCTTGGTGGTGATGCATCGTTCCAAAACCTTCTCTAATGTCTATAGCACTTGATCAAAGTCATCCCCATATGGGGTAAATTCATCCATGTAAACTTCAAGTCCTTCATTTATCAGATCAACGAAAATACAGAGTATGGCCCTATGAAACATAGTTGGGGCATTGCATAGGCCAAACGGTAACATTCTTTAAGCGAATGTACCCCACAGGTAGGTAAAGTTCATTTTGTCTTGGTCTTCAGGGGTGATTTGGATTTGATTATAGTCGTTAAAGTCATCCAGAAAGGAAAATAACTATTTTCCTACTAGTGTAGCAAGGACTTGATCAATAAATGGAAGAGGGAAGTGATATTTATGTGTGGCCTTGTTTAATTCCTGATAATCCACACAGATGTGCCACTTCCCGTTTTTCTTGGGAATAACTACCAATGGAGAGACCCACTTTCTATCCAAAATGGGATAAATGAAATTCACATCCAAAAATTTTTGTAGCTCTTCTTTTACAATATCTTTGAGATGTGGAGTCAATCTCCACTGGATTTGCTAGATAGGACGAGCATCCTTTTCAGTGTAGATATGATGCGTACATAACTATGGGTCTATGCCCTTCATGTCTGGGTAATCCCAAGCAAAAGCCATTTTATATTTTTGCAGAACTTGTATGATATTTTGTTGTTGGTCACTGTCTAGACTATCATTAATGTTTAAAATCTTGCTTGGTTCAATTTCAACAGGCTTGCTGTTATGAACGGCAATTGTCTGGATATGTTGATCATCAATATCTTTCAAATTGTCAAGAATTTCTTTTAACATTTTATATTTTACATTATTCGTAGTGGCTGGCTGATTGATGAAGTTATTAATTACATCATCTTCAGTCTGATTCTTGAACTCAAGCGCCTCTGCTACTGTAAGCGGTGAACAAATGATTTCTTCCAGGTATGAGGGTGGTTGTTTATGTATTTTCACAATGGGTGGACTTGGTTTGGCAAGAGGATATAAAACAAGATTTTTTACAGTGTCCCCCTTAGAAATGATCATGTTGCCCTCTCGGAAACCTATGTAAGCATTAGCTATTGCCAACCAAGGTTGGCCCAAAATTAAAGGGTGCCCATCTAATCAAATTTTTGGGTTTATGATGAGAAAATCTACTGGGTATTCCCATGAATAAAGAAAAAACCTTAATATCCTGTAAATTTCCCTCTGGTCTTGCCACCAAACGATTAACAAGTTCTAGCAGGGTGGTGGTTGGTTCCAGAGCTGTGATACCAAGTGTCTTACAGGTTTCTGTGGTTAAGATGTTAATGGTTGCACCCAAGTCAACTAATGTGTTTGGAAAGGAGTGGCCATATATTTGGACTGTAACTATGGGATTCCTAGGATCTTCATATTTTATCGGTGTTTCCCTGCCCAAGAGCAAATCAGATAAGGTCCCTACATCATGAAATGTGGGTGGAGCTTTTGCTTTCCTAACATGCTTTTTCACACAAAGCTATTTAATTGTTTTAGCATAAATAGGAATATCTTGGATGGCCTGGAGGAGAGGAATTTTAATGCAAATATTTTTCAGTTCCCCTACGGGATCAAAGTATGCATAAACAACTAGTTTAGGTATTGTTAATATTTCAAGGAACGGGGGAGAAGTAACTATGAATTTTTCAGGATCTTTATGCTCAATTGTATCTCCTCCTTTTTTTATTTCTATGTCGGTGACAGTCGATGGTGTATGTACAGGTGGGGTTTGTAACTCAATTGGTGGCTGGTCTCTATCTTCCTCAGTAGTGATAATGCGTCCTGACCTTAGTCTAAGTTCATTTCATTCTTTTTGTTTAGTCTCATAGTCTGAGTTTTCAACAATTTGTATTAGTTGAACCGGCCTATTATTGGGGTTTGGATTTGGTTGGGCTGGTAGTTGAGGATGCAAAAGGGGCTGAGGATTTTGTTGTAATGGATATGGGGCTGTGTTGTGGCCAGCAACAACCCCACTTCTTATTGAGTGTTATTCCTAATACTAAATAAGTCGGGACCCTTAGTTAAAAATCTAAAAAATCAAAGTAGTGTTTAAATTTCCTTTTTGAATAAACTTACCATCATAAGCTTAGGAAACCCTCTTGGAAATTCCAAAAAAGCTAAGTTTTATGATAAGGTGAAATAAAATATTTCCTTAGGAAATATCACATCTCATAAGATAGCGGGATGCCACCTTACAAGCACAATTCCAACGTTTGCAAGATCGCGATATGCGATAATAAACAAATATCGCATCGCATTCAGCACAACTCACATTGAAACACTTCAATTTGCTGATATGCGATGACACCAATCGCCAGATCGCATTTCGCAGAAGATAGGTTAACAAAGATTGTCATGCATAACATTTTTGCGATTTGCGATATTGCGATATTGCGATTTCGCGATACAGCGATGCAATGATAATACGATAATGCGATGTCACGAGCGATCAATTTTGCGATGTTATGATTTTGCGATTTTGCGATGTTGTGATCTGCGATGTTGCGAAGCAAATCGCAAAATCACTTCATCGCAGATCTTTCGGGCACGTTATTCAAGAAAAGTATTTTCCCTAAGCTGACACTTGGTTATGCGCTTTAATGCTAATAAATGAGGTAGTTGCCAGTTATAATGGAATATGGGTGTGTGCTTTTCAATGAATCATTTCACGTAAGGTGGTATGCTTGATATGTCTGCGACATTTAAGACTTTCCCATCACCCTTCCTTGTCATTCATTTTCACTTCACTTGTGAATTGCAGGAACGGAGAACAGAGGCCGATACAAAGCGATACGCAGGTTAAAATGGGAAAGAAAAGCAAAGCCCCGAGCTCAAAAGAAAAGGAAATGGCGCCCTTATATACAGACATGGCCTATAATAGAGACACGGGAATAGCTACATGGGAAGGCATGTATAATCTGCTCAAAGAGGAGAATCCTAGAGTAATGGAAGTAGTTGCTACCGCGGGCTCAAATGGTTCTTTTGAAGCATCCCTTTCAGAGCTAGCTTGCTCATTTCTACACCGGATAGTAGCAAGGCCAAAAATCCTCCCATACACGGACATGGTCAAGTGGACACTAGACAACGCAGAAATCAGAAATAGAGAGTTCAAAATTCAGGGTCAAGGACTCATCGGTTCATTCGCTGCGTAGGATTTAAAGCTCATGTATCATCTACCGGAGCCACAGGCAACTTATAACAAGCAGTTTATGGAGAAATTTGTAAAGGAAAATCAGGACCTGGCAGAAACCACCAAAGACAGGTCTAGGAGGGATGAACCGCTGAAGAAAGATAAACACGGTATGTACACTACTATTTCTCTTACCTCCCCATATTTCTTTGCTGCTGCCATGCTCTGTAGACTTTTTGGAATGCCAGATATCAACAAATTTTCATCAGAATGGCTACCATTATTAGATGCCGCCACAAATGCCACTATTGTAGATTGGGCCAAAATCTTGTCTGATAACCTAGTCACGGCCATTGTCAGTTACCACTCCAAAAGAGCTGCAGCTCAGAGAATTTATCCTCCTTTTTACCTATCCACATATGTAATGGACGCAATATGTTATGTTTCTAAATTTTCTGTTATGGGTTGGAAGTGGACAACTCAAGACCCCCTACCTATTCATGTCTATCACAAAGAATTATGGGACTCTAAGTTCACTCCATACTTCTACCAGATTTGTAATGGAATTATGCTGCCCTTGTACAAAATGTTATATGATAAAGACCCTCCGAGATGCTCGCCTGAAGCAGAGGTAGACATCCTCCCTATTGCAAGATGGTTCGGGGAGGAATTGTTTACTTATGTCAAGGTATTTAGAAGTTCTGCTCCCCCTCATGTCCTACCTTTGTATATCCCTGATAAACTCTTGGCTTGAGAGATTGCCTATCAAACCTGTGGGGAAGGTGGTCTAACTAAAGATTTAAAGGACAAAAAGAAGGCTATATGGCCATAGTTTCCTGTAGCCTATGGGGCCTTTTCTCTTTTTGATGTAGGCCACGCATTCACAGAAGTAAATAATATAACGTGTCTACAGTTATTCAAATTTTCAAGAAGATCATTTGACCCTAATGAGGTTGCCCAAAATTTCACCACTGCAGTCAAGATAAAGGTGTTCTCTGGAGAAAAGGATTTATTCGATGATATATTCCATCAGAAAAGCACACTTGAAGAAATTCTGCATGCAGACCAATTGCAATTCTCTCCAGAAGAATTTCAAAAGTTCAAAATATACAAGGAAAGAAGGTTAGCCAGTATTCCTCTAGAGAAACTATGCATAAAACCCGCAAGAGAACCAACTCCAAGTGTTAGTCATAGTGGGAGTTCAAGCACTAAGGGATCTAAATCCAAGTCAGAAAAAGAAATGTCTGAACATTCTAAAAGATCCGAAAATGAACAGGATAAGAGCGAAGGGCCAGTAAAGGATACTGCCCAGTCAATGGAATTTCTACAACAACAGGTTATTGCCTCCCTGCAAAGAGATCCTCCCCCTCTTGGCATTCAAGCACCGCCAGTCATAACTGAACTAGACAAAGAATGGGAAACCTTCAACGACTTGATCAATCTTGAAGGAAAAAGCATAAAAACACCTGTGAGCAATGCATAGGTAGCAAAAGAAGTAGTCACAAGAACAGTCAGCGATGTCTCAGATATGGAGCATATTCCTATTGCCCCATCCTCTGAGATTATGCTCAAAATAGAAGAAATTCCTCCCCTTGATGTGTTTTATAGTCCACAGCACAAAGCAGTAGTTAGAAGACAGAGGAAGAAAAGGAAATTGGAAAACATGCTCCCTCAAGATGCAAAACAATTAGATGTCCTGTGGCAAGATCCCACTAGAAATCCTACTGAGAATCTCACCAAACTATCTCAGATCACAGGAGCATACGCCTCTGCGACTATTGATAAAGCATCTAAGGTACAACAATTGCTAAAAGAAAGTGAAGACTAGATACAAATATTTCAACAACAGTTGCAACAAGCTAACGCCAACAATGAAGCACAAAAACAGCTTGAGAGGTTGCAGCAGGACTTCTAGCAAATGCAGATAGGATGTTAGAAAAGTTTGGATGAGAAAGGAAAGTAGTTATAGGATTTACAGGAGATGCACAAGGACAATCCTAAACATACAAAATTTATCACGGAGGCCATTTCCTTGAATGAACAACTACTACAACAGCAAGAAGCGTTGGGCCAAAAGATATCACAGTGGAGCTATTATTGTGAAATTAGTGATAAGATCACTAATCAAGTGCTAGATTTACGAAGTGACTATGATATAATTGATAAACGTGTGACTGAATACTTGGCTTAGCAAGAAAAAGACGAGGGAGAAAAAGTAGGTGCACCAAGGATCAATGAAAACCACAAAGAAATTCTCTTTAACAAATGGGATGAGCAAATCAAGGAGGCAGAGCAAGCAACAGAAGGAGCAGCCACGACAGCAAGCAGTATTATTGATTGTGTAAATGAAAATTTGCGCAGGGAAAATTTGATCACAGAGACCACTCCAGGATATTTACCTAATGCACATCAACTAGAGACAGAATGGAAACAGAGAGCTCAAGAAAAGACAAAAGCAATCCAAGGGTTAACCAGGTTGAACTGGGATTATTACTGGGCATACTTGATAAAGCCACATAGCCAATGGATGACTGTTAAGTGTATCATCAATTCAGCCGAAAAAATGGCACCAGCTCTTGTTGATTCTATTTTCTCAGCTCAGCTAAAAGTGGAAGTCAGCCAGCCGACTCTTCTCAAACAGATGCTGCATGCGTGCGATTTCAAGGACCAAATATAGAAGTAGTTTAATGTTAGATTTAATTTTAGCTTTAATTTTGTTTTATTTTCCTGAAAAGAGGAGGGTCATATAAACGACATCCTACATTTTTGTAATAATTTATTTTTAGATTTAAGTTAGTAGTATTTAAACCCTACTCATGCATTTAGAGAAGGGTCCTGAAATTTATCAAAAACTTATCCCCATAACATGCACTTCTGTACCCTTTGAGGAGGTTTTGATGAATGAATGGAACAGGATTTATTGATGTTTGCATTTGATATCTGCTACTGATGTTGCACTTTTGTACTCTTAGTGGATATTTGATCAAGGAGAGATAAATCGTTATCACTTGAAGCTCATGAGTAGGACTAGTTATAAATGGTATTTCTATCTCTTAACTATTTCTGCCTTGTGTTAGAGTGATTTCCAGTTCAGTTATTTATATATTAATGTATGAATGCCTGAGTTATCATTTGGCACTTTTGTACGGTGATAGCTATTTATTTATGCTTAGTGTATGAATAGCTCATTATGCGATATGTTTTGCACAACTGTTTCGTCTAACTTTTTATATGAAGTGGTTCATCTATACTGAATTATTTTCTCATAATAGCTGAATGATCTTTATTACCAGTTGTTGTTTGAAATCATTTTAGATTGCATAGAAGAAAGATCACACCCTGGGTTAGTGTAGATTTACATATTTCTGTCATTAGAATAATAATTTCCTTATTATTAGATTAGAATTAGATTAGAAGTATTCCATTTAGAAACTGTTAGAAACAGAAATATCAATCTTTCTCACACACACACTGAAATTGGGAAACTGGTCCCATATCCCCAGTCGGACCTGCTATACCAAACGGAAAAGGAGCTGCCAACCAAGGTCTGGATCGGGCGGGTATCCCCCTTGTTGTAGACCCAATTTTCGAGGCTTCAACAGGCTGATAATATTGGTTGAGGTTGAGGACCTATCCCCATAGGCGTATTAGTTATCCTTAAAGGTCGCTGCCAATTCAGAGACTAGTTTGAATTTTGTGAAGTAGAGGCATGCCACTGGGATGGGTATGGATTACCTTGCCAAAAAGGAGTAAAAGGAGAATTTGGGAAACCATTACCTGGAAAGGATTGAGTTGGCTAAGGTGACATAGGAAATGGTTTGGACTAGCAATTCTAGAAAGTTGATTGACCTTGTCACGGTGCTCTGGAATTATGTTGTTGATTAAATGACGAAGAAGGAAAGAACTGAGATGTGTCTTGTGACATAGCTATGGGTCGGCCTTTCCACTATTGATGCTGACTCATTAGGTATACAGGTTCTGTCTCTTCTTCTTCTTATTTAAAAACTCCTTTCAGCCCTAGAAGTGATGGACACTATTCAGTGGCATGGTCCTTGGTGCAGATAGTGCATGTCTGGACCATGTCCAATGGACACTCCCATTAGTTGTGCTTCTTCTAGTAGCTTGGGAAAAAAAAGCCAAGTTCTGTTCTACTAAGGCTTGTTTCTGTTTGGCCTATAGGACGTCCAACTGCATTGTAAGGGTGCCCAAGATGTCTGTCTTGAAGTCCTCGAGGAGGTTACTAATTTACATTCTTGTTACACCTCCACTGTTCGGTTTGATTCCTCTAGTCGTAAGATCTCGGCTTCCTGACCCAGTGCATGTGCTACCTCGTGAACACCTAATGCAAAAGCAAACAATTTCATCATAATCCTCTTGATAAATGTCTCCCTTCCGCATCAAATTTAGAGTTTCTATCCATTCTTCTTTCATTCCATTAATTAAGATGGCTTTCAGGACTTCTTTTGGTAATGTGGAGTGAGGGGATCTCTGCAAATTGCAATGAAATCGTTTGACATATTCTTCTAGAGTTTCATTATCCTTTGCATACATATTAAAGATTTCATATTTTAATTCCCTAGTCCTACAATAGTCTTGATAGTTTGTGAGAAAACAAGTTTTCATGTCATCCAAAGAGTTAATAGTGCATCCACCTAAACCCATGAACCACCTCAAAGCTACTCCTTTTAGAGTAGAAGGGAACAACTTTAATTTTTGAGGATCGATGGTGTAATCGTATCCTCTACAGAGGATGCCAAACTTGAATAAGAAGGCATCTGGATCCTCTATGGTCATTCCATGAAAGGTTGGGAGGTTTTGCAAGGGAATAACTTTCATCAGGTCATTGACTACTGGGTTAACTGTGGGGTATTCTAATGTTAAGGTCTGACCTTGAGGTTGATTCACCATTTGGTCAAAAATGTGCCAATATCCTTCAGGGACTTTAGGGGGTGCTATTTGAGTAAGTAGAGTATTCTCAATTCGAGATGGTTTTGCGGCACTTCCCAGATCTGGGATCACAGGAGATCCTTATTCAGACAATTGTGGCTCTTCCATGGTAGTCCCACTGGTTTCTCCCTCTCCTTATCTCATATTGCACGATTTTCCCTCTTGTAAAGGATCGTAACATAAATTTTCTGTAACCTAAAAGCTCTGCTCAAATCCTCCAATTTGGCTATGAATCTTAGTGTATGATGCAAATGGTGAGCCTTCTACTAAAGGGATTATAGTAGGGCTCTTTCTAGATATAGTACGGGGTCCTACTGATGCCTGAGACTCTACTTTTCTTATGATTTCATCTATAAAAGTTGATCTCCCTAGGTTCATAGATCCCTTGGGTTTTTTGGATTTAGGTGGGGGGTTCTGATCTTTTTTTATATTTTTATTCCTAGTCATTCATAAAAGGAACCCATACTCCTATTTAACCTCTATGCATTTGCTGAAAAGTGGGCTGATGAGAAAGCACTTTACTTGCTGGTTACGTAGGTTCTTACCTCTCGTTTTTAAAACCCAATTCTTTTACAGTAAAATAAAAAGAAATCACTTTGAAACACTCTCTCTAGCAACATCGCCAAAATGTTGGTGCACTAAGATGACTACTAAAAGAAATCTTAATACCTACATTAATCATCAACCCAGGGTAAGTCTGTTTATTTCAAGAGTGTTCAACATTGTCTATGCAAGTGAATTTAGAGGCTAATTCATAATGAAATGATTTAGAATCGTTGCAATGATTAATATCTAATTCTCAAAGTTCAATCCAAAACAATTATGAAAGAAATCTTTAAAGCATTTTCAAATCTACTTTAATCTATTATGGAAAGAACTGAATCAAAATGCAAGTAAAAGGAATCACTCTTAGCAAATCTAACTGGTATAGACAATAATTTGTTTAGCATGAAGGAAAGCTACATAAAATGAACAACAAGTAACTATTCAAACATCTCACGGAAAGCAATCAACTATAAGCTTGAGATCTCTAGTAACACTACTTCAGAATGAACATCAATCGAATACTTAAATCAAACTAATCAATTCGATAAATATTAACACGCAGATGTAAAACACGACAAGCTCTAGAATCTAGTTTGAATGGTAAAATAAAATCATGATAATCAACACTCACATCAATCTAAATAATTCCAATTTCATGAATTAACAATAACGAACAATTATAAGAATAAGTAGAAATGAATATGACACAATTAAAGCAGTAAATCTTCTATCAACCGTGCCCAAAGTCTCTAGAAGTCACTGCTGCAAGACACTCAGAATGTGATTACAGGTAAAACATAGTATTCTTCATTAAACTTGATAATAGAGTTACAGTGTCATAGTAATGAAAGTACTCTATGTCCAAAATGAATAGTTACAATCTTAAAACTTCTAACTAGCTGTTCATTTCGCCAAATGGCTTTATATAACCTTGGAAAGATAAATGGATAAAAGTGAATCCTTAGGATCAGGAGATCCTGAGGATTTCACAACCAACAATCTAATTTCATCACATAATAGAATTAATCCTCCTGGTCTTGCGCTGTCCTTTGTAATCGAGATGTTGTCTTTTTCCTTTCTTGGTCATTGTTGTTCTGTCGTTTTAACAACAATCGTTCCATTCATGTTCTTGCATATAAAGATAGCAAAAGTTAGTTTTTCATGCCCAGATTTACCCAATTTGTTAATGCTTGATTTTATCCAACTTCTGTGATTGTTTTTTATATGTTTATGCCTAAAACAAAGATAAACACATAAATAAAAATGATTGATTTAAGCTATTATGAGGATAAAACATACGTTTTCCACATCCCAACACAAGCACTGAAAACACCTTCTCCAAGACACCTAAAAATTCAGTCTCCCAAGACTACTTCAAAAGTGCAGCGACTCTCTCATGGAAACTGTATTTTGGGTATTTCTCCCAAATCATATCACCTGTTCATAAATTGAAAGAGTTTATTGTTCCTTGGCCTATAGTTGAAAAAAATGTGTTTCGCTTTTGTAAAATTCATCTGAATTTGGTTAGAAACATATTTTGAAGAAAAACTACCCGTATGTGCAGCAAATGATTTGTCTCTTGGAATGATTTCTTGAGAAATGGTGAAGACATTATCTCTTGTGTTGAAGTTGGCTCATATATACTGATCTGACCTCCTTTGTGCCTCTTTTTCTCAATGGTATTTGAATCCATAGCTAACCCTAGCTCAATGGAAGGGGAAATTAGGGTTTAGTGTAGGGAAAAACAAGGGATTTGGGAAGTTTTTGAAATTGAGTGAAATGGAGGGGTTAGGGGGTCTCTAAATTCTTGGGAAAATTTGGTGAGATAGGGAAGGATGTTAGGGAGTAGGGGAAAGTGGAATTTCAGGGAAAGGATGAGGGGAAGGGATCCAAAAGAGAGAAAAATAGTCATAGCCTAGGAATGTAGGGTCTAGGCTAGGGTTTTGGGAAAAAGGGAGTAGATGAGGGATAGGGGTGTGGAAATGTGTCTATGGGGATATATGGAAGGTGGGGGAGGGTAATTGAGCTTAGTTTTGAGGGTTTTCTCAATAATTCCACCAAAGAGACTATGAAACCAAGCAAACCCTAGGAGAGGGAAATATGATCTTTCCAAGCATGAACTAAAGTGAAACAAGGTATAAGATGACCCACTTACTTGCCAATGATAGTTTGGAACCTGAAATGATGATTTGGATTTCCTTGGAAAAGCAAAACTCTTTCTTTTGAATGTGGAATGAGCAAATGAACTTTTGTTTTGGTCTTTTATAGCTTGTGGAAATCAAATTCTTCATAATGGTAGGGTGGCCCACCATGTGTTTTCACTTTTTCTTTGAAAACTATGTATCTTTAGAACATTTGAATGCAACTTTAGAGCATTTGAACTTATTACATCATATTTTGAAATAAATTACACTTTGAAACAAAACCTTTGAGAAAATCCCTATCACTACTCCTTCATTTGTTGGTTTTATGAATGACAAGACAATCTTGATGACTCTAACCCTAATGACCTAGTGGCGACATTGAGTTGAATGAAGACTATGGTGATATGACTGAGATAATGATGATGACCTTTCAGTGATGGCACATTCAACTGAGTGATGGCAGTGACCGAAACATGAAAATTTTGAAGGAGCAGCAATAGACGTAGACACACTAGTGAGTGACCAAATTTTATTTTGAAAACCTAGTGAAATGATTAAAATTTTACTTAAGACCCCTAACACAACCTTGCAAGAGAATATTTGATCACTGGTGATAGGCAGAAGTGACTGCCACTAACATTGGCTCCAGTTGGGGATGGCAGTGCCTTGGAGGTGTCAAGAACACCATAGACTAGGTAGCCTTATTCATTGGGCATGGAGTCAAAAACAAAAAGACCAAACTCAAAACTGAAAATTAACTGACAAACTGAACTGACTTAACTCTAAAACTAACTACTAAAAGAAAATGCTAAGAATTGAGCTTTTTCATCACACCTACTCTAACTGATCTATACATCACCTAATCAAGTGAAATGGAACAACCAATGGAACCATGTAAGCATTTTGTCTGCTAGTTGAATTCTCCACAAGTGCTTGCTCATGAGCAAGAAGGGAAAACTATTGAAAGGCAACTCCCATGAAAACTTGTAAACAGATTGAATCTTAATGAAATTGCAAAGCATGAGCCCACTAGCTGACCTCAAGAATGTTGCAAGAGGATCTTCATAGGAATACATATTGATTTCTAGCCCATCTAATACATTACTGCTCTGTTCTAGGTAGTCTTTATACCTTGATTTTACAATTTTCCCAACATCCGTGCTTTCCTGAAGTTTCAACTTAAAATAGTCATGACAAGGCTGCAAGATTTCCTGTGACCTTTGTGATAAATGTGATGAGACTGCTGATGGACAAGACATTAAAACTGTATGCCAAACTAAATCATTATCAACCCTATCTTCAAACTGACAGCCAGCCAAAGGATGAGAATTTTGAACACAAAGATCATCCATATAATTGCCTACTGGATCGTTGCAAATATGAGAAAGTTGTTGTAACCTATTTTGGACCAATTCTGATGAAATTGCATGATCTTGTATAAACTATTCATGTTCTACACTTTCGGCTACATTTTCAAACTCAATGTTGCTTGGTAACGGTGACTGTGGACTAAAAAATGGTTCTATATTACAAACAACATTCTCAACAACTTCAAGAGAAGGTTGTTGATTGTTGTCAACTTGCTTATTTTCTTCCTTGGTAACCTTATAGTTTGCTCGTGTTCTTTCGAATGAAGAGAAACAAAAAGGTAAGGAGTCCTAGTCAAGAATTTCATGATATTCTTCGTGCTCAACATCACAACTGAAACACTACTGATTTATAATCTTAGGGAAGTTTTCTCTCAGTAATTGAAATGAAGTAAAACATAAAGGCAAAGATCTTTCACCTGATTTGAAATTTTCTAGATTCTCTTCATTACTGTCATGATTTATATGCATAGGCTGAGTGCTACATCTAAGCTGTTGTAATGAAGCTTCTTCCTCCCAAAAACATGTCGTTGATTTCCTTGTAGAGTCAGCCTCTATTTCAAAAACATAATCATCATCATAGTGATCATACTTGGGTAACTCATCATTATAAGGAATGACATCAAACATAAACATTAGATTAGGAGATTGATCCTCCATAGGTTGATCTACAAATCCATTTTCATGACTGTCCATAAATGAATACATAAAACAATCATTTTATGATCTATGGTATCTGGAATGAGTAGGATAATGGTTAGGGTTAGCAACCTCTTCTTCTTCAACAATAAGAGGGACATGGTGTTTTTGAACATCATGTTTATCTCTCATGATGATATTTTGCATCATTTCTTCCATTGTGCTTACCAAAATTTCGAGCTTCACTTCTGAAGATGTCAGGTGTTCCTTCTTTATGTGCTCCCTCTATGCTTCCTTCATTTTTGACCTTTTGACTAGCAAATTAGCTTCAATAACTATTGCACTATCCTGCATTTCTTCGAGTGTGGTAGGATCCCTTTCTCTCAATTGAAATGTCATTTCTGGGTCAAAGGCATCTAGGTAGTGTAAGAGAGCTAAATGGGGAGGTAGTTTTATATCACCAGGCATTGAAGGGTATACTTGATTGAACCTCACTAAAAAGTGTTTCTTTCTCTTGGTTGTCTTTCCAAATGATTATATTCTTCTAAAATCATAAAGTGATTTCTCTTGATCACCCATGTATCAAGAAAGACCTTCACAAACTAATGGAAATCGAAAATACTTGCAGCTGGTAAGTTTTTGAACCATTTCTTGGCTTCACCTTGCAAACATAAAGCAAAAATCCTGATACTAATATCATCTTCTTCAACCTCAAAAAGGTTGAGAAAATTTTCAAAACTCTGAATGTGTTTTTTAGCAATGATGTTACCATATTCTCCATCAAACCTGGGAAGATATTTGTAATAATTTTGAGGGAAATCATGGAGTATAGGAGGTAAGATGAGTGAATTGTATCTATCTGGAATTTTATAAGGTGTAGGAGTATGTACAGAAGCTGTAGGATTAGTCTTGATGTCTTGAGGCTCATCAAGTTGAAGATGGTCATCATAAGATTTAGAAGAAGGGTCTTGATCAAGATCAAAATTTGTATTCATAATATTCAAAGGAAAGGAATCAAATGTGGGTCTGGGATCTTTTCTCAAATACAGTATACTCTAGAAAACCTTCTTGACATTCTCAGGGAAAGAAAGAAATAATTTACAATAAAGAACATGAAGTCTTGGATGAAATTCCAATTTGAATACTTGATCTTCCCATATTTTCCTTGCATGTTTTTTTTGGTAAGGTTCATCCTCTAGTGGATTCTTTGAATTAAATTTGAAATTGATTTGGAGTTGCCAGGTGAATGATTTCAACCTTCCTCTGCCTGATTGTTGTCCACCATCAGCATCAAATCTGATCCTTGTTGTTCTTTCCCAGGGAAGATATGATCTCTCATTTCCTTGGCATTGACACAAAAATGTTATCCCTATAATATCCCAAGGCTAAAAAGGGAAATCAAAGGATGTAACCTCAAAGAATTTGTGGTTCAACATGTAGCCCTGATAAACTAGAGAGGGATCTCTCTATGAATTCACAGCCGATGAATTGACTGGATTAAGAATGGATTTTAGGCTAGATATGTTAGACTCAGGTAGGGTTTTGAAAGTTTAGGTTTTGATGTTGGACAAGGGATGAAAACCAAGTAGCTAGATCAAAAGCTCAAAGGTTACAACAACAAAGATATAGAGGAGTAAGGTAGCAACAATTTTGAGATGGCTTTAAGGTTTGTAGGTGTTGTGTAGTGTTTGGAAGAGGAAAATTGTCTTAATGAGCATGAGCACATGAATTCATTAAGTTAGAAGGAAAATTAAACAAAATTATATTCCCATAAAAACATAGCTTTATGCAAAGAATTTTGTTTATAAACTTTAAGGAAAACCACTGAAGAGACAAGATATGAAAGGAGAGATGTATATCATTCAAATAAAACTAAAACAGAGAAAATACATCATCACAAACTCATTGCACATGAATTCCTAGATAATAGTTGCAAACTTCTCCTTTGATTTCCTGAATAAAATGTCCAAGTACAAGCTACAAGTCTTCTCTCCTCTGATGTCCAACATGTTCTATGACTAATAAAATGATACATATAGACCAAAACAACATCTCCCTGCTCTCAGACTTTGAATCCATGAGTCTAGGAACTACGAAATGAGGTGTTCCAACCAAAACCTAATGTCTAGTGAGGTTAAAACAACTCTCCAATTAACTTTGACTCAAACCACTCTTCTTAATGAAGCCCAACTTTACATAAAAGAACTTTAACAAGACTATTTACTCACTATTACATCCAGTTTACATCAGTATTAATAACTTACAACATATAAATTCGAATCCAACTCACCAAACTAGAGAAAAATTATCACAGGAAAAAACACAGCGAATTCATCCAAAAACTCAATGAGCCTATAGAAAATGCAACGAATTTGGGAAAACTAGTTTTTGAAGGTCTCCCTGAAGTCCAAATTCCGATCTTGATTGCTCATTGGAAAGCTGAGGATGTTCTCTACATGATGGAATCTTCAAGAGATGAGAAAGGTCACTTATAGGCCTCAAAATTGCATTCTTCCATAGGTACTCTAAAAACACAGTGTGGTCTTCAATAGGGTGGCAGAAAGGCAGCTTTTTGGTGGGTTTTGGACATTTTCACCTGTAAAAAACTGCTAAAAGTATGTTCTCATCAGGTCAAATGTGATGTTTAAACCAAGCCAAATCTAGATATGCAAACCAAAAGTGATTTGGAGCTACCTAAGAAAAGCACAACGAGGAGCATGTTGCATTTTTAATTCCATTGTGTCAAAATGTGCAAAATATTATGGGTTTTTTGCAAAAATAGGGCTTAAAGGTGGAGCCATATTTCTCTAACCATAAGGATTTTTGGAAACCTAAGAGAGGGCTTTTTTTTATTTGGTATGTTAGGAAGAAAAACCTCCTCCAATTTTCAAAAATATGTTTCCATTTGTTTAAAATCTAAGTTTTAAGTTGGTCACTTAAAATTGGAAAAGTGCAGTGTGCTCACAGCAAAAACACAACGAAAAGTTTGGAGAGTGATTTGGAGGCCTTACTGTAGGTTTTAACCCCATACAGAAATTACCTGCATACAAATTCTAAAACAAAGAAAATAAATAATGTGAGAGCAGAACACATAAAACACATATACACAGAGACTTTCCCCTGGATCCCAAAACCGAGACTACCAGCTTGATTTTTCATTATGTTCCTTTCAATGTTACAATACATATTTATACATGCCGAACCATCCAATATCATGGACCGAAAACCATCGCATCCAATACCATGGACCAAAAACCATCACGTCCAATACCATGGACCAAAAACCATCGCGTCCAAAAAAAACATGTGCAAAAATCATGCACAAAACCATAGGTGGGTCCGCCCAACCTAACATAGGGTCCAAAACCAAAATTTTCCGGGGCACTGCCCCGGACCCCATCAAGTGGGGTTACGGGTGCCCCTCAAACCCCCTATTAACTACATGGAAAGAATATAACACAAACCAACATTCTCCCACTTGTTGTTTTCATTCCACAGGGGGCCACAAGAGAGCTTAGTCATTTTTCTAGCCCTGAAATTCCCATTATCTCTCTACACCAAAAGAAATTCTCAGAGCTCACAGATTTTGTCAATGCTTCTGCAATATTCTTCAAAGTGTCCACCTTTACCAGCAACACCTTTTTGTCTTCTATCATATCCCTCACAAAGTGATACTGAACATCAATGTGCTTTGTCTTTGAATGATATGCGGGGTTCTTTGCCAAGAAAATTGCACTTTGGCTGCCACAGTATATCCTTATAGCTCCCTGTACTAACCCCATACTTGAACACAATATCTGCAACCAAACTGATTCCTTTCTTGCATGAGTGCTTTCCATGTATTCTGCCTCTATAGTTGATAGTGCCACTACAGATTGTTTCTTACTGCACCTCCAAATAGGTTAAACACATACCCACTTGCAGATCTTCTTTGATCCAGATCTCCAGCCCAGTCTGCATCAACAAAGCCATGAATATCCAACATTCTGTCCAATCTTGATCTTCCTTGGTAGAACAAACGATAATCACTAGTGCCATGCAAATACCTGAAAATCTGCTTCACTGCTGTCCAATGCTCCTTCCCAAGTTTTGACATAAGCCTCCTCAATACTCCCATTGCATGTGCAATGTCTGGTCTAGTACAGACCATTGCATACATCAGGCTACCGACTGCACTTGAATATGGAACACGGGACATGTCCTCTTCCTCTTCTTGTGTCTTGGGACATTGTTCAGCAGATAACCTCACACCTACAAGAATAAGAACCTTTATCGGTTTACTATCCTGCATGTTAAACCTCTGCAATATTGTCTCGACATACTTCCTCTGGTTTAACCAGAGCTTCCTCTTTGTTCGATCTCTTTTAATTTCCATGCCCAAAATATAGTTTGCAACACCAAGATCTTTCATGTCGAATTTGGAAGACAATTGGGTCTTCAAATCCTGGATAATTTCTTTATCATTTCCAACCAGCAACATATCATCCACATACAAGACCAGATAAATAACATGGTCACCAATTAATTTAAAATACACACAGTGATCTGCTTTGCTTCTGGTGAAGCCAAGTCCCCGTATAAATGTATCAAATTTCTGATACCACATCCTTGGTGATTGTTTTAACCCATACAAAGACTTCTTTAACTTGCATACAAGTTCTTTCTTACCCTTCACCGCAAAGCCTTCAGGTTGCTTCATGTATATTTTCTCTTCTAGATCCCTGTGAACAAATGTTGTCTTCACATCCATCTATTCTACCTCAAAATCAAAAGCAGAAGCAACATATAAAAGTAATCTAATAGAAGTTACCTTGGCAACAGGAGAAAAAATATCACCAAAGCAATTCCCGGCACCTAGGAATAAACTTTTGCTACCAACCAAGCTTTGTATTTCTCCACTTTTCCTTTTGCATTTGTCTTCTTTTTGAACACCCATTTGTGGCCAATGGTTTTCCTTCCAGCTAGCAACTCCACCAGATCCCAAGCCTCATTTTTGTGCAAAGATGCCATTTCATCAACCATGGCCTCTTTCCAAAAGTTTCCATCCTCTGAATCTATTGCTTCCTTCACAGTTCTGGGATCATCGTCAGTAATAGATAAAGCAAAATTTGAGCAAAAAGCAGATGGACTATACCTTTTAGGTTGCCTTCTTTCTCAAACTAATCTTCTCACAATTGGAGTTTGTGTCTCTTCATCTCCTGATTCCTCTTCTGCGGTAGTGTCTGATTCTTCCTCCTTTAGCTCAAACTCTATCTTCTCAAGTTCCTTTCATTGGACTTCATGTTTAATAACATTTTTCAACTCTCTGAACACCACATCTTAGCTGTACACAACCTTCTGTGTGACTGGGTTTCAAAGCTTATAACCCTTTAAACCATCCTTATACCCAATAAATATGCACTTTTCAGATTTACTATCCAACTTGGTTCATTTCTCCTTTGGAACATGTACATATGCATCACATCCGAATACCCTAAAATGTGAAAGAGAGGGTTTCTTACCAGTCCATACCTCTTGTGGAGTCTTATCCTCCAATGCTGATGAAGGTGACCTGTTGACCAGGTAACATGCAGTATCCACCACCTCTGCCCAGAATTCCTATCCTAACCCGGCACCACTGAGCATGCTTCTTGCCCTTTCCATCAACGTCTTATTCATTCTTTCTGCAACTCCATTTTGCTGAGGTGTATATGGAGTAGTCTTCTGTTGTGTTATACCACACTTCTTACAGAATTCTTCAAATTCCTTACTGCAAAACTCTCCACCGTTATCTGTCCTCAACACCTTTATCTTCTTCTCTGTCTGGTTTTCCACCAGAGCCTTAAATTCTTTAAACCTGTCAAAGACTTCAGATTTCTTCTTAAGGAAATATATCCATGTATTCCTTGAGAAGTCATCTATAAATGATACATAGTACACAGACTTACCCAGTGATGGAACCTTCACAGGTCCAAAAACATCATTGTGCACAAGTTCTAATATATGTTTCAGCCTCTTACTACCAGAGGGGAAACTCACCCAATTCTGCTTCCCATATACACAATTTTCACAGAAATCAAAATCCAGAGAGCTATTACTCATACCTTCTACCATACCTTTACCATGAAGTATCCGAAGGCCCTTTTCTCCAATATGTCCAAGCCTTTGATGCCACAGCATGGTTTTCTCTCCAGAGACCACTAGATTTTCTACTCCACTTTTAGGAACCACAGAACTATTGCACCCATCAATAATAGTGCTACCTTGCAGCTTGTACAGAGTTCCAATCCAAAATCCCCGCATCAATACGAATGCTCCCCAAACCATCCTGCAGGTATCCTTCTCGAACACTGTTTTTACACCTGCATCATCTAGCTTGCTAACAGAAATCAGATTTCTGGCTAATGCAGGAATATGTAGAACACTTGGAAGCGTTCGAACCCTTCCACCTTGCAATTTCAACTTTACTTTTCCATGACCAATGATTCTAGCCTTCCTGTCATCCCCCAAGAAGACATCACCACCATCATATTTCTCATACTCGCAGAACCACTCTCTATGGGGAGTGAAGTGAAAGGATGCACCTGATTCAATCAACCATGCCTCATGATCTACATGTGTACTTGAAGAAGCCAAGTACACATCCCCACCTTCATTTGAGGTGGTTTTCGCCTCTGCAGAGGAAGCCTCATCAGATCCCTTTCCTTTGTCAGGAGCTTTAGATTTACAGTCCCTTTTGTAGCACCCTTCCTTTCCACATTTCTAGCACACCACCTTTACAGGTTTTCCTCGAGATTTAGATCTCCCTTTAGATTTAGATCTCCCACTCGATGACATATTTTTGCTTATGTTCTGGGTCCGACCTCATATAGACAAGGCATCACCATTTTGGCTCTCCATATTTTTCTGTCTCATCTCCTCCGTCAGCAAGGATGAGACTATTTCATCAAAATGCAAGGCAGTTGCATTGCTACTTATTGCAATAACCAGACTATCCCACGAATCTGGTAGAGAAAACAACAAACTGATGCACTTATCTTCATTTGAAATTTTAATATCAACAGATGCTAACTGACTTACCATAGTATTAAATGAATTCAGATGCTCTGTCACTGAGTCTCCATCTTTCATCCTCAAGTTATACAGCTTTTTCCGCAGGAACAGTTTATTCACCAGAGACTTAGATTGGTACAAAGTCCCTAACCTGTCCCACAAATCCTTCGCTGTAGCTTCCCCTAATACATTCAACAATACCGAATCTAAGACACATAATCATATTGTGCTCTTTGCATTTCGATCCAACTTCTTCCATTCTTCATTGGACACTCCCATTAGTTTAGTACCCGGATCTATCGTGATCCACTGGTCTTTATCCACCAACAAATCCTCCATCTTGAGTTTCCACAATTCAAAACTCTGACTATTAAATTTCTCGATCTCTATCTTTCCACTGCTCACCATCTTCTTTCACCACCAGAATCGATCTCGCAGATCTCCCACTGAACAGGGTCTACCATAGTCCCGAGTGAAACCCCTCAGCAACAAAGGCATCCCCTTGAAGCCAAAATAACTCTGATACCAAATGTAGGTTTTAACCCCGTACAGAAATTACCTGCATACGAATTCTAAAACACAGAGAATAAATAATGCAAGAGTAGAACACATAAAACACATGTACACAGAGATTTTCCCTTGGATCCCAAAACCGGTACTACCAGCTTGATTTTTCATTATGTTCCTTTCAATGTTACAATACATATTTATACATGTCGAAGCATCCAATACCATGGACCGAAAACTATCGCGTCCAATACCATGGACCGAAAACCATCGTGTCCAATACCATGGACCGAAAACCATCGCGTCCAAAAAACAACATGTGCGAAAATCATGCACAAAACCATAGGTGGGTCCGCCCAACCTAACATAGGGTCCAAAACCAAAATTTTCTAGGGCGCTACCTCGGACTCCATAAAGTGGGGTTACGGGTGCCCCTCAAACCCCCTGTTAACTACATGGAAAGAATATAACACAACCCAACACTTACCAGAGGATTTTTGTTCTGAAAGTGGTATGGTTGGAAATCCATGGATGTCGTCTACACAATAGAGTCATCAATAACTGCAAAAAGCTTCTCCAAGTCACCTAAAAATTCAATCTCCCAGGACTACTCCAGAAGTGTAGCAACTCTCCTATGGCAAATGTATTTTGGGAATTTCTCCAAAAGGGTAAAACCTGTGCATAAAATAAATGAGTTTTTTTTTTTTCATTGGCCTATAATTGACAAAAACCTCTTTCACTTTTGTAAAATTCATCTCCATTTGGTCAGAAAATTTCTTTGAAGCAAAAATGTCCCTATGTGCAGCAAATGATTTGTCTCTTGGAATGATTTCTTGAGAAATGATGAAGACATTATCTATTATGTTGAAGTTGGCCCATATCTACTGTTTGACCTCCTTTGTGCCTCTTTTTCTCAATGTTCTCTGAATCCATAGCTAACCCTAGCTCAATGGAAGGGGAAATTAGGGTTTAGTGTAGGGAAAAATAGGGGATTTGGGCAGTTTTTGAAATTGAGTGAAATGGAGGGGTTGGGTGGTTTCTAATCCCTATCACTACTCCTCCATTTTCCGATTTTATGAATGACATGACAGTTTTGATGACTCTAACCCTAATTGCCTAATGGTGATACTGAGATGAATGAAGACCATGGTGATATGAATGAGATGATGATGATGACCTTTCAGTGATGGCACATTCAACTGAGTGATGGTAGTGACCAAAACATGAAAATTTTGAAGGAGAAACAATAGACCTAGACACAGTAGCCAGTGACCAAATTTTATTTTGAAAACCTAGTGAAATGATTAAAATTTGACTTAAGACCCCTAACAAAACCTTGTAAGAGCATATTTGATCACTGGTAATAAGAATAACTGTCTGACACTAACAAATTCCATCTATTATTGATAAGGATGGGCAACATTCTGAAATGAGCCACATGAAGTTCTCGAGCATATTTCATCTCAATTGGTAAGCCATTTCATATTATTCAAGGGACCTATTTGACTAAGTTGACCAAATGAAATTGATTTTAATTTTCATCAAAACCATAAAATTATTAACATAAATTTTGATTTTATTATTAATAGGGTTATGTATTGTTGTGGAACATGATTACGATAATCAGGTTGATGAGCATGAAACATTGTTTAAGAATGATAGTGAACCTCTAAATGATGATGCAATCATTGTCGGTGATCAAATGCTTGAAATGGTGAATGATGTCAATTGATGTCTTAATCAAAACATCAATTAGAGTTTTGATAATGAGGGGTTCGCATCAACAAATGTATTAAATGAACTTAATGAATATAAGAATCTTATCGAAGATGCCAAGAGGCCATTGTACCCAGCTTGTGTTGACTTCACAAAACTATCAGCCACTGTAGAATTCCACAATCTGAAAGTGGAGAGTGGATGATCTGATACAAGTTTTGACCAAATGTTAAAATTGCAAAAAAATGTGCTTCCTAAAGATAACACACTTCAAGATTTTGTATATGCTGCAAAAATGTTGATAAAATCATTCAGATTAAACTGTGATATGATACACGCATGTCCAAATGATTGTATATTATATAGAGCAAGTTATGAAAGTAAATATCAATGCCCAGCATGTGGAAAATATCGATGGAAGGTGTATTCTCAATCTCAAAAGGTGTGGAAAGGTGTTCCATCCAAGTTGTTAAGATATTTTCCCATATCACCAAGGCTAAAATTAATGTATAGGTATGATCTTGAATACTATAATTTTATTCAACTTTTCCCCTTCTTGAATTATCCTTGCCATTTGTCGTAGAGTTATTATATGATAATATATTATATAAATAAATAAAAATATTTTTCATTATATCTTTGCAGAGATGTCACAAAAAATGAGGTGGCATCATGAGAATGCAAGCAATGATGGTCAAATGCACCACCCTGTTAGCATGGAAAACTATTGATGACAAATGACCTAGTTTTTTCTAGTGAACCTCGCAATGTACGACTTGCAATTGCAGTAGATGGATTTAATCCTTTTGGAGACTTGAGAAGCACATATAGTGCTTGGCCTGTAGTGTTAGTTACATACAATCTTCCACCATGGTTGTGCACAAAAATGATTTTTTGCATGCTAACATTGTTAATACCTAGTCCTAAGCAACTAAGAAATGACATTGATGTGTATTTGGAACCCTTGGTAGATGAACTAAAGGAATTATGGGACCAAGAGGTATGGACATATGATGCTTATAATAAGACATGATTTAACATGAAGGCAATTCTTATGTTGGTGATCCATGGTTTTCTTACTTATGGGATGATCTAAAATCACCCGTAGATGACCTCAGAGAAATAATGAAGGTATTACAGACTCAAGTGATGGGGGTGTGCCTATGTTATTTTATGCAATGGATTGATAAGATTGCAAAATACAGAAACACTGAAACAGTAAGAGAAACACAGTAAGAAAACACATAAAACAAAACAAGCTTAATAAGGAGTTCATCCAATCCTCCTGGGCTACGCCTCTTGGTCCAGCCTTCAGTGGTGTTCTTTCTATTGTGTCTTAAAGTAGAGTTTTTACAATAGTGAGCTCAAATTGAGTCTCACGGAATAGAGGATGATCAATAGGATTGTACTTGGATTCCCCAAGTCTCTAGAGAACACAGACTCCCCTTACTGAATCTCGACCTCAACTAGTATCAGTGGTATGAGCCCAATTTGGTACTCAATACCTAACAGGTATACACAGAAGAGTTGCTTGAACCTCTCAAGCCTTCTCTAGAGTTCACAGACTCTCAGACTCTCTCTGTCTCTGTCTGCTCAATGCTGCCTTTGTCTGTAGGTCAGATCGGATTCTTTGTTCTCTGCAATTTACTTGTTTCTTGCCTTTTAGCTTTTTGCTTCTCTTTCTCTGCCTCTTTTCCTACTCTCTTTGCTCTCTATCTATTCGTGGCTTAAAGCCAATCTACTCCTTGACTGTTCTTTTCTGCTTCCCGGCTCTCTCTATCTCCTACCTCTGTCTGCTTGAATTCCCCTGCTCTGCATCATCATCACTATGTAACGCTTCACAGAGAGGTGGCCACTTGTTTCCTCATGAACTGAGTGTCAGTTCTCTTTGAACAGTTGTTATTTCCATTGCTCCAAGATTGCCGCGAAACTGATTTCTTAGCCAACTCATCGGTCATGCCAGACCTCAAATATTATATGACTTAGCCTATTTCCCCATCGAATCCGGTCATCCATCGGATCATTTCTCCGCCGTTGATCTGGAGCCTCCATATCCTGCGGTCTCCATCCATATCACGTGGTTAAGTAGCATGACCTTTACCCGCGTGATGTGAGCAGTTTTCTCTCTCATCCGTTGGACGCATGTCATCCAATGTATGGCATCAAGCGAGACTTGGTCGAACCCGCTTACCGCTTGAAGCCCTTCCGATATCCTGTCAGTTTTAGTGCGAGACCCGCCTTTTGATGGAATCAACGATTCCCATACGGTTTTATGCTTTTCCTCGTGACTGAGCGCTTGGGGCTTTCCTTCACTGAGGGGGATGCCCTGCGATTTGCGATTAGTGGTAAAGTGCTAATCGTGTATCAGAAACTACCTCTATTTTTGGATTTGACCTCCCATTTGGCAATTTGTGCCAGTGCATAGTCACCATGGGCCAACGATCTACACGCTTTGACCGAGGGTCGTCATTGTTCTGTGCTGACCATAAATTGCCATTTTTAAGAGGTTATTTCTGATAAGCTTCGACATCCATGATACTTTGGAACTTTGGCAGGAGTTTTATGGAGTTCAGGGAACTTTAAGAGTGTTTAAAGATCCAATTCGGATCATGGGAATATGGTTGGTTGAACAACAAAAGGCTATAATGCATGTCCCATATGTGGGAGGAACACAAAATTAGAGTACCTTAGTAGTAGCAAGAAATGTGCGTATATGGGACATAAGGGATTTCTTCCTCAACATCATAACTTTCTCTCACAAAAGGCATCGTTTAATGGGAAGGAGGAGCATCGTTATTCCCCTCCAATTGTAAAAGTATCAAATGTTTTGAAGGAAACAAAAGGAAAGGAAGAAATTTGGGGGAAAATTAAATCAAATAAAAGGAAAAGAAACAATAAAATAGGTGAAAAAACTAATGTTGTGGTGTGGAAGAAAAATTCAATTCTATTCAATACCATATTGGAAGGTATGTAGACCCATCAACCATGCCTAATTATTGGACACAACTTGCTTAGTCAACCTCATTGTGATTAGATATCTTGGTTGGATTTAATGTTTATCTATTTGTCCATATTAAATATTGTTTTGATATTCTTGATGTCCATATTAAATATTGTTTTGATATTCTTGATGTGTTGGAATGCAGAAACTCCTAATATGCCACAATTCGGATGTAATGCATGTGGAGAAGAATGTGTGTGAAAGCATTTTTGGAACTCTTTTGGATATAAAAGGGAAACACAAATATGGAAAAAAATCACATGATGACTTGAAAAAAATGGGTTTGAGGAAATCCCTATGGCCAGAAGTTAAAGGACAAAAAACATTCTTTCCACCTGCACCACATACTCTTTCAAAGAAAGAGAAATAGACCCTATGTCATGTTCTTTTCATGTTAAAGGTTCCAAATGGTTACATCTCTAATCCAAAAAATACTATACCTATGGAAGAGCTTAAGTTCCATGGTATGAAAGAACATTATTTCCATGTTCTAATGCAACAACTCCTCTCAGTGGCTTTGTGTCATGTGTTACCAATTGTTGTTCAAAAGACGCTTTGTAAGCTTTGTTACTTTTATATGAAAATCTGTGCAAAATCAGTTTCAGTAGAGAGTCTTGACAAGTTGGAAAATGATATTGTGGAGACATTGTGCTTGTTTGAAAAGTGCTTTACTCCTTCATTCTTCGATATGATGTTTCATTTGAATGTACATTTGGTACATGATCTTTGATATTGTGGCTTAGTTGCATATAGATGGATCTACCCCTTTGAGAGGTACGTGAAACTTTACATTTTATCAAGTACAACAAGAAGATGAATTTTTTTTAAAGCTTTTGACATTACTTAATTCTTTTTGTTAATTTTGTAGGAACATGAAAGTATATAAGATTTATGTTAAGAACAAAAATAGGCTTGAAGGGTACATCGCTGAAAGCTATACTATGGAAGAATCAATAAATTTTTTTGGAGGATGCTTGAAAGGTATGGAAGCTATTAGATCCACAAATGGTCGAAATGAAGTGTGGGATGAGGAAGTTGAAGAAGTTATCCTTGATGGCAAACCATTATCTACTCCAATTCCTTTAGAAATGGAGGACATTAGTTGGGAACAAGCCCATAGGTGGGTTCTATTTCACATAAACGAAGTTGATCCATGGATAGAGTAAGTAACATATTTGGATTGTAATTTTTTGTTTGTTTGTTTATGGTTTAACAAAACATATATCCATGGATATATTAAGATATTTAACCTTTAAAAATATTTTATTCATATTTTATCAAAACAAATTTACCACCATATCTATTGTCCATAATTGTTGAATTAGGATGCACAAAATGGAGATTGCCAACTCAATTACCCAAACAAAAAAAAAAGATGAAGCTCTACAGCAGAAACTCCACACCCATAATTTTACTAGTTGGTTAAAACAACAGGTAATGATAATTTATATTATAAGTGTACTTAAAAATCAGTGTATGGGAATATTGTCATGTAGGAAATTAAATATTTTTTGAGAGGTTTAATGTATGAATTCTAACTACATTTAAAAATCTAAAACTATACAAGTGGAAGGATATGGAAAGGTGTTTGATACACTTAAATGGCTAGCACATGGCCCCAGGAAATCCGTGAATAAGTACAAGGGATTCCTAACCAATGTTTATAGATTCCATACAAAAATCATAGAGTATGAGAGAACCACTCAAAATAGAAGTGTGTGTATGGAAGCTCAAACAATGATGAGGTCAAGTTCCAAAGATGAAAACCCTATACTTCAAAACAAAACACTTTACGAAGTGGTAGAAGAAATAATTACATTGGACTTTTGTATGAAGTGCACATTGTTCAAATGTAATTGGATTGATGTATACAATAAGAGAGGGATCAAAATTGATGATTTTTGTTTTACAATGGTGAATATGAAGAAATGATTAAGTCAAAATCATTTGCAATGATCAATTTATTATATCATCGCAAGCTAAACAAGTATTCTATGTACAAGATCTAGTTGAGACTGACTAGTATGTAGTGTTAACATGTCCTCCAAAAGGATCAAGAAATAATACATCATTTGAACCCGAGTATGGTTGAATAAGATTGTGAAGGAATATGGTTGAATATTAAGAAATTAAAGATATCGATTTTGCTATTTTTTTTCGAGAACTCCAAAATTGATATTTGGTTATGAAGAGAGATTCATTTGTTTCGTATCTATAAATTTTTTTAGACCAATTTAGTAGATCTATTTTTAGTCCCTTCCTATGACAAAGACTATTGTTTTCGGCTTGCACCATTAATCTTGTCAAATTGAACACATAAAAATTTGATATGTGTGAAGTTTCTGTAACTTTATATTTTTCTATTTTTTAAGATTGAAATGAGAATTTTCTATATTATTATTGGACCAAAGCCCTAAAATTTACTCATTTAAAAGAACCCAGAAAATACAAATTTCTTGGGCACATGCCATTTGTTTAGACTTCTTCTGTGATTGTTGGTTGCAAAACAAACTATGCAGCTGTGGGTTGCAAAACAAACTATCCAACTGTGGGTTGCAAAACAAACTATGGAGATAGAGGAGTGAAATAACTGGGAGGGAGAAAAAGGATCATAAAGAATCCAATAATATTACTACTAGACGAGGCTGCAACAAGTGCACTGGACGGACAATTGGAGGATTCCTTAGCTTAAGCACAGTTAAGCTAATCATTCTGCATTTTCCTCCATGTAGGTTGGTAAAAACAAGGATGAAAATTTACAAAAAAATAAGTGTCATTCTCATTTCTTGGATTCTCTGCCAACAATGTTGTAGGATAATATCTTCCTTCAATCTTAATATTTCTTGTTTTATTTCCTAAAGGTTCTATCTTTAAGGGACTGCATAATCTAATAATTATGTGTTTTCTTACTAGTCCTTGAGATAATACTGACTAGTATTTCATCACCATTCATGGTGTTTACTAGCACTTTAAATTATTACATTGCCATTCTAATATACTGTGGATTTGCATTTGAAATTCCGATATTCTTGTGCTTCTTTATGTGTTGTCCATCCATGTAGTGATTTTTTTGCTCCAACTGATAAATTGCTTCTTCCAATAGTTAAAAAAAGGAAAATATCATTGTAAACTTGCCAGTCAAGTATAATTGTTTATTACCTTGGAAACTATGTAGGTTCTTGATAAGGATGGTGGATTTCTTTCAAAAGGTAACTTGGAAAGTGATGCAAGTTGGGCAATGGAATTGGGTCTTCAAACTATGGGGTGCCCTATCATAGTGGATAATATGAGTCAACCCTGAGAATTCCTTATAGAGGTCAGTTAATTTCTTAGATTAACATGATTTTTATATTGCATTCAATAACTCATTTTGTTATTTTGATGCATGGTTTAACGTTGTCATGTCATCTTCTATTGGTTTTCAACAATATTGTAGATTCTTTGTGAGGAGTGAGGGCTCTTCCTTGAAATAACTAATAGCATTTGAGACTTGGGGCTTATGATTTTAAAGGGAGTCATGGAAGCTCACAATGACAAGATATGGGCTCGCTTTGTTGTTGAGGTAATGCCATTGTTGAAAACAAGATAATTAACTCTCAGACCTTTGATTCCATATAAATATTCCTCTACTATTTGTGTTTGGTTGCTTGAGCAGACCATATGCTTCAAGAATTGGCATTTGGATTTATAATGAGAATAGGGTATGCAATTTATTTTAAGCGTTTGTGTGTTTCTAGAGTTGGATAAAAGGGCCAAACCAAACAAATTGCTATGGTTGATGCTTAATAACTAACACTTAGAGATTGTTCTTGGGAATTTTATTGTGTAGGGTTGTAGACCATAATATAATCTATCTATCAACCTCTATATTTCACCATATGTTCTCTATGTTCTGGCATATAAAATTTTGAAGGCACCCTAGCCTGATTTGTCATGTTTTCGAATTCGGCAGTTTCACAATATTTTTGCACAGTAGTGGCTTCTTGGATTGGAAGTGAAGGTCTAATGATGTAAAAATATTAATAATGTTCTAAGAATAGCACATAAATTTGAAAATCACAATTTTGATCTTTAGTGTGCCTTGGACATGCATGTTACTAAAGATTGCTTGCACTTAGCAAGAGACGAGGTACATCAGTGAATTTGTTTTTGTAGACTTAGTACTCTCACTTGAAGGTGTACATTATAATTATGGAAGTGTAGGATATGCACAAGGAGAAATAATGTAGCACTATATTTTATGACTTCTCCATAGGTACATCTGCAATAGGTTGTGTGCAAGCAGGTTAGGCTGTAATGCAGATTTTAACCTGAGAAATGTAATTTTGCCACTTGCCATGCAATTTTGACACCTTGGGGGTGCATTCGAAGTATGGAATATGATTTTTCATGGCATATAGGATAGCCCCTTTTCCTTATCATCCATCAGGTTTGCAATTTATGTACATGGAATGCAGTTTTTATTCAAGTGGACATTTTGGTACTATGAAAATAATAGGTAGAAAGCAAAGTTGGTCTTACAAAAAGCATATTTTGGCCCATGGGAGTATAAATCAAGGTAGGAGATGGTGTTGGTGAGCAATATGAGTAGGTTCCCCCTTAGACATGGCATGGAAAAAAATCATCATAGAGGCTAACATGGAAAATTTTCCATTCCAAAGACCTCCAAGAATGGGATTGGTGATCAACTTTGACTTTGCCAAACTCAAAGATGACATATTTCATGGTAGGATACTTAATAGTTTGGGAACTTGTCTTTTAATGATTAAGGCCCAGGAGGAGGATTGTCATCTTTGACATTGTAAAAGATATTAATGTTGAGGGCTACAAATTACTTCCTTGATTACCAATGGATGAGAGGAATGATGATCATCTTTGATTTAATCAAAGTGATAATATATATTTATTGGAAAATAAACTTTGACTTTGCCAAATGGTAAAGGTTAGAAATTAGATAATCATTTTATACTTTTTCAAAACAATCTACATTGAGGATATTGTAAAATGTGTAAATAAGGGGAGGAAATGATTGCGTAAGACATGTCTTAAGGTGCAAGAATGATCGCATCTTGATGACACTTAGGTTGCTGATAAAACTATATACAAATGTATGATATAACAATTATGAATGCATCTATGAGTGTTGTTGTGTTGATATTGTGTATGTTGGTCTCAATATATCTCTGAGTTGTGCTTTGCTCTGTCTTGCTTACAGGGATTCCTTGAAAGATAAACAAATTAATGAACATAAGTAAATAATCTGAATTCTAACGAAAAATTTGATATGAATCTGCTATTAATTGGGGTTCTAATACCAATGATGTGAGCCAACCCAAAATTTTGTTATTATAACTGAATTTTGAAATCCAAAAATTCTAGAACTAGATCTAAAATATGAAAAATAAAGCAGAAAAAAAAAATAAAAATTAAGAAGGCCCTAATTATAGCAAAATCTTGAATAATTACAAAATAATAGCAAAGATATGAAGACAAACAACGAAAAAAAATACTAGTGATTTCAACCAGAACTGGATACTGACTTTGAAGAACAAATGTAAATGCTAGCAGGAATTAATTTGTAGCTGAGTAACCCACAAAATAAATATGCTACAAAGGAATTCTTCTGAGAAGGTATGGATTCCAACTCAGGTCAAATCAACAATAGTATGGATGCTTCCTACCCCAAATAGTCTATTCCAAAATCCATGCAATAGCACACTTCACAAACAGCTTCGTGATGGTATGGCTTCCAACTTAGGACCAAGGCAATATGGACCTTGCCCTTGCCCCAAATGGTCTCTTTTAGACTGCCTTCATAAAAATCCTCTACTCAAATGTCTAATGGTCATTTTATAGTTATTCTTCCCACTTTTTGTAGAAAATAGTAGCTGCAAACTTTGATTAGTGACACTTATGAGTGAAAGTTGTAACCGAATATGCATGGAGTTACAAAGGCTTTTATGATGAGAAGGACATAATTTTTAGCTTTACAGGTTACTTTGAACATGTTTACACCATGTTTGGGCCTTGGGGATACTTCATGAAATGTGGGGTGCATGGTGTATGGTTGGACCATGCTCTTCCATGATGGACTTGTACATTGGAGCTGGTTTACTATTTGTTGCTAGACCTTGTTTGGATGTTTGAAAGACATTCTTCCTTGAAGTTTTGGATAAGTAAGAAGCTTGGTAACTTCATGTTGTTGATGCATGAAGGGATTTTATGTGCTTGGAGTAGAGTTGGGTATTTCAGAGGAGGTTATTGAGCCCTAAATAGCACAGGGTTGTTTGGTTGCATGTATGGAGGTTTACACTTGACATGTGTACTCTTGTGGTGAGGGAGTGGATATGTAGGTGTGCGAGTCCTTAAGGTGACACATGACCTTAGATATGCATTGTCCTTAAGCAGACATGTGACCTTGGAGATGCATTTGAGCTTTGGATCTTTGGAGGATTGTTGGACCTTGGGGAGTAGTGCTCATGCCATGGAGGACTTCCTTGTTAATCATTGTCACCTTTTAGCCTCACACATGTCACTTAGATTAGGGTGTTTCACATGGGTGGATCTAATTGTGTCTTGCAAGTTTTCTTGTAGTGGACTAGGTCCACTTGTTATTGTAAAGCCCCTTTACCTCTCATATAAACAAATAAAGGAAGGAGTGAGTTGTTATTATAGTTGATCATGCACTTCTGCATATTCCTTTTCATACTTGGGTTAGAGATGTAACAATAGTGCTACTTCTCTCTCTCTCTCTCTCTCTCTCTCTCTCTCTCTCTCTCTCTCTCTCTCTCTCTCTCTCTCTCTCTCTCTCTCTCGTTCAATCTTTGTTGTACTTTATGTGTTTTTGTCTTAAGGTGCTATGGTTTCTTGGAGCATTCACCCGAAAACTTCATATATATAAAGAAGAAATGAACCCCATGAACACAATCACAACCTATCATATAATTCTACATGCTTTCAAAAAGCCTAGATAGGGAAAACCAAGAGAAACCCTATCTCCACCAAAGATACTCCAACAATCAATATTTTTGAATATCTTTGGTGGAGCTAGGGTTTCACTTAGTTTTCTCTATCTAGGATTTTGGAGAACTTAGAGCATTATATGATGCATTGTGATTGTGTTCATGGATTTCAGTTCTTACACACACACATGAAGTTCTCAACTATCCAAAATTTTGTTATTCCATATTTGACTTCAATCTTACCACTGCCTAGCATACCTTGTCACTCCTATAAATTGTGCTATTTCAAGGATTTGACTTACAGATTTTCATAAATACAATTTCCTCAAAAAGATAGTTGAACACTTCCATATTCATAGTTAGATAATATTCCAAGAATGTATACATTTTTTGTACGTATCAACAATTATCTCAGGAACAACAATCACATCAAAAGCCACAATTGAACTTGGTTAGGTAGGATATTAATTCATCCTCTCAAGTTCCCAAGTTCTTTCTACTGTCAAAGAAGGAGTTTTTGTAGCACAAGGTGGAGGAAATTATGGTCCATATCTTAAAACAATGGTATCGTTTAGTCCATGGATAACTTTAGTAGCAACTGGTGTAGATGTTTGTAGCTACAAAAATACACTTTTTCTATGAAATGGAAAACCTCTTCTAGGGATTGGGATTTCATCCCCGACACGCAAGGGTTGGTCTTATGCTCTTGTTGTAGGAGCTGATGCAATGCTAAATTCTTCTTATGTGACATCCAATCCATTTGATTTCCAAAATCATGAAGCTTTTAACAATGCTATGATCCAGGGGAACGTTCTAGTTTGTGGATATTCATACAACTTTACATGTGGTGCTGCATATGTAAGACATATGTTAGAAACAACAAAGAGTTTAGGTGCAGTTGGATTTATTCTAGTTATGGCAAATCTGTCTCTGGGAGCTAAATTTGATCTAGTTATAGTGGGAATTCTAGGAATTGTTACAAAAGAAGTAGATCAAACATAAATTCTTGTAGATTATTATAATAGATCAACAATAAGGTATCCATCAAGTCAAATCACAAGGTTTGGAGCTAAGGCTTCCATTGGAGATGGGTGAAGCTTATATATCAAGGTACAACTCCTTAGGTAGCATTCTATTCTTCTAGAGGGCCAGATATTAAGGATTCCATCTTTCAGGACACTGATGTTTAAAGCCAGATATTCTAGTTCCTGGTTCTCTAAGATGGGCAGCATGGTCTCCTAATCATGCACCTATTAAGTCAATTATCAAGGAGAAGCATTTTCCATGATATCAAGGACAACAATTGTGACACCACATATAGATGGCATTGCAACTTTGGTGAAGCAGAAGCATCCTGATTAGAGCTCTACTGCCATCAAGTCAACATTACAAACAACATCATCAGTCATTGACCACATGGGGAATCCCTGCAAGCACAAAATAAATATTTTCAAAAGTACTTGTTTTTCAAATATTTTAAATCCAATCAATTAAATGTGTTTTCTATTTTCTCAAAATATTTTCCTATTTAATGTAATTTTTACACATGAATTATAAAAAATCCTTAGTGATTGAGTATGATGATACACAATTTTCTTGGTCTATCTCAGGCCATTGAGAGGATAAATTAATATCCTCCCCAACCATACTCAATAACTAAGGATTTTTGATAATTTATCTCTATATTGGACTCAAACTTTCTCAATTAGCAACAAATAATGATTGTTAAAATCCTTGATACAAACTTCCATTTATATTTTTATGACCACTTACAATTACCATGAGTGACTATTAGTGGCTTGCTTTTCATTCCAAGAACTATCATGATTTCACACGCACATAATTACTATCCTCATGGATTGTTATTCCTCTCCCACCATATACAAACAAGGAAAATTGATGGGTTCAAACATATCCCTAGTTCAGATTTTCATTATTTTTATAAATTCTTATGCCTTCCACATGAAGAAGAGGAGCAATAATATGACATACATACTAAATTTTTTGGCACAATTCTTAGTGATATTTCATTAAACTTGGAGTTGTATTTATCCATGAATTGACTTTTTTTCCCTAGTGACACATCACAAGATTCTTATTTCTAAATTTAGGATATTCTCTTACACATTTTCTTACATCTACGACACTCCAATTTTCCATTGGTGCATAGCTAAAGAATTTGTAACTCACATCTTAGTTATGCATGCAACACTCTCATGAACATATAAATACGACTTTATATTTTATGGTCTATTTAATTACATGAACTGGACCAGTCATCTAAATGCTTAAACCTCATAAATGTCAATCGAATCAGAACTCGATAAAAACCAGATAAAAACCAGGTTGATCAAAAAATACATAAATTATTCAAATTTAGGGAAAAACATATATAGTAATGTGCATACATATGAATCACAACCATTATACAAAAATATTTCAATTTAACTTGAGTTTTCCTGAAAACAGATTTGGAGGTTTCCCAACATGAAATTCCTAAAGAATATGTTACCTTGAAGCCAAGCATGCACCATATCATAGTTAAAATCTAAATTCTTTGGCACCCTTAAACCTGGCACTAGTTTGAGAATCCAATGCCATACTAAGAGCATATTTGTGCTAAGAGAGTTCACCATGAATTTACAATCACATTTTTTCTCAAGGGTGAAAGTGGTTATGTGTCACAAAACTCTGTTTGAAGGACAAATGTCCATATCATACAATAGAAGAAAGCTTGATATGCTTGTTCCATAGCTAGAAGTATTGTTATGACATTGTTCACAACTTTTAAGTACTTTGTTGAAGGACTTCAAAAGGATGTAAAAGTGATTTAGTGGGTCATAATGTTTAATGATGGGTATTATTGTGAGATTATTTACCCATCATGCTCCTACTAAATTGAAAATGGGTTTTTCTATTTATTGTTGGGCCAAATATTATAACAACAACGCTAGTGCATTAACTATGTTAAAAGGTCACTTTCTTGTTAATTTGACCATGAATATCTCTTTTACAAAGCAATATTTCTTAGCTCTATTTACGTTAGTGGTTTGATAAGAACATTTTTATGGTCTCTTCACTGAATTTCTTAAATTTTTACATTTATGCTTTTTGAAAAAAAAAGGTTAACATTTTACCCTGGCTAAGTAAGGATTATTTAAATAAACTTCTAGTTTGGTTCCTTTTTGTTCAATCTAAGCTTGGAAAAGTGTCATGAATTTACATTGAATAATGTAAGAATGTAGGCTTCTCCAGAAACAATCAAGCCAACTCTTTCATTTTGAAAATTACCTATCAGATATGGACATATTTTTTGAAATTTCTATGCTGAAGGTGTTGGATTTAGGTAAGTGATGCAGAATGAACACCTACAATTCTATTGTTCACCTATTAGACCAGTGCAAATTATAGGCAAACTTGGAAGGATTAGATGTGATTATTCCAACCATACTCTTATTGGCCCGCCGTACATATATTCATAACAAATACCTAAAATACTATTGTTCACCTATTCGACTAGTGCATATTGTAGGAAAATTGCTAAGTGTTGGACTTCGATGTCTCAAGTTCACAAACCAACACTAAAGATGCAACGTATTGTGTGCATCCTTAGATATGTTTGGGATTGCAAGCTAACTGTTTAAATAAATGCATGTATAAAACTTCTATATTAGCAAAATAACCATCAATATTTTTTTCTAGCATTTTAGGCTGAATTCACAATAGTATGTGTTGTAGTGGCTACAACCAACCTCCAAAATTTTTCCTTATCTTCCTTTTGGAGCCTCCCTACCAACCATCCTAGCAGCATGTCTTGCACTGTCAAGTACATAGGCTTCATCGGTTTTTCAGTGGCTTCCCAACCTGTGCATGTCATTTTACCGCACTTCTTTCACAGGCTGCCATTCGGGACTTAAGCCAGTTGCTGGTTGAGCAGCTCCATTAGAAAATTGCGCAATTCTGGAGGGGAAACAGTCTTCCCTCCAAAAATTGTGCAATTTGCTGGGTAGCCTATTGGGCCTAGAAATTGCACAATGCAGTCAGACTAAATTCCTTGGGGAAATTGTGCAATCTGGCCTAGTACTATAGCTCAGCCCAGAAATTACGCAATTTTGGGCAGTAGTCACCCGCTTCTCCCAGAAATTGTGCAATCCCTCTAGGACAGCTAGCCCAACTCCTCCCAGAAATTGTGCAAATCCCTCTCTTATTCAAGCAGGTTGTTGCATGTGTCTTCAGGTTGACCGGTTCCACCCTGGACCCAGCAAACTTGTTTTGCATGCATGGGTTGCTTTTTCCTGAAATAGCAAAAGGAAATGTGCAAAAAGTATCCCTAGATTTTAGAGATCCATTTTTAGCAAATGGATGTTACATGAAAATATCGTCTTAGAAACTTCCCTCCAAGTGTCACTTTTTCCTAGATTCATGGCATGCACGTCATAAGCCTCAAACTTATTTATTTGATGCTTTAGAGCTCATTCTTCACATCGATATTGTAGATATGACATCCCACAGCACATCTAGGAGTCTTCGGCACATCCAACTCAACTATTTCCAGGTAAGTCCACTTTACTTGTCTTTTACAGCCTTTTTGTTGCTTTTTGTGTTTTGGCTTGTGTGAGTGTTGTCTGATAGATATTTGTGAACACTTTTTGTCATTTGCATGCATGTTAGTACAAGCATTGTTTCAGTTTTTTATTGCATCTCACTATTGTCACATGCATGACACTGTTTTGCATGGACGTTGCCGATTCAACGACTCATTTCACACACATGCATGTTTTCCCCTTTTCTAAATCTTGCATTCGTTGGTTGCATGCATGATCATTCACTCTTGCTTACACTCAGTTTTTCCATGCATTCAGATCTTCATATGTTTTCAGTCACTCGTTGGCTGGTCTAGGCAACCTTGGTCCAGACTTTGCCTTGCCTGAATAGCATTGCACATTTCTAAGAAGGAAGGCTCTGCCTTCCTCCAATAAAATGTGTAAATCTAGCCAGAAAATGTCCTCCAAACTTGCTTTGTGCAATTTTGAGAGGCAGTGTCTACTGGCCTAGAAAATTGCGCAATGCAATCCATGGGCCTCCATGACTTTCCACCTAAAATTGTGCATTATGCAATCTCAGCACCCAATAGGTTAGTCTGGATTGTGCATTGCACAATTCTAGTAGTCAACTAGCCTCCTAATAGTCCAGACTACCTCTTGCGTAGTTCCAACAGTCACTCTCCTAGCCTCCCAGTGAAAATTGCGCAATCCTTGCCAGCAGTCTCACGGGTATGTTGCATGTCAGTCTGAAAGTTTGCTTTGGTTTTAATTGACAGATTGCTTTCCATGAATGTCGCCATGTCTCTAGGTATAGCAGGTGTTCATTCATCTCTCAGCAGTTCAGGATCAATGGCCTCCAAGAGAGTAGGGTCAAAGGACACTGACGGAAGCACAACTGGAGATGTAGTTGAGCGAGTGTCTATGAGTTTGCCGATTTACAAAGACACCAAGCTAATTGTAGACAAAGACATCAAGATGAAATGGTAGGAGATCAATGATACATTCTCAGGCACATTTGGGGAAGATCTTGAAGACCGCAAAGTCTATGTGAACATTCACAAGTCTGGCTTGTACCAGATTACATGCAGGTATCCCACATTCCCATGCGCGAACATGATACATTGGATCATCTCGCACACTGATCCCGAGACAATGGTGTTAAGTAGTGTCAGCGGAATAGATATTTCTACCTTCAGGGCACAGTACTATCAACATATGTACCACTTGTCGAAGCCAATGATCACCATGGAGACACCTTCAACATACCCAACAGCAATGCAAACTCCAGGGATATCTTGAAGAACTGGGTGAAGGAGCCAGCCAAGTTTAGGATGACACCCAACCAGATTTAAAAGATGAAGATACCACAAAAGGAATATTAGTACTTGTTCATATTTGCATGCTGCTTGCATGGCCAAGAGAGCACGAAGACCTTCCTGCAGAGTGGGGTGATCGTGTTGGACCCACTGGCCAGTGAAAGAAAATCATGTAACTGGTCTGACATGTTGGCTCACAGACTAAAGGAACAGGTAGTAAGAGATCGGCAACTACCCAAAGGTCAACAAGCATAAATCTACATGTATGCTTATATCTTGGATGTAATATGTGCCCGTTGGCAGTTCTCGGGCTTGAAGTGGGCATGGACATCAACGGAAACCTCTGTGAACACTTATTGCAAATTTTTTTTTGAATGCAGCTTCCATGGAGTCATCACATAGTTTTCAAACCATTTTTTCACCCTGGTGTACAAGATGATATTTGAGCAAGAGCCACCTTGCATGTTGAAGGCAGAAATGGAGGCATTGATCGACATAGCAGATTAGTATGCCTCACCTTTTGGCACCTTCATACGAATGTATAGTGCGGAGAAGCCTCCACATGTTTTACCGAAGTTTTCCATGGACAATCTCGTCATGCAAGAAGTGTCGTACCACATCTCGGCAAGACCATCAGCTAGACTACATCGGAAGAAGAAGGCACCCTAGCCGACTCTTCTGTTGCGGATCAGGTTGTATGAGATACAAAATCTCAAGCATGTGAATTCCAAGAAAAAAGAGTTCAAAAGATTTACTTTCGGCACCAAAAGCTTCAATCCGTACACACTGCATTTCTTTGTGAAGGATGACTATGCAAGAGTGAAATTTCCTTGGATCCACAGGGTGTGTCATTGGGCTGAGGAAGACCCATGGAGATAACGTCACAACCTCTCCAGGCCCAATGAACTGGTCGTCATCGCTGTGGAATGGTTAGCAAAGCAGCATTTAGGAGAGCAACAACAGAGGGAAACATACTTGTGCATGACAAAGGCAAGAGAAATATTGTCGATAGTGCAGAGGTAGAAAAAAGCTTCAAGTTCAAAGCAGACCTACATGTGGAGAAAGAAGCTTTAGAGATATTGGCGAATAGGTGACAACACGAAAAAAAGACCGTGCAAAGGTAGAAAGAAAAAACGAGAATGGAGGAAACAATGAAGGAGTTGCATGAGTTGAAGGAGAAACTTTGGAAAGAACAAGAGCTGCGTAGGCAGGAGAATTAATTGCAACAGGGAGAGACATAGTAGGGGGTGCAACATGCATAGGTTGATGAGACTATGCCCATACAGGTGGTGGACTCATTCGAGCAGCTAGCACAAAGCAGACAGGGTGACTAGTCGGAGGAGCAGGACTTTGCTTAAGAGATTGAACAAGTACTTGAACATATGGATACGGAGATGGAGCAGCTAGAGTTAGATAAAGACATCAACCTTATGCCTTACCACCAAGAGGTCGACCCACTGACTTCACCAGATCTAGAAGCAAAGTAAGTCCTGAGTGACCAAGGAGATACTATGACCCTTGGAGACAATCCAAAAGAAGAGATGCACAACATATCATTTGATGATTCACAACATAGAGTTGTGAAATCATTCAGAGTGTCTACTTCGGATGTCCACACATCTCCTACGTAGTTTGAGGAATGAATGATCATATCTGATGTGCACAAACATCCAGCAACATTGGCCAATGCTACCAAAACATATGTCGAAGTCACTAGCTCGAGTGTTCACTTCTTAATATCAGAGAGCAAGCAAATGGATAAGGAGTTATAGATGACCAAGCAGGGAGAAGAACTGGTTACAACATCTGCCCGAGCATAGTTGGATAAGGTGATACTGGATGAAGTATCGTCCCTTGAGACAGTCATGCGGGCGTTGTATTCTAGATTTGGTACCATGCATAAGGGAGTTTTCCATCTCAATGGTTGGCAGTAGCGTTGTGCTAGAAGAGCATGTATATTGTCCAACTTGCATACCGTTTTCGACCACATGAAAACATGGACAATGAGATACAAGGGAGGCCATTACACTTGCCCAAGATGATGAAGCCCATGGTGGTAGAGTTGAAGGCATGCATCTGGATTCAGATCCCGAACTATGAAGAACTCTCGCAGCTCATCACTAGTTTACAGGCTTCCCATGCACGAGTGTTCAGAAGCATGGATGTTGTTGTGCGCACACATGCTATACCATCTATTGGGACACTCACCGAGGCAAAGATAAAGGGTCAAGTCCGACATGAGTTGGAATCGTACTTTGATGAGTTGATGTGCATAGCCACCATCACAGACTTGGCAATCAGTGCAGACACTATGCATCAGTATGTCGCTGGTTTGGACGCACTGAAGACAATGATGTGCATGTTATCAAACCAGTTGGACAGAGGAGCCAAAATAGTGTATCCAGATACAATAGAGGCAAGAGTTCGTTTCTAGAAATATGTCACTGTAGAGTAAACAGACACCATCGTGAACTACCAAGCTTGGCATCAGTTTTCCACCGTCAACCATCATGAGGATGTCGAAGAGTTGGTATTCCCATAGTTTTCTGAGTCATAGTGATGCCTTGCATGGCTTGCTCAAGCCTATTTTATGTCACATGGGTACATGTGCAGATTGTATGTAAAATCTTGTTAATTGGAAGTTAAAGTGTTGATAGTTGAATGTAATAGTAATACAGTAGTTGAAGAGTCATGAGGGTAGATGAATAGTGGCAGAGGGGAATTTCAAGGGTCACCCCACCCTTTTCTATATATAGTACCTCATAACTCATTGTAGAGGCTTTTGGTCAGCCAAGCTTCTGATAGGAGTATCTTAGAGAAAGCTTGGAGAGTATTGTAATGAGCCTTGGCTTCTCCACAGTGCAGAGCTAGTACATCTCTTTGGAGGAGTAGGTGGTAGTGACTATAATGTTCCGTTATCGGGACTAGTGGTTGGTCATGGTTGTATTATATGATTGGAACTTTCACTTCTTAATATAATAGATCCAACACATTTCATGCATATGTTTTTATTGTATCTAAGTTAACTTGTTTAATCTAACGATATATGTATCTATTGCTACCAGCCAAGCTTTGTATTTCTCCACTTTTCCTTTTGCATTTGTCTTCTTTTTGAACACCCATTTCTGGCCAATGGTTTTCCTTCCAGCTAGCAACTCCACCAGATCCCAAGCCTCATTTTTGTGCAAAGATGCCATTTCATCAACCATGGCCTCTTTCCAAAGTTTTCCATCCTCTGAATCTATTGCTTCCTTCACAGTTCTGGGATCATCGTCAGTAATAGATAAAGCAAAATTTGAGCAAAAAGCAGATGGACTATACCTTTCAGGTTGCCTTCTTTCTCAAACTAATCTTCTCACAATTGGAGTTTGTGTCTCTTCATCTCCTGATTCCTCTTCTGCGGTAGTGTCTGATTCTTCCTCCTTTAGCTCAAACTCTATCTTCTCAAGTTCCTTTCATTGGACTTCATGTTTAATAACATCTTTCAACTCTCTGAACACCACATCTTAGCTGTACACAACCTTCTGTGTGACTGGGTTTCAAAGCTTATAACCCTTTAAACCATCCTTATACCCAATAAATATGCACTTTTCAGATTTACTATCCAACTTGGTTCATTTCTCCTTTGGAACATGTACATATGCATCACATCCGAATACCCTAAAATGTGAAAGAGAGGGTTTCTTACCAGTCCATACCTCTTGTGGAGTCTTATCCTCCAATGCTGATGAAGGTGACCTATTGACCAGGTAACATGCAGTATCCACCACCTCTGCCCAGAATTCCTATCCTAACCCGGCACCACTGAGCATGCTTCTTGCCCTTTCCATCAACATCTTATTCATTCTTTCTGCAACTCCATTTTGCTGAGGTGTATATGGAGTAGTCTTCTGTTGTGTTATACCACACTTCTTACAGAATTCTTCAAATTCCTTACTGCAAAACTCTCCACCGTTATCTGTCCTCAACACCTTTATTTTCTTCTCTGTCTGGTTTTCCACCAGAGCCTTAAATTCTTTAAACCTGTCAAAGACTTCAGATTTCTTCTTAAGGAAATATATCCATGTATTCCTTGAGAAGTCATCTATAAATGATACATAGTACACAGACTTACCCAGTGATGGAACCTTCACAGGTCCAAAAACATCATTGTGCACAAGTTCTAATATATGTTTCAGCCTCTTACTACCAGAGGGGAAACTCACCCAATTCTGCTTCCCATATACACAATTTTCACAGAAATCAAAATCCAGAGAGCTATCACTCATACCTTCTACCATACCTTTACCATGAAGTATCCGAAGGCCCTTTTCTCCAATATGTCCAAGCCTTTGATGCCACAGCATGGTTTTCTCTCCAGAGACCACTAGATTTTCTACTCCACTTTTAGGAACCACAGAACTATTGTACCCATCAATAATAGTGCTACCTTGCAGCTTGTACAGAGTTCCAATCCAAAATCCCCGCATCAATACGAATGCTCCGCAAACCATCCTGCAGGTATCCTTCTCGAACACTGTTTTTACACCTGCATCATCTAGCTTGCTAACAGAAATCAAATTTCTGGCTAATGCAGGAATATGTAGAACATTTGGAAGCGTTCGAACCCTTCCACCTTGCAATTTCAACTTTACTTTTCCACGACCAATGATTCTAGCCTTCCTGTCATCCCCCAAGAAGACATCACCACCATCATATTTCTCATACTCGCAGAACCACTCTCTATGGGGAGTGAAGTGAAAGGATGCACTTGATTCAATCAACCATGCCTCATGATCTACATGTGTACTTGAAGAAGCCAAGTACACATCCCCACCTTCATTTGAGGTGGTTTTCGCCTCTGCAGAGGAATCCTCATCAGATCCCTTTCCTTTGTCAGGAGCTTTAGATTTACAGTCCCTTTTGTAGCGCCCTTCCTTTCCTTTCCACATTTCTAGCACACCACCTTTATAGGTTTTCCTCGAGATTTAGATCTCCCTTTAGATTTAGATCTCCCACTCGATGACATATTTTTGCTTATGTTCTGGGTCCGACCTCGTATAGACAAGGCATCACCATTTTGGCTCTCCATATTTTTCTGTCTCATCTCCTCCGTCAGCAAGGATGAGACTATTTCATCAAAATGCAAGGCAGTTGCATTGCTACCTATTGCAATAACCAGACTATCCCACGAATCTGGTAGAGAAAACAACAAACTGATGCACTTATCTTCATTTGAAATTTTAATATCAACAGATGCTAACTGACTTACCATAGTATTAAATGAGTTCAGATGCTCTGTCACCGAGTCTCCATCTTTCATCCTCAAGTTATACAGCTTTTTCCGCAGGAACAGTTTATTCACCAGAGACTTAGATTGGTACAAAGTCCCTAACCTGTCCCACAAATCCTTCGCTGTAGCTTCCCCTAATACATTCAACAATACCGAATCTAAGACACATAATCATATTGTGCTCTTTGCATTTCGATCCAACTTCTTCCATTCTTCATTGGACACTCCCATTAGTTTAGTACCCGGATCTATCGTGATCCACTGGTCTTTATCCACCAACAAATCCTCCATCTTGAGTTTCCACAATTCAAAACTCTGACTATTAAATTTCTCGATCTCTATCTTTCCACTGCTCACCATCTTCTTTCACCACCAGAATCGATCTCGCAGATCTCCCACTGAACAGGGTCTACCATAGTCCCGAGTGAAACCCCTCAGCAACAAAGGCATCCCCTTGAAGCCAAAATAACTCTGATACCAAATGTAGGTTTTAACCCCGTACAGAAATTACCTGCATACGAATTCTAAAACACAGAGAATAAATAATGCAAGAGTAGAACACATAAAACACATATACACAGAGATTTTCCCTTGGATCCCAAAACCGGTACTACCAGCTTGATTTTTCATTATGTTCCTTTCAATGTTACAATACATATTTATACATGTCGAAGCATCCAATACCATGGACCGAAAACTGTCGCGTCCAGTACCATGGAACGAAAACCATCGTGTCCAATACCATGGACCAAAAACCATCGCGTCCAAAAAACAACATGTGCGAAAATCATGCACAAAACCATAGGTGGGTCCGCCCAACCTAACATAGGGTCCAAAACCAAAATTTTCTAGGGCGCTACCTCGGACTCCATAAAGTGGGGTTACGGGTGCCCCTCAAACCCCCTGTTAACTACATGGAAAGAATATAACACAACCCAACACTTACTAGAGGATTTTTGTTCTGAAAGTGGTATGGTTGGAAATCCATGGATGTCGTCTACACAATAGAGTCATCAATAACTGCAAAAAGCTTCTCCAAGTCACCTAAAAATTCAATCTCCCAGGACTACTCCAGAAGTGTAGCAACTCTCCTATGGCAAATGTATTTTGGGAATTTCTCCAAAAGGGTAAAACCTGTGCATAAAATAAATGAGTTTTTTTTTTTCATTGGCCTATAATTGACAAAAACCTCTTTCACTTTTGTAAAATTCATCTCCATTTGGTCAGAAAATTTCTTTGAAGCAAAAATGTCCCTATGTGCAGCAAATGATTTGTCTCTTGGAATGATTTCTTGAGAAATGATGAAGACATTATCTATTATGTTGAAGTTGGCCCATATCTACTGTTTGACCTCCTTTGTGCCTCTTTTTCTCAATGTTCTCTGAATCCATAGCTAACCCTAGCTCAATGGAAGGGGAAATTAGGGTTTAGTGTAGGGAAAAATAGGGGATTTGGGCAGTTTTTGAAATTGAGTGAAATGGAGGGGTTGGGTGGTTTCTAAATTCTTGGAAAATTTTGGTGAGATAGGGAAGGATGTTAGGGAGTAGGGGAAAGTTTAATTTTAGGGAAATGATGAGGGGAAAGTATCCAAAAGAGAGAAAAATAGTCCTAACCTAGGAATGTAGGGTCTAGGCTTGGGTTTTGGGAAAAAGGGAGTAGATGAGGGATAGGGGTGTGGAAATGTGTCTATTGGGATGGAAGGTGTTGTGGGGGGGAGGGGGGGAATTGAGCTTAGGTTTTATGGTTTTTCTCAATAATTCCACTAAAGAGACTATGAAACCAAGAAAACCCTAGGAGAGGGAAATTTGATCTTTCCAAGCATGAACTGAAGTGAAACAAGGTATAAGATGACCCACTTACTTGCGAATGATAGTCTGGAACTTGAAATGATGATTTGGATTTCCTTGGAAAATCACATCTCTTTCTTTTGAATGTGGAATGAGCAAATGAACTTGTGTTTTGGTCTTTTATAGCTTGTGGAAATCAAATTCTTCATAATGGTAGGGTGGCCCACCATATGTTTTCACTTTTTCTTTGAAAAATATGTATCTTTGGAACATTTGAATGCAACTCTATATATTTTTAACACATTACATCATATTTTTAAATAAATTACTCTTTGAAACAAAACCTTTGAGCAAATCCCTATCACTACTCCTCCATTTTCCGATTTTATGAATGACATGACAGTTTTGATGACTCTAACCCTAATTACCTAATGGTGACACTGAGATGAATGAAGACCATGGTGATATGAATGAGATGATGATGATGACCTTTCAGTGATGGCACATTCAACTGAGTGATGGTAGTGACCAAAACATGAAAATTTTGAAGGAGAAACAATAGACCTAGACACACTAGCCAGTGACCAAATTTTATTTTGAAAACCTAGTGAAATGATTAAAATTTGACTTAAGACCCCTAACAAAACCTTGTAAGAGCATATTTGATCACTGGTAATAAGAATAACTGTCTGACACTAACAAATTCCATCTATTATTGATAAGGATGGGCAACATTCTGAAATGAGCCACATGAAGTTCTCGAGCATATTTCATCTCAATTGGTAAGCCATTTCATATTATTCAAGGGACCTATTTGACTAAGTTGACCAAATGAAATTGATTTTAATTTTCATAAAAACCATAAAATTATTAACATAAATTTTGATTTTATTATTAATAGGGTTATGTATTGTTGTGGAACATGATTACGATAATCAGGTTGATGAGCATGAAACATTGTTTAAGAATGATAGTGAACCTCTAAATGATGATGCAATCATTGTCGATGATCAAATGCTTGAAATGGTGAATGATGTCAATTGATGTCTTAATCAAAACATCAATTAGAGTTTTGATAATGAGGGGTTCGCATCAACAAATGTATTAAATGAACTTAATGAATATAAGAATCTTATCGAAGATGCCAAGAGGCCATTGTACCCAGCTTGTGTTGACTTCACAAAACTATCAACCACTGTAGAATTCCACAATCTGAAAGTGGAGAGTGGATGGTTTGATACAAGTTTTGACCAAATGTTAAAATTGCAAAAAAATGTGCTTCCTAAAGATAACACACTTCAAGATTTTGTATATGCTGCAAAAATGTTGATAAAATCATTCAGATTAAACTGTGATATGATACACGCATGTCCAAACGATTGTATATTATATAGAGCAAGTTATGAAAGTAAATATCAATGCCCAACATGTGGAAAATATCGATGGAAGGTGTATTCTCAATCTCAAAAGGTGTGGAAAGGTGTTCCATCCAAGTTGTTAAGATATTTTCCCATATCACCAAGGCTAAAATTAATGTATAGGTATGATCTTGAATACTATAATTTTATTCAAGTTTTCCCCTTCTTGAATTATCCTTGCCATTTGTCGTAGAGTTATTATATGATAATATATTATATAAATAAATAAAAATATTTTTCATTATATCTTTGCAGAGATGTCACAAAAAATGAGGTGGCATCATGAGAATGCAAGCAATGATGGTCAAATGCACCACCCTGTTAGCATGGAAAACTATTGATGACAAATGACCTAGTTTTTTCTAGTGAACCTCGCAATGTACGACTTGCAATTGCAGTAGATGGATTTAATCCTTTTGGAGACTTGAGAAGCACATATAGTGCTTGGCCTGTAGTGTTAGTTACAAACAATCTTCCACCATGGTTGTGCACAAAAATGATTTTTTGCATGCTAACATTGTTAATACCTGGTCCTAAGCAACTAAGCAATGACATTGATGTGTATTTGGAACCCTTGGTAGATGAACTAAAGGAATTATGGGACCAAGAGGTATGGACATATGATGCTTATAATAAGACATGATTTAACATGAAGGCAATTCTTATGTTGGTGATCCATGGTTTTCTTGCTTATGGGATGATCTAAAATCACCCGTAGATGACCTCAGAGAAATAATGAAGGTATTACAGACTCAAGTGCTAGGGGTGTGCCTATGTTATTTTATGCAACGGATTGATAAGATTGCAAAATACAGAAACACTGAAATAGTAAGAGAAACACAGTAAGAAAACACATAAAACACAACAAGCTTAATAAGGAGTTCATCCAATCCTCCTGGGCTACGCCCCTTGGTCCAGCCTTCAGTGGTGTTCTTTCTATTGTGTCTTAAAGTAGAGTTTTTACAATAGTGAGCTCAAATTGAGTCTCACGGAATAGAGGATGATCAATAGGATTGTACTTGGATTCCCCAAGTCTCTAGAGAACACAGACTCCCCTTACTGAATCTCGACCTCAACTAGTCTCAGTGGTATGAGCCCAATTTGGTACTCAATACCTAACAGGTATACACAGAAGAGTTGCTTGAACCTCTCAAGCCTTCTCTAGAGTTCACAGACTCTCAGACTCTCTCTGTCTCTGTCTGCTCAATGCTACCTTTGTCTGTAGGTCAAATCGGCTTCTTTGTTCTCTGCAATTTACTTGTTTCTTGCCTTTTAGCTTTTTGCTTCTCTTTCTCTGCCTCTTTTCCTACTCTCTTTGCTCTCTATCTATTCGTGGCTTAAAGCCAATCTACTCCTTGACTGTTCATTTCTGCTTCCCGGCTCTCTCTATCTCCTACCTCTGTCTGCTTGAATTCCCCTGCTCTGCATCATCATCACTGTGTAACGCTTCACAGAGAGGTGGCCACTTGTTTCCTCATGAACTGAGTGTCAGTTCTCTTTGAACAGTTGTTATTTCCATTGCTCCAAGATTGCCGCGAAACTGATTTCTTAGCCAACTCATCGGTCATGCCAGACCTCAAATATTATATGACTTAGCCTATTTCCCCGTCGAATCCGGTCATCCATCGGATCATTTCTCCGCCGTTGATCTGGAGCCTCCAGATCCTACGGTCTCCATCCATATCACGTGGTTAAGTAGCATGACCTTTACCCGCGTGATGTGAGCAGTTTTCTCTCTCATTCGTTGGACGCATGTCATCCAATGTATGGCATCGAGCGAGACTTGGTCGAACCCGCTTACCGCTTGAAGCCCTTCCGATATCCTGTCAGTTTTAGTGCGAGACCCGCCTTTTGATGGAATCAATGATTCCCATACAGTTTTATGCTTTTCCTCGTGACTGAGCGCTTGGGGCTTTCCTTCACTGAGGGGGATGCCCTGCGATTTGCGATTAGTGGTAAAGTGCTAATCGTGTATCAGAAACTACCTCTATTTTTGGATTTGACCTCCCATTTGGCAATTTGTGCCAGTGCATAGTCACCATGGGCCAACGATCTACACGCTTTGACCGAGGTTCGTCATTGTTCTGTGCTGACCATAAATTGCCATTTTTTAGAGGTTATTTCTGACAAGCTTCGACATCCATGATACTTTGGAACTTTGGCAGGAGTTTTATGGAGTTCAGGGAACTTTAAGAGTGTTTAAAAATCCAATTCGGATCATGGGAATATGGTTGGTTGAACAACAAAAGGCTATAATGCATGTCCCATATGTGGGAGGAACACAAAATTAGAGTACCTTAGTAGTAGCAGGAAATGTGCGTATATGGGACATAAGAGATTTCTTCCTCAACATCATAACTTTCTCTCACAAAAGGCATCGTTTAATGGGAAGGAGGAGCATCGTTATTCCCCTCCAATTGTAAAAGTATCAAATGTTTTGAAGGAAACAAAAGGAAAGGAAGAAATTTGGGGGAATATTAAATCAAATAAAAGGAAAAGAAACAATAAAATAGGTGAAAAAACTGATGTTGTGGTGTGGAAGAAAAAGTCAATTCTATTCAATACCATATTGGAAGGTATGTAGACCCATCAACCATGCCTAATTATTGGACACAACTTGCTTAGTTGACCTCATTGTGATTAGATATCTTGGTTGGATTTAATGTTTATCTATTTGTCCATATTAAATATTGTTTTGATATTCTTGATGTGTTGGAATGCAGAAACTCCTAATATGCCACAATTCGGATGTAATGCATGTGGAGAAGAATGTGTGTCAAAGCATTTTTGGAACTCTTTTGGATATAAAAGGGAAACACAAATATGGAAAAAAATCACATGATGACCTGAAAAAAATGGGTTTGAGGAAATCCCTATGGCCAGAAGTTAAAGGACAAAAAACATTATTTCCACCTGCACCACATACTCTTTCAAAGAAAGAGAAATAGACCCTATGTCATGTTCTTTTCATGTTAAAGGTTCCAAATGGTTACATCTCTAATCCAAAAAATACTATACCTATGGAAGAGCTTAAGTTCCATGGTATGAAAGAACATTATTTCCATGTTCTAATGCAACAGCTCCTCTCAGTGACTTTGTGTCATGTGTTACCAATTGTTGTTCGAAAGACGCTTTATAAGCTTTGTTACTTTTATATGAAAATCTGTGCAAAATCAGTTTCAGTAGAGAGTCTTGACAAGTTGGAAAATGATATTGTGGAGACATTGTGCTTGTTTGAAAAGTGCTTTAATCCTTCATTCTTCGATATGATGTTTCATTTGAATGTACATTTGGTACATGAGCTTTGATATTGTGGCTTAGTTTCATATAGATGGATCTACCCCTTTGAGAGGTACGTGAAACTTTACATTTTATCAAGTACAACAAGAAGATGAATTTTTTTTAAAGCTTTTGACATTACTTAATTCTTTTTGTTAATTTTGTAGGAACATGAAAGTATATAAGATTTATGTTAAGAACAAAAATAGGCTTGAAGGGTACATCGCTGAAAGCTATACTATGGAAGAATCAATAAATTTTTTTGGAGGATGCTTGAAAGGTATGGAAGCTATTAGATCCACAAATGGTCGAAATGAAGTGTGGGATGAGGAAGTTGAAGAAGTTATCCTTGATGGCAAACCATTATATACTCCAATTCCTTTAGAAATGGAGGACATTAGTTGGGAACAAACCCATAGGTGGGTTCTATTTCACATAAACGAAGTTGATCCATGGATAGAGTAAGTAACATATTTGGATTGTAATTTTTTGTTTGTTTGTTTATGGTTTAACAAAACATATACCCATGGATATATTAAGATATTTAACCTTTAAAAATATTTTATTCATATTTTATCAAAACAAATTAACCACCATATCTATTTTCCATAATTGTTGAATTAGGATGCACAAAATGGAGATTGCCAACTCAATTACCCAAACAAAAAAAAAAGATGAAGCTCTACAGCAGAAGCTCCACACCCATAATTTTACTAGTTGGTTAAAACAACAGGTAATGATATTATTTATATTATAAGTGTACTTAAAAATCAGTGTATGGGAATATTGTCATGTAGGAAATTAAATATTTTTTGAGAGGTTTAATGTATTAATTCTAACTACATTTAAAAATCTAAAACTATACAAGTGGAAGGATATGGAAAGGTGTTTGATACACTTAAATGGCTAGCACATGGACCCAAGAAATCCGTGAATAAGTACAAGGTATTCCTAACCAATGTTTATAGATTCCATACAAAAATCATAGAGTATGAGAGAACCACTCAAAATAGAAGTGTGTGTATGGAAGCTCAAACAATGATGAGGTCAAGTTCCAAAGATGAAAACCCTATACTTCAAAACAAAACACTTTACGAAGTGGTAGAAGAAATAATTACATTGGACTTTTGTATGAAGTGCACATTGTTCAAATGTAATTGGATTGATGTATACAATAAGAGAGGGATCAAAATTGATGATTTTTGTTTTACAATGGTGAATATGAAGAAATGATTAAGTCAAAATCATTTGCAATGATCAATTTATTATATCATCGCAAGCTAAACAAGTATTCTATGTACAAGATCTAGTTGAGACTGACTAGTATGTAGTGTTAACATGTCCTCCAAAAGGATCAAGAAATAATACATCATTTGAACCCGAGTATGCATATTTGTGACGGGTTTTAGACTTTCAAGAAACAAAATGTGTAAGTGAAGAACATGCCATTGATTCCAATGTCAACGTTGACATGAATGTGGATTATGTCCTTTAAGATTGTGAAGGAATATGGTTGAATATTAAGAAATTAAAGATATCGATTTTGCTATTTTTTTTCGAGAACTCCAAAATTGATATTTGGTTATGAAGAGAGATTCATTTGTTTCGTATCTATAAAAATTTTTAGACCAATTTAGTAGATCTATTTTTAGTCCCTTCCTATGACAAAGACTATTGTTTTCGGCTTGCACCATTAATCTTGTCAAATTGAACACATAAAAATTTGATATGTGTGAAGTTTCTGTAACTTTTATATTTTTATATTTTTTAAGATTGAAATGAGAATTTTCTATATTATTATTGGACCAAAGCCCTAAAATTTACTCATTTAAAAGAACCCAGAAAATACAAATTTCTTGGGAACATGCCATTTGTTTAGCCTTCTTCTGTGATTGTTAGTTGCAAAACAAACTATGCAGCTGTGGGTTGCAAAACAAACTATGCAGCTGTGGGTTGCAAAACAAACTATGGAGATAGAGGAGTGAAATTACTGGGAGGGAAAAAAAGGATCATAAAGAATCCAATCATATTACTACTAGACGAGGCTGCAACAAGTGCACTGGACGGACAATTGGAGGACTCCTTAGCTTAAGCACAGTTAAGCTAATCATTTTGCATTTTCCTCCATGTAGGTTGGTGAAAACAAGGATGGAAATTTACAAAAAAATAAGTTTCATTCTCATTTCTTGGATTCTCTGCCAACAGTGTTGTAGGATAATATCTTCCTTCAATCTTAATATTTCTTGTTTTATTTCCTAAAGGTTCTATCTTTAAGGGACTGCATAATCTAATAATTATGTGTTTTCTTACTAGTCCTTGAGATAATACTGACTAGTATTTCATCACCATTCATGGTGTTTACTAGCACTTTAAAATATTACATTGCCATTCTAATATACTGGGGATTTACATTTGAAATTCCGATATTCTTGTGCTTCTTTATGTGTTGTCCATCCATGTAGTGATTTTTTTGCTCCAACTGATAAATTGCTTCTTCCAATAGTTAAAAAAAGGAAAATATCATTGTAAACTTGCCAGTCAAGTATAATTGTTTATTACCTTGGAAACTATGTAGGTTCTTGATAAGGATGGTGGATTTCTTTCAAAAGGTAACTTGGAAAGTGATGCAAGTTGGGCAATGGAATTGGGTCTTCAAACTATGGGGTGCCCTATCATAGTGGATAATATGAGTCAACCCTGAGAATTTCTTATAGAGGTCAGTTAATTTCTTAGATTAACATGATTTTTATATTGCATTCAATAACTCATTTTGTTATTTTGATGCATGGTTTAACGTTGTCATGTCATCTTCTATTGGTTTTCAACAATATTGTAGATTCTTTGTGAGGAGTGAGGGCTCTTCCTTGAAATAACTAATAGCATTTGAGACTTGGGGCTTATGATTTTAAAGGGAGTCATGGAAGCTCACAATGACAAGATATGGGCTCGCTTTGTTGTTGAGGTAATGCCATTGTTGAAAACAAGATAATTAACTCTCAGACCTTTGATTCCATATAAATATTCCTCTACTATTTGTGTTTGGTTGCTTGAGCAGACCATAGGCTTCAAGAATTGGCATTTGGATTTATAATGAGAATAGGGTATGCAATTTATTTTAAGCGTGTGTGTGTTTCTAGAGTTGGAGAAAAGTGCCAAACCAAACAAATTGCTATGGTTGATGCTTAATAACTAACACTTAGAGATTGTTCTTGGGAATTTGATTGTGTAGGGTTGTAGACCATAATATAATCTAGCTATCAACCTCTATATTTCACCATATGTTCTCTATGTTCTGGCATATAAAATTTTGAAGGCACCCTAGCCTGATTTGTCATGTTGTGGAATTTGGCAGTTTCACAATATTTTTGCACAGTAGTGGCTTCTTGGATTGGAAGTGAAACTCTAATGATGTAAAAATATTAATAATGTTCTAAGAATAACACATAAATTTGAAAATCACAATTTTGATCTTTAGTGTGCCTTGGACATGCATGTTACTAAAGATTGCTTGCACTTAGCAAGAGACGAGGTACATCAGTGAATTTGTTTTTGTAGACTTAGTACTCTCACTTGAAGGTGTACATTATAATTATGGAAGTGTAGGATATGCACAAGGATAAATAATGTAGCACTATATTTTATGACTTCTCCATAGGTACATCTGCAATAGGTTGTGTGCAAGTAGGTTAGGCTGTAATGCAAATTTTAACCTGAGAAATGTAATTTTGCCACTTGCCATGCAATTTTGACACCTTGGGGGTGCATTCGAAGTATGGAATATGATTTTTCATGGCATATAGGATAGCCCATTTTCCTTATCATCCATCAGGTTTGCAATTTATGTACATGGAATGCAGTTTTTATTCAAGTGGACATTTTGGTACTATGAAAATAATAGGTAGAAAGGAAAGTTGGTCTTACAAAAAGCATATTTTGGCCCATGGGAGTATAAATCAAGGTAGAAGATGGTGTTGGTGATCAATATGAGTAGGTTCCCCCTTAGACATGGCATGGAAAAAAATCATCATAGAGGCTAACATGGAAAATTTTCCATTCCAAAGACCTCCAAGAATGGGATTGGTGATCAACATTGACTTTGCCAAACTCAAAGATGACATATTTCATGGTATGACACTTAATATTTTGGGAACTTGTCTTTTAATGATTAAGGCCCAGGAGGAGGATTGTCATCTTTGACATTGTAAAAGATATTAATGTTGGGGCTACAAATTACTTCCTTGATTACCAATGGATGAGAGGAATGTTGATCATCTTTGATTTACTCAAAGTGATAATATATATTTATTGGAAAATATACTTTGACTTTGCCAAATGGTAAAGGTTAGAAATTAGATAATCATTTTATACTTTTTCAAAACAATCTACATTGAGGATATTGTAAAATGTGTAAATAAGGGGAGGAAATAATTGCGTAAGACATGTCTTAAGGTGCAAGAATGATCGCATCTTGATGACACTTAGGTTGCTGATAAAACTATATACAAATGTATGATATAACAATTATGAATGCATCTATGAGTGTTGTTGTGTTGATATTGTGTATGTTGGTCTCAATATATCTCTGAGTTGTGCTTTGCTCTGTCTTGCTTACAGGGATTCCTTGAAAGATAAACAAATTAATGAACATAAGTAAATAATCTGAATTCTAACGAAAAATTTGATATGAATCTGCTATTAATTGGGGTTCTAATACCAATGATGTGAGCCAACCCAAATTTTTTTTATTATAACTGAATTTTGAAATCCAAAAATTCTAGAACTAGATCTAAAATCTGAAAAATAAAGCAGAAAAAAAAAATAAAAATTAAGAAGGCCCTAATTATAGCAAAATCTTGAATAATTACAAAATAATAGCAAAGATATGAAGACAAACAACGAAAAAAAATACTAGTGATTTCAACCAGAACTGGATACTGACTTTGAAGAACAAATGTAAATGCTAGCAGGAATTAATTTGTAGCTGAGTAACCCACAAAATAAATATGCTACAAAGGAATTCTTCTGAGAAGGTATGGATTCCAACTCAGGTCAAATCAACAATAGTATGGATGCTTCCTACCCCAAATAGTCTATTCCAAAATCCATGCAATAGCACACTTCACAAACAGCTTCGTGATGGTATGGCTTCCAACTTAGGACCAAGGCAATATGGACCTTGCCCTTGCCCCAAATGGTCTCTTTTAGACTGCCTTCATAAAAATCCTCTACTCAAATGTCTAATGGTCATTTTATAGTTATTCTTCCCACTTTTTGTAGAAAATAGTAGCTGCAAACTTTGATTAGTGACACTTATGAGTGAAAGTTGTAACCGAATATGCATGGAGTTACAAAGGCTTTTATGATGAGAAGGACATAATTTTTAGCTTTACAGGTTACTTTGAACATGTTTACACCATGTTTGGGCCTTGGGGATACTTCATGAAATGTGGGGTGCATGGTGCATGGTTGGACCATGCTCTTCCATGATGGACTTGTACATTGGAGCTGGTTTACTATTTGTTGCTAGACCTTGTTTGGATGTTTGAAAGACATTCTTCCTTGAAGTTTTGGATAAGTAAGAAGCTTGGTGACTTCATGTTGTTGATGCATGAAGGGATTTTATGTGCTTGGAGTAGAGTTGGGTATTTCAGAGGAGGTTATTGAGCCCTAAATAGCACAGGGTTGTTTGGTTGCATGTATGGAGGTTTACACTTGACATGTGTACTCTTGTGGTGAGGGAGTGGATATGTAGGTGTGCGAGTCCTTAAGGTGACATATGACCTTAGATATGCATTGTCCTTAAGCAGACATGTGACCTTGGAGATGCATTTGAGCTTTGGACCTTTGGAGGATTGTTGGACCTTGGGGAGTAGTGCTCATGCCATGGAGGCCTTCCTTGTTAATCATTGTCACCTTTTAGCCTCACACATGTCACTTAGATTAGGGTGTTTCACATGGGTGGATCTAATTGTGTCTTGCAAGTTTTCTTGTAGTGGACTAGGTCCACTTGTTATTGTAAAGCCCCTTTACCTCTCATATAAACAAATAAAGGAAGGAGTGAGTTGTTATTATAGTTGATCATGCACTTCTGCATATTCCTTTTCATACTTGGGTTAGAGATGTAACAATAGTGCTACTTCTCTCTCTCTCTCTCTCTCTCTCTCTCGTTCAATCTTTGTTGTACTTTATGTGTTTTTGTCTTAAGGTGCTATGGTTTCTTGGAGCATTCACCCGAAAACTTCATATATATAAAGAAGAAATGAACCCCATGAACACAATCACAACCTATCATATAATTCTCCATGCTTTCAAAAAACCTAGATAGGGAAAACCAAGAGAAACCCTATCTCCACCAAAGATACTCCAACAATCAATATTTTTGAATATGTTTTTGAAATATCTTTGGTGAAGCTAGGGTTTCACTTAGTTTTCTCTATCTAGGATTTTGGAGAACTTAGAGCATTATATGATGCATTGTGATTGTGTTCATGGATTTCAGTTCTTACACACACACATGAAGTTCTCAACTATCCAAAATTTTGTTATTCCATATTTGACTTCAATCTTACCACTGCCTAGCATACCTTGTCACTCCTATAAATTGTGCTATTTCAAGGATTTGACTTACAGATTTTCATAAATACAATTTCCTCAAAAAGATAGTTGAACACTTCCATATTCATAGTTAGATAATATTCCAAGAATGTATACATTTTTTGTACGTATCAACAATTATCTCAGGAACAACAATCACATCAAAAGCCACATTTGAACTTGGTTAGGTAGGATATTAATTCATCCTCTCAAGTTCCCAAGTTCTTTCTGCTGTCAAAGAAGGAGTTTTTGTAGCACAAGGTGGAGGAAATTATGGTCCATATCTTAAAACAATGGTATCGTTTAGTCCATGGATAACTTTAGTAGCAACTGGTGTAGATGTTTGTAGCTACAAAAATACACTTTTTCTATGAAATGGAAAACCTCTTCTAGGGATTGGGATTTCATCCCCGACACGCAAGGGTTGGTCTTATGCTCTTGTTGTAGGAGCTGATGCAATGCTAAATTCTTCTTATGTGACATCCAATCCATTTGATTTCCAAAATCATGAAGCTTTTAACAATGCTATGATCCAGGGGAACGTTCTAGTTTGTGGATATTCATACAACTTTACATGTGGTGCTGCATATGTAAGACATATGTCAGAAACAACAAAGAGTTTAGGTGCAGTTGGATTTATTCTAGTTATGGCAAATCTGTCTCTGGGAGCTAAATTTGATCTAGTTATAGTGGGAATTCTAGGAATTGTTACAAAAGAAGTAGATCAAACATAAATTCTTGTAGATTATTATAATAGATCAACAATAAGGTATCCATCAAGTCAAATCACAAGGTTTGGAGCTAAGGCTTCCATTGGAGATGGGTGAAGCTTATATATCAAGGTACAACTCCTTAGGTAGCATTCTATTCTTCTAGAGGGCCAGATATTAAGGATTCCATCTTTCAGGACACTGATGTTTAAAGCCAGATATTCTAGTTCCTGGTTCTCTAAGATGGGCAGCATGGTTTCCTAATCATGCACCTATTAAGTCAATTATCAAGGAGAAGCATTTTCCATGATATCAAGGACAACAATTGTGACACCACATATAGATGGCATTGCAACTTTGGTGAAGCAGAAGCATCCTGATTAGAGCTCTACTGCCATCAAGTCAACATTACAAACAACATCATCAGTCATTGACCACATGGGGAATCCCTGCAAGCACAAAATCAATATTTTCAAAAGTACTTGTTTTTCAAATATTTTAAATCCAATCAATTAAATGTGTTTTCTATTTTCTCAAAATATTTTCCTATTTAATGTAATTTTTACACATGAATTATAAAAAATCCTTAGTGATTGAGTATGATGATACACAATTTTCTTGGTCTATCTCAGGCCATTGAGAGGATAAATTAATATCCTCCCCAACCATACTCAATAACTAAGGATTTTTGATAATTTATCTCTATATTGGACTCAAACTTTCTCAATTAGCAACAAATAATGATTGTTAAAATCCTTGATACAAACTTCCATTTATACTTTTATGACCACTTACAATTACCACGAGTGACTATTAGTGGCTTGCTTTTCATTCCAAGAACTATCATGATTTCACACGCACATAATTACTATCCTCATGGACTGTTATTCCTCTCCCACCATATACAAACAAGGAAAATTGATGTGTTCAAACATATCCCTAGTTCAGATTTTCATTATTTTTATAAATTCTTATGCCTTCCACATGAAGAAGAGGAGCAATAATATGACATACATACTAAATTTTTTGGCACAATTCTTAGTGATATTTCATTAAACTTGGAGTTGTATTTATCCATGAATTGACTTTTTTTCCCTAGTGACACATCACAAGATTCTTATTTCTAAATTTAGGATAATTCTCTTACACATTTTCTTACATCTACGACACTCCAATTTTCCATTGGTGCATAGCTAAAGAATTTGTAACTCACATCTTAGTTATGCATGCAACACTCTCATGAACATATAAATACGACTTTATATTTTATGGTCTATTTAATTACATGAACTGGACCAGTCATCTAAATGCTTAAACCTCATAAATGTCAATCGAATCAGAACTCGATAAAAACCAGATAAAAACTAGGTTGATCAAAAAATACATAAATTATTCAAATTTAGGGAAAAACATATATATTAATGTGCATACATATGAATCACAACCATTATACAAAAATATTTCAATTTAACTTGAGTTTTCCTGAAAACAGATTTGGAGGTTTCCCAACATGAAATTCCTAAAGAATATGTTACCTTGAAGCCAAGCATGCACCATATCATAGTTAAAATCTAAATTCTTTGGCACCCTTAAACCTGGCACTAGTTTGAGAATCCAATGCCATACTAAGAGCATATTTGTGCTAAGAGAGTTCACCATGAATTTACAATCACATTTTTTCTTAAGGGTGAAAGTGGTTATGTGTCACAAAACTCTGTTTGAAGGACAAATGTCCATATCATACAATAGAAGCAAGCTTGATATGCTTGTTCCATAGCTAGAAGTATTGTTATGACATTGTTCACAACTTTTAAGTACTTTGTTGAAGGACTTCAAAAGGATGTAAAAGTGATTTAGTGGGTCATAATGTTTAATGATGGGTATTATTGTGAGATTATTTACCCATCATGCTCCTACTAAATTGAAAATGGGTTTTTCTATTTATTGTTGGGCCAAATATTATAACAACAACGCTAGTGCATTAACTATGTTAAAAGGTCACTTTCTTGTTAATTTGACCATGAATATCTCTTTTACAAAGCAATATTTCTTAGCTCTATTTACGTTAGTGGTTTGATAAGAACATTTTTATGGTCTCTTCACTGAATTTCTTAAATTTTTACATTTATGCTTTTTGAAAAAAAAAGGTTAACATTTTACCCTGGCTAAGTAAGGATTATTTAAATAAACTTCTAGTTTGGTTCCCTTTTGTTCAATCTAAGCTTGGAAAAGTGTCATGAATTTACATTGAATAATGTAAGAATGTAGGCTTCTCCAGAAACAATCAAGCCAACTCTTTCATTTTGAAAATTACCTATCAGATATGGACATATTTTTTGAAATTTCTATGCTGAAGGTGTCGAATTTAGGTAAGTGATGCAGAATGAACACCTACAATTCTATTGTTCACCTATTAGACCAGTGCAAATTATAGGCAAACTTGGAAGGATTAGATGTGATTGTTCCAACCATACTCTTATTGGCCCGCCGTACATATATTCATAACAAATACCTGCAATACTATTGTTCACCTATTCGGCTAGTGCATATTGTAGGAAAATTGCTAAGTGTTGGACTTCGATGTCTCAAGTTCACACACCAACACTAAAGATGCAACGTATTGTGTGCATCCTTAGATATGTTTGGGATTGCAAGCTAACTGTTTAAATAAATGCATGTATAAAACTTCTATATTAGCAAAATAACCATCAATATTTTTTTCTAGCATTTTAGGCTGAATTCACAATAGTATGTGTTGTAGTGGCTACAACCAACCTCCAAAATTTTTCCTTATCTTCGTTTTGGAGCCTCCCTACCAACCATCCTAACAGCATGTCTTGCACTGTCAAGTACATAGGCTTCATCGGTTTTTCAGTGGCTTCCCAACCTGTGCATGTCATTTTACCTCACTTCTTTCACAGGCTGCCATTCCGGACTTAAGCCAGTTGCTGGTTGAGCAGCTCCCTTAGAAAATTGCGCAATTCTGGAGGGGAAACAGTCTTCCCTCCAGAAATTGTGCAATTTGCTGGGTAGCCTATTGGGCCTAGAAATTGCACAATGCAGTCAGACTAAATTCCTTGGGGAAATTGTGCAATCTGGCCTAGTACTATAGCTCAACCCAGAAATTACGCAATTTTGGGCAGTAGTCACCCGCTTCTCCCAGAAATTGTGCAATCCCTCTAGGACAGCTAGCCCAACTCCTCCCAGAAATTGTGCAAATCCCTCTCTTATTCAAGCAGGTTGTTGCATGTGTCTTCAGGTTGACCGGTTCCACCCTGGACCCAGCAAACTTGTTTTGCATGCATGGGTTGCTTTTTCCTGAAATAGCAAAAGGAAATGTGCAAAAAGTATCCCTAGATTTTAGAGATCCATTTTTAGCAAATGGATGTTACATGAAAATATCGTCTTAGAAACTTCCCTCCAAGTGTCACTTTTTCCTAGATTCATGGCATGCACGTCATAAGCCTCAAACTTATTTATTTGATGCTTTAGAGCTCATTCTTCACATCGATATTGTAGATATGACATCCCACAACACATCTAGGAGTCTTCGGCACATCCAACTCAACTATTTCCAGGTAAGTCCACTTTACTTGTCTTTTACAGCCTTTTTGTTGCTTTTTGTGTTTTGGCTTGTGTGAGTGTTGTCTGATAGATATTTGTGAACACTTTTTGTCATTTGCATGCATGTTAGTACAAGCATTGTTTCAGTTTTTTATTGCATCTCACTATTGTCACATGCATGACACTGTTTTGCATGGACGTTGCCGATTCAACGACTCATTTCACACACATGCATGTTTTCCCCTTTTCTAAATCTTGCATTCGTTGGTTGCATGCATGATCATTCACTCTTGCTTACACTCAGTTTTTCCATGCATTTAGATCTTCATATGTTTTCATTCACTTGTTGGCTGGTCTAGGCAACCTTGGTCCAGAATTTGCCTTGCCTGAATAGCATTGCACATTTCTAAGAAGGAAGGCTCTGCCTTCCTCCAATAAAATGTGTAAATCTAGCCAGAAAATGTCCTCCAAACTTGCTTTGTGCAATTTTGAGAGGCAGTGTCTACTGGCCTAGAAAATTGCGCAATGCAATCCATGGGCCTCCATGACTTTCCACCTAAAATTGTGCATTATGCAATCTCAGCACCCAATAGGTTAGTATGGATTGTGCATTGCACAATTCTAGTAGTCAACTAGCCTCCTAATAGTCCAGACTACCTCTTGCGTAGTTCCAACAGTCACTCTCCTAGCCTCCCAGTGAAAATTGCGCAATCCTTGCCAGCAGTCTCACGGGTATGTTGCATGTCAGCCTGAAAGTTTGCTTTGGTTTTAATTGACAAATTGATTTCCATGAATGTCGCCATGTCTCTAGGTATAGCAGGTTTTCATTCATCTCTCAGCAGTTCAGGATCAATGGCCTCCAAGAGAGTAGGGTCAAAGGACACTGACGGAAGCATAACTGGAGATGTAGTTGAGCGAGTGTCTATGAGTTTGCCGATTTACAATGACACCAAGCTAATTGTAGACAAAGACAACAAGATGAAATGGTAGGAGATCAATGATACATTCTCAGGCATATTTGGGGAAGACCTTGAAGACCGCAAAGTCTATGTGAACATTCACAAGTCTGGCTTGTACCAGATTACATGCAGGTATCCCACATTCCCATGCGCGAACATGATACATTGGATCATCTCGCACACTGATCCCGAGACAATGGTGTTAAGTAGTGTCAGCGGAATAGATATTTATACCTTCAGGGCACAATACTATCAACATATGTACCACTTGTTGAAGCCAATGATCACCATGGAGACACCTTCAACATACTCAACAGCAATGCAAACTCCAGGGATATCTTGAAGAACTGGGTGAAGGAGCCAGCCAAGTTTAGGATGACACCCAACCAGATTTAAAAGATGAAGATACCACAAAAGGAATATTAGTACTTGTTCATATTTGCATGCTGCTTGCATGGCCAAGAGAGCACGAAGACCTTCCTGCAGAGTGGGGTGATCGTGTTGGACCCACTGGCCAGTGAAAGAAAATCATGTAACTGGTCTGACATGTTGGCTCACAGACTAAAGGAACAGGTAGTAAGAGATCGGCAACTACCCAAAGGTCAACAAGCATAAATCTACATGTATGCTTATATCTTGGATGTAATATGTGCCCGTTGGCAGTTCTCGGGCTTGAAGTGGGCATGGACATCAACGGAAACCTCTGTGAACACTTATTGCAAATTGTTTTTTGAATGCAGCTTCCATGGAGTCATCACATAGTTTTCAAACCATTTTTTCACCCTGGTGTACAAGATGATATTTGAGCAAGAGCCACCTTGCATGTTGAAGGCAGAAATGTAGGCATTGATCGACATAGCAGATTAGTATGCCTCACCTTTTGGCACCTTCATACGAATGTATAGTGCGGAGAAGCCTCCACATGTTTTACCGAAGTTTTCCATGGACAATCTCGTCATGCAAGAAGTGTCGTACCACATCTCGGCAAGACTATCAGCTAGACTACATCGGAAGAAGAAGGCACCCTAGCTGACTCTTCTGTTGCGGATCAAGTTGTATGAGATACAAAATCTCAAGCATGTGAATTCCAAGAAAAAAGAGTTCAAAAGATTTACTTTCGGCACCAAAAGCTTCAATCCGTACACACTGCATTTCTTTGTGAAGGATGACTATGCAAGAGTGAAATTTCCTTGGATCCACGGGGTGTGTCATTGGGCTGAGGAAGACCCATGGAGATAATGTCACAACCTTTCCAGGCCCAATGAACTGGTCGTCATCGCTGTGGAATGGTTAGCAAAGCAGCATTTAGGAGAGCAACAACAGAGGGAAACATACTTGTGCATGACAAAGGCAAGAGAAATATTGTCGATAGTGCAGAGGTAGAAAAAAGCTTCAAGTTCAAAGCAGACCTACATGTGGAGAAAGAAGCTTTAGAGATATTGGCGAATAGGTGACAACACGAAAAAAGGACCGTGCAAAGGTAGAAAGAAAAAAAGAGAATGGAGGAAACAATGAAGGAGTTGCATGAGTTGAAGGAGAAACTTTGGAAAGAACAAGAGCTGCGTAGGCAGGAGAATTAATTGCAACAGGGAGAGACACAGTAGGGGGTGCAACATGCATAGGTTGATGAGACTATGCCCATACAAGTGGTGGACTCATTCGAGCAGCTAGCACAAAGCAGACAGGGTGACTAGTCGGAGGAGCAGGACTTTGCTTAAGAGATTGAACAAGTACTTGAACATATGGATACGGAGATGGAGCAGCTAGAGTTAGATAAAGACATCAACCTTATGCCTTACCACCAAGAGGTCGACCCACTGACTTCACCAGATCTAGAAGCAAAGCAAGTCCTGAGTGACCAAGGAGATACTATGACCCTTGGAGACAATCCAAAAGAAGAGATGCACAACATATCATTCGATGATTCACAACATAGAGTTGTGAAATCAGTCAGAGTGTCTACTCCAGATGTCCACACATCTCCTACGTAGTTTGAGGAATGAATGATCATATCTGATGTGCACAAACATCCAGCAACATTGGCCAATGCTACCAAAACATATGTCGAAGTCACTAGCTCGAGTGTTCACTTCTTAATATCAGAGAGCAAGCAAATGGATAAGGAGTTATAGATGACCAAGCAGGGAGAAGAACTGGTTACAACATCTGCCCGAGCATAGTTGGATAAGGTGATACTGGATGAAGTATCGTCCCTTGAGACAGTCATGCGGGCGTTGTATTCTAGATTTGGTAACATGCATAAGGGAGTTTTCCATCTCAATGGTTGGCAGTAGCGTTGTGCTAGAAGAGCATGTATATTGTCCAACTTGCATACCATTTTCGACCACATGAAAACATGGACAATGAGATACAAGGGAGGCCATTACACTTTCCCAAGATGATGAAGCCCATGGTGGTAGAGTTGAATGCATGCATCTGGATTCAGATCTCGAACTATGAAGAACTCTCGCAGCTCATCACTAGTTTACAGGCTTCCCATGCACGAGTGTTCAGAAGCATGGATGTTGTTTTACGCACACATGCTATACCATCTATTGGGACACTCACCGAGGCAAAGATAAAGGGTCAAGTCCGACATGAGTTGGAATCGTACTTTGATGAGTTGATGTGCATAGCCACCATCACAGACTTGGCAATCAGTGCAGACACTATGCATCAGTATGTCGCTAGTTTGGACGCACTGAAGACAATGATGTGCATGTTATCAAACCAGTTGGACAGAGGAGCCAAAATAGTGTATCCAGATACAATAGAGGCAAGAGTTCGTTTCTAGAAATATGTCACTGTAGAGTAAACAGACACCATCGTGAACTACCAAGCTTGGCATCAGTTTTCCACCGTCAACCATCATGAGGATGTCGAAGAGTTGGTATTCCCATAGTTTTCTGAGTCATAGTGATGCCTTGCATGGCTTTCTCAAGCCTATTTTCTGTCACATGGGTACATGTGCAGATTGTATGTAAAATCTTGTTAATTGGAAGTTAAAGTGTCGATAGTTGAATGTAATAGTAATACAGTAGTTGAAGAGTCATGAGGGTAGATGAATAGTGGCAGAGGGGAATTTCAAGGGTCACCCCACCCTTTTCTATATATAGTACCTCATAACTCATTGTAGAGGCTTTTGGTCAGCCAAGCTTCTGATAGGAGTATCTTAGAGAAAGCTTGGAGAGTATTGTAATGAGCCTTGGCTTCTCCACAGTGCAGAGCTAGTACATCTCTTTGGAGGAGTAGGTGGTAGTGACTGTAATGTTCCGTTATCGGGACTAGTGGTTGGTCATGGTTGTACTATATGGTTGGAACTTTCACTTCTTAATATAATAGATCCAACACATTTCATGCATATGCTTTTATTGTATCTAAGTTAACTTGTTTAATCTAACGATATATGTATCTTTTTTCTTACGCATGTATGTATAGACTCCTTTTGTATATGTATGTATGAATCTTAGTGAAATGTGTTGTTGGTTTAACCATCACTTTGGATTATTGGTTCACATTCCTTATAGCTTGTGATGCATCTTTTCTCATGTGTTCCCTTCCAAGCTACGTGTTTATACAGGTTTCAAAGGGGCGCACTCATTCCACCTTTCGTGTGTTAGAACCATTCATGCACCTTCCTTGGCTTGTTGCGCATGTCACGCCCTTGCTACCAATAGGGACATATTACTTGCCTCTGTGTGCAACCTTGGCCAAGGTGATACCGTATGACCCATTGTTGGGACACCTACACCAAACGGTCTGAGATCTAGTTGGGTCTTCTTACCGGGGAGATCCCCTGACATGTTGGTGCGTCTAGCACTATCAACATTTCTGGTGCTAGAAGGAGGGAAATATGACAAGACGTGTCCTCTCATTCTCTTTCGAATATTTACACATCTATCATAGATATTGTCATACTCATCCCTCTGTGATGTTTTTCACATGCCGAACCTCTCAACATCACAAGGGAGTTTTCTGATCTCTTGTCTGAATTCACATATGATGGTGAAGGCGAAGTGGCCTGGCCTGTGTACTTACAAGACTTATTTTCAATGCTTGACAAAGCAGATGAATGCTCTGATGAAGAGGTCGGCTTGTTGATTGCATAGACACTTTACGAATCCCCACAATGGTGGTGCTGGAGCTTTCCTCCTGGCAGCGTACACTCACTTTAGCAGTTATGTGATCTCATTGAATCTAATTTCCATCATTTGGATCCAGAACCTCTTGAAAAAAAATTGTTAGAACAACGGAAGACCCTGCAGGAATCACCTATGGAATTTTGGGGCCGTTTCTGTGTATTGTAGTTTCAATCTTTGAAAACTTAATGAAATTCCAGTATCTCATGGACAGATTTGAATATTGTCTTACCAAATCTATCAATCCTAAGAAAAAGTTCAAGCCCAAGCCCTGCTCAGCATACGTTGATGATGGAGTTGTACAATCACAAATAAACACAGTTGTTGTCACAAGTGACTGTCCACCGTCCCCTCATCAAATAACTCCACCATTACAGAGTGATGTGGGAGAACATACACACACATCTGTTCAATTGCCACATCCTCCAAGATTAATTCTCGCAATTTTTGCACAGATTTGGTTGCGAAGCTCATGGGTTGTCACATGCATGTCTTACCTCAACCTCTGTCTCTGTGTTCTGCTGATCCTCTAGATTGCACTATCTTGTGCTCTTCCATTCCAGACTCTACACCTGTTGTGAATGAGGATCAATCTATCGACAAATTTGGTGCTGAAAAACCAAACTACTGTCATTCATGAAGAGTATGACTGGGATCTTGAGCTTCAACACTTGGCAAAGGATGACTCCCTTCTGTTCGAGCCTCCTCTGTGATTTCCTGACATCTTTGGTTATTTTTCCATCCTTGATTTTGCATGTGTATCTCCACCTACGGATGCACCCATTGTTGATCATTCGCAGAACACACCAGATGTCAGCCCATCATCCGACAACCAAGAGTACCAATCATTCTTTGAAAATCCACCTGATTTTTCATCTACCTTTTTCGGAAATGCAGAGGGTGAACTTTTATTCTTCTCATCTACCCCTCTATTTGATTTATCAGATCATGACGATGTTGCTAAAATCATTGATGTTGTTGATCGTAGCCATCAAGATCTATTTACCCCCGACTTCGATCACGATGATGATTCTATCGCAATTGATTTTTCAAAGCCACCTATTTATGATGATCTATCTATCGACAAATTTGAAACTCCACAGACTGTAGAGGCACTTCAGCCTAAGCTGATGGTTATGTCAGGCCCTCATTGTCCTGAGGTTGGTTTTACTTACGATCAAGAAATCCTTGAAACACCCAAGGCTCCTCATCACTCGGATGTATGCATTGAAGATCAATCTCACACACATATTATGCTTCCTCCACTCGAACTACATGATCCCATCACTCATGCATTGGAGGAATCTTACATAGCAAGCACACGTGCGTGACACAAGTTGTCTTTGTTTCTTTCGTTTGCTTGCATGTCACAGTCAAGAGTATGTGTATGATTAACAACTACAATTAGTGTCACACAGCATCATGGTAAGCCCACGGATTGCATGTCATGCACTTGCACTCACTTATGTTCTGTGGACGCATCTAAACTCGAAGTGTGTCTTCATTGTTAAATCTTTCCTATTTGTTGGTTCACACAGTTGTGTTGTTCTTGAACCATACCTTCACCAACATGGGTCGACCTATGCATCGGTGGCTACATTAGAAGTATCACTTCACATGAGCAAACCCATGCACCGTTAGCTTAGGAGTAGGAGTAGTGTTTTCTTCTGGTTTGTTCACTTGCATGCATGCTTTCTTCTTACTTTGCATTTTTGTTTGCTTGCCTACTTGTTTTGTTACTCGCTTTCTTTATGAATTTACTTCTGCTTTTGATTTTTTTTGTCATTTTTTTGCCTATTTGCGTCCATAGATTAGTTTCGCATGAAACTATGCACGACTCTTGAAACAAGATGGGTAAAGTACAAGAGGACTTGTGTAGTTATCAATACTTGGTTATATGTCATCCTGCCTCTATTGGCATTATGACACAGGTTTGGCGCTATGACACAGGTGTTGTCCTTGATGGAAACTCACTCAAATGATAGATCACAGTTTAGGCTCTCAGAATGAAGGAAAAAGAGATATATGCAGGTTCCTCTTAATCAAGTCGCATATACACGCGGGATCGTCGATCAAAAGGCGTGTATATGTATGCATGCACTTTCATGCAAGGAAAAGCGCATACATGTGGGAAAACTCATTTTTTGGTCCATAATATTTAGTCCTTGGTATTTGGACCTATGGTTTTGGATGGTATCTCATCCGAAGTGTTGAACCCAGGTATTGGGTCCATGGTATTGATTCTCTATGGTTTTGGACCATGGTATTGAGTAAGGCCTAAGACTATAAAAGGGGAAGGAGTTCTTGAGGCAAAAGCATTCACTCAAGTATTGAATATCTTATGAAGAGCAAGATCTAGAATTGGGATATGGTGCATAGCTGGATCTGAACCAAGGAAGAACTTGAGCGCTAGAAGAAGGATAAGTTCTATTGTTTGGTCAAGATCTTAAGGCTTGAATAGTAGTATCTTTGTGTGATTTTGATCTGTTATATTTGGCGCATGACTTGATCTATAAATCTAATAATCTCGGTATAACTCATGTCTGAATAAGTGAAAAGGGTAAATTATCTTTTATAGATCTGTATGCAGGTTCAGCACAATAGAGGCGTGTATACACGCTGCTTCAGTAAGTCAAAGCAGCGTATACGCTGGTTGGTATTAATACAGAAGCGTATGTATGCAGGTTATACATATTGAAGTAGCGTACATCTCATGAAATATGTTTTAGCTACTTCTGTTTATTGCTGCAGTGTTCTGGGTTCAGGATTGGTTTCTAGTTACTATCAATGTATTCTGGTTACAACATTCAGAGAAGTAATTGTTTGATTCAATTTTGATTGAAGCAAAGGAGATTGGTTGATGCAGATGATTTTGATGTTTGATTATTTTCATTGATGGATCCAATCTGAAAATTTATGAAACGTGGTCCCTGGAAGAAAAGAGAAGGTTGTAGCATTCTGTAGGTTAGCACCTACGTACTAGTACATTAGCTAGTACAAGAGATAAGGGGGTTGTAGCTCCCTTCCAAGAGAACCTGGAAAACGAGAGAAGGTTGTAACCTTCTGTAGGTCTAAGCCTGCATACTGGTAGAAGACTACACCAGTACAAATCCATTGTAAAAAGAAGTTTCTAATTGAAAGAAGATAGAGACGAATTGCAACAGGTGGTTTTCACCCACATTGGGTTTCCACTTTATATCTTGTGTTATTGTGTGTGACTGTCTATTTTGTTTTACTGTTCCTAGTTACTGTTTATATGGTTCTGACACACAGATTAATGATCAACATCTGAAGAATAAATTAAATTATAAGTCTGCAAGTTATACACAAGTTTCCTTAACTGTAGTTGCGTATATACGCTATTTTCACTAACTGAAGTAGCGTATGCAAATCTGATTATGAAATGAAAAATAATTGACTTGATAATATTGATTCACCCCCTCTCTCAGTATTATTTCCAACAATTGGTATCAGAGCGGGTCCTTCAGAAGAAGCTTGATCGCTTGAAGGAAGATCTATCATCATGAGAAACTACGAAAAAGAGGCATCGATCAGGCCACCAATCTTTGATGGGAGAAACTTTGTCTATTAGAAGGTAAGAATCATAGCCTATCTTCAATTTCTTGGTACAGAAGTTTGGGATATCGTGGAAGTAGGATACACATTTCCATCAACAATTCCTACAGATACGGCTGGTAAGAATTAGTATGAAACAAATGCAAAGGCTGTCAATACTCTATTAGGGAGTTTATCTCAATCAGAATTTGTCAAGGTTATGCAACTCAAAACCGCAAAAGAAATATGGGACAAGATCATTCTGAGCTATGAAGGAGATGATCAGGTAAAACGTGCAAAACTACAAACTCTCAGAATTCAATATGAAAATCTCAGAATGTACAATGATGAAAGTGTGGCTAATTATTTCTTACGTATAGATGAGATTGTTAATCATATGAAAAACTTGGGTGAAGAGATAAAAGAAGTTACTTTGGTTGAAAAGGTTCTAAGATCTATCTTCTAAGTTTGAATCAAAAGTCTCTGCCATAGAAGAAAAACAGGATCTACAGAGTATTACCATGTCACAACTGCACGGAATCCTAACTGCTTTCGAAATGAGAAAAGGGGGACCATCTAACAGGAGAGAAGCTGTATTCAAAGCTTCAGGAAAAGGAGATTACAATGAGTCAGGACATATGTCAGAAGGAGAGGAAGAATCAAACTTTGTCAAGAACCTTCAACGAGGTTCTAGAAGATTCAGAGGTAAGCTACCTTTCAAATGCTTTGCTTGTGGAAGAGTCGGTCACTATGCAGCCAAGTGTCCTCATAAAGATAAGCTTGATAAAGGTAAGGAACCAGTTAGATGGAACAGAAAATAGAATGTAAGTAAGAAGAGCTATTATACACATGAAGACAGTGATGGATTTTCAATTAGTGATGAAGATGAACAATGTAATGATTATAGACTTTTGATGGCTTTTGAAGATGATGATTTCTTGGATGCTATAGATGAAAATGATCTCTATGAAGAAATTTCTAAACTTAAAATCTATTTAGAAGAAAAGAGTATGATCATAGATACTCTGACATTCCAACTTGCTGAAAGGGAAAAACACAATGAAAAGTTAGAATGTGAAATTGTGGGACTTAGAAAAGATATTGAGAAAACAAAAGCTCTTAATCTTAGATTTGCTAAAGGATTTGAAACTTTAGATGAGATTATCAAATTGCAACGTTCTCCACTAATCAAGACAGGTCTTGGATATACTGAAGAAGCATCTCAAGCACAGAGGCCATCCATCTCCAAAAGTTATCTTGATGCAGCAAGGAGAAGTGAACAGGTTGACAATCGATAGCAAAGGCATAAAGCAGATCACCAGGTAAATTAGGGTCAATCTACCTCAAGGATGAACAAAGATCACCAAGTACATCAGGGACAATCTACTTCAAGGATGAACAGAAGCTACAACCAATCGTAGGTAAATCATTCTCAATTTTCCTCAAGAATGAATGTCTATGGAAACCACAATCACCAGGACGGAAGGTTTGATAATCGTAGGAATTTCTCCAATGGCCAATGTTTCTCTTGTCATAACCTTGGACACAAAGTAGCTCAATGTGTTGCCTACAAGACCATCATGACCAGAGAAGCACGAAATCAAAGGAGTGTGATTGGAATCATGAAAAGAACCTACAATAACTTTTCTACTCTTGAAATGAAATAGAATTTTCTATTTGTAACAACTTCAGTCATGAAGATTTTGAATACAGGAGTAGGTTTCGGCAAACAACTCAGAAGGAGAAATATTCATTGAGCCCCAAAACATGGAGAAAGAAAGAACCACAACTAGAAAGATGTGGTACAACCTTATATGCAGAAGGATAGGAAAATCAGTGGTACATCGACAGTGGATGCTCGAAACATATGACAGGTGACAAAGAAAAACTTCAGTCATATAGTGCCTTAGAAAAGGAAAGGAAGGTCTCATTTGGAAATGACACCCCTGCATTCATAAAAGGTAAAGGTTCTATTAGTTTGAAAGAAAAAGTCAAAGCTGGAAATGTTATGTATGTTGATGGCTTAAAACATAATCTATTGAGTGTCAGTCAAACGTGTGATCAAGGAAATGAGGTAATATTTCGATCAAATGGATGTATTGTTCGTGAGCTTGATATAGGAGAAACAATGATCAAAGGCATAAGAACTCCAAATAATTTATACATACTCAAGGGAGGACAACAACAATGCTATCTAAGCAAGAGTGATGAACACCGACTATGGCATAGAAGATTGGGGCATCTAAGCTTCTCTCAGATAAGGAAAGCATGCAAATATTAGGCAGTTCGTGATCTCCCTAACATCAGAATTCCAGACAATACAATATGCAAATCATGTCAGTTTGCTAAGAAAACCAGAACTAACTTCCCTAAGAAGGAAGGATCAGCAAGCAAGCTACTTGAACTTTTCCATACAGATGTATGTGATCCATCCAGGAAAAGGTCACCTCAAGGAGAAGAATACTTCATATTGTTCATTGACGACTTTTCTAGGATGTGTTGGATAGGACTTCTGAAGCATAAAGATGAAGCTTTCGAAAAGTTCAAAGCATTCAAAGCCTTGGTTGAAAACAAATCAGATCGCAAAATCAAATTCCTCGGGTCTGATCGAGGAGGGGAATTTACCTCGGATGAATTTTTCTATTTTTGTGAAGAACATAGAATAAGAAGGGAATTCTCTACTCCAAGGACTCCTCAGCAAAATGGAGTAGTAGAAAGGATGAATAGAACGGTTCAACAAATGGCTCATGCTATGCTTGATGAGTCTGGAACTCTTGCAACCTTCTGGGGTGAAGCTGCATTTGCTGCCATTACTATTCTCAACAAGACAAACGTCCAGGTAAACAACACTCAAACTCCTCATGAACTCTGGTATGGTAAGACTCCTACGGTAAAATACTTCAAAATTTTTGGAAGCAAATGTTACATCAAAAGGACTGATGAAAACCTTGGCAAGTTTGAACCTAGAGCAGATGAAGGCATTCTCCTTGGTTACTCTCCCCAAAGCAAAGGATATAAGTGTTACAATAAAAGACTTAGAAAAATTGTTGAAAGTATTGATGTAGTGGTTGATGAAGAAGGAAACATTCCAAGGCAGGTAAAATCCGAAGATTTCAAAGATGATGAGGACTATCATTCAACATCAAATTAGACTAATGATGAAGAAGACACCTATGAGGAACCAGAAGAACAGATAAGGGTAGAAGAAAAGACTCCATCCAGGTATGTCCAGAAGAATCATCCAAAAACTCAAATTTTGGGGCAGAAAGAGGCAGGTGTACAAACAAGAAGAACTATTTCAGAAGCTTCAAGCTATCTAGCATTGCTCTCCTCCACTGAACCACGAAATGTAAGTGAAGCATGCAAAGATGAATGCTGGGTCAAGGCCATGAATGAAGAACTTGAGCAGATTGAAAAGAATAACACTTGGGAGTTAGTTCCTAGACCAAATGATAAGAATGTCATAGGGACAAAATGGATATTCAAAAACAAGCTGAATGAGAATGGAGATGTTATTAGAAACAAGGCCAGACTTGTTTGCAAAGGGTATGCTCAACAAGAAGGTATAGACTTTGAAGAAACTTTTGCACCAGTTGCTAGACTTGATGCCATAAGAATGTTCCTTGATCTTTCTAGCTTTCAAGAGTTCAAAGCATATCAAATGGATGTGAAAATTGCCTTTCTAAATGGAGACTTAGAAGAAGAAGTGTACATTGAGCAACCAGATGGTTTCATCCTTGGGAATGATCCAAAACTTGTATGTAGACTCAAAAAGGTTCTCTATGGCCTTCAACAGGCTCCAAGGGCTTGGTATTATCGTTTGGATAAGTACCTCCATCAACAAGGTTTTTCAAAAGGATCAATAGATAGCAATCTATATATAAAAATTGATAATGATAAATTGCTAATACTTGTTGTGTATGTTGATGATATCATCTTTGGTAGCAATGAAGAAGCCATGAGTCAAAACTTTGCTTTGGTGATGCAGAAAGAATTTGAAATTTCCTTGGTGAGCTCACATATTTTCTTGGTTTACAAGTCCAACAAAACAAAGACGGTATCTTTCTATCACAAACCAAGTACCTCAAGCATATTTTGAAGAAATATGGGATGGAGGATTCGAAACCAGTATGTACCCCTATGGTAACAGGATGCAGCCTCAGCGCAAATGATGAATCAGCAACAGTGCATCAACCAACCTATAGATCAATGATTGGAAGTCTGCTCTATCTAATAGGTACCCGACCAGACATCATGCATGCAGTTGGAATAGTCGGAAGATTTCAGGCAAATCCAAAGGAAACTCATCTTCAGGCAGTCAAAAGAATTTTCAAGTATCTTCAAGGAACTCAAAATTATGGCTTATGGTATCCTAGAGATACAGATCTCACACTTCATGCATATACAGATGCAGATTGGGTAGGAAGCGTGGATGACAAAAAAAGCACTAGTGGTGGTGCATTCTTTATGGGCTCCAGATTAGTATCTTGGTTCAACAAGAAACAAAGCTCAATTGCATTATCTACAGCTGAAGCAGAATATGTGGCTGCTGCATCTTGCTGCACACAACTCCTTTGGATGATGCAAACATTGCAAGATATTCAAATCACTTATACTCCACCTATCTCCATTTTTTGTGATAATACAAGTGCAATCAGTATTTCAAAGAATCCAGTCATGCATTTGAAGACCAAGCACATACCTATCAAATATCATTTTCTCTAAGAACAAGTGCTTGAACAAAAGGTCAAATTGGAGTATGTCCCCTCCAAGGAACAAGTTGTTGATATATTCACCAAACCACTGCCCAGGGAGACATTTGAATACCTCAGACAAAAGCTGGGAGTAGTTGATGCATCATCTTGCTGTTGAAATTATCTGTTTCAGAAAACAGTGGTTGTACGCGAGTTTCATGAAGTGTATCCACGTACATACGCAGGTGTCTGTAAACATAGTCGCGTATATTATGGTTTGAAGACAAACTGTGGGGCCAGACTCAGGATGAAAAGAGTCTGATATGGGTCTGATAGAGACCATCTGGCACAGGTTCAGGGGGAGCATATACTTCTAATAATGCATTGTTGGCATTATCTTAGAAGATTTTTGGTTCATTTTCTTTCAGGTGGAACAAGTGCAAAGGGAGATCAAGGTTGCTAATCTTGATGATGATTGACAAATGTTGCCGATGTTAGTCGCTGATGACTATCATAGTCTTGTCTCAGATATTTAGTCTCTATGTCATGTATTTTCTTTATTATCAAGGTCATGTAATGGCCTATCTTGGTTTCCCCACTATGCCTGGGATGGATGATGGAATGTTCTTATTTTATCATGTGTAAACCTTTGATGTATCCCCACTTGGTTGGGTGGATGAGTCAATATTGGTATATCCCCACTTGGTTGGGAGATGGATGTATGTATGAGTCTTTGGTGATAGGAAGGTCATTTATGATGTATAAAGTCATGTTTCTTCTTGTAGAACATCTTCTTGCAGATCTTGCCTACAGTCAGGGGGAGCATAACCCTTTGCCCTTGATGTCAAAGGGGGAGAATGACTTTGAATGACTTGGGGTTGCCATCAAGTCCAAAGGGGGAGATTGTTGGGATTATTACACAGGTTTGGCGCTATGACACAGGTGTTGTTGTTGATGGCAACTCACTTAGATGACAGATCATAGTTCAGGCTCTCAGAATGAAGGAAAAAGAGATATATGCAGGTTCCTCTTAATCAAGCCACGTATACACGTGGGATCGCCGATCAAAAAGCACGTATACATATGCACGCACTTTCATGCAAGGAAAAGCACGTACATGTGGAAAAAATTATTTTTTGGTCCATGATATTTAGTCCTTGGTATTTGGACCTATGGTTTTGGACCATGGTATCTCGTCCGAAGTGTTGAACCTAGGTATTGGGTCCATGGTATTGATTCTCTATGGTTTTGGACAATGGTATTGAGTAAGGCCTAAGACTATAAAAGGGGAAGGAGATCTTGAGGCAAAGGCATTCACTCAAGTATTGAATATCTTATGAAGAGCAAGATGTAGAATTGGGATATGGTGCATAGCTGGATCTGAACCAAGGAAGAACCTAAGCACTAGAAGAAGGATAAGTTCTATTGTTGGGTCAAGATCTTAAGGCTTGAATAGTAGTATCTTTGTGTGATTTTGATCTGTTATATTTGGTGCATGACTTGATCTATAAATCTGATAATCTGGGTATAACTCATGTCTGAATAAGTGAAAAGGGTAAATTATCTTTTATAGATCTGTATGCAGGTTCGGCACAGCAGAGGCGCATATACATGCTGGTTCAGTAAGTCAAAGCAGCATATACGCTGGTTGGTCTTAATACAAAAGCGTATGTATGTAGGTTATACATATTGAAGTAGCGTACGTCTCATGAAATATGTTTTAGCTACTTCTATTTATTGTTGCAGTGTTCTGGGTTTAGGATTGGTTTCTGGTTACTATCAATGTATTCTAGTTACAACATTTAGAGAAGTAATTGTTTGATTCAGTTTTGATTGAAGCAAAGGAGATTGGTTGATGCATATGTATTTGATGTTTGATTATTGTCATTGATGGATCCAGTTTGAAAATTTATGAAACGTGGTCCCTGGAAAAAAAGAGAAGGTTGTAGCCTTTTGTAGGTTAGCACCTACGTACTAGTACAAGAGCTAAGGGGGTTGTAGCTCCCTTCCAAGAGAAACTGGAAAACAAGAGAAGGTTGTAGCCTTCTACAGGTAGAAGCCTGCATACTGGTATAAGACTGCACCAGTACAGATCCAATGTAAAAATAAGTTTCTAATTGAAAGAAGATAGAGACAAATTGCAGCAGGTGGTTTTCACCCACATTGGGTTTCCACCTTATATCTTGTGTTCTTGTGTGTGATTGTCTGTTCTGTTTTACTATTCCTGGTTACTTTTTATATGGTTCTGACACACAGATTAATGATCAACATCTCAAGAATAAATTAAATTGTAAGTCTGCAAGTTATACGTGAGTTTCCTTAACTGTAGTTGCGTATATATGCCGTTTTCACTAACTGAAGTAGTGTATGCAAATTTGATTATGAAATGAAAAATAATTGACTTGATAATACTGATTCACCCCCCCTCTCAGTATTATTTCCAACAGCCTCTGTATGAAGAACTTGTTAGTCTTCAGTCCATGATACATCAATGGAAAACACATAGTGTTTGAAGTGAACCTTGGTGAAAGTACAACGCTTGCGCGCTAACTAGTGTCACCTACTCTAGTCGGTTGTTTTTGGGTTAATCCTTGTCAGCTCAGTCAAGTAGAGTAAGGTGAGGGGGGAAACATTAACAAGCATGTCAGAGGTATATATAAACTAATTCTCTAAAGGAACAACCTCTTATGCTCTCAATAAGTCGGAATCCCTCTTCTGCCTATGAAATGAATAAGTGTTTTATGAAAATGTAAATGAAAAAATGAAAATGTGAAAATTTTTGAAAAAATGAAAAATGAATAAGGAAAAAGAAGAGAAAGGCTTCTTGTGGAGAGAGGTGATGCAAGTAACTCCGTCGGGGTACTAACCTGGCTCAATGGCAGCAGAGCGATGCTTGTGTTCCTGCGTGACTCTGTTGGGGTATTGTCCAGGCCTACTGGCAATAGAGAAACACCATATATGAAAGTAAAACTCTAACAACCATATGGATTGTGCATCAATATACCCCTCATACCTAATTGAAACAACTGTGTTGGCTTGGCTTCGAATGTGTTCTAACCAACCAAGAGCTTGGAAGATGCTACTTCTTACAATCAAGCAAGTGTGGAAATCAAGACAAACAGAGAACTGAACAATACTTTCAAAGGTGTTAAACTTGTTTATCACGAACAAGGTCCATTTAGAGAGCTAGAGTTATATCAGTGTGTCACCAAGTATTGTAGCGGCTATAGCCACCCTCCAAAATTTTTCCTTACCTTCATTTTGGAGCCTCCCTACAAACGATCCTAGTAGCATTTCTTGCATTGTCAATTACATAGGCTTCATTAGTTTTTCAGTGGCTTGCTAACCTATGCATGTCAATTTGCCTCACTTCTTTCACAGGCTACCATTCCGAACTTAAGCCAGTTGCTGGCTAAGTAGCTCCCTCAGAAAATTGCGCAATTCTGGAGGGGAACCAACCTTCCCTCCAGAAATTGCGCAAATTTGTTGGGCCCATAAATTGTGCAATGCAGTCAAACTTGCTTCCTTGGGGAAATTACACAATCTATCCTAGCACTGAAACTCAACCCATAAATTGTGAAATTTTGGGCAGCAATCACCTGCTCCTCCTAAAAATTGCACAATCCCTCTAAGACAGCCAACCCAGCTCCTCCCACAAATTGCACAAATCCCTCTCTCAATCAAGCAGGTTGTTGCATGTGCCTTCAAGTTGACCAGTTCCACTTAGGACCTAACAAATTTGATTTTCATGCATGGGTTTCTTTTTCCCAAAATTGCAAAAAGCAACATGCAAAAAGCATCCTAGATTTTAGGAATCTATTTTTAGTAGCCGGAGGTTACATGCAAAGATTATTTTAGAAACTTCCCTCCAAGTGTCACTTTTTCCTGGATTTGTGACATGTGCGTCATAAGCCTCAAACTTATTTATTCGACGCTTTAGATCTCATTCTTCACATCGATATTGGAGCTCTGACATCCCACAAAACATTCGGGAGTCTTTGGCACATCCAACTCAGCTATTTCCAGGTAAGTCTTCTTTACTTGTCTTTTGCAACATTTTTGTCACTTTTTGTGTTTTGGCTTGTGTGAGTGTTGTCTACTTTATTTATGTGAACACTTGCTGTCATTTTCATGCATGTTAGCATGTACAAGCACCGTTTTAGTTTTTGTTTGCATCTAGCTGTTGTCGCATGCATGACACTGTTTTTCATGGACGATCGATGATTTGATGACTCATTTCACACACATGCATGTTTTTCCATTTTTTGAATCTTTCATTTGGTGTTTGCATGCATGATAATTCACTCCTACTTACACTCAGTTTCTCCATGCATTCATATCTTCATATGTTTTCAGTCGCCTGTTGGTGAGCTTGGGAAACATTGGCCTGGGCTCTACCTTTCCCGGACAACATTGCGAATTTCTGAGGGGGAAGGCTCTGCCTTCCTCCCAGAAAATGCACAAATCTAGCCATACATTATCCTCCATAATTTCTTTGTGCAATGCTGAGAGGTAATGTTTGCTGGCCCATAAAATTGCACAATGCAGTCCTTAAGCCTGCATGACTTATCAGTTGAAATTGTTCATTGCTTAATCTCAACACCCAATAGGTCATTCTGGATTGCGCATTGTGTAATTCCAGTAGTCAACCAGCCTCCTGACAGTCTGGAATTCCTTTTTTGAAGTTCCAATAGTCACTCTCCTGACCTCTAAGTGAAAATTACGCAATCCCTTCCAAGAGTCTCCCAGGTATGTTGCATGTCAGTCCTCAAGTTTTCTTTGGTTTTAACTAATAGATTTCTTTCCATGCATGTCGCCATGTCTCCAAGTATAGTAGGTGTTCATTCATCTCTCAACAGTTCAGGATCAATGGCCTCCAAGAGAGCAGATTCAAAGGACTTCGATGGAAGCGCAATTGGAGATGGAGTTGAGCGAGTGTCTATGAGTTTGTCGATTTACGAAGACACCAAGTTGATCGTAGACAAAGACATCAAGTTGAAATAGAAGGAGATCAATGATACAGTCTCAAGCACATTTGGGGAAGATCTTGAAGACCGCAAAGTCTATGTGAACATTCAAAAGTTCGGCTTGTACCAGATTGCATGCAGGTATCCTGTGTTCCCATGTGTGGACATGATACATTGGATCGTCTCGCACACTGATCCCGATACAATGGTGTTAAGTAGTGTCAGTGGAATAGATATTTCTACCTTCAAGGCACAAGACTGTCAGCATATGTACAACCTGCCAAAGCCAGTGATCAAGATGGGTACACCCTTCAGCATACCTAGCAGCAATGAAAACTCCAGGGATATCTTGAAGAATTGGGTGAAGGATCTAGACAAGTTCAAGATCTTACCCAACTAGATTTACAAGATGAAGATACTGCAAAAGGAATCTCATATCTTGGTCATCTTTGCATCTTGCTTGTATGGCCAAGAGAGAACAGAGACCTTCTCGTAGAGTTGGGTGATTGCGTTGGATCAACTGGACAGTGAAGGCAAAGAAAGCAACCGGTCCGACATGTTCGCTCATAGGCTGAAGGAACAATTAACAGGAGCTCGGTAGCCATCCAAAGGTCAGCAAGAAGAAATCTACATATCCACTTACATCTTGGTTGCAATCTGTGCCCGTCAGTAGTTCCCAGGCTTGAAGTGGGAATGGACATCAATGCAAACCTCTGTGAACACTTATTCCAAATTGTTTTCCTAATGCAGCTTCCACGGAGTTATCACATAGTTTTCATACCATTTTGTCACCCCGGTGTACAAGATGATATTTGAGAAGGATCCACCTTGCGTGTCAAAGGTAGCAATGGAGGAATTGATCATCATAGCAGATTGGTATGCCTCACCTTTTGGCACCATCATATGGATGTACAACGCGGAGAAGCCTCAGCATGTTTTACCGAAGTTTTCCATGGACAAGCTCGTCATGCAAGAAGTGTCGTACCACATGTCGGTAGGACTCTCAGCTAGACTGCATCGGAAGAAGAAGGCACCCTACCCCACTCTTTCATTGTAAATTGGGTTGTACAAGATACAGAATCTCAAGCATGTGGATGTCAAGAAAAAAGAGTTCAAAAGATTTACTTTCAGCACCAGAAGTTCAATCCATACGACCTGCATTTCTTTGTAAAGGATCACCACACGAGAGTGCGATTCCCTTGGGTCCACAAGGCATGTCATTGGGCTGAGGAAGACCCATGGAGATATTTTCATAGCTTCTCCAGGGTCAATGAACCGGTCAACATCGTTGTGGAATGGTTAGTGAAGCAACATCTAGGAGAGTAGTAGCAGTTGAGGGAAACATACCTTCCTGTGACAAAAGCAAGAGAAAGATTGTCGATAGTCCAGAGGTAGAACAAAGATAAAAGTTCATAGCAGACCTGTTATCGGGAAAACTAGTGTCTATTCAAAGCTGCTAGTTCCACTAAGACGGGTAGCTATCTTAGAAACAAACAAACTAAAGTCACTTGTGTTTTCCTTTATGAGAGATAGATGAGAGAGAAGTAGAGAGTACCAACCTCAGTCTTTCACTAGTCTCCTTGCTTGTTTCCTCTCCCCCTTGATAGAGATTTCGCCACTTCTTTCTCTCTTGTCCCACTTCAAAGAACACCTATGGAGTCAAAGCAACAAAATACCATCAAAGCATAGAGATCTATAACCATAAACAACGTAGGATCAAATGTACATTAACCATATAAATGTATATACAAATACAAGATTCAGAGATGTACAAGCATATGGAGGAAAAATCAAACAGCTTTATTGATAGAAGTAGTAGAAGAGAGGATTATAACCAAGCTGCCTCATCCAGCATCATCCTCCCAGCATGAAAGCCCTCTTCACCTCATACAAAGCAAGATCACCCAACAATGTCTTCAAAGAGAAACCAACAACACTTCCTTGCAAATTACAAAATTCCAGCCTTTGGATCTCTAGGATGAGGGATCCATATATAGATGTTTGCAGTAGAGTGAGTCAGCTTCTGGGATTTTGATTAGTGTTATTTCACTGATAGTTCTTGGTTCCACTTGGATATTTCAGATCTCTTACTCATCCCTGGGTGAATTCAGAGAGGCAAGTGTCATATGAGCAGTTTCTAGCAGATTCTTTGAGTTTCCACCTAGAAAACTGCTTCTACCATTTTCCTACTCTCACTCATCACACCCTACAGAAGGGATTTCTAGTATGCATCACACCCCTCGTGTGTAATAGGTGAGATGCATCGCACCCTATGCATGGAGCAGTCTGTATGGTCCAGTTTTGACCAGTTCTGAGTAGTTTTTCATGGAGAACTTCTGGGAGATGATGTAATCAGCTGACCTTGTTCCTTTAGGGTTTGAAAGAACAATTTTAGGGGTTTAGAAGCCCTTGGTTTATGGACATATGTGATTGGGGCTGCGGTGCCCAAATATGTCTATAACAGTGAGGTCGTAAATCTTTTGATGTCGGGTGAAATGCTTTATAATGAGGATCCGAGGATTTTCAAACTGGAAGGTGACCTGTAATAAGATACAATACAATACATTATCTTCATAATATTTTCATGATCTAGCTGAGGCAGGCATTTCCATGCTCATCTTTATAAATTCATATTCATGTACATAAGACAGACAATCATCTGTGTGGCAGACTGATGATTCTGGTAGAGCCATCATCCTTTAGTTTAGATGATTATCTATGCAGCTGTGATGTACATTTGATGTCTTTATTTTCCTAAATATATCGCAGCTCGGATGGATGAAACTAGATCCGAGGTCTTCAAACTTGTTCAATCTTCTCCCAAAGTACAAGTCCATCCATGTGAAAAGACGTTCTGATGTCGAACATGGAAAGACATTGCCTGATTACTAGCCAATGATGTAAGTTGTTAACAGGCGCGAGAGGAATCACTGATAATGATGATGACCCTCAAGGTACTGCAGTACAATTCACGTGGTGTGAATACATGAGTTGATGTCGAACAACACGTAAAATATTTTGGTCGAAGGCCACTGATGTAAACCTGTTGCTGGAAGTGAGAATCTTGTCATTGAGGCATGCAAGCTTCAAAGTATTGAAATGATTGTTCCTAAGTCAACTTCTTGGATAATGAGTTGATCTTTACAAGAAGTGACCCATCGTAGGAGGGCCTTAATGAATCCCACATCTACAACACAGAACAGAGCAAATGATTTTGTGGAGGTGAAAAAGATCTGCTGATATAATGTTCAGGGTGGCGGTCATGAAAAATGGAGAGTGAAGGTATTGCAGCGGATGAGGCATTAGCTAGGTTGGTGAATTCTCTGAGCGACTTCTCTTGAACATACTGGTGACACTGAAATGGATTGGTAGCGTTAACCCCAAGGTGGATGGTACGGTGGACCAATGGTGATATGACCGGTGAACGGAATAACCCAACCCAACTCAATCATGGTGACAGAGTGAAAGTGTCATGTTCAAGAGCGACCTGCTACCAATGAAGCTATTCAAGTTTTCTTCCCTTTTTCCCCAGTCATTGCTGACCAGTACCTCTTTATTTTTGTCAAGCTTGAGGAGGATAATATATTCTTGTTCTATAATTTGTCCTTCGGGCAAACATATCGCTATGTTTTAACGAGCCTAGCAATAGTGAAACTTGCTCTTGTCTACATGGACAAGTTTGTCGCTATTGTTTCAACGAGTTTAATGACAAAGATAACTTGGTCCTTTTCAATTTTAGAGAGTCTAAAAAGGGACAGAAAGGAAACTCCAGTAGTTCTTTTTCGTAATGTAATCCCTTAGGTTCGAAAAAGTATAAAATAAAATGAAAGGGATGACTTTTCGATAGTTTTAACGAGCTGAACAAGACAAGAGCTCGATATTTTTGTGTAAGAATCCCTTGGGTCCAAAAAGATTAAAATATAGAGGGGGGATGGAACTTCTGATCTCTTTAACGAGCTAGAGAGGCCAATTGCTCGGCAATATTTTCATATTTTACGAGTTAGATGAAAAGAGCTTAAAGGAGACTCGTTTTTTGAGGAACGAGTGACGTTTTTGGATAGTAATTGGTTCCAGGTAAGGTTTGGAACTTTTCAATCATGACAGTGTAAAGAAGGTGGCTAATACAATCACTCATTGCAGCTGTTACTCAAAATGGGTAAACAATCAAATGAAGGCATATGATCAGCTAAAAAAGAGTGGAGGTGATGGCAAGAACACGACCAAGGTTCAAAAGCTGATAATTATGTGATCGCAAAGATTATTTACTGAATGTGGGTTCATTTTTTAATGAGATTAAACTTTGGGGGAACATTTGCTCATTGCTAAGTTTAATTTTTAACGAGCTTGAACTTCACATAAAACTGCTCGTGCCAGTCATATAATAAGGATGTCTCATCAGTAGGTTCATTTTTTAGGGAGCTTGCCCCATGCACAAATTTGCTCCTAAGCCTTTCATTATGCAAGCTAGGATCGACCAACCAACGAGTTTAAAGGGTTAAGAGCCTACAAACTAAGAAAATAAATGGTCGATTTTCACTTGCATGCAAAAAGGTTTGCATGCCCCTAGGTATAAAGTAGAGTTTCCAGGTGACCATATGGAATTTCTTGCATTAGCAAGATTGTTCCATCCGCGTCGTAGACAAAACACTTCCTTGGTGATGTCCATCGAAATGGACAAAGGTGACTATTGTCAGTGCCAATCACATAACCTTTGACGGGGGAATCCTTTTCCAGTCCAAATCCATTTTCCTAAATGGACAGGGGTATCAGACTAGTCATATTCCTACGCGGAAACCTACCTTATATCTGGGGTTTTCCTGCCGAAGCAGACCAGGGTGCATGCCTCCTGGGTTTTAGTCATAATCATCGAATCACTCACGATCATCGGGTGGACGGACTGGATATTGATTAGACATTCCTTGTGCAAAAAGACCAGTTAGGGATGGCATTTGACTAATAGATGTGTTTGAACCAGGGAATGAAAGCTGATCAACTAGGTGGACCACTTTGCCTTCATGTGGAAAGCAAATCACTTGGAAGAGTGAGGAAACGATAGCTCCCATGCTATAAATTTTGTTTGCATGCATGTTGGTTGATTATATTATTATTATATATATTATCCAATTTTAAGGTCACATCCAAGCCAGGCACCAAATATGTGTTTGAGACCCCCTTGTTTGTGGGATAAAGTTCCCACCTTTGCATAGTGATTTGACTACTAAGTCTACAAAGACATACATACCTACCCCCCTCTAGTTTTGAAGATGTGACCTCTTAGTAGAAAACACAAGCTCTTAACCATTGAAAGAGCCAACTTTGGTACCAATGGGTCTTATTTACCATGTAATACCCCCTCCCAGGTCTACCTAAAGAAACCATGCCAACCAAGGTAAACATGGGGATAGATGCTATTACAATCAAATTCCACCTCCTATGTCACCTTAAGGAAGTGGAATCAATGGAACATCACATACAGTAATCCAACATGTTGAACCCTTAGGAGATAAGTCATCCACTCAGATAACCTGTCTCTAGGTCCCACTTCTAGTTTGCAGCTCTTAGGTCATAGTCGCTCTCATGCCATGGGAAAGGGAGTGATGAGAAACACAAAGTCACTCTCACAAGCTTGCCTATCAGTGATTGTGGACCAAAATTTCTAGTTCTGTGCCAACGACCCCGGGATTTTAGCCGCTTTTTTAGCCCAGAATCCTAGCCTATGCCCAGAATTTATTGTAACTTCCAGAATTAATTAAAAACATAATAACAATGTTGATCAATCAAAAATCACCCTCAGGACTAGGCCTAAGCATCCCCAACCGGGATTGACATTTTGTCAAACACTTGGCATCAATGCAACCTACAGGTCTAGGATACAAGACAGAGCATAAACGACTGAAAAAACTTATGAAACATAACCAGAAGGATCACCTCCTTCTCCATTGAACTACTACATCATAAATTAGGTCTTGCATCCATCCATTTAACATTTACACGTAAATACATGAAATAACCATGACATAAACCAATCATTCAGCCATGCTTATAACCAACATAAAACCATATAAACATCAAAGATATAACAACCATTAAATCCACATATAAATGTACCTCCTAACCGTAGACATGGCTGAACCAAATCTCTCTTTCACCTAGTCACCCCCATGCCATTTTCCAAGAATGAATGTGGGATCTCATAGAACAACCAATCCAAGAATAACCAAGGGAATCCAGAGGTTAAACCACCTCCACCCTCACCAAACCATGATCACACCAAAATCGATGCTCCAATCACAACTAAATAGAACTTGGAATGCCATCCAAAATCCATCACTATCCTTGAGGAATTTTTTGTCTTCTTGTCTCTCAGGATTTACCGCAATCCAAACCTGGATCACTAGGCCCTAAATCGAGATTGCTCCCTCAGGATTTACCATACATCCTGTGAAAACTAGTCAAGGGATTCCTAGGTCTTTGGGAATGAACCTTTAGACCACCTCCGCCCTGGATTTTGAAATCCATTTGGCTAACCAAAGCTCAAAAACTGAAATAAACATCCCAAAATAGCATGGCATTCGGAAAAAGGCTAGGCTAGGCTGAAATCCACAATCATAACCTGGAAAAACCATGCCACCAACAACAAGAGATTCATACACCAACATGAAAATCCGTGCATGTCTGAACCAGCTAGGAAATCAAACATGCAAAAGCTTACTTGAAAGTATTCCTGTTGAAGCTGCTTGATCCTGCTTTCCTTTCCTTGTTCCTTGCTTCCCTTCCTTTCCTTTGCTTGCCTTCCCTTTCCTTGTTCCAAACTAGAGTACTCCAAGAAAAATTTAAGTAACCAAGAGAGCATTAGAGAGAGAATAATGAGAGAGATCCAAACTTGAACTGACAAAAGGTTGAACTGAAGAAAGCCATGAACTGATCCTCAAAAGCCTTTTTATTCATGAGGCCTCTAATTTCTTCATTTTCCATTATTTTCCTTCAATTTTCTCCTCACATGCAACTTATGACCTTTCACCTTACTTTTCTCCTAATTTCCTTTATTTTCATAAATAATTGTGCCAAAAATGCCTTTTTTTCCTTTTAATTCCTTTGCCAATTTTCCTTAGCCAAAACAAACATTTAGTGATGCCCACTAGGATATATTTGCCCAACATTCAACTTGGAATATGTGTCCCTTAGCCATGGTCTTATTTTGCCTTTATTAACTTTTATTACATGAAATTTTCACCAAGGTTGTTACAAAACCCTCCCCCTTGGGGAACACCATCCTCGGTGTTAAACCACACCAAGACCTCAGCAAAACCTCTGAAAAGTAAACATACTACCCATGGAGATTTATAACTTACCTCATTGCAGTATTTACAATGAAGAACCTACTCAAAAAGAAAAACATCATGACAATATGACAAGATAATAACCATACTGCTTATTGGAGCTTTATAACTTTGCTCATGGTGGTATTTATATCCATATACATATACATATACAAATATCAAAACATCAGGAAAACATATCCCAAACATAAACCAATATCAAAACAAAATTGCTTTGCCTCAACCAATAGGAAATGAAGAATATAGGGTGTGCATCTGATCCATCATCTCCCATGTAGCTTCTGTTATGATCTTGACCTGCGAGAAGATGCCAAAATAGCAAATATGCGAAGAAATACAACCCAGAAGACAGAACGGATAAGAAATAACAGCATGTATTTTATTATTTAGAAAGGAAAGCAATGTTCGCATGCCTCTTCAAGGGGGCAACCTCCAATAGAGCAGGGCTTGATTACAAAATAGACATGACGCTCCTCAATGGGCAGTGTCTATCATTTATATAGGATTCATACATGCAATACCATGGGTTAGTACCATGGTTCTTATTAATACCATCTATCTATCTAATACCATGGCCCATTTGCAACTAACTGTGGTCCCTTCTTTAAATGCGGGTCAACCACTTGCAATTATTAATATGGGATTTATTAACTCTTTAACTAACTATAACTATGACTCGACCCTATTACATAAATAAAGGGGTTAGGGTTGGACCCTAACATGCCCTCCCCCATAAACACAACCTTGTCCTCAAGGCTAAAGCTGCGGAAACTGCTGAAGAATAGTGGCTGGTTCCTAGGTCGCATCTTCTGGAGAGGTGTTTTTCCACTTGACGAGGACTTCCTTGATCGTGCAGCTACGCAGGTGTCATTCTCACGTGTCAAGAACCTATTTAGGTTGGAGCCAAATTGAACCTTCTTCATCCAATTACGATAGACTGGTTTGAATTCTGCAATAGTTCCCAACCACTTTCTTGAGGCTTGAGACATGGAAGATGGGATGGATTTTTGTAGTGGGTGGCAAGGCTAGCTTGTAGGCTACTTCTCCGATGAGTCGAAGTATTTGATACGGTCCATGGAATTTTGGAGATAATTTCTGACAACCCTTGTCTTTGAGTGATGTTAGCTTATATGGTTGCAGCCTCAAGAATACTTGATCCCCTTCTTGAAATGTGTGCTATGAACAATGTTGGTTTGCCTATTGCTTCATGTGATTTTGAGCTTGATGGAGATTATCTTTGAGGTGGGCAAGCATGGTTGCACAGTTTTGTAGGAGTTGATCCAATGCTTGTACCTTAGAGCATCCCAAGATATAAGAAGTAGGTGAAGGGGGGAGTTGACCATAAACTGCTTCATATGGAGTCATCTTGATGGTGGCATGATAGTATTATACCACCATTTGGCTAGAGGTAACCACTGTACCCATAGATGTTGCTTTTCTCAAGTGAAACACCTAAGGTAGGTCTCCAGACATTTGTTGACTTCTTCAATTTGACCATCAGTTTGGGGATGATAGGAAGTACTGAGTTGTAGTTGGGTACCTTGTAGCTTGAAGAGTTCTTGCCAAAATTTACTAGTGAAGATTGGGTCACGATCAAACACAATGGAAGTGGGCATGCCATGCAATTTGAAGATCTGGTCCATGAAAGATTGAGCCACCAAAGTGGGTGTAAAAGGGTGGGGTAGGGCACAAAAATGAGCATACTTAGAAAGTCTGCCCACAACTACCATGATGACTGACTTGTTACCTAACTTTGGAAGACCAGTAATGAAATCCATAGAAACATCCATCTAGATTGAGGCAGGGATGGGCAATGGCTGTAAAGTGTCTAGGGATTTGACTGTTTCTCCTTTGTGGCACTGACACACATCACATTCAACTACAAAAGTAAGAATGTCCTTTTTCATGCTTGTCCAAAAGAATGAACGCTGAGTGCGATCATAAGTCTTCTGAAAGCCTGAATGGCCTGTAGTGGGAGAAGAGTGCAACTCTGCCAAAATGCAAATTTTGAGGGTGGATGTTGGTGATATCACTACTTTTTCCTTGTAGCGAAGAATCTCATCCTGCCAAGAGTAGCCCGCTGTGGAATTTGGATTTGCCTGCAATTTATTAATGAGTTGGGAGAGCCTCATCAAACCATTCCTCGCGAGCCTCTTCAATCCACTCTGAAATGGGAAGAGAGATTGCTAGCAGGGTGCTTTCCTCCTCAAATTGGTGTCATAAAGCATCCGCTATGACATTTTCGCGCCCTTTCTTGTAAATTATCTCATAATCATATCCCAAAATTTTGGTTATCCATTTATTTTGTTGTGGTGAGGATAGGCATTGCTCCAAAAAACATTTAAGGCTTTGATGGTCTGTGCAGATTTGGAAACGGAGCCCCAATAAGTATGATCGCCAGGTATCCACTGCATGTAAGATGGCCATCATCTCCTTCTCATAGGTAGATTGTCCCAAATTTGTCCCACTTAGTTGTTAGCTAGTCAAGGCCAAGGGTCGACCTTCCTGCATTAATATAGCCCTAATACCCGTACCTAAAGCATCACATTCAATCACAAAAGATTTGGTGAAGTCGGGTAGTGCCAATACGGGAGTGGAAAACATGGCATGTTTGAGAGTTATAAATTCTTGTTGTGGTTCAGTATTCTAGAGGAATGAATTTTTCTTGAGAAGGTGAGTGAGGGGTCTAGCAATGTGACCATAATTGCAAACAAATTTGTGATAGTAGTCGGTGAGACCCAAAAATCCTCTCAAACTCTTCAAGGTCTTTGGTTGGGGCCAATCCTGCATTGCCTGGATCTTTTTTGGATCCACCCTAACACTTTCACGCCCCACAATGTAGCCCAAATACTCGACTTCTTTCATGCCAAAAGAGCACTTGGAAAATTTGACAAATAATTTATGCTTCCGGAGTAGTTTAAAGAGCAGTTCTACATGCTGAATATGTTTTTCCCTGGTGAGGTTGTAGATGAGGATGCCATCAAAGAAAACAAGGACAAATTTTTTTAGATATGGTTTGAGCAGGAGATTCATGAGGATCTGAAAAGTGGATGGGGCATTACAGAGACCAAATGGCATTACCAAGAATTCATAATGGCCTTCATGAGTTCAGAAGGCAGTCTTTGGAATGTCTACTTCTTTCATGCGAATTTGGTGATAGCCCGAGCGAAGGTCTAGCTTAGTAAAGAATTGAGCCCCATTTAGTTCATCCAGCAAATCATCAACAACCAGGATGGGAAATTTATCTTTGACCATCAGCTTGTTGAGGGCCCTGAGGTCTGGACAGTTACGCCATTCCCCATATTTCTTGAGCACCATGACCACAGGCGATGAATAAGGACTAATGCTAGGATGAATGACACCGACTTCTAGGAGTTCCGTGATGATCTTTTCAATTTCATTCTTTTGGGTGAAAGGGTATCTATATGGGCACACATTTGGTGGTTGTACCCCTGGGACCAAAGTAATGCTATGATCATTTTCCCCTCTCAAGGGTGGAAGCTCATGAGGTTTGTCAAAGACCTACAGATGGTTGTTTAAGACCTATTACATCTCAAGATGAATATGAAGATAAGTGGGCCCAAGGCCTGGATGGCATTAAAATAGACGATAACTCCATGGTGGCCCTTTTTTAATGACTTTTCCATCCGATGCGAGCTGATGATAGAAGGAGCACCTGCTTGGAGTCCGCAGACGGTATGTGTGTGGTCATTCTGCTTAAAGCTCATATATAACTCTTGGAAATCCATTATGATTGGACCAAGTGTACAGAGCCATTCAACCCCCAAGACAATGTCAGACCCACTCATGTTGATGGAAAACATGTGGGTTTTTAGGTGGTAATCTCCCATTTGAAGTTTGACATTTTCACAGTGGCCGTCACATTTCATTGTCCCCCCATCAACAATTTGGACCTGGAAATTAGAGATTGCTCTGAAAAAACAATGCACTACTTTTGTGACTCTTTGATGGATAAAGTTATGCGTGCTACCACTATCAATCAAGACTACTACAGGGTGATGTTTAACAAAACCTTTGATTTTGAGAGTTTTGGGAGAAGAAATGCCTGCCAAAGCATGGAGCGAGATAACTAGTTCTTCTAGTGAAGCTGGGAGCTCATTGTTCTGTTGGTTATCCTCATCTTCCTTCTTTGGTCCCTCAAAGGGTGGGGTTTCCTCAGTAGCATCAATTTGAAAGAATTTGGGTTCCTTGCATTTATGCCACGAGGAGTATTTTTCATCACAGTAGTAACACAATCCTTGCTTTCTTCTTTCCGCCATTTCTGTTGGTGACACCTTTTGAACCTTAAGTGTTTTGGTAGTGCTCGAAGCCTGGGTGGGGCATCCCTTAGCTATGAAATTTGGATGAGGTGACTAGGCCACTAACTTTCATTCCACTTCACGAGCCATCGTGCAAGCTGCCAGCCATGTGGCTGGGTGGTGCATCTAGGTGTGGGCTTGTATGGCATCTTTGAGACCACTGATAAAACATTCCAAGTAGAATTCATCTGCCAGACCTCCTGTGCAGAATGCTAATGCTTCAAAGGTTGTAATATAGTCTTGTATTGTGCCTGTCTATCTGAGCTTAGTAAGACGACCCAAAAAATTAGATTCATGTTCAAAGCGATCAGAAAGGGATTTTGAGAATATCTGCCAAGTAATTGGCCTTGCATAGCATTTTTGATGCCACTGCCACCATTGCCATCTTTCTTGGTCCAAGTAAAGGCTTCCCACACTTAGCTTAGTCTCATCATCTCTGATGTGATTCAATGTGAAATATTGGTCCATTTGTGATAGCCATATGGCCGGATGAGAGCCATCAAATTTGTACATGTCTAGCTTGGGTGGTCGAGGGTGGGAATGTTGGTGGTTTCCATGGAAGTGAAGAGAATGGCTAGATTCACCCTCATGGTATTCATTAAAAGCATATGCATATGCTTGTAACACCGACTTGCCCTTTGTGACCGTGTAATTTAATGACTGAATTTGCCTCTTTAACTCCTCCAAATTTTTTTCAAGGGTGTCCATCTTCTCATTGGCCATAGCTTGAGCTCTGGTTTCTACCATGCACAGATCCGGTTCACTTGTCGTCACTGTGAGAAAATTTGGGACCACCTGAAAATTTGAAGCTGATAAGTGAATGGTACCACCTTGCTCAGCTCGTCATCCTAATTCTTATGGGCTAAGTCTCCTATAAGTGTCCCAAGAGGGCCTCAGAATTTATTTTTATTCTTTTTTTACTCTGAAAGGAGTTTTACTCCTCGCTCAGGAATATTACAGTAGCCAATTCTCAGAAAAGTTAATCTTGACCAACGTCCTGCAAGAATCACCCCAAGGTATAGGAAGCACAAGCCTCCCTGCACAAATAGTCAAGTATGTCTGCGAAACCCTCAACTACAGAGTGTGAGTAGGAATGTGGTAGCGATTGAACCCCTGCTTCTAGATCTGAATGACGGATTTGATTGTTGCAGCTGCGACAAGACCCAAACTGCTAGATCTGATCTGGAAAAGAAGATGACGGGAGATCTGTAGAGAGACAAGGGAACTATGGTCTCAAGAAGTGTCAAGTGCTACAGATCACAATATACATAAGGGTCCAACAGTAGTACTCGGCCCAATATTTCAGGGCACTAACTAAGGAGGATCAACCGTACCCTTAGCTGTTCTACCTAACTACCCTATCGTATGCGCGAGTAATCTCCCCGAGTGTTGTTCTTGGTGTACTGTAGCAGCAAGACAACTGACGGTTTATCTACGATGAGGTTTCAGGTGAGCCTAGGGGGCTTTCGATATACCCAGAGGGTACGTGGAAGACAGTCTATGCGTGGTTTTGTCTAATGCACTACTAATTGAAGGGGTACCCACAGGGGTTACAAGGGAGTCCAACAAGCGTGACCACCTCTTGTATTTCTTGCGTGCATGCCTCCCCAAATCTGCAGGTTTATGGGCTTAACGACAGATCTCGTGGTTTAAAGACATCGGAACACGTCTCTAGCCAAAAAAAAATTCTGCTAAAAGAGGAGATCCCACCGGCCCTAGAAAGTGCTATGATACCACTTGTTATACTCTTTACCTACAAGAAGATGCTAGAATAGCAAATATGTGAATAAATACAACCCAAAACATAGAACAGATGAGAAATAACAGCATGTATTTTATCATTCAGAAAGGAAAGAAATGTTCACTTGCCTCTTTGAGGGGGAAACCTCCAATAGAGCAAGGCTTGATTACAAAATAAGACATGATGCTCCTCAATGGGGAGTCTCTATCCTTTATATAGGATTCAATCATGCAATACCATGGGTCAGTACCATGGTTCTTATTAATACCATCTATCTAATACCATGGCCCATTTTCAACTAATTGTGGTCCCTTCTCTAAATGCGGGTCAACCACTTACAATTATTAATATGGGATTTATTGACTCTTTAACTAACTATAACTATGACTCGACCCTATTACATAAAAAATAAGGTTAGGGTTGGACCCTAATAGCTTCTTGGGGCCCAAAGTGCTTCCACTACACTTTAACTTGCTCTATGACTCTATTCTTGAGCATGAGATGTTTCCATTGCAATATGTACTCAGGCTCTGGCTGTAACTCACCTTCTTTCTCCACCTACAATACAGACCAATCAATAACATGATCAACATCCTTTATATACTTCTTAAGCAATGAAATATGGAAAACATCATGGAATTTCACTATTGGAGGTAGTGCAAGTCGATATGCCACTGGTCCAATCCTCTCAAGGATCTCAAAAGGCCCACAATACCATGGTGCCAACTTGGCACATGAACAAATCCTCAAAGATATTTTCTTGGGCTTGATGTGCAAATACACATGCTCCCCAACCTGAAACTCTTTGAACACCCTATGTTGATCTGCATAACTCTTTTGTCTATCTTGTGTTGCCTTTAGATTCTTCTTTATAACTTGCATTTCCTACTCCATGTCCATCAACATTTTCAGTCTAATAAGTACCATGTTCACTGGATCACTCTAGTTGATGGGAGTGTTACAACTCCATCCATACAATGCCTTGAAAGGACTCATCCTCAAGGACTCCTAATAACCATTATTGTATGCAAACTCAACCAATGGTAGATACTCTTCCCATTTACTTTGCTGGTGCATCATGTACATCCTCAACATTTCTTCCAAGATCATGTTGACCCTCTCTATCTGACCATTTGTATGCATAGATAAGATGTATTGAAGGCCAACTCTGTACCCAAGCTTGCAAATATCTCCTTCCAAAACATGGAAGTGAACTTTGCATCCTTTCCCAACACAATCTTCTTTGGAACACCATGCAATCTCATGATATCTCCAATGAACACATGTGCTACCTCACTAGCTGAATATGTAGTCTTCACCGGAATGAAGTGAGCTACCTTTCTCAACCTTTCAAACATGACCATAATAGAATCATGCTGCCTCATGTTTGTCCTCAGAACACCTATGATGAAATCCATGGAAATGACCTCCCATTTCCATTCTAGAATGGAAATAGGTTGTAGTAGACCACTTGGATGCTTGCATTCCACCTTTACCTACTGATAGTATAAACATCTAGCCACGGGCTATGCCACTTCCTTCTTCAGATTCGACCAATAGTAAAACTTCTTCACCACCGTCAATGTCTTTGATATCCTGGATGACATGAATACAGTTTCACATGAAACTCCCTCAAGATATGCTTCTTGAGCTCACTCCAATTCGGAACATAGATCCTATCTTGAAACCTCAGCAAGGCATATGTCATGAGATGATATTTTTCATCTTGATCCCCTATACATGTACCTGTGCCTATACTCTGTTGTAACATGTACATGATATCCATGTATTTTTCATCCCGTTTTGTTGCCTATAGGATGCTATCCTGTAACTCTCTCCCATAGGAGCTTATAGTTTCTATATGACTTACTTGTACCTTCCTTCTAAGAGAATCTGCAACCCGATTCTCCTTCCCTTTGATGTATCTGATCTCAAAGTCAAACTCACTAATGGTAGCCAATCTTCTAGCTTGTCTGGCAATTAGATTTGGCTTGTCAAACAAATACCTCAACTGACTATGATCGCTCATCAATGCAAACCTCCTACCCATAAGATATACCTCTACATCTTCAATGCATCTATAATATTTGCTAGCTTGAGGTCATGTGTTTGATAGTTTTGCTCGTGCTCATTTAGTTTCTGTGACTCATAACACACTACCTTCCCTTCTTACATGAGAGCTCCACCAAGTCCCCTCTTGCAAGCATCTATACACACTACAAAGTCTATGTTTGGATCCGTAATCTTTAGTATTGGTGCTTTTTTCAACAAATTCTTAAGCTACTCAAAACTATCTTCATATTCTATTGTCCATTCAAACTTCTTACCATTCCTCTATAATGATGTGATAGGATATGTAATGCGTGAGAAGTTCCTGATGAACCTCCTGTAGTAACCTGTCAATCCTATGAATGATCTCACCTCTTCTACATTCTTAGGAGCTGTCCATTCCAAGATGGCCCTTATCTTTTCTGGATCTACTACTATGCCTTCTGTGGAAACAACATGTCCCAAGTAGTGTACCTCAGTCTGAAAGAAGCTGCACTTGCTAAACTTAGCATACAACTAATGCTCTCTTAGCAATCTCAACACCATTGCTAAATGTTCAACATGTTCTTCCTTATTATTAGAATATACCAGTATGTCATCAATGAGTACAATAACAAACTTGTCCAAATAAGGACACAACACTCTATTCATCAAACACATAAATGTAGATGTAGCATTAGTCAAACTGAATGGAAAAACAACAAACTAATAATTCCCATACCTGGTCTTGAACACAGTATTGAAGATATCCACTTCCTTGATGCATACTTGATGGTATACCAATCTCAAGTCGATCTTAGAGAATATTGCTACTCCCTTTAGCTGATCAAACAAGTCATCAATCCTTGGAAATGGGTACCTATTCTTGATCATTACCTTATTCAGATGCCTGTAAGCAATGCACAATCTAATATTACCACATTTCTTCTTTACGAACAACATTGGTGCACCCCAAGGTGATACACTGGGTATGATGTATCCTTTTTCCAACATTTCCTTTAGCTGCAACTTCAACTTTACCAACTGAGGTGTGCTCATCATATAAGGTGTTTTTGATGTTGGAGCTGCCCCTCGCACTAACTCAATAAAAAATTCTACCTACCTATGAGGTGGAAACTCTTAAATATCCTCAGGAAATACATCCTAAAAATGTTGCAAAACTGTGTACCTTCTTAATACCTTTGCATCCTCAACCTCCTTACCCTTGTCACTGGAAATGTGTACTACAAACATCACATAACATTTTTTGCAACTATGCTTAGCCTGCATAGCAGTAACCATCCTCATTGATGTAGGCTTCTTCTTTTGTTGCAAGGTCATATTTCCCCACTATCATCCACACACTCAATGGACTTGTCAAAGCAATCCACTTTGGTTCTGTGAAGGTATATCCAATCCATACCCAAAATCATACTATATGATCCCAATGGAAATACATTCAAATGTGTTATTGTAGGCATACCATTTAACTCAAATGCACAAGCTCTTACCCAATGGTGAACTCGCTTCTTTGTACCTGTAGCCAACTGTACCAACCAAGATTTTGCATGCACTTCTTTTCTCAAACCAAACTTATCCACCAGATCATGATTAATATAACTATAGTTAGATCTAGGATCAATCAAAATAGAAACAACTTGATCACAAAGGTTACCATCCATCTCAATGATTGATACCTGATGATATGCCTTCATGTTGTCCACAGTTGTATAAATCCGAGGAATGCTATGACCAACATCACCAACTGTATGCGCCTCCTGAGCACTATAGATCTGGGTTCTACTACCACTCTGATACTGCGTACAATCCTTCTTATGATGATCCTTACCACATATCCAACACTGCAATGGTTCCCTACCACTACCTCTAGCCTGCTACTCTCCATCTCCATTCTGATTTGTATTGAATCTCTTGTAAGGAACTGCATTATCTTTCTCACTTGCATCTTGAGGTCTTCCTCACTTTGGTGGCCATTTTCCTTTAGCTTTGTTGTTTCTCTTCAAGTCATGTTTCATCTCAACTTTGCACTTCGACTGCTCATAACAATGCTTCAACTTTCGGATGGCCTCCTCCAATGATATAGGCTCATCGAAATCAATCTGGTCTCTGTATGCAACTAGAAATCCACTGATGAATCTCTGAACCTTGGCCTTCTCCTCTCTAAGGTAAGGCACATATCTCAATAGCTCCAAAAATCTACTAGTATACTCCTCATCTATCATAGAACCCATCCGCAACTCATAAAACTCCTTAGCTATTTCATCATAATACCTCTCATACAAGTAATTCTTCTTGAAGAGCCTTTCAAATGCATGCCAAGTCAAATCATCCTCATGTATTTCCTTGACATTCTTCATGTCTTCCCACCAAATATCCACTTTACCTTTGACACTGAAAAGGGTTATCCTTGCTTCCATGCTTTCTGAGTAATCATGCAATCTAAAGAATTTCCTCATGCCAAGTAGCCAAACCTCTGTATCTTGTGATTTCTTCATCTCCCCATCAAAGGTAGGTTCCTTTGCCTTATTGAACTGATCCGGAAAGTATCCCCTATCATTCCTCATGTACGGATGATAATGGTGACGATCATGATGTCTATCAGAACCAGAACTAGAGTAATACCTGTGTTTGCCACCCCTCCTATTTTGAGTGTCCAACATCATGCCATCTCTGATAATTTCAGATCTATCTAACCTATGTCTACTATGAGACCTATTTCCATATGCCCCATTAGTTTTTTCCTCATGTCCATGTTTGATCCGAAGAGGTCCTTGTCGCTACAAATCTAACAAACTCTGAAGTAATAACGCATTCACCTCTACTTGTTTCTCTTATGCGTGCATAATTTTGTCATTGTCTACTCTGCATGGAAAATTTTAGGGACTAATTTCCGTAGGTGGGCTAATTTTCCATAATTTTTCTAAAAAAAATTGCCAATTTCAATTTTTTCTAAAAATGATTCACCCAAATTTTACAATATAAAATTATTTTACCTTAAAAATCCCCAACATTTTATAGAGACTATATAAAAAATCATTATAAATTTAAATAATTTTACAAATATATCAATAAAAGTTTTATAGTTTACATGTTAGGGATTAGTGAGATTTGCCAATGCTTTTAAACTTCAAGATAATTTTCCATCCTTAAAATTTTCCCTATTACTCTGCAACTCCTTATTTCTTCCTTCAGGCTTCACAATGTATCCGCTAGGTTAGAAGAGTGCCCCACACCACACTACCCATCTAATTCATAGGGATATTCTATGTAGTCTACCACCTTTCTAGCCATATGATCTCTTTCATGCAAGGCATACTATGTCAGCTAAACGAAATCACCATAAACCAATGTAATTTAGCATAATTCGGGAAGGATACCTTCTCTGCAAGATCATCAAATCAATGTGATACATGTATAACATAACCATAATAACATATAGACATATATCATTAAATGCATCAATGCATAACCATTATGCTAACTAGGGTCAAGTGATCAGCGCAAGTCAATCAACAATGCATGCTATGACCTCATGCATGAAAACAACCATTACTCGAGCATACACATTGCCTCATGCAACTATCCACTTGCATAAGCAATGCCTAATCAACTACACATATGCATAACTGCATGTATTCGAGCATAAGCAATCAATTCTTTTAATCAACCTACAAGACTGATGCATGTAATCAAATAACCAAGAATGAAACCCAATGTACAAGGATGTAATCAAGATACACATAATTGTATAACCAATCATATACTCATGACGATGCATTCCATAAAACCGCATCAAGTTCCTCATGATAACCTTACTACTATGCAACAAGCACATGGAACACAAGTGTAAGAGCCACACACGCAAATTACATGCATGCATGACCAACACATTTACCCATATCTATAGCACCATATATGACCCAAAGAGAGTGCAACCATGCTCTAATACCAATCTGTAACACCCCCTCCCAGGTCTACCCAAAGTGACCATGCCAACTGGGGTAAACATGGGGAGATATGCTACTACAATCATATTTGACCTCCCATGTCACCTTAAGGAAATGGAATCAATGGAACATCACATACATTCATCCAACATCATCAATAGAACCCTCAGGAGACAAGTCATCCACTCAGAAAACATGTCCCTGGTCCCACTACTATTTTTCACCGCTTACGCCATAGTTGCTTTCATGCTATGGGCGAGGGAGCGACTAGAAACCCAAAGTTGCTCTCACAGGCCTACTTACTAGTGACTGTGGACCAAAATTGCTAGTTTTTTGCTAGTGACCATGGGATTTAAGCCAATTTGCTAGCTGATAATCTTGGTATCTACCCAGAACTTATTGTAACTTCCAAAATTCATTAAAAACATAATAACAATGTTGATCAATCAAAAATCATCATCAGTACTAGGCCTAAGCATCCCCAACCAAGACTGATATTTTGTCAAACACTAGGCATCAATGCAACCTACAAGTCAATGATACAAGAAAGAGCATAAACAACTAAAACAACTTATGAAACATAATCAAAAGGATCGCCTCCTTCTCCATTGAACTACTACATCATCAATTAGGTCTTTCATCCATCCATTTAATAGTTACAAGTAAATACATGAAATAACCATGACATAAACCGGTCATTCAACCATGCTTATACCCAACATAAAACCATATAAATATCAAATATATGAAAACCATTAAATCTACATATAAATCAATACAAAAGTAATAAAACTGAGCTTTTATTACTTATAGGAAAATCCAACCAGGTCTGGGACTTCCACGTACCACCCAACCATAGAAATGGTTGAACCAAATCTCTCTTTCAACTAGTCACCCTCGTGCCATATTCCAAGCATGAATGTAGGATCTCATAGAAAAACCAATCCAAGAAAAACCAAGGGAATCCATAGGTTAAACCACCTCCACCTTCACCAAACTGTGATCACACCAAAACCGGTGCTCCGATAACAACTGAACAAAACTTGGAATGCCAAATGTAATCCATCACTATCCTTGAGGAATTTTCTGTCTCCTTATCTCTCAAGCTTTACCGCAATCCAAACCCAGATCACTAGATGCTAAACCAAGATTGCTCCCTTAGGCTTTACTGTGTATCCCACCAAAATCAGTCAAGGGATTCCTAGACCTTTGGTAATGAACCTTCAAACCACCTCCACCCTGGATTCTGAAATCCATCTAGAAAACCAAAGCTCAAAAATTGAAATAAACATCCCAACATACCATGGCATATGGAAAAAGGCTAGGCTAGGCTGAAATACACTGTCATAACCAGGTAAAACCATGCCACCGACAACAAGAGAACCATACACCAACATACAAATCCATGTCTGCCCAAACCAGCTAAGAAATCACACATGAAAAATGTTATCTGCAAGTATTCCTACTGAAGTTGCCTGATCCTGCTTTCCTTTGCTTGTTCCTTACTTGCCTTTCTTTCCTTCACTTGCCTTCCCTTTCCTTGCTCCAAACTAGAGTTCTCCAAGAAAACTCTAAGTGACCTAGAGAGTGAGAGAGAGAATAATGAGAGAGCTCCAAACTTGAAATAACAAAATGTTGAACTAAAAAAAGCCATGAACTAATCCTCATAAGCCTTTTATGCATGAGGCCTATAATTTCTTCATTTTCCATTATTATCCTTCAATTTCCTCCTCACATGCAACCTGTGACCTTTCACCTTAATTTTCTCCTAATTTCCTTTATTTTCATAAATAATTGCGCCATATTTCCTTTTTACCTTTTAATGCCTTTGCCTTAGCCTTTGCCAATTTTCCTTAGCCAAAACACACATCTAGTGATGCCCATATTTTACCAACATTCATCTTGGAATACATGTCCCTTAACTGTGGTCTTATTTTTCCTTTATTAACTTTTATTACATGAACCTTTCACCAAAGTTGTTACATACCACATAGTCATGTACTACACGCATTCCCAAAGTTTTATGCATTGTTGTACTAGTGTCGTCACTATCGTAGCAAAGTGTATCTTAAATGTCTCACCTAGTTGAAGGGAGTCAATTGTACATTCTTAAAGGGAAGTTCTGATGCATTCTCCTGCACTACTATTTCCTATTCATAATAAATAAATATATCAGACATATTCCCCAAGTATTGAACATTGTCATACAAATTTCATCACTATCGTTGCAAAGTGTACCCTAAGTATTGCAGTTGGGGGATTATCATTGCATTGAAGGGATCATGTTGTTCATGAGCACTAAGTGTTCAATGTTGTGTCATTAATTACTTTGAGTGTGTGTGATTATATATAAGTTCAATCTTGGTTTCACTTCTACCTTACTGATCCTGCACTTAGCCAAATCCTAAAAATCTTTCTACTCGACTAATTTGACCCAACTGATCCTCCTTGAACTGCGAATTATGTAGTAGCAAAGCTTAAGCATCCCCCTTTCCTCTTGGAACTACACAATGTGTAGTTCCTCCCTCCAAGGACTATGCATTTCTCAATCACAATGCTCAAGGATTGCCTCGTTGCCCTTAGAAATTGCAAAATCTCACCTCTTAGCCAGTCTCTTACTGTGCATTGTGCAGACTCAGTCATCAAGTTGTCTCCCTCATTCCTTGAACTGCACAACTGCGCAATCCAGTAATCATTATTCCTCCATAACTATGCATTGTGTAGTCTCAAGGGTCAAGACTAATTCTCTGAGCTACTCAACTATGCAATCATCTTTCCCAAGCCTCCAGAACTATGCATTCCACAGTCTCAAGCTTCAGTCCATCACTCATGGCTGATAGAACTATGCACTACACAATCCATGAGTCTTCCTCCCTATCCAGTGTCTAGTCCCAGCTTAATCAGTCATTTTTAGGAAGCAAGCTAGACTGGGAGATTTCAGATTGATGTTGTATTTTCATGAATGGATTTAACTTGCAGGTACGATACCTTGACCTGACATGATGATACTCAGAGAGGAGGAGAAGGAGACTCTGGTAAAATACACTAGTGAAACTAAAACCATGAAAAAGTCATCAAGCGAGAAGATGAAGGAACACTAGTTTATGACAAAAGACCAAATATCAAGACCACATGAAGATGCCATACCATTCAGGCTCTTAGAGGGTGAAGATGAAGAACAAGGCATATATTTCATGAAGATGAAGTACTGAAAATACCTCTCATGAATATTTAAGACAAAACAACAAGAGAAGAATCTTAGGATTTCCACTTCATCATGGAGTCCATGTCATCATTGTCAAGTTATGACTTGTATTAGTTCCATCACTATGCCATGTGTATTACCACATTATTTATGGATATAAAGATGTAATTATCAAAAGAAAAGGACAAAATGTAATGTGTGGAAGTCCAAGAGTCATGTGTGGAATATGAAAAGTCACATAGTCATATATGGACAAAAGATTCTTTAGAAAAAGTCCAAAGTCTTATATAAGTTCAAAGGTCACATTATAAGCCTAAGAGTCATGAGGGAAGTTCAAGAGTCATGGGGATATAAAAGTTCATTCCTCTTGCTATAAATACATCCTCATAACTCAAGCAAAGGGATTTTGGAGGATTAGTCTTTGGAGAGCTAGCCTTAGCTTATCAAGAATAGCATAGGAGATAAGATCATGCTTTGGAGAATCAAGAAGTGACTTAATGTTCCACTATAGGATCTAGTGGCTCACCATTGTAACTTTGTACTTGGATCTTTCACTTAATAATTAGAAGCATTTTTGAGCTAGCACACCTTCATGTAAATGTTTTAAGATTTTTCTTTGAATGTTTGTGATATACGTTGTTCACATCTGTACTAAATAAATTGAACTATTTTGGTGGCTTTGGTTCTTATCTCATTGAATGTGTGTTGTATTTGCTTAAATGCTCATTTTGTTTGTGTAAACTATTTTTCTAGTTAACTAATGAACCTTTCGTTGCTCTCGTTTGTATCTCTTAGTATGTTACTATTAATTTCATTGTATAGGCTCACTCATATTTCCCTCTCGTGAGAATCTTTGTTTACACATTGTGATTGGTGTTTAATAGTGTCAAATTACTTGCTAATTCCAAAGGTTATGTGCATACTCTCTTATGTGATTCATTGTAGCCAAGGAAAAGTTTAGAGTTATGGTAGCCAAGCTGATACTCCAAATTGGGCTTCTACTCCAAACGGTGTGAGGTCTAGTTGGGACTTCACTTTGGGGAGACCCCCTTGGTTGACAGATTTCTAGCGTCGTCAACAGGGGTTTAATTCCATGAAAAAAAAATCATTTTATATGATTTCCAAATTCCATGGTCTCAGCATCAATGTACATATAAATTAGTCAATCTTATGTTTCTTAGTCACCTTATGCCACCTCTCCACCAAAGCATGTACCAAATGTGATTTTCGTCAATTTATATACGATGAAATTCATGCTAAATTAATGGATTTTGAGGGAGAGAGATCCTTCTTGTACCAATATTACCTACTCCATATTTTTATTCAACAAAAATACTCTTATCTCAAGAAGTTATATCCCAAGATGGATGATGAAAAAAATTCCCTATTAACTTTTTTTGAGTGGCTACCAATGGTTATAAAAATAGAAAATAACCAAGGCTTATTCAAATATGTGTCGTCATTCATGTTAGTTGTCTATACTTTGTTGCATAGAGAACCTTTACCCAGAGCACCTTCCTTAGGGAGAAGTTGCAGTTCACTCTTGATACTAGAGTAGGTGACTAATACCTTTCCAAGAATATACAATCATCATAGTTTATGGATTTTAAGATAAACCATACCAGTTCTTGTCATTCCTGACTCCCCACATATTTTCACTAGAGTACATAAGGAATAGGTTTAGTAGTGATAATATACATTTTACTTCCAAGAAGGAAGTTGTCACTTTCAACCTCCCTCATGAGGTAGTTCCATTTATGGTCAATGAAAGGAATGCCTTAAATCTAGTCGAGAATATCTTTCAAAAATTTTATTTCCCACAAGAAGGATCATGGAAATATAACCCTCATAACATCATTTATGAGAGAAGAAAGTATAAGGAGAGAGAAAATAATAGTCATGACTCACATCCCATAGTAGAGGATTGAACTAATAAATCTACTTGGGAGGAGTTTAAAGAAATATTACATCCAGTGGATTCAAGTACATCCCACCTCTCAGAGAAGAAAAGAGCCACTTCAGAACCCATGGATATAGATTAAGGGGAGGATCATAGCTCCAAGAGGGAAAAGGGAGAAGAAATGGAAGGAGATGATGAAGATGAGGAGGAGGGTGAAGAGATAGAATGACAAGCATTAGTGTTGTATAACAACAAGTTGGCATCCCTACCAAAGCAAGCTTTTACTATTTAACATATGCCCTTCATTATGTCATCATCTGAAGCAGCAGAGTCTGACGAGGTTTCCAAGCCTGGAAAAGTGTTAGTAGTATAACAGTTTCAAGAAATGACTAAAAAAGAAGCCAAAGATTGGAAAATAGATATAAGGATAGCAGAAAATGAACCACTTCCTCGAATGCAGGTTAAGAGTGTCTTGGACCATGAAAGGGTAATTTTCAAGTTGGAAATGTTACAATCCAATGTGGATAGAATTAGATCCATGGAGGAATATAAATTTCATCATATGTCCTTGTTATTTGATCATATCCCATCTATAGACATTATGGAACTAGATATGCAGGCGACTCATATGATGCATAGACAAATGCATAAGACTAATGCCATGGCAAGAAAATTGCAGGAAATGTAAAACAAGGCAAGTAATTAATTGAAGTACGAGAAAATGGTATGTAGATCCAGGAAAATCAAGATTAATAATCTGGAGGATAAAATCACACACTTGTATACATAGCCTTGTGACTTCAAGTAGTATAAAACCATCCTAGATGACAAGGATAAAGAGAGAGTTTCCATGATGAAGCAACTCAAGATCCTAGATTCACATCCTGTGTAGATTGATGAGTTGGAAGAGGCAGAGAAAGAGAACCAAGTGTTGCAGCAAAAGCTTCATGATATGTTAATCAAGAATAAAGAATAAAAAGATCAAGTTGTGCTACTAGAAGCACAAGTTCAAGGGATGAAGGAAAGAATGGGTGAGACATCTCAGTCCTACCAAACCCATGATGTTCTAGCTAGGCAGGTTGAATCAATGATAGTGTCAAAGGATTCCAAGAAATTGCAAGTTCTACTCTCTAATCAGGAGGAAGAATAGAAGAAAAAGGAGGAGTTGGAATTCACAAAGTTAGAACTATTCCAAACACAAGAAGATGGTCAGAATATTGAAGTTGGATTGGGAGCCTTGAGAAGGAAACAACCAAACAAATCCTTTTAAGATTGTAAGAGGATTAATATGGGAAAGAACAATGAATAAAATGGAAAATAACTGAGATCACATGGAATTACTTCAGGAGAAGATAAACATTATCAAGAGAGCTTGTAGAGAGATGAACACAATAAATAATGGTGATTCCCTCACCAAAGCTGAAGTTACAATAAATTTCTTAAATCACATGTCCAAGGATGATGTCACCAAAGAGACTATTAATAGATCCAATATGGTATCAAAGGTCAATCAAATGGAAGGAAAGAAGGAAATGGTAACAATGGTGGAAAACAAGGCATGGGTACTTGAAAACAAAATACAGGACTTGGAAGATAAATGCGGGATGTTGTGCAAAAGGAATTTCCATTCATTATTTGATGGAAATGGAGACTTGTATTCCAAGGAGTCTCTCATGAAGAGCCTAATTGAAATCAGAAATGATCAGAAAGGCTTTGGGGAAGAGGACCATGCTCTACAAGGAAAAGATATTGTAAACTTGTATGCATATCATTTTGAATTTTTGTTCATTCTAAAGAACCTCTTCAAGGAATAAGTCCAAATGGACTATGATGAAATCACTAACCTGGATGGATTCATCTTGGATGCACGGGCGTGTGACATTTTATAAAATATTGGAAAGTATTAATGGATATGTACATAGTAGCCACTCAAAGAACACATTTACAATCTCGGGTTGGAGGAGCAATGGAACAAGTGTGTCTGACAAAGGCAGGTTTGGGTTCTAAGCCACCCCAAAAACAAAATGCACAACCACAACTATAGCCATAGGTTCCAATCCAGCCAAGGCATCCTCCCCCCAATGACCATGTTAATATGAGGCGCACCCCTATCATCTAGTGCGTGTCTAGAAGAGAGAGAAAGAGATGCCCAATAAATCTAAGGCAGATGGAACACACCCTACAATTGGAGACTTATAGCACATTACATGTAGAAACTTCTAGTTGTTTGTAAAGACTCCTAGTGATTATTGAACACCACTAGTGGTTTAAGGTTAGGGTTTTGGGCCTTGAGAGCCTATATATAGGTTGCATTTTGATGTAATGGAGAGAAAATTATGATGTACTAAAACTCTACCAATTTTTTTCTAGAAATTTTTGGGATACGTTGAAGTTGTTGTAGGGTAGGAATTTTGAAGTGCATTTTGGGTTGTCAATGCTTCTTTTACATGTAATTCTAACAACCCACTTGTAATTTGAATTATGAAAGATATTAATACAAACTGTATAAATTTATTAATGGAAATCTTGGTTTTTTACTTTACACTTGTATGGAATCCAATTGTAATTATGAAAATCAAAGAAAACTCAAAATTTGTTTGATTAATTTCTTTAATTTCTATGAATTTTATCAAGGTCACATTGAGTATCTTTGATTATTTTGATGAATATTCACATGGGATGAAAATAAAAAGCATAAATTCAAATTACTAAGTTTTTCACAGTTGAATTCATAATTTCGCAGTTGTTTTCTTGGATATCAGTAGTCTAAGAATGGATTATTAATATCCCACCTTAGCTTGCTAAAATATGTTCTCCATATTTTCTATTTTCTTATTAAAACCATATGTCAAACCAAAGGTGCATGGATTCTTAGACCTGAAAATATGTTGAAACATACCCAACAAAATATTATTACTTTGGTACTTTCATACATAGATTTTCTAGAAGAAAAAAAAAACTATAAAAAACATAAAATTAAAAATCATATTTAGATGTTCCTAGGCTCTGCATTATAGCATAGTTGTTATGCACTTGACCTTCAAGAAAACTAGAATGAGAGAAATACAAAACAATATATTTGAACTAAAAAATATCACACGAATTGAGACAAGTTGCAAAGATATTTTATTGTTCATAAGCATAATACAATGTTCACTTTCCTCTTCGAGGGGGAAACCTCCAATAAAAGGGATCTTGATTACAAATAAATTGGATGATTCTTCCCTTGCCATCTAAGACTATTTATAGCTTTATGACATCGAAAACCCTAACTACTAGTGGTCCCTTGCGTACTAGGGGTTAACTACTTTATTTATTAACTATGGCTTGTTTATAACTAATTGTGGTCCCTTTTCTATAATGTGGTTCAACCACTTACAATTATTATTAATGCGATAACTAATTATGGGATTTATTGACTCAACTAACTAATTATGACTCTAACTAGGCCCCTTTTTGCGAATCACATAAACAAAGGGGTTAGGGTTGGAACCTAACATGCCCTCCCCCATCAAAAGAAGGCTTGTCATCAAGGCTAGAACTGTGGAAATTGCTGAAGAATAGTGGTCGGTTCCCATGTTTCATCTTCTAGAGAGATATCTTTCCACTTAATGAGGGCTTCCTTGATTATGTGTCCGCAGAGATGCCTTTCACTAGTAACGAGGACCTGTTCGGGGTGGAACCAAAGTGAACCTTCCTTATCCAATTCTGGCAGACTTGGTTGAACCTTGCAATTGTTCCCCACAATTTTTTTGAGGTAGGATACATGGAAGACTGGGTGGATTTTTGAAATAGCTGGTAGAGCCAGTTTGTAAGCGACTGCTTTGATACATTGAAGTACCTGATAAGGCCCATAGAATTTTGGTGCTAGTTTCTAGAAACCCTTTGCTTTGAGATAGATATTATTATAAGGTTGGAGTAGTAGGAACGCCTGGTCACCTACTTGAAATGACCTCTCTGAATGGTGGTGGTCGACCTATTGCTTCATTCTATTCTAAGATTAATGTAGATTATCTTTGATATGAGAGATCATGGTGGCACGAATTTGCAAGAGCTGATCAACTGCCTGTACTTTGGAAGATACAAGAATATAAGAAGATGGTAAAGGTGGGAGTTGGACATACATTGCCTCATAAGGCATCATCTTGGTGGCTTCATGATAGTTGGTATTATACCACCACTCAGATAAAGGCAACCATTGTACCCATTGATGTTTCTTATCTCAAGTGAAGCACCATAGATAGGTCTCCAAATGTTTGTTTATTGTTTCTTTTTAACCATTGGTTTAGGGATGATAAGTTGTACTCAGTTGGATTTGTGTGCCCTATTGCTTGAAAAGTTCCTGCTGAAATTTCCTAGTGAAAGTGGGGTCTCAATCAGACATAATGGAAGTCGACATGCCATACAGTTTGAAGATTTTTTCCATGAAAACTTGAGCCACCATTGTTGGGGTAAATAGGTGTGGTAGAGCGCAAAAATGAGCATATTTGGAAAGTATGTCGACAACTACCATGTTGAATAATTTGTTTCCTGACTTTCGGAGACCTGTAATGAAATCCATGGAGACATATATCGAGAGAGAAGCTGGGAGTGGAAAGGGTTGTAAGGTTCTTGTTTGGTCAATTTAGTGTTGTCTAAATTGCTATCATAAATTGTCAACCCGGGGCTCGTAAGCTGATGAAGTGAAGTGTACAATATATATTTAAGCAGCCTTTCCTAGTTCTTTTTGTCGTTTTTAGTTCATGTTTGACTTATCTTCCTAATGTGATGTGATGAAGTTATAAACAAGTGAGTGAATGTGTGTGTATGTGGCGATTTCTAAATGCTTCTTGAAATTTAAAGAGAAAACTTGAACAGTAACTTGGAATGAAATTAGAGCTTCAAATGAAAGTAAAGCATCAAACGAAAAGACCAATGGCACTAGTCCAATACCTCTACTGCTGATAAGAATGAAAATGACATCTACTTAACTCAATTGAAAGCAAGAAAACTACTCTAACTCCTCTAAAGCGATGCAAAAATTAAGTGACAAATCACACTACTTAATTCTCCCTTAACATTCTGCTTTTAGCTAAATTGATCATGTGAAAAAGAGTTAGGAGTGAATTAGCAATATGAGTCTAAAAATAACTAAACCAAGATGCAATTGGATGGTGTTTTGGTCCCATAAAAGTTAGTGAATTATGATAAAAAGAACCATCAAGAGATTAGCAACTTGACAAAACCTGATAAAGTAAACTAGGCAAGGAAACTAACTAAGCAAGGAAACTAATGAAAATCAAAGCAAAAGTCAGCAGTTTAGATAAGACAACTTCAAATGCCACTAGTGATAAAAAGAAGGAAAAGCACATTGTCCCGGGCTCCTAACAAAGCTGCAAAAACACACACTGATCAGTCATGAAAAGTACAGAAACGTAAAGCAGCATAATTCAAACTGTACATTAATATACATGTCAAAAGAAATCAAAATTGCAGAAATCAAACTGTACATTAATATACATGGTAAATTAGAAAAACGGAATACAGGAAAATAAATTTAAAAGCTACTGTACAATGGTTGTAGCAGACAGAGGCCCTCCATCCACTTCAACCAATTAAAAAGATCAGCTACGCAGGTAAGAACAAGACTGTCTTCTTGGTATTAAATCAGCACATAATAAAATACAGTGGGGAGCGTAAACGCTATGTAAAAGAGTCTTGAAACAGAGTTTAACAACAGCAAAAGACTAACTTCCAAAAGCTAACTAATCAGCGTGTGCAAATGCTTTATTTATAACAGGAACACAAACTGTTCTGTGCATAAACTAAGCTAACTAAGTGCTGTGCAAAAGTCACGTTCAGCAGCACCGTGCACGGATTTAGGAAACGGTCATCATGGTTGATAAATCCGCTATTGGATTCTTGTCCCCTGCAGTCTTCGTGGCTAAAGAAGAGGCCAGCTGTGAGTTTCGTGCTCCACCTGAACACGCAGAGCCGTGCCACCGTTTGCAACCTTGCCGTTTGACCAGAGTTACTTCCGCGTTGACCAGGGGTGTAGACGGCCAGTTTGGCTGAGCTGACAGCACACGCACCATGTACACAGTCATACAAACTTTCCCATGTGGCTCTTTCCTCTGGAGGACACCTGGAGCATAGAAAACAAGAAAATGGCTGCGGAATCTGGGATCGGCTGCGGAATCAGAGATCGGTTGCGGAAACCCTGTATAAGCTGCGGAATTGCAGCACTTAAACCATAAATCTAAACCAACAGTCAATCATTAGCACGATTAGCAAATCATGTTAAAAAGTCCTATAATGCAATGAATTGAACAAGTTTGATGAAGGAAATGATGACAAAAGAAGGAAATGAGTAGGAAAAGGCTATTGGGAGGATGGGTAAATGAGTGCAGGTTTGAGGCTCAACATACCCCCACTGTGAAGGTGTTGCATGTCCTCATGCAACCAAAACTTTGTCATGATTTTTCAGTCCATATGCTCAGATGCCTCTGCCAAGACATCCAACCTTCTCCTTTTTCTTCTTGCTGCCAAATTTGTTCTTGGTTTTCTAACCAAACACCTAAATTTCAAGTTAATCAGGGCCCTGCTCAATTTCTTGCATTTCCTCTTCAATTTCCTATTCTTTTTCTGCCAAAGACCCAAGTGAAGCATTGTGTTGTCGTGGACAATTTTGTCCACCTTGCTTTGTTCTTTCAATGCTTCATTCTCCTGTTTAATATGCCGGTTCAAGACTTCCAGCTCAAATACTTCTTGTTTTAGAGATTGAACCTGTTGATCAAGAGGCAAGATAGTGCTAGGACCGGCAGCTGATTGCTCTAAGGTTTCCAAATAATTGTACACCTCCTGCTGGTCAGGGTCAATGTCAGGTGATCTTCTTGGACTTGGTTCATATTCAAACTCTGTTTGAGGGTCTTGCTGAAATGGGCTTTCTTCACGTGGAGGAGTGACCTCAGCACGTGGGGAACTTGATTCAAAATCAAGCTGGGTAGCAACCTTTTCAGGTGTACTTCCTCCCAAGTCAATAAAATGTGGCTGTTTGTCTTCAGTGACCCTCATTTTCCTTTTTAGTCTGCTGCTCCTTCTCACAACACTAGTGCTCTTTTGCTTTTGCAAGGTACTTTGTTTTTGCTTTTGTTTCTTCTTTGAGAGGGCAGTAGCATGGAGTTGAGCAAGTCTATCAGCTAGTGTTTGGGAGTCTTCTTCAATTGAGGGTTCAGGTGAAGGGTATGACTCTTGCACAATGGCTTTCCCTTTATCCCTCTTTTGTCTTTTAGTTCTGCCTCCCTTTTTCCTTTCTTCTTGAGCAATTTCTTGGGCAGTTTCTTGAACAGTTTCTTCAGCAGTCCCTTGGGCAGTAATTTCTTTCCCTCTTCTCCTACTTCTCTTTGGTATCCTAGGAGAGCTGCTAGAGGCTTCAACTACCTCTTGAAAATGGTTTCTAACTAGAAACTTCTCCCACGTATCATTTTTAATTTTCAACTGCTCCTCAATTAAAATTCTAATGAGTCCATGATGAGACAAGTGGGGTTCAATGTTTCCCATGTGTTTCTGAATAGTGGCACTCATCTTCTTTAGACTAGCTAACAAGAAATAAGGTAGGTTGATAGCATGGTCATCCATAAAGTGCATCATGATTCTTGCATGGTATACATACATGACACCGAAGCGTCCTTCACATGTTAAAAATTTTTGAACAAGCAACAATAATGAAGTCCACTCTTCCTTAATGACACGTACAGGGATTCCCTTAGTGAAAATGGAGGTATCCATACCTGGATTCTTGAGCATATTTTTCCACTCTTGATCTTCAACTGTTCTGTTTTTGAACCAGCGTTCTCCTTTTTTAGGCAAATCGGTTGCTGTGGCCAAGGTGCTCTCTGTTATGGTGAACTGCAGGTCTCCTACCTCCACGGTATTTCCATTAAATGATCGGGCAAATGCCTTTGTCACCTCTTTATTGTACCCTTTAAATTTCTGGATGAACTTCAACCATTTGGCTTTCTGCAGTGCTTCCTTTATCTGCGGGTAACCCTCTAAAAATTTCGAACCCTCTAGTTCTGCTCTTAACAATTTCCCCATTTTCGGCTCTCAGTTTTTCTTGAATCTCTGACAGTGGTATATGGACGCTTGAGGAGAATGCTCACGGGGAAAACAGAGAAATTACGGTTGTAACAGAGTAACCGTAATGTAATAAACGGTATGGTGCAGAACTTGTGATCGGGGTTTTGAACGGAGAAGTGAGGAAAAAGAATAGAGAGAGATTTACAGTAAAAACGAGAGTGGTGTATGAAAACGAGAATGGAAATGGTGGTATGAGAGAGTAGAGAACAATACGGCAATGAGTTTATGCATGCGGGAAATGGAGATATGAATAGATGAAGTAACAGCCAAATCCGTAAGCGTTGGGTGGTTACGTACACTTGGCTGCGGAAATGATCATATGTAGAGCCGTAGTACACTGGTATACGTCACTGAGGTACGAGTAGTTAATGGAAGAGCAGCTCGTATTAAGTTCAAATCAATAGTAATTAGGGGACCGTTAAGAGGGTGATGAGATGGATTAGGCGTGATCGTGGACGAGGAAGGGACGAGGAGTGGGATAATCTTGTCAATCATTGCATTAAGTGACTCCTACCACGATTTGAAAACCATGCATAAATGACATTAAACTGTTGGTTAAAAATTTGGAATATACCTTCATACGTTTGATCCCTTTGTTGATTATGGTGGCTAACTTTTGATTGCTTTCTGGCCTTGTAGGTGCTATGTATCCTTGCTGCTCTTTGATGATGATACCTCTGACTGTAAATTTTCCTTTTTGAAACAGAATTGCTTTGATTGCAGAGACAGAGTGTATGAGCTGCAGAAACTTGGTATGAGCTGCGGAAACTGCAACAACACTTTTCTGCCTGCACAAAGATGATTAGAACAAACTTAACTGAATGGAATAGTCCTAAGAGGGACTTTATTGGTGGAAATGAGATGGAATGAATGATCTGGAAGAAAAATGAAGTGGAATGAAGATGATGAGATGGATGAAATGGCGGATGAGATGGACAAAATGGCGGATGAGATGGAAAGAGAAAGAGAGAGATTTTTTTTTATTTGGAAAATATAAAGTGTCAGGGGACCCTAATTTTCACTTTATATTTTCTGCATAATACCGCCAATCCATGATTGGTTTTCAGGCTTATACAAGAGACTTTTTTTTTTTTTTTTTTTTAACTGAAAGGAACAAAGACTAGGCTGATGGAGGAGAAGAATTCTTCTCCACCAGCCTCATTGCAGAATCTTCTTGGAACATTTTAACAAATTCCTCCTTTGAGAGTGGCTTGTGGTAGACTTTCAATCGGTGGCCATTCACAATGAGAGGAGTCTGAAGCTCATCAATGGTCTTCACTCAAACTGCTCCAATGTTAAAGACTTCATCAATCTCATATGGTCCAAGCCAATGAGTTTGAAATTTTCCTTTGAAGTCCTTAAATTTGGAATCAAACAATAGTGCCCAATCTCCCTTTTGAAACTTTCTCTCTTTGATGTGTCGATCATGCCACTTAGTTCTTTGGTGCTGAACTGGATCAGTCCTTAAAATTGCATCATGTCTTATCTCATCTAGCTCATTCAACTGCTCCATTCTGTGCTTTTGGGCTTCTGATAGGCTCATCCCCAATTGAACTGCCATCTTGAAGGTCTTGACTTGGAACTCAATGGGGAGCAGGACTTCTTTCCCATAAACAAGTTCATAGGGAGAATGTCCTGTTGTGTTCCTCCATGTAGTTCTATAGGCCCATAAGGCTTCAGGAAGCCTTTTTGCCCAATCTCTTCTGTGGAGATGAACAGTTTTGGTGATGATGCTTTCAAGAACTTTGTTTGTAGATTCCACTTGACCATTTGCTTGCGGATGGTATGGAGTAGATGTTTTGTGCTTGATTTTGTATTCTTCCATCAGCTTCTCCATCAAGTTATATGTAAATTGACTTCCCTGATCTGTCACAATTTCTCTTGCGACACCAAAACGAGTAAAAATATCCTCAAAAAGAAATTGAACAACTGAATTTTCAGTGGCAGAAGGCAATGCCTTTGCTTCTACCCATTTAGTAACATAATCAGTACAAACCAATATATACTTCTTTTGCTTAGATGGTGGATTAATAGGTCCAATGAAATCTAAAGCCCATTTTTCAAAGGGTTCGATGCATACCTGTGGCTGTAATGGCATTTCATTTGAAAGAGTTGGTCTCCCTACTCTTTGGCAGTTGTCACACCTTTTGACATATTGTTTTGCATCTTTAAAGAGAGAAGGCCAATAATATCCTAAAGAAAGGATTTTATAGGCCGTCCTCTTGTCAGCAAAGTGTCCGCCGCACGGTTCATCATGACATGCCTTCAGGATGTCAGGCATTTCATCTTCCTGAACACATCTTCTGATCACACAATCTGGCCCTGTTTTGAACAATTCATTAGAAATCCATGAATAATGTGAACTCTCCTGAATGATTTTCCTTTTCTCATTAGGAAATAAGTGTGGAGGTAGCTTCCCTGTAACTAAATAGTTGGCAATATCTGCATACCAAGGAGTTTTAGTAGTTACTGCAAACAAGTATTCATCTGGAAACTTATCCTCTACAGGAGAATCTTCGTTAGTATTTTGGATTCTAGACAAGAAATCAGCTATTGTGTTTTGTTTCCCTGGTCTATCTAACACAGTAATATTGAATTCTTGTAAAAGTAAAAGCCATCTTGTAACTCTACCATTAGTAACAGGTTTGTTCATAAGATATCTAATTGTAGAATGATCAGTATGGACAAAAGTTTCATAGCCGGTTATATAATGTCTAAACTTGTTGATTGCATGAACAATGACTAAGAACTCTTTTTCAGTCACAGTATAATTTAACTCAGTGGGAGTCAAATTTTTACTGGTGTAGTAAATGGCATAAGGGACCAAATCCTTTTGTCCCAAGACAGCTCCTAGAGCTGTATCTGAAGCATCAGTAGAAATGTGGAAAGGGAGTTTCCAATTTGGCCCTCTCAAAATAGGTGCTTCAGATATTCTAGTCTTTAAAGTTTCAAATGCAGATTGACATTCAGGATCCCATTTGAATTCACAGTCTTTTGTAAGTAATTTGAAGAGCAGAGATGCTATCTTGGTGAAGTTTTCAATAAATCTTCTATAATATCCAGTAAACCCAAGAAAACTTCTAACATCTTTCTGACAATTTGGAACAGGTAACTTGGAGATGACTTCAACTTTTGATCTATCAACTTTAATTCCATCTCCTGAAATATGATGTCCTAAAACAATCCCTTCAGTAAACATCATAAAACATTTTTCATGACTTAATGAAAGATTTGTTTCTTTACATCTAATTAGGACTTTTTCCAAATTTTCTAATGCTTCTTCAAATGTGTTACCATAAACTGTGAAATCATCCATGTAGACCTCTACACAATCATGAATTAGATTGGAAAAGATTCCTAATATTGCCCTTTGAAATGTTGCGGGTGCATTACATAATCCAAAAGGAAGTACTCGGTAAGCAAAAGTTCCCCATGGACAAGTAAATGTGGTTTTGTCATGATCTTCAGGTGCTACCTGAATTTGATTGTAACCACTAAAACCATCCAAAAATGAGAAATACTTTTTGCCTTCTAAAGTATCTAATACTTGATCAATAAAGGGCAAAGGAAAGTGATCCTTCAAGGTTGCTTTGTTCAATTCCCTGTAATCAATGCAAACCCTCCATTTACCATTCTTTTTAGGTACTATAACCAAAGGAGAAACCCATCGGCTATCTGAAATGGGGTAAATGAAGTTTACATTGAGTAACTTTTGGAGCTCTTCTTTCACTATCTCCCTAAGGTTTGGATTCATCCTTCTTTGAGGTTGTCTGATTGGTCTACTATTTTCCTCAATGTAGATGTGATGAATGCAAGTCTTAGGGTCAATACCTTTCATGTCAGTATACTCCCATGCAAATGCAGTAGAATGTTTTTGCAAGATTTTGGTTAGTTCCTCCTGTTGTGATTTTTCCAAGTTTTTATTGATATTCAATGTTTTTCCTGGAAAGATCTCAATGGCAGAACTACCAAATTCTTCCATAGAGAAAAGAGACATTTGTCTAGATGATAGACACTCAATGTCAGAATCCAACTGAAATTGCGTGGAGTCATATTCTGAAGATGGTTCAAATTTTTCTAATGTGTTCAGAATTTGACTATCTTCACTAATCTCAGAAATGGTAAAGACAGGTTATATAGTATCTTCATCATCAACCCACTCATTATCTCCTATTTCTGTAATTGCTTTCGCTGGAGGATACAGATTGAACTTCTTTGTTGAATTGCCATCAGAAATATACATATCCCTAGACCTACAACTTATAAAAGCATCAGTTGTGGCTAGCCAAGGTCTTCCTAAAATAAGAGGTTGTCCTCCTAGATTGTTCTTGGGAGTTAAAATCATAAAATCAACTGGATATTCCCAAGAGTCTAGGGAGACTGGAATGTCTTCCAATACACCATCAGGTTTAATAATTGATCGATCTGCAAGTTGCAGTAAAGTAGGTGGAAAGAGAAGGTTAGGAAGTTTTAACTGGTCCATAGTCTGTCTACTCATAATGTTGATAGCAGCCCCTAAATCAATCAAAGTATTTGGTATTTCTACCCCATTGATATGTGTTTTGACAATTGGACTACCGGGATCTACATATTTCTGCATAGTAATCTTTCCCATCATGATATCTGCAATTTTTCCTACCAGGTGGATCCTTCTGGTATCTCTTGGTTTCCTTCCTGGTCTTTTAAGGCTCAACTCCTTTATTGTTTTTGCTAGAATAGGAATCTCTTTAATGGCTTGTAACAAGGGAATCTTGATACAGACATTCTTCAATTCATCTAGAAAATTATAGTCAGGAAACCAAATTTGTTTTTCCACTCCTTTGTCGATTTGTAACCTTTCAGGAAAAGGAGGTGTGGCCAAAGATGTAGGTTGTTCAACTATGGGAGTTGTGGGGGTTGATTCTTTTTCTTTTTCTTTTTGAGTGTTTGGGTTTTGAAGAGATGCTTCAGAACCCTTATTAGCTTTAAGAGACTCTTCCTCGGAAATGCTTGGCTGTTGAACACTTATAGAAGGTTGATCTAGGATTATACCTGATCTGAGTTGTACTTCATTGAGAGGAACAATCATATATGTAGGGAATGGTTGAACTTCCATCATGTAAGCATTTTGAGGGTTCCTATTATTGGGGTTTGGCAATGGCTGAGAAGGAAGTTGATTTGTCTTCTGTTGGAATGGAAGCAAGAGTTGAGAATTTTGATTTTGTGGAGAAGGTTGTTGTTGTTGAGGGAATGGCAATGATAGTTGTGGACTTTGATTTGGAAGTTGTGGAGCTTGCTGGTTTTGAAAAGATGGAGGATATTGATAGAATTGAGCAAATCTCCCATAAGGATTTTGCATGCTTTGCATCCATGATTGAAAAGGATTTTGAGGTTGGGACCAAGGTTGTTTCCAAGGATTCCAATTTGGTTGGGGTTGAAAATTCATAGAGTTGTTAAACCCTTGATTTTGTTGCCCTTGCCAAGGTCTCCTTGCAACAAAACAGAGAGATTCAAGTGTATTTGGATCTTCTTGAAAGACTGCTTTGAGCCCAGGGATTGAAGGACAATCCTTGGTCTCATGGTTTTCTGAGCAAATTACACATGTTTCTACAACTTTTGTATCCAAGGGACATTCCCTTAAAGCATGTTTCTTCCTACATTTCGGGCAAAAGATGGCCAAAGCCTCAGCTTCTTCTTTCTGTTTATTGTGAATCTTAAGGGTGTCTAATTGTTCACTAAGACTCCCTAAGATGTCAGTTTTGAATTCATCAAGCATATTGCCGATCTCAGCCCTACTTACTGATCCAGTTGCAGATTTATTTGCTCTAAGGAGAGAAGGATCTCTAGGCCCTTTTTGAGTTTTTGATTTTCCCCTTGAGAGATGGATACATAGCTCTGCTATATCATTGAGTGAAAGTTGAGATATATCTCCTTTCCCCATCATGTTCAGAATATCTATCCATTCATCTCTAATGGCTTTTAATAAGAGGGCTTTCAAGGTCTCCTCATCCAAGTTACTCATTTTTGCTCTTTTCAGGTTATATTGAAATCTTTCAAGTAAATCCTCTAAGTTTTCATCTTCTCTTTGTACCATTTTACATACCTCATCCTTGTGATTGGTAGGCATACAATAGTCCAGGTACCTATCCAAAAATGTTTGTTTCATATCATTCCAAGACCTAATGGATTGATTGAGTAACCCCATGAACCATTTCAAAGCTTGTCCTTTCAATGTTGAAGGGAACAATTTGAGTTTTTGAGAGTCATCCAGATAGTCATAAGTTCGACACACGACTTCAAACTCGAATAGAAATGTTTCAGGGTCCTCAGTTCTTAACCCATGGAAGTTTGGGAGGACAGATGGTGATATGTTTTTCATAGTGGCTCGGGAATCCTCATCGACGATAGGAAACCCAAATGAGTTATCCCCATCTCTATTTCCTCCAATGTGACCTCTACCTCCTCCATTGTTTCCTCCTCCTCCTCCTCTACCTCTACCTCTACCACCTCCTTCCTCTGTCATAGTGGTTTCCCTAGAGACTTCAGAGTCTTCTGGTTCTTCTACAAAGGGTGAATGAGAAGGAATTTCTCCCTCTTCTTCAGATGATTCTACTTCTTCAATTACAATTGGTCTTTCTGTAGAAGGAAGGAAAGGATCTCTTTCTGATTCAAATTCAATAGAAGGTGTGGGAGAGTCAATTCTTGCCTCTTGAATTCCAGGAATCCTAGGGCTAGGAGTGTCAGTTGGAGATGAGGGAGGTGTCTCTTGTCTATTCCTTGAAGTAGATGGACTTGTAAAAATCGAACTCTTGGCTCTAGCTAAAAACCTTCCCCTAGAATCTCTAGCTCTATGCATGTCATTTTTTTTTATTTTTCTTCAAGTCAGGCTAATAATTCTCTTTCTGATCTTCCAGGTCACTCTAGGTGCAAGAAGAGAGCGTACTTAAGAAACTATTAAACCAATAACTTTCTCTTTTCTGATCCTCCAGATCACTTTAGGTGCAAGAGGAGAGCATACTTTGAGAGGTTATCAATTTCCCTTTCTTGAAATTTTCTTAATTTTTTTTAGAAATTGGCTACCTAATTTCACTTCCCCGGCAACAGCGCCAAAATGTTTGGTCAATTTAGTGTTGTCTAAATTGCTATCATAAATTGTCAACCCGGGGCTCATAAGCTGATGAAGTGAAGTGTACAATATATACTTAAGCAGCCTTTCCTAGTTCTTTTTGTCGTTTTTAGTTCATGTTTGACTTATCTTCCTAATGTGATGTGATGAAGTTATAAACAAGTGAGTGAATGTGTGTGTATGTGGCGATTTCTAAATGCTTCTTGAAATTTAAAGAGAAAACTTGAACAGTAACTTGGAATGAAATTAGAGCTTCAAATGAAAGTAAAGCATCAAACGAAAAGACCAATGGCACTAGTCCAATACCTCTACTGCTGATAAGAATGAAAATGACATCTACTTAACTCAATTGAAAGCAAGAACACTACTCTAACTCCTCTAAAGCGATGCAAACATTAAGTGACAAATCACACTACTTAATTCTCCCTTAACATTCTGCTTTTAGCTAAATTGATCATGTGAAAAAGAGTTAGGAGTGAATTAGAAATATGAGTCTAAAACTAACTAAACCAAGCTGCAATTGGATGGTGTTTTGGTCCCATAAAAGTTAGTGAATTATGATAAAAAGAACCATCAAGAGATTAGCAACTTGACAAAACCTGATAAAGTAAACTAGGCAAGGAAACTAACTAAGCAAGGAAACTAATGAAAATCAAAGAAAAAGTCAGCAGTTTAGATAAGACAACTTCAAATGCCACTAGTGATAAAAAGAAGGAAAGGCACACTGTCCCGGGCTCCTAACAAAGCTGCAAAAACACACACTGATCAGTCATGAAAAGTACAGAAACGTAAAGCAGCATAATTCAAACTGTACATTAATATACATGTCAAAAGAAATCAAAATTGCAGAAATCAAACTGTACATTAATATACATGGTAAATTAGAAAAAAGGAATACAGGAAAATAAATTTTAAAGCTACTGTACAATGGTTGTAGCAGACAGTGGCCCTCCATCCACTTCAACCAATTAAAAAGATCAGCTACGCAGGTAAGAACAGAACTGTCTTCTTGGTATTAAATCAGCACATAATAAAATACAGTGGGGAGCGTAAACGCTATGTAAAAGAGTCTTGAAACATAGTTTAACAACAACAAAAGACTAACTTCCAAAAGCTAACTAATCAGCGTGTGCAAATGCTTTATTTATAACAGGAACACAAACTGTTCTGTGCGTAAACTAAGCTAACTAAGAGCTGTGCAAAAGACACGTTCAGCAGCACCGTGCACGGATTTAGGAAACGGTCATCATGGTTGATAAATCCGCTGTTGGATTCTTGTCCCCTGCAGTCTTCGTGGCTAAAGAAGAGGCCAGCTGTGAGTTCCGTGCTCCACCTGAACACGCAGAGCCGTGCCACCATTTGCAACCTTGCCGTTTGACCAGAGTTACTTCCGCGTTGACCAGGGGTGTAGACGGCCAGTTTGGCTGAGCTGACAGCACACGCACCATGTACACAGTCATACAAACTTGCCCATGTGGCTCTTTCCTCTGGAGGACACCTGGAGCATAGCAAACAAGAAAATGGCTGCGGAATATGGGATCAGCTGCGGAATCAGAGATCGGCTGCGGAAACCCTGTATAAGTTGCGGAATTGCAGCACTTAAACCAAAAATCTAAACCAACAGTCAATCATTAGCACGATTAGCAAATCATGTTAAAAAGTCCTATAATGCAATGAATTGAACAAGTTTGATGAAGGAAATGATGACAAAAGAAGGAAATGAGTAGGAAAAGGCTATTGGGAGGATGGGTAAATGAGTGCAGGTTTGAGGCTCAACAGTTCTTCATAGCTTGATCATTTCCCCTTTGTTGCGCTGACATACATCATGTTTAGCTACAAAAGTAAGAATGGCGTTCTTCATCCTTGTCCAAAAAAAAGAGCGGCATGCTTGTGCATAAGTCTTCTGAAAACCTGGTTTTCCTAAAACTAGAGAGGAGTGTGGCTCTTCCAAGATGTAAGTTTTGGGGGTGGAGCTCATGGATAGTACTACCCAATCCTTATAGCGAAGAAATTCATCCTTCCAAGAGCAGTCCTCTGAGGAATTAGGATCTTCTCGTAATATATTAATGAGTTGGGATAGAGAGAGGTGGGAGAACCATTCATGATGAGCTTCTTCAATCCAATTTAGTATGGGTAGAGAGAGGGGTAAAATGGTTCCCTCATCCTCTAATTGGTGCGATAAGGTAGCAGCCACTACATAATTGTCACACTCCTTCTTGTAAATTATCTCATAATCATATCCCAACATTTTTTCCATCCTTTTATTTTGTTGTGGTGATGATAGACGTTGATAATGGAAATATTTTAGGCTATGATGGTTAGTACATATTTGGAAATGACGCCCCAATAAGTATGGTCCCCACGTGTCTACTACATGTAAGATGCCCATCATTTCTTTCTCATATGTAGATTGAACCAAATTATTTCCACTTAGTTGTTAACTCATGAAAGCTAACAGTCAACCTTGTTGCATTAATACTACAACAATGTATGTACCTAAAGCATCACATTCAATCACAAAAGGTTTTGTAAAGTCTAGTAGGGACAATACTGGAGTGGAGCACATGGCTTGTTTGAGAGCCAAGAAGGCCTATTGAGTTGTGTCATTCCAGAGAAATGATTTTTTCTTGAGAAGATTAGTGAGGGGTCGGGAAATGCATCCATAATTGCGGACAAATTTGCGATAGTAACCCGTGAAACCCAAGAATCCCCTCAAACTCTTCAAGGTTTTTGGTTGGGGCCAACCTTGCATTTCCTTAATATTTTTTGGATCAAACCTCACTCCTTCATGACCCATAATGTGTCCCAAATACTCTACTTGTTCCATGCCAAAGGAACACTTGGATAATTTGAAAAATAGTTTATCATCTTGGAGCAGTTGCAATGCCTAGTAAACATGTTGAAGGTGAGTGTCCCATGTTATGTTGTATATGAGAATGTCATAAAAAAAGACCATGATAAATTTTCTGAGATACGGTTTCAGAAGGTGGTTCATGAGGCTCTGAAAAGTGAATGGGGCATTACAGAGACCAAATGGGATGAATAGGAATTCATAATGCCTTCATGAGTTCGGAAGGTTGTCTTGGGAATGTCAACATCCTTCATCCGTATTTGGTGATAGCTCGAGCAGAGGTCCAACTTGGTAAAACATTTTTCACCATGAAGTTCAACAAGAAAATCATCAACTACTGGGATAGGAAATTTTTCCTTGATAGTGAGCTTGTTAAGGGCCCTAAAGTCTGGACACATGCACCATTCACCATCTTTCTTTAGAACCATGACCACTGGGGATGAATAAGGGTTGGTGTTGGGACGAATAACACCAACTTCGAGGAGTTCCTTGATGATTTTTTCAATTTCATTCTTTTGTGCAAAAGGATATCGATAGGGGTAGACCTTTGGTGGTTGTGTACCCGAGAGCATTGGGATGCTATGATCATATTCACCCCTAGAGGGTGGAAGCTCCTTACGTTTGTCAAAGACCTGTTGATGGCAATCTAAGACCTATTGCATATCAGGATAAAAGTGAGGAGGAGTGGATTCAATGGCATGGATGGAATTAAATTGTGCTACTAACCCATGATGACCATTTTTTAAAAGCTTCTCCATTTGATGTGAGCTGATGATAGTAGGAGCACCTGCCTGGATTCCCCTCAGTGTATGAGTGTGGTCGTTCTAGTTAAAGCTCATATATAATTCTTGGAAGTCCATTATGATAGAGCCCAATGTGTGGAGCCATTCAACACCAAGGACAATGTCATAACCACCCATTTCAATGGAAATCATGTGGAATCTAAGGTGATAATCCCCCATTTGAAGCTTAACATTTTCAAAGAATCCTTCACATTTCATGGTCCCCCCATTTGCAATAAGGACTTGGAAATTACATACTACTCTCACAAAACAATAAAAAACTTCTATTACTCTCTTATGTACAAATTTATGGGTACTACCACTATCAATCAACAACACTACTAACCGATGTTTAAGAAAACCTCAGATTTTGAGAGTCTGGGGAAACAAATGTCAGCCAGTCCATGAGTGAGATAACTGGCTCATTGAGTGTAGATGTAGTATCAATGTCTGAGGTTTTTAGGGGTTCACCTTATTACTTTTTAGGCACTTTAGTCGATGGAGCTTCATCAATAGAGTTGTTTTTAGTAGCATCGATTTGAAAGAATTGTGGTTCCTTGCATTTATGTCCCGAGGAGTATTTGTCATCACAGTAATAACATGGTCCTTCTATCCTTCTTTCGGCCATTTCTGTCAATGACACCTTTTGAACCTTAAGTGTTTAGGTGGGGCCCATAGGTAGGGTGGGGCATGTCTGTGCAATGTATTTTTTATGATTGGATTGGGCATTTAAAGTGACTTCTGCATCTAAGGCCTTGTGCCATACCTTCAACCAAGTAGTTGGGTGATCCATTCAGACATGAGCTTGGATGGATTCCTTTAGGCCACTGATGAAACATTCCAAGCAAAAGAATCTCCTAGTACCTTAGTTTGGATGGCCAATTATTAGAAGGATGTAATTTAGTCCTGTATTCTACCTGTTTTCCTGAGCTTAGTGAGACGACCTAGAAAGTGAGATTCTCGATCAAAGCGGTCACAAATGCCTTTAGTGAACATGGTCCAAATGGACCTCCCTAGATAACATTTCTAATTCAACGTACACCATTTCCATTTCTCATTGTCCAACTCTACAAGACAAAAGGTCATTGGTGAGAGTCATGCCTGTGATGGACCTTTAAGGTCCATCACCAATGTGACATATGGTGACGGTCTTTAAAAAAATGTTGTTGTAAGTGTATATAGTGATGATCCTTTAAGGTTTCTCACCAAAGCCATTTTCAATGACACTTTTGGTGAGGGTCGTTAAAGGCTCGTCACTAATTCTCTCTTTGGTGACACTTTTGGTGAGGGTCGTTAAATGCCCATCACTAATTCTCTCTTTGGTGACACTTCTAGTGACGATATTTTATTGACCATCACCAATGATCTTTTTGGTTACTTTTGGTGACGGTCAATAAATGTTTGTCATCATTGATCATTCCAATGAGTTTTTTATGACACTTCATGCCTGTGATAGACCTTTAAGGTCTGTCACCAATGTCGCATATGGTGACGGTCTTTAAAAAATCGTTGTTGTAAGTGTATATAGTGATGGTCCTTTAAGGTTTGTCACCAAATCCATTTTCAATGACACTTTTGGTGAGGGTCGTTAAAGGCCCGTCACTAATTTTCTCTTTGGTGACACTTTTGGTGAGGGTCATTAAAGGCCCATCACTAATTCTCTTTTTGGTGACACTTCTAGTGACGATATTTTATTGACCCTCACCAATGCTCTTTTTGGTTACTTTTGGTGACAGTCAAAAAATGTTCGTCATCATTGATCATTCCAATGAGTTTTTGATGAAGCTATGTACTTTCTACTATATTTTTTGTCAAAAGATAATGATTTAAGACCATTGTTGTTGAGTCTTCTTTATTATGTGTCCAAGGTCGTAGTGGTTATAATAGTTAGTCAATTTGTTAAGAATTAATTAGTGTTTATCATTTCCCTCAAGTCATAAGAATATAGTTTTCCTATGAGTCAACACATGATTCATCTCTATTAGGTTTATTATATAGCAAATTTCCTTTAAATAAAGTTCCACTAGTGTGTGTAGGAACTATATTATTTAATACATAATCAAGCTCTATCAATTCTATTAATGAGAGATACCTAGCACTCCTCAACACTCATGGAATACCTTAACATGCTTTGGAACAATACACTAACATTCCTTGGCACCTTGCATGGCTTCGAACATCTTTGTACCTAGAACATCTTGCCATGAGTAGGATGCCCAAGCACATGTTGGCATGCCCTAGCATAGCATAACACTCCCCTATCATGTGTTGGCATGCCCTAGAACACCTTGGAAAAATATTGCATTGAAAAACATTAGAACTTGGCACACATTGGCACTTGGCATGTATTGGAACATATTATAAGTGTGCCTAGCATGCCCCTTTTGAAAAAGATAAAGTCCCAACTTATTAACCCTCTTATGTGTTCATTTCCTTGCATTTTAGCTTGTTTATTCCTTTTGTTTCCTTGAAACTCCTTGACGCATATTGGCATACTATGGCACCATGCACATCCTAGCATGTCTTAGCACCTAGAATGCCTTGGCACTATTTGGCACATGCTAGCACACCCCAAAAATACCTAGCACACTCTAGCACTTCTTGACATTCTCTGATATTACCTAGCGTGCCTTACCCGTGCTTAGCATACCTTGTCACTCCCTCCTTGGCATGACAACTAGCACTCATTAACACTCCCTGACGCACCCTTATATTCATTCACTTCCATGCATTTTGACCTAGTGCTCCCTTGTGTTGTCCTAGTACTCCCTAACACTCCTCAACATGCATTGGAACTCTCTACTACACCTTAGCACTCTTTGATATGCTCTTCCACTTCATAGCATGCATCACACTCCCTGACGCACATTGGCACTTGGCATGTGTTGGCACTTGGAAAGTATTAGCATGTTTGGCATGTGTTGAGATGACTTGGTATGATTTAGCATGGTTTAATATTAAATTTATTTGAGATCAATTATTGGAAACTAGATGAGAAGAAACGGAGGAAGATTTGACACTTAGAATGCATTGACACTTGGAACTTGGCACCTATTGGCACCTAGTGTTGGTTTTCCTAGCATGACCCTCATGGAAAAGGTAAATTGATGACTTATTAACCCTATTATGTGCTCATTTACTTGTAGTTTAACTTGTTCCTCCCTTTTGTTCCCTTGACAGTCCCTAGCATGCATTGTCACACCCTTGTACATGTTTGCATGCCTTCGCACTTGGCACATCTTATCTTGTTTGACATGTCTTCGTATTATCTGGCACATGTTAGCATGCCCTAACATTCCCTAACACACCTTGGTAGTCATGACCTTAAAACTAGCATTACATTTTTCCATGACTTGGGAACATTACATTCACTAGAACACCTTGGCACTCCCTAGTTTTCGTGCTCTCTGTTATCCTCCACAATGTCCCAGGTTGATGAGGAGATCAATAGAGGTAATCACAGACCAAGCTCTTAGTTTGGTAGATAGTCCTACCAAACTAGAGAGGGCTCTCTCTATGAAATCATGACAAAGAGATGACTAGAATGTGAAGGATTTTAGGCTAGATAGCTATCTTCAAGTGGATTTTGGAAAATTTATGGTTTTATTGTTGGATAAGGGAGAAAAACCAGGTAGCTAGGTCAGAGGATCAAAGGGTTACAACAAAAAATAAAAAAAGGAGAAAGGTAGAATTACTTTTGTGATGGATCTTAGGGTTTTTCAGTGTAGTGTAGTGTTTAGAAGAAGCGAAAGGTATTAATGAGCATGCAACATGAATTCATTAAGCAAGAAATAAAGTAACGCATAATGATTTTTCCATCAAAACATAGATTTATGCAAAGAATTTTGTTTATAAATTGTAAGGAAAACCATTGAATAATTGATGAATGGAAAGAGAAGATTAATATCTTTCATATAAATCTATAACAGAGAAAAAATAACATCACAAACTTACTGCACATGAATTCCTAGATAATTGTTGCAAATTGTGTCCTTTGATTTCCAGAAAATGTCTAGGTACAAGCTACAATAGTTCTCTCCTCTGAAATCCAACCCATTCTATCACTGATAAACTAATACATAAAGACCAAAACAACATCTCCCCACTCTTAGGGGTTGAATCAATGACTCTAGGAACTATTCCATGAGGTGTTCTAACCAAACCCTAATGTCTAGGGAAGTTAAAAATGACTTCTATAATTAACTTCGACTCCAACCTCTCTCATAAATGAGGTCAAATTTACATCAAAACAACTTTTAAATACTAACCACCCATTATTTACATTTACTTTTACCCCTCACATTCATCTACTTCACCCTTTTGACTTTTACTAGAGTCAAACTAGGGATTACAAAAAAATTACATAGTGAAATTTTACAAAAATCTCATAAATTTCCAAGTGTACATCGAGTTGTTGGAGGCCATTTTTGAGTGCCTTTCTGAAGTCTAAATCCAGATCAGAAGACTTTTCTTGGAATCTGGGAGAGTGTATATGTCTTTAGAGTATTGTTTCACTCAAAATGACCAATTTTTGGCTGAGATATGGCCATTCTCCCAAGGTGTCTCCAGGTGCACAACAAAATGGAAAGAGAGGGGCAGAAAGGTGATTTTTGGCCTCTTTTTTGCAAATTTCTCAAAACCTGAGCCCTAGACTAGGAAAGTGGGCAAATGGGGTTTGTGATGGGGTCATAAGATTTCCAAAAATGCTTATTTTATAAAAAATTGCAAGTCTGCACCAAAAAAAAAAAAAAAAATCTCCAAACCCTCCCAAAATTTGTCCAGAGATGCCTCCTTAGCACACCCAAAACTTGCTAACACTCCTTATCATACACTATTATTCATTCATTTCCATGCAATTGAAACTAGTCCTTCCTTGTGTTTCCCTGACACTACCTAACACACCTTGTCAATGCCTCCTTTGCACACCCAGAACTTGCTAACACTCCCTATCACACACTCTTATTCATTCATTTACATGTAACTGAAACTAGTACTACCTTGTGTTTCCCTAGCACTCCTTAACATGCGTTGGTGCCACACCCTAGCACCTGACACCTCTTGGCATGCCTTAGCACTTGGCATGTCTTGGAATGACTAACATGCCTTGGAACTTTCTAGCATGTGTTATCACTTCCTGGCATTCCTTGCACACCTTGGCACACCCTAGTTGTCATGCCCTCATAGATAGCCTTAACTTTTTTTGTGACTTTGGAACCCAACCAAGTCATTGAAAAAATAGTGTTGTCCCTAGACAAAAGTATCCCTTTGTTTAAAATTGATTTTTCCATCCCCTTATCGTAATCATAAGCTTACCTATTACAAGTCCTATTATGAAATTATCCTAATACACTTTGTCCTTAGGACACCTGGAAGACACTTTTATTCATTTGTTTCCATGCACTATGACCTAGTTCTCCCTTGTGATGCCCTCACACTCCCCAACACTCCTCGACATGCATTGACATTGTCTGGCATGTGTTATCATGCCTTTTCATTCCTTGGCATGCCCTGTCACTCCTTAGCTTTCATGCCCTCATAACTACCATCACTGGTTTTAAGACTTGGGAACCAACCAAGTCCTACCTCGACTACAACATCTTTGTAGAAATTTTGAATGATATAACACTTATTCACAGAGATTATCTTGATTATACACTATTTGTGGAATGCATGCATAATACATAACCTCCTCTACGTTGATCATCAATTTGCGGAATAAAAAACAATCACATGTGCACATTGAAACATCAATCACACATATCAACACAGTATGTAAACGGGGAAGGCATACAACTGAAAACCCCCAACTATCTGTATATTATAATGATAGAGAACATGTAACAATACATAGTACAATACTCCTCACAAGTACTCAGTACTATCTCCACCTGCTACACACAAACTAGCTCATATCTGAATCAAGTCGCAGGTTCAAATCTCCTCCGCTGTCTGCCTGCCTCTACTGCGCAATCCAATGTGAGAATAGAATGATCCAATCTCATTTTCCTTGGCTTGTACTACACAATCCTCATTGGCAATCTCCATCATTGATTGTGCAAATCTCTTGCACAACTATAGTCACAACTGATAGTAGTCTCCACCTCTAACACCTGTCTCCACTGAACTGTCCATGCACTGAGTTAACTGATGTATTCTTTAGTTGCTTTATGAGTTAATAATTAGTGAATTAATTAATAATTAATTCACATCACTCATCACTAGTGTATTTGCAGTTAGACTAAATACAACTAGTTCAACTAAGTCAAACTGAACACAACTCCATCAACTCCTCAATCAACTCCACCAAACTCAATCACTTGAGTTCTAACTGAAGTCCATCATGCAATAGCTCAACTAACCCATAAGAAAAGTGTATTTCCTTCTGGCAGTTGCATGTGCCACATCCGTAGCTCGAACTGAAGTGCTCCAAGAGGATAAGATAATGTTTATAGTCCAAATATTATTAAGAGCTAATAATATTCGTCAGTTATATTTTTAGCCTGATAGTCTAAAAATAGACTCCGCCCATATGTCTAAAAATAGAAGTCCATCTATTTTTACCAACATGACCGATCATCCACAAATAGCAACCTGCAACTCATAGACCATGATACATATGTCTAAAAATAGACATAGTCTAAAAATAGACTTTGCGCCAAAAATAGCCTGCGGACCCACTTAGTGAAGGTGACTTCTTTTCACTAAGCTCCATCATCTTGTTGCATTTTCAAAACTCCCTCTCAACAAGATATGGATTATCTGCAACCCCTATCCTGCAACTCTGGAATGTTCTGCATGCAACACATTTGCCCAGTCCACTTGCTCCAACAACACTTGGAACAAAAACACTCCCAACTGACCACTCTGTTGGGCTAGGAAGATACTCTGATGCTGAAGCTCTATCTGCTGCTGACAAGTGCTCCCTCTCTGACATTTGCGCTACTGCAATATCTCCATGCATCTCGCACCATTTCACACTTATTTGTGCCACCTAGCACTGTGTAAAACACTTGTTCCTCTCGCATTGCTGCAGCTTGCTAGCTATGCGCTGTCCTGGGATTCCCTACACTATCGCTCTCTCTGCCACTCCATCTGCATCTGTCTCTACCCAATCAGTCAGTTCCTGCTACTCCACATCGGGGCTCCCATAGCAAGGTCTCATCCAAGAGGTTGGGTACCTCAAGGATCCTGTCCCTCCTCCTTGGGACGATCACCCTATATCGCCCCACCTCCTACCTAGAGGTATGGCTGCATGTGATCCCTCAGCCCACCTGGCTCGAAGTTTCCCCCTACTGGAGGTCTCTGCATGAGTAGATGTCTCTACTCGATCTCCTCTCAGCTTCCCTTGTTGTGGCTGCTCCACAACCTCCTGAAGCTACTGCACCAATCGTGGCTCCTCCACAATCATCTGAGACTTCTTCTGGCTCTGCATGTTGAGAGGTAATATACGCTCCCTCTCAACCACCAAGTCTCCATCAGTTTCCTCACTGCTCAAGGCTTTGCATGCATCTTGAACCTCAAGAGCATACAGGTTCTTGACCCATGAACCAATCTGCTTCACCTGTCTAGTGATGATGTGTCTAAGGAAAACCTTTCCCTTACTGAAGACTACATCATAGCCTCTGTCTTCCAGCATCGTGATCGACACCAAGTTTCTCTTCAGTCCTGGTACATACTTGACATCGGTCAAGGTAAGGCGAGCTCCATGCTCCCTCTGAAAAATAACCATGCCTACTGTTATCACAAAATCAGGTACTGAAGGCTGCCAATCAGCAAGATTCTGTGTAACTATTTCAAACCAGGCTTTAGACTAAGGCTTAGCCTCCTTAGTCAGAGAGGGCTCTCTCACAGACTATGAATATTGACTAATGACAAGGAAAGATGGCTAACTCTTTAAAAAACACATGAAAAATACGCTGGCTGGACAAATATCAAAGTGATTCCCATTGGGCTTATGGAGTCTCGCACATCTCAGCAAACAATAAACACTATCCTTTCATAGAAATCAGGGCACTTTACATCTAATGTTCAAATATAACTTACATAAAACATAGTTTGCTAAGGCATACAGGAAGTCAGAGCATGACACATGAGTTCTGAGTGATTATGCAGTAACAAAACTGTAAAAGAACACTAAAGAGAATAAACCATCATACATTTGAACCATTAGATCTATTGTGAATCCTGAGAAGAAACAACAGTCATTTGCATTACTGAAATCTGCTATACATAAACCAAAATAGTCTTGTCTTTTATCAAAACATCCAACCCCAATTACATCCAAGTCTGATCTATATATAGGAATACATTCTTAACCACCTTGAGCTTCCTCCTCCAGGATGAGGGGAGCTCGAAGGTTGCTATTAAATACTCCTATCTTCTGTTTAACTAATTCATTAAATACATAAGTACTGAACTGTAATTACAAAGAGTCCAAATTTAATCAAAACTCAAAATCTGTCCTCCTCGTAGCATGATTCCTTCTTGAATCTTGACATCTGTCTTCTTTCTGTTTTGGCCGAGATATCTTGGAGGAGAATGCAATGAACAAGCTGGCTTTGGATACTGGCTGCGTAGATGGTTCATTAATCTTCAAGATAAGTCCCCTGTTTTCCCGGTCCTTGTCTCCCATCATTCTTCACAAATTAAGTAACATGTTCCTAGCTCTTTAATTCCTTAAAAGTTACGAGCATCACCATATTCCCCAATGTGCTGGAAGCCTTGCTGACTTAACAGGTGTATCAACCAAAATCTCCGTATGTATTCCCTATCAGAACCCTAATAATCGGAAATAAAGTACCTTTATCAAAGTTTAACTAAAGACAAAAATATTTCACCTTTTCCAAAAGGCACACTTGTCATTCTCTGCATAGCTAGAATAGTATTATGTGGTCTCCCTCATGTTCCTTAGGCATTTTCTTCAAAAATGTGCTGATCCCATCATTAAACTCTTTGTTTTCATCATAAAACAGCACCTACAGCAGTTTCGTAGCGCGCTACGAAACTGCTGTTTTTGCTAAAACAGAGTATATTTGCATTAAGGCATCTTTTGCTTGAACTTATGACTTTTCAGGCTTCTTCTACAGGTGTGAAAGACTTATATGACTTCAAAATAATGGAGCTTGAACAAAATTGACCAAAACTAAGAATGACACCTTTTTCTTCAAATCAGTGAGCTAGCTGACCTAGCTGTATCTTCAAATTTGCAACCTCCTTCTTTAAGGCTTTATTTTAAGCTCTCAGGCTCATGTTCATCTTTCTGATAAGTTTAGCTTGCTTGAGGGCTGGAACCGTCCATGTATACACATCAGCCACTGAATCTACCTGATCCACTAGGTTTTTGCTACCTTTAAACACAGCTCTTCGGTAGTTGGCATATCTAACTGCAAGCTCCTTAGTAACATTCTTGACCTGGGCAACTTCATTAACATTCTTCACCTGGACAACTTCATCTTTTGCTGCTCCTGCTTGGTTCTTTATGGCTATAACATTTCCTCCTTGGGTAATAATAACCTTTCTGTTCTTGTCTTTATGCTTGACTGCTTCCACTGTTTTGGTCAACACTTCAATTACCTCCATTCCGGGCATCTTTACAGTTTTCTCTTCTTTATGCACTTTCTCAGCTTCTCTAACTTGTTTCCTTGTAACCGGCCTTCGTGGTTTGAACATAAACTCCTCACTAGGTTCATCAAACCTTAATCTCTTCGAAGCTTTTGATTTCTTAGTGCTCTCAGGTGATGATTGAGTCAGATCAATATGCATAGGTTCAATATGCACCGGTTCTTCCTGCTCAAATTCAATGGCATCAAGCAAATCACTTAGGCTGGCCTTTGAAATTGGACTTTCATCTACAGCTACTGATTTGCCTTTCTCTTTGCTTAATTGACCTCTTGTTTTAACTCTTGATACACTTTCAGACCCAGCTGATCAAGGTACATCTTTCTTGTGCTTAACCTTTTCCTTTGATGATGGCTGAGATGGCTCTTTAATAACCACAGGCTTTACTGCCTTGTTCAACTGAGATTTGGTTTTCTTTTTATCCCTAGCCTCCTTTCTAAGCTCAGCTATTGTAGGTTCTTCCATTGATTCTTCTCTTTCTCTAACCGGTTGTGGGGTGAGGCCTGTCCTACTCTGGAAACTAGCCATATAGATAAAAGAATTCCAATCCCTACCAATTTTTTGAAGAGCATCCAGCACTAACAGTTTGACTAGACCATGGTGAAATAATGATGTCTCACAATCATCCTTCCTCAATTGGATTTTGTCACACATCTTTCTGAGGCTACGAAACAAGTAAAATGGGATATCTATAGATGCTTTACCCGTAAAATGCAGCAACAACTTAAAATGATAGGAATAGACTTTGTTATATCTGCCCTCACAGGTTAAATACTTTTGAATACAGGTAAGAAGCATAGCATAGTGTTCTTTAACATAACTTCTAGGCATAGCCTTGGTTAGATCTTCATTTACATAAGCTTCTTTCAAGAATTCCTTGCAGGGGTTCATATCAAATTTGAAATTTTTAAACCACTCCTGCCCTCCTCTCGGAATCTCAGTTACATTAGCAATAGCCTATGGAGATACTTGGAATTCTAACATAGACACTTTAGAACTTAAACCTGTAAAATTCAAGGCAAACTCTTTTGTTACCTGAGTGTGGCCACCCTTCAGTTTTTCACAGAAACTCCAGCAACCAGCATCTTTGAAAGCCTTTCTTACACCTTCATCCCTCAATGCAAGATCCAATCCTTCAGGCTCTGCCCTCTGACACCTTCCAGACCGATGCTCCTTCTTCTCCATTATGCTTTGAAATCTTTCGCACAGAGAAACACCACCAGCCTCAACTCAAATGGCAAATTCAAATTTTAGAACGCAGGCTCGCTTGCAACAGGCTCTCTTGAAGAAGAAACTCGGGCTCATTTGCAATTCAAATAACTTATCATACAAGCTGACCACTTTATGCATTATTAACAAACATTATAACACGACCATGCATGACGAAACCGTTTGAATGATTTTAATGTGCGTGACTATGAACCTACTGGTGGAATGATGGCTCATAAGTGTTTAGAATGTACGCCAACTGACAATAACTGGACGGACACAATGACTCATCCCCAGACATGATATTTTAAGAATCTGCGCTGCAAAATCCCCGAATCCGCGATTTGGTAGCGCAGATAGTTATAAATTAGCAGAATGCGCTGCGAAACGGCTGGATACTGACACGCTGCGAAAAGGCTAAAACATCATTGCGCTGCAAAATCAACCAATAAAACTGCGCTGCGAAAATGCGAAAAGGACCAGTGACGTATACAAGATAAGACATGTCTTATTCAATCATGATGGAGGATGACTAACGATTTTTCTAAATGATTCACATCAATATCATTTAGAAACATGACCCCTAAGTAGTAAACATAAGACAACAACCATTTGACACCCATTTTTGACAATGAAATTTTGGACACAATTTATGTACATGTGACTGCAGTTCTAGGTGATAACACCTACACCTGAGACATTATACTTCTCATCATTACCCATCGCTATGAGTATCTGGAGATCTTTCTCCTCCAAAGTACTGAACAAACTCTTGTCACCGGTCATGTGGAAAGAATCTCCACTGTCAAGAAACCAACCACTTCCCACCATGGATGAAACCATGCATGCAAAGAGTGTGAAATCCAACAAAAACTGTGAAGCAAGTGCCTCACCTTCGGATCCTTCCCCAGATCCCTTCTTGGATTTCCTCCGTGGACAATTTGCAGCATAATGGCCCACCTCATGACAACGAAAGCATCACACTTTTGATTTGTCAACCTTCTTCCCATCATTGGAAGAAATAGATTCGGAAAGAGAACCCTTCTCCTTCCCCTTCTTTGCTTTGGCAGCCAAAGCGCAATTTTCTTCATGAGATGCCTTTGATGAATATCCGTCCCTGGTAGTCCACCTGATCTCCTCTTGCACAAGATCTGACCAAAGTCTCTCCCATCCTGGAAATTTTTCCCGACCATTGACAGAGTCCTGATAGGAATGCCAACTCTTTGGAAGACCAAGGAGAGCCAAGCTCACCAAGTCCTTATCATCGACAATCACCCCCACACTTCCCAGCTCATCCTGGCATTGGGTGAACTTCGTGAGATACTTGGGCATACTGTCTCCATTCTCACACTTAATGTTTCTGAGTTTATCCTTGAGCACCAACTTCCTCTGATCGCTTTTGCTTTGGAATAGATTTTTCAACGCTTTCCACATCAAGTATGGAGAAGCCTTTCCATGCAGGCTGGATACAATGTGATCCTTCACACCCTCCAACAGAATCCTTTGACACTTTGTTGTCTTCTTTTGCCAAACCTCAACGTGAGCAGCATCAGTAGGCTTTGGGACCTCAACCTCTATGTGTTGAGATTGCAACAAGATGATGGAGCTTAGTGAAAAGAGTCGCCTTCACTAAGTGGGCCCGCAGGCTATTTTTGGCGCAAGTCTATTTTTAGACTATGTCTATTTTTATACATATGGATCATGTCTATGGATTGCAGGTTGCTGTTTATGGATGATTGATCAAGTTGGGAAAAAATAGATGGAATTCTATTTTTGATGAAAGTGTGAGTGATCACAGTGTGAGTGATCAAAGTCTATTTTTAGACTGGCTGTCAAAAAAATAGAAAAGTCAAATATTATTATCTCACAATAATATTTGGACTATAAACTTAATATTATTCTCTTGGAGCACTTCAGTTTGAGCTACAGAGGTGGCACATGTAGCTGTCAGAAGGAAATACGCTTTTCTTATGAGTCAGTTGAGTTGTTGCATGCATGACTTCAGTTAGAACTCAATCAGTTGAGTTTGGTGGAGTTGATGGAGTTGTGTTCAGTCTAGCTTTGTTAAACTGGTTGTATTTAGTCTAACTAGAAAATAGACTAGAGATGAGTTGGGTGAATTAGTTATTAATTAATTCACAAGTTATTAACTCATAATACAACTAATGAATACATCAGTTAACTCAGTTGCATGTCAGTGCATGTTCAGTTCAACAGGGACAGGTGGTAGAGAATCAGATTGCTATCAGTTGTGACTATAGTTGTGCACCAGATCTTGCACAATCAAGGGATTGAGTATGCCAATGAGTTTGCTCACGTATTTGCCCACATTATAGCTTGTGCTCACGTCCAACAAAGTGTGAGTGACTATTTTGCAGGTGAAAAATGAGTTTGGTGAGCCATTCTCATCAGTTCTTGAGCAGGTATTGAGCAGTGGAGGCAGGCAAGCAGTGGAAGAGATTTGGAGATCAGATCTGAGCTGTATTGTGTGTAACAGAGGTGGAGATACTTGTGAGAAGTATTATGCTGTGTAATGTTACATGACTCAATCATTAATATACAGATAGTTGGGTTTTTTAGCGAGATGCTTTCCCCGGGATACATACTGTGTTAATGTGTGAATGCTCTTGATGTTTTATTGTTATTGATGCTACTATATTGATGATCAATGTAGAGGAGCTTATGTATTGTGTATGTTTTCCGCAATAGTACATGATCAGGATAATCTCCATTGAATATGTGTTAAATTATTCAAAATTTCTATATGGTATCAGAGCAAGGTAGATAATTGTAGAAAAAGTTTCTACATGGTATCAAAGCTGTTGATCATCAGATCTGCTATTCAGGAAGTGTTTACATTATATTTCTTCAGGCAGAGTCTGTAATCGGGCCAGGTAGCCTCTGGATTCATCCTTCCTTTGGAAGGTGATATATTCGGTGAATGCCCATACAGTCAATCTCTGTACGAGAAATATTGTGTTCTCACGAATCTTAGATCCGAGGCGGTTGAGTTGGTAGCTGGTGGAAATTCGAATTTGTAGAGTGTTGTTGAAAATGTCTTTCAACGGATTGCAAATGTTATTCGAAAGCAAGAGCGACCTGGCGCTGAAGGACAAACTCAGTAACAATAAAGGTGAGAATGGATCTTCATCAAAGGTATCTGATGAAGAGAATTGTGCTTTGGCTACCAAAGCAAAGAAGGGGAAGAACGAGAAAGCTTCTCAGTCTGGTGCGAAAGGCAAGAAGCAGGACATGTCCAAGGTGAAGTGTTTTCACTGTCACCAGCACGAACACTATGCCACAAATTGTTCGCAGAAGAAGAAGAACAAGCAAGCTGCTGGATCTGCAGGGGGAGAGGCCTTAGCTTCTCAGTTTGAGCTTGATTTTTCATTGATCGCATGCTTGGTTTCAAGTGTGATGGGATCAGTGTGGTTCTTGGACAGTGGTGCGTCTTTTCACATGACGGGAGATAAAGATTTGTTCTCTGATCTGGAGGACAAAGATCTTGGAGTGCACATCGAGATGGGCGATGATGGTAGATACAGTGCGACCGGTATCGGTACCATTTCCTTTGAGAGGGAGTCTGGTAAACCCTTCGTATTTAAGGAAGTCATGCATGTTCCAGGATTGAAGAAGAATCTTATCTCAGGGGCGATGTTAGAAGACAAGGGGTATGATGTTGTTTTCAGCGAGGGAAAGGCTTTCCTGCGCAGCAAGACAACTGGTGAGACCCGAAAGATGGGGGTTCGAGTGAGGAACCTTTATCAGATGCATATAGATGGATGCGCAGCAATGGCAGGAAAGGCAGAAGGATTGGTGAACCGGGATGATGGCGAGTTGTGGCACAGGAGATTGGGTCACCTTCACCATGGAGCCTTGAAGATACTGCAGCAGATCACTACAGGGCTTCCTAAAGGCACACTTGCGCAGTCAGATCAGTGCAAGGGGTGTACTTTGGGGAAGATTTTGAAAGCCACCTTTCACGAGAAGGATAGTCGTGCCACGACGATCCTTGAGAGAATTCACACAGACGTGTGTGGACCTTTCTCAGTTGCTGCGACAGCAAAACACAGGTATTATGTGATTTTTGTTGATGATTTCTCTCGTAAGTGTTGGATCTTCTTCATGCAGAAGAAGAGCGAGACATATTCAAATTTCTGTGAATTCAAAGCACTAGTCGAGAAGGAGTCGGGGAAGAAGGTGAAGGATCTTAGGAGTGATAATGGTGGTGAATGCATCTCAGACGAGTTCAAGGATTTCTGCAAGACAGAAGGGATTCATAGAGAGCTCATAGCTCCCCATAACCCACAGCAGAATGGGGTAGCTGAGCAGAAGAACAGAACGATTGTGGGTGCTGCATGGGCAATGTTGCATGATCAGGGCCTACCCCTTCACTTGTGGGCGGAAGCATGCAATACAGCAGTTTATGTGCAGAACCGTTGTCCTCATAGGATACTTGGCATGAGTACACCTGAGGAGACTTATTCTGGTAAGAAGCCTGATCTTTCTCATTTGAGGATTTTTGGTGCTAACGTTTACATGCATGTGACGAAGGATGCCAGGAAGAAGTTGGAGCCGACCGCAGAGGTTGGGATATTTGTGGGGTACACTGATATGCCCCACAACTATCGTGTGTATTTTCCAGACAGTGGTAAAACTGTTGTGCGACGGGATATAAAATTTCAGGAGGAGAAAGCCATGAAGTGTTTGTTTGAGAGGGAGCTACACTTGCATGCAGATGAGGAGCTATTAGTTCCTAAGGATGAGCTTCAGGACGTGGATCAGCCACAGGACGAGGTTCATGGAGTGGAAGAGACCACTCATGTAGCGCCAACCATCAGAGGGCGAAAGCACTTGACAGAAGCTGAGCGACTGGCTCAAGATGCAGAGAAAGTTGTAGGACCACCTACAGCCCAACGCAGGCAGAGACAGTCACCTGATCGGTACACTAGATACATGGCTCTTATGAGCAAGTGTGTTGTGACTGAGCCATCCTCTTTCAAGGAAGATGTGGAGGATCCCACATGGGTAGACGCCATGGTGGAAGAGTATGATTCTATTGTCAGAAACAGTGCATGGGAGATTGTTCCTAGACCGGAAGGGAAATCAGTGATGGGTTCGAGATGGATCTACAAAGTTAAGCAGGCAGCTGACGGGAGTGTGGAGAAGTACAAGGCAAGATTTGTTGCCCGAGGCTTTTCACAGATAGAGGGGATCGATTATGAGGAGACCTTTGCACCTGTCGCAAGGTATTCTTCCATACGGATGATTCTTGCTCTCTCAGCGCAGATGGGATGGCACATTCATCAGATGGATGTGAAGACTGCGTTCCTCAACAGAGTCATTGAGGAGGAGGTGTACATTGAGCAACCCGAAGGCTTTGAAGTCTTCAGCAGCGATTCGCATGTGTGCAGGCTCAAGAGAGCGTTGTATGGGTTGAAGCAAGCACCACGTGCTTGGTACACACGGATAGACAGCTATTTCACAAGACTTGGATTCTCCAAGAGCGAGGCGGATCCGAACCTATACTAGATTGTGGTGGAGGGTAAGTTGCTTATCATTGTACTGTATGTTGATGATTTGATTCTAACGGGTGATGAGCTGTTGATACTGTCATGCAAGAAGGATCTTGCTACAGAGTTTGAGATGAAGGACTTGGGCCTCCTTCACTATTTCCTGGGATTGGAAATATGGCAGTGCAGTGGTGGACTGTTTGTTTCTCAGGGCAAGTATGCTCGGGAGATACTGGAGAAGTTCAACATGCATGGCTGCAAGCCTGTTGATACTGCTCTTCCTGGATATTGGAGGAAGGAGGATGCCACTTCGGGAGAAGAAGTGGATGCCACTGTTTATCGACAGTTGGTGGGGTCGCTGATGTATTTGGTCAATACACGACCTGATATATGCTATGCAGTTAACTAGCTTTCACAAGCTATGGTTAAGCCTACCAAGCTCTTCTGGAAGGCGGGAAAGCATGTATTGCGCTACTTGAGAGGCACATCGGGATATGGTTTGTGGTACAGACAGGAGGATGAGGTGAAGCTATGTGGCTTCACGGATGCAGATTGGGCAGGGAGCCCAACAGACAGAAAGAGCATATCAGGAGGGGTCTTTAGTATTGGATCGACAACAGTTTCTTGGTACAACAGGAAACAGAGATCCGTGGCACTCAGTTCAGCGGAGGCCGAGTATATGGCAGCAAGTTTGGCTGCATGCGAGGCTATATGGATGACGAAGATCCTAGTTGGTTTGTTCGGTTCTCATTTGGATCCTACTGTGATTTACTGTGATAACCAGAGTTGCATTAAACTCTCGGCTAATCCTGTATTTCATGATAGATCTAAACATATTCACATCAGGTACCATCATATCAGAGATTGTGTGCAGCGGAGGATCATGTTACTTTCGTACATTCCAATGGAGGATCAGGATGTTGATATTCTGACGAAGGCTCTCACCAGGAGCAAATTCGAGTACCACCGAGGTAGGATAGGGGTTGCTGATAATCCATATCTTGTCGAGAGGGAGTGTTGAGATTGCAACAAGATGATGGAGCTTAGTGAAAAGAGTCGCCTTCACTAAGTGGGCCCGCAGGCTATTTTTGGCGCAAGTCTATTTTTAGACTATGTCTATTTTTAGACATATGGATCATGTCTATGGATTGCAGGTTGTTGTTTATGGATGATTGATCAAGTTGGGAAAAAATAGATGGACTTCTATTTTTGATGAAAGTGTGAGTGATCAAAGTCTATTTTTAGACTGGCTGTCAAAAAAATAGAAAAGTCAAATATTTTTTAGATAATCTTCGGCAAAATCACATAACCAATCTTTTGTCGACGCGTTTCGAACCAACCAGTGTGGTTCATCGTCAGGACAAGTTGAAGAACTGATCTGGCTTAGCGAGATTAAATAGAGTGTGCAGAGACTCCAACAGCTAAATCCTAACGGCTAAATTTGACCTGGTCAAACCACTAAATTAGTTAATTAATATTTCTCGAAAAAAGCTAAATTAGGTAAATCAAGGAATTCATTTGTTAATATAAAAAATAGGTATATTAATATTATTATCCCAAATATTAAGAGAAATTAATATTTTAATTATAATGGTCATAATATATATTAATTAATCTATATTCAATTATTATTCCAATATAAATTACAAGTAAAGATAATCCATTACTAATATTTTTAGAATTTAGTTATCCTAGGTAATTGAGTCATAATTATTTAATGGTCCTTGGTAAGATAGATCTTGTTCTTTAGAATATATCATATTTATTGTTTAAATTAAATGGTCCATTAAAATGATAAGTTATATAATAATAATAATAATAATATATGTTTATTAAATAATCTATATCTACTAATAATTAATAATATCAAACAAATTGTTAAACCATTATTAGTTACATTAGGTAAACCCATAATCTAGGGTCGTTAAAGCTAGGTCTATTAATAATAGTATAATCATTTAAACCTAATGGTCAAATAATCAATATTAGAACTATATTTATTATTCCAATAAAATATTAAAGTTAACTAAGACTATAGGTAAATATATTATTACTTACAAGATGAATATCATAATTTAGGGTTGATATATCATAATTTATCCTTTAAACTTAATGGTCAAAATTCTAATAATAATCATTATCTAATCAATATTTATTTATTCCAAAAATATTACAGTTAACTATGTCATTAATATATGTAAGGTTTAAAGCGGGTCTTTTCTAGTCATTAGATAAAGGGAAACTTAATTTTAAGGCTAAGAAATATATAAAGTATAAATAATGAAAATATGGAAAAAACAAATCTAATTATAATATGCCCACTAGTATCATAAACAGGTAAGGTTAATACAATAATTAGCCCGAAACTCATTCAAAACTTAATAATGACCCAAACACTCCATAATAACAGGACAAATCTGCCAAAGGAGAAAAAAGGAGGGGGAAAGACAGAAACCCTAAGACCTAAAAAAGGGAAAGGAGGCTAGGAAGACAAGGCTGGGACCCAGCAACTGCTAATCTTCTAGCCATCATCCCTATTAAGATTGATCGGCCTTTTCTCAATCTCCAGGGCCTCTCTAAACTTGCGATGGTGAAACTGCGCAATTTTGGCAATGACTTGAGCCTCCTCTATACATACATGATGCATAGTCTTTCCCGCATGCTCAGCCAGGGCCGAGGACTTGGTCCTCCCATGTCTTAAGTCAGCTGAATGCTCGCTAATCCGCTGATTGATAGAGCGACCAGTCTCACCAATATAAGGGGTCCCACAGGAACAGGGAATGACATAGACGCCTTTCATGTCCTTAGGGTCAATTGGGTCTTTCACAGACCTGAGGGATCCACGGATAGTATTGAGAGGTCTAAAAGTAGTGGGCACATCGTACTTCTTCAGAATCCTCGCAATCCTGTCCGTGGTTCCTTGGATGTAAGGAAGGTTCACACCCAAGATATGATCCTTAGGAGTCCTTCGGATAGTAAGCTCCTTCTTGGCCCTGAGGAAGGCTTTTTGACCGAGGTGCCTATTGTAACCATTCTTCTCAAAGACTTCAAGGAGGTGAGCCTTCTCCTTCTCCAGGCTCTCCTCATCCGAAATTCTAACGGCACGGGTGGCAAGCGTGCTAAGCACTCCTAACTTCTGAGCGGGGAAATGATGAGAAGAAGCATGCAAGTATTGCTCAGTATGCGTCTTCTTTCTATACACTTGATGAGAAAAGGAACCATCCACCTTTTTAGAGATGAGAACATCCAAGAACGGAAGACAACCATTAACTTCTTTTTCCATCGTGAATTTAATGGCGGCGGATTGGTTATTGAGGTGACTGAAGAAACGATCCAGCTCGTTAGGACCATGAGACCAGACAACACCAGTGTCATCAACGAATCTTCTCCAAAGCTTAGGTAAGAGACGAGAGGAGGCCAAAGCCTTAGACTCAAACTCCTCCATGAAGAGATTAGCGACGACAGGGGACAAGGGGGAGCCCATGGCAACTCCGCAAGTTTGCTCATAGAATTCTCCCTCGAGGCTGAAAAATGTAGAGGTAAGGCAAAGCTCAACTAACTTAGCCGTATCAGGGTCAGTTAGCTTATTAATAACCTTCAAGGCCTCATTGATAGGAATGCAAGTATAAAGAGAGACCACGTCGAAACTAACCAGAATGTCCTCGGGCTCAAGATTAATTTTCTTAAGATCCTCAATAAAGGAAGCCGAGTCTTTGACAAAGGACTCAGTCTGCCCGACCAAGGGTCTCAACTTTGCAGCGAGGAACTTGGCCAGGAGGTAACCAATCCGCCGCCATTAAATTCACGATGGAAAAAGAAGTTAATGGTTGTCTTCCGTTCTTGGATGTTCTCATCTCTAAAAAGGTGGATGGTTCCTTTTCTCATCAAGTGTATAGAAAGAAGACGCATAATGAGCAATACTTGCATGCTTCTTCTCATCATTTCCCCGCTCAGAAGTTAGGAGTGCTTAGCACGCTTGCCACCCGTGCCGTTAGAATTTCGGATGAGGAGAGCCTGGAGAAGGAGAAGGCTCACCTCCTTGAAGTCTTTGAGAAGAATGGTTACAATAGGCACCTCGGTCAAAAAACCTTCCTCAGGGCCAAGAAGGAGCCTTCTATCCGAAGGACTCCTAAGGATCATATCTTGGGTGTGAACCTTCCTTACATCCAAGGAACCACGGACAGGATTGCGAGGATTCTGAAGAAGTACGATGTGCCCACTACTTTTAGACCTCTCAATACTATCCGTGGATCCCTCAAGTCTGTGAAAGACCCAATTGACCCTAAGGACATGAAAGGCGTCTATGTCATTCCCTGTTCCTGTGGGACCCCTTATATTGGTGAGACTGGTCGCTCTATCAATCAGCGGATTAGCGAGCATTCGGCTGACTTAAGACATGGGAGGACCAAGTCCTCAGCCCTGGCTGAGCATGCGGGAAAGACTATGCATCATGTATGTATAGAGGAGGCTCAAGTCATTGCCAAAATTGTGCAGTTTCACCATCGCAAGTTTAGAGAGGCCCTGGAGATTGAGAAAAGGCCGATCAATCTTAATAGGGATGATGGCTGGAAGATTAGCAATTGCTGGGTCCCAGCCTTGTCTTCCTAGCCTCCTTTCCCTTTTTTAGGTCTTAGGGTTTCTGTCTTTCCCCCTCCTTTTTTCTCCTTTGGCAGATTGTCCTGTTATTATGGAGTGTTATTAGTTTATAGTCCTTTGCTTGTACTACGCAATCCTCATTGGCAATCTCCATCATTGATTGTGCAAATCTCATGCACAGCTATAGTCACAACTGATAGTAGTCTCCACCTCTAACACCTATCTCCACTGAACTGTCCATGCACTGAGTTAACTGATGTATTCTTTAGTTGCTTTATGAGTTAATAATTAGTGAATTAATTAATAATTAATTCACATCACTCATCACTAGTGTATTTGTAGTTAGACTAAATACAACTAGTTCAACTAAGTCAAACTGAACACAACTCCATCAACTCCTCAATCAACTCCACCAAACTCAATCACTTGAGTTATAACTAAAGTCCATCATGCAATAGCTCAACTAAGCCATAAGAAAAGTGTATTTCCTTCTGGCAGTTGCATGTGCCACATCCGTAGCTTGAACTGAAGTGCTCCAAGAGGATAAGATAATGTTTATAGTCCAAATATTATTAAGAGCTAATAATATTCGTCTGTTCTATTTTTAGCGTGGCAGCCTAAAAATAGACTCCGCCCATATGTCTAAAAATAGAAGTCCATCTATTTTTACCAACATGACCAATCATCCACAAATAGCAACCTGCAACTCATAGACCATGATCCATATGTCTAAAAATAGACTTTGCACCAAAAATAGTTTGCGGGCCCACTTAGCGAAGGCAACTTCTTTTCACTAAGCTCCATCATCTTGTTGCATTTTCAACAATCTTGACCAAGTTACAGTTACTACAACTATACTATCCCTTGTTAACCTAAGAATGGCCTATAACTCATCTTAGGCTACTCATGCCCAATCTTAGCTCATCTCACTTAAGAAGTTACCAAGTCAAGGCTCACGTCTAACCATGGCGATAAAACAACTAAGCAACATAGTTTACATCTTGACATGGCATAGCACCTGGCATGTCTAACAGTTCCTTGGCACTATGTGGCACATGTTGGCATTCCCCACATGCCATGGCATGCTTTAGCACTCCCTATCATACTGTACCACTCCTTGACATGTCATGGCACTCTTTCATGCCTTGGAACTACCTAGCATATAACTTTGTCACTCCCTCCTAAGCACACTTGGAATTCACTGACACTCCCTATCATACACTCTTATTCATTCATTTCCATGCATTTTGAACTATTTTTCCTTTGTGTTCATGTCGCACTCCCTAACCCTCCCTAACATGCATTGGCACACCCTGACATACATTGGCATACCCTAGCATGTCGCCCTAACACTCTAGCATTTCTTGGCACCACCTAACATACCTTGTCGTCCCCTCCTTAGCACACCTAGAACTCGCTAACACTCCTTGTCACACACTCTTAGTCATTCATTTCCATGCATTTGAAACTAGTGCTCCCTTATGTTTCCCTGGCACTCCATAACACTCCGTGGCATGCATTGGCACACCATAGCACCTGACACATCTTGGCATGTTTCCCTAGCTTCTAATATTCCTTAACACTACCTAGCATACCTTATCACTCCCTCCTTAGCACACCTAGAACTCACTAACACTTCCTGCCACAAAATCTTAATCGTTCATTTGCATGCATTATTTTCACCTATTTCTCCCTTGTGTTCCCCTAGCACTCCTTAACACTTCCTAGCACATGTTTTTGATGGAAAAAACAATATATATAGGGCAGCTCATCCTCCATTTGTGGACAAGGAAATTTGGTTAAATAAGTCTATAATAAGAAGTGCAAAGATAACCAACCAAGATAAGGAAACGAAGAGAGAATATTTTGGTGTTGTTTACGGGTCTGTTTTAGGGCTAATAGATCCACATGTGTGAAGGAAGGAAGAACTATCTACTACAGAAAAGGTCGAAGATCTTGTTGTTGTCTAAGAAGTCGAATCAAGGAAGAAGATAAGCAAAGTTACACGTCGAATTATAATAAGAGTTCATACCATCCAAGCGAAGAAGATCAAGGTTCAAAAGGTTGGTCAGCCACACGTTCTAGGGTTTATGCAAGAGGACCAAGAACTACAAATCTGATCCATGGAACTGGAATTTGAAGGATAGTCGAGTTATTGAAGGAAGAAGCCTGATCATCATTGACTCAATGAAAAATAAGGAAGTTGAATCAAGGAGGCTTGTGACTTTGTCTTGGAGAGGTCATTGAGTTAAGGGTCTAGGCAATGGTCTTGGTATTCGTTAATTGAAGTCTATATAAGAAGAAGATCTCATTTGGGTTTTCCTCTCATGTTGGAGAGGTTTTGGCCTTGGTTGATCGCATATTCTATGTGTCTCTTGTCTCCTCATTGTTTATGCATTGGTAGATGTTTGATGAAGAATATTGTTTTGAGCATTGTTTGTTATTGTGGATTAGTCTTGAATGTGTTTGTGTATGAAAAATTGTTTGGGTTTGTAAACTATGAGTAGAGTAGTGTTTGATTGATGCATGCTTCCTACAATAGAATGTGTCTCTTACTTAAACAATTAATTTAGTGGAAACATGGGTATTTGGACAATTATTTTGGAATTTATGCACCTTACAAGTACATCAACTCATATAATGCATAAATATAATGGAAATTTGTAACGTGTTGCATCATAGAAAGGATGTTGATAAAATATGATAGCTTAAATGTACATGATATTTTGGAAAGTTGGGGAATAACTTTTATTTAGTCACAGGTAGCCTAATCAATTCCTTTTTTAATATTTAAATGTCCATAATGAATTTGAAAGTATGTGGGTAGCAATTCTTACTCATATCATAGATAGCCTAACAACTACTTTTCTCTATCTAGAATGATACTAGATACAAAACTTTTTTGTATTGTGTGCTTCAAATTTTTTATAATATATCATGTTATAAAAACTTTAAAATAAGCTTCTCACTTTGGTTCTTGCATTTGTGGTAAAATCTGAACCCAGCTTTTGAAAGTAGTGTTATTCTGGAGGATACGAACAATATTTTTCACTCCATAGAGGTTTTAACCTATCTTTAGTCTTTGATGAGTTTTCTTGGATGATAGTACTTTTAAAATAAAGATGCATCTGCAGTTTTCTCACTTGCTAATTTAGAATCAATGAAAAAAAACAAAATAATTGCTTACATTTATTTGTAGAGTTTACTTGAAATTGATGGAACATGGTGATTACATCAAATGCGTGTGAAATTGAATTTTGAAATTTTATTAATGTCCTCAATGCTTGGAAAATGTAATGGGATCAGATGATAAGTTAACATGTAAAGTATTTAGTGAGACATTGCTTCTCTTCTAAGAAAAGTATATCTAAACCAAGTGCAATACCAAGGAGAGAGAGCATTTTGTAGTGTGCAAAGCTTAGTTGTGTGGGTTTGGGGCTAAGGCATAGTTGCTCCATTTAATTGAAGTAAAATGAGAGGAAATGAGGCAATGCATACTTTGTAAATCTTAGCTATGAGGATTTGGGGTTCAAGGCTTAGTCACTTCACAATTGAAATAAAATGAGATCAAATGAGACAAGGACTTGCAAATTATTAGTTATATGTAATGAAATTAAAGTGAGTAAACATAAAGTATCAAAATTCGAAGTAGAATCAACTCTTGTGTATGAAAATTCAGTCAAGCATTTTTTTATGGCTGAATTCCCCCAGAAATATACATTTGATTAATGCAAAAGCTTAGAAAACCACATCTATGTAATCGAGGTATCGCTCTTAGATGCACAAACCTTTCCCCTTGGCTTCCTATTGACTTTGAGGTTGTGTTCCCCTACACTCCTATATGCTTACTAGGGATACTACACTCCAACATGACGGATTCTAAGATATATTGTGATAGGGGGGATGAGGGTTTCAGAAATTCTTGTTGCCACAGGAAATTCTTGCCATGTTTAGTTCAAAAATACGGAAGCAAAATGCTCATGTAGAAGGATTTATGGTGATTTTTCAATTGTGGGAAATAGAAATGCCATACATTATGGTGCTTCTTGGTACAATATTACCGATTCATGGGGAAAGATCAATGGTTCCTTGGGTGGAACTACACCAATGTGTGGGTGGGACCAGGCTCATGAGATTCATTTTTTACTACCATCACAATGAACTACAACCAAATTGACTCATGAGATTCGTTTTTTAACTACCATAACAATGAACTACATCCAAATTGGTTATAGAAGATTGCATTGTTAAAAGTTAATTTTTAGCTTTAAAGTTTGACATAATAATTATAAAACCAAATCTCATTTGTTTAAATAACATGGAAACCCATAATATTAGTACTAGATAAAAAACATTAATAAAAAATATTTATAGTTTTTTGTTTAATTATATAAAATGCAAATCTGAATTTGTTTAAAATTACAACTTACAATATGGTTAATTATTTTGTATTTTGAAAAATAAAAAATATAATTTTTTGAAATGAGTATACAATACGATAAGAAAATATACATTCCATACATTTTGATATATTCATAAAATATAATGTTTTTAAAATTTATAAAATAATAAATAATTATAATTAAAAAATTTAACAATTATCCAAATTAAAAATTTAATTTTTGCAGCATTTTCTTTCCCGCCTTAGTGTATTCGAATGAATGTTGAGTAGTTGAAAAAAAAGGAAAGACCATTTTGCGGCGTTTTCTTCCCCACTACCTTAGTGTATTCAAATTAATGTTGAGTAGTTGAGAAAAGAGGAAAGACCATTATGTCAGCATTTTCTTCCCTACCTTAGTGTATTCCAATGAATATTGAGTAGTTGAAAAAAAAAGGAAAGACCGGAACAAGTTTTCTTCCCCGCCTCAGTGTATTCGAATGAATGTTGAGTAGTTGAAAAAAAAAGGAAAGACCATGGGCACAGTATAATCTGATCTGTGGCTATATGGAAATAGGTATAGTTCGATCAATCTTTACGGTTTCTAGATCAATGGAAATTCTTAGAATTGATTTGCAAATTTATTTTATATTTTCACATGAAATGTATGTTGAATAGTTGAAAAAAAAAGGAGAGACCATGGGCACAATACAATCTGATCTGTGGCTATATGGAACAGGTACATGTCATTGGATCAATTTTTAGGGTTTCTAGATCGATGACCATTCTTAGAATTGATTTGAAAAATTGTTTTATATTTTCACATGAAATGTTGTAGTAATTGGGCGGCAGTTATTGTTTCATGGTTGAATTTCGATCTGTTGAGAAATAATTTTGAGGAGGATCTCTTCAATGGCTTGCTCACAAAACATGGATCTATTTTTCCTGGGAAAATTAGGACCACGATGGAAAGATCGTAAGCCTTGGTCTTCTTTCAAGAGCCCAAGAAAATACTTGCACAGGTACCCTTTCTCTCCTTTAATTCCTTCATTGATTTCAATTGCTTCAAACATTCTACCAACTTTTTCACCTGAAATTAGGTTATTTGGATTTTTTTTTTTAAGAATTTAGCTTCAAATGAGCTAGCCCCACAATTACTGTATTAGCAATGAAATTTATATTAAATATAAGTTGAACTCTTATAGTAGTTTGGTAATATACCACACCATAAATTACAAAAATAGTAGTTTGGTAGTATACCACACCACAAAAAAGCAAAAAAACAACAATGTAGACTTCTCAGGGTAACTCCCTACCCTCCCTCATTTCAATGCAACAAGAAAATATTTTCTTGCTCTCTTTCCATTTCACGCGAGTTCTTAATCAGAAATCTCAATTTCAAGCTCTGTTACCAGAAACGGAATGAAAGTTTTCATTTCTGGAAAAAACCGTCTAAAAAATGGAAAACTTGTCATTTCATTTTTTTTTTGCCATTGATCTAGTTTATAGCCTGTCAAATGATTGGAAAATGATTTTGATAAAACCAACCTATAGGAACTCCTATCAACTATTAGGCTATCTATAATATTAAATATCATCAGCCAAAGACATTAATTTAATATATAAAAAATAATAATTATCGATTATCCATCCCATTAATACGTTTATCCCATAAATACTTTTTTCATCGGTGATAAGAGAGATTATGTTAGGTAATTTTCAATAATAAAGCTTAAGAGCAACAAGCTATTGATTAATATGTCTATAATACAAACATAATTTCAACTATGATAAATATGGAAAGTTTCATAATTACATAAAAATAGTGATAGAAATAATTGTAAATTTATAAAAATAAACAAGTCTCAAAAATCAAAATACAAAATAGAAATCCATCATTTAATAAATTTTAAATACAAAACAAATAGGAGTACTACTACAAGAAAATACTCCTCTTCATTTATAAATAACCAGCATAGATCTATCTCTCTCGAGCATCAAGAGAGATCAAATCTCTCTCTCTCTCTCTCTCTCTCTCTCTCTCTCTCTACAAACCTCTTTAAGTGAAGAGATTTGATCCTCTCAACGCTTGATCCACAATTAAAATGGATCTAGGTTTCTTTAGTTATTAGCCTTTGAATAGGCTACATTGCAAAAAAATACCATGGACAAAAACCATGGGTTAGGAGTACCATGGGAAAAAACCATGGGCAAGAAAAAACTATGCACTGGAGAATTTTATGTTTTTTAATTTTTTTTATTTGATTTGATTCTGTTTTATTTTGACTGAGTTAAAATGCCAACTATTATAACATATTCCCTAGGTGGAAAGGGTCTTTTGGCACAAAAATCTAACAACCAAAAATATATTAAGAGGGGCCTAGAATAAAATACCTAGATTATGACATTTCTTTTCAAGACTTCAAGGTCTCTCTCGCTTGTTTTAATTTATGAAAGAAAATTGATGAGAAAAAACTAATAAATTAAATAAATATTAAATACAGAACCATGGAATCTAACAAAACCATGTGCAAAAACTAGCAAATTAAATGAATATAAAGTACAAAACCATGGAATATAACAAAACTATTGGCCATAACATTTTTTCAAAAGTTATTTTAACATAAACAAATCTAGGGACTAAAAAAGAATGGTTTGGTAAGTTCTAACCATGGGTGATAACATTTTTTTAAAGTTATTTTAACATAATCATATTTAACAACTAAAAATGAATGATTTGGTATGTTATAACCACAAGTGATATTTATATATAATATTTAACTAAGTAGAAATTTAAAAAAATCACAATTTAATAATTTATTTCACTTGTTTATATTGATCAACCACAATTGTTAATTGGAAACATTGACTCATATAACAAATTTTAATGGATCCAACAGAATAAAATGAAAATTAATAAAAAAATAACTAATATCAAGAAAGAATATCTAAATTTAACTATTAAAATTTAACCAATTTTTTTTTATTAATTTACTATACAAAACCATATATATGATACATTAAAATAATTAATATAAAACATGACTACATATAATAATCATTTAATCAATGCAAATACAAATATGAGATAGCCATTATACACTTTAACAATAATTATGGTAAATAATATATACTAGCCTAGATCCTTCTTAATTTCGGTTATACCAACACCCTAAAGGGATCAAATCTCTTTTATAAATTACTAATGTGTATAGATATTATATATATATTTTTATAAATTAGTAGTTAAATAATTTAATAATTTTTTTCTCACAAACTAGCAATTTAATATCTAGTTCAACTATACTTTTAAAATATGTTATTTTTATTATTATAAAGAGTAGTTTTCTATTATAACGGATTAAAGATAAATTTTGAAAGTATTCTCTTTAGATTTTGTCTTCAAACACATGTTGTAGTATTTATGGTTCCGGAAATGGCAATAGTTCGAGACAACCCTCTATTTTTGGCTCTATATCCAATGGAGATCAACTCAATCTCCACCATCTTGTTACCCAACCATGAAAACAATAACCCAATAACTGTGTGGAAAATGATACAATAGATCCAAAATTTGAGGTCCACTCATGTCACATCCAAGAATATATACAATGTATGTGGGATCATGTACTCATCCAGAAAATGCAAAGGCTAAATCAAACTTGAATTCGGTGCCAAGTGTTTCTTCACTATTGTATTTGCCAGCCTAGAGGATCAAACATGGGTATTCAAGAATGGCTTATGTGAGAAATGGAAGCTTTGTTGATCACTATAAGTATTAAGGAATGGCCAATGTGAGCAGCTAAAGCCTATGAGCAACTACCTATGAACCATAGTATTCGAGAATGTTAATGATGAATGCTTGGTTTTATGTTTCATATTTTTCTTGTTTTTTCTCTTTCTCATTTCTTGAATGTGAAACAAATGCTTGGTTGTATGTTTCATATTTGTCTTGTTTTTCTCTCTCCTCGTTTCTTGAATGTGAAATCTCCAAACTCCATTTCTCATCTCGTTGTCGTTTCTCGTTTCGTTTCCCCTTTCTGGTTTCTAGTAACATAGATTTCAAGCCCTTCCTTCTAGCTTTGGTTGAATTTCTGCATTGCTCTCAACTCCAAAAGTAGGTGATAGAAGGGATGGGTAGAAAGCTTGGTACCCGAGATAGAGTTAAAGAGGAAGAAACATTGAGTCAGACATTGTAAGATTCCTCTCGTGGGGTAAAAGGATCACAACAAGGCCACAGTAAGCCCCCGAGAGAGAACGAAGATGCTACCACATGCAGTGGTAACAATCAGAGTATGGTGTAGCGCCATATATTAAGGTCCACCAATGAAATCATATTAGAAAAAATCTAAGCATGAAAATAGATTGAAACAAAAACAAAAGGGAAACCCTCACTAACTCGTCAGGCCCTTGCTCAATAATCGGGCAACATTTGGGTATGAAAAATCAGGGATCCCTTCTTCAAAGTCCTTGTTTGCTTTTATATATCTCTTCATATTGATGGATGGCTTCGACCCTCCTCGAATGGCCATTGGATGAGTGTTGGGCAGTTGCATTCGTTAAAATTCCTAGCAACTGTTTGAAATTGTTTTAATTTAAAACTTTTATACTGAACTTTGACTTTCACATTTTGTAATTTGGTGCATATGTTTTCTGCTCATGCCACATTTGTTTAAATAAACTACATATTTATTTTCTTTTGATTACGTTTCTCAACTATGGTCGTGGATTTATCCTAGACAAGTAATAAAAATAAGATATGTTCCAGGGAATTGAACATATGTTTTTTCATCACTTGTATCGATATACTTTGACAGCACGGGCATGGAAACCCGAACCCATCCCTTCATTGCACTATGACCGATAGAGACTTTCCTATTTTTTGAGCACAACACATAGCCCATATCATTGAAGATATACTCATGTTATTCTTTCACCTTGATATGGATATATATTTGTTTTATTGCAGCAGGGAAACAATCGCTACATTACAATACATCAACTATACTCAATGGCAAAAATTATTTTTCCTATACAACCACGTTGAGAGTAATAAGTATCTTCCCATGTGTCATCATAGCAACAAATTCCATTTTTCTAATTCATTGTGTTTCTCATTCTAGTGGCCGCCATTATTGTGCAAGTTTCTCCTGTCACTTTTTGCCTCCATGAAAGTTGATAAGAAAATGCTAAGACAATGCTAAATGTCAAATTTTAGCAGAAATTCTGAAAACTTTTTTGATCCATTTTCTAACATGGCCCATAATCTTCTTTGATACTACTATGATGTATCTCTTCCAAAACTTGATTATCTTTCATAGCTGGACAACTAATTTGATAAATGATCTCCTTAAATATGTCTTGGACTTGAACGTTATTGGATGTTCTTGAAGATGGGCCAAGTGTTCACCCAAAACGTCCAAACATATGAATAACAACACATAGTGTAACAAAAATATTCATCCTTATCCAATTATTAAATGCAGAAATATTCCTCTAAAAGCTTGGATTTCCCGTACACTGGGGCTATTACTTATATAACCCCTAGTTTTAGTTTCTCTTGCATGTTTGGCGATCCAGCTGGAATATGTCAAAATATAGAGTTCCTTGATGTCTTCACTCCAACTTCTTAGATGCCATCTCAAAGAAAGGCTCAAAGGATATTCCAGATATCATATTTAGAGGTGGCCATTTCGACCTGAAAGGCCGAGTATCCATGCCATCAGTCACACTCTTTTATGCATGTGTACATTACCAAGCAATTTATCATCAATAAACATTGTTGCAAGACAATAATTGTTCAAATAAATTTCTCAGACGTTCTGGATATCTAAAGATATTTCCTTATAAAGCTGAAGTTCAGCAAAGCATCCAACATATGGATCATGAAACAGTGGATCCTCACACTAATATATTCACCATGGGACTGAGACAAAGATATAAAAATTGTAAACTCCCTCATGTAGATGAGAAAGTGCTGTTGGAAACTCTCCACGTTAGAATTGACATTATTACCATATTCAAATGGTGTCCTTCCTCAATGTAAACAATTCTTTAATAATATGGCCACTCTCCCACGTTTCACTTCTCCCAATCCTCACGCTTAATTGGAACACTGCACCTACGCATTTCATTCAACAATGCGTATGTCTTGGGACTTTATATCCACTGTAGTGGGCCTTCATTCCTCTTCTATTACAAAGCAGACTTCTCAGGGTAGGGGAAATCACAACTCCCTGCCCTCCCTCATTTCATTGCAACACGAAAATCTTTTCTTTCTCTATTTCCATTTCGCGGCAGTTCTTCAATCAGAAATCTCAATTTCAAGCCCTTCCTTCTAGCTTTGGTTGAAAATTTTCATTTCTATCAACTCCAAAAGCAGGAGATAGAAAGGATGGGTAGAAGGCTTGGTACCCAAGCTAGAGTTAAAGAGGAAGAAACATTGAATCGGACACTAGATGATTCCTCTCGTGGGGTAAAAGGATCACAATAAGGCCACAGTAAGCCCCCGAGAGAGAAAGAAGATGCTACTGCATGCAGTGGTAACAATCAGAGTATGGTGCAACACTATATATTAAGGTACCATTATCATCCCCTCAAGACTTCGATTGCTGAGGAGAGAGAAAATATTTTAAAAGAAGAATCTGGCAAATTTGAGGCTATACTTAGAAAAGTGGAAAGCTTGCACAATTTTGTTTAGAGACCTCGTGAGCAAGTTACAGATGCTGATATGCTCTTTGATCTCATATCCACACTCCTCGCTACTATTAACAAATCACAAAACAATGATGGTGATACTCCAGTTGATTTTATTAGTAGTGATATTCTAAGAAACTATAGTGACCAGGCATATGGAAGCAGGTCTTTGGAGGGAAATGCTGATCAAACCCAAATATCATGGAGAAATATTGGGCTTTTGGCTGCTTTTGTTTTCCAGCATGTGGCAAGAATTTTCACTATGCTTGGACCAATGGATAATGAACCCAAGCAAAGGAAAGCTATAGTATAGATAAAACAAATTAAACCGACAAAAAGCACTCAACCTGAAGTAGTGAAAGAGTCCCCGGAAGATGAAAAATCATAAACATACAAGAATATCGCAAACATATTTAAAATTTTGCGAAAACAGAAGCAAGCCCGATTAGAGAATTTGGTTCTAAATAAAATATCATTTTCCCAGACAGTAGAAAACATCTTTGCGTTATCATTTCTAGTAAAGGATGGTAGAGTTGAAATAAATGTCAAGAAAATGGAAAACTTTTTGCTGTCCCCAAAAATGATCCTAGAGCTATAGAAATGGCATCTCGAGAAGCTTCTTACAGCCAATTTGTTTTTCGGTTTGATTTTTAAGACTGGAAGTTGATGATGGAAGCTGTTGAAAGTGGTGAGGAGTTGATGCCTCACAGAACCAATCCACTTATGATTCCTTGTTCTGAGAAGGCTGTAGAGACTCCTATCAGAGAGATTTCAAGAAATAGGGGCAGAGTGGTACCTGCAACTATTGACGTGCAGGAGGATGAATGTGGAAGTGATGATGGTGGTGGAGGTCTTCAAAGACCAACACTAAAGAAGCGAAATAAGTGTCTCCTATGACTTTTGCTACTTTTTTGGGTGTTTTTTGTTGGAAACTATCTTTGTTTCTATCAGTGCACTGTAATTCATACAGGAAGCTAATATTTAATTTAAGCAATCTGGTATATAAACAATGCTATCTTGTTCTCATAATTAGTTATAATTAAGTTTACTAGCAGTGCAAATCCCCGGTCATGTAGTACACCCCTTTAGGCATGGTTTCAAGGCCTGGGCAGAAGACTGGCATCACGTAAAAGGAAATTGTTAATGTAAGATGTCAAGATTGATCTGTTAAACCATGATTAGTCTCCTTGTGACAATATGTTGTAATTTTATGTTTGAAAATTATTTTGAGATACCACACAAGAACAAAGTTTCCAATTGTGTAGTTGGTTTAATTTGAGAATACATAGAGATGAGAGTAGGGTAAGGCCAAGAGAAAATAGATGTAAATACAAAGGTTCAAAAAACTAGCTAGCAACCCTTACCATACCCAAACCATTTTACTGGCACTATATGGATAGAGAGATCCACCCAGAGGCATGTGGAGAATAAGTAGGGATATGCATGCTCTGGATTGACTAATTGCTTGAGCCTAGCTCAAGCAAGTGCAACTAGTAGATGGCAAGAGATTGGGAATATATATCTATTAAGTATGTGTATATGAAATTCATTATGTCCCCTTTTGATTTTCAAGGTGGGAGGAATGCAATGGAGAAAGGGAGATCGTATTTTTCCTCTATATCCCACCTATCAGGACACTAGGATAAGTCCCAATAATAAGAGTTGGGTTCACTCATAAGTATATGATTGTAAAAGGCCATCATGAACTTTATTAAGCTAAGTCATCCTTTATTTGAGTTTCATCCTTTAGTTGAAGCTTCAAGCAAGATACTTGGCCTCTTTTCAACCCTTCAGTCTTCCTGGAATAGCTACAGAACAACCCTATTTAACCCATGTTGAATGCCTCTTCTTGTTGTGATCTTAAACTTCAAACTTCGGCCCTTCTCCCTACAAGAGCACCCAAGAACAACACTCAAAACAACCTCTCTTTCACACATTGTACCTACAGCAAAACATAAGACTTCCATGTTGCTTCTAGGGCTTCTTTCTTGTTGTCTTATGGATCCTTCTTACAGTGGCTAGGGCCTCCCTTTGACTGCATTTAGGGACTCTCTAAATGATGCTTTAGACCTTCCTTGACTGCGGCTATATGCTTCTTCTTGATGGTTAATAAGGGCCTCCCTCTTGCTACGGATTAAGGCCTCCTTTGCTGTGGATAAGAGCCTTCCTTTTGCTGCATATCTAGCCTCTCTTGACTGCATCTTTATGCCTCTCTTGACTGCATCTTAGGCCTCTCTCTAGACTACATCTTAGGCCTCTCTCTTGTTGTGGCTAAGCCTCCTTTTGACTATGGTTAGGGCTGCCTTTTACTGTAGCTAAGGCTTCCTTTTCAACTGTGGCTAGAGCTCCTTTAAGACTGCATCTAGGTCTCCCTTCATGACTGCAGCTAGGGCTCCTTTGTGACTGCAACTAGGGCTCACACTATTGCAGCCTGCTAGCCTCGCACCACCCAAGCACTCCTGCATTGTAGCACTCTCTGTTGCTTCATCTGCATCCGTATCTACCCACATTCACCAATCATGTTACTCTGTCTTTGGGGCTCCTGTAGCAAGGTATAATCCAAGAGGTTGGGTACCTCATGTATTTGTCCCTCATCGCTTGTAGTTCTCCTGACTACAGCTTGTTGTCTCCCCACCTCTTGTCTAGATGTACAAGCACACTCCCTATAGTCCCTAGCATGCCCTGGGACACTACGACATGAGCACTAATGCATTAACTATGTTAAAAGGTCACTTTCTTGTTAATTTGACCATGAATATCTCTTCTGCAAAGCCATTTTCTTAGCATTGTTTATGTTAGTGGTTTTTTTATAGACATATTTGGGCACTGCAACCCCAATCACATATGTCAATAAACCAAGGGCTCTCAAACCCCTAAAAGTGTTGTTTCCTACCCTAAAGGAGCAAGGTCAACTGATTACATCATTTTCCAGAAGTTCTCCCTGAAAAACTGCTCAGAACTGGTCAAAACTAGACCATACATACTGCTCCATGCTGAGGGTACGATGCATCTCACCTATTACACATGGGGGGTGTGATGCATACTGAAAATCCCTTCTGTAGGGTGCGATGAACGAGAGCAGACAAATGACAGAAGCAGTTTTCTAGGTGGAAACTCAAAGAATCTTCTAGAAATTGCTCATATGACACTTGCCTCTCTAAATTCGCCCAGGGATGAGTAAGAGATCATGAAATATCCAAGTGGAACCAAGAACTATCAGTGAAATGACACTAATCAAAATCCCAGAAGCTGACTCACTCTCCTACAAACATCTATATATGGATCCCTCATCCTAGAGATCCAAAGGCTGGAATTTTGTAATTCGTAAGGAAGTGCTATTGGTTTCTCTTTGAAGACATTGTATTGTTGGGTGATCTTGATTTGTATGAGGTGAAGAGGGCTTTCATGCTGGGAGGATGATGTTGGATCAGACAGCTTGGTTGTAATCCTCTCTTTGACTACTTCTATCAATAAAGATATTTGAGTTTCCCTCCATATATTTGTATATCTCTGATTGTTGTATTTGTATATGCATTTGTATGGTTAATATACATCTGATCCTATATTGTTTATGGTTATAGATCTCTATGCTTTGATGTTATTTTGCTGCCTTGACTCTACAGGTGTTCCTTGAAGCAGGACAAGTGAGAAAGGAGTCGTGAAAGCTCTATCAAAGGAGAGAGGAAACAAGCAAGGAGACTAACGAAAGACTGAGGTTGGTACTCTCTGCTTCTCTCTCATCTATCTCTCATAAAGGAAAACACAAGTAACTTTAGTTTGTTTGTTTCTAGGATAGCTACCTGTGTTAGTGGGACTAGCAGCTCTGAATGGACACTAGTTTTCCCAATAACAAAATGGCGACTCCACTGGGGAGTGAATAGTTTGTTTGTTTTGTTACTGTTGTTTGCTTTATAAACTACAGACGGAGCCTGAAGTTAAGCCAGCTAGCCTTCAAACTTCATTTGCTATGCAACAGCAAAGTAGATCAATGTTGCTTCAGTCAATCTTTGGGTTGGTTTATGAACTGAACATCTAACTTGCAAACATCGTAAGTGCCCTGGTGGTAGCTCAAATAACCTCATTAGATCAGCTCTTATACTTTGTGTTTACTTCTTATCATTAGCTCAGCCTAAACCCCTGAACTTAGCTGCAAACTGTGAGTGAAAACCAAGCTCAGTGTCGTCCCTGGTCCATCGCACTGTCTCTCATTGGCAACCTAGATGCGTCGCACCTCCCGTGTGTTGCACGTGAGATGCATCCCTGTTTCCCTATGTTACAGGTGCGATGATTGAGTGAGATTGTTTCTGCATCCAGATTTTGGTTTTTTCTTCATTGTCTTTAGCTTTATTCAGTAGTTTTGCTGTCTATGATCAGTATATCACTATTGAAACCATCTTCCTTTGCATTATTCAGCCTCCATTGATAAAGAATTGTGAATGTTTTTATGTATTTTTCATCATTTATAGTTCTCCTTTGCAAAAAAGTAGCTTAATCGAACTGTCGTCTTTTGATTTGAAAGTGTCGCAACTATCGTTTTCAGTCAAGAAAAAGAGGGTCGTAAAGTCTTCCTCTTTTAGATAGTCGATTACACTTTTTCCATTGTACTTGATTTGGAATTATTAGTATTTCAAGTGTCGAAAGCAGTTTTTAATTCAAAATCGCAAAGTGTCGTCTTAGCCTTCCTTTCGTTTTTTGAAGAGAAAATTGTTAGTACTGTCGCTTTGAAAGAAGATAATTCAGATCTGTACTTAGTTTTATTTTTGTCATTCTCACATTAAGGAAACTAAAAAACAAATACATGCATGTGCATTTGCATTTAGACTGCATGCGGTAATTGATTTAGGAAAAGTGCATCTAGTGTGTGCTCTTTGCTCTATGTTGAAAGAATTTCATTTCTCTTTCCTTAGTAGCTAGGATTTTCATTGCTAAAAGAAAGTAAACGATTGTTTATCATCTTAGATTTCACATTTAGGAATTGTATATCTACGTCACGCGGTGAACCTTAAAGGAAAACTTCTTAAGAAATATCAACTATAAAATTAACCTCAACGAACATAAAAACGCTTTGGAACCTAACGCACAACATCTAGAAGTCTAGGCTAGAGACATATTCCGGCATCATAAAGCCTGGTAACTATCGCTTTCATCGTAGGTTGGGTGATTCCTCCTCTTTGATACGATAAGTGCCAGTACGGACTTGTGCTCCCACGTACCATCAAGTATATATTGGGAGACCATAATAGGCTATATCCTTTATCCTTAGGAAGTCGTGTCTGTCGCCCTATTGATTGCACTGCACTAAACACAACATTCAGGAAGATTGAATGTCGTACCGTAAAAAGTATTCTGTAGTTTTGCGATTGGTTTGGTAATCCCTCTATCTAGATTTCCAGAGTAGTCACTTTCATTCCTTTTCAGACTCCTTAAAAGAAAAGGTCCATATGAGCACTTGTCACTTCAGGCTCATTAAAAATCAAAGGCGACTAGAGTCATCTTTAGCTTTTTCTCGACTCTTAAAAATTGAAAAAGAAATTTGTGTCAAAGCATCATAAAATTTATTTTAATCGAAATAATGTCACTATTCCCTCGTTGGTCTTAGGTTGAGAAAATGGATTCTACCAATCAATAATTTCCCCTTGGCGGAAATCCTAGTCCCTTCTCCTCTTGGGAAGATGTTGGTGCTCCACACATGGCTACATTGTCCCTTCTAGGACTCACAATTGGCCTGCCAGTATGGCTTTTATCGACCTCTGTCATTCAAAACACTGCAATTCCTCAGCAATCAAATCAGCAATCAGATGATCCTGAAGTCGCTCCCCCACCTTCTACTTTGTTTGTTTCTCTCTCTCCTTCTTCCTCTTCGCTTGGTGAAACTAGTAACACTAAAAACCAAGTAATTGAGAAGAAGAAGAAAGAGAAGAAGAAGAAGCCAATGATGAAAGGGGAAAACCATGCATCGCCTCGCGAAAATCCACACATTGCACCTTCCAAACCTAAATCTCCATGTGTCATTTGCAAGGGAGACCACTATCATTGAGATTGTCCTTGCATCCCACGGATCCTAAGGAACTGGTCTCCCCACTTGCACAATCCGGTGTCTTCAACCTCTGATGATCATGTTGAGAGCACACCATCAACTAGTGAAAACAAAACCAATGGAAAGAAAGGAAGATCTAAATTTCCTTGTAGACTGTGTGAAGGCGATCATGCCCTCAACCGTTGTCCTTTCCTAGACGAAGCTAAAAGAGTCTTGGATAACCATCCTACTTCACCATAGCAACTTCCTCCTAGATATAAGAAACTCTTGCCAAGTCCATCGCTAGTTGAAAATCTGGCTGACACACCTCTGTTGTCGATCGAAACACCTATCATTGAAGATAAACCCTCTGAGTCCACATCGGACCAAAGTCAACTGGTCGAGATGGCAATCGACCTAATCTTGTCTTCAAAAGGTCCACCTTCAAATGATATAGTCACCAAAGAGAATGAGAACGACACCGTTCAAATTCTTTTCATTAACACAGAATCTGATGAACATGGGGGAAATCTACTCGTTCCTTTACCGCAGGAAGGAAGTTCGTCAGAGATTTATCCGGCCATTTATTCGGTCCCTCCTCCAAGCAATCTAGTTGTTTCCTTCAATTGGAATCTACTAGGGAGACCCCACCTACCATCTAATGTACCATTCTAAATCATAGTACAAGCTTACAGAATGATCATGGTTGGTACTATCATAGATGAAGGGGCTTTTGTGAGTATCCTTTCCTCAACTTCTTGGAAAGTGATTGGTTTGCCATCGCTTCTACCTGAGATTCAAAATCTAACAGGCTTCAACAAAGGAACCAGTCGACTATTAGGGATCATTCCAAATTTTCCTATAACTTTGAGAAGGAAAACCGTTCATCTAAACGTGATGGTAGTCCAAGGGCCTCTAGATTAAAATCTACTCCTTAGGCGTGACTACATTTACAGCATGGGAGCTATTGTTTCCTCACTCTTTTGAGTGATGTGTTTTCCACATGAAGGCAGAGTGGTCCACCTAGTTGACCAGCTTTCATTCCCTGGTTCAAACACAACTACTAGTCAAATGCCATCCCTAACTGGTCTTTTTGCACAAGGAATGTCTCATCAATCTCCAGTCCATCCACCTGATGATCGCAAGTGATTCGGTGATTGTGACTAAACCCAGGGGCATGTGCCGTGGTATGCTTTGGCAGGAAAACCCCAAAGAGAAGGTAGGTTTTCCACGTAGGATATATGACTAAGTCTGACGCCCCTGTCCATCTAGGAAAATGGGATAAGACTGGAAAAATTCCCACCGTGATCACCTCTACTTCTCTTTATACCTGGGGGCATGCAAACCTTTTGCATACAAGTGAAAAACGACCTTTTATTTTCTTAGTTTGTAGGCTCTCAACCCTTTAACCTCGTAGGTGGTCATTCCTAACTTGCATATAAAAGGCTCCAGAGCAAAGTTTCGCATAGGGCAAGCTCCTTAAAAAATGAACCGACTAATGAGAGACATCCTTAGTATACGACTGGTATGAGCAGTTTTATGCGAAGTTCAAGCTCCTTAAAAAATAAACCTAGCAATGAGCATATGTTCCCCCAAAGTTCAAGCTCATTAAAAAATGAACCCACCTTCGGTAAATAACCATTGCAATCGCATAATTATCAGCCTTTGAACCTTGGTCATGTTCTTACCATCACCTCCACTCTTTTTTAGCCGATCATACGCCTCCATTTGATTGTTTACCCTTTTGAGGAACAACTGCGACAAGTGATTCTATTAGCCACCTTCTTTACACTGTCGTGATTGAAAAATTTCTAAACCTTACCTAGAACTAGTTTCTATCCAAAAACATCACTCATTCCTCAAAATGAGTCTCCTTTAAGCTATTTTTATCTAACTCGTAAAATATGAAAAGATTGCCGAGCAATTCGCCTCTCCAGCTTGTTAAAGTCATTGGAAGTGCCATCCCTCCTCTATATTTTAATCTTTTTGGACCTGAGGGATCATTACTCAAAAATATCGAGCGTTTATCTTTTTCAGCTCGTTAAAACTATCGAAAAGTCATCCATTTCATATTATTTTATACTTTTTTCGGACTTAAGGGATTACATTACGAAAAAGGACTACTGGAGTTGCCTTTCCGTCTCTTTTTAGACTCTATAAAATTGAAAAGGACCGAGTTATCTTTGTTGTTAAACTCGTTAAAACAGTAGCGACAAACTTGTCCATGCAGACAAGAACGAGTTTCACTGTCGCTAGGCTCATTAAAACATAGCGACAGGTTTTCCCGAAGGGCAAATTATAGAACAAGCATATGTTATCCTTTTCAAGCTTGACAAATATAAAGAGGCACTGGTCAGCAATGACTGGGGAAAAAGGGAAGAAAACTTGAATAACTTCATTGGTAGCAGGTCACTCTTGAACTTGACACTTTCACTCCATCACCATGATTGAGTCGGGTTGGTTTATTCCGTTCACCAGTCATATCACCATTGGTCCTTCGTACCATCCATTTTGGGGTTAATGCTACCAATCCATTTCAGTGTCACCGATATGTTCAAGAGAAGTCACTCAGAGAATTCACCAACCCAACTAACACCTCATCCACTGCAATACCTTCACTCTCCATTTTTCATGACCGCCACCTTGAACCTTGTATCATCAGATCGTTTTCACCTCCACAAAATCATTTGCTCCATTCTGTGTCATAGATGTGGGATTCATTAAGGCCCTCCTACGATGAGTCACTTCTTGTCAACATCAGCTCATTATCCAAGAAGTTGACTTAGGAATAACCCTTTCAGTACTTTGAAGCTTGCATGCCTCAATGGTAAGTTTCTCACTTCCGGTGATAGGTTTACATCAATGGCCTTCGACCGAAAGATTTTGCGTGGTGTTCGACATCAACTCATGTATTCACACCTCATGAATTGTACTACAGTACCTTGAGGATCATCATAATTATCGGTGATTCCTCTCGCACCTTTTAACAACTTACATCATTGGTTGTTAATCGGGCGATGTCTTTCCATGTTCGACATCAGAACATCTTTTCACATGGATCAACTTGTACTTCGGGCAAAGATTGAATGAGTTTGAAGACCCCGGATCTAGTTTCATCCATCTGAGCTGCGATATATTCAGGAAAATAAAGACATCAAATGTACATCACAACTGCATAGATAATCATCCAAACTAAGGGATGATGGCTCTACCAGAATCATTAGTCTGCCACATAGACGATTTTCTGTCTTATGTACATGAAAATGAATTTATAAAGTTGAGCATGGGAATGCCCACCTCAGCTAGATCATGAAATTATTTTGAAGATAACATATTGTATCTTATTACAGGTCACCTTCCAATTCGAAAAACCTCAGATCCTCATGATAAAGCATTTCACCCGACATCAGAAGATTTATGACCTCATGATTTAGGGGGCAACTGTTATAGACCTATTTGGGCACTGCAACCCCAATCACATATGTCAATAAACCAAGGGCTCTCAAACCCCTAAAAGTGTTGTTTCATACCCTAAAGGAGCAAGGTCAACTGATTACATCATTTCCCAGAAGTTCTCCCTAAAAAACTGCTCAGAACTGGTCAAAACTAGACCATACAAACTGCTCCATGCTGAGTGTGCGATGCATCTCACCTGTTACACACGAGGGGTGTGATGCATACTGAAAATCCCTTCTATAGGGTGTGATGAGCGAGAGCAGACAAATGGAAGAATCAGTTTGCTAGGTGGAAACTCAAAGAATCTTCTAGAAACTGCTCATATGACACTTACCTCTCTGAATTCGCCCAGGGATGAGTAATAGATCATGAAATCTCCAAGTGGAACCAAGAACTATCAGCGAAATGACACTAATAAAAATCCCAGAAGCTGACTCACTCTCCTACAAACATCTATATATGGATCCCTCATCCTAGAGATCCAGAGGCCGGAATTTTGTAATTTGTAAGGAAGTGTTGTTGGTTTCTCTTTGAAGACATTGTATTGTTAGGTGATCTTGCTTTGTATGAGGTGAAGAGGGCTTTCATGCTGGGAGGATGATGCTGGATTAGACAGCTTGGTTGTAATCCTCTCTTCTACTACTTCTATCAATAAAGCTATTTGAGTTTCCCTCCATATATGTGTATATCTCTGAATCTTGTATTTGTATATGCATTTGTATGGTTAATATACATCTGATCCTATATTGTTTATGGTTATATATCTCTATGCTTTGATGGTATTTTGTTGCCTTGACTCTGCAGGTGTTCCTTGAAGTGGGACAAATGAGAAAGGAGTGGCGAAAGCTCTATCAAAGGAGAGAGGAAACAAGCAAGGAGACTACCGAAACACTGAGGTTGGTACTCTATGCTTCTCTCTCATCTATCTCTCATAAAGGAAAACACAAGTAACTTTAGTTTGTTTGTTTCTAAGATAGCTACCTGTCTTAGTGGGACTAGCAGCTCTGAATGGACACTAGTTTTCTCGATAACAGGTTTGATAAGAACATTTCTACAGTCTCTTCACTAAATTTTTTAAAGTTTTTACATTTATGCTTTTTGACAAAAAAGGGCTAACATTTTACCCTAGCTAAGTAAGGATTCTTTAAATAACCTTCTAGCTTGGTTCCTTTTTGTTCCATATAAGCTTGGAAAAGTGTCATGAATTTACATTGAACAATGTAAGAATCTAGTATTCTCCAGAAACAATCAAGCCAACTATTTCATTTTTCAAATTACCTACCAGTTCTGAACATATTCTTTAAAATTTCTATGCTGAAGGTTTTGGATTTAGGTAAGTGATACAGAATGCACACCTACAGTTCTATTGTTCACCTATTAGACCAATGAAAATTATAGGCAAAATTGGAAGGTTTGGACATGAATGTTCCAACCATACCCTTATTGGCATGCAATACACATACCTACAATATTATTATTCACCTATTCTGCTAGTGCATATTGTAGGAAAACTGTTAATGTTGGACTTCGTTGTCTCAAGTTCACACACTAGCGCTAAAGATGCAATGTATTGTGTGAATCGTTAGATATGTTTGACATTGCAAGCTAACTATTTAAATAAAAGCATGTATAAAACTTCTATATTAGCAAAGTAACCATCAATATTTTTTTCTAGCATTTTGGGCCGAATTCACAATAGTATGCTAAAAAGTGTCATTTCAATGTCTGGAAATTAGGATATATAAATGTGAGATATATACTCTACATCTTTGGGTTATCTCCTTTCAAATCTGAGTTTTTTTAGGCTACATGTTACTTGTTTGAACTTTGAACTTTGAATAAATTCCTGAATGGAATTCGTAAATACTCGAATGAATGGACTTCATAAGGCAATGGTACCATAAATTGTGTTATTTCAAAGATTTGACTTCCATATTTTCACAAAATACAATGTCCTCAATAAATACTTATATGTATAGATACTTATGTTTAGGATTATATATGTGTTGGAGCGGTTCCTTTATGTTCTACTATAATCCTGATGTTGACAAGCTTTAGCTGACTTTTTTGATCAATTGTTCATAGGATATGCAAAAGATTTCATTGTCAAAATGTGGAAAAAATTACATTTCTCCTTATATATTTTTTTATTGTTCATGACAAGATAATCATGTTGCAAGAATGAGGTATCCTACAGTCTATTTCAATTTGTGGATATTTTTTTTCCTCCCATTTTTTTACAAGGATGTAGATTTGATTTTCATGTTGATGGTTTTGCATGTATCTTATCGAGCCCCAAATGCTGGTAATGGAGTGGATCTTGAGAAGTAGTTGTGGAAACAGACTATCAGAGGTTAATGTTACAATACCACTTCCACCTGGTATCAAAAAAAGTTAATGGTAAGTGACATAAAGAAGAGTTATTTAAAGATAGGGTTGAAAGGGAAACCTCATGTCTTAGTTATAAGTCATTTATTTGTGTTTCTTAGCTCTAAGTCATCTGTTCTTGGGCTTTACCAGATCAATTATTTCACTAATCCAATATGCATGGATTGTTTTTCTCACCCGACGTTAGTTACTTGACATGGTTGATATAACATTCAATTCTAGGCCACTTTTATTTTAAGCCAGAGATTTTATTGATTAAAAGGATGTTCATATTTTGATTGGTTACTTGTATCTTGATTTAAAAAAAAAAAATCTAAATTCCACATGGATGTTATTTTTTCAGGGTGAGCTCTTTGCACCAGTAAGGTCAGATGAGTCCTAGAACATAGGTATACAACAAGAACATATTTGGCCTTTGTTGTGTATCTATTATTCTTTATATCATTGATGGATGGTTATTGATTATGTAAAACAGAGGATGGGAAGGTCCTGCCAATTCTCTTGACAAAACAAAATAAAATGGAGTGGTAGAATTGTGTTTTAAAGGGTGAGCCAAAAATCAGTACTTGAAAGGTAGAACTTGAGAATGGCAAGCTATCTGATCTGGATCTAGAGACACAACAGACTGTGGAAAAAAAATGATGGTATTGACGAGTCTTCCCAGAAAATAAGCTCTAATTGTTAGACCACTACCCAAATTTCAGTTATCTGCAATGGAAATAGTGACTCTAGCTTTATTTGTATGAATAATGACTTTGGCCATTGTCCTATTCATTTCCTATGAATGACTTTGATTTTCAAACTCCAACTAGTTTGTTGTTAAATTAAGTAAAGTTTTGATGACAAACTTATAGTTTTCAAATCTCTTTTCTAAATCTATTTTCTTGAGCAAATTTGTCTTTTTACTTTAGGTACTGTAGATTGCTACTATGTGACATATGCTATGATATAATTGCCTGGATAAATATACAGAAGTGTTGTACAACATAGTCTTTTTAAAATCTAAAGAAATAGTATTTCCAAATACAAAGTTTATTAATTAAGAACATGTTTTAGACTTCTTTGCTAAGTTATGATTATATTTCGGTAGGGTATTTTGTGTACACTAATATTGTGTTGTCTCTTTGGTTTTTGTCAGGTAACAATGGTTAATAAGGAATGTGTTCTTGAGTAGCAGGCACACATCTTAGTCTACTATCAACAGGAAACTCCATGGTTTTCAAGCATGGCAACAAAAACACAGATGTTAGTGGGATATCCAAAGTCCATGTTGGATGAATTTAATACTAGTGATGATTTTGATTCCTTGTAAGATAAATAATGTCATGAGTCAAATTCAAATAAACAAAAGTAGCTCAAGAATGAAGGTGAAGCTATTGCTTTTTGTCCAAATCAATTTCTTTTATTTGTTGGTTGTTGTCATGTTTTGAGTGTGGACTTGTGAAATTCCAAATTTCATGTTGGTTTATGTAAAGGGGATATACATATACATATATATATATATATATATATATATATAATGGTTTTCAGGCATGGCAACAAAAACGCAGATGTTAGTGGGATATCCAAAGTCCGTGTTGGATGCATTTAATACTAGTGATGATTTTGATTCCTTGTAAGATAAATAATGTCATGAGTCAAATTCAAATAAACAAAAGTAGATCAAGAATGAAGGTGATGCTATTGCTTTTTGTCCAAGTCAATTTCTTTTATTTGTTGGTTGCTGTCATGTTTTGAGTGTGGACTTGTGAAATTCCAAATTTCATGTTGGTTTATGTAAAGGGGATATATATATATAATTTTTTTTATCATATGTCGTTCATGGTTTCCGGAGATCTGTGTTACATTTGCACAGAAGTTTAGATATCATTCAAATATCTAAACACCAAACAACAACAACATTGAGATTTTTCTTTCACTCAACCTATAACATATTGCATCTGTCTTCATCAATGTTCTTCTTCCATATGTTATCAACTTATGACATTTCCTTTGCAATATTTGGTGCATTTTCTAGTTATAGGTCATTTATAGATTATAAATGTCTTCAGACTTTCACTTCTAATTGAGTATTCAACTGAACATATTGATTCTCTTATACATAATTATTTTTCCCTCCACCCACTTTTCATAACTTCCATAACCATTAGGTAGGGACCTGCAACTTCGATGTTGCTTTGCTTGTTTAGTAAAATATTGTTGAGACTTTAATTTATTGAAAGTTGTAGAATTTACAATTTATGAAGTTTCAAGGTCTAATTTTAAAAGTCTAATTCTTTAAAGGGTGCTAGCTCAATGGAAGAGCACCTGCTTTACAAGTAGGAGGTTGGTGGTTTGATTCCATCGTGCCCTGACATGATCCATATGGAATGAGCTTTTGACCATCACCAATGAGATTTGGTGACATTTTTCAACCGTCACCAAAATATGAAATGGTGATGGTCAACGAACGCCACCATATATATGCATCAATAGTGACGAACCTCAAAGGTCTGTAACCATAAATCGTTGTTGTTGATATGAAATGGTGACGGTCGATGTCCATCATTATAGTCATTATTCGTGACAAACCTTGAATGTCACCACAACACCTATACTTATGGCAATGCAGCTTTTGGTGAGGGTCAATGAACGTCACCATATATATGCACCAATACTGACTGTTATCGGGAAAACTAGTGTCTATGCAGAGCTGCTAGTCCCACTAAGGCTGGTAGCTACCTTAGAAACAAACACACTAAAAACTACTTTCGTTTTCCTTTATGAGCAACAAATAAGGGAAGAATAAGGAGACCAACCTTTATCTTGCGCTTGGTTCCTTGCTTGATTCCTCTCTCTTCTGGTAGGTCTTTGCCACTCGCTTCTTTGTCTACCCAGCTTCAAGGAGTACCTATAGAATCAAAGCATCATAACACTATCCAAGAACATAGATCTATTACCATAAACAATATAGGATCAGATGTACATTGACCACACAAATGCATAAATCATCAATCATACAAGAAAGTGGAGGAAAACTTGAATAGCTTTATTGATAATCAAGAAAGAGCAAAGAGGATTACAACCAATTGTTCTGACCCAGCATCATCCTCTCAGCAAGAAAGCCCTTCTTCACCTCATGAAAAGATTTAATCACCCAACACTATGATATTGCACCAAGAAACCAACAACACTTCCTTACAAGATACAAAATTCCAGCCTCTGGATCTCTCAGATGAGGGATCCATATATAGATGTCTGCAAGAGAGGTGAGTCAGCTTTTGAGATTTGATTAGTGTCTTCTCTCTGATAGTTCTTGATTCCACTTGGATATTGATGATCTCTTACTCATCCCTGGTCGAATTCAGAGAGGCAAGTGTCACAGGAGAGGTTTCTGGAAGATTCCATGCTCCTCCACCTTGTGAATTGACCCTGCCATTTGTCCCTTCTCACCCATCGCACCCCATAGAAGGGATTTTTGACATGCATCACACCTACTGTGTGTATTCAGGTGGGATGCAATGCACTTTGCCTAAGGAGCAGGTGAAATGGTCCAATTTTGACCAGTTCTGAGTAGTTTTTCATGGAGAACTTCTGGGAGATGCTGTAATTAGTTGACCTTGTTCTTTTAGGGGTTGGAAAAACACCTTTAGGGACTTAGGAGCCCTTGGTTTATGGACATTTATGCTTGGGGTTGCAGTGCCCAAAAATGTCTATAACAGTTGCCCCCTAAAGCATGAGGTCGTTAATCTTTTTGATGTCGGGTGAAATGCTTTATCATGAGGACACGAATTATTTTTGAGCTGGAAGGCGACCTATAATAAGATACAATACAATACATTATCTTCATATTATTTTCATGATCTAGCTAAGGTGGGCATTCCCATGCTCAGCTTTATAAATTCATTTTCATGTACATAGGACAGACAATCGTCTGAGTGTAGACTGATGATTCTGGTAGAGCCATCATCCCTTAGATTGGATGATTATCTGTGCAGCAATGATGTACATTTGATGTCTTTATTTTCCTGAATATATATCGCAGCTCGGATGGATGAAACTAGATCCGGGGTCTTCAATCTCGTTTGATCTTCACTCAAAGTACAAGTCAATCCATGTGAGAGATGTTCTAGAGTCGAACATGGAAAGACATCGCCTGATTACCAGCCAATAATGTAAGCTGTTAACAGGCGAGAGAGGAATCACCGCTAATGATAATGACCCCTCAAGGTACTACAGTACAATTCACGTGGTGTGAATAAGGGACTTGGCGTCGAACACCACGCAAAATCTTTCGGTCGAAGGCCATTGATGTAAACCTGTCGCCGGAAGTGAGAAACTTACCATTAAGGCATGCAAGCTTCAAAGTACTGAAAGGGTTGTTCCTAGATCAACTTCTCGGATAATGAGCTGATGTCGACAAGAAGCGATCTGTCATAGGAGGGCCTTAGTGAATCCCACATCAATGACATGGAACGGAGCAAATGATTTTAATGGAGGTGAAAACGATCTGGTGATATACGGTTCAGGGTGGCGGTCATGAAAGAATGGAGCGAAAATGTATTATAGTGGGTGAGACACAGGTGAATTCTCTGAGCGACTTCTCTTGAACATATCGGCGACACTGACATGATGGATTGGTAGCATTAACCCCAAATGTGGATGGTGTGATGGAACCATGGTGATGTGACCAGTGAATGGAACAACCCAACCCGACTCGGATGCAGAGTGAAAGTGTCATGTTCAAGAGCGACTTGCTACCAACAAAGTTTCTTCAAGTTTTCTTCCCAATTTTTCCCCAGTCATTGCTAACCAGTACCTCTTTATTTTTGTTAAGCTTGAGGAGGATAACATATGCTTGTTCTATAATTTTCCCTTCGGGAAAACCCATCGCTATGTTTTAACGAGCCTAGCGATAGTGAAACTCGTTCTTGTCTGTTATGGACAAGTTTGTCGCTATTAGGTTTTAACGAGTTTAACGAAAAAGATAACTTGGTCCTTTTCGATTTTAGAGAGTCTGAAAAGGAACGTAAAGGAAACTCCAAAAAATCCTTTTTCGTCATCTAATCCCTTAAGTCCGAAAAAGTATAAAATAATACAAAAGGGATGAATTTTTGGTAATTTTAACGAGCCGAACAAAACAAGCGCTCGATCCTTTTGTGTAATAATCCCTCAGGTCCAAAAAGATTAAAATCTAAAGGAGGGATAGCACTTCTGGTCACTTTAACGAGCTGGAAAGGCCAACGGCTCGGCAATCTTTTCATATTTTACGAGTCAGTTGAAAAGAGCTTAAAGGAGACTTGTTTTTTGAGGAACGAGTGATAGATTCAGGTAGCAGCTGATTCCAGGTAAGGTTTGGAATTTTCCAATCACGACAGTGTCACAAGGATGGCTAACAAGATCACTCTTCACAGTTGTTCCTCAAAATGGGTAAATAATCAAGTGGAAGTGAATGATCGGCAAATACAGAGTGGAGGTGATGATGAGAACACAACCAAGGCTTCAAAGGCTGAAGTAATACATTCACGATGGTTATTTACTGGAAATTGGTTCATTTTTTAATGAGCTTAAACGTTGGGGGAAACACTTGCTCATTGCTTATGTTGATTTTTTAACGAGCTTGAATTCCGCGTTAAAACTGCTCGATATAACAGTCATTTCTTGACTTTACCATTAATGACTTTGTTCCTTCAAAGGTTGTGCTGCATGCTTAATTGCTTCATCAAACTAGTTAGAAATGAACAATACATGTTTGGAAAATGAGTTAAGACACTAATATTTTACTTGAATTACGTGAAAAGTAATTTAAAACTGCTTTTACCCCTCATTTTACGATTTCATTTGAACTTTGGTCTGTTGGAGCCTTGGAGGTGCTTTCCCCCTTGATTTTCACCAACTGATTCCGGAAGATTCTGTGGACGATTTTTGGCACCGTCTGGACCAGGTAGGAGCTAAACTTTAGCTCTTTCATTTCATCTTTTCCATTTTTCATTAAGATCCTGATTTCTGGTTTTTCTGAGCCTCTGGGGTTTGAAAAACTCACTCTGGCTCCATCGCACCCTTTCTATATCGAAAGGTGCATTTCATGTTGGCCTACTCACTGGATAGTTGGCATGGAACACACCCAGGACACTGCTGGGGGTGTGATGGGTGCAAGGAGGGAAATTTGTGCACAGTTTCCAATGGAAATTTTTACCTGTTTCTCACCAAATCAGGATCTAACTCTTCTCTTGTTTATTTTCAGAGATTTATTGGAGAAAAATACCTATTACATGGCGAGAACATGAGCATGAAGAATAATACATGCTTGCTTTACATGATCTGGTTACGGTAAATGCACTGCGGAACTATGGCCTGCTGAAGTTTTTCCGCATCTCTAGCATGAGGCAACAAATCAACTTGTTGCAGTATTTGCTCGATGCCTTGGACCCTACCAGCTAGGTGTTCCAGATTAGGGGCAAATCCATCCCCTTGACTGTCGTGGACATCTATTTTTTGACCGGCTTATCGAGGCGGGGTACCCCTATCTCCTTATCAGGTTCGGCCCGTGGGGGTGAATCTGTGAGAGATTACATTCGCAGGTATTGCAGAGAGGGATCTCAGCTGAGTAAAGACGACAAGATCATCATCCGAGATGTCACTGACAGGTCCTTGAGGACCATTCTGTTCACCTTTGGTAGGATGGCTGGTGGTGCGGCTCTTCACGTGGCCAACCGTTCTTATATGCAGTATGCTTTAGAATGCCTCAAACCAAAGGTGTTCAACTGGTGTGATGCAGTACTCTTTGTGATGAAAGAACAGTTGACCAAGGTGAAAAACGGAAGATTGAAGAACTTTGGATATGGTTCTATTTTGACTGCCTTTGCCTTGGAAAAGATCCCGCTGATGCAACCGCAGTATATTTCACTTGGTTTACCTCCACCAACTGAACCACGGATGCAGAGATGGGTCGACCATATGTCCAGACATGTTGGTCAGTCTCAGATTTCCTTTTCTGATACCTTCTTTAGGTAATTCGATCGTCAGGAGATGGTTTTTTCTGAGTATCCATATGCTGGTATGGACTTCCGAGGTGACCCGGATTTGGTACTGCCGGCTGGCGAGCAGTGGGGTGCCATTGGTAAATTCTTTGACCATATTTCTATTTATCGTTTCTCTTTATAATTTCCTTGTGCTTTATTCTGTCAAGACTAATCAGAACTCATGTGCTCATGCAGATGTTGGTCCCGTTCAGCCAGTAGTACGCCTGAGAGTGCCAGCTGCCGCTCCAGCAGGAGAGGCTGTGGGAAGGGCTATCCTTCGCAACCTTGATGTGGCCGAGACTCTTTCAGCATTACAGGATCAGGTCGAGGGCCTCATTCTCGGTATTCCAGATGTGAGGACCGACGATCTGCCTCTCAGGTTGTAGTGACATACTACTGGCGTGCCAAGTCGATGGACTAGGCTTTTACGCATGATTGCACAGGCGGTGACTTGTTATCACCAACATCATTAGACTAGGGTGCCCCCTAGCATTTTGAGTTTTGGGTCATTTGACCAATTTTGTCTTGGTTACAGAACATTATGTGTAAACCATAAACAGTTATATATATATATATATATATATATATATATATATATATATATATATATATATATATATATATATATATTTTGATTTTCGGAGTTTCATTTTGGTTAAGTTACATGATCCGAATGCAAATATTGATGAAATGCTTCTTTTTATAAATGTTGCAAATGTCTATCTAACACATAATTTGCCAATGAGTCAGTTAATGTGTTTAAGCTTTTGGAAATATGCTGATATTGAATAAAATCAAATTGCCTTTCCAAAATCTTGACCCTTAGGAACATGCGATAGATAGTTGGATTTCAGACGGAGTAGATACCAGTGAGTTGTAGTATGACGAGTTGTGAGTCTAGCCTGATGACAACTCGGCGTATGCCATGTGTGATGGCATCAGAGAGAAGTTCTATCAACTATATTCAGCGATGTTATTCGTTGATTGACCAATACATACCCCTCTGAAACTTACTAACTCGCCACTTGGATAAAAAATGGCCTAGGCCGCAGAAGATAGGTTCCGTGAACTACGACTTGCTCCGTCGGCATATCCAACAAAAGATTCCAATAGGTTTGACATCTGCAACAAATGTAAAAAGTGGATTTACTTGACCAAAATGATTACCCTTAGCGAAAACAAAAATGTAACAAAAGCATATAGGTTACCACATAGAATTATGCATAGTAATGCTTAAGGTACAACCCATTATGGGGTTGCGCCAGTGGAATTCCGTCGTAATCCATTAACTCGTAGGCTCCTTTTGCTAATACATGTTTAACAATATAAGGGCCCATCCATAAAGATTTGAATTTACCTGCTCCCAATTCATTGGATTCCTGGTCGTAAAGTAAGAGCAGGTCACCTTCTGAGAAGACACGAGGTTTGACATTCTTGTCGAACTACGCCTTGACTCGTTTCTTATGGGCTTCGTTAGCCAAAGTGGCATCACGATGGGTTTCATCCAATTGGATTAGTTCCAAGAAACGAGCCTCCTCTTCTGAAGTTCCGGGGAGAAGGTCGATTGCGAGTTTGAGGGACAAGATTTCACACTGAACTGGTAAGATTTCTTCTAGGCCATACACTAGTTCGAAGGGTGTAAACTCGGTTGCATTACTTACCAATGTTTGGTATGCCCACAAGGTTGAGTACAGGATCAGGTGCCAACTCCTTTTGTGGACTCCAATCATCCTTTGCAGCATGTGCTTCAGGACTTTGTTGATTGCTTCAACTTGTCCGTTGGCCTGCGAGTAGTATGGAGTAGAGCTGTCATGAGACAAACCTAATTTGGCAGCTAATTCGGCCATCATGTGATTGCGAAAATGTGATCCATGATCTGTGACTATAACCTGTGGAATGCCGAATCTGGCGACTACATGATTGAAAAAGAAAAGGGTAGTTGTTTCACCAGTGTTATCTAATGTAGGCATCGCCTCGGCCCATTTGGTAAAATAGTCCACTGCGACTATGATATACCAATGCCCCCCAGTCGAGGTGGGGTTACATGTCATGAAATCAATGCCCCATTTGGCGAATGGCCCAACAACAACAATTGGCTGCAGAGGTGTGGGTGCTCTTCTGGTTTTGCTATCGAAAACTTGACAGGCATGGCAACTTCTGACTGCGGTTATGCAATCTTTGAACATTGTTGGCCAAAAGTATCCTGCTCGTAAAAATTTTTGCGCCGTAGCATAACTAGATTGATGCCCCCCACACACACCTAAATGGTAATCATTCAGGACTTTTTCAGCTTCCTCATGGGTGAGGCACCTCCTCAGAACTATATCGACGTCACGATGGTAAAGTGTATCACCGATGATCATGTAGTCTTTTGATTGGTATCGAATCCGTTTTTGTTCGGAGCGGGAGGTATTAGGCCTATATTTCTGGGTTTGGAGATAGATGATTATATCTCCATACCACGGATTGCTTGGAGATATCAGAAACAAAGATGCATCCATGATTGTTTCATCTGATGTTTCATCGTTGGACGACGATGGGAGATCACATAGTAATTCCGCGAAAACCAGGGCTTTCTTTGACTTGGATTTTACAAATTCTAGATCAAACTCTTGTAGAATTGCTATCCATTTTGAATATTTGCCCCCCAGCAACTTTCGTGACAATATATAAGTCATGGGGTTGCAATCTGACGGAATGGTAGTTTTTCGAAAGAGGACATAGTGTCGAAATCTCTGCACCGCTTGAACAGCTGCAAGCACCAGATTTTCAACATAGGAATATTTTCTTTCTGTATCATTTAAGTTCCTACTTAAATAATATATAGGATGTTCAATTCCGTTGTCTTCTTGAACTAAAACCATTGCAATGGTTGTATTTGTTGCAGCCAAATACAGGTTAAAGTCTTTTTGATAATCAGGAGCGTACATTAATGATGCTTTCATTAGGGATTCTTTTAAGGCATCAAAGGAGGCTTGCGCGACCTGATCCTAGATGAAGGGCACTTCATTTTTCAATAGATGTGTATAACCTTTAGCAATTTCGACGTAATTTGGAATGAACCTCCTCAGAAAGTTTGCTTTCCCTTGGAGTTTCTAAATCTGAAGCAAATTTGAAGGTGGAGGCAAATTTATGATTGCCTGAGCCTTACATGGGTCGAGACGAATCCCGTCCTTTAAGACTACAAAGCCAAGTAAACAACCCGAACTGACACAGAACACACATTTTTGTGGATTGAGTCATATCTTGTAGTGTCGGCAACGTAGAAATATCGCTCGCAAATGCTGCGGATGATCGGTCCGCTCTCGTGAATGAGCCATAAGGTCATCGAGATATGATTGAATGATGTTTTTGATGTCATGGAAGGCATAATTCATTGCCCTCTGAAATGTTTCCCCTACGTTCTTTAAACCAAAGGGTAATTTGCGATATGTGAATGTGCCCCATGGACAAATAAATGCAGTCTTTGACTGGTCCTGTGGGCGGATATTTATTTGATTATACCCGGAGAATCCATCCACGAATGAAAATATTTCACATCCGGCGCATTCATCAATTATCTGGTCAAAAAAGGGTGTAGGGTAGTTGTCTTTTGGACAAGCTTGATTTACATCCCTATAATCGACGCACACTCTAATCGTTCCTTGTTTTTTCATAACAGGAACAATGTTCGATACCCAATAGGTTAGAGGAATCGGGTAAATGAAACCAGCATGGAGAAGCTTTTCAACTTCTGCCTTGATGGCAGCGGCTTTCTTGGGGTGCACCTGCCATAGCCGTTGTCGTACTGGTTTGACATCTGGATACATCATGATTTCATGTTCAACTATACTCGAGTCAATGCCTGGCATTTCATCATATGACCAAGCAAAGACATCTCTGAATTCGTGAAAAAGAGCGTTATATATTTCCAGTTCTGAACGAGAACAACATTTGCCAACATAAATATTCTCTACAACATCTTTTTTGGTCGAGATATTTATGGCGATATTCTCTTCAATGTTGGACAAGTTTCACTCGGAATCCACCATGTTTACAGTATTTGATAGGAAATCAAAAACTGAAGGATGATGAAGGTCATCAGGAGTATCTTCTTTACAATCCGGAAGATGGGAACAATGGTGGTAATCTTCCCATGGCACCCCTTCAATTACCATTGATTGAACAATTCCTTCGTCAGTGTAATGCACTTGCGACCAAGGATCTAAAGGGGTGCCATATTCCTTAGACCTATCTATCAAAACGCTTGATGAGCGTTGATTCGGGTCTGCCTCCCATGCCAAAAACAATGATTTCTACAATATTTCTATTGGGCTTGGAGGCAATACCTGTGTATGATCCATGTTTATATCGTTTTCTGAGATCTTTTGAATCGAAGATACCATATTGCAGGTTCCTACCGACGCTACTTCCACCAGATTGATTGGAGGTGGAAGGGCAAAAGTCCCCATTAATATAGGGTCTTTTAGTAGGCCTACTCCGATATTTTGAAGCATATGGGGGCTTCCATGGATCATCGGAATGCTTCCTGTAACTTGGGAACTATTAGGGAGAAATGTTTGGCCGACGATCGTAATTCCCCCTTGAAAAGGAAATGCGATCTTCCTAAAGTAGGTCGATACAACTGCAGCCATAGCATATATCCATGGTCTTCCCAGTAGGATGTTTTAATCAAGCTTTCCATCGATTACTTCGACATCTATTTCTACTGTTTTTCCTCCTAGTTCAACTTGCAAGTTACTTAGAATACCGTATGGGGTATACGTTCGTCCGTCAAATGCTTTTAATGTGTCGAAGATCACGACAAGGTTGGCGATCCTAAAGTTTTCCAGCAACCCATCGACATAATACATGTAGATGCCCCCTCATCAATAATTGTTTGATGAATAGTTTTGTTGAGGGCTTTCACTTGAATGAGGAAAGCTAGTTGAGTTGGTAACTGAGGATCGTATCCTTTATGATTAAAGGACAAAAGATTAGAATCCATTGGGTCTATCCCACCGATAGCTGATAATAAAGCCTGCTTTTGGGATGGGCAATTTTGCAGTACCTCAAGTGTCGAGATAGCGGATGGCGATTGGGACAGATCTTCCACTATATTATAATGTTGTGCTGCTCTGGCAGGAGGATTAAATGTCGACTTGTGTACTACTCCCTTTGGCGGTTTTATTGTTAGCTCAGGAATGATGGGTGACGCAACTTCTGTGGAAGTTGTTGTCGAACTACTAGGTTGATCTTTATCCTTGTTGTTTGACAGCTGTGGATTCCCGTAATCTTTGTTCCTTGTCGATATCAAAGCATCATTTTTCTGTTTCGAAACCGACAACATCAGTACTTGGGATGGGGAAGCATTTTCACTAGCAACCAGATTTGTTCCTGGATTTGGAAACGGATCAGTCAATACTGCCGAGGTTTTTGAATTCTTGATGAATCTTTTAAGCTCAGCCTTATGTGGAAAATCTCTTGTCCAATGATCCTCATCACATATTACGCATGGAATTTTTGGTTTCCTATCTCTAGGAGGGTTTGCAGAAGACTTTTCAGGTGATGATTCCTCCTGTTTCTTCTTCTTCCCTTTGTTTTTCTTCTTGCCTCCCAGTTGCTTTGTTTCTTTGCCTTTATCTATCGAGACGACATTTACTTCCGAGGCGAGAAGTTGTTCTTTTGCCATTTGACTGGAAATCTTACGGGCCTTTTTAGATGTAGCCTTTGTTGATTTCGTGTCTATCATACCAATCACGCCATTGCTGGCATGAGAGTCATTGTTCGATTTAGGAGGAGGGGGGACGGAAAATTCCGGTCTGGGAGCGTCAGGGATTTTATCATAGAGAGTGCCAGACTGAGTATAAATCAAGTCTAAATATTGCGCACGAGCAATAACTTGCTCTTCAGTGACGACTCCTCCTTTTGCCACATCTTCTGTAATAGAAGGTAATAAAGACTTAATAAACCATTCAGCTAAAAGTTGATCAGGAACATACGTTTTTACCATTCTACGACAACGTCGCCACTCATGAATATGATCGGATATGTGAGTGGGCGTTGTTTGCTTGAAATTGGTAAGAATTTCTATTCCCATTTCGTACCTTATCGATAACTGAAAATGGGTTAAAAAGGTTGTGGCTAGGGTACTGAAGTTGTCAAACGAAGCTCTGGGTAACTTGATATACCATTTTTCTGCCGGACCAGTTAACATCCTCTGGAAAAGGCGAAGTCTAATTGAATCATCGTTTAGGGTGTTTGATGAACACCACAGATGAAATGTCATCACATGATTCGATGGGTCTTCACCTGGATTTCCATTAAATTTAGGAATATCTGACGGAAGTTTATGCGGAATCGCTGGCCACCAAGGGGCGTAAGCAATTGGATCGTTTGTTAACCTATTTAGATCCAGTAACTCCAAAGTTTCCACGAAGGGTAACTGTTGATTCAGGTTTGGCGAAGCATACCCAGGATACGACGGAATTGCCTGAGCAGTTGGTCTTTGCATACCAGCATAATGCATTTGATGCTGGTAACTTTGGTAAGGTTGATGGGCATAACCATTGTAGAATGGTTGATTTTGACCGTTTTGAATATATGGTTGCCCACTATTTGCAAAGATTTGTTGCTCGGATCCTTGGTATACTTGTTGGAATTGCGGTTGTTGGTATTGCACCAGCCATGGTTGCGAAGCCATGTGCTGTTGTCCAATACTGACTATTTGACCAAGATGAGGGGTAATTGTACCCGTTTGTGCCTGTGTCATCCCACCAGTTGGAGATTTTGGTTGAGTCGTAGGGACAAGAGGCTGTTGCATTACCACTTGAGAAACCTGAGGTTGGCATACAACAGCCAACGCTTGTACTTGCGACACTGTCACAATAGCTGGCGTAGTCGGTATATTTGACATAGGTAAGCATTGTTGCATCGAATATACAACTCTTGGTTGTTAAGGTAGTATTGGTACCCAACCGCTAGATGTAATTCCAACATAACCTGAATTTTGTTTTGAACTCCCGTATGGTTGTCCTCCCGGAGGAGACAAAGAAAGGGTATATTGCCCCCCATACGGCGGTAATCCGGTGCTTAAAGGAATTGTTTTCCCTTGAGGACCAGACTGCCCAAATTGACACCCTGAAGGATCAATTTGCTGAGACTCAACATAAGAGTTCTCGGATATTATTCCGGATGAACAAACAGGAACGGACCATACTGTCGAAATATCCCCTGAGTGGGCCCCGTCTAGTGATTGAGAGCTAGTTGGGACAGATGGGATGTCAGCGAACATTGTTGGAGTGACAACAGGGAGTTCTGCCGTCACTGTGTCGGATGACATAGTCCTTGATGTCGACGGTTGTTCAATCATTTCTAGTCTATCCAAAAGATTTCCTAGCGATTCTACAGGAGCTTCCGATCGCGGTAGACTAATTTCTGACGAAGAAGGATATAGAGTGATCCCGACTCCAAATCGCGATGGAGTACTCGATGGAGGATCCTCCACTATCTCTTCTATAGCAATCAGACCAGGTGGAAGAGGTAGACCGTCAGGTCCGTAAAATATTTCTGGTGCCGAAGAAGGTATAGAATATGCAGCGACAGATGTTTGGGGAATAAAACCTTCCGAATCAGATGTAGATGGAGCTGGCTCCGTAACACAGGTGTTTACCTTCACACTAGGATCAGTTCTACTATCCTTTGGTGGCTGCTGAACTTCTTCTGTAAAGGCAGGGATACCAGATATGTTTGGAGTAACAAGAGTCTCTGACGGTGTCAGAACACTTGTTCTAACTTTACCAAGGGATTTGGAACCGGTTAAACAAGTTCACTTTGTACGTAACAATTTCGACTCTAGAGACAAAGACGGTTGACTCGTAAGCCTCCACGAACGACGGGGTTTCAATTGACTTTCTTCCACGATTGCGGATTACTCGATCAACTAAAAATCAAAGGGGAAGTATGTTTCCGAATTAGATGAATTTTAGACGCTTTGACACAACTTGTTTTTTCAATTTTTAAGAGTCGAGAAAAAACAAAAGATGACTCTAGTCTCCTTCGATTTTTAATGAGCTTGAAGTGATAAGTGCTCAGATGGACCTTTTCCGTTCAGGAGTCTGAAAAGGAACGAAAGGGACTTCTCTGGAAATCTAAACAGAGGGATTACCAAACTAATCACAAAACTACAAAATACGTTTTACGGTACGGCAGTCAATCTTCCTGAATGCTGTGTTCAGTGCATTGCGATCGATAGGGCGGCAGACACGACTTCCTATGGATAAAAGATAAAGCCTATTGTGGTCTCCCAAAATATACTCGATGGTACGTGGGATCACAAGTTCGTACTAGAACTTATCGTCTCAAAGTGAAGGAATCACCCAACCAACAGTGAAAACAACAGTTACCAGGCTTTACGACGTCGGAATACGTCTCTAGCCTAGACTTCTAGATGTTGTGCGTTAGGTTCCAAAGCGTTTTTAGATTCATTAAATTTATTTTATGGTTGATCTTGCTTAAGAAATTTGCCTTTCAGGTTCACTGCGTGATGTAGATGTACAATTCCTAAAATGCAATCTAAGATGATAAACAGTCGTTTAATCTTCTTTCTCCAATGAAAATCCTAGCTACTAAGGAAAGAGAGATGACGTTCTTTCAACAAAGAGCATAAAGCACACACTATATGCACTGTCCTAAATCAAGCCAATAAACAATCTAAATGCAAATGCACATGCATGTATTTGTCTTCAGCCTTCTTAATGTGTGAATTATAAAAAGAAAGCTAAGCGCAAATATGAATTATTTTCCAAAGCGACAATTACTAAAAAGTTTCTTTTCAAAACAAAATGAGGACAATGACAACACTTTGTTATTTGGAATTGAAAACTTGCTTTCGACACTTGGAAAAATACTAACTCAAATCAAATACAAGAGTAACAGTGTAATCGACTATCAAGAACAATCAGATTCTCTTCTATGACTGAAAACGACACTTGCAACACTTTCAAATCAAGAAACAACAGTACAATTACGCTACTTCTTTGTAAATGAGAACTGAAAATGACTCAAAAATACATAAAAAAATTTACAGTTCTTTGCACAATGGAGGCGGAATAACAGTAAGGAAATGGGTTTCAAACAGAGGTGTACTGACTGCAGGCAGCAAAACTCTTGAATAGAGCTGAAAAGAGTGAGCACAGAAACCAAAATTTAGGAACAAGGCCTTGTTTGATCAGCGCAACTGTAACACGGTGAAACTAAAATGCAACGCACCTACTACACTCGGGAAGTGCGATGCATTTGAAGTTCATAGAATAGACAGTGCGCTGGACCAGGGACGAGACTTTGATTGGATTCCGGGTCATAGTTTGCAGTTCAGTTCAGGGATTTAGGCCGAGCAAGTGGTAATCAGTAAATCAATCACAGGGGTAGATCTAAGGAGGTTACTAGAGCCACCACGAGGGCAATTAGAAAGCTTGTAAATCAATCGTTTAATTCATAAACAAAACCCGGAGATTGACTAAAGCAGCGTTGATCTACTTTGCACTTGCATAGCAAATGCAGTTCGAAGGCTAGCTGGCTTGACTTCAGGCTCCGTCTGTAAGTTTATGAAGTAAACAAATGTATATGAACAAACAATCTACTCGTTCCCCAGTGGAGTCGCCATTTTGTTATCAGGAAAACTAGTGTCTATTCAGAGCTGCTAGTCCCACTAAGGCTGGTAGCTACCTTAGAAACAAACACACTAAAAACTACTTTTGTTTTCCTTTATGAGCAACAGATAAGGGAAGAATAAGGAGACCAACCTTTGTCTTGCGCTTGGTTCCTTACTTGATTCCTCTCTCTTCTGGTAGGTCTTTTCCACTTGCTTCTTTGTCTACCTAGCTTCAAGGAGTACCTGTAGAATCAATGCAGCATAACACTATCCAAGAACATAGATATATTACCATAAACAAAATAGGATCAGATGTACATTGGCCACACAAATTCATAAATCATCAATCATACAAGAATGTGGAGGAAAACTTGAATAACTTTATTGATAATCAAGAAAGAGCAAAAAGGATTACAACCAATTGTTCTGACCCAGCATCATCCTGTCAGCAAGAAAGCCCTTCTTCACCTCATGAAAAGCTTAGATCACCCAACACTATGATATTGCACCAAGAAACCAACAGCACTTCCTTACAAGATACAAAATTCCAGCCTCTGGATCTCTCGGATGAGGGATCCATATATAGATGTATGCAAGAGAGGTGAGTCAGCTTTTGAGATTTGATTAGTGTCTTCTCTCTGATAGTTCTTGATTCCACTTGGAGATTGATGATCTCTTACTCATCCTTGGTCGAATTCAGAGAGGCAAGTGTCACAGGAGAGGTTTCTGGAAGATTTCATGCTCCTCCACCTTGTGGATTGACCCTGCCATTTGTCCCTTCTCGCCCATTGCACCCCATAGAAGGGCTTTTTGACATGCATCGCACCTACTGTGTGTATTCAAGTGGGATGCAACACACTTTGCCTATGGAGCAGGTGAAATGGTCCAGTTTTGACCAGTTCTGAGTAGTTTTTCATGGAGAACTTCTGGGAGATGCTGTAATCAGTTGACCTTGTTCTTTTAGGGGTTGGAACAACACCTCTAGGGACTTATGAGCCCTTGGCTTATGGACATTTATGCTTGGGGTTGCAGTGCCCAGAAATGTCTATAACAGTGACGGACATGAAAGATCCATCACAATAAATCGTTGTTGTTGATACGAAATGGTGAAGGTCACTATCTGTCATTATAATCAATATTCATGATGGACCTTTAATGTCACCATAACAGCTATAATTTTGGTGACGTTCATTTTTTTGTGATGGAGGCTATGGTCCATAACCATTGCTCATATGAAATGGTGATGGTCGCTATCTGTCATTATAAATCATTATTGGTGACAAACTTTGAATGTCACTACAACACCTATACTTTTAGCAACGCCACCTTTGGTGACGTTCAATTTTTGGTGACGGAGGCTATGGTCCATCACCATTGCTCATATGAAATGGTGACAATCACTATCTGTCATTATAAATCATTATTGGTGATGGACTTTGAACGTCATTACACCACCTATACTTTTGGCGACGCCAATTTTGGTGATATTCAGGTTTTGGTGACGAAGGCTCTTTTGACCGTCACCAATGAGCTTATGGTGACATTTTTCGCCCCTCAACAATGTCCTTTTTTCTTGTAGTGCAAGTAAATAGCTCCAACATGTGGTTTAGTTTCATCCTCCCAGATATTGTTAAGGTGGAAATATTGCTCCATTTGTGCCACCCATATAGTCGGGTTAGAGCGATTAAATTTGTATATATCTAGCTTAGGTGTCTGGTGGCTCGAATATTGGTGAATTCCATGGAAATGAATGTGATGGACAGATTCTCCTTCTACATGTGCATCCACACTGTGGTATTCCCCCATGGGTTCATGCGACTTGGTCAGGGCATGCAATTCTTCTGAGATTTTTTCCATTTTGTCTTCAACAAATGCCTAGAATTCATTCATTTTTTTCTCAAGGGATTTGAGTTTTTCCAATGCCATAACTTGAGATCGGGTACCATACATACACTAGCCCTCGTCAAATTTTGAGCTTACTTAAGAGAAGTATGGTTGAAAAGAGGGAAATCTTGGGAGTCTAGTGATGTGGGTCACTTGCAACCACATCAGGAAAATTTTGGGACCGCATGAAAATTGGGGGCTTATAGCTGAATTGTACCACTGTGATTAGTTCACTATCCTAAATATTATGGGATAGGTCACTTGCAAGTGTCCCATGATGGCCTCAAACTTCTTCTTTTTTGACTTTGAATGGAGGTTTACTCCTAGGTAAGCAATACTATAGTTGCCGAAATCCAAAATGCGTGATACTTCCAAATATACTGTGAAAATCAAGGTTGGACTATAGTAGCAAAAAACCCATGGTCTTGGCATTGCAAAATGTGCTACAACAATATGATTTGGATAGTGGCGACCAAAACCCTCACTGCACAAAGAGTTTGATCTACACTGTGAAAAACCCAACTGTTGAATCTGATCTTTATCGTGGCAGCAAAACCTCGAATGTTGGATCTGATTTGTACAATGATAGTTGAACCCGAACTGTTGGATCTGATTTGTACAATGACAGCTGAACCCAAACTGTTGGATCTGATCTAGAAAAAAAGTTAAGGGGTGATCTTGAAGTAACTATGGTCACAAAGGAGTGTCGAGTCCTACAGATCAAAATATACACAAGAGTCCAATAATAGTACTCGGCCCAACATTTTAGAGCGCTAACAAAGGAGGATCGATCGTACCCCTAGTTGTACTACCTAACTACACTATTATACGTGTGATTAATCTCCCTGAGTATTGTGCTCAATTTACTTTGGCAGCAACACAACCAATGACATATCTAAGGTTAAGTTTTAGGTTACCCTAGGGGCACTTCTAATATACCGAAGGATATGTGGAAGTGCAGTCCATGTGCAGTTCTGTCTAATGTGTTACTACTCAAAGGGGTACCCATACAGGTTATAGGGGATTCCAACAAGCGTGACCACCTCTTGAAGTTCCTGGTAGCGTGCCTCCCCAAATCCATGGGTTTATGCACCCAATGATAGATCTCGTGGTTTAAATATGTTGAAACACATCTCTATCCTAAAAAAAATCTGCCAAAGTTGGAGGTACAACTCGCCCTAGAAAGTGCTCTGATACCACTTGTTATGCACTTAACCTACGAGAAACTAGAATGCTAGCAATGCGAAACAATCTAGTTGAACACAAAAATATCACATGAATTGAGACAAGCTACAAAGATATTTTATTTCAGAAGAAGAATACAATGTTCATTTTCCTCTTCAAGGGGGGAACCTCCAATAAATCGTACCTCGATTCCAAGTGAACTAGATGATTCTTCCCTTAATATATAATACTATTTATAACTTTATGACATCCAAAACCCTAACAACTAGTGGTCCCTTGCATACTATAGGCTAACCACTTTATTTATTAACTATGGCCTGTTTATAACTAATTGTGGTCCCTTTTCTATAATGTGGTTCAACCACTTACAATTATTATTAATGCAGGTAACTACTTGTGGGATTTATTTACTCAGCTAACTCTCTGTGACTCTTACTAGGCCCCTCAGGCTTATTACATAAATAAAAGGGTTAGGGTTGGACCCTAACAACAACATAGTGTGACTTTGGGGCCCCAACACTTTCATTGAAAACAACACAGGTGTGTGTAACATTTCCTATTTTTCAAGTCATTTTATGTAAATCTATTTTCGATGTGACATATCTTAGTTAGCTTGGTCTCTATACAACTTACCTTCATTTCAATACTTCCCAAGTGCATAAATATCAACAAGATAGAAAGATAATGCCTGATGCCCACACAAAGCCAACCCCTCTTAAGTTTATACGAACCCCTAATTCATAATTAAATTTGAGAGCCTTGGGAGTTGTAGCATTATTATTGCAATATTGAGGGCCATCAAATACTCATCCTCCACTTCCAATATTCACTATAAAAATAAGTTCTTTCATTGAAATGATAATGCCATTTTCCTTTGCTATCCTTCCTGATTCATTCCATTGATTTCATATGTATCTTCATTTCTTGAGAATTCATGTATAGCCATTAATTATCACTTGTGGTCTAACCCAAACAATCATCTTACAACTTCAATATATTAAAAATAATGATACACAGTCATTATTATTGTATTTTTTCTCTTTCCAATATATTTTTAAACACCCTAGTAAAATATCCCAACCTAAATATATGATAGTTTAAGTTAATACACATTTGAAAACCTTAATTTGGATATTTTCTTGTTTGTCAACCTTTTTTCTAATTTATCTCTACAATTTTGGCCCTTTTGAGCCTAAACATTCATCCTATAGTACTATGGTATGTCCTCTCTCCAATTCCACAGGTATAATCACCATTTAATGTGCTAACTAAAGTTTATGGTAACTTTCCTCCAGCTTGTTGATTGTTTGGGCCCCTTCTAGGGAGTGAATTTGTGTGGAATACCAAGTGTCCAATTTTTCAAAGTTGATTTTAAAATTTTAACATAAACATATATGATCCATATTCTTTCTAAGTCAATTATTTCTTCTCGATTTAAACCCATGTAGCTTATGAAATGAAAATTATACCAAGACCACCTTCTTTATATTGGTTTTAGGGAAAGTAAAAAGCTCTATAACATCCCCCAGCAAACCTCGTGTAAGAACACACAGGATTAGAAAAATTATACAAAATTACCAACATGTAACTTCTCGAATTACTATTCCATAATATTTATTGACTATCAGATCAAATCTTTATCATCACATAGAGTAAATTTGGTAAAGGAATAGTAAGTTACATTAACATTAACAACCATTGTTGTAGCATACCATCATAAACTTTCTGATGTAACCTTGTATCATTTCCATGATTCTTTTAACTAGTTAGTTAATCACATACTTGATAATATAAGCATCATGTCATGCAAGGAATCAACATCATAAGAATGGCACAATAATCAAACAAGTCATTATACACTAATATACCATGGAAACCCTATAGGGTGAAAACCAACAAATGTTTAATTTTATTATGAAATTCTCATGAGGGTGTTCACCCCTCACTCAATGGTTATACGGGATTCAATCCCTTGACCATTGTCATAAAATATTACTAAGAATATGATTTAATCTAGCTAAAATCTACTACAATCATCATAATATCATTTACCGACAAATTATCAATCTCTATGAATTTGTGGGCTAGTTGCTTTCATCAATGGACCATTTTGCAGCTGACACTCCTCAATTTGCATGGACCATTAGTTTTTTCCCTGCCACAATATTAAACATAACCCATCCTACGCATACATTGCAATCATTTTGTGCAACTATTACTATCAACTGGCATTCATATCATGATTAAATCAAATAGCAATCATGCCAATAACAAATATTTATTAGTGATGCTTCAACATCTATTCATGTGCATCCATAAAACATAAACATAATATCATGCCATGCCTTCTTACACATCACTGCACACACATTAATAAAAACATATAACTATCAAGCACCACATTAATTGTTATTCCTCTAATAAAAACATATAACTATCAAGTACCACATTAAGTGTTATCCCTCTCACCTGAAAGTCCACATTCTTTTCTAGAGAAAACCACTACAACTGTCCTTATTCCTTTAAAGGAAAGTAGCACATTAGCTATGGTTTTTCATGTGAATGCATAAAATTTTCACAATAGATTTTATTCCTACATGCAAATACATAATATTTTCTCAAAAGGATGCTAACATACTCTTGCATGCAAATGCACAATATTTCCAAAATAATGCTAACATAATCTTATGTGAAAATGCCTAATATTTTGAGAGGATAGCTAAAATAATATTGCATGCAAATGCAAAACAATATTCTAAGAGAACTAGCCCAACAATCATCATCTTAGGGCATGTAAACAAATACTCATTTCAAAAAGGAAAAACTATTGCCATAACTAATGCATTCAATTGTATAAACTTTATTCAAGAGAAACTAGCCCCTTAGATATTTCGTTTATGCATACTATTATGTTTTCTTTTTCCAAAAGAACTAACATAGCATATTTTATTCTTATACATGTGAATTTATGTTCTTTTCCAACAACATATTCTCCACAGGAGAGCTATTCACAATGTCTATTATACATAAAAATACAAGCTCTATTTCAAACAAAGCTAACATAATAGTTATAATTTCTTTCATGCAACTACTTGTTCTCTCCAATAGAAAATGACATGATAGCTTATTCTTCTTGCATGTGAAGCATATATTTCCTTCCAAAGGAAGCTAACTGAATCTTGCATGAAAAAACAAATTTCTTTTCCAAGGGATCAAATGCATAACATTCATTCTTTCATGCATACAAACAAACATTTCCCTCTTACCAAAATATCTAACCCAATAACTATACATAATCTTCTTGCAAAATAAAGCGTATACCATAGTTAATCCCCTTCTGCATGCAAATGCATATTATTTTTCCCAAAATAAGGCTACCACAATAAATATTATGTGATTGCACCTTTCTTTCCTCAAGAAATCTAATACCAAAATGATTTTTCCATGCATGCAAGTACATATGTTTCTCTAAAGAATCTTCCAAAAGGAAGCTTAATGCAATAGAGCATGTGATTACAAGTTCCCCTTTCCAAGAATGAAAGGACATGTTTTCTCTTCTCTCTTTTTTTAAGAGTTCCAACACAACAAATATTCTTCTTCTTCTTTTCGTCACATATAAATATATGTTTATTTTCCAAGGAATCTGATACACTAATCATTATTTTTCCAAAAGGTACCTAACTCACTAGTTATTATGCATTCGAATACAAAATATTTTTCTATCATTTTACATATATATATATATATATATATATATATATATAATATTTCCTCAAGAAATAACATGAATAACAAATCCTTCTCAAATAACACAAACAATTATCTTTTATGCAAGGCTTTATATGAAATCTTTCAAGAAAGTTACTTATCTCTTTCCGCACGACTTGAGCTTCCCATGCACATAAATTCAGATATCCATTTCCAATAGATAAAATATAGTAGATATTATTCATATGCACATAAGCACATATTCTCTTTAAGAGTCCAATGTTTCTCTTTAGAAATCTAATGCATAGCCATCATGCAAATATCCCTAGTAATCTTTTTAAATGAAATAATTTAGTTTCTTTTCCCTTTCATAAACAAATTTTACATGCATTTATTTTCTTATGGATTATTTATCTTCCTGTATGCAGGGTTCCATGTATTCTTTTCCAGAATTCAAATACATGGTAGATTAAATAAAACTCTATTAATTCAAAGACATTGATTTATCATCAATGTATAAATGTCAATAACTATTAGGGTATCAATCCAAACATTCCCAATTTCCAAAGTGTACTGTTACAAATAGACTCACACATGAAGTAACTACCATAATCACTTGTTTACAACTTGCAGTAAGCTTTAATAAAACCGATTCATGCATCTAAGTTTTAGTAGTTAGTCATGCCAAAGTAACTAATCAATACCAACCATCTTAAATTTGACCATGATAGGACTCAATCATCCTTTAGCCATAATTTACAGTCAAGACTTATTGCTTAACTATTATATATATTTAATATCTAAAGGGGTTCCTTTTTTTCTTTAACGTCCTATTAACCGCTTCAAAAACATTCCCTATCTTATACATTCTTTCGTTATAACTTACATGCATTCATTATTTACAAGAAATGCATTGTACCTTTAGTCATGTTCATGAAATGTATCATTAATCTTGTCATATATGCAAATATTGATAGTTAATTCCCATTTTCACCAGTGAGTGATGAATATTGTTCATATGTGCAACAAAGGTTTTATTTTCTTTTATCAATATTCAAATATCATGAGCAAAGTTTTACAACTGACTTTATTACTTACTACTCTTCAACATGTATCATGCATCTCATGTCAAAAGTAGTCTACTGCATATATCATTATGTATTTTTTGAGAATCATACCTGAGCTATTTCCCGCTAGTATCATACTTCTACTTCTCTTCCACCTACCAATTCCCAAAAAGCGCTAGTGCTACAGCCTTCAACTCTGATACCACTTGTAACATCCCCCAGTAAACCTCGTGTAAAAACACAATATTATAATTTTTTTACAGAATTACCAACATGTAACTTGCAAACTTACTATTCCATAATCTTTATTGACTATCAGAGAAAATCTTTATCATCACATAAAGTAACTTTAGTAAAGGAATAGTAAGTTCCATTAACATTAACAACCACTGTTGTAGCATATCATCATAAATTTATGATGTAACTTTGTGTCATTTCCATTATTCTTTTAACTAGTTACTTAATCACATACTTGATAATATAAAAATCATTTCATGCAAGGAATCAACATCATAAGAATGGAGCAATAAAAAAACACATTGTTGGCGTCGATATGCCCTGGAAACCCCGTAGGGTGAAAACCAAGAAACGTTTAATTTTATTATTCAATGCTTGTGAGGGTGTTCATCCCTCACTCAATGATTATAAGGGAGTCTATTCCTTGACCATTGTCATAAAATATTACAAAAAATATCATTTAAATACAATATATCTAGTTGAAAGCTACTACAATCATCATGGTATCGTTTAGCCACAAATTATCAATCTCTATGAATTTGTGGGTTGGTTGTTCTCATCAATGGACCACCCTGTAACTGAAACTCCCCAGTATACATGGAACTTTATAAATCTACCTGCCACAATATTAAACATAACCTATCCTTTGCATACTTCACAATATTTTATTGCAACTAGTATTGTTAGCAATCATTGATATCATGATTAAGTCAAATAGTGATCAAACCAATAACAAATATTTATTAGTGATGCTTCAACATCTATTCATGTGCATCCATAAAACATAAACATAATATCATGTCATTCCTTCTTCAACATCACTTCAAATGCATTAATAAAAAACATATAACTATTAAGCATCACATTAATTGTTATTCATCTCACCCATAAGTCCACATTATTTTCCAAAGAAAACCACTACAATTGTCCTTATTCCTTTAAAGGAAACTAGCACATTAGCTATGGTTTTTCATGTGAATACATAAAATTTTCACAATAGTTGTTATTCTTGCATGCAAATACATAATATTTTCTCAAAAGGAGGCTAACCTACTCTTGCATGAAAATGCACAATCTTTCCAAAAAAACTTTAAGATAATCTTATGTGTAAATGCCTAATCTTTTTTTTTTGCTTAAGCAAGAGTTGTACCTTCTATTCATTATAAACAAAGAAACAAATTACATCTAATACAACTACCCAAAGAGACCTGATGGACATAGAATCCACAATCCACATAGGGCTTGGGTACCAAGCCAAAAGCTTGACAAACGGAACAAGGGCCCACAACCTTAACTGCAAGACTATCCCTAAACAAACCAAATCCTAAACCACCCGAAAGTTTGGAGAGATCTGTCAGATTAGCCGCAAATCGGAACCAAAAAAGGAATATTCTTTGATTCCAAAAATGGACCCGATGCCAAAATAGAAACCATACTAAACATATTTCGGGTCCGAATGGTGGAATAAACATCGCGCATGTGATCCGCCCGAAATCCACTGATTCTGACCTCAAGGCTCAACATACATGGAAGATAACAGTGAATTCTGACCCGAAATCTAGATAACCCAAAATTCCGACCCGCCCCTAGAAGCCCGCGAGAGCTTCCGCCAATCAGACTACGAAAGAGTCCTTTTGATCTGAGTCGTCCATTCCGGCTCCTAAACCAACGGCCAAGGATGATATCGCACAACAAAGATGACCGAAGATTGATGGGCCGTCCCTCAAAGTTGCACGAGCCATCGTGACCATTGTTCCACACAGAGAGATCCAACGGTAGAGAATCATATCGCACCGAGCAAGTTGAACAGACGATAGTGTGAGATGGAGGGCGGTTTTCCAAATCCTCACTCTGCCACGTGTAAGAAGTTGGATGGGATCGCTGCAAAATCGCTAAAACCGTTTCCCACTTTAGAGCGGTGCGATCATCCAAATACCGCCAAGGAAGCTATTTTCCTCTACGAGGCCCAAAAATGCGAGGATACCGGCAGCCAGTAAAACAAGGATTCCTTCCACACCTGCTCAACTTTCTAGCCTGAACCTGGATCCCAGAAAAGAAGGGAGGCTCTCCATTAATTAAGGAACTATGGTATCCCTTGTGCTCCCCTCGACGAACAGTGATGACTATCTCGCTGACTCTAGGGAAATTAGCGACCATCCGAGATTGTCCCCCCACCAAAGACCAGTTAGCTATAAACTGCTGACACAGATGAAGGCCAAAAGGTTAGGAGCTTGCCTCCATGGCTTTGTGTCTAAACACTCTCCTATCCTCTTCCTCTTGCTCATAGCAAAGAGTTCTCAGTTTGCTTTGTCGCAACTCTTGCCACTCCATCGAAACCTTGACCTCTGTACTACTGACCCCCTGATTGGCAAGAAGATCGCCAGCTTGTTGGCCTTTCTTCGAACATGATGGAAACTGATAGTGCACAGGTTTTGTAGGTGATCCTGAATTCTCTGAAAAACCCTGATTAATTTCTAGTGTTTGGAGACTTTCTCCGGCGTTGATCCACTATTTATTCTTTTCACTGAGTTAATTATTAGTTCAGAGTCCGCTTCTACTATCACATTGCAACAATTATCCTGACTTAGAAAATCCAGGCATTGTTCCAAAGCCATTAGTTCAGCCATGTTATTAGTAGCTATTCCTAGGTGACAATGAAAAATGAAGATAATACTTCCCTTGGCGTCCCTAAGGACTCCTCCATACCCAACAGTTCCTAGGTTTCCTTTTGACGCTCCATCAGTGTTGTGTTTTAGATATCCTTCTGGGGGAGGATGCTAGAAATCCTTCTTCGTGTCCCTTGTTGTAACCTTCCTGTTAAGACCTCTAGGAGTGAGTCCCTGCAGCCCCAACTGCCTGAGAATTTTCCCATCCATAATTGAGAGAGGATTTTTCGGGTGGTTGTGAACAGTGGAACCCATTGTCTCCTTAAGTTGTGTCAAGATATTCTTAAACAGGCGATATGGGGGATTTTTTTCCTCCTTGAATATTCTTTTGTTCCTCTCCTTCCAAACATTCCATATAATGAAGCTTGGTGTAAGGGCCCAAGCTAAGTTGAGAATTTCATAGTCCGAAAAATTTCCTCTCCAACTATTGAGAGTATTAATGATGCTTCCTTTGTCCCTGTCAGATTGCTGAAATATTTTGGCAAATATGTCCCATAGCCAGGAGGTGAAAATGCAGTTGTTGAGTAGATGCTCCATTGTTTCTTCTTGCTCCCCACAGAGTAGGCATCTAGAAGGCCCCAGAACACCCCTCTTCCTGATGTTGTCCCAAGTCAAGATTTTCCTATGGTAAACCAACCACATGAAGAGTTTGATTTTCATCCACCCTTGGTGCCTCCAAAGTTTCTGCCAGATTTTTTTCGGAACCTGGGGATCCAGCTCAAGGAGAATGCCTTTTTCTTCCTTAAGATTAAAGGTGCCCTCTTTATTATTCCCCCATCTTAGTTGGTCTTGTTCCCCTGAAACTAAGATCATCCTTTGTTCCACCTTCTTCATTAGCTCCTCTGCTTTTGTTTTCAAGGGGTTGTTATTTTTGCAATCAATGTTTCTCCAGATTCTCCATTTCTCCATCTGCTGAGTGTTATCCCAGAAGTCCTTTACTTTAATTAATCCTTGGGAATCTGTCTCATGTTTAAGGTCGAGGAAGTCTTCTTTTAACAGTATTGGTTCTTGTTGCCACTTATCTTCCCATAAAAGAGCAAGATCCCCTTCTTTGATTTCCCGGAAACTATTTTCTTAAATTAATCTCCTGTTTTCCCAGGCTTTGTTCTAGATGTATGAGCCCTTAATATTACCTAACATTCTTATGAGATCACTATTTTTCCAGGATCTAGCATATTTTTCTTTCCAGATATTTTCCCATTGAGTTTCTGGATTCTAAACCTAGCGCCACCATAGTTTGGCCCCTAAAACCTTACTGAGAATTTCCTGATCATCCAAGCCAAGCCCTCCATGGTTTTTGGGTCTGCAAATTTTCTCCCACGACACTAAGGCCCATTTCTTCCTCATCTCCTTCTTACCCCAAAGGAAGTTTCTTTGAATATTTCTGAATTGCTGAAGGACTCCTTTTGGAGCTGGGAGAGAAGAAAACATAAAAATAGGGATGGCTTGCAAAACAGCTTTTGTAAGAACCAACCTGCTTGCAAGATTCAAAGATCTAGAGGTCCATTTACTAACTTTATCCTACAACTTATTGATCAAGGGTTCCCAAATTCTTTTGAGCATTGGTTTAGCAGTTAGGGGAACTCCAAAATATTTTGAGGGTAGGGAATCCCTTTGAAAGCCAAGAATTCTAGAAATATTTCTTTGAATCGCAATATTGGTATTGAAGAAAAAGATTTTTGATTTGGAGAGATTAACTTCCATACCTGTGGCCATGGCAAAGACGTTCAGGATTTGTTTATAAGTTGTAGCTTCTTTGACTATGGGGACACCCTGTAGCATTGTGTCATCTACAAATTGTTGATGTGTTAGAGCCTGACCATTCTCAGTTAGTTGAAGTCCATTAATCTTACCTATAGCTTTAGCATGCTTGATGGACCTACCAAGTCCTTCCATCATGAGAATGAAAAGAAATGGAGAGAGTGGGTCTCCCTGTCTGAGGCCTCTGGAAGGACTAAAAATCTCAGAGGGAGAGCCATTCACCAAAATCGAGAAGCTGGAGGAAGTGACTAAGGCCATCACCCACCTGACCCAATTATGATCAAAACCAAAAGCAATAAGTACCCTCTTCATATAGGTCCAGTTTACCTTATCATAAGCTTTGGCTATATCTAATTGCATGATCATCCCAGCCTGCTTTTTGTTGCTTAACGAGTGAACCACCTCTTGGGCTTGAATGATGTTGTCTAAAATTTGTCTGCCTTCCACATAACCAGATTGTTCCCCTGAAACTAGGGTAGGAAGCAGAGGTTTAAGTCTATTAGCCACTACTTTGGATATAATATTGTAAACCACATTGCATAGAGCTATGGGTCTAAACTTATTCGGTGTTTGAGCCATGTCCTGCTTAGGGATAAGGGAGATAAAGGAGGTATTGAGCACTTTCAAAATGGTTCTGTTCATCCTGGAATCCTCCACTACATTCAAAATATCCTGTTTAACAATATTCCAGCATGCTTTAAAGAAATCCACATTAAAACCATCTGGGCTTGGTGCTTTTCCATTCTGCATTTCTTTGAGGACATCATCTACTTCCTTTTCAGAAATTGGCCTATTTAGATTGAAGTTGTCCTCTCTGGATACCAGCTTTGGTATATTTCTGGTAACATCACTGATGGACTGTTCTCTATCTGAATTATTTTCCTGAGTAATTCTTCAGAAGTGCTGAACTAACACAGCTTCAATATTCTCATGGGAGGTGAGAAGATTACCATCTTCGTTCTTAATTGAAGATATTATGTTGTGTGTTCTATTTTCCATGGTGGACCTGTGAAAAAAATTTGTGTTATACTCCCCTTCTTTAAGCCATTGCACCCTAGACTTTTGTCTCCAAAAAATTTCCTCTTGTTTACACAGATTATCCCATTCTTGATGATATTTGTCCACTTGGTTACTTTTGACTTTATCAAATCCATCCTTGATCAGAGCTTGGTTGAGAGCCTTCATTTTGTTTTCAACAGCTTTTTTTCCACAAAAATGTTGCCAAAATCATTTCTGTTCCAGTCCTTTAGTCTGAGTTTGATATGCTTTAATATTTTGTGTAGGAGAAACATTCTTGTTCCCTGAATCTGTAAATCCTCTGACCACCATTTTTTAATATTGTTGAAGAAATCTGGGTGGGAGAGCCAGATATTTTCAAATCTGAAAGGTCTGTTTTTGAGAGTACCCAAACCTTTGATCTCCAGTTGAACCGGCCAGTGATCTGAGCCTCCAAAGGGGAGCACTTCCGCTATTACTTCCTTATTTGTTAGCATCATATCCTCTGAGATAATGAATCTATCTAACTTTGAGGCTACCTAGGACTCTCCTCCTCTTTTATTGTTCCAAGTAAAGAGGCCAGTGTTTGTTTCAGTATCAACAAGGTTCATATTGTCTATAAAGGTTTGAAACTCTAAAGAGTCTTTACTTAGAGTTCTAATTCCTCCTTTTTTCTCCAAAAGAGATTTGATCATGTTGAAATCCCCTCCCATGATCCACGGTATTTCTGCATGTCTGTCCCTGAGATCCCCCAGTGAGCCTAGAAACCTGAGTTTGTCTTCTATTCTTTGAGGGCCATATACGTTTGTGACTAGATAGGTGTACTTGTCTCCTACAGGTTGAATAACAACTAAAAGATAGTTACTGGTTGCCTCAGCATCTATTATGCTCATTTTTTAGGGTTCTAAGGAGTGAGAATCCCCCCTGCTGTTTCCTTTGCTTCAACTTCTAGAAACTCATATCTACTAAGCCATTTACTATGGATTTGTCTTAATTTTTGAATGGAACATTTCGTTTCTTGGATAAAGAATTTATCTGGCATTTCTTGTTTCATCCTATTACTAAGAAATCTCTGCTTTCTCTTACTCCCTAGACCTCTGATATTCCAAGATGTAGTCTTCATAATTAAAGATTTGCAAAGCAGTAATTGGCTAGATCTTTCAACTTACCAAATGCCTAATCTTTCCAAAGGATAGCTAACATAATATTTCATGCAAATGTAAAAAAATATTCTAAGAGAACTAACCCAACAACCATCATCTTAGGGCATGTAAACAAACACTCCTTTCAAAAAGGAAAAATTATTGCCATAGTTAATGCATGCAATTATATAAACTTTGTTCAAGAGAAACTTGCCCCTCAGCTATTTCTTTTATGCATACTATTATGATTTCTTTTCCAAAAGAATTAATGCAATAGATTTTATTCTTATACATGTGAATGTATGTTCTTTCCCAACAAAATATTTTCCACAGGAGAGCTATTCACAATGTCTATTATACATGAAAATACAAGCTCTATTTCAAACAAAGCTAACATAATAGTAATAATTTTTTGCATCCAACTACTTGTTCTCTCCAACAGGAAAATGACATGATATCTTATTCTTCTTGCATGTTAAGCATATATTTCCTTCCAAATGAAGCTAACTGAATCTTGCATGGAAAAACATGTTTATTTTCCAAGGGATCAAATGCACAACATCTATTCTTTCCTACATACAAACATATATTTTTATCTTGCCAAAATATCTAGCCCAATAACTATACAAAATATTCTCGCAAAAGAAAGCTAATACCATAGCTAATATCCTTATGCATGCAAATGCATATTATTTTTCCTGAAATAAGGCTACCAAAATAAATATTATGCTATTTCATGTTTCTTTCCTCAAGAAATCTAATCCCAAAACTATTTTTCCATGCATTCAAGTGCATATGTTTCTCTAAAGAATCTCCCAAAAAGAAGCTTAACATGATAGAGCATGTGATTACAAGTTCTCCCTTCCAAGAATAGTAGGAAATGTTTTCTCTTCTCTCTTTTTTTAAGACTTATAAAACAATAAATATTCTTCTTTTTTTTCCTTACATATAAATATATTTTTATTTTCCAAGGAATCTGGTACACTAATTTTTCATTTTCCAAAAGACAGCTAACTCACTAGCTATTATGCATGCAAATACAAAATATTTTTCTATCATTTCACACAATATATATATATATATATATATATATATATATATATATATATATATATATATATATATATATATATATATATATATATATATATATATATATATATATATATATATATATGCAATCTTTCCTTAAGAAATAGCATGAATAACAAATGCTTCTCAAATAACACAAACAATTATCTTTTATGCAAAGGCTTTATATGAAATATTTCAAGAAAGTTACTTATCTCTTTCCACATGACTCGAGCTTCCCATACACGTAAATTCACATATTCATTTCCAGTAGATCAAATATAATAGATATTATTCCTATGCACATAAGCACATATTATCTTTAAGAGTCCAATGTTTCTCTTTAGAAATCTAATGCATAGGCATCATGAAAATATCCACGGTAATCTTTTTAGATGAAATAATTTAGTTTATTTGTCCTTTTGTAAACAAAGTTTACATGTATTTCTTTTTTTTATGGATTCTTTGTATTATTGTATGTAGGGTTTCATGTATTCTTTTCAAGAACTCAAATAATGGTAGCTATTCTTCTTGCATGTAAACTTATCATTTTTTTCCCTAAGAAATTAAATGCATAGCAGCTAGTCCTTGCATGCAAACATGTACTTATTTTCCAAGAATTCAAATTCCTAGGAGTTATCTTTCTTGCATAGATGGAACATCACACACATGAGATGAGAAGCTACTATTATCAAATTCGACCTACTATTTGACCTCAAGGAAGTGGAATAGATGGAACATCACACACAATCATCCACCATCAGAAAAAGAACCCTTAGGAGACATGTCAGCCACTCAGACAGTTTGTCCCTTGGTCCCACTATTGTTCTGGATCTCTTAGGCCATACTCTCTCTCATACTATGGGCAAGGGAGTGACTAATAATCTAAAGTCACTCTCACAACCTTGCCTGCCAACAACCAAAGACCAAAATTACCATTGCTTTCTAGAAACCCTGGGATTCAAGCCACGTTTTCCAGCCCAGAGCCCAAGCCATTTTCCATAATGGAGTGATAGCTTGAAATCAGTAAAAATACAGGGAAACAATGATCCAAAAGAAATAAGTCGAACAAGACCTTCATCAGGCCCCTACTAGACATGACAAGCATTTCACCAAACATATCACCAACATGTAACCTAAAGGTGTAAACAATAGAATTAATTTTAGGGATATCATACTTATCTGAGAATCACTATGAACCATTGTTTCCTCATGCCATTTGTTTTATTATAATTGATTAAGTCATAGACACATTATCCATTCATATACAAGTAAAAACATGTTGAGAGCCATACATATTTGTTGTCATAAAATGTACATATAACTAGCATAATAGGAACATAAATACCATAAACATATTAGCCATCAAAATCCACATATACATCAATACATTTACACATGAAAATGAAGGGAATGAATTTCTCATTAGTGAATGCAATGAACCAACCGAGACGGGACTACCACATTCCACTCGACCATAGATTGGTTGAGCTAAGTCTCTCTTCAGCCAATCACCCTTGTGCCATATTCTAAGCATGAATGTGGGACTCATAGAACACATAAAAAACACCAATCAACATGGATGCCACTGGATTTCTCCACCTACACTGTGAGGAATTTGAGTGCCTCCTAGTCTCTCAGGCTTTACCATGCATCCACAATCTGATTCAGGGATCACTAGGTCCTACAGTGAGACATACTCTCCAGGCTTTACCATGCATACTATCTCAGGATCATTAGGCCCAATGGAGAGAAAATCCACCTCTTGGCTTTACCGTATATCCCGTCATTCACCAACAAGGACTCCTAGGCCCACCAAGGCACACAATTTGGATTTACCGCAACTCACAGTACAATTTAGGGGTTACTAGACTAGTGGCTTCGTGATCCTCAATCTGGTTCACGGACCACTCAGACCATGTGTTTGTCAATTTGGAGATCCACCCCACTCAACTTTGAATCCAATCCGTATATCCCATATCAACTGTATAAGAGAACCCATCTCATCAAAGCTAATAGGAAATGGCAAGGCTAGACTGAAAATACTGTCACACCTAGCAAAACCCATGCCATGGTAGAAAAGAAACACATGCATTCCCATGCATGAAAAATCCAACAAGGAAACTGTACATGCAAGCTGATACCTGCAATGAAGCCTCTTGTAGATACTTGATCTTGCCTTTCCCTACTTGATCTTTGATTTCCCTTGCCTTCTTTTCCTTTCTTGCTCTAATGCCAAAGTGCTCCAAGAATTTCTAAGTGTCCAAGAGTGAGAGAGAGGGAGAGAGAGAATAACGAGAGAGCTCCAAATCTAAAACTGACCAATCCCTCCCCACTAATCCACGAAAGCCCTTTCATCAATGAGGCCTCTATTTTCTTCATTTTCCATTATTTCCCTTCATTTTCCTCCTCATGTGCAACCTGTGACCTTTCATCTTCCTTTTCTCCTAATTTTCTTTATTTTCATAAATAAAATTCCAATAAATGCCTCATGCCTTTGCAAAGCATTAGCCATTTCCTTTGCCAATTTCCTTAGCCATAAACAACCAAATGAACACCCCCTAGGATGTCTTGCCCAGCATTCAACTTAGAATATGTGTCCCATCATCTGTGGTATTTATATATTTTTACATGGAATTTTCACTAGGGATGTTACAAAACCCTCCCCCTTGGGGGAACACCATCCTCGGTGTTCAATGGCACCTATAACCAACAAGACTGCTAAAAAAAAAAACATACTTCCCTTGGAGATTCATAACATAGCTTATTGTAGTATTTACTATGATTGACCCACTCAAAAGAAAAACATCATGACAACATGACTAGATAACAACCATACCGCATACTAGAGCTTTATAACATAGCTCATTACGGTATTTACAATAACCACATAAACGCATATGCACAAGAAAATAAAGGATATGATGTCTGCATCTGCAACAAGGGAATCTAGAGGCTCACACCTCCACCCTCAAAGTAATGCCACGATTCACCTCCTTCCCAGGAAATCCATAATCCACTGCAAATTCAAATTTGCATCCAATGTCCAAGGTTTTAATCCCGTGCCACTTATCCTCTCAGTGAACAGTTACCAACTCATTTTTCTAGGGTGCACTCCCAATGTGCATATGATTCCATCTCACAATACTAATGACCAAAACAAATCCATCCCCGACCTTCCCTTCTCTGCTACACGGTACCTTGGGCAATTGTTCCAATCCCTTCCATGCAGTCACTCACCTTCCAAGTTTCGTTGGCACCACCATCTCGGGTAGTCCATCCCTTGGCAAGGCTTCCTTGCATTGGAAGATAAAAAAATAAAGGCATATACCTGCCTCAAAACCATCATACCGGTCATAGCATGCTCATGGAAATCAATGGACACTAGTGGGTACTAGTGTCCCACAATGGCCCTGCTCCTGAATGTTTTACCAGTGTATTGTTGCCTATTTCAATTTATTTTGCTACTGCAGCCAATTATTGCAGTCGATTCCAACCACCCAATTGGGCATGTTCTTTGATCCGTAAAATGCAGTGGATATTCCACAGGACAATTCATTATAACATATCTAATAATATTATATTAAAAATCCGCGATTCTACACTATTAGAGTTTTATTTAATTTCTAGATTTGTAAAATTAGTTGTAATTAGTGCATGCATGTAAAATTAAATCAATAAGAAAAGTAGAGAATGAAAAAATAAGCTCACACACACATAATACACAAGATATTCTCTTTGGTAAACCCTTTCGAGATAAAACCCAGCTGGAAGGTGAGGTTGCTTCGCTCTCTTTCTCTGTCTGGAAATATGGTTGCAAATACAAAGAAGTAATGTTTGTGGCCCGTGGGCTGCTATAGTGCACAGACCCTCTATGTGTGTTGTACCTCCTATCTCTCCTAGCTATCTTTTCTCAAATATGGAACAAAATTCTCTGGAAAGAATGGAATGCCTCTTCCTCCTAGTGGCCCGGTTATAACACAACATGATAGCCTACTAGTGGTTAAGTTTGACTACGTCAACTCTTAACTAGACTTACAAAATAGACTCTTCTAGATTCTTTTACATCAAAAACATGTGGCTAACCCCTTTTCCATGAATAATGGGGGTTGACACGGCATCCTCCCGAACTATAGGTGTGAAACAAGAAGGTCAACTTCTGAGTGGCATAACTTTTGCATACAGACTCTGATTGACACGTTTATTACATCGTTGAAAATATCTTTGTGTGTAGAATAGAATGAAAAGCTTTGACACTTAAGCGGAAAATTTTTACCCCCAAAAATGTCGTTTGATGCCTCAAAACACTCTCGGAAGGTTTCAGACCCCATTTTTCCAAACTAGGTCCCGCTAGTAAAAACGGTCCCGTGAGCTGATTCCTCCACTTTTTCCACTCCAAATGCATCAATATGGATGAAAAACAATATAATGATACAATTCGGATCATTCATGCATTCTTTTTCCCAGAACATAACTTCCATTAGATTTAAAATAAATCAAAATAAATCCACATCATACCTCATTGGTAGCTTGTTAATAAGATACACTTACAATTTTGTTCGCCTCCTGTCACAACAAGTCAAACTAAGTATTTGATCAAATCATCATGTATAAACATATCACATCTAGTTAGCTCAAAAAGCAACCATCATAGATCAACATCATAAGTCACATGTAGCCATCATAAACCAAAATCATAGATCACATACATAGTAAAACTGAAATAATATACCAATACTTATCCTTTACTCGATCCTTACTTCTGCGTTTGTTCTTTCTATACACACCCCAAATCAATTTTCGCACCCAACAACACCCAGTGTCTTCTCCTCAACTATGTGCACACACACGTAGTGTATATCACACATGTACAATCCACACATGACATACAACACCATACACCTACACCTAGTGCACAATACAATACATACACCTACACCTGGTGCATAACACAACACAATGCATACTCCTACGTGTGGTGTATGACACAACACAACACGTATACGTATACAATGTACATCACAAGGCATACATCCACACACAATGTTAGACACCACAAAATGCATACACATACACTCGATATACAACACAACTCATACGTATAAACCTGATGTACAACACCACAAATACATGTACCCACACATAGTACAACACAATGAATACACATGTCATGATACCGTGACTACACAATGCACATACATAGTACCACATGCATGAAATGAAACATGTATGACATGCACTCAATCCCACATGTACACCAGTACCATATGTACAACACATACATAGCACCACCTGCACAACGTGTGCACAACATCACATGTACATGGTGCCACCTACACAATGTGTATACAACTCCACATGTACACTACACCACTTGTACAATGTGTACACAATACCACATGTACATAGTACCACACGCATGACATGTATGCAGCACCGCATGTACACAATGCCACATGCATGACATGTACACAACAACACCTGGACACAACACCACTTGTACAACATGTACACAACACCACGTGTACAATCATGCACACCACACCACATGCACAACATGTGTGAAACACCACATGTGCATAGAACTGCATATCCAACACATATATAACATCATCTGTACACAACACCGCATATCCCACACGCCCAGAGCACCATATGCATACAACATTGAATATCCATCATGCACACAGTACAATATATACATAGCACTATATATCCAACATGTACATACCACCATCTATAGCCAGCATTGAATATGCAACATTCATACAACACTATCTATACTAACACCATGTACATAACATTGCATAAACAACATGTACACACACTAAATATACACAACACCACATGCACACAAAATCACAAACGCAACATATCCAACATATGCACAATAGTAGTACCACACATCCAAAACCACACTGACTCTACCAATAACCATGCTTCCAGTGTCTTATACATGTTTGTCTTAGCATGCCATGGACCATGTTGTTTTCATTCCGCAAATGTATCCTTCAGTGTTACCTGTCATAAAATAAACATAGCCATACTACAAGCATATAAACTCATATTCACGTGATACTGTCCTCGTATATTTATCATGACTATTCTTCCACTTAATTCCTCACGAGACCAAGAACCTCTTCATGTCATTTGCCTGCATAAGCAATCATTCCTCCACAAGAATGATCCCTAAAAACCCTATCAAACAATGACATGGATACATACATACATACACACACACACACACACACACACATATATATATATAAACATTATCATAAAACAATCATGGTCTTGTTAGACAACGACATACATACACACACATATATACATCTAAATGTCGACATTAATAATCATGATCCATGATGACCCTGTCAAACATGACATACATACACACCTACATGTATACATATATAAACATAAGCATAATCATAATCATAACATAATTAATGGATATCAAGGTCAAGGTTAAGAGAACTCTCTTTATCCATGCACATCATGCACAACACTGAGAACAATCATTCCCAACATAGCCAAGGCATCTGATGTCTCAGATCCATTCACTTCACCTTTTATATTACCTTTCTCATGACTATACTACCACTGTCCATTTACACCAATGGACTGAACCAATCTAATCAATTGTCATAGTCTTACCTTCCGCTGCACTTACTCATGCACAGAGCTTCATATGAATCTCACATTAGTTGTTGGGTACCACACAATTCTCCCCGAGCTCCATCAACTTTCCTCTTTCCCAACCAATTCCCAAGACTCAAAACATAAAAGGCAAGACAAGAAACAAACAAGAAGAAGACCATGAAAATCAATAATAATGCGACACCGCAACAAAGTGGCAAGATCATGCACTAGACATAACAAAACTTCAAATCAAGTGCAAGAAAATTACAAAATACCAAAAGAACAAGACTAACAACAAACATGATGACTCAATCCCCATGGTTCTCAATGATTCCAAAGGAAAGCTCAACCTGAGCCCTTCCTCAAGATTTCATGGTGGTCTCTTTTCCATGCAATCCCCTGCATCATACCGCCATAACCACATAATTGTCATTGCATAACTAAACATAACAATACACCATATACCTTATCTTGTTGTGCCAATCCCATTACCTTGTAGACGAACACATCCATGCCATCTCTCAAGGGACTCCAATCCTTTGATAGCTCCACCTGTAACTAAAGACTAGCTAATATACTTGTCAAGTACATGTTCATGAATATAGCACATATCCACATAATTTCAAACAAATCAAGGTTAAGAAGACTTCTTCTATGCAAAGCTCTCATTCGTTTGGAATTAAGGTTTCCAAACATAGCCAAAGGAATTCTTCCCCAAATCCTTTCTTTTACCTTTACCCTGCTACAACTAAGTCTTACCATGTACTGTCACGTCACCCAACTGTTAGTTATATAAACACATCAATTATTACCTCATCATGTTAATACTAAGCATGTTTCCTGCAACTTCTCACACATGTCAACCACAAGTTCCAAATATCAAGACAATAATATTAATTTGAAATCAACTTTTACAAACAATCATGTCATAATCCATAGTCAACTCGTAGTCATTAGACATAATGCTACAACCATCAACTACATTCAAGTACATATCAACTGTCTCAACACATGTGTATAATTACAACCATATATAAACAAGATCATTTGAACACATACTCATATTATGCAATTCATCAAAAATTCAACCAACTTGCAACCATACCATGTTAAATAAATCAACTAGATGACGTAATAGACACCAAACACTCAAACACCCAATAGAAGACATAATCAAATGGCCAAGCACCAAGTATATGACATAAGCAAACTCATACCTTAATGTATCTCAGGGGAGGCAATCTTGTCTGCACAATCAATCCATATTAGCACGATATATCTTCACAATATATTAACCCAAACATAAATAGGATCATGATATCCAAATAGTGACTAGCTAGCATGTTTACATCATAACTAATACACAATTATCATTCACACATATTCAAAGTCAATCTAGACTAGTACAACACCATACAAAAATATGTTGGCTCATACCTAGATGTCGTAACCCTAACCATATGCATAGGCCAATCCAATTTATCATGATACATATAACATCAAGGTGTAAATGTTATAACCCTAATCATCAAGTTAACTATCATTTAACAACAAGTTAACCTATAATATACTTCATCAATAACAAATAACATAATCATCGGGTCATATAATATAAAACAACAATAGCAATGCATACAACCACATGTTACCATCATTCTTGACTATCTGACACATGTGCATATGGCTATGATAATCAACTATCATATATCATGTATGTAACCATAACATCAAAAGACATGTACATAAACCTAATGTATATAACCCTAATTCATATAAAAATCCTTAACCTACATCCCTGCATGCCCAATAGACAAACTTGTATGACAACATGCTCTTGCCTCGAAGTCCAATGCTGCAACTTCACTTTGATGATATGCATCTCCTGCTTTACCATTCAACACATTAGCATCATGACATACTAATAGCACCATGATGAACTAAATTGCATACACGACATGTTTTACCTACTATTCATGATTACTATAACCAAGATCATACATGCCTAACAAATTTATATGGACGTATAACACATGAGTACCAAACCATATACACATCATTCTATCTAGATTCCATTCATCGATGCATGACCATATCAACTTCACAAACGATGACCTCATGTATGACAACAACCATTACTCCATTGTATGCATTTCCACATGCAACCATCAACATGCATAAACAATGCATAATCAACTACACATACACATAAATGCATGTAGTCAAACATAAGCGATCAATTCTTGTAATAAACCTACAAGACTGATACATGTCATCAACATATTCAATAATGTAACCTAACATACAAGGATGTAAGTAGGTGACGTAAAATCAACATGTAAGCGACATATAATTCATATGCAAATAGTCACATACTCATTACAAATACATTTCATGAAATCAATATCAAATTCCCCATAACAACCATACTACAACAATAATCAATATTCAAGCAAATACAACAAGCACACGAAATGCAAGTGTAAGAGACACACATGCAACTAACATGCATTCATGACCAACACACACTTCCCATCCCATCTGAGAGTTGAACCATGCCCTAAGACCACCCAGTAACACCCTCCTTCGACATCTACCCAAGTAACCATGCCAACTGAGGTAAACATGAGACATGAGGCTACTATGATCAAATTCGACCTCCTATGTGACCTTAAGGAAGTGGAATCCATGGAACATCACACATAGTCATCAAACATCGACAACAAAACCCTCAGGAGGCATGTTAGCCACTAAGACAACATATCCTTGGGTCCTATTGATGTTCTAGATCTCTTAGGACATAGTTGCTCTCATGCTATGGGAAAGGGAGTTACCAACAACCTAAAGTCGCTCTCATAGGCTTGCCTGCCAACGACCCCAAGATTTAAGCAACTTTTTCAAGCCCAGAGCCCAGGCCACTGCCCATAATGGAGTGATAGCTTAAAATCAGTAAAAATACAAGGAAACAATGATGCAAAATAAATAAGTCAAACAAGACCTTCATGAGGGCCCTACTAGTGATGCCAAGCATTTCATAAAACATATAATCAAAATGTAACCTACAAGTGTAAACAACATAATTAAGTGTAGTGATATCATACTTATATGGTAATTGATATGAGCCATTGTTCCCTCATGTCATTTTCTGCATTATCATCTATTAGGCCATAGAAACATTACCCATTCATATACAAGTAAAAACATGCTAAGAGCCATACATAGTTTTTGTCATAAAATATACATATAACCATCATAATAGGAATAGAAATACCATAAATATATCAACCATCAAAATTCCCATATACATCAATAAGTTTACACATGAAAATCAAGGGAATGGATTTCTCATTAATGAATGCAATGAACCAACTGGATATGGGACTACCACGTTCCACCCAACAATATATTGGCTAAGACAAGTCTCTCTTCAGCCAATCACCCTTGTTCCATATTCCAAGCATGAATGTGGGACTCATAGAACACATCAAAAACACCAGTCAACAGGGATGCCACCAGTGTTCTCCACCGATGCTGTGAGGAATTTAAGTGTCTCCTAGTCTCTCAAGCTTTACTATGCATCCCATCCCAGGATCACTAGGCCCAATAGAGAGAAAATACACCTCTTATCTTACCATATATCTCACCATTCATCGACAAGGATTCCAAGGCCCACTAAGGCACACAATATGGCTTTACCGCAACCCACAGTCCGGTTCAGGGGTTACTTATAGGCCAGTGGCTTCGTGATCCTCAATCTGGTTCAAGGACCACTCAGACCATGTGTTTGTAAATTTGGAGATCTGTGCCACTCAGCTTCAAATCCAATCCAGTCATCCCACATAAAATGTATGAGAGAACCCATCTCATCAAAGCTAACAGGAAATGGCAAGGCTAGGCTGAATATATTGTCACACCTGGCAAAACCCATGCCATGTAGAAAATAAACACATGCAATCCCATGCATGCCAAATATAGCAAGGAAAATACACATGCAAGTTGATACTTGCAATGAAGCCTGTTGTAGCTACTTGATCCTCCCTTTCCCTGCATGTTATTTTCTTTCTCTTGCCTTCTTTTCTTTTCTTGCTCTAATACCAAAGTGCTCTAAGAAACTCTAAGCGTCCAAGAGGGAGTGAGAGAGACAGAATATTGAGAGAGCTCCAAAGCTAAAACTAACCAAGCCCTCCCCACTAATTCTTAGAAGCCTTTTTATCAATGAGGCCTCTATTTTCTTCATTTTCCATTATTTTCCTTCATTTTCCTCCTCACATGCAAACTATGACCTTTCATCTTCCTTTTCTCCTAATTTACTTTATTTTCATAAATAAAATTTCAATAAATGCCTCATGCCTTTCCAAAGCCTTAGCCATAAACAACCAAATGAACACCCCCTAGGATTTCTTGCCCAACATTTAGCTTGGATACGTGTCCCATCATCCATGGTATTTATATATTTTTACATGGAATTTTCACTAGGGCTATTACATTGTATATGTTATTCTTAATCATAATTCTATCATGCAAGAGAGCTATGTTGAACATTATGCTTTAGATGAAGATTTTAAGGATGTATATGCAACTTTGTGTCAAGGCAACCAAGTACAGGAATTAGATTACCATTTTCATGATAAATTGTTGTATCATCTTGGAAAGCTCTGCATTCCACACAGTGAAAGAGTCAACATCATAAGGGAAGCGCATATTTCTCTTATTTTTGGCCATTTTGGTGTAGGCAAGACAGTGGCACAATTACAAAGGTCTTGTTATTGGCTTCATATGAATGAAAGTGTGTCATGATATGTAAGAGGATGTTCTTGGTGTGCTACTAGTAAGCCTAACAATAGAAAGTTAGTATTGTATACTCCACTTGCAGTTCCTTCCCATCCTTGGGAAAGTGTTTCTATGGACTTTGTAGGAGGGCTACCTATGTCTAGGAAAAATCATGATTATCTTTATGTTTTGGTGAATCATTTCAGAAAAATGTGTATTTTGATGCCTTGTAAGAACCACATTACAGTTGAACAAGCTGCACAAATTTTCTTTCAAAATGTATGGGTGCATTTTGGGTTTCCTATATCTACTATTTTTTATCGTGATTCTCGATTTGTCAGGAAATTTTGGTCAAGATTATGGGGACTCATGGACACCAAGTTGAAGAAGAGCACAACATTCCATCCACAAACTGATGGTCAGACAGAAGTGGTGAACAGAATAGTAGTACATCTTCTTCATGGTTATTGCAGCAAACATCCTAAGCTTTGGGATGAACACTTACACTACATTCAACATGCTTACAACTGGGCCAAGCATTCATCGACTCAAACATATCCATTTGAGGCATGCTTGGGATACTTACCAAAATCTCCTTTAGATTTTATCTTTGGGAAATATGTTTCTATTGATGGACACAGTGACATAGATAAGGCCAAGTGATTCATTGAACAAGTTCAATTGGTGCATTAGATGGTTCAAGAACAATTGGAAAAGAGTCAAGCCAAGTACAAGACAAGGCATGATAAGCATCATGTTGACCACAATTTTCAGGTTGGAGATGAAGTTTGGCTTTACATTAGCAAGGAGAGGCTTAAAGGAGAAGGTCAAAAATTGAAACCAATCAGATATGGACCTTTTAAGATTTTAGAAAAGATTGGTAATAATTCCTTCTAGTTGGATTTTCCTCCATATATGCAAGTTTATGTAGTTGTTAATGTTGAGAATTTGAGATTATATGAGCCTCCTTTAATTAAAGATCAAGGAGAGAATGTTCAGATTCCTTCAACAGAAGATTTCTCTCCTGAATTTGCTGAAGAATTGTAGCAAGACAGTATCCTTGACAAAAAAACAAGAACTTCAAGAAGAGGGAACATGGAGTACCTTCATGTGGGGCTCAAAGGTACAAATCCAAGCAAACCCAAATGGATTGAGATTGGAAGGGTGAGGGAACTATACCCTCATATGTTTGTTGACTGAAAATAGTCTTTTGGAGGTCCAAAAGCTTCCAGTGGGTAGGAGTGAACTAAGGGATCAATAAAGTACTCAAAAATGAAAGTGTTAAAAAGCGCTTGAAACTGGTGCTAGAACATAGATCTCACCGACTTGAATCCAACACAGCTTGAATCACTCAAAACCGATATCGTGTTTTGATCGTTTTCCCAAACAGGTAATTTTTTTGCAAGTTGGGTGCAGGATTGCTAACTAGGCAATCCATACACCGACTAGGCAGGATGACTAGACAAGTTGACTATACTTCACAGGCCAATGGCAAGCTGCCAAGTGGCCTCACCTGATTGGTTCGAATTGGAAACTTGTGCTTGGTTGTGGTTGATTTTTTTTGGCTCAATGATTGGGTTCCATGTGGCCCAATCACAAGTTTCCTTGTGGCACCCTGGGGCCGAATAAAATTTGGTTAAGGTCGAACTGGCCACCAGGAGGATCGAACATGAGACCACTTGCAGAGTAGGGTAGCGCTCTACCACTACACTATGGGTGTTTCTTAACCCCTATGGTGGCAAAGCCTTATTTAAGGTTTCATTGAAATGTATATAGCAGATGGGGCTGAGGCTAAGCCCTAGCCCCCGGTCACCCCACGCCCATGAGACCGCAGGCAGAGGTTCGGGTGCTCGGGCTTAGCCCTGGCCCCCAGCTCACGACTACCATGATATAACCACAGCGGAAGGGCATTAGCACTTTTGGCAAGGAGCATGGGGTTAGGCCCAGGTCAAGGACATATGGGTGTTCACAAGACCAAGCCTGATAGAATAGGTGTTCGCAAAGTTGGGGGCTAGATTTTAGCCCAGACACAAGTCATATGACAACATGGAACCATGGGGACACATATGGATAAGGGTATCGATGACAGGAATGAATAATTGGGGCCAACCTAGGGTTACATGGCCAATCATAAAACCAATGGCGCAGAGATTGAGGGGCCTTTGCAAACGGGGTGGGCAGTTAGCCCCATCAATGGGCATATGGCCCATATGACCCAATTTCTCTGCTCATGGGGTTCATTGGGCATTTAATTCATTCACCAATTTTCACCCGAAACAACGTGAATCTCGTTGGCACTAGGAAAATAAGTAGCTTGGTGGTTTCAGAAAAGGCAGAATTCGTAGAATAGTTAGCAGGGAAATTTAGTTTGTAGATTAGTTAGCAGCAAAATGTCTCTCGAGCATAAATTTCTTAGTTTTTGGCCAAATTGAGCACAACAAGAGCCCATCTTGGGGTTTTTTAATCTTCTGGAGCCAGTGGAGACATTATTTTTACATTATGAGCATTATAAATCTATGTAAACACAAATTTGAGTACTTAATGAAAGAGACCCAACATTGGAAGCTGGACAAAGAGGGGTGAACTCCTTTATCATTTTGTTGTCTTGTGTTATTGCATATGGTATATTTGTCTCTATTTTTATGCTGAAAACTGAGTTTTAAAACCATTATTTTATATACTTTTGCAAAGTGATCCCCTAAAAGACACAAAATTTTACTTCCATATTTCCTATCACCTTCAATTTTGTAATACAGATCATTAACTGATGAGGAATTGTATGACCAATGATGAGGAAAGAGGATTCCTACGTATTTTGTTAATGAATACATATTAATATGTATTATGATGAAGAATGCATGTCCTATGTTTATGGATGCCTTTTCATTGTTTTTGTGTGAGAGAGATGTGTAACCTTTGTTGTCACTTGTTAAATCTGTAAAGGATGGTTGTGTTATATGAGTGTCTTGTGTTGTGAACGGAAAGTGTTTTGGAGTTAAATATAAAGAAAGCATGCCCTAATATGTTTATAAGTTTGTGTGTGTGGTTTTGGTTCACTTATCACCGAGAATGGTTATACCAGTGTATGTAGTCCCTAGACAGGGAGGTCATAGAGTCTCAAATCTAAATGCTTTAGATCTACACCAAGAACTCTATTAATAGTGGCAAAGCTAAGGAGCGATAGCCCATATTCAACTAAGTGTCGAGGGTGTCCCTATTATTATATATAACATATATGTGTGTAAATTTCAGGATGGATAGTTAGCTCGAGGAACAAAGTTGCTAATATATAGGAGAATATTTGTCTCACCAAGGTAGGCTCCCATACAAATCATGTTTTAGTGTTTAGGGAGGGGCAAGAGGCATTAGTGAGACATCATCTCAATATCTCGGGGTCTTGGACCTTGGGGTGGCATATAGAGTGCACAAAGGAGAATATCTAAGAGTAATGGCCAAGGTAGACAAGAATATCCCTGACATATAATGGTAAAGGAATCTTGTCTCGTACCTTCGAGTCTCGGGGCCCCTCACTATGGTAAATGAAGTGGCATGAGAAGGTTGAGGTTGATGGGGGTCAAGATAGGAAGTCATCTCTTCAATTGACATAGAAAAATTCCATCTCACCTTTAGATTTTTTCTAACATTGCAATGCATGGTAGGCCAAGGAAATGGGTTGAGGGAGAGGTTATGTTATAGTGGGAATTGGTTGGTTTGAAAGGCTAAGCGGGTGGATTGGTGGGGGCCAAGAGGTGATGATATGGTAGGTGCACATAGGAATGAAAAATGATAAATGGCATGAGTTTGGTGGCTTGGTCTGCCCAAATTGCAATGGAGGTATACCACATAGGAATTGATGAAGAAAATGTAACTAGGTTCTGTTTTCATTATGACTTGTAATTATAATTTTATGTAAAGAAGAATCAAATGAATTTATTATTCCTTGCATCATGGGTTTCATGAGAAAGATGTGTTTACAATAGGTCAAAGACTTCTTCTTGATGTCTTTAGGATTTATTGTCTTGTCATAAATATTCTAGAAGTCAAATTCAAAGTCCACGCTCCAAATTGATTTTCATTATCCCTCTTACAGTCGGCTAAAATGTAGATAGTGATATATTCAAGGTAATGTCAACCTAGTTCCATATTCATATGTCAACCTAATATGATAACTCTAGTCACTATATATATGGAGTGACTTCACCTCAAAATCATCAAGGAATCTCAAATTTCTCTGATCAATACAACGAAGAAGGAAGAACATATTGCAAGAAGCGAGAAGGTGATACATGTCTTAAGACGTTTTTGGGTGAAGTATGTCCTATCTCTATCATCTCAACAAAGGTTTGAAGATTTCTATAAGGCAATGTCACAACAATATAGTGATACTCTCATCGTTGAACTATAGAATCTGAGGAAGAAGAGAATACTAGAAGTCGAGGAGTGTACCTAGACAGCGAAGGTAAAAGATGACAGAGGTCTGAAGTAACATAGTGATATAACAATGTAAAGGGAGAGTTTTGAAGCAAAACATTGTGAAGATATAAGTCTATAACTTAAAGGTCGAAGAATGCAAGGGATAGTGACAAGTATCTTGGAGGTAATCTTGATTCAAACACTTTTGTCAAGGGTCTTGGTATTCGTCAATTGGAATATCTATAAGAAGAATTTTGAGCGGGTTTTCCTCTTCAAGAGGGAGAGGTTTTTGCCTTGGAAGAAAACCAACATCTTGTGTTCTTATCTCTTGTATTTTGGTAACAGTTTGATGAAGTAAGAAATACACACAATAATGATATCAAGAGAAGATTGTGCTAATAAGAAAAAGTTAAAATACCTCACAAATAGATATCATGCTAAAGAAGAATCATATTAACCCTAATTGCCCTAGATTATTCAACATGGTATCAGAGGTATGGTTGCAATCTAAGAAAGGAAGGAAAAGAGACATTGGAGGAACAAGTCTACAACAAGAAATCTACAAACAGAAAAATCTTGTGTCTCTACAGTCATCATCAAGGAGTCATCACAGTAAAATAGAACCTTGGATCACTCTAAAATTTTGGATGGAACAGGAAGGTATAGGATCTTGGTGATGCAGAATCATGACATATTCGAACTCCTATATAGCCTTGATGAGCACAACAAAGTATAATATCTCAGTATATGAACTCGGTGGATAGTTTGTCTTGGTGAAAGAACAAAATACCCTATCTTGGCACTCTTATGATTTTTGTCTCAATGAAACATTGTCTTGGCATCAACACAATCACTATCTCGATATCCTCATAATCGAAGTCTTCAACGTAGTCACTAACTAATATATTCTCAGCATGATCACGATGGAAAGAAACACTAACAAACTTAACGTTCATCTTCGTATCTCTATTTTGGTAATTTCTTGGCATAAGAATAATGTTCTCGAATATCCTACAGGAGGCACATAGTCTCGGATAAGAAACTTAGTGTATATATATATATATATATATATATATATATATAGATACATATATATGTATACATATATATATAGATACATATATATGTATACATATATATATATATATATATATATATATATATATATATATATATATATATATATATATATATATCTATATATATATATATATATATGTATCTATATATATATGTGTATATATATATGTGTGTATATATATATATGTGTGTAGATATATATATATATATATATATATATATATATATATATACACACATATATATATATACACACATATATATAGATACATATATATATATACATATATATGTATACATATATATATATATATATATATATATATATATATATATATATATATATATATATATATATATATATAGATATATATATATATATATATATATATATATATATATATATATTCTCTGCATAGCCATGATAAGTAAGATCTTGGTAATGACAATTACATTCTCGGAAAAGGTATAATCATCATCCTAACGTAGGTTATGATCTTGGTAAATTCTATAATGAGAAAATCATGATCTTGATGGATCAAAATCTCTAATACATATCTCAACTTGAAGATCTAGTTGATGAAGACCTCGAGATGAAACAACAATCAAGATCTTGGTGGTACAACAAAATATGATCCCAATAAAAACACAGTCATGAATTCAGTGACAAGTTCAGGCTCACAATACAATGTCTCTCTACACAACTCATATGTACAATGCTCGTAGATATCACTACCTCAGTACAATTTCATAACAATATGCTTATCACAATCTGTGATCTTATCTATAAACGTGATCTCAAAAGCATGGTGCCCGGATCAACACATGAGTCCTTCTATATCACTATAATTGTTTGGATAATGATCAATATAGGTGTTTTCTGATACAATCGTAGGAATGTTGAGTGTGATAAAGTCCACTTTTGGGACAACAATATCACTAGCATGTCATCAATGTTTTCAAATGTAGGAGTCAAAAGCACCTTGAAGCTAAATTAGAAGTCAAGATGTTCTCAAGATCATAAAGCAGTTTTGGTGATTTCAAGATCACAAACCTTATGATGCTAGAAGGTATCCAAATAAGTTTTGGTAAAAGGATACTAGTGGTTCATGATGCACAGCTCAAGAAAAGGAAGCATCAAGGTGAGGATCTCCTCTTCACATTCCAAGTAAATATCTTTCATGTTTTTGGTTAAATGACTTTGTTTTGTAAGAAAATGGAAATATTGGAGGATAGTCATAGTTCTCATGAAAAAGGTCCTTGCATAGAATGAGGAGGATAATCTTAGTCCTCATAGATGAGTAAAGTCGTTGAAAAAGGTTGCCTTTGAATTCATAAGGTAGACATTAGGGAAGATAGAAAATAAATTACGAACATTATGGTTCTTAAAAGAACATTGATAGAAGGAAAATAAAACTCATACCACTGGATGGATGAAGTTGAATGCAGTCCATTATAAGAGGGAGTAGAATTCTTTAAGTTAGTCTCTCTCTATAGGTCTCCTTTTGGGCTCCTAGATCCTGAAGAATGTGGCTACAATATATTATCAGATATGATGTGACAACATGGAAGTATTAGAAACAAGATCTCTTGACATCATCACGAGGGTGACTATAATCACAAGGATAAGTAAGATACCTCTGTTAACAAATTAGGGTTTTTGTGAAAGAAGGAAATTTGTAGGAAACAACTTTGCAAAACTCAAACATTTGAAGAATTCTCAACATGCAAAATGGGGAAACATCTGCCGGATAGGGATCTTTAAGATCCTCAAGACCCTCTGATGGAATCTTCCCTTGAAGATTCATTGATCCAGGGATGAAGCAAGTGTCTCAATAAAAACTCCAACCTGTGGAGTTCATGAATAATGATATGATGACGTAAGATCAGTTCAAGGGGTTGAATATATTTCAATCAAGGAAGTTGTTGAAAGAAGCCTCGACAACCTAAAGGTAAAATGAGGTATGTATTCTTGTATTTAAGTTTTATAATGTCATTTCATATGGTTTCATATCAATACTTGTATATTGAGAAGCATGATCGAATGAAAAACATCTCCTCCTCTAAAAGGATGCAAAAAGACATAAGTCAGACCAGATGAAATCAACATAATTACATAACTCTTATTGGAAAACCCCTAGAATGGAATGTGTAAGGAAGAGATCATAAGATATGAAATCATTATAAAGACAAACAACATCCAGGGACCAAGAAGAGTTGACTAGGAAATCTCCCGAAAAGATACAAAGACTCTGATGGAAGTCTGGAAAAGATAGAGACCCTTGACAATATATATCTTTTGGAAATGTGTCAACATGTATGTAGGATGTTGATACCTACAAAAATATTTCATGATAAAGATCCACCTCAAAATGTATGATTTGATTTAATGCAATGCCTTTATTTCTTGAATAATGTTTGGATGAGTTCATGAAGGGCTAGCCAGATGAAGAAGGTTACAGATATGTACCAAGAAGGCCACTTTCCATGAAGAAAGAAATGACATGACGAACCAAGAAGGAAAGCGATTGATGACCAATGTCCTATAAGGAAGAAGGTCAACAAAACTTCATGACATCAAAGAAAGAAGTTGATCAAGAAATTGAAGGACCTACGAAGAAGAAGCTACTGATGGAAAGGAGATTCCCCTGTTAAGAGGGAGCTTTGGCAAGTCCCTGTTCAAAGGGATCTTGGATGGGTTCCTTTACAGGAATGGACATATCTTCCCCAGTTGAGAGGGAGATATAGACACAACATTATTGTCTTCACTTTGGAAGAAAGAATGGAGGATTAGGTAATCATTTAGCATCCAATGCCCTTTGAGGATGTGTACGGCATCCAAGACAAGAGTAGGAAAGAGGAACGATATTGTTTGAGGGTTGGGAACCCAAGAGAAGAATAGTCCTAGAAGAGCATACTCAGTGAACACCGGGGTGGGTATGTACATTAAGAGACAATGACGAAGGAGTCTATAGTCATTGGTCTCGTCAACATTGTGCTCTGATCTGATGAGAGATAGAGTTGTCAGTCAAGGCCTTTTTGTGGAAACAATGTTGGTTATTATGATGTTATAGAGATGGTTTACCAATCTGATTCTTATGAGAAATTCTTTAGATTGAGAATGACCAAGTATCATTATGAATACCTCCCTAGTTAAGAGGGAGTGTTGACGAAAATGTAACTAGGTTCGGTTTTCATTATGACTTGTAATTATAATTTTATGTAAAGAAGAATCAAATGAATTTATTATTCCTTTAATCATGGGTTTCATGAGCAAGATGTGTTTACCATAGGTCAATGTCTTCTTCTTGATTTCTTTAGGATTTATTGTCTTGTCATAAATATTCTAGAGTTCAAAGTCAAAGTATACGCTCCAAAACGATTGTCACTATCCCTCTTGCAGTTGGATAAAATATAGACAGTGATCCCTCAAGGTAATGTCGGCCTAGTTCTAGATTCATATGTTGACCTAATATGATAACTCTAGTCACTATATATATGGAGTGAATTCACCTCACAATCATCAAGGAATATCAGATTTCTCTGATCAATACAATGAAGAAGGAAGAATGCATTACAAGAAGAAAGAAGGTGATACATGTCTTAAGAATTTTTTGGGTGAATTTTGTCCTATCTTTGTCATCTCAGTGAAGGTTTGAAGATTGCTATAAGATAGTGTCACAAAATATAGTGATACTCTCATTGTTGAACTATAGAAGTCGATGAAGAAGAGAATACTAGAAACTGAGGACTATACCTAGACAATGAAGGAAAAAGGAGACCGAGGTCTGAAGTAACACAGTGATATAACAGTGCAAAGGAAGAGTTTTGAAGCAGCACAGTGCAAACATAAAATTTTGTAACTTAAAGGCCGAAGATTGCAGGGGATAGTGAAAAGTATCTTTGGAGGTAATATTGAGTCAAACACTTTTGTCAAGGGTCTTGGTATTTGTCAATTGTAATCTCTATAAGATTAATTTTGAGTGGGTTTTCCTCTCCAAGAGGGAGAGGTTTTGGCCCTAGAAGAAAGCCAACATATTATTTTCTTGTCTCTTATATTTTGGTAAAAGTTTTATGAAGTAGGGAATACATACACTAATTATATCAAGAGAAGATTATGCTAATAAGAAAACGTTAAAATACCTCACAAATAGTTATCATGCTAGATAATAATCACATTAACCCTAATTTCCCTAGATTCTTCAACAGGAACCACACAGAGTCACATGGGTGCTGTTAGTGTCAGTCTTTGAAGCCTTCCTCTAGTGATCAAACATGCTCCTACAAAGTGATTTTAAGGTGTCAAAGTCAAATTTTGTCATTTCAGTGAGTCTTCAAGTAAAGTTTGGCCATTAGGTATTAGGTTTAGGATTTTTTTCACTCCTTTCAAACTTTTTCAAGTGTCGGTTCATGTCACCATTTGGCTAAGTGTACCATCATTCAAAGGGTTTTCATCATCATTTCAGGTTCCAATGTGTCATTTTACACCTTGTTTGTGCTTCAGTTGTGCTTAGGTAAGGCACATTTCCCTCTCCTAGGGTTTTTGTTTCTGAGCAAGAAAAAATGAATTTGGAAAATGTGAGCTATCATGTGCTTAATTTGGAGTTGAGGAAGACCTTCAGAAGTTGACTGCAACAACACTCTACATTTAGGCAGCCTCATTTTGCACATTTTGACCAGTCTTGGGAGATTTAAATTTTGATAGGGAAAATGAACCCCAAATTGAAAAATGTAAGATCTTTTGGAAAGTAGACTCAATAATCTTTCCAACGAGCTATCCTGAGCCCAATTTGGACTCTGGTAAGGCCTTCAAAAGTGGTCTTCAAAAAGGCATTGTGCACTTGTCAGCTAGCGTTGCACATTGGATTGGTGCTACGCATTGGATGGTTCCTCTCAGTGCAAAATAACACTGGCGCTGCGCATTAAATTGGCACTGCGCACATGTTGGAGGGCACTGTGCACCTGTTGGAGGGTGTTGTGCACCTATTGAACCCTCCCAAAAACTGATCCAAATTACTCCAATTTGCCTTAATTCTCCAAATTTTCCTCTTGACAAGTAAGTAACACAATTATTCTTGTTGAAAAATGGTTTTTTACATTAGTCTATGGTAATTGTTTTTATCAAAAACCAAACCCAAGTTTTCACCAAAGCCTCTCATAAACTTTAAAGCTCATTCATAGATTGTTGTCATATCTCATCCATTGGTTGTCCCCCTAAAACCCTACTCTATCCTATTTCACCTCACTCACTCTCCCCCTAAACTTCATTCCCTCATATAAATTTCCCTAGATCGCATCCCTTCATACAAACTGCCCAAACCCTACACTATCCCTAAACCCTACCCCCATATAAGCCCTATCCTACATACACCCTATTCCCACGCATAATCTCTCAAAATTATACACTATTCCTAAAACCCTAAACCCCTACACACACTTCCTATTCCCATTCCCATTCCCTCACATACACTTCCCTAAAACCCTATTTACATACATAACCCTATACCCTCAATTCTCAAAACCCTATTCATCCCCTTCATACCCTATTCCCTCAAACCCTACGCTCTATGAAATCTCCCCATTTCCTCTCACTCATTCCCTTTCTTTTGAAAATCTCTTCATATTCATCATTCACCTACATTATCTTTCTTTCCCCACAATCATATACAGTCAAATATGACAATGGACAGTGATTATGAGACTAGGGAAGAGACCCTCAGTGACAGTTCTAGGGAATAACTTGCAGCAGAGGAGACCTCACAAAGGAGGAAAGATAAACAGGGAGGAAGCCCATCAGCCTCAGAGAATTACTTGCTTGTCCCCTTGCCATCACATGTTTCCAACATCAATATTGTTATGAGTTCTGTGAAATGGTGGAGAGGGTCAAATATCACCATGAATTAGCAAGGCTATTTGTGTCACACTTGGACAATAATGAAGTACAACTTGCTGGTGTCACTTTCACTCTGTCACCTACCATCATTTCAGAGGCTACAGGCATCCCAAACATGGGTGAAAAATGGAACAAGGAGAAGAACAAAGTAGAAATTCTTGTTGATACCTTCTTAGCTCATCATAGCAATGCTTGAGGGTGCTCTGTACCAAATTTGGGGCAATTTTGATAATTTTTTGTCATTTTAAAATTTTGAAATTAGAAAAACAAGAAAACCCAATAGGTGTGCAGTGCCAGTGGCTTGCAGATTTGGATTAAGCATCAAAAAATAAGCAAACCCAAAAATTTTGATAAAATTTGGAGAAGATCTTGGCCACCAAAAGTGCAAAAAACACCCAAAAAATGACCTCTCTACCACTTTTTTGACCCACAAGAAGCAGTCTTGGCATAATCAACTTTTGGAGGGGCAAATGACCTCCAAATCAGGAAATTCAAATTGTTCCAGAAACTAGATAGGCAGGGCTTTCCAACAAGCCATCTTGGGCCTGATTTTGATGATTGGATGACCTTCAAAATGACCTATGAAGTGGGGATGCGCATTAAATTTCTGGCACTACGCATTAAATGAATTTTGCCAATTTTTGCTAGAAAAGCCAAATTTCGCCTATTTTTCTCTATAGTTTACTTTTTCTTTCTCTCTTGGTGAAATTAGCATGGTAAATGATGTAGCTTGACATAAATATGGATGTAAAACACTTGATAGGGTAGATACATCAAGTCAAAGATGGTTTTGAGCTGAATGAATTGGTTTCCTTGGTTTTAGAGGCAAGTTGTTCCACTGCCTACTTTTGTGTTCCTAGTTTAGATATGGTTGAAACCGCCCCTTTTCTCATGGTTTCAACCCCTGATGGATAGCTTAGATTGTTTTGAAGTCTATATGATGTTTTTTTCAGTCATTTGCAAGGGTTAGACTCTTCAGGAAGTGGTGCACTCAATGTATACTTGTATCAACAGATTGGCAAGGAATAAAACCAGGTTTCACAGCTATTTTTGTGGGATTATTGTGATATTGAGTTTATGTATTGTTTCTTCTTTGTAATGAGTTTTTCTGATGTTTTATATGTATCCACATCTCTCTCTCTCTTCTAAACTAAATGAATCAAGGTGAATAGACAAAATACACTAATTTACAGTGCTTTGTCTTGGGAATGCATTTGGTTTTCTGTGTTTTTCAACAGTTTGAAGAGGATTCATGCTCCTCATGCCCTCTTCAACCCCTCAGCAGTCTAAATCTACCATCTTAACCAATTTCTAGTACATAAATCCTTTGTCTACCTCGCCCCACAGAACATGTCTGTATCCCTGATTTGATTTCCCGGACCTAACCTGCCTGCTCCATTTGATCCAGCAACCAATTATCAAAATCAAACAAAAACTCTTGAGCTACTATACCTAGCCTAAAATCTAATTCCAATTTCAGTCATCTCAAGTCATAATTGCAACCATCTTAACTGAGATTGACAAGGAGAGAGCCCTCTCCCGACCTAGTAGGGCTAGCTACCAGGTTAAGCGTGGTTTGTGGTTATCCTAGGATTGCCTCCCTTCAGCCTGAGGTCGATCTAGGCTCTAAGAGGTGCCACGTGGCAACACCTTCTCACATGGTAGGGAGTTAATGGTAAAATTTCAAATGGACATAACTTTTGATCCAATAGTTAGATTGAGGAAAACATTATGATGCCAAAAATGTCTCAACAATCCTAATACAATGGCAGAATTGATTTTGATTTTTGGGGAAATAATAATCTGAGAAATTTTACAACCCGATTTCCATAATGAGACCTTGGAAGTCGAGTTAAAACAAAGTAACACCTTCCATCCATCTTGTATTATCTAAGGGGATGGGAGGTAGCATTACATAGTGTTACTAGAGCATGGTTCAATGCTTAGACCTGGATGGGCTCAGGAATAAGTAAAATGGGCCTAGTAGAATATAATTAAAGAGCTCTAGTATAAAGTGTAGTAGTTGAGAGTGAATATTTTTATGCATTCCTTATAACATTTTATTTAAGGAGTGCATGTTAACTACAATGATGTTTCCAACATGTTTATCTATTTTAACAGATGTACTAACTTGGATATTGATGTTTCAGATAGCCTCATATCCATGTTCTTATGTTGGGATCACTAAGGTGATAATAAATGTTTATTGATATTATCAACCGACTGACAGTTGTGTGCATGTGACAACACATAAGAAGACATCAAGGAACTAAAAAATTGAAAATGGAATGAGAAACATAATGGTACAATATGGCATTGATAGATCTCAACATGTAGATGAGAGAAATTAGTGGAGAAAAGAAGAGAACAAGGTTACCTAGATTGGATGGGTACTCTTAGAAGTATGAGCGCTAAATTGAGGAGCTATAAAGTTGAAAATGAGAAACTTGTCATGGCCTAAGAAAGGTAGGAAAAAATGAATGAAGTCATACTGCAAAGTCAATCATACCTTCAAAGACAAAGGAAATATGGATTATGAGCCAACTACAGGTTTAAGAAAATTTCATTAGGACTTGGAAGTCCAGAGATTAAGACTAATGGTGCATAGGGTAGAAAATCCAAGAAAAGACACCAACAAGGAAGTGAAGATATCGTAATGGGTGGAACTCCTCTGAGCACTCCTGGGAGGAGAATAGGAATCCTTGGGTAGATGCCTCATGCTATAACCAAAAGGCACCATTAGCATAAAATAAAGATAATGGACTTCTTAACGAAAGAATTTAGGAATGAAAAACCTCATACATTTGATGGAGAGGTGAAGAAGGATGGAGAAGTGGAGGCATAGTTGCTAAGGATAAAGAAGCTTTTCAAAGTCTATAACTACTTTGAAAATATGAAAGCAAGGGTAGCCACCTTCATCCTCAAATGAAAAGCTAATATCTGGCAGGAAGACCTGGAGAATCTCGGGAACATTCAAGAACAAGATTTGTCTTGGAGGAGATTTGAGGCATATTTCTAGGAGAAGTACCTATCTAAAAGGTACTACAACAACAAGGCCAAGAAATTTAATGAACTCAAAATGGGGTAATTTCCAACTGATGAATATACAACCAAATTCTTGGAATTGTTTAGGTACATACCCTACATCAAGGAAGAGAAACCAAATATTCAAAGGTATATCAGTGGAATGCCACAAACATTCAAGGATATAATAGATTTTAATGAGCCATAAAATCTAGATGATTCTATTGAGAACGTGAACTATTTTTATGAGCAACCCAAGCACAAATCTCAGTACAAGACCAATTGGAAATCCAACCGAAATCTCAACTATATAGGAAAATAGAAAAAGGACATAGAATGCCTGTAAAGTGGAAGTGTGAGGTTTGTCACTAAAGAAGGCTATGACTAGTCCTCAAAATTTGTTAGAGAGGAAGTGGAGGGGACCCAAAGGAAACCGATTTTATTTTTAGAGTGTGGGGAACACCATTCGAGAAGAAATTGTCCTCAGATGTAGAGTAAATGCCTAGGGCTACACAATGTATAGGGAGCACAAACAATCAATGGTGTGGCTCAATATGTGCCTGAAATTTATGCTAATGTGGAAAATCGACAAGATGACCACTAGGCATCTATCATTGAAATGGAAGGTATAATTTATAATCCAAATATCTTTGTTTTAATTTACCTTGGTTCAAATTTTAGTTATATCGGTCTAGTAGTTATTGAAAAATGTGCATTGAAAAAGGAAGAGCACATTGAGTCTTGGCTAGTCCAACTGGCCACAGGGAAAAAAATGAGAATGGAACAAATGGTAAAGTTGTGGTTGTTTGTGTTAAAGAGCATGCCTACAACTACCAATTTTAATTTATTACTACTAGGTGTGTATGATGCATTGTTAGGGATGGATTGGTTGGCCCCTCATAGGACGAAGGTTGACTGCTTTGAAAATTATATTGAATGTCTCAATAAGGGAAATGAAAGAATATTTTTTCAAGGGAAATTGAAGCCCATATCAATTAGAATTATCACAACAATGCAGGCTAAGAGGATCTACCAAAATGGGTGTAATTTGTTTGTTGTACAAATAATCAACAATTCTGAAAGCAACAGAAGTAAGGATTTACTAGAACATCATGTTCTAAAATAGTTCAAGGAATTTTTTTCCTAAGGAAATCCGAGGACTACCACCGCACATGGAAGTTGACTTCACCATAGAATTAATTTCTGGAACAACACCAGTATACAAAGCTCCTTATCGAATGAGCACTCTAGAATTGATATATTTGAAGCTAAAACTAAGGGAATGCTAGGAAAAGGCTATATTAGGTCGAGTGTGTCACCTTGGAACCATCGATCTTATTCATGCAGAAAAAGGATAGCACACTCAATCTATGCATAGACTACATATATCTTAATAAAGCCACCATAAAGAATCAATATCCCTTGTTGCAGATTGATGACTTGTTTGATCAATTATGGGGAGCGATAATATTTTCAAAGATTCATTTTAGGTCTATGTATCACTAGGTGTGCATTAAGGATTAGTACATTTATAATAAAACATTCATAAAAAGATGTGGGCATTAAAAATTTGTAGTTGTGCTCTTTGGGCTTACTAATGCACCTGCAACCCGTATGTGTCTCATGAAAAATGTGCTTAGTATGTATTTGGAAAAGTTCATGTTAGTTTTTTTGATGATATATTGGTATATTCAAATACCAAAGAGGATAATTAAGAGAATCTAGTTGTGGTGTTATAGCTATTAAGGGAGCACAAAACTTATGCAAAAATCAACAAATGCAAGTTATTTCAGCCACAGATCCAATAATTGGGACACATATTTTCAATGGAGGGCATGGAATTTAATCTGGATAATCTCAAAGAGATTATGGAATGGCTAACACAAGAAATTTGATTGAAGTTAGACCATTTATGGTGTTGGAAATCTATTGTGGGAGGTTCATAAGGAACTTCTCCAAGATTGATCACTCAATCACATCATTGCAAAGAAAAGGAATTAGATTGTTATGGATAGATAAATGTGCTACAGGATTTGAGTAGCTAAAAAATTTTCTTACTCATGCACCAATATTGAGAACAACAGACCAAGAAAAGATGTTTTGGTATGCACAGATGCCTACAAGGAAGAATTTGAAGGAGTCTTCATGTAAGAAGGTCAAGTGGTCTGTTATTAATCTAGGAAGTTAAATGAGCACGCGAAAAATCATGTGACACATAATTTAGAAACGATTTCCATTGTACATGCATTCAAGATGTGGAGACATTATCTCCTTGGAAGGAAGTTAATTTTAATGACAAATCATGGGGGTCTAAAATATTTATTTGACCAACCAAAGTTGAATGTCTAGTGAGTTATATGATTGACCTTATTTGGTGGATTTGATTTTGAAATCAAGTAATAAAGGGAAAAGAGAATATTTTTTTTGATGCACTTAGCAAGAGGTTGTAGTTGTCTCATATAGCAGTAGTGAGTTCATATGGAACAAATCTACAAGAAAATATTAAAGCATCCAAATATGAGGACAAGAGGTACTAACAAATAAAAAATCCTCTGTAGAAAGAGCCAGAAGGTGAGAGAAATACGAATTTATCCCTCTCAAATGATAGGATGTTATGATTTAAAGGTAGGATATATATTACTTTTGAGAGTGACTTGAAGAGGCTCATGTTAAATGGGTTCCATAAAAATCCTTATTCCGACCATCTAGGGTATCAAAAGATCCTAATAGCCATCAAGAGGTCATATTATTGGCTCAGTTTGAAAAGAGATGTGGTTGAATTTATTTCCAAATGCATATAATGTCAGCACATAAATACTGAATGCAAACACCCAATATGACTTTCCATAGTCAATCCCCATTCTGGAATGGAAATGGGAAGTATTTCTATGGATTTTATTGCAACTTTTCCAAGGACAACCAAGCAACATCATGAAATCATGGTTGTGGTAGATAAGTTAAGAAAGGAATCTCTATTTATGGCTATCACATCCACTAATATAGAAAGTGATGTGGGTCAAGTGTTCATAAAATAAGTAGTGAGGCTACATGGGTTACCCAAGAAAATGATCTCTGATAAAGATACAAAATTCACCTCAAATTTCTAGAAAGAGTTGTTTGTTGGTTTAGGGACAAAGTTAGAATTTATTACAACATACCATCCACAAATAGATGGGAAAACCAAGAGGACCAATAGAGTGTTGTAAGACATTCTTAGGATCTCTTTCATGCATCATCCAATTAAGTGGGAAGAGTTTCTTGTTAGCAAAATTGTCATTGATGGAAAAGGTTGTTGAAGCACCTAAGCTACAGTCAATGCATGCTCTCCACAACTAATGGTATGCTTGTTATTGATGTCAAAGTTATGACTGATTTTGTATTGTTTTCAGTACTCCTATGTATGTATTGTTGATCATGTAAATCTGTCAATAACTATGATGCTTGAAGATGTTGATGTATTGATGCTATTATTTCTCGAGAGATTCTTAAAAGAGGTATTCTCACCTCAAGTGAAAATAATGTGATTTTATGAAGTAATTGTCTTGCAAATGTTGTGATCAGAATGTGATGCTAAAATATGTGGTCAAGTGTTACATGAAAAGGTTGTGATGTAGGCACATAAAGATATTATGATGTAAAATTCTTGGCATTGTTAAAGTGTCTAATATTAATCTCTTAATATTAGTTGAGGATCATTTTATTTTGATATTGAAAAGTTAAAAGAATTTAGAAACACATATCTAGAATGAAAAGAGGCAAAATTTTAACTTCATATTCCTTTATCATAATACAAACAATTTGTAAGTTGTGTTTATAAAAATATGTGTTTTTGGAAGGTTGATTGGTTGATTATCGAGTTGATTGAGATGTGGTTAGACATAGTTTGTGAGTTACCTGGTACAAAGAGAAACAAGAAGAGGAGAATATGTGATGTTGAAATAAGGAGAAGGAGCCAAAGATAAACAGTTGTAAAGGGGATAGAAACATAGTCAAAATAGTATTACACATAATCTATAATGAACCTAAGAGTCATTATGTCGGACCTGTGAATGCCAATGATGTGTTACACCTGTTGTTAGACAAAATAGAGTGTTTTGATAGAATATAATGTTACATGTATGTGTTATGGTAAGAGGGTTGTTATATTTACACATGCTAAGTCACCTAAGATACCAAAGATGCATTATGAAGATTCCAAAAGTATGCGCTGAAGGTGTCAGCGAATGTCTAGAGAACATGTCTAGCCAGAGATATATGCCAACAACAGACCTATGAAATCAGAACAACACAATGATAATCAACTATTCCAATGGTCTAATTCTTCAAAGCATAAGATTGATAATGATATCTAGTGCATAAGCTTCTGCATGTGTATTCTAGTGTTTTATACCCTTGAGGTCACAACATCTACATCGAATTATGGATTCACAAGTTGTGTCTTGGTTTCAATATTTGAGTGTCATGTTGAATTTATTGTAGTGTGGAAATACTTTTGGTGTAGGCAAGGTGACACTTTGGATTCTGGAACAAACCAATCTAGTTTATGTTTCTCTAATTGTGGCAGGAACCGAATCATATAATGGAACTGTCATATGCCTGTTCATTTTGTGATTGCATCAATCAATAATTGGACATGCTTAAGCATTTATGTATTCTAATCATCATTATTGACAATAGTATTAAAGAGTAATCATCCAATAATATTTACCTATACTCTTTGCACTTTTGGAGATAGTGTTGCAAAGATTTTTTTTTGCATGGAAAGTTTGTAGGTCGCCCAAACAAATATGATTTTCTTACTCTTAAAATAAATATTATGAAATTAATGATTATTGTGAAAGAGATGAGCTTGAAGTTATGAGGATCATTCATACTTGTATGAAACTTTTGAATAAATACTTAATGAGGAGCATTATTCTTTGAAGGATTCAATGGAAATAATTCTAATGTTTGATTTTGTGCTCACGGTTGATATTGTAATCAGTTTCCAAGTTGGGTGACAGTCCAATTGTTGAGAGCTAATTTCATTACTAGCAAGCCCAAAACTTGAAAGTAACTATCATTACCATGGCTGAAAAGGTTTTTTTGTAACTCTCTGTGTTAGGTCACTCAATTGATGGAATGCTATGTGATGCACATGTCGTGTTGTTGAATTCCTTCGTTATCATATATTAAAATGGGTAGTCCTACAAGAATTTATTGGGACACAATAATTACATCTTTTCGACAATTTTTTACCTTCTCTTTCACTTATTTTCCACTTATCCTTACATCATTACACCACTATTTTGAAATAAAAATCCATCAAAGCTCCATAAACAAGCAATAAGGTAAAGGTCCAATATTCTCTCGATTCTATACAATTTTATTTTTAGATTTCATTTAATTTGCATGAGTTATAGAATGTGGCACTTTCTGCAACCTCACTAACATTCTGCATTTGAATCCAAGGTTCAAATAGATCCCATGGGAGACAGATAAGCCAAAGCACATGGGAAGATGCCAAATGTTGCCTACATGGATTTCCACCTATTGGGCGCAAGCAGAAGAATCCTAGTTGACCACAATCTCAAAGTCAAACTTATAGCCAAACAATGACATGACGCATTTGAATACACCAGGCATCATAATGGAGTATCAAGCGAGGTCGGTTCCTTATCAAGCAAGAGATATCATGAAGAATTTAAAGAAAAATGATGTGTTTCTCACATGATTCACTTCCTTGATAGTGAATCATGTGATTAAGAGTCTTAATAGAACTAGAAGTCTAAGATGTAGATCTATAGAGCTACCCTTTAGCAATAAGTTTCTAAGAGTGGTTATTTTAAAACACTATGAAATGATTCACTAGGAAGTGAACCATAAGGTTAAAGGTTGGATATGTTTAGTATGCTTGGTTGTTTACTTATGAACACCATTAAAGTTCACACATTGTTCAGTTAATATAATCCTTTTATATGGTTATGTCTTCATGAAAAGATTTGGTGTTTGATCAGTAATTTATTGAGTTTGGCATCTCTCGTGCACGTCAAGAGGGCCCCTTGTTGAATACGAGTGTATCTTAGTTTTTCTTATGTTTCCTTTCTGCAAGATAAAGTAGTTTCCTTTATGCTCATTTTCTACAAGATTTCTTTCAAATATTTTATTTAGATGCTCTATTTTCTTTGATTTATTTACACATTATCTTTTGCTCACTTCATTCTTGTTATCTATAGATACAAGTGCTAATTGATTTGTTGAAAAGTGTAACTAGGTTCGATCTTCATAATGACATGTAATTGTGATTTTTGTAAAATGATGTAAAGAAGAAAATAAATTTATTTTGTAATGCTCGCTTCATGGGTTTCATGAGAAAGAGATTTTATTTAGATGGCTCCCATTAAGAGCCTTATGATTTTTCATTAAATTCAAAGAGTCAATGTCATGTATGAAGAACTCTTCTTGCGGATATAACAATGTATATGAGTCTATAAAAGTGTCTAGAAGCCCTCCAAAGACAAGCACTAGTCCTCCTATTAATGTCGGCTTTAAGATGAAAATAAACTTATGTTGGCTTCACATTTTTTAAGACACACCTATTTACATACTCATGTCGGCTTATTTATAGAGGGAAACCACTATATATATGTGTGTAGGAACTTTGCTTTTCCATAGTAAGAATTTCAAATTTCTCTATGATTTCGGATGGACAGTGGAAGAGTAAAGTTCGGATACATCTCTAGATTTATATAGCCTACTTCGGTTATCTCTATGGAGACTACAATCACACAATTCAGAAGGGAAAGGAGACTACAATTCTGTGTTGCCTCATAGTTAATGGAATTCATATCCCTTTGAGATTTGGATCATGGAAAAGGAGAACAATTCGCAGGGCACAACAAGAAGTAGTAAAGGGACAACGAGGAATGATGAAGGTAAAACCAAGTTTTGGTCTAGTTAAGAGGCTACAGTTCTGACGTCTATCAGAGTATCTCGGTGCAACTACAGTATTCACATTTTGGTGACATTACCTTGGCATTTTTAGGTGACATCTACAGTTCGTTGAGGAGATGATCTCAAAGTTAAGAAGGTCGAAGTGGAAGAGTCAAGAAGAATAAAAAGAGTAGAAGACAAAGAACTAGTGTCTTGGTCTTGGAGTGGCAACTAGGTCAAGGGTCTTGGTGGTTGTATTCATAAATTGGAACCTCTATAAGAAGAATTTTTGCGGGGTTTCCTCTCAAAGAGTGGGAGGTTTTGGCCCTAGCTCATAGCCTACATTCTTGGTATCTTTTCTATTTATGTTCACGCATTGGTAGGTGTTTGATGAAGAAGAAAATTAATAACTAAAGAAAAATAATATCCTATTCTAAATTTGTAAAAATAAATCACAAGAAGTTACTAATTAAAGGAGAAATAACCTAACTATTGATGCCCTAGATTGCTCAACATGGTATCAGAGCTCAAGTGACAGTTAAGGAAGGGAATCTAATCAAAGAGACACTCAATGATCAAGTTTCAAAGAAGGGATCAAATCAAGTTGAAGGATATCAAAGTGCAATCGAGATCTACATTGAAGAAGAAAGTCTACTTCAAAAGGAAGTCTTGGGGCTATCAATCAAATCAAGGAAACTAGAATTCTACACCATTAAAAGTGTTGGATCCTCTAGTCACCATCAAAAGACCACAAAGACCCTCATAAAGTTGAAGAGATTTACAAAGAAAGGTAGTCAAAAGTACATACATTCAGGAGAAGCACTTCAAGGAAAAAGAGCACATCATCTTGGAGAAATTTGAAACTTTAGAAGCCTTTCTAATCTACACGCATTCACCACCGAAGAAGTCGAAATATATTGAAGGCTAGTTATCCAAAGAAGACTAAAAGGCATTACCATAATCTTCAAAAGGTTACAAGGTAGCAATGATCTTCTCCTTATCCTTAAAGAAGGTCATCCAAGGAATCATCAAGAGATCCTCATCAAAACATCATCATCAAAGGAGAGCTATATCAAAGGCATTGTCATCATAAAAAGGGAAAATATCATTTTATTGAAGAAGGGAATTCATTTTGGAGAAGATCATTCAAAAAGGGAACTAATACATCATCATAAACCACCATCAAAGGGATTAAATTGAAGATTTCATCTTCACTTTTCAAGTAAGTATCTTTCATTCTATAATCTAATATAGTAAAAGGACTTATTTTTTGCAAGGAGATTTATAAGCTAGTTAGGTCATCGAATTTCCTTGTATGGAAAAGGAGGATAAACATAGTACTCAAAGAAAGTGAATTCATTTCAATGGAAAAGTATCCACACCATTTGAAGGTCAAGCATTATCTGAATACATGGAAAGGGATCAAATGGCTCAATGGATTCTTATGAAATCAGACAAAGGTCCCTCATCCCTATATAGTAGGATTGGAGACATCAAATAGATATATGATAAATTGGTAGAACTATTATCTGAAGATGCGATAAAGAAGGTCACATCACTTAGATATTATCTACACAAATTGAAGGTACCAAAGGATAAAGGGTTATCTTCATAAGATCTCATTTGCAAGGTCTAGGAGAGATAATCATCATTACTCTAAATACACTAATGGATGGACAAGATAGCAAATGTCGATGAGGATAAGAAAGTTATCCCATTCAACAATTTTTGGTTTCTATGCAAGATAGGAGATGATAGGTTGAGGGACAAAGCGTTGAAGGGTCAAATGAAAAGTATTTAGACATTTATCGAAAAGAGATAAGACCATAGCTAAGACTCGATGCTATGAGCAGTACATGAAAGATTGTCCTAATCTCAAAACGGGAAATAATAAGGAAGAAGTCTATTTCACCAAAGAAGTGGAAGAATTTGTAAGAGGAAAAGCGTTATAAATAAGAGCTCATGACATCACCATAGGAAACATGAAGGATGTCTGATAGTAAACTATATATCTCTTGATAACCTCATTGGAAACTAAAGGAAAGTAAGAAGTCATTCAGGACAAGGCTCATCATACATCAAAAGGTAACAGTTGTTGGATAAGGATATAAAATATACTCAATACTCATTGATGGAATCTTCATCAAAAGGTTCACATATCTAGAGTGAAAGTAAGTTTTTCAACAAGAACTCCAAATTGTGGAATTCATGGGATGATGACATAAGAGATGAAACAGATCAAGGGGTTGAAGCTCTTTTCAATCAAGGAAGATGTTGAAAGAAGCCTAGATGACCTAAAAGGTAAATGAGGTATGTATGCTTGTATTCAATATTATAAAGTCATGTTGTATGGTTGTAGGTAATGTTAGGGTCCTATAATAATAGGATTCATAATTTTGAATTGTCTATGGTTAGTCTTGTAATATTGTACATACTTTTGCTTTCTGCAAAATGTTTTCCATATTAAAAATTAAAAAATGTAAAGAGGGTATGTCCTAAAAGAAATATCAAAGGACAAAAAGAATGAGAAAAGTGAACAAATGTGAAAAAATATGAACCCCAAACAAAAACATAACATGAAAGTGTGCAAACCCAAGTGACACTACTTTTTACTTTACTATGCAAAATAATGGTTGTGTGAAGCTTGTCATAAATGCTACAACCCATGATAGTCAAATTGTTTAATCTTGAGTAGTTCATGTTTTAACTTTCATGTTTATAGATAGAGAATAAAGATCTAGTCAAACTGTTTAATATTGGCAGATCAGTAGTTAGGTAGAGAAATAAAATGTGCTTAATAGTTTAATCTGAGCCATTGGAAGATATAAGGTTAGAATTACATAGTTTGATTTTCAAAAGAAAAAGGAAAGAAAGGGTCTGCTACTTTAAATGCACCGAAAAAAAGAAGAAAAAATGTTAGGGTAAGTAAAAGGTAGGTAGAAGAAAGGTTACAGAAGTACAAGGTTGTTAAAGCATAAGCACATTTATCATGCTTAATCCTATGTTTCAGTGTGCAGGAGCAGTTATGAAAGTGAAAGGATGTTCACAAGCTGATTTAATTAACTTCCCCTCATTTCATTTCATCCCCCACTACATACTTACTAATTTCCCCATTATCCCATCATTTCTTATGAATATACCCCTTTTCCTCCATTTTGACCCTTACCCCTTGGTTTCACACATTTCCCTAGCAAATTACCCTCCAAATGTCATTTCCCTACCCAAAACCCCTTTTCCCTAGTATGAAACCCATTTCCCATTGAAAAAATCACTCTCCCCCTTAATAATTTCCCTAAATACCCATAAAAACCCATAAAGACCCTTTATCCTAAGTTTTGTTTCCCCCCCGTATTATTTAAATTAACTCCACCATGTCATATTTCCCTGACATAAAACCTTTTAACCCACCACCCTTAGTGCAGTTAAAAAAACTTCACTACATACAAACCTGGTCCCACTCCATTAACCCGTGCATTATATTTAATCCCTGCTTTATTCATTAATTAATTACAAACCAATTGTAATTAACCCCCTGGCCCCGCAAATCTTCACCCCTATTTCCCCGTGCAGCTTCACCGTGCGACAATCATGAGACCTTTCACCCCTAGATCTGACGACGGGCATCCATATCACGCTGACTCCCTTTACAATCTTTACCAGCCCGAGAGCATGCAAGATTCATGGTTTTGCTTGGGCCCTTTTCGGCTACGTGGAAGTTCCAGGTGAACTTGCGTGCTCTCGAGGAAATACCGCCCAACTGCGAAAAGCAGCGCGATGGCCCCTGAAACCACCTCCCTGCCAAAAGCCGAAACCACTCACTATTCATTTATGAAATTTCACACCAAATGTGACCGTTACCCATTAAAAGGCCAAAAATCCCCAAATTGCTCTTTTCCCTCCTTTTGCACTATGAAAGCTGCCTAAGCCTTCATACGCCACTTTGAGCCTCTGCAATTGAATTTGACTGCCAATTACCTTTTGAACATGCTCCAGACTCCATCCACAGATATCTCAGTTCAATAAAGCAATTGATGGCCATCCCCGCAGACCTATGCTTTATTAATGATTGTTTTATTTTGCAGGTGATTATCAGAAAGGGAGCTTGGATAAACAGTTTTGATACTAGTTCGAAAACCTGTTTACTCCAAGATTTGTGCCAAGGAAGTGTATTCAAAAGTCTTTATTCAGAAGGAAAAGACAATTATCACAGAGCAGAAGAAAACAATTTACAGAGTCAATGTTAAAACAAAGATGAAATCATTTTCACTAGCACAACAAAAGATTCTTACAAACTACTCTCCAAGAAACATTTTGTATTCTACATGTGTCTTTTAGTAAATATCATTTTTACTAAAAACAAATAAGCATGAAAGAGTGAGTAATATTTATAGTAAAAGGTAAAAGTAAAAGCAGATGACAGAGCATTCATGGTAAAAGACTAAACAAAGGAGACAGATAAAGAAATACAGTTGAAAGACAAACAGATGAAAGTGTATCAGATGAAAGGTCATAAGTAAATATAACATCCAGCGTGAAGACCAAACAGCCAAGCAGCTTAAAGATCAAAATATCAAAGACAACAGAACCTGAATAACAGGGACAACAAATAGCAGTTCAATAGTTGTCTCTATTTTCTTGGATGAAGATATTTCTTTCTCCTAGATTAATTCCCAAGACAGTTTGAGATATTTTATAAATTCTTATTGTATAAATACTTCATAATTTGAAGTATTGAGTGTGGATTGTTATACATTTGTAGAGTTATTTTGATCTTAAACCTAAGGGTTATTGTACCAATTTTCAAGTCAATAGATTGGAGCAAGTAATAAAAATATTGCACTACAGGATTCATGAGATGAGCTATTGCAGTGAAGTATCGTCTTTGTCTGATTTTGTTACTTTCTTATGTGTTTCATAAACTTAAATTTTAACTAAATTTGAATGAATTAACTCAAAATTTAACTTAGAATTTGTTTAAGTACACTCTGTTTTGCATAGTTAATCATTTATATGTTTTCCTCTGATATCTGGATTTGAGAACCCTTAATTGCTCCCTGGATCCAATTGGAAACCATTTCACCATCAAGCCTTTGAGATCTATAGTAACTCCTCTATCTTGCCCTGTAGACACTATTTTTAGAACTTAATCCAGTCCTGTTTGTCTGACATTTGACCCCATAGCCCAATGGTAAAAGACAACCCTTTTTCATCTAAGTGATCCCACCACCCAAATTCAAATCAAAAACCCCAGCACAATCATAACTAGCCTAAAATCCATTAACTAAAACAAAGTTAAATCATAAAGAGAGATCCCTCTCTGAGATTAGGAAGGCTAGATCCTGATCTCCAAAGTTGGTTTGTGGTTACCTATATCATTTCTTTCTTTAACAACTTCTAAAGAAATTTTGGAGTGATAACATCATTGGCAACCATACTGGGGACTTCGATCCTCAGTCTAATAAAAATTTAAGGAAACCTTAAATTTCATCTTGAGCCCCTTAAGGTCATTTTCAGAAGTTGTTTTTGAAAAAATTCATAAAAAACAGTTTAAAAAGTTAAAATTCTGGTTCCCAAGAAGACTCACTATACTAGGGTAAATCCAAATCCAAACCCTACTACAATAGTTGATGACCCAGACAGAATTTTAAGAAAACCTAAAAAGGTAGAAACTCAGGCAAGTAGTAGCCAGTTAGTCAAAGCAAATTCACTCCCTGAGGAGTTGTCAACTTTAGAGGAAATTCCTTTTGATTTGTCATTTGACCTCTCATTATTTAGAACTAAATTTGAGAATGTCATTCATGAAACTGTGTTAGACCCTGATTTTATTCAACTTATTGAAACAAAAAGGGTGCCTATCCATCCGGATTTAGATAAATTTGTCTTGGACACTTTTGACAAGTTAGAAGCTTTAACCTCCACATTGATAAGCCATATAGATGATGCTTACCTTCAATAGCTGCCCTTACTGTTGCTGCCTCTAAAATTTCTACACAATCTTCAATCACTGTAAATACACCTTCATTTACCACAACCTCACCTATAGTAACCACCACAGTCCATTCCCCTAAACCAGTTATTCATCAACCAAGCACCTCATCCTCATCTAGTTCATCTCCATCCAGTTCAAGCCCTTCCTCAAGCACCACTACTTTACCCCCAAGTCAAACTAGAATCTCAACATTGGCAAACCGATATGCACCTCTGGTTTTTCCTGCACAACTCCATGCCATGCCCCAAGATTATCAAAGAAAAATATTTTTGTTTGATGCTACTGGTCAGCACATTTCCCAACAGCGTGTGAACAAAATGAATGACTATTTTGAGTTGCATGAGATAGATGAATCCGATGTCCAAATGAGGTTGTTTGCCCAAACATTAATTGGGGATGTCAAGAAATGGTTCAAATCTTTACCTGCCAACCACATTGCAAACTTAGCTGCTTTTCATAGATTATCCATTGATAGATGGGAGAGAAAGAAAAACCCTTTGCAAATACTTTCCGAATATCATAACATTAGAAGAGCTCCTAATGAGTTAATTCAAGATTATTATACTAGGTTCAATAGCATCAACAATGCAATCCTAGCTAATATTAAGCCTCCACCTAACCTAGCATTAATCAAATTCCTTGATGGTTTTGACACAAACATGTCATACCAGTTAAGGGAAAGAAACCCTAAAACATTAGAAAAAATGCAAAGTAATGTTGTTAGTGTAGAGGCCAACCTATTAGCCAAGAAAGTTAGAATGAGAAATGAAAAGAGAGTTGTAATTAAAGAGGAAACTTCCACTTCTAATGGAAAAATAGATAGTTTAGCAAAGAGTGTAGAGAGTATAATGGATAGATTAGAAAACATGGAAAGAAAAACTCAATGGGTGAATCAACAAACACCCCCAATAAGAAACCCCAACTTTAGGAATAATCCTAACATTGGAAAGAATGTTATACCAGATCAACAGATTAGGCCTCCCTTCTAGGAAAACTACGTTGAGGGTTCACAGAGCCATGAAGAAGAGGATGACACCCAAATAAACTTGTTAGGAATAAAAAATGAAGATGTTGTTTTTCTTATTCAAGAAGAACATGAGTTGTACATGCTGCAACAATTGCAATTATAATCTGGTGAGTCCTTTGACTTTAAACAGGGTTATGAGTTAGCTATATATCAGTATAGCTTAAGAAGTAAAAAGAACAATGAAGCTCCCACTAAAAGATCAATACATGCCCAAACTAAAAAGATAACAAAATATCCTGTCACTAAAATTTTACAAATCCTCCCTAGGGGAACACTGTAGACTTCTACCCCAAAAATCATAGATATAACCTCTACTGAAACTCAAACTGAAACAATTACTGAAATCAATCCAAACAAGAGAAATCAAAGAAAAACAACTGAAACACAAACTGAATTGCCTAGTACTGAGAAACAAGATAAAAACACACAGACTACATTTGTTAAGGAAGATCTCATCCAAACAAATAAAGCTCAGCTCCCTTTCAACCTCAAAACTGAAATAGCAAAATTGAAGATATCAGTTCCCTTGACCGAGTTAGTAAAGAATGAATCCTATAGATCACAGATAACTGAAACTTTAAATATAGGAGAGGGAGAAGATGTTGTCAATTTGAACGATGATCAACCTGAATTATTGTTTTGCCTGAGGCGAATGGTACTCATCAGCAAGGGGGGATCCCTCCTTTCTACATTAGACTGAACATTCATGACAAAATATTACATCATGCTATGTTAGACTCAAGGGCATCCCATAACTTGATGCCAAAAGAAATCATGGAGAGATTAAACTTAGACATTATCAGACCATATAAGGACTTGTTTTCCTTTGAATCTAGCCAAGTTAAATGCCTTGGTTTGATCAAGGATTTATGTGTAACTCTAGTACAGTTCCCATCAAAGAATATTGTGATGGACATAGTAGTTGCAGACATCCCACCCAAATATGGAATTCTATTATCTCGCTCATGGGGAGCAAAATTGCAGGGATCCTTGTAGTTAGATATGCCATATGCCACCATATCTGTTTTTGGCCAACAAAGGAAATTATATAGAGAGACCTTGATGAAATACATGGTGAGTAGTGCTGAAAAACCACAAAACTTCCCTATATACTCCATGCATTCTGATATGGATTATTTTACCTTGTACAATTCAGAACATGACAATAATCAAATTACAGTTGTAGAAGAAAACAACAAACCCCCTGATAGCGAGAACATTTTTCATGAGTCCCTATGGCATCTAGATTTTGATGGATCTGTGAATAGGTTAGGGGCTGGTGTAGGAGTGTGGATCCACAATATGGAGAATAATCATTCCGAGGGACATGCATTCATATTAAACTTCAAGTGTACAAATAACGTGGCTAAATATGAATCCCTAATCCTAGGATTAAAAATGGTTAGAAAACTTGGAGCCAAGAGAGTTTCTATCATGGGAGACTTAGAACTGATTATTAAACATATTAATGGAAAATACTCTGTAAACAATCCCAGACTTAGCCAATATAGAGAGACAGTATTAGATTTGATCAAAGACCTTCTAGAAACATACTTTGCTGTCATTCCTAGGAAACAGAATATGCAAGCCCATAGTCTAACCACTTTTGCTAGTACCTGCAAATTTCCCTTTCAGCCCAATCATCAGTACACTACAGAAGTGAGACATAGGCCTGTCATACCAAACAATTTCAAGTATTCACAGATTTTCTCACAGGATTCCCATATTTATGATTTCATGAATGCTGAAGGTGAGTTTTTTTGAAATATGGCAACAAGAATATTCCAATTTAATTTGTCCTTGAATTAGATTGTGAATTAAATCGAATTTAGTCTTAACAGCTACTTGGAAATAATTAATTAATTTATTTTAAATTAGTTAGTTGGAGAAATTCAAGTTAGAAGTCTTTCTGAAGTCATGCAAGAGTTATCCCTTAAATTAAGAAGATAAGATTGAGTTATATTTGAGTTGTAATTAATTAACTCAGTTTACTGAGTTAAGTCCAATTAAATTAGTTCCAAACTGTTTGAGGAAATAGTAGTGAGTTAACAGTCATTTGATGCATCAATGCACTCAACTAGTGCTACTCCAGTTAACTGAAGATTCCCTCATCAGAAAATCATGCATGTCTATTCTGAGAAAGACCTAGTTGAGATTAATGTTCAAGGACAGTGTACTATCAGTTGCATGTGTTTTCTCATGGAGAAAACTTATGCATGCAATCAAGGATTCATCCTTGAGGATTGTGTAGTTTTGAAGGCTTGTTTTTCCACTTAGTAATAGACTAATCATCCACAAGGAACAACACAAGGAAATAGGAGCTTGAAGGGCATAGAGGAAGGCTAGAGAGAAGCCAAGATTGCCTGTGAGCATCTGTGAGGATTGTACTGAGAGCTCGCTATCTGTGAGAGCTAAGGCTTTGTATAATTCCTATGTATTTCCACCATGTATGATACAATACTGTAGGGTTTTTATCTAAGACTTTCCCCAAAGTATTTTCATGTGTATTGTGCCATTGATTCTTCTTCTTTTGGTTATATTGTTCAGCTCGATCTTTAAGCTTCCGCAAATTGATAGTAGAATTAGGTTATAGTATTTTGCTTTGATTTATATTGCATTATCGGGTTAACCTATCACATATTTTCTACATGGTATCAGAGCTGTGAATAGTATACAGAGAAGAGAATTCGAAGTTTGAAGTTCGAGGTTGCAGGTGAAAATTGAATTCATATCATACTTCAAGGTTGGCCAATGGCATTCTATGGCTTGAGACTCGAGTATGTCTTGGAAGGTAGCTCGAATTACATAGCATGGAAAGATAGAATGGAGGTTGTATTAGAAGACAATGGCTTGAAGGAATTCATTGATCAATAAATCCCAAAGCCAACTTCAACTAATGCACAAGAGTTGGCTGAGTGGAAGAAGTGTGTGGCGAAGGCGAGACAGATCATCCTTGAGGGAGTTAAAGACCATATTGTCTTGAGTCTCCATGGGAAGGATACTCCATTTTCAATGTGGAAGACATTGAAGGACCTATACCAAAACAGTAGCAACCAGAGGAAATTGGCGCTCAAGGATAAGCTTCAAAGAATCAAGATGGAAAAGGGCGATACTATTTCGATATATCTGAAAAAGCTCACCACCTGTAGAGATGAGCTTATCAGTGTGGGAATAACTACTGCCGATGATGATATGGTGAGCCTCTCTCTCCTTGGCCTTCCAAAGAGTTGGAATAGCTACCAGGACTCTATGAATGGAAGGGAGAAACTGCCAGATTGGGAATGAATGTGGTCGGATTTTATGCAGGATGAGATCAGGAGGAGCACATGAGATGGTTCTTCATCCAAGAATGATGATGAAGAAAATATGGCCTTAGCAAGTAAGGCAAGGAAAGGGAAGGGGAAGGCTTCCCATTTCAAATCGAATTATTCTCATGGAGGGAAGAAGGGTGACATGTCTAAAGTAAGATGCTTTCATTGTCAGAAGATGGGACATTATGCAACAAATTGCCCATTGAATAAGTCCAAGAAGGGATCCTCGGAAGGATCGGAAGGTGAGGCATTAGCCTCTCATTCAAAATGGACTTTACCCTCATCGCATGCATGGTGCCATCGATGACGGGCTGTGTTTGGTATCTTAACAATGGAGCCTCATTCCGCATGACCGGTGATAAAAAATTATTCAATTCCTTGGAGGAGAAAGACCTCAATATGCGCATAGAGATGGGGGACGACAAAAGGTATAGTGTTTCAGGAGTGGGCATGGTTTATTTTCAGAGGGAGCAGGGAGCTCCGCTCACCTTGACAGATGTGATGTATGTGCCTGGACTGAAGAATAACTTGGTATCAGTCGCAATGTTGGAGGACAAAGGCTACGATGTTGTCTTCAGTAAAGGAAAGGTGCTCCTAAGATACATAGCCACGGGTCAGACCAAGAGGATAGGGATTCGGGTGAAGAATCTCTATAAACTAGAGGTAGATGATTGTGAAGCATTGAGTACGAAAGCAAAATTGGTGCAAAACCAAGACATTGGCGAGTTGTGGCACAGGCGGTTGGGCCATTTGCATCATGGGGCTTTGAAGATAATGCAACAGATATCTACAGGACTTCCCAAAGGTAAAATTGAGCAAGTTGACACATGTAAAGGTTGTACCTTGGGAAAGTACACCAAGTCTTCCTTTCATGATCGAGACAGTCGAGCAGAGGCTATCTTAGAGCAATTTCATACTAATTTGTGTGGACCATTCTTGATGACATCCACAATGAAGAAAAGGTATTATGTGATTTTCATTGAAGGCTATTCTCGTAAATGCTAGATTTATTTCATGTAGAAGAAGGACCAAACTTTCACAAAGTTTTGTGAGTTCAAAGCTTTGGTCGAGAAAGAGTCAAGGACTTGAGAAGTGACAATGATGGAGAATATGTTTCTCAAGAGTTTAACAACTTCTGTTCAGCGGAAGGAATTAAATGAGAATTGACGGCACCTCATAACCCACAACAGAATTGGGTGGCCGAGAGGAAGAACAAAACTATTATAGGGCCAACAAGGGCAATGTTGCATGACCAAGGCCTACCACTTCACTTGTGGGCTGAGGCATGCAACACAACGGTCTATTTGTAGAATAGAAGCCTGCATCACATACTTGGGATGAAGACACCATAGGAAGCTTCTCCAGTAAGAGACTAGATGTAGGTCACTTCAGGATATTTGGCTTATCGGTATATTTCCATGTGACAAAGGATGCATGGAAGAATCTTGAGCTAACAGCATAGTTGGGGATATTTGTGGGGTACACTAATACACCTCACAACTATCATGTGTACTTGCCTACCAGTCAGAGGATAGTGGTTCACAGAGATCTCAAGTTTGATGAGCAGAAGGCCATGCGAGTTTCCCTTGAGAGGGAGCTCCAGCTACAGGCTGTGGAGGAACTATTGGTTCCTAAGGAGGAGGAGCCTCAAACTGATGTGGAGCAGCCGCATGCAGAGGTTCCAGGAGTGGAGACATCCACTCAAGCAGAGTCTTCCAGAGATGGACAGAAGCACACAAGAGAAGCTGATATATTTTTGGAGGATGCGAGAGAGAATGTGGGAGCACCATCTTCTCAGCGTAGACAGAGGAGGTCACCTAAGAGGTACACTGGATACATGCCCTTACTGGGGAATGTGTTGAGACCGAGCCATCTTCCTTTGAGGAAGCAGTGCAGCAGCCTATTTGGGATGATGCTATGGTGGAGGAGTATGACTCCATAGTTTGTAACAGTGTTTGGGATGTGGTTTTGAGACCGGAGAACAAGTCAGTTGTGAGTTACCATTGGCTTTACAAGGTAGAGAAAGTTGTTGATGGTAGTGTGGAGAAGCATAAGGCAAGTTTTGTTGCCCGTGGCTTTTCACAGGTCGAGGGGATTAACTATGATGAGACTTTTTCTCCTATCATAAGGTATTCATCTATTAGATATATGTTGGCACTATCAGCACAGATGGGTTGGAAGATCCATCAGATGGATGTGAAGACTACATTCCTCAATGGCCAAATTGAGGAAGAGGTGTACATAGAGCAGCCAGAAGATTTGAGACCTTCGATGGTGAGTCGCATGTGTGCCGACTCAAGAGAGCGTTGTACTGGCTAAAGCAAGCACCTTGTGCTTGGTACACCAGGATGGACAATTACTTCACCGGGTTGGGCTTCACAAAAAGTGAAGTGGATGCAAACCTGTACCACATCGTGGTGAAAGGTAAGTTTTTGATCATCATACTTTATGTTGATGATCTCATATTGACTGGTGATGATCATTTGATCGTGTCTTGTAAGGAGGACCTTGCAAGAGAATTCGAGATGAAAGACGTGGGTCTCATGCATTAATTCCTTGGCATGGAAGTGTGGCAAAAGGATGGGGAGTTGTTTGTGTCTTAGGGAAAGTATGCCAACGATATACTCAAGAGATTCCACATGGAGAAGTGCAAGCCCATGCAGACTCCTCTAGCAGGTAGCTAGAGGAAGGAGGTTGCTACTTCAAGAGAAGTGGTAGAGGCTATTGCGTACAGGTAGCTTGTGGGTTCACTGATGTACTTAGTGAACACACGACCAGATTTGTGCTATACGGTGAACCAATTGAGTTAATCGATGGTTTAGCCTACCAAGAGTTTTGGAAGGCACAAAAGCATGTATTGAGATACCTAAGAGGCACATCTCAGTATGGATTATGGTACAGACGAACAAAGGGAGTGAAGCTATAGGGATTCACTAATGCAGGTTTGGCAGGGATTCCATCAGATTGGAAGAGCACATCAGGAGGGATTTTCAACCTTGGGTCAGCGATAGTTTCTTGGTACAGCAGGAAACAGAGGTCGGTTGCACTTAGATCGGCAGAGGCAGAATACATGGCTGCAAGTCAGGCATCATGTGAGGCAATCTGGATGCAGAAAATCCTAGTTGGTTTGTTTGATCAGAGGATGGATCGAATTGTGATCTATTGTGATAATCAGAGTTGTATCAAACTCTCTAAGAATCCAGTATTTTATGATAGGTCCAAGCACATTGACATCTCGTATCATCATCTCACAGACTGTGTAGCGAGGAGGATCATGTTGCTGCAGTATATTTCGACAAAGGAGCAAGATGTTGACATTTTGACAAAGGCATTGTCAAAGTGTAAATTCAAGTTCCATAGAGACAGGATCGGGGTGGCAGATAATCCCTTTCTTGTTGAGAGGGAGTGTTAAAATATGGCAACAATAATATTCCAATTTAATTTGTCCTTGAATTAAATTTTGAATTAAAATCAAATTTAGTCTTAACAGCTACTTGGAAATAATTAATTAATTTAGTTTAAATTAATTAGTTGGAGAAATTCAAGTTGGAAGTCTTTCTGAAGTCATGCAAGAGTTATCCATTAAATTAAGGAGATATGATTGAGTTATATTTGAGTTGTAATTAGTTAACTCAGTTTACTGAGCTAAGTCCAGTTAAATTAGTTCCAAACTGTTTGAGGAACTAATAGTGAGTTAATAGTCAGTTGATGCATTAATGCACTCAACTAGTGCTACTCCAGTTAATTGAAGATTCCCTCATCGGAAACTCATGCATGTCTATTCTAAGAAAGACACAGTTGAGATTAATGTTCAAGGACAGTGTACTATTAGTTGCATGTGTTTTCTCATGGAAAAAACTTATGCATGTAGTCAAGTATTCATCCTTGAGGATTGCGTAGTTTTGAAGGCTTTTTTTTCCACTTGGTAATAGGCTAATCATCCACAAGGAAAAGTGCAAGGAAATAGGAGCTTGGAGGGCAGAGAGGAAGGTTGGAGAGGAGCTAAGATTGCCTGTGAGCATCTATGAGGATTGTACTGAGAGCTAGCTAGCTATGAGAGCTAAGGCTTTGTATAATTCCTATGTATTTCCACGATGTATGATAATGCAACAGTGTGGGGTTTTTATCTAAGACTTTCCCCAAAGTATTTTCATGTGTATTGTGCCATTGATTCTTCTTCTTCTGGTTATATTGTTCAGCGCAATATTTAAGCTTCCTCAAATTTATAGTAGAAGTAGGTTATAGTATTCTGCTTTGATTTATATTTCTTATCAGGTTAACCTATCACATATTCTCTACAAGTTTTAGAATTGTAATATAGATACAGACTGTACAGTAGACAATGGCATATATAGTGACATAGACGTAAATATTTTAGAAATAGGTAAACCCACTAATTTCACTAAATTAGAAGTAGATAACTTAGAAAATGTAGAAATAAAGGAAATAATCAGTGATGATCCTGAAATTATTAATCTTAAAAATAATTTTTTCCCAAGGGATTAGTCCCCTTAGAAGATTTGTTTGATTCCAATGATGTAGCTAGGAAGCCAAAAATGGAGCCTTTGAGAGAAAATATAGAAGAATGTAACATAGGAACTGAAGAAAAACCTAAACTCATTAAATTATCAAAAGCCTTATCTCCAGATGAAAAGGTTAAATACATAAATCTGTTTTAAGAGTTTCAAGATGTATTTGCATGGAGTTATGAAGACTCGAAGTCGTATGACACCAACATAATTCACCACAAGATACCTATCAAAGAGGATCATAAGCCCTTTAAACAGAAACTTTGGAGAATTAATCCAGTTCTTATGCCATCTATTGAGAAAGAAGTTAAAAGAATGTATGATACCTAAATTATATCTCCCATTAGATACTCAGATTAGGTTTCAAACTTAGTCACTACTAGGAAGAAAACTGGAGAAATTAGACTTTGTGTTGATTTCAGAAATTTATACAAGGTCTCATTAAAATACAACTATCCTCTACCAAAAATGGACCATATCCTTCAAAGGGTAGTAGGCTCGTCTAGAATTTCACTGCTTGATGGATTTTCTAGATATAACCAGATCTTAGTCCAACCAGAGGACCAAGACAAAACTGCATTTACTACTCCTTGAGGTACCTTCATGTATTTGAAGATGCCTTTTGGATTAATGAACGCAGAAGCAACATTTAAAAGAGCTATGGATATAGCTTTTTCCAAGGAGATCCATGATTTCTCAGTGGTTTACCAAGATGACATCACAGTCTTTTCTAAATCTAATAATGAACACCTAGATCACGTGAGAAGAGTTTTCATTAAATGCAGGAAAGCTGGTATTTCCTTAAATCCAAAAAAGACACTCTTTGGTCTAGAAGAAGGAAAATTGTTGGGACATATAATATATAAATATGGAATTAGAATAGATCTTGCTAGAATAGAGGCCATTTTAACCATCACCCATCCTAGAAACATTAAAGAGTTACAGTCATTTTTAGGCAAGATTAATTTTCTTAGGAGATTCATTTCAAATTTAGCAGAATTGATTAGAGAACTAAAATAACATGTTAATAAATGACTCAACACTTAAATGGACATTGGAGGCCAAACAGCCCTTTGAAGCCATCAAGGAAGCCCTAATCAAAAGTCCATTCCTTATAAGTCCTGAATTTCAAAAAGATTTTATAATTTTTTCTTTTGCTTCAGAACACACCATTGCAGTAGTCTTATTGCAAAAGAATGACCAGGGATATGAACAACCAATTGCATTTTCCAGTAAATCGCTAAGAGATGCCACACTCAAATACAACATTATGGAAAAACAAGCACTAACTTTATTAAAGGCCATCAAAGATTTCAGAGTCTATATTTTGTATTCTCACATTATTGCATATGTTCCAAACTCAGTAGTTAAGGACATTTTGACACAAAATGGGCCTGAAGGAAAGAGAGGCAAATGGATTGCCACTATTTAGGAATATGACATAGAGATAAAGCCTACTGAACTTATCAAATGGCAAGGTTTAGCCAAACTCATGGCTGAATCAAACTGTCAGGCCCTAGATGTAAATTTCATTAGTGCCCTTGATGATCAGGAAGAGATGGCGACTCCATAGATCAGTGAACCTTTTACTAATTCACCTTCGTATGCAGATATCATATTTTTATTACTAAACTTACAAGATCGTCCAGGTTTAACAAGAACTAAAGCTAGATTTTTGAAAATGAAGTCATTAAAATATTGTATCATAGAAAATGCTTTGTTTTGGAAAGACAATGGTGGTATTATTTTGAATTGTTTATTGAAAGATGAAGCTGATAAAATCATGCAAGAATTTCATGTAGGAGATTGTGGAGGACACTTGTATTGGAAAACTACTGCTAACAAAATTCTGAGGGTTGGTTTCTACTGGCCTACTCTTTTTACAGATGTTAAGAAACATGTGACCTCCTATCATAAGTGCCAGATATTTGAGGGAAAGAGAAAGCTTTTACCTTTGCCTCTTAAACCAATCTCCACTGAAATGCCATTTCAACAATGGGGGTTAGACTTCATTAGAGAAATATACCCAGCCTCCTCAGCTCAGCACAAATGGATTCTGACAGCCACTAATTACTTCACAAAATGGATAGAAGCCATCCCTTCTAGACAAGCCACATACACTTTCATTATCTCATTCCTAGAAAATAATATCCTATCAAGATTTGGATGCCCCCAAAATCTCATTACTGATAATGCAGCTGCTTTTAAATCCAAGAAAATGGTATACTTCTGTAACAAATATCACATCACCCTTGGCCATTCCACTTCCTATTACCCTCAAGGTAATGGACTTGCAGAATCCTCTAACAAAAGCCTGGTCAATATCATTAAGAAATTACTGGAAGACAACAAAAAGACATGGAACAAAAAGTTGGTCAATGCCCTATGGGCAGATAGACTAACTACTAAGAAGTCAATTGGTACATCTCTTTATCAGCTGGTATATGGGATGGATGTTGTTTTTCCATCATCTTTAGGAGTTCCAGTGATGCAGATCATCCATAAGTTACAAGTAGAACCAAATGATATCTGGAGAAGGATAAATCAGACCATACACTTGCAGGAAACCAGAGAAGAAGTATATGTAAAATCACAAGTAATCCAGGAAAAAATCAAAAAGATATTTGATAAAAAGACTAAAGCTGATGATTTCTACATAGGTGATAAGGTTCTTAAGTGCGATTCAAGAAGAGAAGACAAGGGAAAAACATGGAAAATTTGATTTCCTATGGCAAGGCCCTTATGTCATTTATGGTTACAGAGGTAACAATGTTTTTTTCTTAAGAGAGATAGATGGATCAGATCTACTAGGAGGACCTGTCAATGGTAGAATGTTGAAGAATTATTTTTCTACAGATTAACAATAGTTCGCTTTAATTTCATCATTGTATATAACATTGCAGAGTTTAGATTGGATTGGATGGTGATCTTTTGATGTTGAAGCCCAGAGAGAAGGCCCTGAGCTTTGAAGGTTTCACCATAATAAGTATGAATAAGGCAGAAATCACAAAAGAATAATTTATAGGGTAACTGTAGTCACAATTCAAAGGCTACTGATCTTAAAGTTCTTGACACTTCACTAGGAAATTCCATCCCCATGTGGAGCCACTGTTAGGGTCCTATAATAATAGGGTTCCTAATTTTGAATTGTCTATGGTTAGTCTTGTAATAGTGTACATACTTTTTCTTTCTACAAAATGTTTTCCATATTAAAAAAAAAAAATGTAAAGAGGGTATGTCCTAAAAGAAATATCAAAGGACAAAATGAATAAGAAGATATCAAAAAAGTGAAAAAATATGAACCCCAAACAAAAATAGATCATGAAAGTGTGCAAGCCCAAGTGCCACTACTTTTTACTTTACTGTGAAAAATAATGGTTGTGTGCAGTTTGTCATAAATGCCACAACCCATGATAGTCAAACTTTTTAATCTTGACTAGTTCATGTTTTAAATTTCATGTTTATAAATAGATAACAAAGATCTAGCCAAATTGTTTAATCTTGGAAAATCAATAGTTAGGTAGAGAAATAAAATGTGCTCAACAGCTTAATCTGAGCCATTGGAAGATATAAGGTTAGAATTACATAGTTTTCTTTTCAAAAGAAAAAGGAAAGAAGGGGTCTCCAAGTTAAAATGCACCCAATAAAGTGAAGAAAAACTATTAGGGTAAGTAAAGGGTAGGTAGAAGAAAGGTTGCAGAAGTACAAGGTTGTTAAAGCATAAGCACATTTATCATGCTTAATCCTACGTTTCAGTGTGCAGGAGTAGTTATGAAAGTGAAAGGATGTTCAAAAGCTGATTTAATTAACTTCCCCTCATTTCATTTCATCCCCCACTACATACTTACTAATCTCCCCATTATCCCATCAATTCTTATGAATATACCCTTTTCCCTCCATTTTTACCCTTACCCCTTGGTTTCACACATTTCCCTAGCAAATTAACCTCCAAAGGTCATTTCCCTACCCAAAACCCGTTTTCCCTAGTGTGAAACCCATTTCCCATTGAAAAAATCACTCTCCCCCTTAATAATTTCCTTAAATACCCATACAAAACCCATAAAGACCTTTTACCCTAAGTTTTATTTCCCCCTGTATTATTTAAATTAACTCTGCCATGTCATATTTCCTCGACATAAAACTTTTTAGCCCACCATCCTTAGTGCGGTTAAAAAACCTCTGCTACATACAACCCTAGTCCCACTCCATTAATCCGTGTGTTATATTTAATCCCCGCTTTATTCATTAATTAATTACAAACCAATTGTAATTAACCCCCGGGCCCCGCAAATCTTTGCTCCTATTCTCCCCGTGCAGCTTCACCGCATGATAGTCGTTAGATATTTCACCCCTAGATATGACGGCGTGCATCCATATCGCGTTGACTCCCCTTCCGATCTTTACCAACCCAAGAGCATGCGAGATTGGTGCTTTTGCTTGGGCCCTTTTTGGCTACATGGAAGTTCCAGGTGAACTTACGTGCTCTCAAGGAAATACTGCCCAACTGCGAAAAGTGGTGCGATGGCACCCGAAACTGCCTCCCCACCAAAAGCCAAAACCACTCATTGTTCATTTATGAAATTTTGCGCCAAATGTGACCGTTACCCGTTCAGAGGCCAAAAAGCCCCAAATTGCTCTTTTCCCTTGTTTTGCACTATGAAAGCTGCCTAAGCCTTCCTGTGCCACCCTGAGCTTCTACAAATGAATTTGACCGTCGATTACCTTCTGAACACGCTTCGAACTCCATCCACAGACATCTCAGTTCAATAAATCCATTGATGGCCATCCCTACAGACCTATGCTTTATTAATGATTGTTTTATTTTGCAGGTGATTAGTAGAACGGGAGCTTGGATAAACAGTTTTGATACTAGTTCCAAAACCTGTTTACTCCAAGATTCACAAGGAAATGTATTCAAAAGGCTTTATTCAGAAGGAAAAGACAATTATCACAGAGCATAAGGAAACAATTTACACAATAAATGTTAAAACAAAGATGAAATCATTTTCACCATCACAACAAAAGATTCTTACAAACTACTCTCTAAGAAACATTTTGTATTCTACATGTGTCTTTTAGTAAACATTATTTTTTTCTAAAAACACAGAAGCATGAAAGAGTGAGTAAGATTTACAGTAAAAGGTAAAAGTAAAAGCAGGTGACAGAGCATTCATGGTAAAAGACTAAACAGAGGAGACAGATAAAGAAATACAGTTGAAAGACAAACAGATGAAAGTGTATCAGAAGAAAAGTCATATGTAAATATAACATCCAGCGTGAAGACCAAACAACCAAGTAGCTTAAAGGGAAAAAGATCAAAGACAACAGAACCTAAATAACAGGGACAACAAACATTAGTTCAATAGTTGTCTCTATCTTCTTGCATGAAGATATTTCTTTCTCCTAGATTAATTCCCAAGACAGTTTGGGATATTTTGTAAATTTTTATTGTATAAATTCTTCTTAATTCGAAGTATGATTGTGGATTGCTATACATTTGTAGAGTTATTTTGATCTTTAACCTAAGGGTTATTGTACCAATTTTCAAGTCAACAAACTAGAGAAAGTAATAAAAATATTGCACTACAGGATTCATGAGATGAGCTATTGTAGTGAAGTATCTTCTTTGTCTGATTTTGTTACTTTCTTATGTGTTTCATAAACTTAAATGTTATCTAAATTTGAATGAATTAACTGGAAATTTAACTCAGAATTTTTTTAAGTACACTCTGTTTTGCACAGTTAATCATTTATATGTTTTCCTCTGATATCCGGATTTGAGAACCCTTAATTGCTCTCCCATCCCATTTGACCTCTTGCATTTCTCTTCATAATCCGACCTAGGGAACCCTTAATTTCTCCCTGGATCCGATTGGAAACCATTTCACCATCAAGCCTTTGAGATTTGTAGTAACTCCTCTATCTTTCCCTGTAGACACTGTTTTTAGAACTTAATCCAGTCTTGTTTTTCTAACATTTGACCCCATAGCCCAATGGTAAAAGACAACCCATTTTCATCTAAGTAACTGATCCCACCACCCAAATTCAAATCCAAAGCCCCAGCACAATCATAACTAGCCTAAAATCAATTAACTAAAACAAAGTTAAATCATAAAGAGAGAGCCCTCTCTAAGATTAGGAAGGCTAGATCCTAATCTCCAAAGTTGGTTTGTGGTTACCTCTATCATTTCTTTCTTTAACAACTTCTAAAGAAATTTTGGACTGATAACAGGTAACATGGATCACTGCTCAATCTTAAGAAGCATGATCAAAGGAAAGGAATCTCCTCCTATGAAAGGTTGTTGGAAGGCATGGGTCACACTAGATGAAATCAACATAGTATGTCCTCATATGAAGTATGAGATGACTTACTAAAATTGAGGAAATCTGATTGAAAGCTCCTGGAAATGAAATGTGTGAAGAAAGAAAGGAAGATATCATGAGATATGCAACCATGGTAAAGGCAATCAACATCTGAAATACCAAGAAGATTTTACTAGGATATCTCCTAGAATGATATGAAGACTCTGATGGAAGCCTAAAAAAGATGGAGACCCTTGAGAATGGAGGAGATATGTCAACATGTATGTAGAATGATGATGCACTAGAAGGTATCGTGATGAAATACATCACAAAGGTAATTTTGATTTAAGTGTTCATTTCTTATTTTTGAACAAATATCTGGATGGGTTTATGTAGGTCTGCCAAGGGAAGAAAAATGACATGAAGCAAGGCCAGATGAAGACTAATGGATAACTTTCTGATGAAAGGAATAATTACATGAATGACCCATGGATGAAAGTGATGGATTGTCTGAGCCCTAAGAAGAAGCCACAAAAGATGAAGAGTCCTTGACAAAGAAATTCATGACATCAAAGGAAGGATCTCTTCAGGTAGCTAGTTGAGGAGCTGTTGCAGGTCCCCAATTAAGAGGGAGCCTAGAATTCCTAAGCCAAGAGGGATCTTAGGTACATTCATTTCATAGGAATGAATACATTCTGTTGTTCGAATTGATATGTCCTCCCTAATTGAGAGGAACAGATAGGCACATCATTTTGGTCTTCACCTGGGAAGACAGAGGAGGATTGGGTAAACATCTGGCATCTAACGCTCTTTGAGGATGAGAGAGGGCATCCAAGGTAAGAGTAGTCATAGAGGACTGATATTCTTTGAGGATTGGCTACCCAAGATAATACTAGTCTAATGGAAGGTCATACTCGGTGAACACTTGGGTGGAGTATGTGCCTTGAGAGACAATCATTATGATGTCTAGAAATCATTGGTATCGCAAGAATTGTGCTCTAATCATGTGGATATAGTTTTTAGTCAAGGCCTTGCTATGTGACAATGCTGGTTAAATATGATGCTAGACATATGGGTTACCAATCCGATTCTTCTTATGAAAAATTCTTCAGATTGAGAATGACCAAGTACCATTACAAATACCTCCCTAAATAAGACGGAGTGTTGAAAATTGTAACTAGGTTTGGTCTTCATAATGACATGTAATTGTGATTTTTGTAAAATGATGTAAAGAAGAAAATAAAATTATTTTGTAATGCGTGCTTCATGGGTCTCATAAGAAAAATATTTTATTTAGATGGCTCCCATTTAGAGCCTTAGGATTTTTCATTAAAGTCAGAGAGTCAATTTCATGTATGAATAACCCTTCTTGGGGATATAACAATGTATATGAGTCTATAAAAGTGTCTAGAAGCCCTCCAATGACAAGCACTAGTCCTCCTATTCTTGTCGGCCATAAGATGAAGGATAAACTTATGTCGACTTCACATTTTTTAAGAGACACCTATGCACATACTCATGACATCTTATTTATAGAGGGAAACCACTATATGTGTGTGTGTGTGTGTGTGTGTGTAGGCACTTCTCATTTCCATAGTAAGAAGTTCAGATGTCTCTGTGATTTCAGATGGATAGTGGCAGAGTAAAGCTCAGATACATCTCTGGATTCATATGACCTAGATCGGTTATCTCTGTGGAGACTATAGTGACACAATTCGAAAGAGAAAGGAGACTACAATTTTGTGTCATCTTACAGTCAAGGGAATTAAGATCCCTCTGAGATTCAGATCACAGAAAATGAGAACAGTTCGAATGGGACAACAAGAAGTAATAAAGGGAAAATGAGGAGTGATGAAGGGACAATGGATTTTTTATCTAGTGAAGAGGATACCGTTCTGAGGTATATCGCAGTATCTCGATGCAACTACAATAGTCACATTCCGGTGACATTACCTTAACATGTTTCGATGACATATACAGTTCGTTGAGGAGATGATCTTAGATTTAAGAAGGTCAAAGAGGAAGAGGAGTCAAGAAGAAGAAAAAGAGCAGAAGACAGAGAACTAGTGTCTTGGTCTTGGAGTGGAAACTAGGTCAAGGGTCTTGGTCGTGGTATTCATCAATTAGAATCTCTATAAGAAGAATTTGTGTGGGTTTTCCTCTCAAAGGGTGAAGGTTTTGGCCCTGGCTCATAGCCTACATTCTGTGTCTCTTGTCTATTTATGTTCATGCATTGGTAGTTTCTTGATGAAAAAGAACATTAATAACTAAAGAAAAAATAATATCCTAATCTAAAGTTGTAAAAATAAATCACGAGTAGTTACTAATTAGAGGAGAAATTACCTAGATATTAATGCCCTAGATTTCTCAACATGATTACACCTATGGAAACAACAAAAACATTTATTAGTTGCTTCTTATCATGCAACCAACTCACAAAATAGAAGAAAATATAGATCAACTACTTCAAAATCAGCCTCTTCGAGGGGGAAACATCCTTTACATTACACAAATGAACAATTATTGGATGATACAAATGATAAAGCCTCCTTTCTATATATAGGAGTCTAAGGGATCCTAATACAATCAGAGCCAACAAAACAATAATATTGCAGGGGCACAACAATAACAATAGTGGGCTTCTATGGAGCACAATAATAATAACATGGGGCCTATATGGGCACAATAATACAATATGAGGGTTGCACTAATAACAATAAGGGGTTACACTAGTAGTATAGGGACCTAACATAACCTTCTCCTTCAAAAAGTGTTGTCCTCTATGCTTGAGTAGTTCTGAATGCTTCTGTATAAAATTCTCATCCTCCCATGTGGAATCTTCAGTGGGTAAGTTCTTCCACTTGATGAGATAGTCTGAAATTGATCTATTTCGTAGCTATCGATTTCTTGTTTCTGTGATTGCTTCAGGTTCCAATATGATTTTTCCTTCCTTGTCAAGTTCTGGCAATATTGTTTGAACTGGTATCTCCTCACCTATAACCTTATTTAAGCATGAAACATGGAAAACTAGGTGCCCCTCGGGAAGATGTAGGAAGCTCCAATGTGTATGCCCTAGTATCAATCTTTTGTAACACCTTGTACGGACCATAATACTTGTGTGATAATTTATTATCCTTCTTAGCTTGCTTGAGGGACATTTGTTTGTATGGTTGTAGTCATAGAAATATCCAGTCACCTACATCAAAACTCCTTTCGCTGTGATGTTGATCTGCTTGTTGTTTCATTCTATTTTGCGCCGAAGTGAGGTTATCCTTTAAGAGTTTTAGACCTTGTTGTTGATGCTCAATGTGATATTCCACTACTTAAACCTTAGAATTTTCTTTTAAAGATGATGTGATGGACGGTGTATGATATCCATAAAGTGCCATAAATGGGGTCATTTTTGCTACATTATGGAAGGAAGTGTTATACCACCATTCAGCCAGAGGCAACCACTTGACCCATTGTGCCTGTTTACCAGATACAAAGAAACAAAGATATCCTTCCAAACATTTGTTCACTATCTTAGTTTTCCCATTAGATTGAGGATGATAAGATGAGCTATGAGCTAACTGAGTACCCAAACAAGAAACTAATTCTGTCCAAAAATTTCCAGTTAAAATGGGATCTCTATTGCTTAGAATAATCTTTGGGTTTCCATGTAGCTTTTGAATTGTTTCCATAACTACAGTAGCAACTATACTTGACTTAAATGGATGACATAATGCACAAAAGTGTGCATACTTTCTAAGTCTATCAACTACCACCATGATGATACTCTTTCCTTCAGACTTGGGTAAACCTATGATAAAATGCATTGAAACCTCCTCCCAGTGTTGACTTGGAATGGATAAAGGTTTTAACAAACCTGGGGTCTTAATTTTCTCAAATTTATTTTGTTGGCAAACCAAACATTCTGCCACAAAATTTTGAATATCAGATTTAAGTTCATCCCAAAAAAAATCTTTCTTAACCCTATGGTAAGATTTTAAAAATCCTAACTTCCCTCATAAGGGAGAGGCGTGCAATTCCTGAAGAACATTTTGTTTGAGTTGGGAATTTTTATAGAGGTATAAGTGATATTTGTACCATAATGAATCATTTTTCCAAATAAATGTATTAGATGTATTGGGATCTTGCTGCAACTTTTGAATGAGTGCCCACACTTCTTCGGAATTCTTCCATTCACCCCTTGCTTCATTTATCCAATCTGATTGGATAATAGAAATGGCACAAAACAAAGCTTCCACATCCTCATCCTTTCTTGAGAGTGCATTTGCAACAACATTTTTCTTCCCTTTTCTGTAGATGATGTCAAAGTCATAACCCAACATCTTTGTGACCCATTCTTGTTGTTCTTCTGAAGATAATCTTTGTTCTAAAAAGTATTTAATACTATCATGATCTGTTTTTATCTTGAAGTGTCTTCCCATTAGGTAAGGTCGCCATTCCTTAAGTGCATGTATTATTGCCAACATTTCCTTCTCATAAATAACGTTGTGTAAATACTTTCCTTTGATTCGATGACTTTTGAAAGCAATGGGTCTTTCTTCATGCATTAAAACAACACCAATTCCATTTCCTCAGGCATCACATTCCATAATAACAGTTTTTTTGAAGTCTAGCATAGCTAAGACCAGTGCTTGGCACATTTCCCCTTTAATATGTTCAAAGGCCTCCGTTGCTTCTAGAGTCCAAAAAAATGCATCTTTCTTTAGTAATGTCATTAGAGGTGCTACTATTCTCCCATAATTCTTAACAAACTTGTGATAATAACCCTGTCAACCCGAGAAATCCTCACAGGTGCTTTATGGATGTGGAAATTTTCCATTCCTTAATGCATTTAATTTTGTTAGGGTCTACCTTAACACCTTCATGGGATACAATACGACCCAAATATTCCACCTCTTAACATTTGGATATTTTTGCATATAATTGTTTCTCCTCCAATAGTTTAAGCACCATGTCAACATGTTGAACATGATCCTTCCAAGACTTTTTGTAGATTAGTATATCATCAAAAAATACTAACACACAAATTCTAAGGAAGGGTTTGAAAATGGAATTCATCAACCCTTGAAATGTAGAAGGTGCATTGGTAAGGCCAAAATGCATGACCAAAAATTCATAGTGACCCTCATGAGTTCTAAATGTTGTTTTTGGAATGTCTTTAGTCTCCATTCTGATTTGATGATATCCTGAATGAAGATCCAACTTGGTGAAGTAAATTGATCCATGTAATTCATCCACTAATTCATTAATGACAGGAATGGGAAATTTATCTTTAATAGTAAGCTTGTTGAGTTCCCTATAATCCAGACACATGCGCCATGATCCATCCTTCTTGTGTACCAATAACACTGGAGTAGAGAGAACTTTGACTAGGTTGAATTATACCAACCTCTAGAATTTCTGAAACCATACGTTCAATTTCACTCTTTTGGGCATATGGATATATGTAAGGCCTGATGTTTGGGGGAACACTTCCTGGAATCAAATGAATAGCATGATCATGATCACGAATAGGTGGGATTCCTTTGGGAGTCTCAAATACCTTGGAATGATTGTCCAAAACTTTTTGGATATCTGGAGAAATAGATTATTTCGATGTGGGAACCTCTAGTGAACATAATTGTGCAATTATGCCTCATTGTTATTTCTTTAGAAGCTTTGTCATGTTGTTAGAGCTAATTATATTTCCTAATTTCCCCATGATACCCCTTAATTCAACTTCCTTTCCTTCCCAAAAAAAATTCAAGAAAAGTTCTTGAAAATTAAAAGCTATCGTACCCAAAAGATTGTACCCATTGGACTCCTAGTACAACATCAATACCACCCATTGGAATGGAAAGAATTGAACTATTCATTACATATTCTCCCATGGATAGCTTGATATTATGGAACCTTCCAAAGCAATTTATGGTTCCTCCATTTGAAACCATAACTTGAGACTCTGGTGCAATCGTACAATGAATAAAATTATGGGTACTACCCGAATCAATCAACACTATTGCCTTTTTCTTCTTGATATGTCCTTCTATCTTGAGAGTTTGAGGAGTGGTAATTCCTGCCAATGCATTACAAGATATGGTCTGATTCATTTATTCTTTCTGTAGGGTTGGTTCTTGGTGTATATCCTCTTCTTTTGACGTTTCTTCTTCATTTTCTTCCTCCTTGTCATAATCTATGTAAAATAATTTCCTCTCAACACACTTATGACCTTTAGTGTATTTTCTATCACAATTGTAACAAAGTCCTTTTGCTCTTTTTTCTTCCAATTGTTGTGGTGTCAACCTTGTAGGTTGAGGAAGTGTCGTTGGCATTATGATACAAGTATTCTCCTTGATGGCAACTCACTCAGATAAAAGTTCTCAATGCAGCAGGTCAACAACAAAGGATTACAGATCAGACTCCAAAGAATGAAGAAAGAGTGGTATATGTTGGTTCACTTTGTCCAAGGCGCGTATACACGCAATTTAATAGAACAAAAGTAGCGTATAACGTATACACAAACTCTAACATGAGGAAAAGTGCTTACATGTTGGAAAACCAAGTTTTGGTCCAAGGTATTTGATCCAAGGTATTTTGGTCCAAGGTAATTGGTCCAAGGTAATTGGTCCAAGGCATTTGGTCCAAGGTATTGACCCTAGGTATTGGGTCCAAGGTATTGGTCCTAAGTGTTTTTGGTCCAGGGTATTGAGAAAGGCCTAAGACTATATAAGGAGGAGGAGATCATTAGGAAAAGTGGTGCAAGCAATGAGACTCTAAGGAATACTTCTATCTGAAGTATGTATATTATGTTGCAGGGTTATGTTTGGGATTGGATCTGAAATTTTCATGTGCACCTTGAGTTCAACATTGGATCAGGAATCATGAGACTTGAAATGACTTATTCTTGAATGATATGATATTGGTTGAGACCAGATCTGATGTTTTGCGCCTGTTCTACTTGTTATCTATCATGATCTGGGTTTGTCTGAAGTCTAAAATTGCAGCAAAGTTCTGAGTCAAAATTTGCAGATATGTACGCAGGTTTGTCTCAGCCAAAGCATGTGTACACATAGGTTCGACTCTTTCAAGTAGTGTATACAAAAAAAGGTAAAGCTTCTATTCAGATTTGACTGATCTATCTGATCAAATTCTGTTGTTTTACTATTATTTGTCAATTAAGTCCTCTTAGATCTGAACATAGAATTGTTGTATAAGGAAATTGAGTCTGATTGATTGATTGATTGAGAAGGAAGGGTGATCCTTGCTTCTATCTATTTTGAACTCTGTAATATGACAATAGATATTTAGAATGTCACTGATTGGTACAGTCTGTGGTTCAGAAGTTTATGATTCAATAACTTTAGAGATATACGCAGGTTGGGTTAAAGGAAGTAGCATATACACACAGGTTGGGTTCAAACAAGTAGCGTATACACTATAATGCATGATTTTTGAGGTTACAGCTGGTTCTGGATGATGATGATGAAGGGTTCTGGGTTTAGCACAGTGTTCTAGTGTCAGTGATCTGGTTGTTCAGATTAACTGAATATTGGTTGATGAAGTTTAAGTTTAAAAGGCTTTGATGGGTCCAATGTGAAAATTTGATGAAACATGGCCTTCAGCTTGTGGTGTTGTGATCCAGGAGTATCCAGTCTGAAAATTCATGAAACGTGGTCCCTGGTGGAAGAGTGGAGTTTTCTGTAGGCTGGCACCTACGTACTAGTAAACATATTAGCTAGTACAAGAGCTAGGGGGTTATTGCTCCCTTCTAGTAGAAGTTGGAAAACGAGAGAAGGTTGTAGCCTTCTGCAAGTAGAAGCCTGCATACTGGTATGAGTCTTCACCAATACAAGATTCTAAATAGATTTTCTTATTATTAAAAGTAGACAGAGACGACAACAGCAGGTGGTTTTCACCCATATTGGGTTTCCACCTCAAATCTTGGTGTTCATGTGTGTTGCTTATGTGTGATGCTTTATTCTGCTTTTACTACATTGTCTAATAAATCTCTGATATATTGGTTTAAGCTCAACACATGATAAACTGTCTAAATCACAAGTTCTCTGCATACACGCTGGTTTCTTTAAGCACAGTTGCGTGTACACGCTAGTTTTCTTCACTGAAATAGCATATATAAATCTGTTTGGGAAATTAAATTTTTGATTTGATAATACTAATTCATCCCCCTCTCAGTTTTATTTCCAACAATTGGTATCAGGGATAGTCCTTCAGAAGAAGCTTGATTTCTTGAAGGGAGATCCATTAACATGAATAATCAAGAAAGCATGGGATCCATCAAAATGCTAATCTTTGATGGGAGAAACTTTTTTTATTGGAAAATAAGAACCACAGCCTATCTATAATCGCTTGGAACGGATGTCTAGGAAATTGTGGAAGGAGGATATACATTTCCAACAGCAATTCCTACAGATACGGCAGGTAAAAGGAAATATGAAACCAATGCCAAAGCTGTCAATACTTTATTGGGAATTTTGTCACAATCAGAGTTTGTCAAAGTCATGCAGCTCAAATTAGCCAAAGAAATATGGGACAAAATCATTCTAAGTTACCAAGGAGACTCTCAGGTAAAACATGCTAAGCTTCAAACTCTCAAAATTCAGTATGAAACTCTTAAGATGCATAGTGATGAAAGCATAGCTAGTTACTTCCTACGTATAGATGAGGTTGTCAATTGTATGAAGAATCTAGGTGAAGAAATTAAGGAAGTTACCTTAGTTGAGAATTTTTTGAGATCCTTGTCTACTAAATTTGAATCCAAAGTGTCTGCCATAGAAGAAAAACAGGATCTGCAGAATATCACTATGACGCAGCTTCACGGAATCTTAACTGCCTTTGATATGAGAAAAGGAGGACCATTAGATATGAGAGAAGCCACATTCAAAGCTTCAGAAAAAGGAAAGGAAGAACACAATGAATCAAGACATATTTCAGAAGAAGAAGATGAGGTAAAATTTGTCAAAAAGCTTCAACAGGGTTCTGGAAGATTTAGAGTAAGTTACCCTTCAAATGCTTTTCTTGTGGTAGAGTCGAGCATTATGCTGCCAGATGTCCTCATAAAGATAAAGTTGAAAAAGGAAAGGAATATGAAAAAGGGAATAGAAAACAAGTTGTGAATAAAAGGAGTTACTATACTCATGAAAATAGTGATGGCTTATCTAATAGTGATGAAGACGAAACTGGACAAGATTACAGACTTCTCATGGCTTATGACGATGATAATTTTTGGGATGCTTTAAAATAGGAAGACCTTCACGAAGAAATATCTAAACTCAAATTATGTTTAGAAGAAAAGAATATGATTATAGATACCTTGACATACCAACTTGTTGAAAAAGAAAAACACAATGAAAAACTAGAATTTGAAATTGTGGGTCTAAGAAAGGATCTTGAGAAAACAAAATCTCTCAATATTAGATTTGCTAAAGGATCAGAAACTGTAAATGAAATTATCAACATTCAGCGTTCTCCTCTGATAAAGACAGGTCTTGGATATACTAAAGAAGCATCTCAATCACAGAAGCTGTCAACCTCCACCAAAAGCTATCTTAATGCAGCAAAGACTAGTGAACAGTATGCCAATCGTTAGCAAAGGCATAAAGCAGATCACCAAGTAAATCAGACTCAATTTACTCCAAGGATGAATAGAAGCCACAACCAACCTCAAGTAAATCATACTCAATTTACTCTAAAGATGAATATTAATAGAAACTACAATCACCAGGTCCATAGATTCGATAGTCGCGGGAACTTCTTTAATGGGCAATGTTTTTCATGTCATAATTTTGGACACAAAGTTGCTCAATGTGTTGCTTACAAAACCATCATGACTAAAGAAGCACGAAATAAAAGGAATGTAACAGGGATCAAGAAAAGTTCCTATAATAACTTTTCTCTTCTTGAAAATGAAATAGAATGCTCAATATGTAACAACTTTGGTCATGAAGAATCTGAATGCAGAAGCAAATTTCGGCAAACATCTCAAAAATAGCAAACTCCATTAAATCCCAAGATATGGAGAAGGAAAGAATCTTAAACAGAAAGATGTGGTATAGCCTTGTATGTAGAAGGACAATAAAATCAATGGTACATCGACAGTCGATGCTCAAAACACATGACAGGTGACAAAGAAAAACTTCACCCATATAATGCCTTAGAAAAGGAAAAGAATGTCTCATTTTGAAATGACACTCCTGCTATCATAAAAGGTAAAGGCTCTATTTTCTTGAAAGAAAAGGTTAAAGCTGGAAATGTTATGTATGTAAATGGTTTAAAGCATAACATGTTGAGTGTCAGTCAAATGTGTGATCAAGGAAATGAAGTGGTGTTTCGATCAAACGGATGTGTTGTTCATGAGCTTGATACAGGAGAAACCATGATCAAAGGTACAAGAACTCCAAAAAACTTATACATACTCAAGGGAGGACAACAGCAGTGCTATCTAAGCAAAAATGATGAAAACTCACTATGGCATAGAAGATTGGGACATCTAAGCTTTTCTCAAATAAGAAAAGCATGTAGATTCAAGGTTGTTCATGATCTTCTAGATATCAGCATCCCAGAAAATACAATATGCAAACCTTGTCAAATTGGCAAGAAAACCAGAGTTCACTTCATGGAAAAAGAAGGGTCAACTAGTAAGCCCCTTGAACTTGTCCATACTGATTTATGTGGACCATCAAGGAAAAATTCACCTCATGGAAAAGAATACTTTATTTTGTTCATTGATGATTTTTCCAGAATGTGTTGGATAGGTATTCGAAAGCATAAAGATGAAGCTTTTGAAAAGTTCCAAGTCTTCAAATCTTTGGTTGAAAATGAATCAAATCGAAAAATCAAATGCCTCGGATCTGATCGAGCAAGGGAATTTACCTCAAATGAATTCTTTGACTTTTGTGAGAAACATGGAATAAAAAGGCAATTCTCCACCGCAAGGACTCCTCAGCAAAATGGTGTGGTTGAAAGAATGAACAGAACAGTTCAACAAATGGCTCGAGCTATGCTAGATGAATCTGGAACTCCTACAACCTTCTGGGTGCCGTAACTATTCTAAACCAAGAGAATGTTCGGGTAAACAACACTCAAACTCCACATGAACTTTGGTATGGTAAGACTCCTACTATGAATTACTTTAAAGTTTTTGGAAGAAAATGTTATATCAAAAGGACTGATGAAAAACTTGGTAAGTTTGAACCCAGAGCAGATGAAGGTATTCTTCTTGGTTATTCTTCCAGAAGTAAAGGATACAAATGTTATAATAAAATACTTGGAAAAATTGTTGAAAGCATTTATGTTGTAGTTGATGAAGCATGCAAAAATCCAAAACAGATAAAATCAACAAAAGATTATGACAATGAAGAAGATGGGGATTATTTTCCCACATCAAATCAAAATCATATTGAAGAAGAAACCAATGAAGCACTAGAAGAAGAGATAATGGTAGAGGAAAAGACCCCGTCTAGGTATGTTCAGAAAAATCATCCAGAAACTCAAATTTAGGGGAAAAAGAGGCATGTGTACAAACAAGAAGAACTATTATAGGGATTGTTATCACTCAGGTTGTTCCCCAAAAGCTATGAGAAAACGGAATACGACCGAGGTAACCACTAACCAATCTTTTAAATGCAGATTCTAGCCAATCTAAAGCCAGAGAGGGCTCTCTCTTTATGATTTAGCTTTGTTTTGGGGTATGTTAGGCTAGTTATGAAGCACAAGTATTTGTTTGATTTTTGGATGGTGACTTTCAATAGAACAGGGGTGCAAGATATGAGAAGTTCAGACCATTGGGTTAATGGAGTCAATGAAGATGAGCTGCTGGGTATGGTTGCTTTGACAAAAGGAGGAACCACAGAGCAAGATAATTAATCATGGAACAAACTGTAAGTTAAAATCAGCTGAAATGGGATCAGGGGGTGAAGGGCAATCAAGAATCCTTCATCATGCTAACAGAGGGAAAATGGATGAATATTACCAGGGAGCAGTTAAGGATTTCTTAGTTATATTCAAGGTGAAAGAACCAGGGAAACAGGAGCAGTTAAGAATTCTTGCTTATACTAGACCTGAGGAAAACATAAAAATAACAAGAATTGAACACAGAGTACAACTAAGTAAGTTCTGAGCTAATCTTTTTCCCTGTTATTCAGTGTATGATATGTAGATGATATATAAAACACAAAAACAGTAAAAAAAGAGTTAAAAAAACTTATTGATCCATGAAATAATTCGAGAATTCTGCAACATATTCTTCTGCCATTAATTCCACAACCAGATAGTTCAGCAGCAAAGCGTTCCAGCAACCTTTTATTCAGAAGAGTTCTCAAATTTACAGCGCAGTCCCAGAATGGTATCACCAACCCCTAATACTTAGCTTGGGGAGGTATTTGTACACAAATGTTAAAAAATATCTCAAAGAGATAATATCTTGCAATAACTTCTTTCACCTACTCTACAGAAGAAATAAATGATCTTGAAAAGAGAGAGAAATGAATGCAGAAGTAAGAAATGTTGTGTTGGCCGCTCAATTGGTGAGATGCATTGATTATTTGCTCAGCGAGTCAGCCAATGGATACTTTAGCTAAATCTCGCGCTGCTGGCTTTGCTTTCCTGGGTGCTTTTAATAGCGCTTTAATACACCATTGCCCAGCATGATTTTTATCTGCTCTCTTTTCCACTTTATGCTATCTGTCGTGTTCTGGGAAAAATAAACAAAACTTTTAAATCCACCTGTTAGCGCTTGAAATTTCACCTCATGCTTAGAAAGGTAAACCTCAAGGCAACATCAAACCATTTAGCCTCGTAGCTAGCCCTACGGGGCAGGAGAAGGCTCTCCGGTCTATCTCGTAAAATCTTCAATAGATGAGATGACCAATAAGGTAACACTGATATTAGGCTAGTAAACTGATCAAAAGGGGTTTTTAATTAAATGACGGGGTTGTTACGAGCTGCATGGGCAAAATCACAGCTTGAACAGAGAAATATAATGAACAACACAGATTATCGACTGAGGCAAGGTAGGCAAGAAATTTAACACCAAATCTAGATTTAAATGGGATGGCAAGACTGGTGAGGAGCTAAGGAGGGCAAACAATAACTTTGAATCCTCCTTAAACAGTAGAAAACATTAAATATTGAACAAACTTAAAAGCAGAGCATGGCAGGCATGAATTCTTACTTTAACACTTCATTTGTTCAATTAGAAATGATCATGAAGTGAAATGGAACATAACAGATCACATATGAAACACAAGAAAAACTTATGCTAAATTATCATACCACAGGAATCTCAGAAGTCAGAGCTGTGAAATTTCATTAAAAAAACTCTGTCAAAGACTGTACAATGGAGCTCTGTTCTCCACCAGCTCTCAGCACTCAGAACTCTCCCCCACTCTGACTAACTCCCTTTTACAAATGAATTTTTAATATAATAAATAAAATGCTGCTAAGGAAAAAACAAATCGACCCCAAAAACCTCTACACTGTTTCAACTACAATTACAGAAATTAGAAAAGAGCGTTCCATCTATACTAAACATAGAACAACGTTTCCCTAAAATCCTCTAATGGCCGACACATGGAGCACAGATCCCGTTGAATCATTAATTAAAGTCTGGGAAATAGGAATCGAATCCTATCAGATGTCTCTGTTTATTTTTGGCTGAATTGAAGAGCCAGGTGTCGAATTCTTCTTTCCTCCAAGGCTGCACTACATGTAATATGGCATTCTCAATGGAACCGTTACGTCTTTCTTGGTCTGGATGATGTTACACGGGGCCTTCACATCGCATATCACTCTGGAAAATGGCTTGTACAACACAAGTTCGATTTCCAGCTTCATATTTATCAATTTACTACTGAATTCCTGGTGATAAATAGAGCTAATAAGACCTGCAAATTCCAAGCTCTTAGGGAAAAGGGTACATCAGCCACGCATAGAATATTTGCTTGCAAGTGATCAATTCTACTTTGGTTGGGGTATGTTGGCGAGTTTCCAAGTCGTTTTTTATACATACTCTCAGGATGTATCGATTCTGCGACCTCATGTTCTGGAACAGCTACAGCAATCTCATTCAGTTCTTGCTGTGACAAGCTAAGCCATAAAGATGCAATATTTTCATCCAAATGTTTTTTACTTTACTTGTTCCTGGAATAGGAGCAACGTCACTTCCTTGATGAAGCACCCATGCGAGAGCCAATTGCGCGAGTGTGTACCCATGCTTTCTTAGCTAGAGCAGAAACTCGTTCAAATAATACTTCTTCTCGCAATTCTCTCCGTGAAACCGAGGTTGCCGAACCAGTCTACTATCACCCTCATGTAAGTTTTCAACAACTGCTTTTCCAGCAAAACATCCACGTCCAAGAGGACTATAAGGTATAATGCCTATTCCCAAATCCTTGCAAGCAGGAATGATATCATCTTCCATATCACGGGTCCACAAAGACCATTCTAATTGAACAGCTGTAATAAGATGTACAGCATTAGCCACTAGTTTCAGAGAGCGCAATATATTAAAGATCAATATAATCCGCATCAAGGTGCTTCAGGCTGTCTTCACAAGCTTTGCGTACATACTCTACTGAGCTTTTAACACGAAAAACAACATTGCCAAACTTAGTGACCAGCTGAACTTTCTCACGGGGCAAACCTTTCAAAGCCTTGCCAACTTGGATTTCATCTGCAGTGTCAAAAAACATGATGCCTCTATTGAAAGCATGATAAACCAAAGAAATTCCATCGTCCTCGGCAACAGGGGTGCCATAGACAAATGAAAACCCCATACATCCTAAGCCAAGTTTGGAAACCTCGAATCCTTAGGCACCGAGTTAATGCGTGGGATGGACGCCATTTCTAAAAACTTGGGTCGATTTCTGCCTGAAGAAATATATGAACTCGCACATTCGTAGATACCTTTGCGGTGCTTCCAAAACATGCAACGACCATCAAACTTATCTACAATATGTAGATACTCTGTTCCTGCCTGCCATAGTGTCCTCAAAAAATGAAGAATCTGTGACAGGATATATGGTTGTCTTTTCACAATAATTTCACATTGCTGTAGATACCTCCAAAGTGCTTCAACACCCTTATATAGTTTTATGTTGTATCCCACGCTGGTAGATATACCAAGTCTGATAATCTTATTGTTTTCCATGGAATTTGTAGGGTCTACAGTGCTTTCTTGAGAAAATAACATAACCTCTACAAATGAAGGCTGGTAAACAGCTGCAGACGTGATAAGGTCCATTACCGCGGAGAATAGCCCAACATTTGATGAAGCACCTTCATTAGATAACAGATGAGAGAGGACAGGACTCAAATAATTTCTCTGTTTAACACTCAGCAAATAGCTTTCAATACTAACTGAATGAGGGCGCGTCCTTTGTGCAATAACATAAAAGTTGCATAGCACTTTTGATGCGGCCAACTGTAGTGAACCATTACGATGGAAGCCCAGTAGGGAAGTTACAACATTGACAAAGGGAATAGGCATAGACGTTGAGAGAAACAAACACTGGTCCAAACTTAATGCACCTGTATAATCCTTTAAGTATTCACCACCTGTAACATAATTAAGTGTAACACCCACTAGATCCATAGCTGAATACGCAGCATGTTGCAGCCACTAAATTTCTCTTGGACGAAGCATTCGGTTAAGAAATAATGCCTCCAGGGACTCTGCTCTCATGCATAAAACCTGAAGAAGGACATCATGTATCGTGTTGTCATATAGCCATGTCTTCATTAGAATATGTCTCAATTGTACTGAATGTTAATCCATTTTACTCATAACACCTGTGCGCATAAGTTCGAAGATCTTTGATGTTATCTGCCATTTGCAATACTTGATTTCCCTCCAATTGAAGCTACTCTAGAGTTAATGGGTGCTTTTGTAGGAAGAAGAGATGATAGCCTAAGTTGACACTGACAAGGCATAAGCCCCAAAATCCAAATAAACTGAAGATGCCCTCTTTGTTGAGACTAATGATATTTGCACCCCTCTGATCTGAAATGAGGTAATGATTTAATCCACACAACAGGACTACTTGATAAACTATGAGAATTGCACATCCAAAGAAGCCACAGTATTGGGAATGAATATTGATTATTGATGTCACAATGGCCACTGCTGCAAGAGTGAAAAAGAAATTCCAGTGTACACCATATTCCCCAACATGGACACCGAATCAATGTTGCGTGCCTGTTTTGAAACTAATGCATTTGCAACTGCAAAAGATCCAACCCTGCGATCCATTAATCCTGTACCATACGTTTCTGCCTTAGCAAATCACCTGGGAAATATTTGTCACCAGCATCATTGCAAATCGATATGATGAGAGGCTTTTTCTTTGTCTGCTTGCAGGGATAGGAGCTTGAAGTCGTTGCTGCCTTTTGAAGAGCTAGAGATAAATTACATAATCTAAAAAAAACAACATTAAATGATTTCTTCTTCAAAACAGGGTTTTGAAGAAGAATCAATCTCACACTGACATAAGACGGAGTCTAACATCGGCTCCATTTGGGATGGCAGTTGCCGCTTTTTGGAGGTGCCAAGAACCGCAGAACTTTGGGAGAGCAGACAGTGCCTCCACCCATTGGGCAATGGAGTCATCATCAACACAACTCTTGACTTATTTTCAAACTGAAACTGAACTCAAACAATTCTTCAAGCAAACTAAAACAAGATGTTGCCCTTATGGCTGCTTATTTATTTACAAAGCTACCCTACTTTGTTGTACAAACACTAGATCAGGTAATACTAAAATGCCAAATTAACCATTCAAGTAAACCTGAGATTGATGCCGCTCGAGAATGCTTCCACGAGGTCACAGAGGTAATTGCTGGCAGCCCTTCATGCACGTAATGACCCTGGTCACGGAAAAAATAGTCTGATCTGTCAATCAAAGTGAAAAACATATCCATATATGCCGCAATAGGTTCACGGAAGCCGGACTCTGTTGGCTGTCCCAACTCTGCAACACATACTTCCAGCTGCACATTGTCAATGTAAACATCTATAGGCAAGTCTACGATTTCTTGTTGCAAAGGAGGAAGGATTTCCAAGAACTTTTTAGGGTCTTGGAAATCATATGACTAAATCTGCTCATCTAAACATTGAATCCCCTTTTCAATTTTTTCAACAATTAACTCACAGGCACCAATTTTAGCTTCAGGAGAGAACTCTGGAGATTTCAAACTTTGAAAGAAGTCACTGAAAAATTCTTCATTAGTTTCAATATCTACTAACCACTCTCTAACTCCGTTTAGAGCTTCATAATGTGCAGGGTTTGCCACATACCCTACCATTGCATGAACAGATCAGCATGCGTTGGAATGTCTGGATCGAATTGGAGTCGCCAGGTGAATGGTTCAGCCTGCATAAGTGTCTGACTGTTGTCCACCATCAGCATCAGATCTGCACCTTGATTACATGTACTGGGACAAGACAATCAACAAATTGAATGTTCTCCCCAGTATGGTCGCCAGTATGTTAGCGCTTGAAATTTCACCTCAGGCTGAGAAAGGTAAACCTCAAGGCAACATCAAACCATTTAGCCTCGTAGCTAGCCCTATGGGGCAGGAGAAGGCTCTCTCTGGTCTATCTCGTAAAATCTTCAATAGATGAGATGACCAATAAGGTAACACTGATATTAGGCTAGTAAACTGATCAAAAGGGGTTTTTAATTAAATGACGGGGTTGTTCCGGGCTGCATGGGCAAAATCACAGCTTGAACAGAGAAATATAATGAACAACACAGATTATCAACTGAGGTAAGGTAGGCAAGAAATTTAACACCAAATCTAGATTTAAATGGGATGGCAAGACTGGTGAGGAGCTAAGGAGGGCAAACAATAACTTTGAATCCTCCTTAAACAGTAGAAAACATTAAATATTGAACAAAATTAAAAGCAGAGCATGGCAGGCATGAATTCTTACTTTAACACTTCATTTGTTCAATTAGAAATGATCATGAAGTGAAATGGAACATAACAGATCACATATGAAACACAAGAAAAACTTATGCTAAATTATCATACCACAGGAATCTCAGAAGTCAGAGCTGTGAAATTTCATTAAAAAACTCTGTCAAAGACTGTACAATGGAGCTCTGTTCTCCACCAGCTCTCAGCACTCAGAACTCTCCCCCACTCTGACTAACTCCCTTTTACAAATGAATTTTTAATATAATAAATAAAATGCTGCTAAGGAAAAAACAAATCGACCCCAAAAACCTCTGTGCTATTTCAACTACAATTACAAAAATTAGAAAAGAGCGTTCCATCTATGCTAAACATAGAACAGAGTTTCCCTAAAATCCTCTAATGGCCGACACATGGAGCGCAGATCCCGTTGAATCATTAATTAAAGTCTGGGAAATAGGAATCGAATCCTATCAGATGTCTCTGTTTATTTTTGGCTGAATTGAAGAGCCAGGTGTCGAATTCTTCTTTCCTCCAAGGCTGCACTGCATGTAATATGGCATTCTCAATGGAACCGTTACGTCTTTCTTGGTCTGGATGATGTTACACGGGGCCTTCACATCACATATCACTCTGGCAAATGGCTTGTACAACACAAGTTCGATTTCCAGCTTCATATTTATCAATTTACTACTGAATTCCTGGTGATAAATAGAGCTAATAAGACCTGCAAATTCCAAGCTCTTAGGGAAAAGGGTACATCAGCCAAGCATAGAATATTTTCTTGCAAGTGATCAATTCTACTTTGGTTGGGGTATGTTGGCGAGTTTCCAAGTCGTTTTTTATACATACTCTCAGGATGTCTCGATTCTGCGACCTCATGTTCTGGAACAGCTGTAGCAATCTCATTCAGTTCTTGCTGTGACAAGCTAAGCCATAAAGATGCAATATTTTCATCCAAATGTTTTTTACTTTACTTGTTCCTGGAATAGGAGCAACGTCACTTCCTTGATGAAGCACCCATGCGAGAGCCAATTGTGCGGGTGTGTACCCATGCTTTCTTAGCTAGAGCAGAAACTCGTTCAAATAATACTTCTTCTCGCAATTCTCTCCGTGAAACCGAGGTTGCCGAACCAGTCTACTATCACCCTCATGTAAGTTTTCAACAACTGCTTTTCCAGCAAAACATCCACGTCCAAGAGGACTATAAGGTATAATGCCTATTCCCAAATCCCTGCAAGCAGGAATGATATCATCTTCCATATCACGGGTCCACAAAGACCATTCTAATTGAACAGCTGCAATAAGATGTACAGCATTAGCCACTAGTTTCAGAGAGCGCAATATATTAAAGATCAATATAATCCGCATCAAGGCGCTTCAGGCTGTCTTCACAAGCTTTGCGTACATACTCTACTGAGCTTTTAACACGAAAAACAACATTACCAAACTTAGTGACCAGCTGAACTTTCTCACGGGGCAAACCTTTCAAAGCCTTGCCAACTTGGATTTCATCTACAGTGTCAAAAAACATGATGCCTCTGTTGAAAGCATGATAAACCAAAGAAATTCCATCGTCCTCGGCAACAGGGGTGCCATAGACAAATGAAAACCCCATACATCCTAAGCCAAGTTTGGAAACCTCGAATCCTTAGGTACTGAGTTAATGCATGGGATGGACGCCATTTCTAAAAACTTGGGTCGATTTCTGCCTGAAGAAATATATGAACTCGAACATTCGTAAATACCTTTGCGGTGCTTCCAAAACATGTCACGACCATCAAACTTATCTACAATATGTAGATACTATGTTCCTACCTGCCATAGTGTCCTCAAAAAATGAAGAATCTGTGACAGGATATATGGTTGTCTTTTCACAATAATTTCACATTGCTGTAGATACCTCCAAAGTGCTTCAACACCCTTATATATTTTTATGTTGTATCCCACGCTGGTAGATGTACCAAGTTTGATAATCTTATTGTTTTCCATGGAATTTGTAGGTTCTGCAGTGCTTTCTTGAGGAAATAACATAACCTCTACAAATGAAGGTTGGTAAACAGCTGCAGACGTGATAAGGTCCATTACCGCGGAGAAGAGCTCAACATTTGATGAAGCACCTTCCTTAGATAACAGATGAGAGAGGACAGAACTCAAATAATTTCTCTGTTTAACACTCAGCAGATAGCTTTCAATACTAACTGAATGAGGGCGCGTCCTTTGTGCAATAACACATAAGCTGCACAGCACTCTTGATGCAGCCAACTGTAGTGAACCATTACGATGGAAGCCCAGTAGGGAAGTTGCAGCATTGACAAAGGGAATAGGCATAGACGTTGAGAGAAACAAACACTGGTCCAAAGTTGATGCACCTGCATAATCCTTTAAGTATTCACCACCTGTAACATAATTAAGTGCAACACCCACTAGATCCATAGCTGAATACACAGCATGTTGCAGCCACTCAATTTCTCTTGGATGAAGCATTCGGTTAAGAAATAATTCCTCCAGGGACTCTGCTCTTATGCATAAAACCTGAAGAAGGACATCATGTATCGTGTTGTCATATAGCCATGTCTCCATTAGAATATGTCTCAGTTGTACTGAATGTTAATCCATTTTACTCATAACACCTGTGCGCATAAGTTCGAAGATCTTTGATGTTATCTGCCATTTGCAATACTTGATTTCCCTCCAATTAAAGCTACTTTAGAGTTAATGGGTGCTTTTGTAGGAATAAGAGATGATAGCCTAAGTTGACACTTACAAGGCATAAGCCCCAAAATCCAAATAAACTGAAGATGCCCTCTTTGTTGAGACTAATGATATTTGCACCCCTCTGATCTGAAATGAGGTAATGATTTAATCCACACAACAGGACTGCTTGATAAACTGTGAGAATTGCACATCCAAAGAAGCCACAGTATTGGGAATGAATATTGATTATTGATGTCACAATGGCCACTGCTGCAAGAGTGAAAAAGAAATTCCAGTGTACACCATATTCCCCAACATGGACACCAAATCAATGTTGCGTGCCTGTTTTGAAACTAATGCATTTGCAACTGAAAAAGATCCAACCCCGCGATCCATTAATCCTGTACCATACGTTTCTGCCTTAGCAAATCACCTGGGAAATATTTGTCACCGGCATCATTGCAAATCGATATGATGAGAGGCTTTTTCTTTTTCTGCTTGCAGGGATAGGAGCTTGAAGTCGTTGCTACCTTTTGAAGAGCTGGAGATAAATTACATAATCTAAAAAAAAACAACATTAAATGATTTCTTCTTCAAAACAGGGTTTTGAAGAAGAATCAATCTCACACTGACATAAGACGGAGTCTAACACCACCTACAAAATTTCAAGCATACTCTGCCACCACTGGTCATTTGATAATTGGTGTTTGCACATTTTTATTAGAGTTTCATCTGCATCCATGTCCCTAAAGAAAGTAGGTTGGACTGTGAAAAGATGCCTCACTTCATGCTCAATAAAAAACATATTTTCTAAATTGTCATACAGGCTATGTCCAGATGGGAGTGCCTTCTCTCCTGCAGAACTTGATGATGCTATGACTTGATTATCCACATATGTATTCAACCTGTGAGTATAGTCTTCATGTGTCATCAGTCTGTAGTCTTTGGTTAATAAACTGGGCAGACCCTTTTCCTCCAAAGCTGTGAATTTCTGTGTGAAGGCATTTATCTCCACTTGCATTTCCTGGCACTTCCTCTCCAGATTTTGTATGAAGTTCCTCATGGTCAAAACCCTTTTAATTTTTAGAATAGTGCATGTCCTGTCCCTGATATCTAGTTCTACTAGATCTTCCTTGGTGTGGGTGTTCAAAAGTGTATTAGCCTATTGGCCTATTCGGGCATGTGCCCCAATAAATCCCTAGCCTTTTGAATTTCTTCTTGAGTTGCTGCCACTAAATCAATTTTCTCATGAATTATCTATATTGATTTCCACATATCAGTGATGGATTGGCCAATGTTGGCCCACAAAATGCCCCTGATTTCTCCCAGAGACTTGTCTAATAAGAGGTCCTTCTCCAATGCCTTTACTTTATTCTCTAATGCTTTTACCTCCCTTGTTTTTTCTGCTACAATCATCTTGGATTTATCATAACTCACTTCCAATTTTGCCAATTGCTCTTTGGCATCTTTTAATTCTGATACTTGGAGTCTTAGATCCTCTATAGCCCTTATCAGTTCTTCAGTAGTCATGGTAGTGCTGCTGCCTGCTGTTGTTGTTGTTGAAGTACTTGGTGCTGTTGATGCCCGGACAGTAGGAGGGACTGTTGTTGTGACTGTAGAAGGAGCAGTTGTAACTATTGGAGCTGTTTGAGATGGCTAGGAGGTCGACTCTCCCTGCTTTCCTTGCAGTGCTTCCTCCAATACCTTCTCCGTTTCTGCCAATCTCTCATTCATTTTCATTAGCAGGTCCATCGTATCTTCCTGTGATTTTTGTTCAACAATCTTTGTAGTTTTGGGATGCAGGGTAATGGGCAGCTTGAGTTGCTTCCTGAGAGCTACAATGTCTTCTTCCTTCTTTCTTATTAATGCTTTGATGCCTTTGGCATCCTTGGGATCATGTCCCAGCTCTATGATAATCTCTTCCAAGGACTTAATTCTGTTATCCTTAGCTAAAGAGGAAGCCTTTTCCAACTCCAATTGGGCAGGGGTATTATTTAAAGAATTTTGCAATTTGTGGGCCAATAATGCCTTGTTTGCCAATGTGGAGTATACCATTTCTCCGGTTTGCTTATGTAATTCAATCTGGTCCATTGGCTGGATGTCCTTGGCTAATACTTCTAGATTGGTCCTGATGTAATCATCGGCTGACTGTGGTTGCTGCATTTTGGGCTTGAAGTGACTCAGGATCATCTTTCCTTCTTGGATGTCATATGCTGACATTAACCTTTGTTGATTTGTGGGGGCCATCTTCAGCAAGTGATTATAAATTTGAATTATTATTGGCTCACTTTTTTCCTTTATTTCAGTAAATGTTCTCTTAATGTCATAGTCTTGCCTACTTTGTTGCCTAGCAGAAAAGAATTCCACACTATGTTATCTTCCAATCTCCTGCCTGTGTGAACTGGCCAATGTTTCTGTGACTAGGGATGTATCCTGGCTGATTTCTCTTTCTTCCCTTATACTGTTTGTGGTCTCCTGAATAAATTCCTCCTCTGATAGGGGGTTCAATCTCTGCCTTTTTTCCCCTGGTTGCTCTTCAGGACCGCTGATCGGTGTGTCTTTTTGCCTGTCCCTTTTCTTGCTTCTTTCCTCATTTAGAGGAGTTTGTAGTACAGGGATTTCTGGTGCTTTTGTTTGTGTTGGGGGGACCTACCCTTGGCCTTGTTCCTTTGATGTAGCTAGCTGGTCTGTCATTATGTCCTATTCTGAACCTATTACCTCTTTGCCCTTTGCTGACCCTGTGCTGGCTTTTTGTGTTGGCTGCTGAGAAGTCCCCGCAAAAGATGTATCACCTCCTGTGTGCAGGGGCAGTTTGAAGGATACCTGTCCAAAAGAGTCCAGTTCAAGCGTTTTTTCAAGCTCTTTCTTGGCTTTTTCCAATTTCTCTTCCTCAGTAATCTCTTCTACTAATGTGCCTTCTATCCATTCTTGTTGGTTAGCATACTGTTGAATTTCAAGGATTTTGTGGTCAACATATGCTGTAAGCTTGTTTTTCACTTTTCTATAACTTATGAAATGTTCAAGGTCATATGGTGCCTAATAAAAAATTTGTTTTAACTTAAGCTTCTCCCCTAAAATCTTGTCATGCTCTTCCCAGGCTTCCCTTTTATTGAAGATAAAAGGGCCCAATTGAATTCTTATTTTGAGCTATGCCTTTTTCCTAGCACCATAGAAATGAGTCAATTCTGAACTAATAAATTGCCTGAAGTATTCCAGGGTAAACAATCTCATAGGCACATACTTTGGCAGCTTATAGGGGCATAATTCACAACCATATATCCGGATCTCAGTGTGATTCTGGTAAAAGTACCAGTCACCTATACTGTAGCCTTTTGAGAGATGTAAAATTTTTTGCATTTCAGCAGAGAGCCTGGCAGGAGGAGTTGTCATCAATAAAGAAGTGGCTGGATGTATGAACAGGTCAATGAATTCACAATAAGTATAAGGAGAGTTATGGACTTCATGGAATACTGAGGTCCAAAAGATTACAGACCTGCGCTCTCCTTTGAGATCCAATTTTCTAAGGGGAACTTGAAAACTATCAGGTTGATTGTACAGCAGCAAATGATATATGTATGATGTGTATTTGAACACTCTTTCTCTGTCCAGGCTCATGAATTGCTCATGGATCTTATTAGCTATGAAGGTGGCATAATCATATTGGACAGCAGGGGGCTGTCCTGGAGTAAACATGGACAACAAAACTAAGATAGTCTCATCAATATGCTCACTGGTTTTAAATCCCAAGATATAGGAAATCATGTCAGTAATGAATTGTCCAGCTTCATTGAACCAGACCTGATTAAAAGGAGGTGGCTACCTGGGCTGGCGATCTGGTCTCATGAATAATTGAGCTATTCTGGTTATCTCTGTACTGGGCAGTTTGGCACCTTGGTCAAGCAAGAATTCCATGGAGAGAGGAGCCAGAGGTTGAGTTGGCTTAAAGTGTAGCATTTCATTGATGGATTGAGGGGTAATATAGAAGAGGATAGTCCCAGATGGAGCCATAACTGCTCTTTGTGTGGGACCATAATTGGCACAGCATAAGTGGATGATATTAGGGAGCACATTTACTGAGGGGAGGTAGTACATGGGCATGTTGGACTCCCAAATTCCATAGACATCAGCATTGCTACGGTAGCTATTCCTAATTTCACAAAAATCTTGAAGGTGAGGCTTGTCACCAATTAAATCATTAATCTGGAAATCTCTATCAGTAAGGGGCAACCATTCCAATTCTTTATGTGGTGCATTGAGGGGGGCAACATTGAGGGTCACTGGAGCCTCCATCATTCAACCTTCTGTGATTTTCAATTTGAAATTTGGGCTTGATGCAGCAACAATAGGTAAAATAATATTTTTGGGAGGTTTCTCAGAGAATTTTACAGGCCGAGACCGGTTTGAATTTAGCTTGGTGGGCGAGTTTGCAGAGGGAGACGGAGCTCACGGGATTTCTTGGAAAAAATGGGTAAAATAGTGGTTATAATGCGTGGGTTTGAAGGCAACACGACGTTTCTAATTCAAATTTGGGTGTTTTTGGCGAATTTACAGAGAAAACTAGAAAAAACGGGGTTTGGGAGAAGAATTTGGGTAGATATCTGTTTTAATGGCGCCCTAGGCGAAATGCAGGCGGCAAACCGAGCTGAGAGGTCGAGCTGTGGACTCAATTCAGCGAGTGGCGGACTGTATAGTCGAAATGTTGCTTCAGACGTGAAAAATCATGCAAGGGTTGCGCAGAAGAAACAAACAAAAATGAACGAAAAAATGACGTTTTACACCTTTTTGACAAAAATTTGATTTTGGCGGGTTTTGGCACGCTTCGGTCGGGTGACGTCAGTATGACGTAATCTTTGTCGTGTAGCGGGGGTATAGAGGCTGACTTGGCAGTGACGTGGGTGACATGGCGGATGATACGGAGGTGAGGTGGCAGCTGACGTGGGCGATGATGTGGGCGAAGACGTCAGCGGTGGCAAGCGGGGGCGGTATATGGTATTATCCCGCACTGCTTTTGGACAAAGGCTGTTTTGGGTGGAGAGGACACAATAAAACCAGGCGACGCCACATGTATTCTGTATGACGGAAAAACCGCCATTTTCCCGGGCGCTATTGTGCACCTATCGGAGGGGTTCCGATATTGACGTGAGTCGTCCGATGGGAAAGCCCAAATCGGACGATCGATGAATGGGTGGAGTTGGCGGATGGGTACGACGTGGGGACCTGCCATAATATTTAATGTTTTGTAATGTTTTTGCGGGGTTTTGCAATGTATTTCATCTTTGGGTTTGTTGGGCGGGTGTGGCTATTTATTCAACCAAACGTTAAATAAACCCCAATGTTTATATGCGCGCGTGGGGAGGGTTTTCCACAAGGTTTCGGATAAACCTTGGACCCCCTTAAAACATTAACATATGGCTTTAATTAAGCCCGGGCTAGAATATTAAAAAACTTGGGATCTCTATGTATTTTATACAATAGGGGCGAGGAAAACATTATATAGGAGTTATATAATAGAGTTAATAGGTTAAAATGAGAAGTATATATAAACCAAAAACACTAAGTAAAAAGGTGAAGCTCAGGCTTAGGGAATAAAAGGGATCCAAGTTATGAACTTTTAGAAAACTTAGAATAATGGAAGAAAAGAATTTTTACACAAGAAATGTGGCTTTAATATCCTAAGTAAACACAGAGTTTCACTTAGTCTTTCTCATGAAATGAAGTGAACTAGGAGCACTGAGCAGATCTCAATGTCCTTGAGGGGATGTTAGTAAATGTTCTTGGAGAAATGAGGAGGGAAATTAGTCATGCTTCAACTGTTTTGCAGTCACCTTGCCATGGCACTTATGATATCCATGAGATAAATCATTTTCAAAAAGACAAAACTGCTCATAAACCTGCTTCTGCAACATCAAAACTGCCTACCCAGCCTAATACACCTAACATTTTTTCTTCCTTTTTTCCTTGGGTGCATTTAAACTAGCAAACCCTTACTCTCTTCTTTTCTTTTAGCTGCCCTCCTATCTAAGTCTGCCCTTATTTCTTCCAGGGGCTCAGATTTTGCTGGTGAGCTCCCTTGCTTCTCTACCTAACTACTTATCTGCCAAGCTTGAACTGTTTGGACAAATCTTATTCTCTAGTTCTAAAACAAGAAATTTAAACATGGACTGGCCAAGATTAAGCTGTTTGGCCATCCATCAACTGTGACAAAAGTCACTAATTGCACATTTTGGACTTCTTTGCAAAAAATGGGATAGTAGTGGCATTTTGGACTAGCACACTTTCCTGGTCTTTTCTTTGGGGTTCATTTTCTTTCTTTTTTACCAATTCATTCTTTTTGCCCTTTGATTTTTCTTTTAGGGCATACCCTCTTTTCATTTTTTAAATTTTTGATTTTTTGAAAATATGGAACCTTTGCAGCATGGAAAGGATGATCATATTTGGCCCTTCACCAGTCAATCATGAAATATGATACTTATTGGTATAGGAACCTAACAGGGACCTCAAGCTATCTAGCATTGGTATCCTCCACCAAACCTCAAAATGTAAAAGAAGCATGCAAAGATGAATGTTGGGTCAAGGCCATGGATGAAGAACTTGAGAAAATTAAAAAAAATGATACTTGGGAATTAGTTCCCAGACCTCATGATAAAAACATTATAGGAACTAAATGGATATTCAAAACCAAGCTGAATGAAAATGGAGAAGTCATTAGAAACAAGGCCAGACTTGTTTGTAAAGGGTATGCTCCACAAGAAGGTATAGATTTTGAAGAAACCTTTTGACCTGTTGCCAGACTTGAAGCCATAAGGATGTTTCTTGCTCTTTTTAGATTTCAGAAATTCAAAGTATACCAAATGGATGTAAAATCAGCCTTCTTGAATGGAGATTTAGAAGAAGAAGTTTATATTGAACAACCAGAAGGATTCATTCTTGAAAATGATGCAAAACTTGTATGCAGACTCAAAAAGGCCCTCTATGGTCTGAAACGGGCTCCAAGGGCCTGGTATTATCGCTTTGACAAATATCTACACCAACAAAGTTTTACAAAAGGTTCAGCAAATAGCAATCTATATACAAAGATTGAAACTGATAAATTTCTAATTATTATTGTTTATGTTGATGATATCATTTTTGGTAGCAATGAAGAATCCATGAGTCAGAATTTTGCTTCAGTAATGCAGCAAGAATTTGAAATGTCCTTGCTTGGTGAACTTACCTATTTTCTTGGTCTACAAGTTCAACAAAATAAAGATGGTATTTTTCTTTCACAAACCAAATATCTCAAATAGATCTTGAAAAGGTACGGAATGGAAGATTCTAAACCTGTATGTACCCCAATGGTAATAGGATGCAATCTCAACTCAAATGATGAATCAGCGGCAGTACATCAACCAACTTACAAATCCATGATTGGTAGTCTGCTTTATCTAACAGGTACCCGACCTGACATCATGCACGCAGTAGGAATAGTTGGAAGATTCCAAGAAAACCCAAAGGAATCACACCTTCAGGTAGTCAAAAGAATTTCAAATACATTCAAGGAACTCAATACTTTTTTTATGGTGTCCTAGAGATGCAGATCTTACTCTTCATGCATATACAGATGTAGATTGGTCAGGAAGTGTTGATGACAGAAAAAGCACTATTGGTGGTGCATTCTATATGGGTTCTAGGTTGGTGTCTTGGTTCAGCAAGAAACAAAGTTCAATTTCTTTATCTACAGCTGAAGCAGAATATGTGGCTGTTGCATCTTGCTGCACACAACTACTTTGGATGATGCAAACCTTGCAAGACATTCAGATCACATATACTCCACCCATCTCCATTCTATGTGATAATACAAGTGCCATTAGTATTCAAAGAATCCAGTCATGCACTCCAAGACCAAGCACATACCCATTAAATACCATTTTCTACGTGAACAAGTGCTTGAACAAAAGGTCAAATTGGAGTATGTTCCCTCCAAACAATAGGTTGTTGATATATTCACTAAACCACTGCCCAGAGAAACATTTGAATATCTCAGAAAAAAGCTGGGAGTAGTTGCTGCATCATCCAGTTGTTAAATCTAATTTTTCAGAGAAAGGTTATTACACGCATGTTTCATGAAGTATAGTCGCGTACACACACGGGTTTCTATGGGTCAAGGAGCATATATGTTTTTCAAAGAAGAAAAATAGTGGGGCAGGCTCTAATATGGGTGCTATGTCTGATGTTGATGATTACAGTATATTGATATGCTCAGTTCATTCATTTTTATCTAACTAACAAAGATGCCTTGATCATTTACTTGTTAACAATGCACAGGTAGCACAGGTTCAAGGGGGGCATTATCCTTCTCTCACACTCTGCATTGTTGGCATTATGATTGCTGAGTCCAGCTATGACTTCAGATATGTATACCTTTTGTTGCTTAGGTCATGTAAAATTATAGGGTGTGATATGTCTTCTCATATATTTGATAGAGTTCTATTTGGAAAAATGATGTAATTTGTATCCCCACTTTGCATAAGATGGATGATGTAATTATATTTCTGTCATGTATAAACAATTGGTATATCCCCACTTGGTTGGATGGATGAGTCAAATTTGGTATATCCCCACTTGTTTGGGAGATGGATGTATGTATGAGTCATTGGTGACAGGAAGGTCATACTCACATAGTTGAGTTATAAAGTCATGTTATTATTTTGGAGAATATTTTTGCAAACTTGGCTTGTGCTCAGGGGGAGCATGCGTTGTTTCAGCGCATCTCAGCATGTACAAAGGGGAGCTCAATCAGACAATTCAGCATATACTCAGGGGGAGCATGAACAGCATAGGGGAGAGAATATCTTGGTTCGCCCTTTGCCCTTGATGTCAAAGGGGGAGAGTGTCTTGGTGTTGTTGTTGCCATCAAGTCCAAAGGGGGAGATTGTTGGCATTATGATACAAGTATTGTCCTTGATGGCAACTCACTCAGATAAAAGTTCACAATGCAGCAGGTCAACAGCAAAGGATTACAGATTAGACTCCAAAGAATGAAGAAAGATCGGTATATGTTGGTTCACTTTGTCCAAGGTGCGTATACACGTAGTTTAATAGAAAAAAAGTAGCGTATAACGTATACACACACTTCATAGGAGGAAAAGCCCGTACATGTTGGAAAACCAAGTTGTGGTCCAAGGTATTTGATCCAAGGTATTTGGTCCAAGGTAATTGGTCTAGGACATTTGGTCCAAGGTATTGACCCTAGGTATTGGGTCCATGGTATTGATCCTAAGTGGTTTTGGTCCAAGGTATTGAGAAATGCCTAATAGTATATAACGAGGAGAAGATCATTAGGCAAAGTGGTGCAAGCAATGAGATTCTAAGGAATACTTTTATATGAAGTATATATATTATGTTGCAGGGTTATGTTTGGGATTGGATCTGAAATTTTCATGTGCACCTTGAGTTCCACATTGGATCAAGAATCATGAGACTTGAAATGACTTATTCTTGAATGATCTAATATTGGTTGAGACCAAATCTGATGTTTTGCACCTGTTCTACTTGTTATCTATCATGATCTGGCTTTTTCTGAAGTCTAAAATCGCAGCAAAGTTCTGAGTCAAAATTTGCAGATCTGTACACAGGTTCATCTCAACCAAAGTGCATGTACATGCAAGTTCGACTCTTTCAAGTGGCGTATACAAAAAAAAAGTAAAGCTTTTGTTCAGATCTGACTGATCTATCTGATCAAATTCTATTGTTTTACTGTTGTCTGTCAATAAAGTCCTCTTAGATCTAAACGTAGAACTGTTGTATAAGGAAATTGAGTCTAATTGATTGATTGATTTAGAAGGAAGGGTGATCCTTGCTTCTACCTGTTTGGAACTCTGTAATACGACAATAGATCTTCAGAATGTCACTTTTTGGTACAGTCTTTTGTTCATAAGTTTAAGATTCAATATCTTTAGAGATATACGTAGGTTGGGTTAAAGGAAGTAGCGTATACAGGCAGGTTTGGTTCAACCAAGTAGTGTATACACTCTAATGCATGATTTTTGACGTTACAGCTGGTTCTGGATGATGATACAGGGTTCTGGGTTTAGAACAGTGTTCTGGTGTCAGTGATTGGGTTGTTCACATTAATTGAATATTAGTTGATGCAGTTTAAGTTTAAAAGGATTTGATGGGTCCAGTGTGAAAATTTGATGAAACGTGACTTTCAACTTGTGGTGTTGTGATCTAGGAGTATCCAGTCTAAAAATTCATGAAACATGGTCCCTGGTGGAAGAGTGGAGTTTTCTATAGGCTGGCACCTACGTACTTGTAAACATATTTGCTAGTACAAGAACTAGGGAGTTGTTGCTCCCTTTCAATAGAAGCTGGAAAACAAGAGAAGGTTGTAATCTTCTGCAGGTAGAAGCCTATGTACTGATATGAGTTTGCACCAATACAAGATTGTAAACAGATATTCTTATTATTAAAAGAAGACAAAGACGACAGCAGTAGGTGGTTTTTACCCACATTGGGTTTCCACATTAAATCTTGGTGTTCATGTGTGTTGCTTATTTGTGATGTTTTATTCTACTTTTACTACACTGTCTAATAAATATCAGATATACTGGTTTAAGCTCAACACATGATAAACTGTCTAAATCGCAAGTTTTATGCATATACACTAGTTTATTTAAGCATAGTCACGTGTACACGCTAGTTCACTTCACTGAAGTAGCGTATATAAATCTATTTGGGAAATTAAATTTTTGATCTGATAATACTAATTTACCCCCCTCTCAGTATTATTTCCAACAAGTTTTGGCTTGAGGGGGCCTGACCCAGGTTCAACGTTATTTAACCAAACAAATCCCTACACTACTGGCCCTTTCAGCTTCAGCCCGTGGAGCACAGACAAAAGTCTCACCCGAAGCAGTATGGGGGGATGTTGGAACCAAGTTTCTGCACCCTGAGAAGGTTGTGATGTCGTTTGGTCTCTCTTATCCCTGCCTTTGTGCAAGTGATCTCACTCTAGGGCTTGTAAGACAAACCCTCTATTCCGGCTTTTAATGCCTTTGTGAAAGTATACGATCGACCTTCGTGCATTCCTAACCTATGGCCCAGGTACTTTCGCATTGTTATGGCAGCGTACCATGCAGATTCCTCAATTACCCTAAGTGACTTTCTTATCTTGCCAAAGACTTAAAGTTATCACCACGTAATCGGATATTCGTAATTGCATTTAGTAATTCAATGTAACTGTATTTATTCACGCATCATATAAGCATAATAAAGAAAATTCATACACAAAATATCCAAACCCATCAACAGAACAAATACACAGAACTGGAAGAATAACTCCTTTTATTAATATTTCCTAAGTGTTTACAGACTCTATCCACCCTGTGCACATAGCTACAGGGGTTCGCGCACTCATCTGTAGACTTCTACCCTAGGCATCTGCGCACTCAGCTACAGAGCCTCTACCTACGCTACAACCCAAGACTTAGACTTCTTGCTCTAAAGCTATGACTCTCTTACCTGTTCCATCCCCTAAATACTTAGAGCTTAGCTCATTTTATACAATCCCATGGTCCGCGGACCATGGCTACATCTATGACAGCTGACTTTACTTTACAAAACTAAGGGTAGACTACCCTTTGTGACACATAACACCTTCGCGCTCCATGACCACAAAATGTGGAGTCTTTACAATAATATTACAAAAATTTGACTTAAACATGGGCTTTTAGCCCCAAAACTACCCTTGGGGGATCCTGCTCCCAACAAGCCCCTAACACAAACACCGTGACTCGCCCTCGAGTCACTCAGTGGGTGTGGAGATCTTTGCACAAAGCCCGTCCAGCTCAACCCTGATGACCGCAACTTCAGCTGTGCACTAAGCTGCTGCCTGCTTCACATCTTCGACTGTCTTCTCGGTTACTACGCCTGTGCTATCATCATGAAGCTGTTGTTGCATCGCTTAGAGAGTCGTAAGCTTTCCTTTAATGTTTCCTGTGACTGCATAAGCTTCCTCCAACCAGGGCTTTAGTCGCGCCTTTAGCATTGCTTCCTTGTGCAGTGCTACGTCCACCTGTTACTTCAGCTACTTGGCTTCCTGTAGCTTGGCTAACCTCTGTGTCAACGCGATGGTTTGCGTTGTGCCCTTAACTTTGTCATAACACTGTTGGAGTTCATGCACTTCTATTTCTAGTCTCTGGATGTTTGGTTCCTCCTGCAAGCTGGTCAAGACCTCAAATTATTGTTCGAACAGCTATGTGCAGTTTGCTACTACACTCTCCACTATCGCAACTACTTCTATGACAGCGACCGCCCGCTGTTCCTTAACCTCTGGCGGTGTTGAAGGTTGAGCCCTCAACTAGAGCTCTGTAATCAGTAGGTTCAGCTCCAACTGAACCCACGCCATCTCTATCCGAGTATTACGCACCCATGTGGCCAATTTGCAGATGCGGACCTCAACTGGCTCCTCCTCCGGAATTTCCAATTCAGGGACCATTCTGCATGCCTCCTCCACGACCTGTAGGATCTTCTTATTCTGGTTAGTCGCCTCAACCTCAGCTGTGATGGTAGCATTCTTTTGCAGGGCCATCTGCTAAGTGTTTATCTTCTATTCACTAATCACCTGGAGGGCACGGTTCTCACGGGCCCTCATCTTTACAATGACTCCATCCTACAAGAGGTGGAGCGCTGTCAGGTTCAATCCCACTCCCTTCAAGGTGCTGATAGTGGGCTTCTCAGCCTCATTTCCTGTTATTAGTGCTCCATCCAACAACACTAGTGCACTGGAAGCCTTCGTGTGCAACATATCAGTAGCCTCTGATGTGTTGATAACCAAGCTGGTGGACAACATACCAGCTTGTGACACACGGGTCTACAACTCCTGCAGCCTGGTCTGGATGGCCCCTAGGAGGACCTGCTGCTACTTCTCAAATTGTTGGAGGGCTTCTATGGTGACATCTCTAACTATGTCACCAATGTCATATAAGTCGCCCTCCGTCAATGTGATGGGGTCCAGCGAGGTCTTGGTTGCCTTGGATTTCTTTCTGGACCCTCCCTTTTCCAGCTCTCTTAGGTGCTTAATGCGGTCGGACGTCTCCTGAGGGTCCGTGATGTGCTGCTCTGTGTCCTGCTTTTCGGTTTCAGGTGAAGGTGACCGCGCGCCTTTGTCAAGGCCCTGCTCTGTGCCACCTGTCTATTATCCTTCCTCCTTTCCTATCTATTCTTCCTGGGCCTTCTTAGCGAACTCCTTCTTCCTCTTTTCAACCAGTTGTGCCATCCTCAGCTTGGCCTCTTCCTTCTTCTTTTGTGCGGCAGACTTGCTTCCACCCACCGCCAAGTTCATAGTGGTGCGCCACTCTGCCGGCCATTTATCCAACACCACATCAATGGCATCATCTGTGGCTAGGTACGGCAAATCGTACCACTTCTACGCAGGTTCCTTCCACGCCCTAATTGATATCCAATGGAATTCAGCTTTAAATTTGACATAGCTCTGCAGGTTAGCATATAATGTGCGCGATAATCGCAACTTGTGATTGATTGCCATCCTAATATTCATTTCCATCAAGATCCAGAGGATCTTGCTGTCTCGAACGCTCTCCATGTCCTTGGTCGCCCACAGCAAAGTGTACTTTGCTACTTCAGGAAGGTCTGGCGCGACTGAGGGAAATTGGCTCTCCTCTGGTATCTCCCATGCTAAGAACACGATCGATAGAAAGAGCCACATGTAATGGAAGCTCCTGCTTTTATCTTGCACTTCACGGCAGTTTGCCAGGAACTCTCCGCAAAGGTAGTCTAACTAGTTAAATTGGACTCCTTCCGCCCACTGTTGTGTGAGTGCGACGAAAAGCGTCAGTACCTCATTAGTGCGGTACTTCTGCATCACCTTCCCTGCAAGGATATGCATCGCAACCTTCACAATAGGGTCGCAGATGCTAGAGATAGCATACCTGCGTGGCTTCTTTACTAGTTTGAACTTCTCTTTCATTGATTCTGCGAGCGCCAGCTCGCCACCCTTGCCGCCAAAGATCATAGCTGGGTTTTCGCCTGTATATGGTAGGTACGTTATGCGGTGAATCAACATATCGGTGATGGGTATCGACTCCTCCAGCCACAGACACCCATCATGTACCAAGCACAACAACTGCTTGATAACCAAAACTGTCACGGGGGTGTAGTGATAGTGCGGCACCCAGAGCAGGTTGAGTAACCCTGCCTTTTCTACTCCTCTGAGCCACTTTCGTGGCTCTAGTGAAGTCATCCCTGTATTCGTGTCTATGATTTGGTGCATTAACTGTTGGGTCACAGGTGCAGGAACTTCTCATGGTCCACCAAGTCCTGGTCTTCAAGCTTCAAAATTAGTGCCCGTGCCAAATGCGGACCATCAAAAGTTATTTCATCTGATAGTAGAGGGGTTTGCAGGGGAGACTTACTTTCATCGATGTCCTTTGGGACCTTGGATTCAGGCTTGCGTGGAGGGACATACTCTGACAACTGTGCAATAGTGTCTGCACTCTAGACTTCAACCTCCTATATTTCCATTCCCACATCCTCATCATCCATGGGGATGTCTTCGATATCCTCCTCTTCTACCTCTAGGTTTATAGCCTTACCTTTCTCCTAGGTAGTGGGCTTTGGTGGGTTTCGTTTTGGTAACGTGCGCTCCGGTATGGAAGACTGCTTTCCCTTCTTGTCTTTCATTGTTTCCTTGGTTGGGGTTGGCTTCGGTCTCGGTGTTCTTGGGGATTTAAGGACCTTCGCCAATACTTCAGCTACTTCCGAGGCAGCTACTACGGCCCCCTTAGCAATTTTCTACACACTTTCCTTGGCTTCCATTCCTTTGGTGTCCATAACTTCTACACAGGTTGACATGACGATATTCACTAGTGCTTGGGTCTCCTTTGACAATTTTTCAAAAGCCGGACTCGCTATCAGATCTTGAAAGAATTCACAACTCATGTGCACCTGAAAGCACAACAACTCAATTCCCAAAATGACAAGTGTTTTTCGTTGAGCAGCCACTTGTAATTTATAGGGCATTTTGAATTCAAATCTGACCGTTCCCCCCATAATCGGTTCATTAATGCCAGATTGGCAGAATATTTTCAAGGATCTAAGCCATAAATTTCATCTTAAATGTCAGTCGCCCACTCCATTTGGCCTCACTTATATCGTATTTTCATGAACAATGACTTTAACGGTCACTTTCCAGCCAACCTGCGTGATTTCTCCTTGGGTATCGTAGCTCCCTCTGCACTGCCGTGAACCCAATGACACGTCCTTTCTTTGCACCATCTTCCAATTGCGCAGCTCCCCCACCCAAGCAATGTAGTTTATAGTTCCACGCCTCCTTTCAGCTACCTGGAGTGCTAAGACTGTGCCACTTTCATTTAGTCACATGGTTGGACTGCCGGTGTATGGCTTCAAGTGACTGCCTTTCACCTTTCCTGGGAAGGGTTCTCCAATTAACTTGACCAGTTGTACTACTCCTTCGTCAGTAATATCCTTAATAACATAAGGCCCTAACCAGTTCATCCTGAATTTTCCTGAAAATTAATCAAACTTACTATCAAACAACAAAACCAGATCATTTACCTTAAATGGGCACAACTTGATGTGTCGATCATGCCATGCCTTTTCGTGCTACTTTTGGACATGTTGGTGAAATCCAACCAAAAACATTTCTTCTTCGAGCTCATCTAGTTGCACGAGCCTCTCTTCTAGGGCTCTGCGACCTGTCATACATATGAGCGATGTTATGCATAGACTAGGCACGATGTATTCCATAGGAATTACGACTTCCACACCATAGACAAGCTTGAAAGGGGTTTGTCCCGTCAACTTCTTGTATGTCATTCGATAAGCCCACAATACCGTAGGTATGCGTAGGTCCCAATCACTCTTCAATCCAAACAATATTATAGTGTATTGAAAACAACCCCACTCAGTCGCGAAGGTTGTCTTGCTCCTATCCTCTGGCACAATTTTGATTTGGTGGTACCCAGAGAACCCATCAGTGAAGGAATATGCTTCATGGCTGCCTACATTTTCCAACACTTCATCCATGAATGGAGTTGGGAAAGGATCATGCACACAAGCATCATTCAGTTTTCTGAGATCCACACATATCCTTATCTCATCCTTCTACTTCTTCTCTTGCACCACCATTGGGCTTACCCAATCATATTCTTCCACAGGCTCAATGATGCCCACTGCGAGCATCTTGTCGAGCTCTAAGTGGACCTTCTCCTTATATTTCAGATTGAGACGGTAAGGCCTTTGCTTAACTAGCTTCGCTTCGGATTTTAGTGTGATCTTCATCATTCCTAGGTCCCCGATTATTCCTTTCAAATCTGTAAAATTTGTAGGGAATAAGTCATGACCACCCTCGCGTCATCCCAGTAGTCTCCAATCTTTGTGAATTTGGGTTCTACCTCTATACCAACGTTCACTTGTTTCTTTTTCAACGACGGAGTTACATCAGGGTTCTCAATCTGCGGTCCTTGAACCTCGCAGTGGCCTTATGTTTCTAGACTGTTAATCTTCCACAAATCCTCATCCAATTATTCAACATTTACATTATAACATTCTAGTGTGTGACTCAGTTGAATAGCCCATTCAGGCTGAATGAGGTCTAAAGGATCCTGGGGTATCCTAAAGATTGCTCCTTTTACTTCTTGTAGCTTTTATCAATACTGTCGAACCCGTCCTCAAAACTGAATTTCATCATGAATCCTTCACGCAGGATATCCCATTCACTTATCCCATGGTGGAGCTGTGTTTCTATATACCAATTAATTGGGATAACATCTAGGGTATGACAGAATAGGTGCACCCACTCAGGTTGGGGCTTTTCTCCATAAGCCTACATCCATTTGGCCAGATGCGCATGTGGATAGTTCTTCCCATCATACTTGTCTGTCAGTCGCATCTCAGGCTTCCCAAATTGTGTTCTCATCATCCTCTTACATTCACACTAATCATCAAAGCTTCCTTTGTGATTACCCCACCATCTTGCAGGCATCTTGCGCAATGCCCAGTCTAAGTCTTGGAAGCGCTGCTTTTCTAGTACCTCCCTTTCAAATGCATCCAAAAAGATATCTACCTCATTCAAACCATCATAAGTAGGTAGATTTCTTACCTCTTACGACACACAGCACAACGACCGGGTCATCATGTTGCAATTCAGCATAGTTACTTATTGTAACCGATTTTTCCAACATTTTATTTCTTCGTCAAAGTTCGAAGTGCAGGAACTCTCACAATCTCAAGTAATCCATCCATCCGCAATGGGATTCACCCAATCTTGGTCTCACGATGTTATCTTATAGATACAGTCTAGGTCATCATCACTCTCATAATCGTAGATAGGTTTAGTATAGCACGATCCTTCAGCGGGATCGAGGGGTACTATTACGCGCAGCGATTTCTTTTCAAATATCATCTTCCGCTTCTTTAGATTGATTACCTCATTCATATCAGTAGCCCAGTCAATTCTGAGGAGCGCAAGATAGGGATTGTTGTCATCCACTATCTCTATTACTTCAAAATCAGGCAACATGTTTGCTCCCTCAATATCCACAGTCACCCCCTGCAGTTGCCCCATGGAGATGATTTTCTATTGATTCTCCATCCTTAACTGAATCGGAAACCATTGCAATGCAGGTCTCCCCATTTGCTCCCAAGAATATTTTGGTAGGACATTCACATCTAACCCTAGGTCCAAGATGACCTGATCCATTTTATATTCTCCTATCTATGCGTCGGTCTCATCTCCCATCCCATCCTTGTTTTATTCTTTCTAATCTTTCGTACTACACACGGCTCACCTAGCACGGTTCCAAAACATCTATTGATGAGTTCTTGTAACCCTTTCACAGTCTTACTGTCATCCAGTAATTTCATATAGGTTTCTAGTAAAGTCATGAGCATAGAAGGGTCCATATCTGGCTCATGATTATCCTTGCTTCCTGAGGTGGAGGCCTCAATGAAGCTCTTCTTAGCATCCATGAAGGCTTCACGAGCACGCTCCAAATCGAACTCGACCTCCTTTTCTAGATCTTTGCGAACCCATGTACTGTTTTCTGGTTGTTCCCCCTTCTCATCTCCTGTAGCGATTCCACTTCTGAGCACTATATTTTCATTTAGATCTTCCTCACATGGCTCAGACCTCATCATCTACAAGTTCTGAGTCAGTAGAGGTGGTAGCGCCCCTTTGTCACATATCATAGCTATCAGCATAGGAAAATATTTTGTTTCATGATCAAACAGTGTGCAATGCTTACACGAGGGACACGTTGGATTAGTGCAATCGTGGGCATAGTGTCCTGGTCCTCTGAAATTGTAGCAAATCAATTGTCCTCAACCTCTACCAAGTCCTCCTCCACCTCGGCCTCTTTCGTGCCCCTGAAATACTATCTGTTCCATTCTTGTGTTCTAGTCAAGGGAGTGCGTTTCAGCCTGAACCCTATACGTAGGAGTTCTATCCATCATCAGTTCATAGCTTCTACAAGTACGCTCATCATGCCCTACCGACCTACAAAAGTTGCAAAACAACTGTTGTGGTGCTTGTACATACTTCTGTAGCAAGTGACAGTTATCTGTGGCATGTTTTCTGGCTACCTGACAGATAACGCACCATAATGCAAGCCCCACACTAGGTCCTGCTTGAGCTTCTTGTCTTAAAGGAATCGATCCTCCTCCTGCAATGTAATTTGCAAAGACTAGGAAATGGTCTTTGTCATGACCCTGACTCTTGCATTTCAAGCACCATATCTCCTCGCATACCACTGGTCGAACCGTTCTGTCCTGCTTCAGACCTTTCATTTCAAGGAACAGATTCTGCAGTTGTGCATGGATCTGTTGAACTCTAAGATTAGGATCTTGCATCGAAGTTTCATGTAGTCTCATGGAAATATCCAAGGCCTTTGCCTGAGTTGTTATCTTTTGCTGCGACATCGCACTCCTTAAGTGTGGTAGTAGCGAAGCCACAAACTACTCGCAATGATGTCCATCTTTCAAATTCATGTTGGCTTCATAGATTGTACATTTCATCCTCTGATCTAGTTCCTAAGGCATCTCGCCTAGTCACATCAGCATCTCTTTGAATCCCACAATCAACTATGCCTTAGATTTAGGCCTACTAAATTCCCTATTTAATGTTGCCTGAATTTCTACTACTCCAACATTCGGCTTATCGTTTAGAGTACTTAATATACCAGGTTAGCGTGTGATATTGCAGAGCACTAACCAATGTCGCCTTCTTTATATGATCATCTGTAACACCTTGATCTTCCCATACAGCTCTCACAATGAACCAGAATTAGGCCAGGTCCTCATTTCCCATCCTTTGAACAAAGGCAGCTTCACTGTATTTTCCATATTGAACCACGGTGGAGGTGAAGGTGGTATGGGTGAAGTTGGAGGTGAGGGTGGTGAAGTTGGAGGGGGTGTGGGCGGACGTGGTATTCGCGGGAATCATTGTCTTATTAATCGAATAGCACTTCATGGAGAAACCTTCGCTATCCCTTCTTCGTTACTTCGCAGAGGTGAAATGAAAGGGCTATACTCCGGACCATTTTTTCCTTCGTTTCTGTAAGTTTTTCTGCTTAGCGTAGTCCTGAACGTCAAGGTAGCTGCATAACCCATTTTTTGCATAACAGCATTTTAATCCAAGTATTCAAAGATTTTACGTACTTACCTCACGGTCCTTTGAAAAAGCGTCACTCTGCCTCATTATAGCTGACTAAGGTGTCGACCGCAAATTCAGTCACAAATCCTCTTATGACACGATTAAGCCAATGATTGACAACGCAGGCGATATTATTGTCCAATGCTTCCAACTTTCGCACTAGCTCTAGGGTCCACACAATAGGACCGTCAAGTTTCCACCTTCCTTGGCTATATGTTAGCTTCTCAATCCACTCGTATAGCTCAATAGCGAAGGAGCAGAAAAAGATCTCATGGTTCTCTATATGCAGGTATCTGTCCAACCACTATTCCTTTCTCAGTCGCAGGTTTCTATTCTCTTGCACCGCAAATTCGTGTATCTTCCTATCCAACCAGTCTCTGATCTCCTTCTTATTTGGATTCCAGTGATACGACACCACACATCTCTTATGTAGATTTCGGTCTTGGCAATAGAACCATTTGTTGGTTTGAGGGGGCCTGACCCAGGTTTAGCATTAGTTAGCCAAACAAATCCCTACACTAATAGCCCTTTTGACATCATCCCACGGAGCGCGGACTGAAGTCTCACCTAAAGTAGTATGGGGGGATGCCGGAACCAAGTTTCTGCACCCTTAGAAGGTTGTGATGTCATTTGGTCTCTCCTATCCCTACCTTTGCACAGGTGATCTCGCTCTAGGGCTTGTAAGACAAACCCTCTATTCTGACTTACAGTACCTTTGTGAAAGTATACGATCAACCTTCATGCAATCCTAACCTATGGCCCAGGTACTTTCGTGTTGTTATGGCGATGCGCCGTGCAGATTCCTCAATTATCCTAAGTGACTTGCTTATCTTGCTGAATACTTAAAGTTATCACCGCGTAATTAGATATTCGTAATTGCGTTTAATCATTCAATGTAACTGTATTCATTCGTGCATCATATAAGCATAATAAAAGAAATTCATACACAAAATATCCAAACCCATCAACAGAAAAAATACATAGAACTAGTAGAATAAATCCTTTAATTAATATTTCCCAAGTGTTTACAGACTCTGTTCACCCTGCGCACATAGCTGCAAGGGTCCGCACACTCAGCTGCATACTTCTACCCTAGGCCTTTGCGCTCTCATCTGCAGAACCTCTACCTATGCTACAACCCAAGACTTAGACTTCTTGCTCTAAAGTTATGACTCTCTTACTTGTTCCATCCCGTAACTACTTAGATCTTAGCTCTTTTTATACAAGTAGATCTCTTACAGCCGACTTTACTTTACAAAACTAAGGGCAGACTACCATTTGTGACACATAACACCTTCGCGCTCTAGGACCACAAAATGTGGAGTCTTTACAATAATATTACAAAAATTTGACTTAAACATGGGCTTTTAGCCCTAAAACTGCCCTTGGGGGATCCCGCTCCCAACAGGAAGGCTAAGGGAAGCAACATTTCCATCTTTATAGTTGTGAGTGGTAGTGTTCCTTGTTGCCATAAGTTTTCTTTCAATTTTTCTTGCCAACCTGAATGCCTTCTCCAATGAATCAAGTTCCCAGAGGTGAACCTCATGTTGGATGTTATCCTTTAAAGTCCCTATGAACACATCAATTCTATGCTCCTATGGAATATCTTTTACCCTTATATTCAATTTTTGAAATTCCTCAATGTGCTCCACCATTGAACCTTTTTGTTTGAGATTTATCAATTGGTTAAAGAAGATGTTGCTTTTTGTATCCTCATAATGTTCTATCATTTCCTCCATAAAAATTGACCAAATGACAATTTGTTCACTAGAGAAAAGTCATCGATACCATACAAACTGATTGGGTTCTAAATATAAAGTTGCAATGCATACCTTTTGTGCGTTTTTCACATTATGGAGATCAAAATATTGCTCCATTTGTAGTATCCATGTCACAGGATCCTTGCCATCAAACTTCATCATATCGATTTTTGGAACATGGTGGTATTCATCATGGGTTTCCTCTACTACTTTTTTTCCATTAGGAAGCATTTCTTGAAGCAAATTTGCCAACCCTCCTTTCAAACCTTCCATGTATTTATTCAAATATTCAATTTTTACTTCTAAACCATCCATCTTAGATTCCACGCCATCAATCTTCACTTCCACGTCATTCATCTTAGCTTCCACACCTTTCTTTAAACCATCCATCTTAGCTTTTGTTACTTTTTGTGAGAGAAATTTGTTGCACTTGGTCTCGTAATTTTGATATATCATGTTTCATTTCTTCATCTTCTTCATGAGTCATGGTAGAGATTTTAGGTTGCTTACTAGGTGTTTCCATTTTATTTTTCTGGGGCATTAATGAATGATAATTATGCTTAACTATTCCCTTTGAATTACTTCAAACTAATGTTTCAAACCAAACTTATACAAAATTTTAAAAAGAATATACACATTTTTTCACTTTGTAGGAACTCGATATTGAATCTATTGTATCTCTGTAATTTCGTATCTCCAAGTTCTGAAATTTCATCTTGTGGTAGCCCTCTGAGTCCTTTTTCTAACCCCACAATTCTGATCAATATTGTATTCTCCAAGAAAGAGATATTCCAAATATGCCACGATGACCTGATTATAGATTGGTTCAGTAGAGTGAACTTGTACGAAGCGCCACATGTCACTATTTGGACCTTCAGACCTAGAAACGATACACAGGAAACTAAATTTTGTCCTCTTTCTATAACATTTTATGAAATTTCAATCTAATTCTCAAAGAGAAAGTTATGATGTTTTTCCCTACCTCACCTATTTGAGATATAAGTTGTGAGCCTACAAAAACCCTAACTTCCTTGGATCATATCACTGAAAATGTAGTGAGAAAATATTAGAATTTGGGACCCGAGGTTCATCAAGATTTCTGCTCCAAGGAGTTTTAATTTTAGCTTTTGAAATGTGGTAGAAAAAAGGTTATAACAAACATGCCACGATGACCTGTTTGAAGCAGCGAAACCCTAGAATACAAAGCTCTGATACCAAATGTGATGCAAAAAGCTCACAAAATAGAAGAAAAGATAGATAAATGACTTCAAAATTAGCCTCTTCATGGGGGGAACCTCCTTTATATTACACAAATGAATAATTTTTGGATGACACAAATGGCAAGACCTCCTTTCTTTATATAGGAGTCTAAGGGGTCCCAATACAATCAGAGCCTACATAACAATAATATTGTAGGGGCACAACAATAAAAATAGTGGGCTTCTATGGGGCACAATAATAAGAACATGGGGCCTATATTGGCACAATAATACAATAAGGGGGTTGCACTAATAACAATAAGGGGTTACACTAGTAGTATAGGGACCTAACACTTCTTGATTTTAGTCTTTTACCTTTGAATTTAATTAGTCTCATATTTATAGATAATGCACAAATATGAATGAGCTTTGAATGATAAACATGCACACCAGTCAATTCAACATTTCAATCTTATATATAGGTGATATTTTAATTCAATTTCTTATAATAACATTTGCTTATTGTTATAAAATAATATGTATTTAGTTTTCTTAGCATAGAATTCAATTGCTTCTTTAGAAACAAAGTTTTTAATGCTTTCTAGAATTGAGTTTTCATGAAAGAGACTTTATGGCTTTCATAGAATAGATATATCTTCATGTTCATTAAAATATAATTTAAGTTGTTTTTTCATAGAATAGAATTAACCAGAGATTCTAAAAAGCTTTCATAAAATAGTTTTAGAATAAGAATTTTAAAAGTTTTCATAGAAATGGCATAATAATTTAGCATAAGAAATGTATTGCTTTCATAGAACAAGAATCTATTTATCTTTCATAGCATATGATTGGTTTCATAGAATAGAATTGCATTTATTCTTCATAGAGTAAAATTGTACTTTTCTTTCAAATAGATTAAATTTTCATTGATTTCTAGTTTAGAATTCATTGTTTTCCATAGAGAAAATTTTATTGCCTTTCTAGAATAATTTATGACTTATGTTTTCACAGTGTGTGTACTCAACTTGTATATCATTTAATGATTAGGATTTTATTTCAGTCTTGCAATTTCTTTCAATAAGTTAGATTTCCTTTTGAAATTGAAAGTAAATTTCCTAGTGTAATTGTGCAAATGTGCTTCACAGATATACGAATTTGGATTGAAAATTTAATGCTAAGCAATTTAACTCGCATTTAAATTACCCAAAAAAATTGGCATCGTCTCCAAGGAAGTATACATAGGTATCTTTCAATTTAGAATGTCTTTTTATTTACACAACTCTATTTATGAGGAGTGGTAAGATGAGAGGTAAGAACTTGCACATGACAATTGTGGGGTTCTTCCTAACCAGTGTTGCTGTAATTGCATCTCATTTTAGCTGCATTCATTTTGAAATGCAGAATTGAAATTCATATTAAAATTCATTTTAGGATGCATGTATAAGGAAAGATATTGTAGGATTATATTTCTTAGAGGATGTAGTTCAATTATATTGTCACAACCACCCCCACTAGACCAAGTATCATTGTAAGAGACACATCACCATCCATATCACATATTCCATATTGTGCAGGTAGAATAAGACTTCCTGAAGTACAAAGATAAAAATTCTAGCTAGATAAGAACCAACTTCATCTACAGAAGTAATGGTAGATGCACCTACATCTGTAGTTGAAGGATCCATCTTCCTTTCTTCAATAGGTGAACAACTTATTAGACAAGAGTTAAAGTGACTAGCGAAGAAGAAGAAAAATAAGAAGAAGAAGAAGAAAATTTTCCTAAAGAACCATTGATAGAGGAATTAGAGGAAGAAAATCCAGTGGAGGAACCTTACATAAGCTCTAAAGAATCAACAATGATAGAAGGAGAAGGAGAGGTACATTATAGACACATATTAGGAGGAAAGAAGAAATACCACCATTTGGTGGTGGTAGAGGAGGTAGAAGACCTCTTTCTGGAGGTGGTAGAGGTGGAAGAGAAGGAAGAGGAAATGACAAAGATAACGATATTGAAGAAGAAGAACCCTTTGGATTTCCTATTCAAGATATTAATGCTATTGTTACTATGAAAAACATTTCTCCATCCATTCTTCCTAACTTCCATGGTATGAGGACTAAGGATTTGGAAACATTTCTCTTTGAATTTTTAGTATGTAGATCTTATAATTATTTGATTGATGCTCAAAAGTTGAAATTTTTTCCAACCACATTGAAAGATGGGACTCTCAAATGGTTTATGGGTTTAGTAACTAATTCTATAAGGACATGGGATGATATGAAAATGTTTTTCTTAGAAAAATATAACGATTATTGTATGCATCATGAAATTAGAGAAGAATTGTTTAAATGACTAAAAAATAAGGTCAAATATTTGAGGATTTAGTAGAGAGATTTGCATATAATGTTAAAAGGGCCAAATTTCATAATTTAGGACTTGATATATTAAAAACTTTCTTGCTTAGAGCTATAAGGGATGAATGGATTGATATTATTAACCTTATGGGTAAAGGAAATGTGTCTCAACTATCATTTGAATATATTTGTGAATTGTCTAAACATATCTCAAGAGGAAAGACAAAATATGGTAGGAATCATAGAGATCCAGTTATGTTAAGGGTAAGTAAATATGTATAGGGAACGGTAAGTAGAGAATAACTTGGTAATTTTCTTGATAAATTTAATATTAATATTCTTGGTAATCTTAGTGAACAAATTGATATATTGATAATGCAAAACAAGAAAAAAGCTAAAAATGTTGCTTTGTCTATATTTTGTCCTGGATGTAGAAAGAAACATGTGTTAAGATAATTTCCTCTTGATAATATTAAAATTTGTGTTATTTGTGTAGAGACTCATGCTATAAAGGATTTCCCTTTAATACCAAGATTGAAGGTTGTTTACCAAGAAGAAGCCAGAACAAGTCAAACTCCAGAACAACTTTGCTATGTTTCTCCTAAAAGACCTTGGCAACCTTGTAAACTAAGTATGGCACATGATCCTAATGCACAATTTTAGCCTTATTCACAACCTTAGCATAATTGGAATACACCGCTACCATGGAAAAATTGGCCACCCAACCTCAAAAGTCATCTTGGTCAAAAGGATGACAAGGTTCCTATGGTAGAAATCCATAATACCCTCAATATTGCCAACAATATCCTCAATATCAACCTCAATATGATTCTCCACCTTAACTTCTACATCCTCCCCAATACCAAATTCAATTGACTACAGGTCAAACCCTTCCATTTCCATCTAATTCGTATCCTCGAAGGCCAAACCAATTACATACACAACCACTCCCCAATCCCAATAATAAAGCACCTTAGCAACCCACTTATAGTGTTGAAATTCAAAATTTTCAAATTTATATCATAACTCCTCTATATTTAAATGATATTCATCTTTGATCTGGGAGATTTTTATAAAAGAAAACACCCCATGTTTTCATTCAAGAATACAAAGAGGATAAAACTCATGAAAATGAGAAAACTCCTCAAAAGGAAGAAACTCCTAAATAGATAAATGACACTGAAATAAGACCAACTCCTACAACTTCTCTAGCTAAGTAACCCTCTATATCCTTGCAAAACCCTCCTTTTCTAAAGAGACTACAAATTGATAAATGTGTAGAGAATACCAGATTATAATATTTTAAATGAGTTGAAAAATGTTTTCATTAAAATCCCTTTTCTTCAAGCAATAAATGAAAGTCCTATTTTTTCAAAAAAAATAAAGGGGTTGTGTATTAGAAAACCTCAAAAGAAAAGAAAAGAAATTCAAAAAGTGTAACTCTTAGGAAAAATTGCAGAAATTATGATGGGGAAGTCTACAATTGAAAATTACTTAGATCCAAGAATTCTCACTATAAAGACTCACATCAATAATTTTGGAATCCCAGATACATTGATTGACTTAGGTGCAGCTATCAATGTCATGACAAAGAGTACTATGGATGAATTAAAATCAACTAATCTTCAATATACTCCTACTTTATTGTAATTAGCATACATGTATGTTATTAAACCAGAGGGTATATTAGAGGATGTATTAGTATCCCTAGATTCATGGGAGTATCCAGTTGATTTCATGATTCTAACTCCAAGGACTAATCTAGGAGGTCATCCATTGATACTTGGTAGGCCATGGTTAGCCACAACCGATGCATTTATCAGTTGTAGGTATGGTGACATGTTTATTTCTAATGGAAATTCAACCAAAACGTTTACATTATACCCACCAATAAGAGAAATAACTGAAATAGAAAATTAAGAATGGATATAAGAAGATTATGAATATTATGCAAATATTCAACCAATTTTAATTGCCTCACGATATGACAAGGAAAATCAATTAATGAATCTATTGAATAATAATGATTTATCTTCATGTTGTCAACAAAATTATTATGTGCATATGTTAGATCAAAGTTTTCAAGAAAATTGTAATATTGAATGTTGTTCATCTCAATAATCCAAACTATCATTAAAATCAATGGAAAAGCTTCGCAATACTCTTGTAGAGATGAACCCAAGAAAAACATTAAATATCAATAATAACCTAAAGGAATTTCAAAAGGAAAAACTAATAAAGATGTTGCAAAAGAATTCCTCTCCATTTATATAGACATGAAATGAATCAATCCAAATACATGCATGCATCATATTTATATAGAAGAGAATGTAAAACCTATAAGAAAACCCTAGAGGGAGATTGTTAAAGAAGAGTTATAGAAATTGCTCAATGTGAACTTTATTTACCTAATCATGGATAGCCAATGGGTTTCACCCTTAGTTATTGCGCCAAAGAAAAATGGAAAGTGGAGAGTTTGCATAGACTATAGAGAATTAAATAAAGAAACTCTAAAAGTTCATTTCCCATTACTATTCATTGATCAAGTTTTAGATACACTAGCAGGAAATAAACATTTATCTTTTCTTGATGGTTTCAATGGATACAAGCATATCCAAATTTCACCTGAAGATCAAGATAAGACAACTTTTACATGTTCATGCTTATAGAATACTTCCCTTTGGTTTGTGCAATGAACCAGATACTACATTTCAAAAAGCAGTATTAAATATCTTTTCTGACTTGATCCATGATTTTGTAGAAGTGTATATAGATGATTTTATTGTTTATAGGAATACTTTTGAAGGAGATTTGGAAAAATTCCTTGTTAGATGTAAAGAAGCTAATCTTTCATTGAGTAATGAAAAATTCTTTATGATGTTTAAAGAAGGAATTGTTTTGGGTCATTGTATTTCATGTTTTGGAATCAAAGTGGATTCATCAGCAACTGAAATCATCTCCAAAAATTTAATGCATAAATGCTAGAAGGATGTTCAAAGTTTTATTGGATTGACAGGTTACTATAGAAGGTTTATAGAAAACTTCACAAAACTTTCTTCACCACTTTTCAAACTACTCATCAGAGATTGTGAATTTCATTAGGGTTTTGTTTGTCAAAAAGCTTTTGAATTGTTGAAACTGAAAATCTTTGAGGCACCTATTCTAAGAGGGTCAAATTGGTCCCCTCTATTTCATATTTCTACTGATGGATTAGATACAACTATATGGGATATGTTACGAAAAAAATACTTAAATCCTTATGCTATATATTATACAAGAAAAAATTTAACTGCACGAGGTTGAATTATATAGTCACAAAAAAGAAGTTTTTAGCAGTTGTTCATGCTATCAACAAGTTTAGACACTACATCATTGGATATGTTACTTTTATTCACATTGATCATTATGCCATTAGATACCTTATAAATAAACCAATTACTAATGGCATGATTACTAGATGGATTTTACTATTATGAAAATTTAATATTACCATTTTAGATAGGCCAGGAAAAGAAAACACAGTTGTTGATTTCCTTTCTAGGATGTAAAATGATAGTACTAATATTCATGTAAAAGATAATTTCCCTGACAAATATATTTTTCCAAAATATACTAAAACTCCTTAGTTTGTATATATTGTTAATTATTTGGCCACAATAAATTTTCCTCCTCATTTATCAGCAAAATAAAGACAAAGAGTTATCAATTCCAATGCACCCTATTCTTGGACAAAAGGAGAAATATACCGAATAGGAGTTGATCTGATCATTAGAAGATGTGTTTGAGAAGATGAGGTAACTGAGAGACATAAAGCATGTCATAATGAACCTTGTGGACATTTTTCCAACAAACAAATTGCACACAAAATACTTACTTTGGGATATTATTGGTCTTCTCTTTTAAGAGATGCCAAAGAATATGTCAAAATATGTGATATTTGTCAAAGTATGGGGAAACCTACTCGATCAGATGAGATGCTTCTACAACCACATGTATTGATAGAACCTTTTGAGAAATGGGCTCTAGATTTGTTCAACCCATTAATTCTCCATCCAAGTAAAAGAGGTAAATACTTGTTTTCACTGATTATGCTACTAAATGGGTAGAGGCTAAGCCATTAAATTTTTCTACTGAAAATGTTGTTGTTACATTTATTTTTTAGGATATTCTCACTCATTTTGGTGTACCAAGAGAAATTGTGGCAAATCAGGGTGCACAATTTACATCCAAGATCATGTAGAAAATCATGGATCAATACAAAATCAGGCATCACAAATCCACTCCATATCATCCACAAGTTAATGGATAAGTGGAATACATGAATAAAGTTCTTGAAGCCATATTGACCAAGATTGTGCATCTACTACAAGAGATTGGGCAAATAGAACTCCAAAAACACTTTGGGCATATCAGACCACAAGGAGTAATATCATTGAACATACTCCTTACGAGCTTTTTTATGGAAATAAAGTTCTACTTCATGTTGAATTCCAAGTGGACACATATAAGACAACAACAAAATTGGGGCTAGATCTCTCTAAAGCTCAAAAACAACAATTGGAACATATAAATGAATTGGAAAATATTACACAAGATGTCATTCAAAGTACAAGAATAATTCAACAACAAAGGACAAGATGGAATGTTAATTTCATCAAGGTCAAAAAGTTCAAACCATGTGATTGAGCCCATCTCTTTGATTCCAAATTTAAGAAATTTCAAGGGAAATTTCGAACACATTGGTTAGGCTCTTATGAGATAGAAATTGTTTTCGATAGTGAAGCAATAAGGATTAAAACCATTGATGAAGAGGGAATCACTTTTTTCGTTGATGGCTATAGATTAAAACAATATCATAAGCCCTTGACAAAAGAAGATTTTGTTCAAAGTCTACAAAAACATTCTAATTTGAAATTGGTGGGAAAATGGGATTATTCTCCTCTACTACCAAAAAATGTTTTATTTCTTTTCTATGAAAAAAAATAATATAGTAATAAGAGAAAAAAAAATGCATAGTTATGAAGACCAACATTGTTGGCATAAACTATGCAAGAAATCCTAGTTGAAAACCAAGACTCTTAGCAACTTGGATTTCCCATTTCCCTTTCCCTTTTCAAATAATTTTTTAGTCCAAACAAATCAATTTGAAGAATTTGTTTCTCTTTTAATGAGATCTCATCAACATCATTGACACCAACAACAATAGATATCCTTGAAGAATTTGAAGCAAATCTTTAAGGCTAGTAACATTTCGTCGCTGATTCACTCTAAGGAGCAGAAAGGCATTACCTTTGGACCTGCAAGCAAATCAATTTCAAAGGCACAAAAATGAGGTAATTTGAAAGGTAATATCATGCATAATTGGTCTATTTATTAAAGTTTAACTATAGGATTTGAAATGTATACAAGGACAAATTTCCCATTATTTTTCAATAAAGCTTAAATAGGCTTATAAGAAGCCTCAAATATTAATGATGGCTTCAATAAATCCATATTCCACCTCTCACTCTTAACTATTTTGTTACATAATTCAAAGGTAAAAATGTCATTTATGTATATAGTGCTAGCCAAACTAATTTCTCTTGCAAATTCATCTCTTAGCATATCAATAAGCTCATTCTCAATAGATTTTTGAATCCATTCCTCAATTTCGATTTTTAGAGGGTATTTATTTTTCACGGAATTGGAAATCATATTATTCTCTAAATTTTTGAATGTTGAAGTTTAATCAATAATGGTAATAGGTTGAGTAGAAGCTCCAAAGAGTGCATTTTCTTCCACTAGATTAACCCAAAGTGGCTCCTCAACTTCTAGAAATGGTTTATTTGAAGGGTATAAAGTGAGTTTCTTAAGAGGTCATCAATGAGAAATAGTCGCATCACCTAGATCTATAGCTAATGTAAGTGCCAATTATTGCCAACCAAGGCCTACCAAGTATCAAAGGGTAGCCACCTAATATATATTTTTCTTCTAGCATCATGAAGCCTACAAGGTACTCCCAAGAGTTATTGAGACATATCGTCCATTTAGAAAATAGTAAAGGTAATTATCTCAATAGCTCTTGAAGATTCAACTTTTCCATGGTATATTTAGTCATGGGTGAAATCAGTCACTCTATCAGTCAACATGTTTAAGAACACATGATAGACATAAGGCATAGTCGAACCCATTCTTTTACCCTAGCAGAGTACTCTGCGAAGACGAAGCACCACATTTGCATTGAAGAATCCAAGGTTCTCACCAAGATTGGTCGTAATCATCATAGAAAGTTCAAAGAAGCTATTGAGATTAAGAAATGATAAGCAAACCTAAACAAAAATGTCAACTGGAAAATCAGTAAAAACTGGATTCCCTCCCTTACCTCAATGTTTACTTCCTAAAGTTTCTCTCGTTTTTTAAACTAATTTTTGAGTATATACTTTCATTTATTTATTATCAAGAATATTTAAATATATTATTAGGATATATTAAAATATAAGTAGTATTATTATACATGATATTACACTTTCAATTTTGCTTTGACGTGCTTATTAGTTTGTCTTTGACCAAAAATTTATGCTGCTTATCCATAGTTTAACATTAGGATTCACTTGTTGTTATTTTCTTTTTATTATTTAAATTTATTTATTTGTAAAGTGATTGGTTGAGGTCTTATTATGAACTCTTTAATAACTTCCAACTCTGTTGGTTTCCAATTTTTTGTTTTTAGATTTATTTCCTTTATATTTAACTTTTTTATTTTGATTTTTTTTCATTTTCCTATTATTTATATTTTCATGAATTATAGTTTTTCTCCATATTTTCAATTTAAGATAACTTATTATTATATTAAAAACATATGTTAATAGATTTTATCTATATATATATATATATATATATATCTATCTATCTTAAAGTGTATATATAGTAATATAAACCATTTTAGTTAATCATATTTCTTAATTTTTGGTGATGACATTCAACAATACAACATTTTATTAATTATTTTATTTTTGTGATAAATTATGTCTTTATTATTTTTTAGTTTAATTAAACTATATTTAAATTAAGTGACAAGTAACACACACACACACACATATATAGATATAAATTTAATTTAATTTTCTTATTAACTAAAGTGAATAGGGAATAGGGGGAATATAACTCTTGTGTTTCTTTTTATATTATTTATTTTATTATTCATATCTTATTAGTTCTCCCTTCTAATTATCTTTGGCTTATTTTATCCCTTTTGGCTTATTAAATTATTAGGAAGCTAATTTTTTTATGAATATTATTATTAAATAATCAATCATTACTTTATTATGATTTTTTTCTTAGTTTTAGGGTTTTTGCTTTATCATTTTTTATTTTATTTGATTTTTGGAGTTTCTACATTTATTTGCCTTTTTAGTCTTATTAAATTTTTCATACTTTATCAACAAGATAAGCCACACTTGTTGGCTCAAAATGTCCACCCAAATAAAATGATATAATGAATCCAGAAATCTAGAATATGAACCATTCACATTAGAGAAACCTCAACTCCCAAAAATATATTTTATCCATTTCCTTCTTTTCTAAACTTTATTTAATTTTGGAAAATATTGCAATTTTATTGTATAATAAAAGGTCAAAATTTTTTATTTATACAATAGAATTTATTAATTTTTTAAAATATATATATAATTTGATTTTACAATAAAATGTTAAAATTTGAGGAATATGTTAAATGATTTTTCTTTTATCTAAAATAATATTTATAGATTGTATATTGAAATTAAAACCTAGACTAGTTGTCATATATCAATCTAGTTATCAAGATTAGATAATTTATACATTTCAATAAAAAAATTTAATTACTACATGTTATTCTATAATTTCAATAAAAAATTTAATTACTACATGTTATTTTATTTTTTAAAATTATACTTTATTTTTTTAATAAAAAAATTATTTCATTTAAAAATATATAATAATAAATGAAATTAATAAAATATATTACGTACCCATCCCTTGCCCAAAAAAATAATTATGATAATTATATTAACCTAAAACCAAATCATAATTTTACTAGAATGTATTTGGAAAATTCAAAATCCTTTCAACATAGTAACAGAAATAAAAAATTCCATAATGAAATGTATGGAAAGCAAAAGATATAATTATTAAAAACACTCACAACTCTTTTGGTTATCAGCACTTGAGATTAACACAATCAAAGAAAAGATATCTTAAGATATGATTTTGAAAATAATGAAATTTATTGAAAGCAAAGGATATAATTATTCAAAAAACTCACAACTCTTTTTGTTATCAATACTTGAGATTAACAAAATCAAAGAAAATATATCTTAAGAGATGATTTTGAAAATAAAGTAGTGAAATTTTATTAAAAAAATCAAATGTAGAAGATAAAACAAGTAAAAATTATTAGTATTATTTAAAAAATTTATTTTGTGTTTTTTTAAATATTTGGCATTTATTATACTCTCGGGTATAGTATAATATACTAGTTTTATTTTTGATTGGGTATTAGTTTATCTTTAACCAAAAATTTAACATTAGAAAATCAATTATTATTATTATTATTTATTATTATTATTATTATTATTCAAATTTATTTATTTGTAAGGTGATTGGTTGAGATCTTATTATGGCTTGTTTAGTAACTTCTATTTCTATTAGTTACCAATTTTTTGTTTTTTGTTTTATTTCTTTTTTATTTAACTTTTTTATTCTTTACTTTTTTCCATTATTTATATTTTCATGAATTATAAAATTTTCACAATATTTTCAATTTAAGTGACTTATTATTATATTCAAAACATATTTTAATAAATTTAATTATAAACAATTATATATATTAATAAAAACAAAACACATATATAGATATATGTATTTTAATATAAACAATATTAGTTAATTATATTTTTTAATTTTTGGTGATGTCATTTAACAATATAATATTTTATTAGTTGTTTTATTTTTGTGATGAAATCTGTCTTTATTATTATTTTTTTGGCTATGTTTAAGCTAAGTGGCAAGTACTAACTAACTACTATATAGTAACCCTGGTTAAAAAAAAATACAAATCAAAAAATAAAAACCTTAAGAAATGACCTTTACCACTGTATTCAAATGTCATTAAAAAAATGATTACCTCAACCAAAAAAAATCAAGCATAACACCTTGGTTTAGGTAACTCATCATTCTGAGTCCTCTCCAGGAGATTGATTCTTCTAATCTAAACTTCAAGGCATTCAAGTCTTTTATGAAAACAACAAGATTTCACTGTCCAAGCAGTGGGATATCATGTTATTGTGCGTTTGCGCATGAAATGGTGTTTGCTTTTCCCAAACGTCTCATTCGAGTTGTTTAGACCATTTACAGGAACCATTTCTATTTTCATTGGAGAAATGTATGTTGTGCTTCAAAAGATTTTATTTCCACTAAAGAGACCCACAACATTATATTGTTCTTCAAAATGTTTATGTTTCCATTGGAAATCTCAAAGCATTATTTGTAAAGGCTCTGAATAACCAGGGTATATATAGGAACGCGCGAGGAGAGAATGAAAGAGTTTTTCTCATCTGTAACCCACAAAAGGCCTTTTGTACTCTTGTTTGCAATGGTGCCAGTCTCCAACCATTCTCTGCATTTCACAAATTGTTTTGCATTTATGCGCCATAATGTTTTTGATAGAGGATTCATAGAAAACAGCAGAAGGAAAACTACCATATAATATCTGGTTGACTAAAACACTCACAAATGCCTTTTCGCTAGAAGATGTGGAGCAGGTGATGGAAATTTTAGCGTATGTGAAGGTAGCCAAAAATTACCTTGTATGCAGGGGAGTTTGAAAATGGACTCCTTGAGTGTCCATAACTTCTGTGCGAGTCGACACGACGATATTCACTAGTGCTTGGGTCTCCTTTGACAATTGTTCAAAAGTCGAACTCGCTATCAGATCTTGAAAGAATTCACAGCTCATGTGCACCTGAAAGTGCAACAACTCAATTCTCAAAATGCCAAGTGTTTTTCACCAGGAACCACCTGTAATTTATAGGGAATTTTGAATTCAAATCCGACTGTTCCCCCCATAATCGGTTCATTAATGTCAGACTGATGATAGATTTTCAAGGATCTAAGCCATAAATTTCGTCTTAAATGTCGATCGCCTGCTCCATTTGGCCTCACTTTTGTCGTCTTTTCATGAACAGTGACTTTAACGGTCACTTTCTGGCCAACCTGCATGATTTTTCCCTCGGTAGCGCAACTCCCTTTGCGCTGTCGTGGACCCAGTGATACGTCCTTGCTTTGCACCATCCTCCAATCACGCAACTCTGCCACTTGGGCAGTGTAGTTTATAGTCCCGCGCCTCCTTTCAGCTTTCTGGAGCACTAAAGTTGTGCCACTTTCATTTAGTCACATGGCCAGACCGCTGGTGTATAGCTTCAAGTGATTTCCATTCACCTTTCCTGGGAAGGGTTCTCCATTGAACTTGACTAGCTATACCACTCCTCCATCGGTAATCTCATTAATAACATAAGGACCTAACCGATGCATCTGAATTTTCCAGAAAAATTATCAAACTCACTATCATACAACAAAACTAGATCATTTACCTTAAATGTGCACAGCTTGATGTGTCGATCATGCCATGCCTTTTCGTGCTGCTTTTGGACCTGCTGGTGAAATCCAACCAAAATTATTTCTTCTTCAAGCTCATCCAGTTGTGCGAGCCTCCGTGATCTGTCATACTTGTGAGCACTGCTATGTGCAGACTAGGCATGATGTATTCCATAGGCATTATGGCTTCCACACCATAGACAAGCCTGAAAGGGTTTTGTCCCGTCAACTTCTTGCATGTCATTCGATAAGCCCACAATACTGCAGGTATGCATAGGTACCAATCACTATTCAATCCAAACGGTATTACAGTGTATTGAAAACCACTCCACTCAGTCGCAAAGGTTGTCTTGCTCCTATCCTCTGGTGCGATTTTGATTTGGTGGTACCTAGAGAACCCATTAGTGAAAGAATATGCTTCCTAGCTGCCTACATTGTCCAACACTTCATCCATCAATGAAGTCAGGAAAGGATCATGCACACAAGTGTCATTCAGTTTTCTGAGATCCACGCATATCCTTATCTCATCCTTCTGCTTCTTCTCTTGCACCACCATTGGGCTTACCTAATCAGATTCTTCCATAGGCTCAATGATGCTCATCGTGAGCATCTTGTCGAGCTCTAAGCGAACCTTCTCCTTATATTTCATATTGAGATGGTAAGGCCTTTGCTTAACTAGATTTGCGTCAGGTTTTAGCATGATCTTCATCATTCCTAGGTCCCCGATTATTCCTTTCAAATTCGTAAACTTGGTAGGGAATAAGTCTTGGTATTCATGGAGCAATTTAGCAACCTTATCCACCGTTGCGTCATCCCAGTAGTCTCTAATCTTCGCGAATTTGGGTTCTGCCTCCATACCAATGTTCACTTGTTTCGTTTTCAACAATGCAGTTACATCAGGGTTCTCAATTTGTGGTCCTTGAACCTCGCAATGGACTTCTATTTCTGGAATGTTAATCTTCTGTGGATCCTCATCCTCTACTTCAACATTTACATTATAACATTATAGCACATGACTAAGCTGAGTAGCCCATTTAGGCTGAATCAGGTCTAAAGGATCATGCGGTATCCTAAAGATTGCTTCTTTTACTTCTTGTAGCGCTTCATCAATACTGTCGAACCCATCCTCAAAACTGAATTTCATCATGAATCCTTCACGCAGGATATCCCATTCACCTATTCCATGGCGGAGCTCTGTTTCTATATACCAATTCATTAGGATAACATCCAGGGTATGACAGAACAAGTGCACCCACTCAGGTTGGGGCTTTTCTCCATAGGCCTGCGTCCATTTGGCCAAATGTGCACACAGATCATTCTGCCCATCATACTTGTTTGTCAATCATATCTTAGGCTTCCCAAATCATGTTCTCATCATCCTCCTACATTCACGCCAATCATCAAAGCTTCCTTTGTGCGTACCCCACCATCTTGCGGGCGTCGCGCACAATGCCCAGTCCAAGGCCTGGAAGTGCTACTTTTCTGGTACCTCCCTTTCAAATGCATCCAAAAATATATCTACCTCATTCAAACCATCATAAGTAGGCATATTTCTTACCTTTGACAACACACAGCATAGCAATTGGGTCATCATGTTGCAATTTAGCGTAGTTACTTCATGCGAGCAATTTTGTGAGCGTTCTATTTCTTCATCAGAGTCCGAAGTGCAGGAACTCTCACGATCCCAGGTAATCCATCCATCCACGGTGGGATTCACCCAATCTTGGTTTCGCGTTGTTATCTTATAGATACAGTCTAGGTCGTCATCACTCTCATAATCGTGGACAAGTTTAGTATAGCACAATCCTTCAGCAAGATTGAGGGCTATTATTACGCGCAGTGATTTCTTCTCAAAGATCATCTTCCGCTTCTTCAGATTGATTACCCCGTTCATATCAGTAGCCCAGTCCATTCCTAGGAGTGCAGGATAGGGATTGTTGTCATCCACTATCTCTATTACTTCAAAATCAACCAACGCACTTGCTCCCTCAATATCCACAATCACCCCATGGGGATGATTTTTTATTGATTCGTCATCCTTAGCTGAATTGGAGACCATTGCAACGCAATTCTCCCCATTTGCTCCCAAGTCTATTTTGGTAGGACATTCACATCTGACCCCAGGTCCAAGATGAACTGATCCATTTCATATTCTCCTATCTGTGCAGTCAATTTTATCTCCCATCCTATCCTTATTTTATGCTTGCCAATATTTTGTACAATGGGTGGCTCACCTGGCGCGATTCCAGTGCATCTATTGATGAGTTCTTGTAACCCTTTCATAGCCTTAATGTCACGCAGTAACTTCATACATGTTTTCAGGAAAGTCGTGAGCATAAATGGGTCCATCTCCAGCTCATGATTATCTTTGTTTCCTAAGGTGGAGGTCTCATCGAATCTCTTCTTAGCTTCCATGAAGGCTTCACGAGCACACTCCAAATCGAACTCAACTTCCTTTGTCTGGGCTTTACGAACCCATGCACTGTCTTCTAGCTATTTCCGCTTGTCATATTTTGTTGTGATTCCACTTTTGAGCACTATATTTACATTTGGATCTTCCTCACATGGCTCAGACCTCATCATATGTAGGTTCTGAGTCGGTGGAGGTGGTAGTGCCCCTTTGTCACGTATCCTAGCTATCAGCATAGGACAGTCTTCCATTTCATGATCAAACAGTGTGAAATACTTACACGAGGGACGTGTTGGATTAGTGCAATCACGGGCATAGTGTCTTGGTCCTCCACAATTGTAGCAAATCAACTGTCCTTGACCTCTACCAAGTCCTCCTCTGCCTCGGCCTCTTCCGCGCCCCTGAAATCTTGTCCGTGCCATTCTTGTGTTTTGGTCAAGGGGCTGCGTTTCAGCCTGAACCCTATAGGTGGGAGTTCTATCCATCATCAATTCATAGCTTCTGCAAGTACACTTATCATGCCCTACCGACCTACAAAAGTTGCATAACAACTATTGTGGTGCTTGTACATACTTTTGTAGCAAGTGACAGTTATCCATGGCATGTTTTCCGGCTACCTGACAAATATCACACCATAATGTAGGCCCCACACTAGTTCCTGCTTGAGCTTCTGGTCTTAAAGGCATCGATCCTCCTCCTGCAATGTAATTTGCAAAGACCGGGCAATGGTCTTTGTCATGACCCTAACTCTTGCATTTCAAGCACCATATCTCCTCGCGTACCTCTAGTCAAACCGTTCTATCCTGCTTCAGACTTTGCATTTCAAGGCACAAATTCTTCAGCTGCACATGGATCTGCTGAACTCCTAGATTAGGATCTTGCATTAGAGTTTCATGTAGTCTCATGGAAATCTCCAAGGCCTCTGCCTGAGTTGTTATCTTCTGCTGTGACAACGCACTCCTTAAGTGTGGTAGTAGCGAAGCCACAAACCACTCGCGATGTTGTCCATCTGTCAAATTCATGTTGGCTTCACAGATTGTACATTTCAGCCTCTGATCTAGTTCCCAAGGTGTCTCGCCTGGTTGCATCGCGATCTCTTTGAATCCCACAATCGACTGCACCTCAAATTTAGGCCTACTAAATTCCCTATTTAATGCTGCCTAGATGTCTGCTACTCTAGCATTCGGGTTATCATTATAGTACTTAATATACCAGGTTAGCGCGCGATCTTACAGTGCACTAACCAGTGTCGCCTTCTTTATATGGTCATCTGTAACACCTTGAGCTTCCCATACAGCTCTCACAACGAACCAGAATTGGTCCAAGTCCTCATTTCCCAAGCCTTTGAACAAATGCAACTTCACTGTATTTGCCATATTGAACTGCAGTGGAGGTGGAGGTGGTACGAGCGAAGTTGGAGGTGAGGGTGGTGAAGTTGGAGGGGGTGTGGGCGGAGGTGGTATTCGTGGGAATCCTTGTCTTATTAACTAAATAGCACTTCGCGGAGAAACCTTCGCTATCCCTTCTTCGTTACTTTGTGGAGGTGAAATCAAATGGCTATACTCTGGACCCTTTTTTCCTTCGTTTCTATAAGTTTTTCCACTTCGCGTAGTCCTGAACATTAAGGTAGTTGCATAACCCGTTTTTCACACAACAACATTTTAATCCAAGTATTCAAAGATTTTACGTACTTACCTCGCGGTCCTTTGAAAAAACATCGCTCTGCCTCGCTATAGTTGACTGAGGTGTCAACCGCGAATTCAGTCATAAATCCTCCTATGACGTGATCGAGCCAATGATCGAAAATGCACGCGATCTTATCCTCTGATGCTTCCAACCTTCGCACTAGCTCCGGGGTCCACACAATAGGACCATCAAGTTTCCACCTTCCTTGTCTATCTGCTAGCTTCACAATCCACTCATATAGCTCAATAGGGAAGGAGTAGAAAAATATTTTGTGGATCTCTGTATATAGGTATTTGTCCAACCAATATTCCTTTGTCAGTGATGGGTTTCTGTTCTCCTACACCACAAATTCGTGGATCTTCCTATCCAACCAGTCTCCTATCTCCTTCTTAGTTGGATTCTAGTGATATGACATCACACATCTCTTATGCAGATTTCGGTCTCGGCAACTAAACCATTTGTTGGCTTAAGGGGGCCTAACCCAGGTCCAATGTTATTTAGCCAAACAAATCCCTACACTACTAACCCTTTGGCATCATCCCGCAGAGCGTGGACCGAAGTCTCACCCAAAGCAATATGGGGGGATGTTGGAACCAATTTTCCACACCCTGAGAAGGTTTTGATGTCGTTTGGTCTCTCCTATCTCTGCCTTTGCGCAGGTGATCTCACTCTAGGGCTTGTAAGACAAACCCTCTATTCCGGCTTTCGGTACCTTCGTAAAAGTATATGATCAACCTTCGTGAAGTCCTAACCTATGGCCTAGGTACTTTTGCACTGTTATGGCGGCGCTCCGTGCAGATTCCTCAATTACCCTAAGTGGCTTGCTTATATTACCGAATACTTAAAGTTATCGCCAAGTAATCGGATATTCGTAATTTTGTTTAATCGTTCAATGTTATTGTATTCATTCGCGCATCATATAATCATAATAAAGGAAATTCATACACAAAATATACAAACCCATCAACAGAACAAATACACAGAACTGGTAGAATAACTCCTTTTATTGATATTTCCCAAATGTTTACAGACTTTGTCCAACCTGCGCACACAGTTGCAGGGGTCCGCGCACTCAACTACAGACTTCTACCCTATGCCTCTACACACTCAACTGCAGAGCCTCTACTTACGCTACAACCCAAGGCTTGGACTTCTTGCTCTAAAGCTATGACTCTCTTACCTATTCCATCCCCTAACTACTTAGAGCTTAGCTCTTTTTATACAATCCCATGGTCTGTGAACCATGGGTAGAACTCTTACAACCGACTTTACTTTACAAAACTAAGGGCAGACTACCCTTTGTGACACATAACACCTTCATGCTCCACGACCGCAAAATAAGGAGGCTTTACAATAATATTACAAAAAATTGAATTAAACATGGGCTTTTAGCCCCAAAACTGCCCTTGGGGGATCCCGCTCCCAATAGGAAGGCTAGGGGAAGCAAAACTTCCATCTTTCTAGTTGTGAGTGGTAGGGTTCCTTGTTGCCATAATTTTGCTTTCAATTTTTCTTTCCAACCTGAATTCCTTCTCCAATGAATCAGGTTCCCAAAGGTAAACCTCATGTTGGATGTTATCCTTTAAAGTCCCTATGAACACATCAATTCTATGCTCCTGTTGAATATCTTTTACCCTTATATTCATTTTTTGGAATTCCTCAATGTGCTCCACCATTGAACCCTTTCATTTGAGATTTATCAATTGGCTAAAGAAAATGTTGATTTTTGTATCCTCATAATGTGCTATCATTTCCTCCATAAAAATTGACCAAGTGACAATTTTTATTACTAGAGAAAAGCCATCGATACCATACAAACTGATTGGGTTCTAAATATAAAGTTGCAATGCATACCTTTTGTGTGTTTTGCACATTATGGAGATCAAAATATTGCTCCATTTGTAATATCCATGTTACAGGATCCTTGCCATCAAACTTCCTCATATCAATGTTTGGAACATGGTGGGTATTCAACCCAATATTATATTCTATGAAATCATGATTAATGTTTCTTTTTTTCTCATCATGAGTTTCCTCTACTACCTTTTTTCCATTAGGAAGCATTTCTTGAAGCAAATTTGTCAAACCTCCTTTCAAACATTCCATTTTTTTCTTTAAATATTCAATGTTTACTTCTAAATCATCCATATTAGATTCCATGCCATCACTCTTAGCTTCCACGCCTTTCTTTAAACCATCCATCTTAGCTTTTGTTACTTTTTGTGAGAGTGAAATTTGGTGCACTTGGTCTCGTAATTTTGACATATCATGTTGCATTTCTTCATCTTCTTCATGAATCATGGTAGAGATTTCAGGTTACTTATTAGGTGTTTCCATTTTATTTTTCCGTGGCATTAATGAATGATAATTATGCTTAACTATTCCCTTTGAATTACTTCAAACTAATTTTTCAAACCAAACTTATGCAAAATTTTAAAAAGACTACACACATTTTTTCGCTTTGTAGGAACTTGATATTGAATCTGTTGTATCTCTATAATTTCATATCTCCAAGGTCTGAAATTTTGTCCTGTGATAGCCCTTTGAGTCCTTTTTCTAACCCCGCAATTCTAATCAATATTGTATTCTCCAAGAAAGAGATATTCCAAATATTCCATGATGTCCTGATTATAGATTAGTTCAATAGAGTTAACTTGTACAAAGTGCCACATGTCATTGTTTGGACCTTCGAACCTAGAAACGATACACAGAAAAATAAAGTCTGTCCTCTCTTTATAACGTTTTATGAAATTTCAATCTAATTCTCAGAGAGAAAGTTAAGATGATTTTCCCCATATCACATGTTTGAGATATAACTCGGGAGCCTGCAAAAACCATAAATTCCTTGGATCATATCGTTGACAATGTAGTGAAAAAAAAATTGAATTTGGGACCAGAGGTTCATCAAGATTTCTACTCAAAGGAGTTTTAATTTTAACTTCTGAAACATGGGAGAAAAAAAGTTATAACGAACATGCCACAATGACCTGTTTGAAGCAGCGAAACCCTAGAATGCAAAGCTCTGATACCAAATGTTATGCAGCCAGCTCACAAAATAGAAGAAAAGATAGATCAATGACATCAAAATCAACCTCTTCGAGGGGGAAACCTCCTTTACATTACACAAATGAACAATTTTTGGATGATACAAATGACAAGACCTCCTTCCTATATATAGGAGTCTAAGGGGTCCCGATACAATTAGAGCCTACATAACAATAATATTGTAGGGGCACAACAATAACAATAGTGGGCTTCTATTGGGCACAATAATAACAAAATGGGGCCTATATGGGCACAATAATACAATAAGGCGTTACACTAGTAGTATAGGGACCTAACACTTCTTGATTTTAGTCTTTTACGTCTACATTTAATTAGTCTCATATTTATAGATAATGCATAAATATGAATGAGCTTTGAACTATAAACATGCACACCAGTCAATTCAATATTTCAATCTTATATATAGGTGATATTTTAATTCAATTTCTTATAATAACATTTTCTTATTTTTATAAAATAATATGTATTTAGTTTTCTTAGCATAAAATTCAATTTCTTCTTTAGAAACAAATTTTTTAATGCTTTCTAGAATTGAGTTTTCAATTGAGTTTTCATTAAAGAGACTCTATGGCTTTCATAGAATAGATCTATCTTCATGTTCATTAAAATATAATTTAAGTTGTTTTTTCATAGAATAGAATTAACGGGAGATTCTAAAAAGCTTTCATAAAATAGGTTTATAATAAGAATTTTAAAAGTTTTCATAGAAATAGCGTAATAATTTAGCATAAGAAATGTATTGCTTTCATAGCACAAGAATCTACTTATCTTTCATAGCATATGATTGGTTTCATAGAATAGAATTGCATTTATTCTTCATAGAGTAAAATTGTACTTTTCTTTCAAATAGATTAAATTTTCATTGATTTCGAGTTTAGAATTTACTATTTTCCATAAAGAAAATTTTATTGCCTTTCTAGAATAATTTATGATTTAAGTTTTCACAGAATAAGAAAGTGTGTGTAGTCAACTTGTATATCATTTAATGATTAGGATTTTATTTCAGTCTTGCAATTTCTTTCAATAGGTTAGATTTCCTTTTGAAATTGAAAGTAAATTTACTAGTGTATATTGTGCAAATGTGCTCAACAGATATACGAACTTGGATTGATAATTTAATGCTAAGCAATTTAACTCACAATTAAATTACCCAAAAAAATTGGCATCGTCTCCAGGGAAGTATACATAGGTATTTACTTTCAATTTAGAATGTCTTTTTATTTACACAACTCTATTTATGAGGAGTGGTAAGATGAGAGGTAAGAACTTGCACATGACAATTGTGGGGTTCTTCCTACTATAATTGCATCTCATTTTAGATGCATTCATTTTTAAATGCACAATTGAAATTTATATTAAAAATCATTTTAGGATGGATGTATAGGGAAAGATATTCTAGGATTATATTTCTTAGAGGACGTAGTTCAATTATATCATCACCAACCACCCCCACTAGACCACGTGGTGTTGTAAGAGACACATCACCATCCATATCACACATTCCATATTTTGCAAGTAGAATAAGACTTCCTGAGGTACAAAGATAAAAAATTCTACCTAGATAAGAACCAACTTCATCTACAGAAGTAATGGTAGAAGAACCTACATATGTAATCGAAGGATCCATCTTCCTTTCTTCAACAAGTGAACAACTTATTGGACAAGAGTTAAAGTGCCAAGTGAAGAAGAAGAAGAAGAAGAAGAAACTTTTCCTAAAGAACAATTGATAGAGGAATTAGAGCAAGAAAATCCAGTTGAGGAACCTTACATAAGATCTAAAGAATCAACAATGATAGAAGGAGAGGGAGAGGTACATGATAGACACATATTAGTAGGAAAGAAGAAATGCCACCATTTGGTGGTGGTAGAGGAGGTAGAAGACCTCTTTCTGGAGGTGGTAGAGGTGGTAGAGGTGGAAGAGAAGGAAGACGAAATGGCAAAGGTAACGATATTGAAAAAGAAGAACCCTTTGGATTTCCTATTCAAGATATTAATACTATTGTTACTATGAAAAACATTTCTCCATCCATTCTTCCTAACTTCCATGGTATGAGGACTAAGGAATTGGAAACATTTCTCTTTGAATTTGAAGTAGTATGTAGATCTTATAATTATTTTCTTGATGCTCAAAAGTTGAAATTGTTTCCAACCATATTGAAAGATGGAGCTCTCAAATTGTTTATGGGTTTAGTAACTAATTCTATAAGGACATGGGATGATATGAAAATGTTTTTCTTAGAAAAAATATAAGGATTATTGTATGCATCATGACCTTAGAGAGGAAGTATTTAAATGACTCAAAAATAAGGTGAAATACTTGAGGATTTAGTAGAGAGATTTGCATATAATGTTAAAAGAGCCAAATTTCATAATTTAGGACTTGATACATTAAAAAATTTCTTACTTAGAGCTATAAGGGATGAATGGATTGATATTATTAACCTTATGGGTAAAGGAAATGTGTCTCAACTATCATTTGAATATATTTGTGAATTGTCCAAACATATCTCAAGAGGAAAGACAAAATATGGTAGGAATCATATAGATCCAGTTATGTTAAGGGTAAATATATATGTATAGGGAACAGTAAGTAGAGAAGAACTTGGTAATTTTCTTGATAACTTTAAAATTAATATTCTTGGTAATCTTAGTGAACAAATTGATATGTTGAGAATGCAAAACAAGAAAAAAGTTGAAAATGTTGCTTTGTCTATATTTTGTCCTAGATGTAGAGAGAAACATGTGTTAAGATAATTTCCTCTTGATAATATTAAAACTTGTGTTATTTGTGTAGAGACTCATGCTACAAAGGATTTCCCTTTAATACCGGGATTGAAGGTTGTTTACTAAGAAGAATCTGAAGCAAGTCAAACTCCAGAACAACTTTGTTATGTTTCTTCTAAAAGACCTTGGAAACCTTGTCAACTAAGTATGGCACATGATCCTAATGCACAATTTAAATCTTATTCACAACCTCAACATAATTGGCATACATCCCTACCATGGAAAACTTGGCCACCCAACCTCAAAAGTCATCTTGGTCAAAAGTATGACAAGGTTATATGGTAGAAATCCATAATACCCTCAATATTGCCAACAATATCCTCAATATCAACCTCAATATGATTCTCCACCTTTACTTCTACATCCTCCCCAATCTCAAATTAAATTGACTGCAAGTCAATCCCTTCCATTACCTTCTACTTCATATCCTCAAAGGCCAAACCAGTTACATGCACAACGACTCCCCAATCCCAATAATAAAGCACCTTAGCAACCCACTTATAGTGTTGAAATTCAAAATTTTCAAATTTATATTATAACTCATCTATATTTAAATGATATTCATCTTTGATCTGGGAGATTTTTATAAAAGAAAACACCCCATGGTTTCATTCAAGAATACAAAGAGGATAAAACTCATGAAAATGAGAAAAATCCTCAAAAGGAAGAAACTCCTATATAGATAAGTGACGATGAAATAAGACCAACTCCTACAACTTCTCTAGCTAAGTAACCCTCTATATGCTTGCAAAACCCTCCTTTTCTAAAGAGACTACAAATTGATAAAGGTGTAGAGAATACCAGATTATAATATTTTAGATGAGTTGAAAAATGTTTTCATTAAAATCCCTTTTCTTCAAGCAATAAATGAAATTCCTATTTTTTCAAAAACAATAAATAGGTTGTGTATTAGAAAACCTCGAAGGAAAAGAAAAGAAATTCAAAAAGTGTAACTCTTAGGAAAAATTGTGGAATTATGATGGGGAAGTCTACAATTGAAAAGTACTTAGATCCAAGAATATCCACTATAAAGACTTACATCAATAATTCCAGAATCCCAGATACTTTGATTAACTTAGGTGCAGCTATCAATGTCATGACAGAGTACTATGGATGAATTAAAATTAACTAATCTTCAATATACTCATACTATATTGTAATTAGAATACGTGTATGTTATTAAGCCGGAGGGTATATTAGAGAATGTATTAGTATCCTTAGATTCATGGGAGTATCCAGTTGATTTCATGATTCTAACTCCAAGGACTAATCTAGGGGGTCATACATTGATACTTGGTAGGCCATGGTTAGCCACAACTGATGCATTTATTAGTTGTAGGTATGGTGACATGTTTATTTCTAATGGAAATTCAACCAAAACATTTACATTATATCCACCAATAAGAGAAATAACTGAAATAGAAAATGAAGAATGGATAGAAGAAGATGATGATTATTATGCAAATATTCAACCAATTTTAATTGTTTCACGATATGACAAGGAAAATTAGTTAATGAATCTATTGAATAATAATGATTTATCTTCATGTTGTCAACAAAATTATTATGTGCATATGTTAGATCAAAGTTTTCAAGAAAATTGTAATATTGAATACTTTTCATATCGACAATCCAAACTATCATTAAAATCAATGGAAAAGTTTAGCAATACTCTTGTAGAGATGAACCCAAGAAAAACATTAAATATCAATAATAACCTAAAGGAAAAACGGATAAAGATGTTGCAAAAGAATTCCTCTACATTTATATAGACATGAAATGAATCAATCCAAATACATGCATGCATCATATTTATATAGAAGAGAATGTAAAACCTATAAGAAAACCCTAGAGGGAGATTGTTAAAGAAGAGTTATAGAAATTGCTCAATGTGAACTTTATTTACCTAATCATGGATAGCCAATGGGTTTCACCCTTAGTTATTGCGCCAAAGAAAAATGGAAAGTGGAGAGTTTGCATAGACTATAGAGAATTAAATAAAGAAACTCTAAAAGTTCATTTCCCATTACTATTCATTGATCAAGTTTTAGATACACTAGCAGGAAATAAACATTTATCTTTTCTTGATGGTTTCAATGGATACAAGCATATCCAAATTTCACCTGAAGATCAAGATAAGACAACTTTTACATGTTCATGCTTATAGAATACTTCCCTTTGGTTTGTGCAATGCACCATATACTACATTTCAAAAAGCAGTATTAAATATCTTTTCTGACTTGATCCATGATTTTGTAGAAGTGTATATAGATGATTTTATTGGAGATTTGTAAAATTTGCTTGTTCGATGTAAAGAAGCTAATCTTTCATTGAGTAATGAAAAATTCTTTATGATGTTTAAAGAAGGAATTTTTTGGGTCATTGTATTTCATGTTTTGGAATCAAAGTGGATTCATCAACAACTGAAATCATATCCAAAAATTTAATGCCTAAATGCTATAAGGATGTTCAAAGTTTTATTGGATTGACAGGTTACTATAGAAGGTTTATAGAAAACTTCACAAAACTTGCTTCACCACTTTTCAAATTACTCATTAGAGATTGTGAATTTCATTAAGGTTTTGTTTGTCAAAAAGCTTTTGAATTGTTGAAACCGAAAATTTCTAAGGCACCTATTCTAAGAGGGTCAAATTGGTCCCCTCTATTTCATATTTCTACTGATGCATCAAATACAACTATATGGGCTATGTTACGAAAAAATACTTAAATCCTTATGCTATATAGTATACAAGAAAAAAATTAACTCCCATGGGTTTGAATTATATAGTCACAAAAAAGAAGTTTTTAGCAGTTCTTCATGCTATCAACAAGTTTAGATGCTACATCATTGGATATGTTACTTTTATTCACATTTATCATTATGCCATTAGATGCCTTATAAATAAACCAATAACTAATGGCATGATTACTAGATGGATTTTACTATTATGAAAATTTAATATTACCATTTTAGATAGGCCAAGAAAAGAAAACATAGTTGTTGATTTCCTTTCTAGGATGCAAAATGATAGTACTAATATTCATGTAGAAGATAATTTCCGTGATAAATATATTTTTGCAAAATATACTAAAATTCCTTAGTTTGTAGATATTGTTAATTATTTGGCCACAAGAAATTTTCCTCCTCATCTATCAGCAAAATAAAGATAAAGTTTTATCAAATCCAGTGCACCCTATTCTTGGACAAAAGGAGAAATATTCGAAAAGGAGTTGATATAATCATTAGAAGATGTGTTCGAGAAGATGAGGTACCCGAGAGACATAAAACATGTCATAATGAACCTTGTGGAGGACATTTTTCCAACAAACAAACTGCACACAAAATACTTATATTCGGATATTATTGTTCTTCTATTTTAAAAGATGCCAAAGAATATGTCAAAATATGTGATAGTTGTCAAAGTATGGGGAAACCTATTCAATCAGATGAGATGCTTCTACAACTACATGTGCTGATAGAACCTTTTGAGAAATGGGCTCTAGATTTGTTCAACCCATTAATTCTCCGTCCAAGTAAAAGAGGTAAATACTTGTTTTCACTAATTATGTTACTAAATGGGTAGAGGCTAAGCCATTAAATTTTTCTACTGAAAATGTTGTTGTTACATTTATTTTTTAGGATATTTTCACTCATTTTGGTGTACCAAGAGAAATTGTGACAAATCAGGGTGCACAATTTACATCCAAGATCATGTAGAAAATCATGGATCAATACAAAATTAGGCATCACAAATCCACTCCATATCATCCACAAGTTAATGGATAAGTGGAATCCATGAATAAATTTCTTGAAGCCATATTGACCAAGATTGTGCATCTACTACAAGAGATTGGGCAAATAGAATTCCAAAAACAGTTTGGGAATATCAGGGCACAAGGAGTAATATCATTGAACATACTCCTTATGAGCTTGTTTATGGAAAGAAAGTTCTACTTCCTATTGAATTCCAAGTGGACACATATAAGACAACAACAAAATTGGGGCTAGATCTCTCTGAAGCTCAAAAACAACAATTGGAACAGATAAATGAATTGGACAATATTACACAAGATGTCATTCAAAGTACAAGCATAATTCAGCAACAAAGGACAAGATGGCATGTTAATTTCATCAAGGTCAAAAAGTTCAAACCATGTGATTGAGCCCATCTCTTTAATTCCAAATTTAAAAAATTTCAAGGGAAATTCCAAACACATTGGTTAGGTTCTTATGAGATAGAAATTGTTTTCGACAGTGGAGCAGTAAGGATTAAGACCACTGATGAAGAGGGAATCACTTTTTTCGTTGATGGCTATATATTAAAACTATATCATAAGCCCTTGACAAAAGAAGATTTTTTTCAAAGTCTACAAAAACGTTCTAATTTGAAATTGGTGGGAAAAGGGGATTATTCTCCTCTACTACCAAAAAATGTTTTATTTCTTTTCTATGAAAAAAATAATAATAACAATATTAGTAATAAGAGAAAAAAAAGGTATAGTTATGAAGACCAACATTGTTGGCATAAACTATGCAAGAAATCCTAGTTGAAAACCAAGACTCTTAGCAACTTGGATTTCCCATTTCCCTTTCCCTTTTTCAAATAATTTTTTAGTCCAAACAAATCAGTTTGAAGAATTTGTTTCTCTTTTAATGAGATCTCATCAACATCATTGACACCAACAACAATAGATATCCTTGAATAATTTGAAGCAAATCTTTAAGGCTAGTAACATTTTGTAGCTGATTCACTCTAAGGAGCAGAAAGGCATTACCTTTGGACCTGCAAGCAAATCAATTTCAAGGGCACAAAAATGAGGTAATTTGAAAGGTAATTCATGCATAATGGGTCGATTTATTATAGTTTAACTATAGGATTTGAAATGTATACAGGGACAAATTTCCCATTATTTTTCAATAAAGCTTAAATAGGCTTATAAGAAGCCTCAAATATTAATGATGGCTTCAATAAATCCATATTCCACCTCTCACTCTTAACTATTTTGTTACATAATTCAAAGGTAAAAATGTCATTTATGTATATAGTGCTAGCCAAACTAATTTCTCTTGCAAATTCATCTCTTAGCATATCAATAAGCTCATTCTCAATAGATTTTTGAATCCATTCCTCAATTTGGATTTTTAGAGGGTAATTATTTTTCATGGAATTGGAAATCATATTATTCTCATCTAAATTTTTGAATGTTGAAGTTTAATCAATAATGGTAATAGGTTGCATAGAAGCTCCAAAAAGTGCATTTTCTTCCACTAGATTAACGCAAAGTGGCTCCTCAACTTCTAGAAATGGTTTATTTGAAGGGTATAAAGTGAGTTGCTTAAGAGGTCATCAATGAGAAATAGTCGCATCACATAGATCTGTAGCTAATGTAAGTGTCAATTATTGCCAACCAAGGCCTACCAAGTATCAAAGGGTAGTGTCACATACCCCGGTAACCTCGCATGTCAAAGTAGGGAGTTAGAATTTTTTATACAATTACCACAAGTAATTAATCAAATCACAACTCCACAAATCATCACTAACCATTAGATATACTATTCATTAGTACATCAAGCAAATTGCCATCAAAGACAGTAAGTTTCATAAACATGGCGTAAGCTTTAACCATCACTGTAATAACACAAACTGTCTTATGAATCCATGCATCCATTTCTTGATATCCTTAACCATTTTAGATAATCATGTACTAAGACATTATGGTTGTCACATCAAATAAAGAACCATCAGCATAAAGGATTCAACATCATCCAATTGACACAAAAGGCAATCACATCAATCACACCATAGAACACGGATATACCCTGGAAACCCCGTAGGGTGAAAACCAGCAAACGTTTAATCTTCTTATTAAACGCTCGTGAGGGATTTCACCCCTCACTCAATGGCTTATAAGGGATTCCATCCCTTAACCATTGTTATAAAATCATTACAATAAGTTATCATTAAGTTATCACATAACTAGCTACAAGCTAATACAATTTCCATGTAAATCTTTCACTTACATACCGCCACATACAATAATCCTTGTGGCATGATTGTTCTAACAATGTATGTTCCTGCAACTCGAACTTATCCGCATGGAGCAATAATCCTTTTCCTGCCATAATGTTAAACAACACTTTCCTTTGGCACCATCTGCCATCGTTTCCTGTCAATGCAGTCATCAACAATCTTGGCAACAAGATTAATTACAATATTATTCAAACATTAATCAACCTCTAAGAGATCTTTCATTAGTATTGCAAGTCTGTATTCCCTTTTTAAAAACATATAACACCATGCTTATGTATACATACACAAGTAAATAACCATTGTTCTGCGCCCTTGCGCATGTATCCCTTTCGCAAAGTTATTTTTCAACAGTTTATCATAGTTTTGCTAACATGCATAGAACACATAGTTTTGCTAATCATGCATATAACATGCATAAAACACATAGTTTTACTAATCATGCATATAACATGCATAGAACACATAGTTTGGCTAGCATGCATATAACTTGCATAGAACTCAAACCTGAAGTATGCACTCTGTAACGAGATTTCCCAAACATAAAACGCTGCCTGCGGCAGTAATAATAGACATCCGCGGGATTGAAGGGCTGGAAATCTTGTACCAGCAGTTCATTTCAAAGTCAAAGGCGCATGAGAACTTACCGGTTTTGCAGAGGAAGAACCATTCCATGGCTCTGCGTTTCTAATTTTCAGGCAAACTGCCGAGAGAAGCTACCTCTCATTTTTGGGTTTGGACTCAGCAATATTTGTCTGGTTTGGAATCTTAAAATATCATGTGGCCTGTGGAAGGATGAAGCCGGAAAAAAACCTCAACCCAAGTCTCATCGAACCTCAAGGAGGTACTCGCCGTGTTTCCGAGGATGTTAGTAGAGGAAAGCAACCTCCAGGATGCGTCCATGTTGCAGAAATCGGCATAGCACACAAGAGTAACAAACCCAACTCTGCTAACATGTATTCCCTACCATTACGTTGCAGACATAAGTAATGGATCACAGAATCGGAAGTGGCGACATAATGTTCAGGAAAGTAGAGTTTCTAGATTAACTGGCCTTCTGCAACTCGAACGCAAGGATGTAGTTACCGCCAATGGTTGCACCACATGAACCTGAGCACTCCACCGAGATGCTCATCCCCCAATGTAGAACTGCCATACCCTTTCTAACCTTCACCTCCCATCTTCGATCTCATCACATTCTGGTAGGGATGATACCCTTTTCCCGGTTGAGCAGCGAGCATAAACCTAAAAATTCCTCCATTAAGTTGCCCCACTCTTTCTTTTTTTTCGTAACGAGAAACTTCCGCCTTTTATTACGACTGGCGTGACAGGCGGTGTTTTACGCTACGGTTTTCTATAATCAAAACCAACCCCGCTGCTTATCCGACGCTGTCTTTTTTAAATGCGTTAACTGAAAGTAATTCTAATATCAAGAATCAGTTCCGAAAGTTAAGGATCAGTTCATAACTGTTAATTATGAATAGTTACCTGGTAGGGATGTTACATACTCCCCCCCTTAACAGGAACACCGTCCTCGGTGTTCATCTCTCGTTGGGAACTTGATATTTTACTCATGGTTTAATCATCTAAACCACACAAAATGTGATCTTTTCTCTTTGAAATCAACGATTTCATTCCAAGGAAAGACGACAAACAAAATAGTAATGATATAGTCATAAGAAATATCATTAGTTATAAACATCAATAGTCATAAGCGTCCATAATTGCAAAAATATGCAACTTCTAATCGCCACCACTTGGCCCTTATTCATTCATAATAAACAATTCTCTGTGTCAACTTACCATTACTTACCATCTATTCTTGAAAATCATGAATACCTTCATGTAAACATTTAATAGTGGTTGGACAATTCTTCAACCTTCCATGGTAAGTAATTCCTGTAATATATGACTAACAATTCAATCACATTAGTCACTATATTTTGAGTCAAATGAAATACTTTTGACTAGCCATCAATTGTGCAATGCTAGATGATTCCTAAATCACAGTGTTTTTACAAGTACTTAAAGAGCACTAACACTAATCATCAAATGATGAATCACTGCTCTCATGCACACTGAACGAATTCTCACTAAAGACATTCGCAAGTGCTTCTAGATGTACCAAAAGAGCACCTAGCTCTCTAATCATCAAAACAGTCAATCACTGCATCAAGCAAACATTGTCTTAGCTCTCACTAAGATGTTCACAAAATTAATAATACGATAAAGGAATTAAAATTTCCAATTACTCCTTATTGAGCACTAAACTCATTTCTTGTTAAATGTGCATAACATATTTTACACAGCTATATGTAAAATTCATTTTAACATAACATATAGCTGATTAGTTAATTCCTTTAGCCATGAGACCACAATGGACTAAAGAATTCCCAACCCATGGGAACTAGTTTCCACAACCAGATCGAGTCATTTTCACATCCAGACAATTTCTTTTATAGAGACCTTACCAGGTCTAACATGGGATTCCACTGGCCAACCAGCTCAAGAATTCCAGGAAGAGTAAATCTGGGCAGACAAGTACCATCAACCCCTCCGGGCAGGTAACTGCCATCAACCCAAGGCATTCAAGCCTTTCACAATCCGGGCAGACAAGTACCATCAACCCTCCAGGCAGGTAACTGTCATCAACCCAAGGCATTCAAGCCTTTCACAATCCGGGCAGACAAGTACCATCAACCCTCCAGGCAGGTAACTGTCATCAACCCAAGGCATTCAAGCCTTTCACAATCCGGGCAGACAAGTACCATCAACCCTCCAGGCAGGTAACTGTCATCAACCCAACTATCCGCAACTGTCTGGCATGTTAAATTTTTCTTTTATTACTCTTTCTCAAAGTAATTTACACAATGAACCATATGAACATTATCATTAGCACAACAAACATGCATGTATACCATGCATTTACACTTAACCCCCAACATGGGTCCACAACATCAAGATTGATGGGAAACATATCCATCATACACGTTGTGTGCATGCAAATTTTCCAAATAACATAATTCATGCATATCATATAACAACATTCTTTCTCATTTACGATTGTAATATCATACATGTTGTATGCATGCAAATTTCCCAAATAACATAATTCATGCATATCATATAACATCATTCTTTCTCATCTATGATTGCAATTCTCATTGCAACAATTTACGTGATGAGTTTCCTTGTTGCCATTAAGCTACCACTACTTAATCCCATCAGCAACGTTAGTTATAAATATGCATCAGTTATCACATATTCAATTTCCAAAAATTCTCATGCATACAATATTGTCATGTATAAAAGCATATGCAAATATTCATCAATGCATAAATGTCAACAACAGTTGAGTTAATAATCTAAACATTTCCAATTTTGCCATAGTCTGTGGTCTTACTCCAAATCGTCATTACTGGAGTATTATCTTACGTTTATTATGGCTAGCTTTAGTCATGCATCGTTAGTGTAATTAAACATAATTTCTCTAACATACAAGAACATATCCCTTATGTCACAATGACTAATCTTTGTGCATACTATCGCTTAATATATAAGCCCTTCTTTAATGTATGCAACCCTTATTCCCTTCACTAGAAGACCACCATCATTTCATACGACAAACCACATACCTCTTTCTTAAAGGAAGTCATTTTAATCCTCATTCTTCTATCTTCCGATGTGAGGATTTCTCAAGATTCCCTTTCAAGAAGTTATTAAAGATATCTATCTTTCGGCATAAAAATCAAGATACAAGAACAAGGTTTACTTATCCTTTATGCATCAAAATCAAGCAATCAACACAGCTTATCCAACAAGACAATCTCTCCAAGAGATTATTATTTTCAAGGAAGCTAACATGAACACTTCCTCTAAGTACAACCAGACTCATAATTCCAAAGTCACAATAGCTACCAATATGCAACATGTGTTCTCCTAACCCGGTTACCTTACTTTAATGCACATAGTTCTTTTCATGAAACAAGTAAGGATTTTGGTTCTTGTATGAACACTATTCTAATGTGTCTTTAAGGAAAGAACCTCTATTTCCATTTTCAAGAACTCTCATAAAATCCTTTATCTTCATGCATGAAGTATGCACACTCTTAGAATGAAACTATATTTATGCATATATATATATTATACTCTTCCTTCAAAAAGTTAGAAGTGAATATCTATGTGCCTAGAAGCACATCTTTAGCTATCTTTATCATGCATGTAATGCATAATCATTTCACTAGAACTTAGAAACTAGCTAGTATCATAATGCAATTAACATATATATATATATATATATATATATATATATATATATATATATATATATATATATATATTCCAAGAAGCTTTTATCAATAAAGATACATATTTAAAACTTGGCCACCTTCCATGCTATGTCCTCAGGACATTTACATGCCTCATCCTCTTTTCTCAAGAAGATACTTTGGCTATATTTAGCAAGGATTTTATTCCAAAAAAAACAACAAGAGACAAACATTTCTCTCACAAGACTCACATGTAGTCCTACTAGGAGGAACTACCTATTCTCTTTACTAAGAAGCATATAAAATAACCAATTCTTTTACTGCAAGTATTATCATATTTTCTCTACCAAGAAAACATATAAACAATCAATCTTTAACTGCATGCCTTAACCCATTTTCTTTACCAAGAAAATCTATAAAAGAACCATTCTTTTATTGCATGCATTCAAATACTTTCTCTACTAAGAAATCATATAAAACATTCATACGTGTTCTTCAAGTAAGTGAACAAGACACTTATCTTATCCTTGGGTCAACATGCATAACTAACAAGTTAAACCACCCTTACCGGAAGCAATTGCTCCACTTATGCAATTAGAAGCATAATCTCCTAAGTGTCACACATGCACCAGAGCTACTACTTGGTGCTAGATGCAACAAATATCATAACACTACTATGTGACCATTTCAGAATAATGAGTTCCAGGAGACATTACGAAATCATTAACATCAACACACTATAGTTATCATTTTCCAACCCCTTAAGCATGGTCAAGGGAATACTTACATGCACATCAAGCGCTATCTAGTCATTCCCAGACTTAGAGTTTTCTGCAAGATTCTGATACCCAAAGCTTGCTCTATCTGGTCATCACCAGACTTAGCGATTCTTTTTCCCATCTCTGTCTGTCCCTACAGCACGGTCTTCTTCCTTCTCCTTGCTTCCTTTTCCTTTGGAAGCATCTATAGCTGGGGAAGGTAGTTAGAGTTCACTGACAACTGTATTAACACAGGTAGTCTATTTATGAGTAATTATCATATGTAATTATACCACGAATGGGTCCTAGAAATGTTACCCACTGAACATGCCTCTGCAATTAACTTCACACTGGAATGCAACATACATAAAAAAAAATCCATCATTCCCATAGTAGAGATAAATTCAACCATGATTAGATCGAGGCTCCAACGGTTTTTATCTCCCAACAAGTAATGATTAACATAAGCACATACCATGCTCATGGATTTCAATTAATTAGAGGGTAATCATCATTAAATCTATTAAGACATAAGCATATACTATTCATCACGCATTCTCATGGTGAATAAAATTAAGAACTCTTCTCATGCACAACTAGACTATAGCACAGAGAGAGTAAAAATCTTCATACACACACTCCATGCATGTGACATCAATCAACCTTCACTTGTTTACCACTATTGTAACAATCTTAGTCCAATTGAATTAATGCATATAAGTTCTATGGGTTAGTCATACAACACTAACCAATCTCAACTACCAATCGTCTTCATGCATCCATGACAAGACTGAATCAAAGTTAGTTATGACAATCAAGTCTCGCTGCTTGACTCATTGCATGTTTTCAATATCTAAAGGGGTTCTTCTAATGTCCTTTTTAAAACAATTTTTCATCCTATTCAAGGATGTTCCCCTAATTTATATTCATGCATTGGCTCATTATGTTTCGTTCATTGTAATTTCAATCTAGTTCAATAAATGCATTATTGTTATTGTCATATGTGCAAATCAAAAGTTGGTAGTTGATTGTCACTTCCCTCAATGAGTGTTCAATATTGTTCTTACGTGTAATGAGTGTTTAATATTGTTCGTAAGTGCGACAAAAGTTTCATTGTCTTTTCCCTCATCAGAAATCTAACGTTATGAACGTAGTTATGCAACAACTTATTACTTACTACTCAAAGCAGTTATAAACATGAATCACCTATCATGCCAAAAGTAGTGTACCACATAAATGAATATGTGAATGATTAAACTCGTACCTGAGTTAATGCCTACTGATGGCGTACCTCAATATCCTTTCCACTTACCAATTCCCAAAGGCGCCAGTACTGCAACCTTTAGCTCTGATACCACTTGTCACATACCCCGGTAACCTCGCATGTCAAAGTAGGGAGTTAGAATTTTTTATACAATTACCACAAGTAATTAATCAAATCACAACTCCACAAATCATCACTAACCATTAGATATACTATTCATTAGTACATCAAGCAAATTGCCATCAAAGACAGTAAGTTTCATAAACATGGCGTAAGCTTTAACCATCACTGTAATAACACAAACTGTCTTATGAATCCATGCATCCATTTCTTGATATCCTTAACCATTTTAGATAATCATGTACTAAGACATTATGGTTGTCACATCAAATAAAGAACCATCATCATAAAGGATTCAACATCATCCAATTGACACAAAAGGCAATCACATCAATCACACCATAGAACACGGATATACCCTGGAAACCCCGTAGGGTGAAAACCAGCAAACGTTTAATCTTCTTATTAAACGCTCGTGAGGGATTTCACCCCTCACTCAATGGCTTATAAGGGATTCCATCCCTTAACCATTGTTATAAAATCATTACAATAAGTTATCATTAAGTTATCACATAACTAGCTACAAGCTAATACAATTTCCATGTAAATCTTTCACTTACATACCGCCACATACAATAATCCTTGTGGCATGATTGTTCTAACAATGTATGTTCCTGCAACTCGAACTTATCCGCATGGAGCAATAATCCTTTTCCTGCCATAATGTTAAACAACACTTTCCTTTGGCACCATCTGCCATCGTTTCCTGTCAATGCAGTCATCAACAATCTTGGCAACAAGATTAGTTACAATATTATTCAAACATTAATCAACCTCTAAGAGATCTTTCATTAGTATTGCAAGTTTGTATTCCCTTTTTAAAAACATATAACACCATGCTTATGTATACATACACAAGTAAATAACCATTGTTCTGCGCCCTTGCGCATGTATCCCTTTCGCAAATTTATTTTTCAACAGTTTATCATAGTTTTGCTAACATGCATATAACATGCATAGAACACATAGTTTTGCTAATCATGCATATAACATGCATAGAACACATAGTTTTACTAATCATGCATATAACATGCATAGAACACATAGTTTGGCTAGCATGCATATAACTTGCATAGAACTCAAACCTGAAGTATGCACTCTGTAACGAGATTTCCCAAACATAAAACGCTGCCTGCGGCAGTAATAATAGACATCCACGGGATTGAAGGGCTGGAAATCTTGTACCAGCAGTTCATTTCAAAGTCAAAGGCGCATGAGAACTTACTGGTTTTGCAGAGGAAGAACCATTCCATGGCTCCGCGTTTCTAATTTTTAGGCAAACTGCCAAGAGAAGCTACCTCTCATTTTTGGGTTTGGACTCAGCAATATTTGTCTGGTTTGGAATCTTAAAATCTCATGTGGCCCGTGGAAGGATGAAGCCGGAAAAAAACCTCAACCCAAGTCTCATCGAACCTCAAGGAGGTACTCGCCGTGTTTCCGAGGATGTTAGTAGAGGAAAGCAACCTCCAGGATGCGTCCATGTTGCAGAAATCGGCATGGCACACAAGGGTAACAAACCCAACTCTGCTAACATGTATTCCCTACCATTACGTTGCAGACATAAGTAATGGATCACAGAATCGGAAGTGGCGACATAATGTTCAGGAAAGTAGAGTTTCTAGATTAACTGGCCTTCTGCAACTCGAACGCAAGGATGTAGTTACCGCCAATGGTTGCACCACATGAACCTGAGCACTCCACCGAGATGCTCATCCCCCAATGTAGAACTGCCATACCCTTTCTAACCTTCACCTCCCATCTTCGATCTCATCACATTCTGGTAGGGATGATACCCTTTTCCCGGTTGAGCAGCGAGCGTAAACCTAAAAATTCCTCCATTAAGTTGCCCCACTCTTTCTTTTTTTTCGCAACGAGAAACTTCCGCCTTTTATTACGACTGGCGTGACAGGCGGTGTTTTACACTACGGTTTTCTATAATCAAAACCAACCCCGCTGCTTATCCGACGCTGTCTTTTTTAAATGCGTTAACTGAAAGTAATTCTAATATCAAGAATCAGTTCCGAAAGTTAAGGATCAGTTCATAACTGTTAATTATGAATAGTTACCTGGTAGGGATGTTACAGGTAGCCACCTAATATATATTTTTCTTCTAGCATCATGAAGTCTACAAGGTACTCCCAAGAGTTATTGAGACATATCATCCATTTAGAAAATAGTAAGGGTAATTATCTCAATAGCTCTTGAAGGTTCAACTTTTCCATGGTATATTTAGTCACGGGTGAAACGAGTCACTCTATTAGGCAACATGTTTAAGAACACATAACAGACATAAGGCATAGTCGAACCCATTCTTCTACCCTAGCAGAGTACTCTGCGAAGATGAAGCACCACATTTGCATTGAAGAACCCAAGGTTCTCACCAAGATTGGTCATCATCATCATAGAAAGTTCAAAGAAGCTATTGTGATTGAGAAACAATAAGCAAACCTAAACAAAAACAACAACTGGAAAATCAGTAAAAACCAGATTCCCTCCCTTACCTCAACGTTTACTTCCTAAAGTTTCTCTCGTTTTCTTAAACTAATTTTTGAGTATATACTTTCATTTATTTATTATCAAGAATATTTAAATATATTATTAGGATATATTAATATATAAGTAGTATTATTATACCTACAAACATGATATTACACTTTCAATTTTTCTTTGACGTGCTTATTAGTTTGTCTTTGACCAAAAATTTATGTTGTTTATCCATAGTTTAACATTAGGATTCACTTTTTGTTATTTTCTTTTTATTATTTAAATTTATTTATTTGTAAAGTGATTGGTTGAGGTCTTATTATGAACTCTTTAATAACTTCCAACTCTGTTGGTTACCAATTTTTTGTTTTTAGATTTATTTCCTTTTTATTTAACTTTTTTATTTTGATTTTTTTCCATTTTCCTATTATTTCTATTTTCATGAATTATAGTTTTTCTCCATATTTTCAATTTAAGATAACTTATTATTATATTAAAAACATATTTTAATCAATTATATATATATATATATATATATATATTAAAGTGTATATATGGTAATATAAACAATATTAGTTAATCATATTTCTTAATTTTTGGTGATGACATTCAACAATACAACATTTTATTAATTGTTTTATTTTTGTGATGAATTTTGTCTTTATTATTTTTAGTTTAATTAAATTATATTTAAGCTACAACTACTAGCTACTATGTAACCCTCATTAAGATTTGAATGTGTTTGATTATGATTACTATATATAAATAGTTTTTATATTATAATGCCTTGAAAGGTCCCTAATTAATTAATCATTATTTTGGTTTCCTCCTAATTTTCCTGGTTTATATATATATATATATATATATATATATATATATATATATATATATATATATTTTATTTATTTTATTTATTTTTCTTATTAACTAAAGTGAATAGGGAATATGGGGAATATAACTCTTGTGTTTTTTTTATATTATTTTTTTAATTCTTTATATCTTATTAGTTCTCCTTTCTAATTATCTTTGGCTTATTTTATCCCTTTTGGCTTATTATTTTATTAGGAAGCTAATTTCTTTATGAATATTATTATTAAATAATCAATCATTACTTTATTATGAATTTTTTCCCCTAGTTTTAGGGTTTTTGATTTATCATTTTTTATTTTATTTTATTTTTGGAGTTTTTACACTTATTTATCTTTTTAATCTTATTAAAATTTTCACACTTTATCAACAAGATAAGCCACACTTGTTGGGTCAAAATGTCCACCGAAATAAAATGATAAAATGATATGATGACTCCAGAAATCTGGAATATGAACCATTCACATCAGAGAAACCTAAACTCCCAAAAACATATTTTATCCATTTCCTTCATTTCTAAATTTTATTTAATTTTGGAACTTTATTTAATTTCGGAATTTATTGCAATTTTATTGTATAATAAAAGATCAAAAATTTTCATTTATACAATAGAATTTATCAATTTTTAAAAAAATATATATAATTTAATTTAATAATAAAAACTTAAAATTTGAGGAATATGTTAAATGATTTTTTTTAATCTAAAATAATATTTATAGATAATGTATTGAGATTAAAATCTAGACTATTTGTGATAAAATTCTATCAATCTAGTTACAAGGATTTATAGATAGTATATTGAGATTAAAATCTAGACTAGTTGTCATAAAATTCTATCAATTATACATTTTAATAAATTTTCTTAATTACTAAATTTTATTTAATTTTTTAAAATTATATTTTATTTTTTTAATAAAAAAAATTATTTCATATAAAAATATATAATAAAATATATTACATACCTATCCCTAGCCCTAAAATAACCTAAAACCAAATCATAATTTTACTAGAATATATTTGGAAAATTCAACAAAAATATAAACTTCCATAATGAAATTTATTGAAAGCAAAAGATATAATTATTAAAAACACTCACAACTCTTTTGGTTATCAACCCCTGAGATTAACACTATCACAGAAAAGATATCTTAAGAGATGATTTTGAAAATAATGAAATTTATTGAAAGCAAAAGATATAATTATTAAAAAAATTCACAACTCCTTTTATTATCAGTACTTGAGATTAACAAAATCAAAGAAAATATATCTTAATGATGATTTTGAAAATAAAGTAGTGAAATTTTATTAAAAAAAAATGAAATGCACAAAAATAAAATAAGTAAAAATTATTATTATTATTTAAAAATATTATTTTGTGTTTTTTAAATATTTGGCATTTATTATACTAGCAGGTATAGTATAATATATTAGTTTTATTTTTAATTGAGTATTAGTTTATTTTTAACCAAAAATTTAACATTAAAAAAATCAATTTTGTTATTTTTTATTATTATTGAAATTTATTTATTTGTAAGGTGATTGGTTGAAATCTTATTATGACTTGTTTAGTATATTAGTTACCAATTTTTTGTTTTTTGTTTTATTTCTTTTTTATTTAACTTTTTTATTCTTTATTCTTTTTTCCATTATTTATATTTTTATTAATTATAATTTTTTCACAATATTTTCAATTTAAGTGACTTATTACTATATTAAAAACATATTTTGATAAATTTAATTATAAATAATTATATATATTAATAAAAATAAAACACAGACATATAGATATATGTATTTTAATATAAACAATATTAGTTAATCATATTTTTTAATTTTTGGTGATAGCATTTAACAATATAATATTTTATTAGTTGTTTTATTTTTGTGATAAAATTTGTCTTTATTATTTTTTAGTTATATTTAAGCTAAGTAGCAAATATTAACTAACTACTATAACCCTTAAAAAAAAAAATACAAATCAAAAATAAAAACCCTAAAAAATGACCTTTACCACTGTATTCAAATGTGATTAAAATGTCATTAAAAAAAAGGATTACCTCAAAAAAAAAAAAAAAAAAAAAAATTCAAGCATAACACCTTGGTTTAGGTAACTCATCATTCTGAGTCCTCTCTAGGAGATTGATTCTTCTAATCCAAACTTCAAGGCATTGAAGTCTTTTATGAAAATAACAAGATTTCACTGTCCAACCAGCGGGATATCATGTCTTTGTGCGTTTGCGCATGAAATGGTGTTTGCTTTTCCCAAACGTGTCATTCGAGTTGTTCAGACCATTTACAGGAACCATTTCTATTTTCATTGGAGAAATGTACGTTGTGCTTCAAAAGATTTTATTTCCACGGAAAAGACCGACAACATTATATTGTGCTTCAAAATGTTTCTGCTTCCATTGGAAATCTCAGAGCATTATTTGTAAAGATTCTGAATAGCCAGGGTATATATAGGAACGCGCGAGGAGAGAATGAAAGAGTTTTCCTCATCTGTAACCCACAAAAGGCATTTGTACTCCTGTTTGCAATGGTGCCAATCTCCAACCATTCTCTGCATTTCACAAATTGATTTTGCATTTATGCACCATGATGTTTTTGACAGAGGATTCATAGAAAACAGCAGAAGGAAACGTTCCATATAATATCTGGTTGACTAAAACACTCACAAATGCCTTTTCGCTAGAAGATGTGGAGCAGGTGAGGGACATTTTAGCGTATGTGAAGGTAGCCAAAAATTACCTTGTATGGCAGGGGAGTTTGAAAATGGACTCCAACCATGCAGGCCGATAACTTACTGCTCATCCTGCTTGATTGAACACATTTGTCACAGCACAAGATGTTAAATATTACATATTTTGATGCATTCAATTCTCAGATTCATATAGTCCAATTTATTGTAGCATTCACTATTTCTGCTCTCCTATTACAGATACCCATAAAAGAAAAAATGATAAGAAGAGAGAACCGTATGCCTGAAATTCTCCTATTGGACATCTCTAAGGCCTTGACAGAAACTAGAATGCTAAAGCCTAAAACAATATATTTAGTGTATATATAGTTGTAACGTTAAATCTTCCTTAAGATTTACAGGGACAGATTTTTATGTCAGATTGTTTTAAATGTGGTTAAGAATTAAAAAAAAATAAAAAATTGTGTAGAAGGTTTAATCTGTCCAATTTTTCTGGTGACACTCTATCCATCAACGTCAAGCTTTAGTGGATAATGATGCTTTATAATGTAAGCTTTATAGTGGATAATGATGCTTTATAATGTAATGGGTAATGATGTTTTATAGTGTAATGATGAGTGGATTGTCCACCCAAAATGCTATATTTAACTGGTAAAATTTTTACACTTTTTTTAATTCTTAATTTAAATTCTTAAGAACATGAGCAACGGTGTGAAAATCTGCATTCACTTGGTTTGTGTTTCTCCTTATGCTCTGAATATATGTCCATTCTTAATCTATATAATACTCTATTAGGGAAATGATGCTTTTCAAATGCTCAAAATTGCAAGTCACATACCTTTATTATATTACTTGTAACCCTCGGCAATGGTGATGTATAAACTCTTTCTCTTGCCTTTTTTCCCTGATCATAAGAGAACCGAGTCACAAGCATTCTTTCTCACAGACCAGATCAAGTAAATGTATAGAATGTTTATATTCGTTTTTAGCGCTCTGCCTTTAATCCTGTCTGTCAATATTCCTGTAAGCTATAATGAATTTCGGTGATTTATGTATTCTTTTATCAAATACAATGTACATTGTGTGTTTAGTTCACATTTCTTCTGTTTCTGGAGGGGAAAGGACATTGAAGCAATTTACCTGCTCTTCCCAATTCGTACAAAACGTTATTATCGACAGTAAAACCGTTTGTGCAAATATACCACAAATAAGTCCAAGCCAAAGTCCCTGGGACATCCAAAAAAGCAGGCATCAGATCTAATGGAGACAGAGGAACAAGAAATTTGCTGTATTTGCTGTATTTTCGTTCTTCCTTCAACCTACTGAGAGGAGTGTTTTTGCTACTGTAACTCGGAAGCGCTGAAACTGTTAAACAAGCCCGTCATTTTCAGAGGCCCTAGTCGTGTGTATTTCAAGTTTAAATTCCAGTAAGGAAAAAGTAGAAACTGTTCTAAATTCGGGATTATGAAATCCAGCAGCCTCAAATATGAGCTAGCAATAACGCCGGATGATGACAAATAATCTGGCGTTGGAGAATGGCCCACAAACATGCAGCGATTGACAAGGGTTATTGACAAATAATGTGATGTTGGAATTGTTTGCATCTGTGTAGCAATTATCCTCGAATATTGAAAAATGATGTGGAGTTTATGCTCATTATTAGTGGATTTCTGGGAAAGGTCTATTCACAGTTTTCAGTTTTTGATACCTATTTCAAACAAACATTCAAATGAAAAGATCATCATTATCATATTTAGGTGTGAGCGAGTCATGGCAGGCTTCATCACAGGAAAAAACTTCTTAATCTGTAAGGTCTGAAACCGGAAAGGCCTAGCTAGGTCAAATGAAGAATAATTTGAAAGTGCTGTAAAGTGAAATATATTCAGGGTTTCTCACGAGGGCATGAGATAACTAAAAATCACTTACACAGGCAACTCCCTTGTTTCAATCTAACACATTCGAAATTTTGTTAAAGGAACCATTTATTGCCTCGTAACTTTTGTGATGCTTAAGTTAACATAAACAGGTGTATGGATTGTAAGGGATGAGGATACTCTTAATTGGCTGTTCAGATCATAGAAGATTATTAAATGGTAAAATCATTAGATACTCAGGCATGCCATTTGGTGATGGTGTTTCCCCTTTAGAGACATGCTGTTGGTTTCTTCTGAGGTTGGACAGTAAGAAGTGGTATTTCAAATTTTCAAATCAAAGTTATTACATTATTTTTTTTAAACCATTTTTTATTAGACTATATATTCAATGATCTGCAAGTTGGATATAATAATAACTTATGACTGGGATTCAGTAATATTGAGTGAGTTGTAGCACATAGTAAAAAACTCAAAATATAGTAAGAGTGAGTCTTGACAAGTAAGAAGAAGTCTTGGCCAACTATGATATGAGTCCTAGCAAGTTTGGTGAGTAAGGGCGCATGGGTCTCGGTGAGTTCATGGCAGAGTATGAAGCGAGTGCCCAACCAACTAAGACCTGGAAGGGCTCAGAAGTCTTGGTTAAGTCAAATTTCACTGCTTCAAACGCATGCCATTAGCAGTTAATGTAAGTGTAAGCAAGATTATTCAAGCTAGTCATGTGTATTATAAGTTTCATAGATCTCTTTCATCAACATTTTTTAGCAAACTAGATAAACAATCTAGGTAATATTTATGGCAAGGGCCCTTGGAATGAGTTGATGATTTGTAGGATAATTAATAACACACAAGTAAGATAAAAGCCCCATTTAGCTCCTGTGATATCATTTGTTCCCCACATGGTTTCGTAATTTAAAGGTCCCTAGCTTTGAAAAGAAAAGAGGAAGCATGGAAAGAAATCCGTACTTTGGTGGACCAAAACTCGTGAGAGTTGGGCATGAATGGGACCTTCCATACAGGCCAATTTCGTCTTGAAAATATTTAAGCATGACAAGCCCTAGCCCCTAGTCGTATCCCACCCACAGAACCATGGCAGAAACTACAGTGGCGCGGGGACTAGCCCCTGGTCATCGCACCAGTCCATGGAACCACATGCGGATAGGGTGAGAGCTCGATGGAGAGGGCTAGTCATTAATCCCCGACCCTCGGTCACAACTACCATGCATCGGACCCTAGCGCGGGCGCAGCAAAGGAGCAAGGCGGGGACCAGCCCCAGCCCTTGGTCACAAGTTACACCATATGACCCTGTGCGCAATTGGAAGGTGCTACAAGAGCGAGGCAGGGATTCAGCCCCAGCCCCTGGTGCAATGGCACACCATATGACCAGCATGGAGCTGAGTCCGACGGGGGCAAAATTTAAGGCCCGTCCCCCAGCCACATGGCAGGTGCGAAACCAAAGGTGGACATTTGGGAGCATAACCGACGAGGGCAAGTGGTTAGCCCCGTACCCCGGCCACGTCATCCTCCATGCAACCATCGCCCGATGGGAAGGGTGCCAAGGTCGGCGAGGGTGGACCGTTGGTCTAGCCCTCGGCCTTATGCCACCATGTGGCCCTATTTTTGCGCTTAAGGGGTTATTGGGCAATTAAACTAAGTAAAAAATGCACATATTGCAGGGGAAATTGATGCCTCCCAAAAGGTTTAAAGGGCAGATTTGTCGCTCAGTTTATAGGTTCAGCGAATTTGGAGGACGAATAGCAGAAGAAACTTGGGAGAACCATAATTTGATGAGTTTTTGGTCCTTTTGAGCCCAAGAAGAAGCCAAATAGGGGTTTTTGGGCATTCTAAATCCATTGGCAACCTCTGTTTATTGATTGGAGCACTTTTGGAAGGAATTTTTGCAGGTTTGAGTCTTTGGGTGCTAGGGACAATCAGTGGTTTGAAGCAGTTTTGAAGGCTTTTTGAGCATGGAGAGAACCTTGTAGGGGTTTTCTAAGCCTTCATATTTTATCTGCAGCAGTTGTGACTTCTATGGTGCAACTCTTGTTTATCTTTTCTCATTATGTGTTTTGAGGAAAGCTCTTTTTAGTACTTCAATGTGGAGTTGTTGTACATTTTATGCTCAATTTTCATGTGGAGTACAGGGACTTGATGTGAGAGCCCTTTTCATGTTGACTTTTTTATGACTGACTATAGGTGGTCATACCTTTTAGAGTGAGAGTTCTTTGCAAGAGAATGTTTCCTTGAAGGGGAAACAAACCACTCATTTTTTCAACACATTTTATGTACTCTTTTATCACTGAAATCTATGGAGCAGTCTAGCTATGTTAGCAGACCTCGAGATGTAGCCTAGGAGGGGTGAACTCCATCATCAAATTATGTTTTGTCTCTCTTCTTGATTGTCTTTGTAAGTTACATGTGGATATGTTGCTTGTTTGAAGCTCATATGAAAATTAACTCATCACCCTTGAAGAGAACATAAAACTTGTTTACATAAGACCCATTTTTGTTTACTTGTAAAGTGTCAGAGGACAGTCAGTTTTTAGGAAGTTGAAGTTCTCCTCCAATTTTAGATCATTTTGGTACTATGATCTGAAAATCAAAATTTTGGTCAAAAATGAAAGTGCCCAGAATATTTCAAAGCCAACATCAAGTCGTAGTGTTCATCATTCTGATTCCAACGACACTTGAATTGCCTCAATCCAATGTCGTATGACAAAGTTATGATGTTCTAATCGTTTGGCTCAACAGCTAAAAAGTTTTGCACACAAGTTGATTGGGTTGCTGACTAGGCAGTCCATACTACTAACATCAACATGCCTACTAGGCATACAGTGGACCAATCACATAGCACCAAGTGTCGGGTTCGTACAAGTCCAATTGGTTGAATTTGATTGGTTGATGTGCTAATTGGTTGGCCCAATATAAGGTTACCACATGGCCCAACCAGAGGCTGCCACATGGCACCTCGCTATTGGCCAAAATTTTATTAAGGGTCGGAAGGCCTCGGCAGGGATTGTACCAATGACCTGTCGCAACACAACTCCAACCTCTACCATCTTTCCTATGTCATGTTTCTCAACCTATGGTGGCACTGCATATATTTAAGTTTTTTGGTTAGGCGCATTGGGAGGAGGGGTCGGGCAGTGAAGCTTGGCCCTTGGTCGTACCGCACCCACAGAACCATGGTAGAGACTGAGTGGCATAGGGACTAGCCCCTAGTCATCTCACCAGTCCATGGTACTGCAGGCGAATAGGGAGAGGGCTCGACGGAGAGGGATAGGCATTAAGCCTCGGCCCTCAGTCACGACCACCGTGCATAGAACCCTAGCACGGGCACAACAGAGGAGCAGGGTGGGGAAAAACCCCAGCCCTTGGTCGCAGGTTACACCATATGACCCTGCGCGCAATTGGAAGGTGCTATCGGAGCGGGGTGGGGATTCAGCCCCAACCCCTGGTGCTATGGCACACCATATGACTAGCATGGAGCCGAGTTCGATTGGGGCAGAATTTAAGGCCCGACCCCCAGTCACATGGCAGGCATGAAACCGAAGGTGGAAGTTTAGGAGCCTATCCGGAAAGGATGGTCATTTAGCCCCAAACCCTGGCCACATTATCCTCCATGTGACCACCGCTCAATGGGAAGGGTGCCAAGATCAGCGAGGGCGGATCGTTGGCCCAGCCCTCGGCCTTATGGCATCATGTAGCCTTGTTTTTGCGTTGAAGGGGTTATTGGGAAATTGTTGCCTCTAATGTGGGTGAAATTGTTTCCTCCCAAACAGTTTAAAGGGTGGATTTATCGCTCAGTTTACGGGTTCAGCCAATTTGGAGGACGAATAGCAAAAGAAACTTGGGAGAGCCATAACTTGATGAGTTTTTGGTCTTTTTGAGCCCAAGAAGAGCCTAGATAGGGGTTTTTGGGCATTCTGAATCCAATGGAAGCCTTTGTTTACTGATTGGAGCACTTCTGGAAGGACTTTTTGCAGGTTTGAGTCTTTGAGTGCTAGGTACAATCAGTTATTTGAAGGCTTTTTGAGCATGGAGAGGACCTTGTAGGGGTTTTCCAACCTTCATATGTTATCTGAGACAGTTGTGACTTTTATAGTGCAACTCTTCTTTGTCTTTTCTCATTATGTCTTTTTGAAGAAAGTTCTTTTTAGTACTTCAATGTGGAGTTGTTGTACATGTTATGCTCATTTTCAGATGGAGTATAGGGTCTTGATGTGAGAGCCTTTTTCATGTTGACTATTTCATGAGTGACTCTAGGTGGTCATACTTTTTAGAGTGAGATTTCTTTACAGGATAATGTTTCCTTGAAGGGGAAACAAGCCACTCATTTTGTCAGCAAATTGCATGTACTATTTTACCGCTGAAATCTATGAAGCAATCTAGTTATGTTAGTAGGCCCGGAGATTTAGCTCAGGAGGGGTTAACTCCATCATCAAATTTTGTTTTGACTCTGTTCATGTTTTCCTTTTGAGTTACATGTGGATATGTTGCTTGTTTAAAGTTCATATGAAAACTAATTCGTCATCCTTGAAGAGAACATAAAACTTATTTACATAAAACCCATTTTTTTTTACCTGCAAAGCATCAGAAGACGATCAGTTTTTAGGAAGGAGAAATTCTCCTCCAATTTCATATCAATTTTGTATCAGAGCTAGTTCTGAGCAAGTTGCAGGTATGGGAAAGAAGTTGGAAAGTCTCCAAGTGCTAGAGGAGATTAGCTTGTCTCTTTGAATGGAGAATGTTGAGTTGAGGAGAATGCTTGAAGTTGTTGAAGCGGAGAAGAGGCATATGCACCTTCAGTTGTAGCATGTGCTTGAGGAACAAGTTAGTGAGAGTTCTAGTCTAGCAGCAACAAAGAATTCCTCCAAGATGAAGCCAATATGTGGGCATGGTCCAAAAACAGGATAGGGACCTTATGTAGAGAATGATGCTTGTGAGTTTTGTCAGCATCTAAAAGATTCTCCTTATGTGTCTGTTGGTAAAAGTGGGTGGCTTGATTCATCTTCAAATTCGTCATCAGCATCTGAAGCATAAAAGATGGGTGGCAAATCCAAGGAGGTAATCAATATCTCTAGTTCAAATCCTTCAGTTTATGTTAATAACACATCTTTTGCAACCTTTGAAAAGCATACTAAAGGCATTGGTATGAAGTTGTTAACTCAGATGGTTATGAAGGAGGAGGCCTCAGAATCAATGGCCAAGGTATCGCTAATCCTATCGAGGTGAAGGAGAGACCAAGATATGAAGGATTGGGTTATGGTCATAGAGAGTTTGGAGAGTGTTCTAAACTTTTTGAGGCAAAGAAATCATCAAATGATGATATGTCACACCAAGATGGTAGTGATAATGGAAATTTGTCTCCCAAGAGAGATGAATGTTTTAAAGGACTTTGCATGTCATCATCCAGTCCTCATCATCAAAGTTACAGCCCAAGGGACAGGTATAAGTGTCATGGGAATTTTCAAAATGTTGGTAATTTTGATTATTTGTGGGACATGTATCCTTGCACATTTTGTAATGCAGCTGACCATTGTGTGGCTGATTGTGAGAAACACAAAGTGATGGTCAAGAGAATGGACCAAATTCTTGGAATCAAGCATGAAGAACCTCCCTCAAGTTTGAAGACTTCCTTGTCGATGGGCAAGAAGAAGTATTTTTGTACCCATTGTAACATGAATGGGCATGGAAATGAAAGGTGTTGGAAACTTCATCCAGAACTTCGTCCCAAGAAGGATAAAGAGGTCATGCAATCCATTGCAAGGAAAGCGACAAGTGGCAAAGAGGATATTGGTGTAGTTCCTAAGGCAGCCTTCAAAGCAAAGAAGATGCAAAAAGAGAACCCATAAGCCTAGGAGAGGCAAAGATTGGGTAGATTGTTTTGTATAGTTTGTTTGCTTTGTAAATTGTAAATACTTGTTGTTTATTCCCGTTTTGGATACTTTGTAAAGTGAAACAAGAATAATCACTTATTTGCAACAAGTATGTTTTTCTTTGACATGTCATGTTGTGTTGGCTTGTTAATGAGTCCAATTGTTTGAGGACTTTTTGGGATGAACATTTGTATGTCGTCCAATATGTCTATAGTTGCATCATGTACTCACTAATACAAGTGTTTCAAGATGAAGCTTGTTGTGAATGAAATCTTTGATAAAGATTGTACAGAAAATGACTATGTTTTTGTGGACAAAGCCAAATGTGTCATTGAATTATGGCAGCCAGAGTACCTTTGTGTACAAGTGCAATTTGAGGATAGTAAAAACAAAGTTTGAATTAGTGCATGGAAAGCATTGAGTTGCTTTTGATTTCCAAGATGGAAAGTCAAGTTTGTCTTCAGCAAAGGGGAACTTCAAGATGAAGTTTGTTTGAGCAAAGAAAGATGGTTTTGGAGAGAATGTTTAGATTCCATCCATCGAAGTTTTTGTTCTTGCGTGGTTATAAGAATTATGGCTCGATTCTTGATAGGGAGGTAAGGACTTCACGCATAGGATAGGTGGAGTACCGTGATTGGAGCTTGAAGGCACCATTTGAAACATAACATAAACGATTGAGATTGGGAAAGTTTATGAGCGTTTTCCTCATTTTGTTTGCTATAAAAGATAAACCTTTGGAGTACAAAAGTTCCTAGTGGGGAGGTATGATTCGGAGATCAAAATTTTGCTCAAAAATGAAAGTGCCCAGAATCTTTCGAAACTGGCATCATGTCGTATTGTCCATTGTTATGATTCCAATGACACTTGAATCGCCTCAATTTGATGTCGTATGACAAAGTTATGATGTTCTGACTATTTGTCTCAACAGTGAAAAATTTTTGCAGTCAAGTTGACTGGGCTGCTAACTGGGCAGTCCATACTGTTGACATCAACATGCCTACTGGGCATACAGAGGCCCAATCACAGACCACCAAGTGTCGAGTTTGTACAGGTTCAATTGGTCAAATTTGATTGGTTGAAGTGTTGATTGGGTGGCCCAATAGAAGGTTGCCACGTGGCCCAACCAAAGGGCTCCACGTGGTGCCTCGTTATTGGCCAAAAAATTGTTAAGGGCCAGAAGGCCTCAGCGGGGATCGAACCAATGACCTACTGCAACACAACTCTAACCTCTACCATCTTGCATATGCCATGTTTCTTAACCTATGGTGGCACTGCTTATATTTAATTTTTGTGGTTAGGGGCATTGGGAGGAGGGGTCGGGCAGTGAGCTCTGGCCCTCGACCATATCGCACCCACAAAACCATGGTAGAGATTGAGTGGAGTGGGGACTAACCCCTCGTCATCGCACCAGTCCACGGAACTGTAAGCGAATAGGGAGAGGGCTCGGCAAAGAGGGCTAGGCATTAAGCCCCAACCCTCGGTCACAACCACCATGTATAGAACCCTGGCGCGGGCACAGTAGAGGAGAAGAGCGGGGACCAACCCCAACCCTTGGTCACAGGTTACACCATATGAACCTACGCGCAATTGGAAGGTGCTACTAGAGTAGGGTAGGGATTCAACCCCAACTCCCGATGCTATGGTGCACCATATGTTTAGCGTGGAGCTGAGTCCGACGGGGGCGAAATTTAAGTCCTAGCCCCCAATCACATGGCAGGCGTGAAACCAAAGGCGAAGGTTTGGGAGCCTATCCAGCGGGAGCGAGCAGTTAGCCCAATCCCCGGCCACATCATCATCCATGTGACCACCGCCCGACGAGAAGGGTGCCAAGGCCGGCGGGGGCAGATTGTTGGCCCAAACCTCGGCCTTATTGCGCCATGTTGCCCTGCTTTTGCTCTTAAGGGGTTATTGGGCTATTAAACTAGGTGACAAAATGCACCTATTGTGGGAAAAAATGTCGCCTCTTGAACAGTTTAAAAGGTGAATTTGTCGCTCAGTTTGCAGGTTCAACCAATTTGGAGGACGAATAGCTGAAGAAACTTGGGAGAGCCATAATTTGATGAGTTTTTGGTCTTTTTGAGCCCAAGAAGAGCCCAGATAGGGGTTTTTGGGCATTCTAAATCCAATGGAAGCCTTTATTTACTGATTGGAGCACTTCTGGAAGGACTTTTTATAGGTTTGAATCTTTGAGTGCCAAGTATAATCAGTGGTTTGAAGTAGTTTTGAAGGCTATTTGAGCATGGAGAGGACCTTGTAGGGGTTTTCTAGCCTTCATATGTTATCTGCAGCAGCTGTGAATTTTATGGTGCAACTCTTCTTTATCTTTTCTCATTATGTCTTTTTGAGGAAAGCTCTTTTTAGTACTTCAATGTGGATTTGTTGTACATGTTATGCTCATTTTCAGATGGAGTACAGGGTCTTGATGTGAGAGTCCTTTTCATGTTGATTGTTTCATGATTGACTGTAGGTGGTCATGCTTTTTAGAGTGAGAGTTCTTTACAGGAGAATGTTTCCTTGAAGGGGAAACAAGCCACTCATTTTGTCAACAAATTTCATGTACTATTTTACCATTGAAATATATGGAGTGGTCTAGCTGTGTTAGCAGGCTCGGAGATGTAGCCCAGGAGGGGTGAACTCTGTCACCAAATTCTATTTTGAATCTCTTCATGTTTTCCTTTTGAATTACATGTGGATATGTTGCTTGTTTAAAGTTCATATGAAAACTAACTCATCATCCTTGAAGAAAACATAAAACTTGTTTACATAAGACCCATTTTTGTTTACTTGCAAAGCGTTAGAGGACGGTCAATTTTTAGGAAGGAGAAGTTCTCCTCCAATTTCAAATCAATTACTCACCAGCCCAAATACCTAGCTAAGAGATTAAGTAGAAAAGAGAATTTTGAACAATGGACATGGAAGGATTGGCATACTCTAGAAGGGGTAGAGCTTGCTAAATTTAGATAAAGCAGCAATATATGATCCTCAAAAGTTTTTTTTTTTTTGGCTGTGGTTCATGGACACCTTGGTCAACAGGTGGCACTACATCCACGGAAAAATCTGGGCTGATCGACCTCGAAGGGAATCTAGCCCCGCAGCCCACAAGCAAGGCCTGACCCCAAGGGCTACGGGGAGATTGGACCCTGTGACCTCCCGATGGTGAGGCACTGATTTTGACCAACTGAGCTAACCCTTGGCGCTGTGATCCTCAAAAGTTATCCTTAAAGAGGATTTGTTTATAATTAGTGGTTTAATTAAGGGACCAATCTGAAGGCATTGGAGAAGGAAATTTGACAAGACTATGTTCGTGTTTTGTTATCAAGCCCTTCACTTTAGATCCATGTTCTCATCAATGTTGAAAATGAGGTGAGCATTTAAAGATGCTAAATAATTCGATGCTTGGGCTTCAAAAGACATGGTTGCTCACAAATTAAGAACTCTTCCCTGGTTGTCAATCTACCAATATCCACTTGAAGAAAGGAAGTCTTGCAAAATCTTGTTTCACGGAGCCACTTGTCCTCACAGTGGAAAGTAAGTAATTGATTAAATCTCTATTTTGGATTTGATTAGATGCCAAAAGTATTTAGAACTAGCTACTTGTCAGGTTCCATATTATAATCCTAGGTTAGATCGAGAGCGAGGGGAGGATAGTTTTCCATGGGAATGTGTTCCCCAGAGTCGATCCCCTCCCTCCCTAGTTTTGAAGAGAATTTAGAACTGTTACTCGAAAGAGCGACTGGCTTTGTAATCTATTTTTTTGACATCCTTCAAATGCCAGATCTATGCACTGGTAGCTTTTAATTTTGATCCTATTTTAGTACTGTTATTACTCTTAGATCTGAAAGACATACTAGTGGAGTTAGATATTAATATTTTTATCTGTTAATAGAGGGTCAGCAGACAACTTATAGTCATCCCAACTCCTAACTTTTGTGCTTGTTTCCCTTTTCAAATGAGAAAAAGCAAAGCATCCAGACATATTAGCCCTCAATATTATGTGGGATCTTAGGCATTCATTTCAGAGATCACTGTGACTGATGAAGAGCAACTGTTTTCAACCAGTTTGGGAGAGGTGAAATATCAATAAACGTATAAGATATTTATATCTATGGGATATGAGAAATGGAACTTTGATCAATTTTACAAGAATCACAGTATAAAACTAATGTTTCATTTATTTTACTATTCTTTTAAAGCATGGTTTTGCTCATCCGAAAGGAGTTGAAAATTTGATTAAATTTGCTTGCTATTCCCTACTCTACATTCAAAAGACACAGTATTTTAAAATCAAGGAGAGAAGGATAACTGACCCTGCCGCCAGCATGCAGTACAAAGGCCAAAATGACAGCTATAGGCATGCCAACCACATAGTATGCCCCAAGATTTGCATAGGCACCCAACGTTTGCCATCCACATCCTCTAGCAATACCTGGGGATGTACTGAAGTTTCTCAAAAAAGTTGAAAACATAACCTCTGAAAGTCTGCTTTTGTTTTTAGAGAGAGATTATATCTATCTATCTAAGCGATTCAAAGATCATTTTCAGATCTGATGAAATCTATGAGAAAAGTCATCTACCTGATAGAACACCTTGGATGGCATCCATAAATGTTGAGGGTACAAGCAGTGGCATCATGGTTGAAATGTATTCAACTACCTCTACTTCATTGCTATAAGCATAGCCCCATACATTTCTGATAGAGAATAAAATATATCCTATCATAAGAGCCTCAATGACTGCCATACAAACCCCGACACACACTGATAACTGTGCAGTGCGTGAGCGTCCAGCTCCTAGTTCATTGGAAACTCGTGTACTGCACTACAAAATGTTATTATGAAAAATATGACCAAATGACAATCTTGCCATTTTAATATTCTTAAAAAAAAAACTCTTAGAGAGATTTTTGAATCATTTGTACGAACCTTACAGCAGCACCCACGCCAAAGGGGATCATATATGCAACTGCATCAGTGCTAAGACTGCAAAGAATCAGAAGCTGGCTGAGAGAAAAGTAAAGCAGCTAATGGCAGTAGAAAAGCAGATGTCATTAGTAGCTTTATGTGTAATAAAATTTTCAAATATGGCATACTTACCAGATGGAGAGAACTGACATCTCAAGTTCAGGCTTAGGCAACAAACCGGAGAAGAGAACAATCATTTCAAAGGACCAGTATTCCAAGCTATTGTGAAACATAGAAGAGAAGTATTAACTTGGACAAAATATAATAGCATAATTAACAATGTCGAGTAGAGTATAAAACATAAAATTATTCCTAATGGAGATCATTTAAAAATTTGAACACCCTGAAGTAGAATAAGAAAAACGGTATATGGGACTGAAGCAATGCCTAATTTTTTTAGCAATCAACTACATACACTCTGCAACAAAAGGGAAAGGACTCATTTACCAAAGCATTACTGCAGATGGAATAGCAAGCTTAAGAAAGTTTGTAATGTCATATAAAGCTTCCCTTGAGAAGGATGTCCATGTCTTCTTGCATGCAGGGGAAAATTTAACATAAATTGATAGAAGTGCCACATTTAGCCAATTGGAAATGCTATTTGCAAGCGCAGCCCCTTTATTACCTAATCCAACTTTGAACACCAATACCCAACAAACGGGAACATGGAAACACAGAGTTATTGAACTGCTTAACATCATCGGAAAGACAACACCTTGTGATTGAAGAAATTTCACAAGGGGTTGAAGAGCCGCAGTAGCAAACAAGCTAGGAATCATCCACCTTGCAAAGTTCCCTGCTTCAAAAGATATTAGAGGGTCTTGGCCAAGGGCTACAAGAATGTGTCCCATATATGCCCATATCACAGCAATTGGTATGCTCACACAATAAAGAGCAACAATTGCTCTCTGCAGTTGAATCCCAAGCAAATGATATTGCTTTGCTCCATATGCTTGTCCGCAAAGTGTCTCTAATGCACCTGCCATCCCCATCTGTTCATAGACACACGAATAATTAAAAGATAGCTGATCAGTCTAATGTTGAGGACTTTTGAAGATTGAACGATCCATTTCTCACTTCCAGCTTAACTTTAAGTGTATTTACTTACATATCATTCTATAAACAAAATATCAAACCTGATAAGTTTGTACTTCAAGCAACTACAAGTTAAAACTGTATTAAAGATCACTTTTCACTTACAAGTTAAAACTGTATTAAGGATCACTTTTCACTGGCAAGTAATTGAGATGGATTCATGTACACTTTTTAAGTTTTCTGCAGTTTACCCCAGGAGGCTGTTAAGCATGCTGCTACGTGCTAAGCATAAGGTAAATAAAAGCTCCTTATTTATGTCACTTTAAATGATTGTTCCATAATGCAGGAGCATCTAATTTGGGAAAAAAAAGAGAGTATTAATGTTATTATTAGTTGAGCATGTAGAATATAAAAGTAGCGGTACCCTATCCTCATAGGTAAGAGAATCTTGGATAGTTTTAGTGATAATACGAATTTCAGATTTCTCTTCTGTGTTGTTGGGGAAGAAAGGAAATTGTTCTTTCTTTCTTCTTGTTTGTGGATGATATTGTTGTGCACTCTGAAGGCTGTACATTCAGTTGTTGCTTTGGCAACCCCTGACTGTGCCACCATCATGGTATCAGAGCAGTGGACAAGATGGCCGATAGAAGAATTTCAGTATGGCAGTGGAAAGAAGCAAGGGCTGGATTCTGGAAATCGATGAGTGGACACCTGAGAGTTACTTCAGTAGAGAGGTGAAGAGTCCGAGGTTGAACATGAAATGTAGGTGCACAAGTTCAGGTAGTAAATCCACTGGAGAGATTGATTGAAGCAATCTCCAAACATGGAAGTAGGAGGGAAGGTAGTTTGGAGTTCAAAAGAGAGTTGAACCTGGAATTGCATATAGATTGAATACAAGATCTGGAGAGAGAATTTGATATGGCAAACACTAAGTCAATCCCCATAGAATCAAATCTATTGTAGCAGAAATGAAATCAGATGCTGCATTTTGGTGGGATAATATACAACAGTCCAGAAGGCAGGGAAAAGAGAACATTAAATTTTGGCCTAAGATGTGGAAACATCTCAAGGGAAAGAAAAAAAATCCCTCTAATTTCCAGCAGAAGTTGTTCAAGAAATTTCGGAACTTGAGGCAAAGGGAGAGGCTTGTGCAAGAGTACAATGGACGATTTCTGAAATTGCAAACTTGGACAGGCATGCAAGAAAAGATGAAGAGCAAGCAGCAGCTCGGTATGGAAATGGGCTAATGTTCCAAATCCAAGATGAGCTGGCCCTTGTGAAGATGCATTCCATGGATGAAGCATATGAGTATGCTTTAAAGGCAGTAAAGAAATTGAATCTGTAACAGATTAAAGGAAATAAACTACGCAGTGACATCTCTTCAAGGAGAAGAGTGAGCCCTCTTAAAAAACTATCAAGAGTGGGCATAATAAGAAAGAAAAAAGAGCAAAAGTTGACTTCCGAGCAAGGAAAGGTTTCAAAGGTAGAGGTCATGGTGGTGGAGACTGTTTAATGAGATGAAACTGTTACATTGTGGAAAATTCCAACATAGGGATTTTGAATGTCCAAATACAATTTATGATGGAGGTAGATTAGAATAGAGATAAGACATGGCACATGGCAAAAATGTTGATCAAGTTCCAACAATAAGCCCTCTCGAGCCAAAGGAAGGGGAGAATCTTATTGATGCCAAAAGAGAAAGAAGGATACTGGCTGAGAAAATAATTTTAGGACAAGTGCAAGGCAGGAAAAAGGTGTTGCAAGTTGATCATTGATGGGAAACACTCTTAACATAGTCTCCACTAAGATGGTGAAACATTCTAGGTGTCTTTGCTTCAAAAGGGTCACAATGTTATAATGAATGAGTAATGCAATCTTCATTTATTTAGACTATGCAGATGAGACGACATGTAACAGTATATCCATTTACTTCCAGGCAGTATGATAGAGAACCATTTCATAATGGGAAGGAGAATACCTATACCTTTGTTAGAGGAAGGCAGTTCCAATTCTTCTTAATGGAGGAGAAAGTCGAAAGTAGTCAGTTTTCCTCTTTGCTAATTTTTTTGTTGTTGTTGTTGCATATTGTTAGGAATTCAAGGGAGGTTATGTATTGAGTTGTAGGGAGCAAGCAAAAGCATCAATTAAGGAAGTGGCACCAAAAGTGAAGACCTTGATAGAGGAGGAAAATGATATAATTTTGATGGCATGCTTATTGAATTGCCTCCATTGAAAAAGATCATCCATCACATGGATCTTATTCCAATATCCACTTTTCCAAATCTAGTTCCTTGTAGTTCGAGTCTAGTATAAATTGATTGTAGCTATAATGTTTGGGAGAAAAAGTTGTTAACCTTACCACCTAGGTTTCAAATCCCACTTTTTGACATGTTTGCTCTTAGCAAGTTGATTGTTGGTGCACTTGCTCTTATATATGATATATTCCTTTCAGTTGTTCTTTGTTCCTTGAAATATTTGGGTTTTACCTTGGGGACCATCCTTAGAATGAGCAAAAGTGCCCAAGATGTTTCCAAGGGCCAAGTGCTAGCTCTTCCAAATTTTAAAGAAGTGTTCTAAGTAGATTGTGATGCAAGTGGAGTTGCAATTGATGTCATGTTTAGTCAAGAAAGTAAACCCATAGCCTTATTTGTGCAAAATTGAATGAAGAAAACACTGGGAAATAATATGTTTAAGATCAAGAATTTTATGCTATTCTGCAAGCTATGGAGAAACAAAAACATTACTTATGACCAAATTAATCTATTTTGTTCATTAATCATCAAGTTTTGAAATTTATTAACAACCGAGAAAATTAAAGGGTAGACATTTGAAGTGGGTAGAATTTTTACAAACATTTCATTTACAATGAAGCACAAGTCAGGCCAAGAAAATAAGAGGTTGCATAGGCAGTATGCAAAAGAGTGATTTGTTTTCAACTATGTTAGTGGAGGTGGTTGGATTTGAAGTAATTGAATACCTGTATAAATTTGATAAGAATGTGGAGAGGTATAGAAGGTTTATAAGGAGTCAATAGTGATAGATAGGGTGGCCTATCTAGACCACTTCTTACAAGATGTATTTTCATTCAAAGGAAAACAACTATGAAGTCCTAGAGGGTCCATGGGGAATACTTTGATTAAGGAGTTGCATAGTGGAGGATTGAGTGGACACTTTGGAAGAGAAAAAGATGCAAGACTTAATGGAAGAAAGATGTTATTGGCTGATTTTGACATAGGATACTAGAAAATATGTTAAGAGGTAAAGAATGTTCCAATTCGCAAAGCAGAAGCCACCAAAATACTAGTTTGTATATGCCTTTGCCTATCCCAAAGGCACATCGGGAGGAATTGTCCACGAATTTTGTAATATCCCAATTTTGACCCTTAGATTATAATACATTAAATCATGTATTATTTGTATGATGAGATGTATGTGACAAAGTCAAACCGTGTAAGCAAAGTTAAATGACCCATCGATAAACAATGTGGAATGCATTATAAATAATTATTCTACAAAGCCCAAGCCCAAGGGCTGACTAGTGAATTCTTGTGAGTCCTCTTTTGGTAAGGTATCTATCTGGAACCATGGTTGTTAGGTTTGCAAATGGCAAGATAATTCCTTAGATTCATGGTTGGTAAAATACTGTGGAAGTTTTGGGGATTTTTATTAAAAATATGAGAGAAAATGGGATGGTTTTCAAGGAAAAACCATGGTTGGAATGTCTAATATGCAATCATATTATTACCACTCATTGACTATTGTAAGGCCAACTATGTTCACCTCTAGGTTATTCACAAAGGAAACCAATTGTTGGACTCTTTTTCCATACACTAAAATACAGTATAATGAAAGAAAATCCCTATGGTACTATCTAGTAAAGGGAAAATATTTATTGTGTTGTATAGGGTAGTAAAAGACAGTGTCATGGTTGATTGAAGGTTAGATGAAGACTTGGGGTGCTTATGGTGAACATATAAACTTTGTCATGAGAACAATGGGTTAGGTTAACTAATATTAGAGCCCCTTACGAGTGTCCTTCTCCTGGGTGGTGTCATGGTCCAACTTGGGGTGGAATGCATTCACTAAGTCTTATGGTTGGGAACTGAATTTCTCCTAACTAGTTTGGTGAGAAACAATCAAATACAAAAGGGTGTTGTTATTTATTCATGTGGGATGTTTTTTTGCATATAATCTGTAGTGGTATTCCATGGATTCAATGGTTAATGAGTGACTCATGCCTATAAATGATATGAATAATGCATGTGGAGGATTTTTTGTTGAGAAATTGCTAAGAGTTGTTGTATTTGAATGCTTATTTTTGTTTTGTTTTCTTAAAAATGCAAATGATGCAAATATATTGTGTGATAATATTATTATGTAGCTATAGGTAATCAATTTGGGTTACTAGTTCGAAAATTTGAATTGTAAAGGATGTAAAGAATTTCATGAGTGTTGCCCCTATGTCTAAGGAAGGCATCCATGGACATTAATTGGAAGCTCAATCTATAACATTGGACAATCATGGGTAGAAGAGTTTGTATTATAAGATGGAAACTATAGTTCCATACCATCAATTGACAAGAAAGGCCTCAATGGAAACTAGGAAATAATGCCATAAACATCATTGATGATGAGATAATGAATTAAATTCCCAAGCTAGAGTAATGCTAAACACCATGGACAAGTTTAATAAAATTCACTATGTTCAAGTTTCAACTCTTAAGGTGTCTACAAACCTAGAGTATGCTAATGGTGGTTTGGACTGTTAAATTCGTTGAATATGGTACAACATGCTTGTTACCCACCAAAAAGTGGGTGACCAATAGGAGAAACATATCTCCTCCTTGGACAGTCAATTAACCAACATCTCTAACACATGACATGATGCCATGGACCCTACACATATTTCTCTAGTCATATTTCTTTCTCCTATCCATCATTTCTTCTTGAAGAAAGGTGGGTCATCCATCAACGGGAAGTTTAACCAATTTTGTAATAATGTGATTTTAATTAATCTTTTGGGGTATACTAACATGAATCAAGGGGTGATCTGGATGATTAACTGATCTAGACAATATTCATGTTCCCTCCACGGTGGCTTCCATGGGGGCTTCACTCAATGAACCTCTGACATGTCACATGTGTTCGTGGCATATTAAACAATACCCTTAATTTGAATACATATTGGAAAATACCTATACAAATCACATTATTTAACACCCTACCAATACAACCTGGTTGATGATGCTAGACCCACCAACATGTCATGGGATCTCCCTGATAAGAAGTCCCAACTAGACCTCAAAACGTTAGGAGTAGGAATCCTAGCAATGGGTAGTACAGTAGTGCCTTGACTGCGGTAGCGCGTAGAGGTAAGTATGATAACTTTGTCAGAAGAAAGTGTGTGACCTTTGCAGCGAGTCAAGTGAGATGCATGGGGTTCTAACACACATAGGGGAAAAGGAAGTGTGTCCCTTAGAAGCCTGTAATAGTACACAACCTGAAAGGAACACACAAGTTGAATGACATCACAGGCTGGAAGCAGAATAGTCCACAATCCAATGTGATGGGTTAATATAATAGTGCGTCTTCAATAAGATTCATACAATCACATACAAAATAGTTCATACACAAATGCGTAAGTTAAATAACATACATTGCTAAAGTAACAAAAATAGTCAAACTACAATAACAACATATGCATGAGAATGTGCTGCCTCAGTTATATTATTAAGTGAAAATTTCATCCATACGTACACCATTGACAACCACTAGCCCCAATAGTGGAACATTACAGTCAACACCACCTGCTCCTCCAAAGAGATGTACTCTCTCTACGTTGTGGAGAAGCCAAGGCTCATCACAATACTCTCCAAGCCTTCTCTAAGTAATGCCTGGCCAAAAGATTGGCTCCCAAAACCTTGTTCTATGAGTTATGAGGTTCTTTTTATAGCAAAGGGTAAGGTGATCCTTGACATTCCCATTTGTGACTCTTTGTCGACCCTCATGAATCTTCAACTTCTTTACAAAACTCATTACATTACATAGTGATTGTTCACATTCCACTAATGACACTTGGAATTTCACTTATAACCTAGATAACCGGATTTGTCCTAGAGGCCCCTCGAATCCCGAATCCAGTGTGTCCGACGCAATTTTGCCTTGATTCATGTCCAAATCCAATGACACGTCGTGTCCTTTCCTGACTCGTCGAATTCGAGGTCGTGTCCCGATTTTCATCTGTGTGTCACGGTTTTGGGAATCGTGTCCTGTTTCCAGGACTCGCTAGGCTCAAAAAGTGACTTGCGCGGGTATGAAAAGGCCGCATTTGGTCATTATAGCCACGCATATTTTCATTTGGAAAGCGTTTTGGCAACTTCATGATCAAGTCTAGGCCCTAGTATTGATATGCAATTCATGGTAATGTTAAATTCTTAAAGTAAAAGTGACATCCTCCTTAATCTTCATTTTCATCCTTTTACTTAAATTTTTAACATTACCATGAAATGACTCAGGATGTTTGAGAGTGGTTCCGGCCTCATTGGATTTCATATGGAGAAAGTAGAATTTTAGATTTCATTCAAAATCCAACAGACTTATCAGTTTTTCAGGATTTTAGGATTGGGGGATTGCAATGTTTCCATTGAATTTTGTCATGTATTAGGGTATGGAACTCATATTTAATCAAGAGCACCAAACCAGGAGCTTATGAAAATGTCGCTCCTGCTCTCGTTTTCGTTCCCGCTCCCCGTTTTCGCTCCCGCTCCCAAGTAACACTATTCCTGATGATATGGGTCTGGACACCAATGTTGAGTTGGCATTGGCCAACATGGATCTCAATTATCTAGTGCTAGAGCCTATTAGATTTGATGACTTAGAGGGGTCATCCTCCACACCAACAGATGCAGAAGCGACTATGGATACAGGGGAGGAGGAGGATGTAGAGGAGAGCAGTGGGGACCGTGATGATGAGGACATTAATGCTGATTCTGATGTTGATTGATGCCTTGAGGCTTGTATACCTGTAGTTGTTTTATATTTTCTATTTCTATTTGCCATTGGCATTGCACTAGCACTACCTATGTAACACATTTTGATTTGACGACTTAATGAGAAAACTACAGTTGTCAGTGTGTTTATCTTACTATCTTATAGTTGTAAGTTGTCTTTCAATTATGAATTATGAATCATGATTTAATTTTTTAATAGATTTATCATTTATGTGACTAGTACCACTGACATTTATTTGAATTTTGTATGTACTATGCATGCTAATAGCTATAGATGAAGATCTATGTTTGAAATCAATAAATTTGTATCATTAATTAAAATTTGTGTAAGAAATATATAATTTTTAATATATATATATATATATATATATATATATATATATATATATATATTAATAAAATAATATATAACGAATCCTACGTGTCCTGTTCCAGGGGGTCAACGTGTCCGAATCCGACACCACGAATCTCGAATCCTACATGTCCCGAATCCCCGTGTCAGGTGACTTAGCTTATAACGTATTTACTAATAATATACATTTTTCACATGTGCCCATGTGAGACAAAATAGGCTTGAGACAGCCCAACAAGACAAAACACTATGACTCTAGAGTTTGGGAAAGACCAACTTGACAACCTCCACTTGATGCTACTCGGTCACGTACTGTTGCCAAGCTTGGTACTACGCGATGTCCCTGAACTCCCTAATCTTGTCTTGTTGAAAGCGGACTCTTGCCTCCATGGCATCCAGGCATGTGGTCTTGGAACCCGTGTCTATCTCGTCTTGAAACATGCGCAATATTGTCCCAAGTGTGGTTAGACCACCAACATACTTATGCATGTTTTTTGCGCTCAGCTATAAGTCATCATTGGTGGCTTCACACATCACCTACTTCATGTACTTGTCAACCTCCAGCCAGACTTGGTTCTTGTGCTTAGCTTTGGTGAGGGAACTTGCATTTGTTCACTCTCTTCCTCAGCTGTTGGTTGTTCCAGCACATAAACCTGTATTAGCATTGTTTTCTTTTTCATTGCGCCTTGCCTTCGTTCTTCTTCCTTTTTTTGATTCTTAGCTCTTGTTCTTCCTTCGACTCTCATTCTTCTTGTTTTGATCTTAGTTTGGCTACCTGCAAGCTTTGCTCTTTTCTCTTCCTCTGCTCTGTTGTCTATGTCTCGTGCTTCATTTTTCTTCTGTTGTCAAAGTTGCCTACATGAAAACTGAATGCACTTTCACCCTGCAACTTTGTCCTCCCTCTATTATGTCAGTGATTTCCTCTTTCCTTTATCCTATACTGGCTTGTTGCCTTCTGCCATTGCTGCTAGTTTTGCTGCCATGTTAGTGTTGATTCCTTTTCTGTAAATAGTTGGGCATCTGCATATATTGGCAAGTAAACTGGTGCTTTCTCAACTGCTTCCCTAGTACTGCTTTTAGTGGTCTCTCTTGAAACAACTCTCTTTGGTGCCATGGTACAATGACTGTTGGAGAGAAGTGCTTCACGCTTGTGGTACCCGTGGGACAGAAAGGACACTCATTGTAAGAAAACATTAGCTCTTACAAATATAACTTTACAACATGATCAAGCAGCAGCCAGGGCATCTAATGAGAGGAAATGTGAAGTTTTGACTGGCAAGTGGTGACTGAATGACTGTGGGAACTGTCCACTATGCAGTCTGGGAAGTTAGTGCGGAAGCCTGGTGACTAGAACTGTGCAATGCGCAGTTCAGTCTAGGACAGGGCCTAGGAGAGACTACACATTGCATAGTATCAGTGACGAATCTGGGAGATTGACTCCTAGAACTGTGCAGTGCGCAGTTGGAGCCAGTCTAGGACAGGCTCTACGCAATTCCAGAAGCCAAGGCAGAGGCCTTGAGCTCCCAGATTGTGCAGTGCATACAATGAGATGTTATATCCGGGCAAGGGGGCCCATACTTGTTCATGGGGAGTGTGCAAACAAGCAGATCTGAAGGATGGTGTGATGTTAAGTGCAGATCTGACTAAGTTTAGATGTATGCATGTAAGACAAGTGCAGTAATGGATCAAACTAAAGGAACACGAAGCATACGAAGGGAGTCGCCGCATCGATGATTATTGGTGTGAAAATGGGAAAACTCATGTGATGCTTTGGGAAGGCAAGATATAACTTGAAATAACACTTCTACAAGCTAAAAAAAGTTAAAACGCCAATGGTCATTCAATAAATGAGCGAAATAACACTCTCACAAGATAAACAAACAAAAGCCACAGAAAAAGTAGCAAAAAGTAATAAAAGTAAAACTCACCCCGAAAAGCGATGACAATGCTCTGAAGGCTCCTTGATCTCCTAGGGAAACTAGAGCTTGATGATTGAATGCATAAGTGATATCTAGAGGCTTCCATTACATAGAGTTGAGAAAATGGAGTTCATGACACATATGCTTGAGATCAAGGAAAACATCGACACTTAGCATAAACTTCTAAAGATGGAAATGTGTCACCTTCGGGAAGCTGATAATGGATTCTGTACTTCCCAGGGATGCTTTTCCTCTTAGATTCTTGCTTTTCAAGAACCCTGCCATGCACTATCTAGAAAGAATGCATAGTCCTAGAGAGGACCGGGCAAATCTCTGGTTCATGCACTGTCAGTTTCATAGCACAATATGATTCTGCACAATTGTTGGGCTAAGTGGCTTTGGGCTGCCTCTCAGGCTCTGCGGAATTTCTCAGTTGAAGATAGGCTATCAGCTGGCTATGTGCAATTCTAGACTAAAGTGCTCACTATGGGTTTGGACTGCGCAATTCCTGGATTGGAGGTTGGTTGTCAGCTGGGTCTGTGCAATCATGGAGCCGAATCTTACTGTTGAGCTACATTGTGCATTTCCTAAGAGAAAGGTTGGTTGCCCTCAAGGATTGCACAGATCATCAAGGCAGTGCTAGAACCGGTTTACAACCAAGTGAAGATGTCAGCTTGTGGTTAGACAACAAGCAAGTAAGTAAGAAAAAGTTGCACACTGAAAGATAAAATTAATTGAAAGCACAAGTACCTGGACAGTGAAAAACAAGTTGCTGAGATTTTAGTAGGGAGAATCCAAAACAAAGCTTAGGAAAAAATATGGAGGGCAGTTATAGCTGCTACAACAGAACCCAATACACTTTCCCAATTTAAAAAACCCCTAATTTCACTATATTTTGTAGGTATCCACTTTTTCATTAAATTTTTTTATATCCCTTTATATTTTTTCATTAATTTTAAGCTCCAATTTTATACCTACTAATATAAAAATCCTTTACCCCCTACATATCCCCCAATACATTATGTCATTTTTTCCTCAATATATATCCCCCAATATGAATGCACATGGTATGATATTGTTCCCCAAGTGGGGGCTTCACTCAATGAATATCACGTGCGTTCGTGGCCTACTAAAAAATACCCTCGATTTGACTACATATTGGAAAATGCCTCTTAAAATCACATTATTTAATCCCCTACCAATACGAACCCAATACACCTTCTGAAATTAAAAACCCCTACTTTCTCTAGATATTGTAGGTATCCATTTTTTCATTAACATTTTTTATGCCCCTTTATATTTTTTCATTAACTTTGAGCTCCATTTTTTATACCTACTAATATAAAAACCCTTTACCCCCTATTATATGCTCAATATATTATGTCATTTTTCCTTAATATATATCCCCCAATATGAATGCATGTGGTATGGTATTTCTCCCCCAATGAAGCCCTCGTGGTTCCCTCACTTTGCCAGGAGGTTAGTATTTGATCTTAGTCTAGTGGAACCTCATCTAAGGCCTTAGGGTTATAATAAGGACACTAATATGAAGACTTTGATTGAAGTAACATGCCTATGATATTTCATACTTACCACTTTCCATCATTCCATCTATTCCCTATCTATTCTTCAACCTTATGGTCATTGGTTATGCAATTGGTACCTTCTCACCTTCATCCTTGGGTCTAGGATGAAATACTTTGCCCTCGAGGTTGATGTAGCTAAAGGAAAGATTAAAGCAAAGAAAACCACAAAGAAAAAAGAAAAAAAATTAAAATACTATTGGGACAAAAAATAGCACACGGGGAAAAACCTAACATGAGCTCTACCCCCTTTATTAGCCATCACCTAGTTCCTAAAGCACCTGATGCTCCATCCCTAAAAATAACCCTAGTATTGTCTCAACCCTAGTGAGTGATAAACTACCTCATTGTTAAGAGGTAATAATTGCTAAATTTCTCAAATGCAAGCTTGGGCTCCTAAGCTATGCACTCATATCAAAGCATTATCATAAAGAAGTAAAAGACAAACCAAAGGGGTGCAAAAGCAAGATGAGGAAAGGGGTAACTCATGTCTCCACGATTTCTGCCTTCTTACATTTACACACTTAGGATGTTGGACCACCATTAGCTATCCTACCAATATTAGTTAGAAAATATTTCCACCATGTACTATTATTATAATTCTCCCTTCTTACTACAATAAAATAATTGTTTCTCAAGTTGTACAACATTCACAACTTGAACCAAAATAATAATAAAATATCACAAGTCAGTGAATGGGTGCATTGTCAAGGAATTCCTTGTGTAATAGTCACTAGTTCGAAAACTTGTAGGTGTCCCACCTACCTAACCACTGACTAGAGGTTATAGTGGTGGCAGTGGGAATCGACCTCGTGTCACACTGCGAAACCCACCTAGTTGTTGATTCCTCTAGTCACAAAAATAATAATAAAATATCACAAATAGTATGAACAAACCATCTTCATATGCTTTAGAATAGTGTTGAAAATGTACCATATTTTGGATTCGTCATCTTCCTCCTACCGAAGATGTTACTAGTCCCACAATAACCAAAAGACACTCACTCAATGTAGTACCTCCTATCATATTCATTTGATGATTTGATTATTGTGTACTACCTGCATCATCAAGACACCTTTTATGGTTTTCAACATGGTCCCTCACTATATTTCCATTTATAGTTTTTGGAGAAGAAATTCGAACTCTCCATTAGCAATCCTGTTGATCACGAAATTTGGATAGTATGAATATGGATAGGCATGAGAAAACCCAAAAAAAAAAATTGGACATCCCAAATCCATTAGTCTGGAACACTTTATTACTTTTCGAGTTTTTATATTAAGAAAATTTGACCCAAGCTAGAAAATATAGACATTTTCCTAGTCAAGAATTCATATTCTCAATAAACTGGATAACTTTTTCATAGTGAATTTTTTTCAATATTGCACCATTTTGGAAAAATATTTTACATTCATTTCACCCAAGGAAAAATTAAGTGCAAAAAAGTGATAATTTAGCATCTTTAGAGGGATGAAGAAAATGATTAGCACAATAGATCATAGAGATGAAGTTCATTGAGTATTGATAGTCACAAACACTATCAGAGCCCAATACAAACTTTTTTCTAGTTTTTCCTAGATTTAAAATGGAAGAAGTTGGTGTTTATCCTTGCTTGCATAGAAAATATGTAAAATGTGGGTAAATCATGAACTTCTAGGGGTTGTAGCTTTCAACTACAAATGCAAAATTGAGAGAATATATTGGCATTGGAAATCTAATCATAGGATAATAAATTTGGAAATTCATCTTATTAAAATGTACTTCTAATTTTTCTAGTAAATGAGAAGAATGGAACCGTTAGGTTTGCAATGAAAAAAAATATTTTCTTATGTGCATAATCTCCAAATTGTCCTAAACTTTGAAGATGGCCGCCGTGATGAAAGTTAAGAGTATAAAGGGGCATAAATCATCCAAGACAATTGCATACCTATAATAATGGAACATTCGTGGAGATATGTAAGCTCTTTTCAATGAGCAAGGATACTTAAGAGTTCAATAGGAATGCCTGTTAACAAGCAAGCTAAATGGCACAATCAAAATGGTTGGAATGCCTTGCAGATTTGACTAAAGAGTCAAGCACATGAGAAAAGTAAAGGGACCAATATTATTGGTGCCCTGAGCACAAGAATGCATACAATACAATGAAGACTACTAATTTGAACTTAACGAAGTGTTGTGGGTGTTGTTTATCATTGTAATGGGTTGTTTTATACAATAAAATATTGTTTATCAAAGATATTGAAGATAAAATCTTATGAATATGAATAATGATAGCCCCAGAGACAAAAGCATAGTATTATGCTCCTAAATCCTTAAAATTAAGAAGCACAATTTGAATGGAATGTTTAATGTGACATATATAATAAGTGTAGAAAGCTACCTACCTATGTAAAGATGATTGAAACAACAAAAAATTGGTACTATTATCATGATAATAGGATGATGATGTTGAGCACATACCTAGTTGAATAGGGAATGCAAGAAAGCCAAGATAGAAACATCCATATGATTTTTATCCTTGCTAGCTTTGAGATGGAAATGGAAGGAGTGTTGTTTTTGGTTGTGATTACAATCAATGACGCACTTCAATTTTTTTGGAGGCAATAAGAGAGGAAATGCAACACTCTGATGTGTTAGGTATGATGGTAATGAAGTTGGCTTGGCTGATAAGTTCCAAGGAAATGAAGAGAATTTTCCAAAATTGGATAAATCTCAAGGCAACTCGGGATAAGGGAAATGATGCAATATTTTGGAGAATTGGAAAGCGTAAATATTGGGCTTGCCAATGATGCATTTAAGATAATAAGGGAAACTTTCTCACACTAAACTATATTTTTTTGTAGAAGAATTTAATGCTTTTAGAAATAGGAAACACAATTTTATGTAGTGAATTATGAATTGCTATCTAGATGAGAATATTATAGTTGATGATCAATAGTGTTAATGACTATAATTTCATTAAGTATATTAGTTGAGAACCTTTACAAACCAATTCTATGCAAAGGAATTGGAAGGGAGAATTCCTCAACTCACTTCTTACTATATTGTTTATATTTCTTTGGTTTGAGGAATATGGTCATGTGCAAATAATTAAAGCATATGAGTTTTGATATGAAAGACATAAGATTTGTTGGAATGTATATGCACAAATGGGCATATTAAAGAATAAATATGTGGTAGTGTGCATATATATGCATGGGCATATACACTATTACATATTGTTAATATTTCTTAGGGCTATATTGTTCTTTGCTTTAGAAATTGCATTTTTTCATTTTCATATTAAATTCACCACATGACATCATATCATTATTTAGTTTTAGAACATTATTAAGTAATAAATGCAGCTATATAGAAAGAACAATATCATCATCAATGCAGCAGAACATAAAGGAATAATAGAAGAAAATCATTCACACATAGAGACACCAGGATTGGTCGGATACTAGAGCAAAACCCACTATGGGTAAAACCCTTTCAAATTCTTCTTATTATTAGATTGTCACTGAATGATTTAGCAAAGAGAGAGTAAAATGATCCATATCTTCAACCATAAACCTATCAAATAAAATCAACTAAACAACATCCAAGAGATGAACCCAACAATCCTAATAATCAAAACCCTGATTTAGAAATTAATGGTCAATTGTCATTATCTGTCGTCAACTGTCAAACTTTGCAGTCAACTAACAAAATCTACGGTCAACTGTAAAACCCGAACCATGGTTCCCAAACACATACAGAGTGATGTGCATGTGGCTAAAACGCTTCAACCACATGCATGAGCCTACATGCCTGCAGTTTCTACCAAAAGTTTCCTGAAGCATGCCTATGGCTAGAAACCAAAAACCTAAACACACATGCGAGCTTTGGACCCTGCAATCTTGGACCTGTACAAACCAATCTCTGTGACCCAACCTCAGACCTATGTGAGACAAACCCAAAGAAATAAGAATGATCATGATGATTATAATAATCAAATGAGGGTCATTTGACTTGTATTTATAACCGTCCATGGGTGTCCAATTTCTCTTTTGGGTCAACCTATCCTTTTGTGCACATGTGGGCTTCAATTCAAAAACAAACTTTCTCTTGTCCAAATTGAGTGCTTCAATAGTAAATATTGGTCCTTTTGAAAAGAGGAATCTAGCCCCGTGATTGGAATATGTCACCGAGCTACCAAAAATTAACACATATTGGTTGAATATGGTATGTTGTTGACTATATAACAGGGAATGGTTGAGGAAATTGTTGAAGATGTTGATCATATTGACATCTGCGTTGGATAAAAGAGGTATGCTATTGACTATATAACCAAGAATAATTGATCATATGGTTGAAGATGATGATACTGTATCATATTATAGTCAACTTCATGAGTATTGTTGGAGAACAAGAAGACATTTGTGAAGAGGTTGGTGAAGGTATGTTGTAACCTCCCATGACGCACCACCAAATATGTAATATTAGGGATGTTATTGACACCATACAAGTATGATGAACCATATCAAAATTACATGTGTGATGAAGGGAATATAAGTAAGATTTCCTTCAAGAATGTTTTATATTACATATGATTTGTTGATGATATTGAATGCATAAATGTGGTTGACACCCAAGTGGGGGTATGGTAAATACAAAAAACCTAACACATGCAAAATTGTTGAAATCATTTGATGCATTCATGAGATAGCATGTGTGTTAATTTGTTTATGATATCTAAACCAAGGAAAGTAAATACTTATGCCCATGATTTCCAAAAGAATGTCATGGGTGAGACAAGCATGCATAATATCATGCCATTGATGGACTCGAGAAAGCCTATATCATTGCACAAATTCTCCATGGTTTCTCCACTTGTATACGTGTTTTCAATTGTAACCTTCTTTCCTACACTAAAGAGCATTGATGGTGAAGGGCTTCCGATGGATTATTGAGCAAGAAAGGAAAGGGTTTCCCATGTGTTACATTTGGTTTAAAAGGAAGGTGTCTATATGGTTAAATTAACATTGGGCAGTTGGTTGGGTTATGTGTTGATGCATTGGTTAAGTCTTCCATTTTTCCTTGGTGAATTGCATGACATGAAAATATGGTATTTCCTTCAATGCTCATGTGCATCAAGTGGATCTTGTGATCATACTAGTAATTCCACATTTTTTATTGCATTGGAGAATGCATGCTTGTGCTAATGACGCATATTCAATGAACAATATTGTATTCAAATTAATATTAACAACTAGAAGTGATTGAATTATTGTTGTATCATAATTTTGTGACCATGTCATGCACTATTGTGAATATATCAAGAATATTGCATATATGAATACCCATGTTTTGTTTGTTAGAATGAAATTTCTATTAAGAATGATGGATTGCAAGTGGAGTTATCTTGGATACGGCCATGAGAGTAAGCCCATAATGAATACTGGCTACTACCTCATACAAAGACCAAGCAGTATGATAAAAATCATATAGCCATTGAATCTATTTTTTGTAATGCATGTATTTAGTACCTTGATTGAAATTTTGATAATAATATGTCATGGTAACTATATGTCTCTAATATAGATGAGATGAAGGATTTTTCTAGTGAGTATTTTTGAGAAATGGAAACAAGAAATTCCAGTTTAATTTGTCCTTGAATTAAATTGTGAATTAAATTCGAATTCTATTCTCATAGCAACTTAAAATAGTTAAATTAAGTTTATTAAACTCACTTAACTTAGGAACTTCGAGTTGGAAGTCTTTTGGAAGTCATGTATATGTTCTCCCTACTTTGTAGGAGTCCAGTGTGAGTTAATTGTGGGTTGTAAAATAGAAGACTCAGTTTCATGGGTCAATTCAGTTAAATTAGTTCTCAAACTGATTAAGAGAACTAATCGTGAGTTAACAGTCAGTGGCGACACTAATGAACTCCACCAGTGCTACTCTAGTTAACTGAATATTTACTCATCAGAAACTCATGCATGTCGATTCTGAGGAAGATCCAGTTAAGAGTAGAGTGTTGGGACAATGTACTATTTTTTTCAGATTTTTTTGAGTTGCACTGATAGTGCATGCAATCAGGAACTGATCCTTGAGGGATTGCATTACTTTTAGAGGCTTTATTTCCATTTAAATAAAAGCTATTATCCATAGGGATTACACATTGGAATAGAGACTTGGAGAGCTTGTGAAGAGGCTAAGCTTTGGCATTGAGCTTGCTTATGAGTTGGAGATTGAATTTTCTAAGTGTTGAGATTGTTCTAGAGAGAACAAGCATTGTAATTTCATCATGATTTTCCGGATTAATACAAAACAGATAGTGGGGTTTTGCGTTGTGGCTTTACCCAGATATTTATTGTATTATGTGCCTTTGATTATCCTCCTCTATTGATTATTGTTTTCTCAATGTTTATGGGCTTTCGATGTAAAGTGTAGAAGTAGATTCTTGTCTCTTGCTTTAGAAAATTGCCTTAGAAAATTGCATTAGCTTGTGAATCTACAGGACTTTGTACATGGTATCAGAGCAATATTGTTTTTTGGGCCGAGAGTTTGCAGAGAAGATCTAGACTCCTTTGGAAAATATACCCAAATTCAAAAAACAAATCAGCCGAATCGGAGTTCAGATGAGGGAGCTAGCACTGATTTAAAATCAGCTCTCTAGAGGAGATTTCGAAGTTTTGAGTTTCTGGGTTACAAGTGAAAGTCAAATTTGCATGCATACTTCAAGATTGATAGATGGCGTTCCATGGGTTGAGGCTTGAGTATGCCTTGGAATATAGCTCGAATTTCATAGCCTAGAGGGACAAGATGGAGCATGTGCTAGAGGAAAATGGCTTGAAGGAATTTGTTGAACAAGCAATTCCTAAGCCAACAACTACTGATGCACAGAACTTGGCCGAGTGGAAGAAGTGCGTGGCGAATGCAAGGCAGATAATCCTTGAGGAAGTTCAAGATCATATTGTCTCGAGTCTCCATGGGAAGGAAACCTTGCATGCTCTGTGGAAAACATTGACGGACTTGTATCAAAATAATAGTTATCAAAGGAAGTTGGCACTGAAGGATAAACTTCGTAAAATCAAGATGGAGAAAGACAAGATGTTATGCTCTTAACCTGCAAATCAATACCCAAGTGAAGAAAAGATACCGAGAACACAAAATATGCGAAGAAAATATACCCAGAACACAGAATAGCAATGATTTTATTATTCAGAGAGAAATGTTCACAGGCCTCTTCGAGGGGGCAACCTCCAATAGAGCAGAGCTCGATTACAAAACAAGACACAATGCTCCTCGCAGGGAGTCTCTATCCTTTATATATGACTCATACATGCAATACCACGAGCCAATATCGTGGGTTTTATTAATACCATCTATCTAATACTACTGCCTATTTACCATCTATCTAATACTTCCGCCCATTTGCAACTAACTGTGGTCCCGTCATTAATTGCGGGTTAACCACTTACAAATATTAATATGGGCTTTATTGACTCTTGACTATGACGTGATCCCAAGACATAAATAAGGGGGTTAGGGTGGGACCCTAACATGCCCTCCCCCTTAAGACTAGCCTTGTCATCAAGGCTGAAGCTGCGGAAACTGCTGAAGAATAGTGGCTGGTTCCCAAGTTGCATCTTCCGGAGAGGTGTCTTTCCATTTGACGAGGACCTCCTTAATCATGCGGCCGCGCAGGTGCTTGTCTCGTGTGTCTAGAACCTGTTCAGGTTGAAGCCAGATTGACCCTTCTTCGTCCAATTCAGGTAGACTGGTTTGAACTCGGCAATTGTTCCCAATCACTTTCTTGAGGCACGATACATGGAAAACTGGGTGGATTTTTGCTGTAGGTGGCAAAGCCAACTTGTACGCCACTTCTCCAATGCGCTGAAGTACTTGGTATGGTCCATAGAATTTTGGAGAGAGCTTTTGACAACCCTTGTCTTTGAGTGATGTTTGCTTATATGGTTGCAGCCTCAAAAAGACCTGATCCCCTTCTTGAAATTGGCGCTCTGAGCGATGTTGGTCAGCCTGTTGCTTCATACGGTTCTGAGCTTGATGAAGATTCTCGCGCAGATGGGCAAGCATGGTTGCATGGTGTTGTAGGAGTTGATCCACGGCTTGTACTTTGGAGCACCCCGTGAGATAAGAAGTAGGGGAAGGCGGAAGTTGTCCATAGACTGCTTCATAGGGAGTCATTTTGGTGGTGGCATGATAGTTGGTGTTATACCACCACTCCGCCAGAGGTAACCACTGTACCCAAAGGTGTTGCTTTTTTGAAGTGAAACACCTAAGGTAGGTTTCTAGACATTTGTTGACGGCTTCGGTTTGACCATCTGTTTGCAGATGATATGAAGTACTGAGTTTGAGTTGAGTGCCTTGTATTCTGAAGAGCTCCTGCCAAAAATTACTGGTGAAGATTGGGTCACGGTCGGATACAATAGAAGTGGGCATGCCATGCAATTTGAAGATCTGATCCATGAAAGTTTGAGCAACCAAGGTTGGTGTAAATGGGTGGGGTAGGGCACAGAAATGAGCATACTTCGATAGTCGGTCCACAACCACCATGATGACTGACTTGTTCCCAGACTTTGGAAGACCTGTAATGAAATCCATGGAAACCTATGTCCAAATTGACGCCAGAATGGGCAATGGTTGTAATGTGCCTGGTGTGTTGACGGTTTCCCCTTTGTGGCGTTGACAGATGTCACATTCTGCTACGAAAGTAAGGATGTCCTGTTTCATGCCGGTCCAAAAAAATGATCTTCTGGTGCGAACATATGTCTTCTGAAAGCCCGAATGTCCTGCAATGGGAGATGAGTGCAATTCTGCCAAAATGCGACTTTTGAGGGTGGATGTTGGTGATATTACGACTCTGTCCTTGTAGCGAAGAATATCATTCTGCCACGAGTAGCCCTTGCTGGAATTAGGATCTACCTGCAATTGAAAAATGAGTTGGGAGAGCCCTGGATGTGAAAACCATTCCCTGCGAGCCTCTTCAATCCAGTCTGGAATGGGGAGGGAAATTGCGAGCAGAGTACTTTCCTCCTCAAATTGGCGCGACAATGCATCTGCTACCCTGTTGTCTTTCCCTTTCTTGTAAATGATCTCATAATCATATCCCAGCATTTTGGCTAACCATTTATTTTGTTGAGGGGAAGATAGGCGTTGCTCCAAAAAATATTTAAGACTGTGATGATCTGTGCGGATTTGGAAACGTCGCCCCAACAAGTAAGGTCTCCAGGTCTCGACTGCATGTAAGATGGCCATCATTTCCTTCTCGTAGGTAGATTGGCCCAGATTCTTCCCACTTAGTTGTTGGCTGGTGAAGGCCAATGGTCGCCCTTCCTGCATTAAGACCGCTCCAATACCTGTTCCCGAAGCATCACATTCAATGACAAATGATTTGGTGAAGTCCGGTAGTGCTAAGACAGGAGTGGAACACATGGCGGTTTTTAGAGCGGTAAATGCCTGTTGTGCTTCCTCATTCCAGAAGAAGGAATTTTTCTTTAGGAGTTGCGTTAGGGGCTTCGCTATGCGGCCATAGTTGCAGACAAATTTACGATAATAGCCTGTGAGACCCAAAAATCCTCTCAAGCTTTTCAAGGTCTTAGGTTGAGGCCATTCTTGCATGGCCTGGATCTTTTTGGGGTCCACCTTAACACCTTCGCGCCCCACAATGTGGCCCAAATACTCAACTTATTCCATGCCAAACGAACACTTAGACATCTTGAAAAATAATTTATGTGTTCGGAGCAGTTGCAAGAGTAGATCTACATGCTGAAGATGTGCCGCCCAAGTGCCACTATAGATGAGGATGTCATCGAAGAAGACAAGGACAAATTTTCTGAGATATGGTTTGAGGAGGTGATTCATAAGGCTCTGAAAAGTAGAGGGGGCATTACAGAGACCAAATGGCATGACGAGGAACTCGTAATGGCCTTCATGAGTTCTAAAAGCTGTCTTGGGAATGTCGACTTCCTTCATGCGAATTTGGTGATAGCCTGAGCGAAGATCCAACTTAGTGAAGAATTGAGCCCCATTGAGTTCGTCCAGCAAATCGTCAACCACTGGGATGGGAAATTTATCTTTGACTGTTAACTTATTGAGGGCCCTGAAGTCGGGACACATCCGCCACTCCCCATCTTTCTTGAGGACCATGACCACTGGGGATGAATAAGGACTAATGCTGGGACGAATGACACCTGCTTCCAACAATTCCTTGATGATTTTTTCTATTTCATTCTTTTGGGTGAACGGATATCTGTATGGCCGCACATTTGGGGGTTGGGCCCCTGGAACCAATGTGATGCTATGATCATGTTCCCCTCGCGAGGGTGGAAGCTCATGAGGCTTGTCAAAGACCATCCGATGTTTATTTAAAATCTGTTGCATCTCAGGATGAACTGGCGGAGACATGGTGTCTACTACCTGGATGGCATTAAATTGAGCTACCACTCCATGATGGCCCTTTTTTAACAATTTTTCCATCCTATGTGAGCTGATGATAGAGGGGGCTCCTGCCTGAAGTCCACGGAGGGTATGTGTGGAGTTGTTCTTCTTAAAGCTCATATATAACTCCTGGAAATCCATTGTGATTGGCCCAAGGGTGCGGAGCCATTCAGCACCTAGGACAATGTCACATCCCCCCATGTGTATGGCAAACATGTGGGTTTTCAACTGATAATCCCCCATTTGAAGTTTGACATTTTCACAACGGCCTTCACATTTCATTGTGCCCCCATCTGCAATTTGGACCTGGAAGTTAGAGACTGCTCGTACATAACAATGCGCTGCTTCGACGATTTTTTGATGGATGAAATTATGGGTACTTCCACTATCAATCAAGACTATTACTGGGCGATGTTTAAGAAAACCCCTGATTTTGAGAGTTTGAGGGGAAGAGATTCCTGCCAATGCATTGAGCGAAATAACTGGGTCATCAGATACAATCTCCTTTTGGTTGTCTTCTTCGATCGCCTCCGGTTCCTCAAGAGGTGGATCTTCCTCGGTGGAGCTGTAGTCAGTGGCATCTATTTGAAAAAACTTGGGCTCCTTGCATTTATGCCCAGGGGAATATTTTTCATCACAGTAGTAACATAGTCCTTGCGTTCTTCTCTTGGCCATTTCCTAAGGTGACACCTTTTGGACCTTAAGTGTCTGAGTCGTGGTATGAGCTTGTGGGGGACGACCTTTAGTGGGGAAATTGGGGCGGCTGTATTGGGCTGTTATGGCACGCTCCACCTTACGGGCTACCTGGCAAGCCTCCGTCCATGTGGGAGGGTGGTGGAGTAGAACTTGAGCTTTGATGGCTTCTTTAAGACCACTGATAAAACATTCCGTGTAGAACTCATCTGAGAGATGGTCAGTGCGGAAGGCCAAGGCTTCAAAAGCGGTGATATATTCATCCACTGTACCCGTCTGTCGGAGCTTAGTGAGACGGCCCAAAAAGGAGTCTCCCTGTTCAAAGCGATCTCGAAGAGCTTTGGAAAATTGGGCCCAACTCGAAAAAGGTGCATTGCGACGTTGATGCCATTCTGCCCATTGCCATCGTTCATTGTCCAAGTACATGGTCCCCACTCCAATCTTTGTCCAATCATCTTGGAGATGATTCAATTTGAAATACTGTTCCATTTGTGCTAGCCATGCGGACGGGTTAGAACCATCAAATTTCTGTATATCCAACTTGGGAGGTCGCTGACTATCCAACTTAGGAGGTGGTGGATGGGTGTGCCAGACGTGAGGAGAGTGGCTAGACCCACCCTCATGGTGTATATGGTCATTATAAGGTACCTCAAGAGCTGGCTCCTTGCCCTTAGCGAGTGCTTGCCGTACCATGCTCGATAGGTCATTAAGCGAATCTTTGAGCTCGTTCATATCTGTTTCAAGTTTGTCTAGTCTTTCATTGGCCATTGCTTGAGCTCGAGTTTCTACCATACACCAACTTGATGAAAATTTGGGACCGCCAAATTTTTTTTTTTCTAAGAAATTGAATGGTACCACCGTGCTCAGCTCGTTGTCCTGATGCTGATGGGCTAGGTCACAAATAAGCACTTCGGAAGATCTCAGACTCGTTTTTTTTTTTTTTTTGGAAAACTCCTAACGGAGTTTTACTCCTTCCTGATCAATACTGCAGTCGCCAAATCCTCAAACTGTCAATGCCGCCAAAAGTCCTGCGAAAATCATATCCAGGTACAGGAACCCTTCGCAACTACTCCTATCTGGTGGATCTGAGATATCTGAATGGTGGAACAACTGCTGCTGCTGATCTGGAATATCCGATCTGGTGGATCTGAGAGATCTGAATGGTGGAACAACTACTGCTGCTGATCTGGAATATCCGATCTGGTGGATCTGAGAGATCTGAATGGTGGAACCACTGCTGCTGCTGATCTGGAATAGATGATGTGTGATCCCCCGATAGAAAGGGAACTATGGTCTTGGGGAGTGTCAGGTGCTACAGATCGCAATATACATAAGGGTCTGACAGTAGTACTCGGCCCAATGTTTCAGGGCTCTAACTAAGGAGGATCGACCGTACCCTTAACCGTACAACCTGACTACCCTATCGTACGGGCGAGTAATCTCTCCGAGTGCTGTTCTCGGTGTACTGTAGCAACAAGACGGCCGAAGTTTTATCTATGGCGAGGCTTCAAGGGAGCTAGGGGGCTTCCTATATACCCAGAGGGTACGTGGAAGACAGTCCGTGCGCGGTTCTGTCTAATGCGCTACTACTCGAAGGGGTACCCACAGGGGTTACAAGGGAGTCCAACAGACGTGACCACCTCTTGTATTTCCTGCATGCATGCCTCCCCAAATCCGCAGGTTTATGCGCTTAACGACAGATCCCGTGGTTTAAAGACGCCGGAACACGTCTCTAGCCAAAAAAAAAATTTGCTAAAATTTGGAGATCCCACCGAGCCCTGGAAAGTGCTCTGATACCACTTGTTATGCTCTTAACTTGCAAATCAATACCCAAGCGAAGAAAAGATACCGAGAACACAAAATATGCGAAGAAAATATACCCAGAACACAGAATAGCAATGATTTTATTATTCAGAGAGAAATGTTCACAGGCCTCTTCGAGGGGGCAACCTCCAATAGAGCAGAGCTCGATTACAAAACAAGACACAATGCTCCTCGCAGGGAGTCTCTATCCTTTATATATGACTCATACATGCAATACCACGAGCCAATATCGTGGGTTTTATTAATACCATCTATCTAATACTACCGCCTATTTACCATCTATCTAATACTTCCGCCCATTTGCAACTAACTGTGGTCCCGTCATTAATTGCGGGTTAACCACTTACAAATATTAATATGGGCTTTATTGACTCTTGACTATGACGTGATCCCAAGACATAAATAAGGGGGTTAGGGTGGGACCCTAACACAAGATGATTCCAAAGAGCTTGACCAAGTTCACTCAATGTCGGGATGAAATTGGAAGTGTTGGAATCACAGTTTCCGAGGAGGATATGGTGAGCCTTGCTCTTCTTGGACTCCCAAAGAGTTGGCCTAGTTATAAAGAATCTATCAATGGTTGGGAGAAGTTGCTAGATTGGGAACGACTATGGTCAGATTTGATGCAGGATGAGATAAGGAGGAACACCAGGGATGGCTCTTCATCAAATACTGATGATGAAGAAAATTGTTCCTTAGCGATTAAGGCGAGGAAGGGGAAAGGTAAAATTTCTCGTTCCAAATCAAATTCTTATCATGGAGGTAAGAAGAAGGACATGCCGAAAGTTAACTGTTTTCATTGTCACAAGATGGGTCACTTTGCTACAAATTTTCCATTGAAGAAGTCAAAGGAGAAGTCCTCATGAGGAGCGGTGGGTGAGGCTTTGGCCTCGCAATTCAAATTGGACTTTTCCCTCATTGGATGCATGGTGTCTTCAATGATGGGAAGCATCTGGTACTTAGACAATGGAGCTTCTTTCCACATGACTGGTGACAAAGAGTTATTCAGTGAACTGGAGGAAAAATATCTCAAGATGCATATCGAGATGGGTGATGACAATAAGTATAGTGTTACTGGTGTGGGCACTATTACTTTTCAGAGGGAGCATGCAGCTCCACTCACCTTGAAGAATGTTATGCATGTACTCAGACTGACGAAGAACTTGGTATCCGTTGCCATGCTTGAGGATAGAGGCTATGATGTGATCTTTTCTAAAGGAAAGGTGTTCCTTCGACACATAGCCACGGGTCAAGTAAAGAAGATAGGGATTCGAGTTCAGAATCTCTATAATATATAGGTAGAGGATTGTGTTGCTTTGAGTTCTAAAGCGAAAAAGATGTTGAGCCGAGAGGTTGGCAAGTTATGGCACAGGCGATTGGGCCACTTGCATCATGGGGCTTTGAAGATATTGCAACAAATCTCTACGGTCTTCCCAAAGGTACGCTTGAGCAAGTTGATACATGCAAGGGTTGTACTTTGGGAAAATACACCAAGTCTTCCTTTGGAGACAAAGACAGTCAAGCAGAGTCTATTCTAGAGAGAGTCCACTAAGATGTGTGTGGACCATTCTCGATAGCATCCCGAACCAAACACAAGTATTATGTTATATTTGTTGATGAATATTCTTGTAAATGCTGGGTATTTTTTATGCAGAAAAAGGATCAAACTTTCACAAAGTTTTTTGAGTTCAAAGCTTTCGTAGAGAAAGAGCCTGGCAAGAAGGTTAAAGCTCTATGGAGTGATAACGAAGGTGAGTATGTCTCTAATGAGTTTAAGAAATTCTGTGCAACAGAAGGGATTAAATGAGAGTTGATGGCACCCCATAAGCCTCAACAGAATGGGGTTGCCGAGGGAAAGAACAAGAGCATAGTAAGGGCAGCAATGGCGATGTTGCATGATCAGGGCCTACCACTGCACTTGTGGGCTGAGGCATGCAACACAATGGTTTATGTTTAGAACTGTAGCCCGCTTCGGATACTTGAGATGAATACACCAGAGGAGGCTTATTTTGGTAAGAGGCCAAATGTTGGTCACTTCAGAATTTTTGGGTCATTGGTTTATTTCCATGTGACCAAATATGCACGGAAGAAGCTTGAGCCAACAAAAAAGTTGGGGATATTTGTGGGGTACACTGATACACCCCAAAACTATTGGGTGTACATGCTGACCAGTTAGATGACAGTGGTTCGCAAGGATATCAGGGTTCAATGAGGAGAAGGCCATGTGAGTATCCCTTGAGAGGGAGCTTGAGCTACATGCAGATGAGGAGATTTTAGCTCCTAAGGTTGAGAGACCTTAGATTGATGTGGAGAAGCCACATGCAGAGGTTCAGAGAGTGGAGACATCCACTCAGGCAGAATGTTCTAGAGAGGGAAGGAAGCACAGTAGAGAGGCTAACAGATTGTTGGATGATGCATGGGAGAATGTGGGAGCACTGTTCCAGGTGGATATTGGTGGTCACCCACCAATTCCACTTGGACCCCCACCAATGTTTCTTTCAGTTTTTCAGTTTCCTTATTTGTAGCACAATTTACTATTTTTGGCAGTTTTTCGAGTCCTAAACTTCTGGAGCCGTTTTGAGGCCCTAAATGATGTTTTTTTGGAAAATTGGGAGTAACATGGGTTGATGGACCAATGTTTCTCTTCCCAAAGTTGTAGTCCTCAGTAGATCTTTCTAACGAGGTATTGTGCGTGTCAAATGAAGATTGTATGCCAAAGTTACAACCCTGGGAAGTTGATATACCAATTTACCCAAAACGGGGCCCATAGTTTGGTGCTTCATCTCCTAGGGTCAGGGCTTTGGATGTTTAGGATTTTCAATTGTTTCTCAACAATAAATAGGCCTTCAAGCCTCATTGTAAGACAGTTCAAAGGCATGTAGGCGCCACATCTCTCCTCAAAGATAAGCTACCATCGCCCGAGCTAGTTTATTTCCATTTCTGTTTGTAAGCATATTTCAATATTTTACATTAATGAAATGAAGTATTATTTCCACTGTATCTCTGTATTTATGGTTATATATGTAATTTGTTGCATTCCTGTTTAAATCTGGATCATTGGTATTAGAGCGATCTGCTATTTCTCTGTTTTTCTTTGCATGTCCCCAACAAGGTCGAGATATAAGGAGTTAGGGCTTGAACTGGTTGAACCTTTGCAAGACCAGTCTCGCAAATCCCAATGGCCTCCCATGACAGATGAAAAGAAATATGAGGGGGCAGGAGATCCTATCAAAATCTTGCTCGAAGAGGCTCTTGAGTGACAAAGGAACGCGATGATGGAAAACTTTTCCCAGATCCTTCAACGCTACCCGGGGGCGACACATCTACTTCCAGCAGCCACTCTGGAAGCGCCACACTATTTAAGGTACAAGTTAACTTTGAAATTCCCATATTTGAGGGCCAGATAGATGCTCCTCTGCACTGTCAGGTCAAGCACTCCATCGATCTGACCCCAGGTGCGTCGTTGCCCAATGGACCAATCTATCAGCACTCCGTTATGGAGAATGATGAAATCAAGAGGCAGATTTGGGAGCTGCTACAGAAAGGTCACATCTGACCGATTTCATCACCCTATGGGAGCCCAATCGTGTTGGTACAGAAGAAGGATGGGACTTGGAGACTTTGTATTGGCTATCAGGCGCTGAACAAGATCACTGTCCGGAATAGGTACCCAATCCCACGGATTGATGACTTTCTGGACCAACTAAAAGGGGAAAAATATTTCAGCAAGATCAATTTGAAGTCAGGATATCACCAGGTACCAATCGAACCCTGCGATGTGTGGAAGACTGCCTTCAAAGACAAGGAGGGCCTTTTCGAATGGCTGGTTATGCCTTTCAGGTTGACGAATGCTCCTGCAACCTTCATGAGGCTAATGGACGACATCTTGCGGCCATTCAACAACTCATTTGTAGTGGTATACTTGGATGACATCCTGATCTTCAGCCAAAGTTGGGAAGAGCACCTCCACCACATCCGACAGGCTCTCCAAACACTGCGGCAACACAAGTTATGTGCCAATTTGAAGAAATGTACTTTTGGCATGACCCAAGTTCAGTATCTGGGATACATTATTGCTGAACAAGGGGTGCATGTGGATCCAGCCAAGATCCAAGTCATTCTGGATTGGCCATCCCCAACCACTCTGACAGAGCTCTGCAACTTTCTGGGTCTTGCCAACTTCTACCACAGGTTCGTGTTGGTATTTTCTCATATCACTTGGCCCTTGAGTCAAGTCACCAAGGGAGGAGTGAAAGAAAAATTATTTTGGTTTGAATCTCAACAGAAGGCTTTCACAGAGTTGAAACATCGCCTTTGCTTGACACCAGTGCTCGCGTTACCAGACTTTCAACAACCATTTGAGATTGAGACAAATGCCTCTGACTATTCTATTGGGGCAATCCTTACTCAACACGGGCATCTAGTGGCATATCATAGTGAGACACTTTCAGACATAGTCCGGAAGTATCCCACTTATGACAAAGAAATGTATTCCATTGTGCAGGCCTGTTGACAATGGAAGCATTACATTTTGGGGAAGGAAACAGTCATCTACAGAGACCACTGATCTCTGCAGTTCATACAAATGCAAGGGAAGTTGCAGAATGATCGCCATTAGAAGTGATCCACATACTTGCAATAGTTCCATTTGAATATCAAGTATAAGAAGGGCAACACCAATAATGTTGCAGATTGCCTCAGTCGACCATCGATCATGGCGTTAACCACCATCCTCAACTCTTGTGGGCACGAGACTTATGATTGGCTACTTCTCTACAAAAGCAACCCAAAATTTAGCCACACATACCGGACACTCTTGGAGGGTCAGGATGTTCTAGACTTGCACCTCCAAGATGCCCTGTTATTCCACCTGGGTCACCTTTGTGTTCCTTCAAGTGAGCGTGCTAAGATGATTTGGGAAGCACACTATAGTAGGGCTGCTGGGCATTTCGGGGTTAAAAAAACGGTGGCAGTACTACAAAAGTATTTCTATTGGCCGAATCTTCAACAAGATGTCAGAAAGTACATCAGATCCTACACTTCCCGCGCGATTGCCAAACTGACCATCAAGAAGCAAGGCCTCTATACTCCGCTGCCTACCCCTAGTCGACCTTGGGAATCCATCTCCATGGATTACATGTCAGGCCTTCCTTCTACTAGGCATGGAAACGACTGTGTTTTTGTGGTCATCGATAGGTTCTCAAAGATGGCCATTATGGCAGACTGCAAGAAGAATATCACAACAGAAGCCATTGCTAAAATATTCTTTGAACAAGTGTGGGTACACTTTGGGATCCCACAGTCTATCATCTCAGATCGGGACAGCAAGTTCCTCAGTACATTTTGGTCTAGTCTTTGGTTGATGATGGACACCAAACTAACTAAGTCCACAACCTTCCATCCCCAAACTGATGGCCAAATAGAGGTTGTCAACAGGATGATCATACACATTCTACGAATGTACAACTCAAATCATCCACGCACATGGGATGAGAGCATCCCCTATGTTCAGCACAACTATAATTGGGCTCTCCATAGCTCCACTGGCCATAGCCCTTTTCAAGTGGGCTTGGGATTCCAGCCACTATCTCTCATTGATGTGGCCATGCCATTTGCAACTACTCAGACAGATTTGGGTCATGTCCATTTCGAAAGAGATAAGGCAAACGACTTCATTGAGCACATCCACCATATCTGCCAGCAGGTCCATGCAATTTTGGAGAAATCAAATGCCAAGTACAAGCAGCGACATGATCAACATCGGGTGCCACAAAAGTTTCAGGTGGGCGACAAAGTCTGGTTGCATTTGTAAAAGGAACGCCATATTTGGAGCTTATCGGAAACTCAGACCACTCCAATATGGTCCTTACACCATTACCAAAGCTATGGGAGACAATGCATTTGAGCTCAACAATCCCCATTCCTTGGCCTGCACCCAGTGTTCAATGTGGACCACCTTCGACCATACTTTCCACCATTACTAGACACATCTGACATTGCAGAACAACTCACACCAACAGAGTTAAATCCAGATTGCACGGAACAAGCTACAATTGATTGGATCATGGACACATAGACCAAGCACACTCACCAGTAGAAGATCCAACTATATCGAGTTGTTAAAGCAGGCCAACTCCTTCACCAGGGCAAGTGGCTCACCAGGGACCAAGTTCAGCAAAAGTTTCCTCATCTCATGGAGGAACTCAACACAATGGGGACCATTACTTCCTAAGGGGGGAGGAATGATCCAGGTAGATATTAGTGGCCACCCACCAATTCTACTTGGACCCCCACCATTTTTTCTTTCATTTTTCAGTTTCCTTATTTGTAGCACAATTTACTATTTTTGGCAGTTTTTTGGGTCCTAAACTTCCAGAGCCGTTTTAAGGCCCTAAATGACATTTTTTTTGGGAAAACTAGTAGCAACATGCGTCCATGGACCAATTTTTCTCTTCCCAAAGTTGTAGTCCTTGGATAGATCTTTCTAACAAGGTATGGTGCGCGTCAAACAAAGATCGTATGCCAAAGTTATGACCCCAAGAAGTTGATGTACCATTTTACCCAAAATGGGGTCCATAGTTTGGCGCTTCATCTCCTAGGGTTAGGGTTTTGGATTTTTAGGGTTTTCCATTATTTCTCAACAATAAATAGGTCTTCAATCCTCATTGTAAGACAGTTTAGAGGCATGTAGCTGCCACATATCTCCTCAGAGATAAGCTACCATCGCCCGAGCTAGTTTATTTCCATTTCTGTTTGTAATCATCTTTCAATATTTTACATTAATGAAATGAAGTATTATTTCTATTGTATCTCTGTATTTATGGTTATCTCTGTAATTTGTTGCATTCCTATTTAAATCCAGAGCAAGCACCCTATTCTCAACGCAGACATAGGAGGCCACCAGAGAGGTACACTAGATACATGGCACTTATGGGTGCATGTGTTGTGACAGAGCCATATTCCTTTCAGGAAGTAGTGCAGCAGTTGGTTTGGGTTGATGTGACAGTTGAGGTATGACTCCATAGTTCAAAACAATGTTTGGGATGTGGTCCCGAGATCGGAGGACAAGTCAGTTGTGAGCTCTCATTGGCTTTACAAGGTAAAGCAAGCTGTAGATGGTAGTGTGGAGAAGCATAAGGCCAGATTTGTGGCCTGTGGCTTTTCACAGGTAGATGGGATTGACTATGATGAGACCTTTTCTCCTATTTCAAGGTACTCGTCAATCATATCTATTTTGACATTATCAGCACAGATGGGTTGGAAGATCCATCAGATGGCTGTGAAGTCTGCCTTCCTCAATGGCGTGATTGAGGAAAAGGTGTACATAGAGCAGCTCGAAGATTTTGAAACCTTTGACCATAAGTCTCATGTGTGCCGACTTAAGAGAGCGTTGTATGGGATGAAGCAAGCACCCCGTACTTGGTACACTAGGATAGATAGCTACTTCACTGGGTTGGGATTCAAAAAGAGTGAAGCAGATGTGAACCTGTATCACATAGTGGTGGAAGGTAAGTTGTTGATCATTGTACTTTATGTAGATGATCTCATACTGACAGGTGATGAGAAGCTCATCAAAACTTGCAAGGAAGACCTTGCAAGAGAGTTTGAGATGAAGGACATGGGGTTCATGAATTATTTTCTTGGCATGGAGGTATGGCAGGGAGATGGGGAGTTGTTTTTATCTTAGGGAAAGTATGCCAACGAGATACTCAAGAGATTCCACATGGAGAGTAGTAAACCCATGGAGACTCCTCTAGCTGGTAACTGGAGGAAGGAGGATGCTACTTCAGGGGAATTAGTGGAAGCTACTATTTACATGGAGCTTGTGGGTTCACTCATGTACTTGGTGAACACACAACCGGATATGTGCTATGCAGTTAACCAAATTAGTCAACCGATGGATAGGCCTACCAAGATGTATTGGAAGCAGGGAAACTTTTAAGAACCCCCCCAAATTTATATGTATAATTAATGGGTAAATCTCCATGGTATATAGGAAAAATGGAAGATGATTTTATCAATAATATAATATGTATATATAATTTTTTGGCGAATCTCTCACCAGGCATGGCGAATATTTTACTCAATTATAAAATCTTGTAAGATCTTGGCGAGTCTTTCACTAAATAATAAAACTTTGTAAAGTCCTAGTGAATCTTAGCATTATGAACTCTTAGAGAATTTTTTGAAAAAGTATAAAACCATATATGACAAGAGCCACATGGTGGCAATATCACTGTTTTTTTTTCACATTTCCATGACATGGAACTTGTTTATAAAATTATAAAAAAGCCAACCAAGTCCCTTATAATATGCAGGTAAGCTTATAACAGAGTCTAATACCTCTACTATGCTTGTCTTCATTCAAGTGTCACAGCTGCTATACTTAACACTGTGAATCACAACTCTCTCAGAACTCAACTCTATAGTGTAATTAAAACCTTTGGAAATTGAATTTGACAACTCTATAAAAAGGATTAGTGAAATAGAAGATTTTGTGAATGAGCCCACTAACTATCACTGCTAAACAATCAATCTAGACTATGAAGTCTTCCATCTTGATCACAATCGTGCTCACGATCAAGGGAGTGCGACCACCTGGCCTGACATAATGGCCATCATAGCTTCCAATATTCAACAACCACCTTGCAAGGACATCCTAGCTCATGTCTCATGAATTTTATTCATCAATCTTAACTAATATAAATCTTATAAATATAATATTAGAATCCTCTCCAGATTCACTGTTAATATAAGGGTAATGGAAATTTTCTAGCTCAAGGCACTAGCCAATACCAACTTTAGTATTTGTGACCCCTTTGTGTGGATGCACCTACCCTGCCCTGTTGGGTTTCTGCCTTGTAACATAGTTCAAGGATCACAAGACTTTCCAATCTTCCTACTCCATTAGACACACTTTATATGCTATACATAATGAATGGAAAAGAAGCATTATAGAACACACAATTTCACAGAAGGAAGAAAAATCTTAGCCAGTTCAATATCAAAATCTTAACCACTGATTAATAAAGAATAACAAGTAGTGTAATGAATTGTTCCGAGTTATTTATTTACAAGCTGTAAAGAATGTAGTGGAATGGAAAATATTACTTAGGCAACCCTTCAATATTTTCTACTAATATTTCTGTGCATGTACATATGAAATTAAGAGCATTGTTGAATACAAAGTTTCCTTTTCTCTTGCCTCCATTTTGACAAATCAGTGTGAAATCAGTGTCACTTTGAATCTCCTTTCCTGTGTGGATGTTTTGACAAATCAATGTGAAATCAAAGTCACTTTGAATTTCCTTTCTTGCGAGGGATCACATCCACAGTTGATTAGTAAAAGATAATCTACTATATATTATGTTCAAGAAACTAACTGCAGTCTACAGTGGAAACGAGACCTCAATTCTTATTTTGAATTTGAATATCTCAGGACAACATAAGAGATAAAAACGCATATGGCCTTAGTAGCTAGAAAACAATCACTCCATTATTACAAGACCACCTAGATTTCGGCACTTAATCTAAATAATGGCACTAGTTGCAGTGCTTATTTGCATTAACACCATGGAAAAGCAACAACAATGTTTCAAAGCACACTTACTGGAAAAGTTGTAACGTTACGAGAATATTTAATGATAGCATCTAAACCTCATAGCTATGGTGGGGAAACTAGGGAACCCAAATCTTGGAAGATATCTCATACCAAATCTGAGAAAAAAATAAAAAAGGGAAAAAATCAAAATCTATAAATCAAGCAATGAATTGTTTACAAATCAAATACAATTCCTTTAACTAACAGTTAAATTATGGTGATATATTTAAATATTTAGTAAGAGGGGAACGTCAAACCATGGAATATTACCTTTGTCATTACTTTCATTCCTCAGTGACTGAGATTACAAATCAATACTTATGGAAAGATTGTAAGAAATTCTGTGAAATAGTAAAGCATAACCTCTATTTTCAAGCAAAAAAATCAAGACATTGTTACATCAAGAGCCATAATTGATACATAATCAATGAATCAAGTCCTTGTATGGCACAAGCTTGTTTCACAACCTCTATTTTCTCAATAACAAAATGAAGACATTGTATGTGGTTATTGCCAAAAGGAAATTATGTTCTAATTTGGAAGAGGATCTTATCAAAAGACATGGATTTATTCAAAGCTACAAAGCCTAATGGGTTACTGAAAAATAAGTTGGAATATGGGATCATGATACTTAAATTGAAAAAATATGCTTTCCTTTTAGAAACATTATAGTTATACAATGTTTTTTGAAAGCATTAGAATTTTAAATTGGGCCTTTCTATCGAGACAAATTTTCATTAACATAATGTACTTTCCTACCTGAAACGTTGTAGATATCCAAGAAAAACTTGAAAAGAATAAGAGAACTTAGCATAATGTACTTTCTTTCCTTAACATTCTTAAAGAGTTGAGGTTCCCCAAGTCATCAGGTAACTTTCGAAGGAAATGACAGTTAGTAATAGTCCAATTCACAACTGAAGATGTGTCACAAATATGAGGGGGCATCTCCTCCAAATCACAAAAGTGCTCCAAGTTAAAATCTAGCATTCTTGGAAGCTTAATGCTTGACTAGGTGTTATTGAACCTAGACATTTTTCCTAGCTTCTCTAAGTTCTACATGACTTTACTATGCTCTTGAAGTGGGGGCACATGCAACCTCTCCAAGTGAATAGTCTTAAACTAAGTGAAGATAAGGCCGATAGATCATTCAGTGTGGATCTCTTTAACCCATAATTGAATACTATGTCTCTCTTGAACCCATAATTGAATACTATTAGGACTTTCAAATTTTTCGTGGAACTAAAAAATGTTGGAAGAAAGTATTTGCTTCCAAAAAAGAGTAAAACTAAAGCCTTTGCTTGAGGACAATTGATGTCACGCCACTAATACTTCTCCATGGAATATGTATAGGTAAACCACAAATACAGAATTCCATTAGAATATTGTGTTTATTGAATACACAAATGAAATCATTGCATTTCTTTAAAATATCTTTTGAAATCAAAATTACCGAAATTACATATTGATAACCTAGTGGGTGTAGGATAAAATTCACCCGTGTCATTCACAGAAAGCATGGGAAAAAACCTAATACTATATATAAAACCAAGAAAAATTCAAATTCATCACTTCTAGGGACCTCGTAACCGCGCTGCCAATACAAAAGTATGTTCCTGTTTGCAGTTAGAAAAATTACCCAAATTACAATCTGTTTACTCCAACCTATGTTGGAAAGTTATAGAAGGATGACTAGTGCAATCAATTCATTTACTCCAGCCTATGTTGGAAAGTTATAGAAGGATGGCTAGTGCAATCAATCCATTCCTTTTAGCCCTGGATTTGTTTCAGTTTAAAACAGAAGTATACAAATATACTTGTCTAATGTTTATGCTTTAACCATTCACCTTAAGATGTTTTTACAATATAATTTCCTAAGTCTATTTAATATCTTCATTATCATAAAAACCAACCTATATCCATCTTAACTCCACATCTACCACTCTCAGGGGGATGAAATCTATTTATCCCTCTGAGCACTTGGTAGACCTAGAATTAAGATGAATCTAAGATGATAGAATTTCCCATTTAAATAGTCTATGCTCACATGAATACCATGGTATTACCATGGGTCAATACCATGGGTTATCATAAACTTGGAGCTTAAAAATTACTATTAGTAATTTATAAAAATTAATAAATTAATAGTTGATTTTTATTTTCTTTTTTATTTTAACCAAGCTAAAATGTTTAACATACATTAAATTATAACATCCATTTTTACTCTTATCCACCAAGCCCCAAGAGGGATCAAATATTTTTTCACTCTATGCTAGTTTGCATATCACGATATTTGATACCTCTCGGGGGTTAGTAGATCCAGAGTAAATATGGATCTATGCTGGTTTAATTCCCCCATTTAAATAGGCTACATTCTAGGTGAAGACCATGGGTCAATACCATGTGCCATTTTGGTGAATACCATGGGTCAATACCATGTGCCATTTTATTTTTATTAATACTAATATTAGGGTTAATAATGTTTTTTGCATGCTATTAATAATAATCTAGCCCATGGTATTTGTCCCATAGTATTTTGCCCATAGGTTTCACCTAAATATAACGCATTTTTTGAGTGTCCTTAAATATAAGGTGACTTATGGAATAAATATAAAAAAATATTTTAATTGTTTACCATACCTCTCCTTTATTTATATTTTTATTAATTTACCATACCTCTTTTACAAATATGGTATTTGGCCCATAGGATTCACTTAAATAAAACCTCTTTTTTGAGCCTTCATAAATAGAAAGAAGGTTATGGACTAAATATAAAAAGAGGTTTTATTTATTTACCATACATCTAGTTTATTTATATTTTTATTTATTTACCATACCTTTTGAGTAAGAATAAAAAGACGTTTTATTTATTTACCATACCTCCACTTTACTTATATTTTTATTTGTTTACACCCTTGCATGTATATAAGGTGACTTATGGAGTAAATATAAAAAATGTTTTATTTATTTACCATACCTCTCATTTATTTATATTTTTATTAATTTACCATACCTCTTTTATAAATATGGTATTTGGCCCACAGAATTCACTTAAATAAAACCTATTCTTGAAAATTAGCACGAACGGAAGGTTGTAACTCCTAATTTCAAGGGCTAAATTTACCTTTTTTACCCTCTCCCTTAAAATAAAGTGGGCTATTTGAGGTTATTTGTAAAAATGTACTATGATACAAAACATTCGCCCACTAAAAATTTAAAAGCCCTTAATTTCGCCAAAGGGCGAACATTCACCCCTAAAATTTTCCATGATGGGAAGGCAGCAAAGCATGTATTGAGTTACCTCAGAGGCACTACTCAGTTTGGGTTATGGTACAGATGGACAGAGGGAGTGAAGCTTCAAGGATTCACCGATGTAGATTGGGCAAGGAGTCCATCCGACACGAAGAGCGCATCAGGAGGGATATTCAGTATTGGGTCAATGACAGTTTCTTAGTACAACAGGAAACAAAGATCGGTTGCACTCAGTTCAGCAGAGGCAATGTACATTTCTACAAGTCATGAAACTTGTGAGGCTATCTAGATGAGGAAGATCATGGTTGGTTTTTTTGGCCAGTAGATGGATACGATAGTGATTTATTGTGATAATCAGAGTTGTATCAAACTCTCTGAAAATCCAGTCTTTCATGATTGGTCCAAGCATATTGATATTTGGTATCATCATATTAGAGATTGTGTATTAAGGTGGATCATGTTGTTAGATTACATTCCCACGGAGGAGCAAGATGCTGACATCTTGAAAAAGGCATTGTCAAGATTTAAATTCGAGTTTCACAAAGATAGGAACGAGGTAGTTGATAATCCATTTCTTGTTGAGAGGGAGTGTTGAGAAATGGCAACAAGAAATTCTAGTTTAATCTGTCCTTGAATTAAGTTGTGAATTAAATTCGAATTCTATTCTCATACCAACTTAAAATAGTTAAATTAATTTTATTAAACTTACTTAACTTAGGAAATTCGAGTTGGAAGTCTTTTGGAAGTCATGTATATGTTCTCCCTACTTTAGAGGATTCCAGTGTGAGTTAATTGTGAGTTGTAAAATAGAAGACTCAGTTTCATGGGTCAGTTCAGTTAAATTAGTTCTCAAACTGATTGAGAGAACAAATAGTGAGTTAATAGTCACTAGTGACACTAATGAACTCTACCAGTGCTACTCTAGTTAACTGAATATTTACTCATCATAAACTCAAGCATGTCGATTATGAGGAAGACCCAGTTGAAACTAGAGTGTAGGGATAGTGTACTATTTGTTTTAGGTTTTTTGGAGTTGCACTGATAGTGCATGTAGTCAGGAACTGATCCTTGAGGGATTGTGCTATTTTTAGAGGCTTTATTTCCCTTTAAATACAAGCTATTCTCCATAGGAATTACTGATCCGGATTTAAACAGGAACGCAACAAATTACAGAGATAACCATATACACAAAGATGCAGCGGAAATAATACTTCATTTCATTAATGGAAAATACTGAAATATGCTTACAATCAGAAATGGAAATAAACCAGCTAGGGCGATGGTAGCTTTTCTCTGAGAAGAGATGTGCTAGCTACATGCCTCTGAACTGTGTTACAATGAGGCTCGAAGGCCTATTTATTGTTGAGAAACAATGGAAAACCCTTAACATTCCAAAACCTAACCCTAGGAGATGAAACGCCAAACTATGGGCCCGTTTGGGGGTAAGTTGGTACATCGACTTCCCGGGGTCGTAACTTTAGCACATGATCTCCGTTTGACGCGTACAATAGCTCATTAGAAAGATCTATCCGAGCACTATCATTTTTGGAACAGGCAACATCGGTCCATGGAATGGACCGATGTTGCCCCCAGATTCCCAAAAAACGTCGTTTAGGGCCTCAAAACGGCTCCGGAAGTTTAGGACCCGAAAAACTGCTAAAAATAGTAAGTTGTGCTACAATTAAGAAAACTGAAAACACTGAGAAAGACAATGGTGGGGGTCCAGGTGGACTTGGCAGGTGGCCACCAATATCCACCTGGATCATTCCTCTCCCCTTAGGAAGCAATGGTCCCCATTGCGTTGAGTTCCTCCATGAGATGAGGAAACTTCTGCTGAACTTGTTCCCTAGTGAGCCACTTGCCCTGCTAAAGGAGTTGGCCTGCTTTGACAACTTGATACAGTTGGATATTCTGTTGGCGAGTGTTCTTGATCTATGTGTCCATGAACCGATCAGTTGCAGCTTGTTCCATGCAATCTGGATTTAATTCTGTGGGTTTGAGCTGTTCTGCAATGTCAGATGTGTCTAGCAATGGTGGAAAGTATGGCCGAAGGCGGTCCACATTGAACACTGGGTGCAGGCCAAGGAATGGGGGAATGCTGAGCTCAAATGCATTGTCTCCCATAGCCTTAGTAATGGTGTAAGGACCATATCAGAGTGGTCTCAATTTCCGATAGGCTCCAGTAAGGCGTTCCTTTTGCAAATGCAACCAAACTTTGTCGCCCACCTGAAACTTGTGTGGCACCCGATGTTGATCATGTCGCTGCTTGTACTTGGCATTTGATTTCTCAAGAATGTCATGGACCTGCTGGCGAATATGTTGGATGCGCTCAATGAAGCTGGTGGCCTTATCTGTTTCAGACTGGACATGAGCTGAATTCATGTGAGTAGCTGCAAGTGGCATGGCCACATCAATGGGGCATAGTGGCTGGAATCCCAAACCCACCTGAAAAGGGCTATGGCCAGTGGAGCTGTGAAGAGCTCGGTTGTAGCTGTGCTGAACATAGGGGAGTCTCTCGTGCCATGTGCGTGGATGCTTTGAGTTATACATGTGCAGAATGTGCACAATCATCCTATTGACAACCTCTGTCTGGCCATCAGTTTGAGGATGGAAGGCTGTGGACTTCGTGAGTTTGGTGTCCAGCATTGACCAGAGACTGGACCAAAATGTGCTGAGAAACCGACTGTCCCGATCTGAGATGATAGACTGTGGGATCCCAAAGTGCACCCACACTCGTTCAAAGAAGAGTTTAGCAGTGGCTTCTGCTGTGATATTCTTCTTGCAGGCCACCATAATGGCCATCTTCGAGAACCTGTCGACGACCACAAAAACACAGTCATTTCCATGCTTAGTGGAAGGAAGGCCTGACATGTAATCCATGGAGATGGATTCCCAAGGTCGACTAGGGGTAGGCAACGGGGTATAGAGGCCGTGCTTCTTAATGGTCGGTTTGGCAATGGCACAGGCAGTACATGATCGGATGTACTTCCCAACATCCTGTCGAAGATTCGGCCAATAGAAATAATTTTGCAGTACTGCCACTGTTTTCTCGACCCCGAAATGCCCAGCAGCCCGACTGTAGTGTGCTTCCCAAATCATCTTGGCACGCTCGCTTGAAGGAACACAAAGGTGACCGAGGTGGCATAATAGGGCATCCTGGAGGTGAAAATCTGCAACCTGCCGACCCTCCAAGAGTGTCTGGTATGTGTGGCCGAATTCTGGGTCGCTTTTGTAGAGAAGTGGCCAATCAGAAGTCTCGTGCCCACAAGAGTTGAGCACGGTGGTCAGCGCCATGATCGGTGGTCGACTGAGGCAATCTGCAACATTATTGGTGCTGCCCTTTTTATACTTGATATTCAAGTGAAACTGTTGCAGGTATGTAGACCACTTCTGATGGCGATCATTCTGCAATTTCCCTTGGGTCTGTATGAACTGCAGAGGTCGGTGGTCTGTGTGGATGACCGTTTCCTTCCCCAAAATGTAATGCTTCCATTGTCGGCAGGCCTGTACAATGGAATACATCTCTTTATCATAAGTGGGGTACTTCCGGACTGTGTCTGAAAGTGTTTCACTGTGATATGCCACTGGATGTCCATGTTGAGTAAGGACTGCCCCAATAGCATAGTCAGAGGCATCTGTCTCGACCTCAAATGGTTGTTGTAAATCTGGTAACGCGAGCACTGGTGCCGTGCAGAGGCGATCCTTCAACTCCCTGAATGCCTTCTGTTGAGATTCAGACCAAAAGAATTTTGCTTTCGCCCCGCCCTTGGTGACTTGACTCAAGGGCCAAGAAATATGAGAAAACCCCAACACAAACCTGCGGTAGAAGTTGGCAAGACCTAGAAAGTTGCGGAGCTCTGTTAGAGTGGTTGGAGAGGGCAAATCCCGAATGACTTGGATCTTGGCTGGATCGACATGCACCCCCTGTTCATCAATGATGTATCCCAGATACTGAACCTGGGTCATGCCAAAAGTGCATTTCTCCAAATTGGCACATAGCTTGTGTTGCCGCAGTGTTTGGAGAACCTGTCGGATGTGGTGGAGGTGCTCTTCCCAACTCTGGCTGAAGATCAGAATGTCATCCAAGTATACTACTACAAAGGAGTTGGTGAATGGCTGCAAGATGTCATCCATTAGCCTCATAAAGGTTGCAGGAGCATTCGTCAATCCGAAAGGCATGACCAACCATTCGAAGAGGCCCTCCTTGGATTTGAAGGCAGTCTTCCACACATCGGAGGGTTCGATTGGTACCTGGTGATATCCTGACTTCAGATCGATCTTGCTGAAATATTTCGCCCCCTTTAGTTGGTCTAGGAGGTCATCAATCCGCGGGATCGGGTACCTATTACGGACAGTGATCTTGTTCAGCGCCCGATAGTCAATACAGAGTCTCCACGTCCCATCCTTCTTCTGTACCAACACGATCGGGCTCCCACGGGGCGATGAACTCGGACGGATGTGACCTTTCTGCAGGAGCTCCTGAATCTGCCTCTTGATTTCATCGTTCTCCAGAACGGAGCGCCGATAAATTGGTCCATTGGGTAGCGGCGCACCTGGGGTCAGATCGATGGAGTGCTTGACTTGACAGTGCAAAGGAACCCCTGCCGGGGAGGTGAAGATGTCCTCGTACTCCTCCACAATCTTGTCCATCTGTAGTTGTCGTGTAGAGGGGCCCCGTTTGGAGGCCGCGGCCACTGTCTTCTTCTTTCCTTGAGGGCGTATCATCAGGAAAACAAATTTCCTGGTTTTGGAAATGATCTTACTGCATTGTTTTGCAGTAATCAAAGAGATGGCGGCAGGTGGTGCTACCTCTGGTATCCTGAACAACTTATTTCCCAATGTAATAATAACAGCACGGGGCCTTGATTCATACACAGCATGTCGCTTCCACAAGTATGGTTGTCCTAGTAATACATCACAAACTTCAAGGGGAGCAATGTCACACAATACCTCATCCGTGAAGGGCTTGATGTTGTATGGAAGGCGACACTGCTGGCTCACGCGAAGATCTCGTCCTTGGTGAAGCCACCCAATGGTGTATGGTTGTGGATGTGCTGTGGTCGGTAAGCCCAACCGCTTCACGACCTCTGCCGAAATGAGGTTCTTTTGACTCCCGCTATCAACAATGAACTGTATCGAGGAGCCCTTTACCCACATCTGGGAGTGGAAGAGACGCTCCTCCTCCTCTGGATCTTCGGGTTCATTTTTCTGAATCTTTGCGGTAGCAACAGTGGCGCTGGGGTCCGCATCAATGATCTGCTTCCCTTTTTCATACCCCTTATCGGGTTCTGACTCAGAGTCGGAAAATGCATCTGATTCTGAAACCTTTAGCTCAGCCACCAGTGACTGCTTGGCCCGACACTCACTTGTGTTGTGAGTGGAGCTCTTATGGAACTCACACCATTTTCCAGTGTCCTTTCTCGGCTTCGCGGCGCTGTTCTTTGCTTGCAGCTTCGGCTGGTCGTCTGGGCTATCCCGCCTTGGCTTTGTCCTTTGTTCTGTGGTTTAGGGGCACCTTTCCCCTGCTTTGGATTCACAGATCCAAAGTCTCGCTTCTTTTGTTTAAACTTCTGCTCGACCTTGACGGCATACCGGTATGCTGCGCCGAGCGAGGGAATGTTTAGGAATTGTATTTCTTCTTGGATGTACTTGTGCAGGCAGCCACGGTATTTGAGTATCAAATGTTGCTCCGAATCCTTGATACCCAACTTTGTGTGAAGGGTATGGAAAAGATTGGTGAACTCTGGCACGTCTTGGTCCCTTCCCTGCCGCAACGTGGTCCACTTTATGTATTCATCCTCATAGCTCCCGACAGGGTAGTACTGCTCCTTGATGGCATCCCGGAATGAATCCCAGGTGGGTGCGGCTGAAAATAGTGAGCCAGTACTTTCATCCTTCTGCTCGCAGTAGGTTTCCCACCAATCCTTGACGTGGGGGGCTGCTTTGAGGAGAGCAAAAACAATCTTTTCCCGACTCGAAAATTCATGAACAGAAAAATAACCCTCTAGCAGATTTAACCATTTATCTACGGCATCTGCATCTATCTGACCCTCGAATATGGGGATTTCAAAATTAACTTGTACCTTAAAGGGTGTGGCGTTTCCAGAGTAGCTGCTGGAAGCCGATGCGTTGCTTCTGGGTAGCCGCTGGAGGATCTGAGCAAAGCTGTCCATCATCGCGTTCCGTTGTCGCTCGAGGGCTTCTTCGAGCAAGATTTTGATGGGATCTCCTGCCCCCTCGTCTTTCTTCTCGTCCACCATGGGAGGCCGTCGGGATTTGCGAGGCTCGTCTTGCAAAGGTTCAACCAGTTCAAGCCCTAACTCCTTATATCCCGACCTTGTTGGGGACATGCAAAGAAAAACAGAGAAAAAGCAGACCGCTCTGATACCACTGATCCGGATTTAAACAGGAACGCAACAAATTACAGAGATAACCATATACACAAAGATGCAGCGGAAATAATACTTCATTTCATTAATGGAAAATACTGAAATATGCTTACAATCAGAAATGGAAATAAACCAGCTAGGGCGATGGTAGCTTATCTCTGAGAAGAGATGTGCTAGCTACATGCCTCTGAACTGTGTTACAATGAGGCTCGAAGGCCTATTTATTGTTGAGAAACAATGGAAAACCCTTAACATTCCAAAACCTAACCCTAGGAGATGAAACGCCAAACTATGGGCCCCGTTTGGGGGTAAGTTGGTACATCAACTTCCCGGGGTCGTAGCTTTAGCACATGATCTCCGTTTGACGCGTACAATAGCTCATTAGAAAGATCTATCCGAGCACTATCATTGTTGGAACAGGCAACATCGGTCCATTCCATGGACCCATGTTGCCCCCGGATTCCCCAAAATACGTCGTTTAGGGCCTCAAAATGGCTCCGGAAGTTCAGGACCCGAAAAACTGCTAAAAATAGTAAGTTGTGCTACAATTAAGAAAACTGAAAACGCTGAGAAAGACAATGGTGGGGGTCCAGGTGGACTTGGCAGGTGGCCACCAATATCCACCTGGATCAATTACACACTGGAATAGAGACTTGGAGAGCTTGTGAAGAGGCTAAGCTTTAGTCTTGAGCTTGCTTACGAGTTGGAGATTGAATTTGTTGAGTGCTAGGATTGTTCTAGAGAGAACAAGCATTGTAAATTCATCTTGATTTTCCAGATTAATACAAAACAGATAGGGGGGTTTCGAGTTGTAGCTTTCCCTAGATATTTATTTTGTTATGTGCCTTTGGTTCTCTTCCTCTATTGATTATTGTTTGCTCGATGTTTATGGGCTTTTGCTGTAAAGAGTAAAAGTAGATTCTTGTCTCTTGCTTTAGCAAATTGCATTAGCTTGTGAATCTATAGGAAATTCTACAAGTATATATGATGGTTGTTATAATATTGAAGCATGAGAAGGATTCTATGGTAATGACACTAAAAATCCCATGTTCTTCCTTGATTTCCATGAGAGAATTATTATTTTGATGTTTCCAATGGGCTTTCATAGCATTAAAACTCTAAAATTTTACATTGTTCTTACATGTGGAGGCCTTAGTAAATCATGGCCCACCCAATGAACTATTTAACAGAGAGACAGATACATGAATTTGTAAGGGTGAGTGGCTACAAGGAAGTGGTAAATTGAATGGATTTGCTATGTGAGATTCATAACATATGCTAGTTCAGATCAAGGGGCAATATGTTTTGGTTGTGTCAAAGAAGATAATAAGTTTAATCTTGCCAATGGAAGCCACAAGAAGTGAGCGCATATATATATATATATATATATATATATATATATATATATATATATATATATATATATATATATATATATATATATATATATATATCTATATATATATATATATATATATATATATATATATATATATATATTATATATTATATATATATATATATATATATATATATATATATCTATATATATATATATATATATATATATATATATATATATATATATATATATATATATATATATATATATATATATATATATATATATATATATATATATATATGCTTCAATAATGAATTTAGAAATTCTTGTGAATGAAATAATTGTTACATAGAAATGGTGATGACAATGCATGTTTTCCCTTGATTATTTGCATAGGTGCATGTTAAGGCCTTTAAAGAATCTCGGGGTAGTGAAAGGAATTGATCCAGGAGGATCTTTCAGTTTAATGTATCCAGAGAAGTTAGGTTGTCATCAGTTTTGTCAATTTTCGCCAGTGTTTTCAGTTCTCTCAGGGTTGTTGTCGTCGATAAGGGCTCATGGTGAAAATGTCACAATGTGACAAATGGGTTTGATGTGGTTCATTTAAACAAAAAAAGGACATGGGCTATTGTATTCTAACCATGATTCAAAACCTATGATCTAAGCCTAACCTACCACATTAATACTAATCCTAAAGACCTAATCCAAGCATTACATTGAAAGCCCTATTTTCCTAAGTATTAAAACATATATACAAGACCATACCACAACCCTTAGCCTATGAATATTATAGACAATTCAAATGTATTTAAAATAGACCCTTAACCATTGGATAACTACGCAGACACTTAACCGCGTCGGAGAAAGGTCAGTATGTGATCAGTATAAACTATCGGGTTAGTAGACAGGAACCGCCGAGTTTTCACCGTAGCGGAGAACATGTGACTAGTGTGGGAGTTCACCGCCAGAGAAGTTCACCGCGTGGGTAATGTGAATGCTGGGATATAACTGTCAACCATGGAGGTAACCACCTTGGGGAAGAGCTGACAGTTGTCACATGCAGGCAGTTAACGAAACTATCGCCAAACTGCCAGGGAAGACCACCAGGTGGCAGTCAGGCAGTTGACCACCCGACGCTCACATGGGACAGTTACTCCTCCGCCCGATTAGTAATCGGCCAACGGTTCTGAGCTTTATTATATGGTTAATTACAGGTTTTGTAAAAGTTTCTTGAAAACAACTAATGCGAAGACCTAGAACCTAGCCCATGTGACATGAAAGAACAAAACCGAGTTCCCAAACTCATCTAGGAGCAACCAAATCCATCTCAAATTCAGCCAAGGAGGTTTTTATGGACTTGGAGGCCTTTAAAAGGCAGATTTTTCCTTCATTGAAGATTAGAGTGGTTTTGGTTTTCATTTGCAGTTTCTGGAGGTCATAGGCAATTTTGTTTTCAGTGTAATAGGAGCATCTGGAGTTGGAATTGGGAACCATGACAGGCTTTGGAAAGATGGTTCAGAGGGCTATTTGTTGACAGTGATAAGAATTTCCTACGTGCACATTCAGTCTGGTATTTTCTATGTGTAATCAACTTCTCCTGTTCTAATCCTAGTAAAGTGATCGCCTATCTTGAAAGCGGACCCGAAGACGTAGTCCATCAAGGACGAACTCCATAATCAAACTTGCTATCTAGTATCACTATGTTTTTACTATTTTCATTTATGCTATGCATCTATCTTGTATTTAATCAACTGTCGTAAAGTCATCTTCTCAAGTAGTTTTCCTCGATTTTCGCATTTTTCAGCTAAAATTCAATTCAATAATGGCTAATCAACTCTACATCAGTTTTTAGTTTATGATCATTTCATATCATATAATTTGGTATCAGAGCAGGTTGCGTTTGTAGAGTTTTCCATTGAATTTTAACCGGGTCAAATTCGCAACGAGGAGAAGGAATCCTTGAGCAGATTAATCCAGATATTGGAAAGCGACGAGTCATTCATAAATCGACCATGTCATGATCAAATGCAGGTGAATACACTAAAACTAAGATGAGTGAAGAACAGTTTTAGTAGGCATTCTTGACTATGCAGAAGATGTTGGGAGAATTGTACGAAGACAAGAAGGCGAGAGATGCAGCTTCTTCTTCAAAGACATCAAAGAAGGATAAGGTAAAGGTAATACTGATAAACCTCCTTCACCTCCATCATCTCCATCATCCTCTTCTTCTTCTTCTTTTAGTTCCGCATCTGAAATGGAAAAGAAACCTAAGAAAAAATCCCTCTTGAAACTTGAGGTAAAATTTGAATTACCTATTTATGCGGGTGAAATGAATCCTGAAAAGTTAGATAACTTGATTAAGCAGATAAAAGTGTATTGTTGTATTCAGAACATCTCTGACGATAAAAAAAAATTCAGTTAGCTACACTTAGAATGGGGGAACAGATTTAATCTAGTGGGAAATTAAAACTCAAATAGATGTAAAACAAAAAGGAAAAATCATCACTTCATGGTCTAAGTTTTTAAAAGCTCTTAGGAAACAGTTCTATCCTTTAGGATATATGCAACAAGATGTGATTGATTGGCAGCATCTAAGGCAAGGTAAATTACAAAGTGTTTAGGAGTTTACATAGGAGTTCAGAAAGAAAGCATTGGTGCTTGGTATTTCATTGGATACACGTGAAACTTTGTTAAAATACATCGACAATTTACATTCATATTTGCAGCATACATTATTGATGTTTAATCTTGATAATTTTGATGAGGTGTGTGTTCAGGCCATACATATTGAATTAGGTGGCAGGACATTCAAGTTTTCACAAAAACCAACCAGACAATTGGAAATCAAGGATTCCAAAGACAACAAGAAGAAGGGTAATCTGAAGGGAAAGAGAATAGCAACAACTTAGAAGGAAGGTGAAAGACCTACTTGTACTCATTGCCAGAGGATCGGACATGATGAGTCCAAATGTTGGAAACTTCACCAAGAAGTTTCTGAAGAAGTTTTCGAAGAAGAAAGGTGAGAAGAAGGCCAATACAACAATCCAACAAGATTTGGGTTCCAACTCAGGTGATGAAGGTAAAATAACCACAATGGTTTCAACCGGTAAAACTTCTGATATTGGTTCAAGTTCTAATACTTCTATACCTTCATCCAATCGAAGTCAGCTAAATGAGGATAAAAGGGTTGAATTATTTCACATAAGGATAAGTTCTAAGCACACAAAGATAGATACATTATTTGATAGTGGATCACAGGAAAATTTAATATTTGAAGATTTAGTTAAGAAAGACACATAATCAGCCAAGACCATACCCTCTAGGTTGGCTAAATAAAGAAACTCAGATTAATGTCACAAAGCAATGTCGACTAAAATTTGCCATTACAAATCATTACATTGATGAAGTAGATTTAGATGTGATTCCAGCTGATATATGTGGAGTAGTGTTGGGAAGTCCTTATCTCTATGATCGTGATGCAATGTTTTATAGGAAAGAGCATAAATATCATCTTAAGAAAGATGGGATTGAATTTATTGTCAGGGCACATAAACTTAAAACACACTTGGATTTAGTTTCAGTTAATTAGATAAAGAGATTAATAAGTTCAAGTAAGAAATATGTACTTATGGTTGTGAAAGAACAACATAAGGATCGACAAGATGCTTTTTCAGGTTGTGAATCTCAATTTAAAGATAGTTTGGTTAAAGTGGTAGATTCTTTTCAAAATCTATTTAAGGAACCAAAAAATCTTCCTCCAAAAAGAGAAATACAACATGAAATACAACTAATGTCAGATGCCCCTCTTCCTATCAGTTATAGAGAATGAAGGAATAAAGAAACAAATACAAGAATTGGTTGAAAAAGGTTTTATTTAGCCTAGTTCATCTCCATGTGGCTCACCCATAATTTTGGTTCCTAAGAAAGATGGGACATGGAGAATGTGTGTTGACTTCAGGGCCTTAAACAAAATAACAATCAAAAGTAGGTATCCTGTTCCCAAGATAGATGATTTACTTGATCAACTGGAAAATTCTATCTATTTCACTAAGTTAGATTTAAGAAGTGGGTATCATAAAATCTACATAGCAGAAAATGACATCTGCAAAACTACATTCAAAACTAGACAGGGACTATTTGAATGGTTGGTAATGCCTTTTGGTTTGTGTAATGCACCAACAACGTTCATGCGAGTTATGGATGATGTTTTCCGCCCATACATTGATAAATTTGTCAAAATCTACTTAGATGACATTCTGATTTTTAGTTCCAGTATATAAGAACATGTTAAACATGTTAAGCAGGTTTTTGAAGTATTAAATAGGGAACAATTGTACCTTAAACTTTCCAAATGTGAGTTTGGGAAAACTTCACTGAATTATCTTGGTTACATAGTTGGAGGTGGAAGGTTAAAAATAGATTCAACTAAAATCGATGTGATTGTTAAGTGGCTAAGACCACAGAATGTGACTAAAGTTAGAAGTTTTTTAGGTGCAATCCAGTATTGGAGAATATTTATTGCTCATTTTTCTTTGATTGCTTCACCATTACATGCTATAACAGGTTCTAAAGTTTCCCTTCAGTGGGGAGGAAACAACAAAAATATTTTGATACACTTAAGCAGAAAATAGTCACAGCACCAATCTTAGCTTTACGAGACATTCAACAACCATTTGAAATTGAAATAGATGCTAGTGGTTATGCAATGGGTGCAGGCTTACTTAAAAAATGGAAACCAATTTTTTTTCATTCAGAAACTTTTTCTAAAGCAGTAATTAATTATCCAACATATGATAAAGAACTATTTGCTTTGGTAGAAAGTGTTAATAAATGGAAACATTATTTAATGCGTAAGGAAACATTGATTCACACAGATCATCAGCCGCTTCAGTACTTACAATCGCAAACTAAGTTGCAACAATCTTTTCATTATAGATGGATGGGGTTTCTTCAACAATTTCACTTAGTAATTAAGTACAAGAAAGGTGTCACAAACAAAGTAGCTGATATGTTATATAGACCATCTTTGAATGCTTTTGTATTTCTTCATAATAGTTCTTTAAAACATGGAAGTTATATAGAACAATATGGATTTTGATTTCAATGATATTTATGAATCACTAACTCATGGTGCTCAGGTGGAAGAAATCAACTATCATGTTCATGACAAGTTGTTATATCATCTGGGTAAGTTAGGCATACCACTGACAGAAAGAGCGCATGTTGTCAGAGAAGCACATTCTTCTCGCATTTTAGGGCATTTTGGAGTAAGCAAAACAATGGCACAAGTTCAAAGGTATTGTTACTGGCCTCGTATGTATGAAACTGTTGCTAAATACATTAAAGGATGTGTGATGTGTTTGACCAACAAACCAGGCAATCGAAATATTGGATTATACATGCCACTTCCAGTTCCTTTACGACCATGGGACAACATTTCCATGGATTTTGTTGGAGGACTTCCTATGTCCAGGAGAGGGCATGATTACTTGTATGTTGTGGTTGACAGATTCAACAAAATGTGTATTCTTATTCCCTGCAAAAAGCAAGTGACAACTGAACAGACTGCAAAGAAGTTCTTCAATCATGTATGGGTTCATTTTGGATTACCTACTTTTATTATTTCTAATCGAGACACTCGATTTGTAGGATTTTGGTCCACCTTATGGGAACTCATGGACACAAAGTTGAAAAAGAGCACAACCTTTCACCCACAAACCGACGGACAAACTGAAGTGGTAAACATGACAGTTATACATATTCTCCGAGGGTATTGCAGTAAACATCCTAAATTGTGGGATGAATCTTTATCTTATGTGCATCATGCTTACAATCAAGCCTTACATTCATCTACTAATTGATCACCATTTGAAACATGTTTTGGGTATCTACCAAAGTCACCAATGGATTTCATGTTTGGTGAAGAGGACAAAGTGGGTGAACATGATGATGCAAACAAAGCAGTTAAGTTCATTCAACAGATACAATAGATACATGCAGCAGTGCAGGATCAGTTAGAGAAGAGTCAGGCCAAATACAAAGTGCACCACGACAAGCATTGAGTCGATCATCATTTCCAGGTCGGCGATCAGGTATGGTTGTATATCAGTAAAGACAGGTTGAAAGGAGAAGGTAAGAAACTGAAACCCATCAGGTATGGCCCTTTCAAGATTATGGAAAAGATTGGAAATAATGCTTTTCGATTAAATTTACCTCCTTACATGCGAATTTACTCAGTTGTAAATGTGGAAAATCTGAAATTGTATGAACCTCTGATGATCATGGATCTCGAGGAAGATACACAGATTCTGACTATTGATGATTTGGCACCTGAGTACATGAATGAGTTGCAGGAAGATATCATCTTGGACAGGAAGACTCGATCTTTGAGGCGTGGAGATGTTGAATATCTTCGAGTAGGACTCAAGGGCATGAATCCAAGCAAGGCATGGTGGATGGAGAACGAAAAAGTGAGGGAACTGTACCCTCACCTGATATTTGCTTAAAATCAAAACTTTTGTGGTCCAAAAGCTTTCAAGTGGATAGGATTGATCCAGGAGGATCTATCAGTTTAATGTATCTAGAGAAGTTAGGTTATCGTCAGTTTCGTCAATTTTCGCCAGTGGCAACAAGAATATTCCAATTTAATTTGTCCTTGAATTAAATTGTGAATTAAAGTTGAATTTAGTCTAAACATCTACTTGGAAATAATAAATTTATTTATTTTAAATTAATTAGTTGGAGAAATTCAAGTTCGAAGTCCTTCTGAAGTCATGCAAGAGTTATCCCTTAAATCAAGGAGATAAGATTGAGTTATATTTGAGTTGTAATTAGTTAACTCAGTTTACTGAGTTAAGTCTAGTTAAATTAGTTCCAAACTGTTTGAGGAACTAATAGTGAGTTAACAGTCAGTTGATGCATTAATGCACTCAACTAGTGCTACTCCAGTTAACTGAAGATTCCCTCATCAGAAACTCATGCATGTCTATTCTAAGAAAGACCCAGTTGAGATTAATGTTCAAGGACAGTGTACTATCAGTTGCATGTGTTTTCTCATGGAGAAAACTCATGCATGCAGTCAAGGATTCATCCTTGAGGATTGCGCAGTTTTGAAGGCTTGGTTTTCCACTTGGTAATAAGCTAATCATCCACAAGGAACAACGCAAGAAAATAGGAGCTTGGAGGGCAGAGAGGAAGGCTGGAGAGAAGCCAAGATTGCCTATGAGCATATGTGAGGATTGTACTGAGAGCTGGCTAGCTATGAGAGCTAAGGCTTTGTATAATTCCTATATATTTCCACCATGTATGATAATACAATAGTGTGGGGTTTTTAGCTGAGGATTTCCCCAAGGTATTTTCATGTGTATTGTGCCATTGATTCTTCTTCTTTTGGTTATGTTGTTCAACTCTATCTTTAAGATTCCACAAATTGATAGTAGAAGTAGGCTATAGTATTCTGCTTTGATTTATATTGCATTATCGGGTTAACCTATCACAGATTTTCTACATGGTATCAGAGTTGTGAACAGTATACTAAGAAGAGAATTCGAAGTTTGAAGTTCGAGGTTGCAGGTGCAAATCGAATTCATATCATAGTTCAAGGTTGGCCAATGGCATTTGATGGCTTGAGACTTGAGTATGCCTTGGAAGGTAGCTCAAATTACATAGCATGGAAAGATATAATGGAGGTTGTATTAGAAGAGAACGGCTTGAAGGAATTCATTGATCAAGAAATCCCAAAGCCAACTTCAACTAATTCACAAGAGTTTGCTGAGTGCAAGAAGTGTGTGGCGAAGGTGAGACGAATCATCCTTGAGGGAGTTCGAGACCATATTGTCTTGTGTCTCCATGGGAAGGATACTCCATTTGCAATGTGGAAGACATTGAAGGACCTCTACCAGAATAGTAGCGACCATAGGAAATTGGTGCTCAAGGATAAGCTTCAAAGAATCAAGATGGAGAAGGGCGATACTATTTCCACATATCTAAACAAGCTCACCACCTGTAGAAATGAGCTTGGCAGTGTGGGAATAACTACTATCGATGATGGTATGGTGAGCCTCACTCTCCTTGGCCTTCCAAAGAGTTGGAATAGCTACCAGGACTCTGTGAATGGAAGGGAGAAACTGCCAGATTGGGAACGATTGTGGTCGGATCTTATGCAGGAGGAGATTAGGAGGAGCACATGAGATGGTTCTTCATCGAAGAATGATGATGAAGAAAATATGGCATTAGCAAGTAAGGCAAGGAAAGGGAAGGGGAAGGCATCCCATTTCAAATCGAATTCTTCTCATGGAGGGAAGAAGGGTGACATGTCTAAAGTAAGATGCTTTAGTTGTCACAAGATGGGACATTATGTGACTAAGTGGCCATCGAAGATGTCCAAGAAGGGATGCTTTAAGGATTGGAAGGTGAGGAATTAGCCTCTTAGTTCGAAATGGAATTTACCCTCATCACATGCATGGTGTCACCGATGATGGGTTGTGTCTAATATCTTGATAGTGGAGCCTCATTCCACATGACTAGTGATAAAAATTTATTCAGTGCCTTGTAGGAGAAAGACCTCAAGATGCGCATAGATATGGGTGATGATGGAAGGATATTGTTTCAGGAGTGGGCATGGTTTCTTTTCAGAGGAAGCATGGAGCTCCTCTCACCTTGATAGATGTGATGTATGTGCCTGGACTGAAGAAGAACTTGGTATTGGTCGCGATGTTGGAGGACAAAGGCTACGATGTTGTCTTCAGTAAAGGAAATTTTTTCCTATGACACATAGCCATGACGTAGACCAAGAGGACAGGGATTCGGGTGAAGAATCTCTATAAACTAGAGGTAGATGATTGCGCAACATTGAGTACAAAAGCAGAATTAGTGCAAAGCCAAGACATTAGAAATTTGTGGCATAGGCAATTGGGCCATTTTCATCATGGGGCATTGAATATAATGCAGCAGATATCTACAAGACTTCCCAAAGGTAAACTTGAGCAAGTTGACACATGCAAAGGTTGTACCTTGGGAAAGTACACCATGTCTTCCTTTAATGATCGAGACAGTCGAGCAGACGCTATCTTAGAGCGACTTCATACTGATTTGTGTGGACCATTCTCGACGACCTCCACAATGAAGCAAAGGTATAATGTGATTTTCATTGATGACTATTCTCGTAAATGCTGGATTTATTTCATGTAGAAGAAGGACCAAAATTTCACAAAGTTTTGTGAGTTCAAAGCGTTGGTCGAGAAAGAGTCAGGGAAGAATATCAAGGCCTTGGGAAGCAACAATGGTGGAGAATATGTCTCTCAAGAGTTTAAGGACTTCTATGCAATGGAAGGAATTAAACGAGAGTTGACAACACCTCATAACCCACAACAGAATGGGGTGGCCGAGAGGAAGAACATAACTATTGTAGGAGAAGCATGGGCAATGCTACATGACCAAGGTTTACCACTTCACTTATGGGCTGAGGCATGCAACACAGCAGTCTATTTTCAGAATAGAAGCCTACATCACATACTTGGGATGAAGACACCAGAGGAAGCCTTCTCTGGTAAGAGACCAGATGTGGGTCACTTCAGGATCTTTGGCCCCTTAGTATATTTCCATGTGACAAAGGATGTACGGAATAAGCTTGGACCGACAACAGAGTTGGGGATATTTGTAGGGGTACACTAATACACCTCATAACTATCAGGTGTACTTGCTTACCAGTCGGAGGACAATGGTTCACAAAGATCTCAAGTTTGATGAGCAGAAGGCCATGCAAATTTCCCTTAGGAGGGAGCTCCAACTACAGGCTATGGAGGAACTGTTGGTTCCTAAGGAGGAGGAGCCTCAGACTAATGTGGAGTAGCTGCATGCAGAGGTTCCAGGAGTGGAGACATCCACTCAAGAAGAGTCTTCTAGAGATGGACGGAAGCACACAAGAGAAGCTGACAGATTGTTGGAGGATGCGAGAGAGAATGTGGGAGCACCATCTTCTCAGCGCAGACAGAGGAGGTCACCTGAGAGGTACACTGGATACATGGCCCTTGCTAGGGAATGTGTTGAGATTGAGCCATCTTCCTTTGAGGAAGTAGTGCAACAACTGATTTGGGTTGATGCTATGGTGGAGGAGTATGACTCCATAGTTCGTAACAGTGTTTGGGACATGGTTCTGAGACTGGAGAACAATTCAGTTGTGAGTTCCCGTTGGCTTTACAAGGAAAAGCAAGCCTCTGATGGTAGTGTGGAGAAGCATAAGGCAAGATTTGTTTCCTGTGGCTTTTCACAGGTTGAAAGGAGGATCATGTTGCTGCAGTATATTTTGACAGAGGAGAAAGATGCTGACATTTTGACAAAGGCATTGTCAAAGTGTAAATTCGAGTTCCATAGAGACAGGATTGGGGTGGAAGATAATCCCTTTCTTGTTGAGAGGGAGTGTTGAAATATGGCAACAAGAATATTCCAATTTAATTTTTCCTTGAATTAAATTGTGAATTAAAATTGAATTTAGTCTTAACAACTACTTGGAAATAATTAATTAATTTATTTTAAATTAATTAGTTGGAGAAATTCAAGTTAGAAGTCTTTTTGAAGTCATGCAAGAGTTATCCCTTAAATTAAGGAGCTAAGATTGAGTTATATTTGATTTGTAATTAGTTAACTTAGTTTACTGAGTTAAGTCTAGTTAAATTAGTTCCAAACTGTTTGATGAACTAATAGTGAGTTAACAGTCAGTTGATGCATTAATGCACTCAACTAGTGCTACTCTAGTTAACTGAAGATTCCCTCATTAGAAGCTCATGCATCTCTATTGTGAGAATGACCCAGTTGAGATTAATGTTCAAGGACAGTGTACTATCAGTTGCATGTGTTTTCACATGGAGAAAACTCATGCATGCAGTCAAGGATTCATCCTTGAGGATTCCACAGTTTTGAAGGCTTGGTTTTCCACTTGGTAATAGGCTAATCATCCACAAGGAACAATGCAAGGAAATAGGAGCTTGGAGGGCAGAGAGGAAGGCTGGAGAGAAGCCAAGATTTCCTATGAGCATCTGTGAGGATTGTACTGAGAGCTAGCTAGCTGTGAGAGCTAAGGCTTTGTATAATTCCTATGTATTTCCCCAAAGTATTTTCATGTGTATTGTGCCATTGATTCTTCTTCTTTTGGTTATGTTGTTCAGCTCGATCTTTAATATTCCACAAATTGATAGTAGAAGTAGGTTATAATATTCCTCTTTGATTTATATTGTATTATCGGGTTAACCTATCACAAATTTTCTACAGTTTTTAGTTCTCTTAGGGTTGTTATCGTCGATAAGGGCTCATGGTGAAAATGTCACAATATGACAAATGGGTTTAATGTGGTTCATTTAAACAAAAAAAGGACATGGGCTATTGTATTCTAACCATGATTCAAAACCTATGATCTAATCCTAACCTACCACATTAATAGTAATCCTAAATACCTAATCCAAGCATTACATTGAAAACCCTATTTTCCTAAGTATTAAAACCTATATACAAGACCATACCACAACCCTCGACCTATGAACATTATAAACAATTAAAATGTATTTAAAATGGACCCTTAACCATCAAATAACCGCGCAGACAGTTAACCACGTTGGAGAAAGGTCAGTATGTGATCAGTATAAACTATCGGGTTAACAGACAGGAACTGTCGAGTTTTCACTGTAGCAGAGAACATGTGACCAATGTGGGAGTTCATTGCACAGGTAATGTGAACACTGGGATATAGCCATCAACCGTGGATGTAACCGCCTTGGGGAAGAGCTGACAATTGTCACATGTGGGCGGTTAACGAAACCGTTGCCGAATGGCCAAGGAAGACCACCAAGTGGCAGTCAGGCAGTTGACCACCCAACCCTCACATGTGACAGTTTCTTCTCCACCCAGTTAGTAAGCCGCCAGTGGTTTTGAGCTTTATTATATGGTTAATTATGGGTTTTGTAACAATTTCATGAAAACAACTAATGCGAAGACCTAGAACCTAGCCCATGTGTCATGAAACAACCAGACCGAGTTCCCAAATTCATCCAGGAGCAACCAAATCCATCTCGAATTTAGCCAAGGAGGTTTTTATGAACCTAGAGACCTTTAAAAGGTAGATTTTTCCTTCATTAAATATTAGAGTGGTTTTGGTTTTCATTTGCAGTTTCTAGAGGTCATAGGCAGTTTTGTTTTCAGTGTAATAGGAGCATCTGGAGTCGGAATTGGGAACTGTGACAGGCATTGGAAAGCTGGTTCAGAGGGCTATCTGTTGATAGTGATAAGAAGTTCCTATGTGCACATTTAGTTTGGTATTTTCTCTGTGTAATCAACTTATCTTGTTTCAATCCTAATAAAGCGGTCCCCCATCTTGAAAGTGGACCCAGAGACATAGTCCATCAGGGACGAACTCTGTAATCAAACTTGATGCCTGGTATCGCTGTGTTTTTACTGTTTTCATTTCTGCTATGCATCTATCTTGTATTTAATCAGTTGTTGTAAAGTCATCTTCTCAAGCAATTTTCCTCAATTTCCGCACTTTTCAGCTAACATTCAATTCGATAATGGCTAATCAACTCTACATCAGTTTTTAGTTTATGATAATTTTAGATCATGAATTGTTGCAAATCATTGAACAAGATAACTAGCAAATGAAAACTTGCAATGGAGAGGATAACATTGTAGTTGCAACTGAAAAATGAAATCATGGTCTCATTGTTGGAAATAAATTTTTGTCAAGCATAAAGCTATTCCAATGGGGAAGGGGATGTGATATTCAGTTTTGACCCCTGCAATATAATACATTAAACCATGTCTTATTTGTATGAAGTGGTTTATTGGGTGGGATTCAAGCTATGTGGACTAAGTTGAATGACCCCATGTGTAAATAATGTGAAATGTATCATAAATATTTCTAGGATGAAGCCCAAGGACATGGTCCAACTAGTTAATGTTTGTCACCATGGAAAATTTTAGGGGCTAAACTATGCGGGTGTGCTGATTTTCCATTATTTTTCCATAAAATTGATTCATTATTTTTCTATTTTTTATGAAAATGATTCGCCCAAATTTTATAAGATAAAAATTATTTTACTTTAAAAATCACCAAAAATTTATAAAAACGGTATAAATTCAGTGGTATTGTTATGAGCACACACAAACACACACACACAAAATTATTATAAATAATAATCATAATAATAATTACAATAATTATGAAAAGACATGTCCAAGGGACATAACTCTTCATTAAAGGACACTACCACCTAGTACATAAACGGGTCCCTCTTTGTACTATCATAACATATCAAACATGTGGGTAAACATTAATCCCAAAGAACGTCAACTCAAAGTTTGCAACCAACAATCACACATCAAAATGGTTAATACAGATTAATTAGCAATCATTAGTTGACGTTGTTAATAAACACTTCACCATAATACACTATGAAGAATTTAAAAGGGAGATATTAAGTTTAAATTAAATGGCACATTGAAGAAGTGGGTCTTTCACACCTTGTACACTTACTCATTACAAAGAATGCATAAGCTTTATAATCAAAGCATCATTTGATATAATTTATCAACAAAGAAAAATGCAAATTAATGATGGAATAATTTCCTATAAGACTCTTCCAATTATAGATTGTAGATTATTACATTAAAGGAGAGTACATAAGGAAAAGCAATTAATATCATTATGAGTACGAGAAAGAAATAAATTTACATCAATATTAAATTGATGAATCAATTATCAATTCCAAAATTAAATATAGGCAAAAAGGAAGATATTTCCACAAGAAACAGTAAGGCATTAAGGACTTACAAGTGACAATTTATGATTATGAATGTATATCTCAATTTAGTGTTGTAACTAGGTTTGAAGAAATTATTGACATAATTCTCAGTTTACCCTGATTTGAAAATTTTAGTACCTTCATATTAACCACAAAGAAAAGGTTTTTGAATTTTCTCAATAGGGAGAAGAAAGTGACACTTCAAGACATTATAGTGAAGTCCAATTCAATAGTACCTTGATTTGACAATATGTTTTTTTTTTTTTTTTGCTATAGCAAGAGCCAAACCTTCCATTTCATTAATTTAAAATAATGTTACATCATGTACATCAAGCCGTCATTTTACAAGAAATTCGGACAAACAGTCCCTTATCCAAATCAAAAACCCCCACACCCATCCTCAGGAAAAATCCAACCCGCAGGAACCAACATATATGTTTACAATGGTTACCCCTGGCCTCAAAAACTATGCCAAAGGGTGATTAAACCCTCCTGGCCCCACCAAACAACCTGCTCCGTCCTAACCGTCGATCCCAGTGCCTGGATCCAACGACTAGGAGCCATATCACTCCCCCCAACATGACCGATCATTATTACGTGATGAAGGGTGGTATACAAAACAACCCTTTGCCATGTGTTGATGCCTCAATGGAATCACTACCAAAAAAGTAAAACCATTAACCATGCAAGCTACTCGTGATCGCCAGAAAACCAGCCATGGCATGGTTTTCCACCCAAAACCAGCAAGGATAACAATTCTGGTGACTGGAGAAACAAACTTCCCACCCATCCTGAACTTGCAATGAACCCTGAATCCAAGACTGCCCTGATAGAGAAGATGATCCATCTTGAATCCTTCCAAAAACCAGGGGAACCCTGATGAGTTTCTTCGGGGGAAAAGCTACCTACCTAAGAGGCCGAGGATGCACTGGCTAGGAAAACTCCATTCGTGCTCGACCCCCTCCCTCGATAATGACCCACTTCTCTATCCTCTACAGCTTGTTCATCACAGAGAACCTTTAAACGGTTCTGGGGCATATCCTGCCACTTCTTCTCCATTCCGCAATCAGCATTGTTCACCCCTTGGTTGGCCAGAATGTCCGCTAGCTTATTAGCATTTTGATGCACATGATTGAAACTAATAGTACGAAGTCCCTGAAGGTGTACTTGAATTCTTTGATAAACCTGAATTAGTCTCCAATGATTAGAGACTTTCTCTGGTTTAGTACCACAACTAATTCTTTTTATAGAGTTGATGGTTATTTCTGAGTCTGCTTCTATGATGACATTTGAGCTATGGTTTTGAATCAAAATCTCCAGACATTTCTCCAGAGCCATTAATTCCGCCATATTATTGGTGGCCTTACCTAAATGGCTGTGGAAGATTAAGATGATACTGCCTTCGTCATCTCTTAAAACTCCTCCAAAACTAGCTGTTCCCGGATTGCCTTTTGAGGCACCATCAATATTGAATTTCAGATATCTTTTCGGAGGAGGTTGCCAGAAATCCTTCTCTGTATTCCTAGCTATGTCCTTTTTTCCTAGTCCTTGGGGAATAATCTCTTGCAATCCCAGAAGCCTGAGAGTTCTCAACTCCATCTTTGAGGGAGGATTCTTTGGTGTGTTGCAAACTGTGGTGCTGACTGTCTCCCTGATCTGCTTCAAAATCAAATCATATAGCCTCTGTGGGTTGGAATTTTCATTCTTGAAAATTCTTTTATTCCTTTCTTTCCACACATTCTAGATAATGAATCCTGGCGTGAAGGCCCAGGCCAAATTGAGTGATTCATTCTCCGAAAAGATCCTTCTCCACTTATTTAGGGTATTAGTGATACTTCCTCTATCCCTGCCTGTCTATTAGAAAATGTTGGAAAAAGAATCCCAAAGCCAAGTGGTGAAAGGGCAACAGTTGAGAATGTGTTCCATCGTCTCCTTCTACTTTTCACAAAGTAGGCATCTGGAAGGACCTAAAACACCCCTTTCTCTAATGTTATCCCAAGTCAAGATTTTCGTATGATGAACCAGCCACATGAAAAGCTTGATCTTCATCCACCCTTGGTAATTCTAGAGGTGCTGCCAGGTTTTTCCTAGAACACTAGAATCTAGCCCAAGGAGGATACTTTTTGCTTCCTTTAGATTAAAGGTACCTTTTTTTTTGTTACCCCATCTCAATTGATCCTGCCCCTCTGTAACCAAGATCATATTTTGTTTTAGTTCACTTCTCAGTGCCTCTACTTATCTTTTTATGGGGTTGTCATCTCTGCAGTCAATTCTTCTCCAGCTTCTCCACTTTCCCTATATATGAGAAATACCCCAGAAATCCTTTACTTTGCTTAACCCTTGTGAATCTGTTTCATGTTTGAGACTTAAAAATTCCTCTTTTAACAACACTGGTTCTTGTTGCCATTTGTCCTCCCAAAAGAGTGCTAGATCTCCTGCTCTGATTTCCCAGAAACTGTTTTGTTGCACTATGCTTCTATTATCCCAGGCCCTGTTCCAGATATGAGAGCCCTTTATGTTTCCTGACATTCTTATGAGATCATTAGTGTGCCAAGAGCTGGCATATTTATCTTTCCAGATCCTTGCCCAATGGGCTTTTGGCTCTTGCACCCATCGCCACCAAAGCTTGGCTCCTAATACTTTACTAAGAATCTCCTGATCATCTAAGCCAAGACCCCCATGGCTCTTGGGTTTGCAGATTTTGTCCCAGGAAACTAGGGCCCATTTCTTCTTTGTTTCCTCCTTTCCCCACAGGAAATCTCTTTGAATATTCCTGAATTGCTCTAAAACACCTTTGGGAGCTGGAAGGGCTGATAACATGAAAACCGGAATGGATTGCAGAACAACCTTTGTCAAAACCAGCCTGCCAGCTAGGTTCAAGGCTCTGAAGGTCCATTTTTAAATTTGTCTTGCAACTTATTTAGCATAGGTTCCTAGATGCTTTTGAGCATTGGTTTGGCTGTAAGAGGAACTCCCAAATACTTTGAGGGGAAGGAGTCCCTTTGGAAGCCAAGGATTCTTGAGATATTTCTCTGAATAGCAATGTTAGTGTTTAAGATTTTTTTTTTTGATTTTGATAGATTGACTTCCATACCTGTTGCCATTGCAAAATCATTTAGGATTTGTTTGTAGGCTGAAGCTTCTTTGACTGTGGGGATTCCTTGCAGCATGGTGTCATCTACAAATTGTTGGTGCATTAGTGTCTGACCGTTCTCAGTTACTTGAAGACCCTTAATTTTGCCCATGGCTTTGGCCTGCTTGATAGACCTCCCAAGTCCTTCCATCATGAGGATGAAGAGAAAGGGAGAGAGCAGGTCTCCCTGCCTAAGGCCTCTAGAAGGAATGAAGAGCTCTGAGGGAGAACCATTAACCAAAATTGAAAGGCTGGAAGTAGTCACCAGAGCCATTACCCATCTGACCCAATTGTGATCAAACCCAAAGGCCATGAGTACCTTCCTGATGTAAACCCAATTGACCTTGTCATAAGCTTTGGCAATGTCCAGTTGCATAATCATCCCCGCTTGCTTTTTGCTAGTGAGAGAGTGAACCACCTCATGGGCTTGAATAATGTTGTTCAAAATTTGTCTGCCCTCCACATAACCTGATTTTTCCTCCGACACTAATAAAGGAAGGACAGGTTTAAGTTTGTTAGCCACTACCTTGGATATTATCTTGTATACCACATTGCATAAAGCTATAGGTCTATACTTATCTGCTATTTGGGCTGAGTCCTATTTGGGAATCAGGGAAATGAAGGAGGTGTTGAGGGCTTTCAGGATAGTTTTACTACCCTTAGAATCCTCGACAACGTTCAAAATATCTAGTTTGACTATGTCCCAACAAGCTTTGAATAAATCCACATTGAAACCATCTGGGCCTGGTGCTTTTCCATTCTGCATTTCTTTGAGGACCTCGCTGACCTCCTCTTTAGTTACTGGTCTGTTTAGGTTAATATTGTCCTCTCTGGACACCAATTTCAGGATATATCTTGTAATTTCCTTTATGGATTGCTCCTTATCTGGGTTTTTTCCGGAGATATATTTCGAAAATGCTGAACAAGCACCTCTTCGATGTACTTATGAGTTTTCTGAAGCTCACCATTCTTATCCTTTATCACCAAGATTCTATTGAATGCTCTATTGGCCATAGTGGACCTATGGAAAAATCTTGTATTGCGCTCTCCTTCTTTGAGCCATTGTACTATGGACTTTTGCCTCCAAAATATTTCCTCTTGTTTACATAGGTTCTCCCATTCCTGATGAACTTTATCCGCCTACTCATTTTTGTCTTTGTAAAAGCCATCTTTGATCAGTGCCTAGTTGAGTTCCTGAATTTTGGTTTCCACTGATTTTTTGTCCACAAAAATGTTCCCGAAATCCTTCTTATTCCATTCTTTGAGTCTAACCTTAATGTGCTTTAGTCTTTTATGAAGGAGGAACATTTTAGATCCTTGGAAATGTAAGTCCTCATCCCACCAATTTCTGATGTTGCTAAAGAAATCTGGGTGGGAGAGCCATATATTCTTGAATCTGAAGGGTCTGTTCCTGGGAGAAACCAAACCCTTGATTTCCAATTGGATAGGCCAGTGATCTAAACCTCCAAAGGGAGGAATTCTAGCTGTGATTTCATTGTCTATAAGCATAAGCTCCTCTGATATCATGAAACTGTCTAACCTTGAGGCAACCTGTGCTTCCCCTCCTCTCTTGTTGTTCCAAGTAAAAAGGCCATTGCCCAAGTCTGAGTCAACCAATTTCATATTATCTATGAACGATTGGAAAGCTAATGAGTCTTTGTTTAGCGCTCTGGTTCCTCCTTTCTTTTTCAAAAGAGATTTGATCATATTAAAATCCCCTCCCATGATCCAAGGAATACTAGCCTATCTGTTCCTGAGATCAATGAGGGATTCTAGCAATCTGAGTTTATCATCTATTCTTTGAGGACCATAAACATTAGTAACTAGGAAGGTTTCAGAAACCCCTACTGGTTGAATGACTACTGATAAGTAATTTCTGGATGCCTCTGCATCTATTACGCTGATATTTTGGGGGTTCCAAAGGGTGAGAATGCCCCCAGCTGTGTTCTCTACTTTAACTTCTAAAAACTCAAATCTATTGAGCCATTTGCTATGGATTGATTTTATTTTCTGGATGGAACACTTCGTTTCCTGGATGAAGATCATATCCGACATATCTTGTTTCATTCTAAAACTGAGCATTCGTTGCTTTCTTTTACTACCTAGACCTCTTATATTCCAAGATGTAAACTTCATAATTAAAGATTTGTGAAGGAGTAACTGGTCAGGTCTTTCATCTTACCTGAGTCTATCATCAATTTTCCACACTCCATCAATAGCTCCTTCTGCTTTTTCCTGCCCCTTTTCTTTCCTGCATTTCTGGTAGCTAATCCCAGAGTTGATTTCATTGTTTTCACACCTTTTCCCTCCTACATGTCAATGATTTTTCCCTTATCTGACCCCCTTTCCTGAGTTTTCCACAAAAACAATTGTTGTATTCTGTTGCATTCATCTTGAGGTAATGATTCTATCCCCACCATGGTTCCCTGCTTTAGGAATCCTTCCAGATCTAGGTTTTCTTTATCTAGAATTTCTTGAAGTTCATGATCCTCCAGATCTGTTTCACTCTGGGTCATGTCCTGATCCATCTCTAGCTCTATTTCATTCCTCATGGTTTCTTCCTTATTCTTAGTATTTTGTGTTGGCTTGAAGTTTTCCTCTTTCTCCTGTTCGTTAGGGCCTTCCTCCATATCTTGGTATTCACTGGGCATCTCTTCAATCTCAACTAGAGCTTGGAACTTATTCTGAATGACCTTTTGCCCCTCTTTATGTTGCTGCTTGGGTTCTTTTTTACCTCCTTTTCCTCTGCTTTCCACTTTTTGAAAACTTTTAGTATCCTTCTTTGTATTCAGTTTTCTTTTGTCTTCTACTTTACTGAGAGGGCAGTCTCTGATCAAGTGTCCATGTTCGTGGAATTTATGTCATCTAAAAGGAATATGCTCATAGTCCACCGTTTGCACCCATTCCTCATCTAAAACTTCGACGGAAGATCCCCTGAAAGATCCATCTCCACACAAATCCTTGCATAGGAAGCATATTTACCACTTCTGGTGGCTTCCGAGGCTTTGAAAAAATGACCTAGTTTGTTGCCTATGGCTGCAAGTGATTCATTTTGCCAATAATCTAGAGGTAGGGAATAGAGCCTTACCCAGACAGGAACTGAGGTGAAAGTCTCCCGCTCTGGAATGAAGTTCATCACCCAAGGCCGCATATAGAGACCAGCTGCTGCAAAAAATAGGGTCCTCCTTCGAATATTCTATCCTTGTCTTCAATGTTTGTAAACACTACGGTGAAGAATCCTTTTGACCCAAGATGCAGATCGATACTACCTTTGGGTTTCCAGTGATACTTGATCCATGTCTGCAGAGCCTTTTCAGTGGGCCATAATCCCATGAATTTGCATATTATGGCGTAAGTCTCCATATGTTCCCTGTGCTCCTGCAGAGCAGGATTATTTAATACTACTCTTGGAGTGATTTTCATTTTGGGTCTACACAGTCCCTTTTGTTTTTTTTCCTTTGTTCCCTGGTTTTTGTCTTCTTCCTCCTTGTCCTTTGTGCTGCCATTCTCCTTGGACTTTGCTCCATTTGTCTCCTTTTCATTATTTCTGCTTTCTTTCTCCTCTAAGCCTCTGACCTTACCCATATGTGAGTTGCCTCTGTTGGCAACTGCATCTTTGTAGGAGGGAGTGGAGCTCCCTCCTCTACGATCCTCCATTAGGGTCAAACACGGTAATCTCTCAGAAACCCTGCGCGTTTTCCTCTAGAGCTCCTTCGAAAAAACTCCACATAAATGAAAATAGCTAGATCATATTCTCAGCGTGCAAAGGTCCCTGTTTATCAAGACAGGTCTTGGATATCAAAGAAATTACGAGGCATCCAAAATCCATGTTCCCCCAAATGCATCATCTTGACGATATGAATTTTATATTAAAGATAATCATTCAATAAAATCAAAAGTCAATATAAAAATGTAGAAAGAATTTGACCAAATTATCTCATATAAAGACATATAAAGTTCTCACTTAAGATATCACGATAAAAAATTACTTGAACAAGGCAAGAAATCCAAGGATGTGAAGCAGTGATAGGAAAATAGAATAAAAAAACTTATTCAAATAGAAGCATCGAAGTATTTAGGTAAAAATGCCAAGTGAAAGAGAAGGGAACAAATACAGATCCCATTAATATTATAATTAATAAATATGATAATATAATTAAAATTGAAACATGATCAGATGTTGCAATATAGACAATGGAAATTCCAAGTAAATATTCAATAATTAACTCAACAACATCACTACTTGAAGTAAATCTAGAAATCACTGTGAGCATGATAAGGGAAAATCAGGGTACAAAATGCCTTATCCACATACTCATCATAAAAATAAATATTTGAATCAGCCGGTGTATCAACATCATATAGGGAAAAAAAACCAACTTATGTTCCAAAAGATATTGATGTTAGTAAAAATAAGTCTCATGAAAAGAATTCATCTGAGATATCAAAAAACCACTAGGTGCATAAAAATATTGATTTCATATGGTTAGATCATTTCATAGTGCAACAATCTTGTACCACAACTAGAAGTTCATATCATCTTATATCATCGAAGATGAGAACTTCAAGAATTCAGAAAGATGTGAATAGATTACAAGGAAAAAAAATATAACACACCTTTTCATCCATATGCTTTGAGGACAAGAAGGAAATGTTATGAACACACACACATATATAAAATAAATATAGATAATAATCATAATCATAAGTAATAATTAATTATGAAAAGACACGTCCAAGGGACATGACTCTTCATGAAAGGCCAGTCCCTCCTAGTATAAAAATGGGGCCCTCATTGTACTATCATAGCATATAATTCATTCATACAATTTATATATACATTATTACTCCTATAAATGAATTCTTATACTATATGCCAAGTATTTTGGATTTTTTAACTCACGAGACATATTTTGGTTGCCATAAGAACTTTGAACATTTTTACAAAAATATTGCCAAACATTTTACAGCTTGCATATTAGAGACCAATAAGGTTCACTATGATTTCTTCACTTTAAGATACATTTTCATCCTTAAAATTTTCCTTGTTTGTTAGTGCCAATAATGGGATAGGATTATTGCATGGTTGTTATGTTCACCATGGTATGCTTGTATTATGCAAAGGTATATATAAAAATAAATATGTCAATATATTTTCCACCAAAATGTTTGGTTGAAGAAGCAACAAGAAGACTATATTACCACATGAGGGGAAGAGGAAAGAGGGTGTGTGGGTGATTTGACGTTGACATTGTGCTTTAAGAAGTATTGCTTTTACTTTCCAATGCTTCCTTGCAAGTTTTCACGTCAATATTTGACTTGTGTATGCGTATACCAATAATAAACTATTACATCCTTGGGAAGAGAGAAGATATCCTACAAGAAAATGTATCTCCTTGCTTTTTATTCATCCACCTGTTGGGAGGAGGATAGGAGGCATTCATTCCATTCAATAATCCTCTCCCATGTTACAAGTATATGCCTCTTATGGTTAACAAAGGAAACTATGTGAAACCATGGTTTTTATGCCTATAATTGAAAGGTCATCACATGTGCACATGGTTGGTAAGAGTTTGTCGAAGTTTATGGATTGCAGCTAAAAAAAATGAGAGAAAAAACAATGGATTTTAAAGAAAAGCCATGGCTGGAATATCTACAACAACTAAAGAAAACACCAATAAACCTATAAACTTGTTACTGATACTCACTGATTGTTTTGGGGTCAAGTGTGTTCTCTTCCAGGTTATTGTAGAATGAAACCAATAGTGGTGTTTTTTCTACTTGCATTGAAGAGCACCAGAAGGGATTATTAGAGAAAGGGGAAATATTTCTTGTGTTTTGTAAGGAAATAGAAAATAGTTCCACGCTTGATTTAGTGTTGGATGAGGGCCTAGATTAGTTGATGGTAAGTAGGGTGAAATTTTCATGAGATCAACGGGTTGGGGTCAGAGAGATTAGTCTACCTTAGGTTGGAATCCATTTATTGATTCCTCCAATTGGACATTGAATCACTCATTATCAACGCGTTTGGTGAGAAACAATTGGATACCAATAAGTATTGTTATTTAGTCATGTGTAGGAGTCATTTGATCTATAATTTTTAGTTTATGTCGTGTTTATCAAAGATATCAATGATGCATGTGGAGGATTCCTTGTTGAGCAATTGTTAAGAATTGTTGTACATGAATGTTTAGTCTATTGTGTTTGTCTACAATGGGAATGATGTAACTATATTGTATGTTAATTCCATTATGCAATTGTTAGTATTTTGTTTGGAAAGTCACTTAACAAACTTGAATTGTAAATGAAGGAAATAATTTCACTAATAGTACATTTATGGCCAATGAAGGCATTCAAGGATGTTACAATATGGATTACATTGAATTCAAAAAGGTAATGATTCCATATTTGTAGTGGTTGACAAAATCTCTAAAATCATTTGTTCAATGCCCTACAAAAGGGATACATGAGGTGTCTAAGGTCACTACCTTTTTTTTTGAAAGGAAATTGTGAGAATGCATAGATTGCCTAAGGTAATCACACCAAAAAAGGACTCCAAGTTTCTAAGCCATTATTGGCTAAATCTTTGGAAAAGAATGGAAACTAAGTTGTAATACAATTTTTCCTATCAACCCAGGCTAATAAGAAAATAGAGATTGTGAATAAGAGTTTGGGAAATTTATTAAAATGCCTTGCAAGAAAGAAGTCAAGACAATGGGATTTGATGTTTCCATAAGATGAGTTTGCATTCAATATCTCAATCAAATAATATACATGACTTTCCCCATTCCATTCTCTATATTGGAAGAGTCCCAAAGGATTAATGAATTTAGTGGGTCTACCTTTGGAGGAGAGGAAAAATTATTATGCAAATGCATTCACTAAAGACATGCAAAGATACATTAATATGATAGAAATAAACTATAAGCAACCAACCAAATCTAAAAGGATAAAGAAAATGAATCCATAGGAAGAATCATGTGAAGTAGATGATCAAGTAACAATGCATTTAAGGGAATAAAAGTTTCCTACTAAAGCATATAACAAATTAACGCATAGGAAGATTGGTCCCTACAAAATCACAAGAAAATTGTGATAATGTCTAAGAAGTTCAATTGTGAGTTGATCTAAGTATCTCTAACATTTTTAAAATTTCAAATTTATATGAATTGAATGTACAAAAATAAGAAAGGGAGAAGGATGAAGACTAGGTGTACATCTTCGAGCTAAAAATATAGAGAAAATATTTGAAGTGTTGGATGAGCATACTATACCACCATAAGAAGAAGTTGCAATCAGTTTTTGGTAGGATGCAAATACAAAGGACCAAAAAAATCCACTTGGATCTTGGAAGCTTAATATCATAGATTGTGTCAATTATGACACAAAGGATGGCATATATGGGGTTATTTGCATATACAATGTGGTAAATCTATATGTAATAGAGGTAAGCCTAATAAACAATCTAAATGGATAATGAATGAGTACATCTATAAATACAGGTCAATATAGTTATTATTGATGACCATATTATTTGGATATATGAAGTGTATTGGAATTATTGGAGAAGGTTCTCCTATTCTATAAGGAGTTATTATGTAAAAATCTTTATTTTATATTTGAAATTTATGCCACATATTCACATCTTCTGTAGATTGTGTGTACTTTGATTTATGATGCTATTTTAATAATTTAGTACACAACATTTGATATCATTGTAGGTGGTACTTAGTTTGGCTCCTTCAAACAAGTCATTTTATCATTTTTCACTTTAAATTTTTCAAATTCACTTTTTTGTGAGCTAATTTTTTAAGGTGAATAAAGGACATAATGAAGTACCTTGGGTAAACATTTCAAATTCTAGTTCACTTTACTTTAAGAGTTGTAAGCTATGGAAGTCAAGGTTTTCGTCTAGTTTTGAAACTAGTCTCAAATGTGTTTTTGGTAAAACAATGATATATGAAGTTTTAGAGGTAAAAATTGAGTGCAATTCATGGAATAGAAAGAAGATGGACCAAAGAATTTTAGGCCCAAATTTCAGAATTAAATGTGCAAATTTTGATGTATGATATATTGTACAAGTTCACTCTTTTAAAATGTGTAGAATCAACAAGTCTTGAGAAAAACATCATAACTTATATTTTGGCACATAAAAATCAGTGAGACCTTTGGAAGTCAAAGGAAGATATACTAGGCTATTAAAGGAAAAAAAAAATAGACTTAGAGCTGCATAAATTTCAAAGTTACACCAGGTGCAAGGTTGGCCTCTAAGGAAATACACAAATCAAGGTTTAAAAGATACATTGTTTTAAAATTAACATAACTTTTGATTTGACAATCCAATTGAGGTGACTCAAAATCTATTCGGAAGAGGGAACAAAGGAGAAGATATTAGTAAAACCTATTAATGATTAATTATTGAAATATTGAATGTTTTGAAAAGTTTTAAATTGAGGATTTTGGTTAAACCTAAAGTAAGAACCAAACTCAATGCCAAATCAAATTGAATGAATACAAAGAAGAAATTTCCAAATTGTAGAAGGATGATGAAGAACTAAAAAAGGGATTAGGGAGTATCCTTCCATCAATCATGAATCAATGGAGTTGATTGAAAAATTAAAGGATAAAAATATTTAAAAAGGAAGTGGTTGAATGATGATTCAAGTGAAGAAATGAAAAAGAAAGATAAAATCTAATGTTGTTGCATTTACAAGAGGCAACATCAAATATCATTAATTTAGAATGAAAAACAATTATTGAAGAATTCCTAGATAATGTTTATATCAAAGAATAAATCCAAACCAAAATTTTGGAAGGAATAAAAAGTTGATAGAACACATCACTATTTAGTTTCAAAAGGAGAAATAAGAGGATGATACCAAGGTTGGAATGTCAAAACAAACCATCCCATCAAATTTAATAGTTTCATTCACTCAAAAGCATGTTTTAATGGCTTTAATGAAGAAATTTTATGGGTATGAGATGTATTCAATCATAAAATATCACTAAATTTCCTCATGACAAGCAATTTTCTCATCAAATTTTATTCCTAGATAGTAGTATCGTATGACCCTAAGGAGGGTATATATGGGGGGTAAATGTATATGTAAGAGGACTTAGCCTAATAAAAAGCCTACATGTACCATGAGTGAAAATAACCATATACATAGGTCAGTATAGTCATCCTCAAGGGTTAGCTCAATTGGTCATGCTAGACATGAGTACACTCCCATGAAATAGTGAAAGTCATAGGTTCCAATCTACTTTTGCTTAAGATTAAGACACTGCTAGAAGGCCCAATAATTTACATCTTAATCAATTTTCTAACTGGAACAAGCTTAAATATAATTTATCATTTTTTTTGAAAAAATAGTAATAATAACAAATTAATTAATTCTTAAAAAACAAATACTATTATTATAATTAATTTACCATAAAAAATCTAAAAATAACGATAATTTATCAAACAAATAGCAAAAATTAAATTAAATATTCTAATTATAAATACTTGTGCAATAGGGTGGTTGTTTGGGTAGCCTCTGTGCCACCATTCAAGTACCTAGTAATATCTTAACATAAACTCAAAATAATTAAGTGGAATATGAGTCCTAACTGAAATGAAACCTGACACAGAGTTCTAACTGAAATGAAACCTAACATAAAGTTCTAAAACAGGTTGTTACGGACATATAGAGACATGTAGAGTTTGTAGCATTTTCGTCCACCTTTGGTGCATTTCACATAAATATTAAAATAGGTATAGGAAGGTTCAATTAAATGCCTTGTTGTATTTACAGTTACACAACTAAAAACAACAAAAATAAGATAATGGTATATTTTATGGTTAATTTTAATCTAATAGATTATTTGATTTGATTGTAAATTCTGGAATATTTTGGAAATTTAGTATACATAATTAAAATTAACTTTTTCATTTAAATTACTTAAATTAAATTTCTAAAATATTCTAAAATCTACCATAATTTTTTAGTAAAATAAACTTCAAAAGTGAAAACTTTATAAAACACCAAATCTACCGCAATAACAAATTTTTAACAAATTAAACATACTGTCCTGTAAAACACCAAATGCTAGTAAAGAAGCAAAAGTTTGGAATCATACCAACACATGTAAGCTAGTAAAATTTTCAAAAGAAGTGGCAATAGAAGCACTGGAAAGTGCAAGCTCTCCCAAGTGGCCCACCATCATTACATATATCATCTGCAAGATATACTGAAACAGGTTCACTGTAATTATAGATCTTGCTATCCAGCACAGCTTTTTGACTTCCTCCCATATAGCCCTTGCAGTGACCTTCACATCATCAGAAGGCCCTACTTCATAAATGCCAGACTTGTGTTCGTCTCCAAATGGAGAAAGCAACTGAGTTTCAATAAGTGGTTCCTTCAACGAATTTGCAGTGTCATCGCCATGAACCGGAGTTAAACTAGGTCTCCCCATGACTCTTTCCATGAACTGCGTTCTACCAACTCAGGAATATAAACTTCTGAATAATCTATGGCCATTGTACCAAAACTTTGTGTATGAGTCTCTGCAAATGATGTATTGTGCAGTCCTAGGGAGGACTGAGCAACTCTCTGGTTCATGCATTGACAGTTTCTGAGCACAATATGGTTCTATGCAATTTTTGGGCTAAGTGGCTTTGGGCTGCCTCTTAAGCTCTGCTCAATTTCTCAGTTGAAGGCAGGCTGTCAGCTGGCTCTACGCAATTTTGGACTGAAGTGCTCACTGTGGGTTTGGACTGTGCAATTCTTGGATTGGAGGCTAGCTGTCAGTTGGGTTTGCGCAATTTTGGAGCCGAAGCTTATTATTGGGCTACACTGTGCATTTCCTAAAAGTAAGGTTGGTTTCCCTCAAGGATTGCGTAGATCATCAAGGCAGTGTTAGAACTAGTTTGCAACCAAGTGAAGAGGTCAGCTTGTGGTTAGACAACAAGCAAGCAAGCACAAGTTGTACACTAAAAGATAAACTTAATAGTACCTGGGCAGTGCAAGACAAGTCGCTAAGATTTTAGTAGGGAGGCTCCAAAACGAATCTTGAAAAAAATTGGAGGGTGGTTGTAGTTGCTACAACAGAACCCAATACACTTTCAACTTTCCCAATTTAAAAAACCCCTAATTTCACTATATTTTGTAGGTATCCACATTTTCATTAAATTTTTTTATACCCCTTTATATTTTTTCATTAATTTTGAGCTCCAATTTTGTACTTGCTAATATAAAAACCATTTACCCCTTATATATCCGTCAATACGTTATGCCATTTTTTCCTCAATATATATCCCCCTATATGAATGCACATGGTATGATATTGTTCCCCCAGTGAAGACCCCATGGGGGCTTCACTCAATGAATATCGCGTGCATTCGTGGCCTACTATACAATACCCTTAATTTGACTACATATTGGAAAATGCCACTAAAAATCACATTATTGAATCCCCTGCAAATACGAACCCAATACACCTTCCCAAATTAAAAACCCCTACTTTCACTAGATATTGTAGGTATCCATTTTTTCATTAACATTTTTTATACCCCTTTATATTTTTTCATTAACTTTGAGCTCCATTTTTTATACCTGCTAATATAAAAACCATTTACCCCCTATTATATGCTCAATATATATCCCCCAATATGAATGCACGTGGTATGGTATTGCTCCCCCAATAAAGCCCCCGTGGTTCCCTCACTTTGTCGAGAGGTTAGTCTTTGATCTTAATCTAGTGGAACCTCATCTGAGGCCTTCGGGTTATAGGAAGGACACTAATATGGAGACTTTGATTGAAGTAACATGCCCATGGTATTTCATACTTACCACTTTCCATCATTCCCTCTATTCCCTACCCATTCTTCAAGCTTATGGTCATTGGTTATGAAATTGGTACCTTCTCAACTTCATCCTTGGGTTTGGGCTGAAATAATTTTCCCTCAAGGTTGATGCACCTAAAGGAAAGATAAAAGCAAAGAAAGCCACAAAGAAAGAAAGAAAAAATTTAAAATACTGTTGGGACAAAAAATAGTGCATGGGGAAAAGCCTAACATGAGCTCTACCCCCCTTATTAGCCATCACCTAGTTCCTAAAGCACTTGATGCTCCATCCATAAAAATAACCCCAGTATTGTCTCAACCCTAATGAGTGATAAACTACCTCATCCTTAAGAGGTAATAATTGTTAAATTTCTCAAATGCAAGCTTGGGATCCTAAGCTATGCACTCATATCAAAGCATTATCATAAAGAAGTAAAAGACACACCAAATGGGTGCAAAAGCAAGATGAGGAAATGGGTAACTCATGTCTCTACGATTTTTCCCTTCTTACATCTATACACTTAGGATGTTGGACCACCATTAGCTATCCTACCAATAGTAGCTATAAAATATTTCCAACATGTACTATTATTATAATTCTCTTTTCTTACTACAATAAACTAATTGCTTCTCAAGTTGTACAGCATTCACAACTTAAACCAAAATAAAAATAAAATATTACAAGAGGATGGGGCGTAGAACCATTAGTGAATGGGTGCATTGTTAAGGAATTCCTTGTGTAATAGTCACTAGTTCAAAACCTTGTAGGTGTCCCACCTAGCTAACCCTCGACTAGAGGTTATAGTGGTGGTGGTGGGAATCGACCTCGTGTCACACTACGAGACCCACCTAGTTTTTGATTCCTCTAGTGACAAAAATAATAATAAAATATCACAAATAGTATGAACAAACCATCCTCATATGCTTTAGAATAGTGTTGAAAATGTATCATATTTTGGATTCGTCAGCTTCCTCATAGCGAAGATGTTAGTAGTCCCACAATAACCGAAACACACTCACTTAATATAGTACCTCCTATCATATTCATTTGATGATTTGATTATTGTGTACTACATGCATCATCATGACACCTTTTATGGGTTTTCAAGCTGGTCCCTCACTAGATTTCCATTTTTAGTTTTTCGAGAAGAAAATCGAATTATCCATTAGCAATCCCATTGATCACAAAATTTGGATAGTAAGGAATATGGATAGGCATGAGAAAACCCCCCCCAAAAAATTGGACATCTCAAATCCATTAGTCTGGAACACTTTATTACTTTTGGAATTTTTATATTAAGAAAATTTAACCCAAGCTAGAAATCCTATTCAAGAATTCATAGTCTCAATAAATTGGATAACTTTTCCATAGTGAAGTTTTTTCAATATTGCACCATTTGGGAAAAATATTTTACATTCATTTCACCCAGGGAAAAATTAAGTGCAAAAAAGCGATAAGTTAGCATCTTTAGAGGGATGAAGAAAATGATTAGCATAATAGATCACAAAGATAAAGGTCATTAAGTGTTGATAGTCACAACCACTATCAGAGCCCAATACAAAATTTTTGCTAGTTTTTCCTAGATTTTATTATAAAAATGGAAGAAGTTGGTGTTTATCCTTGCTTGCATAAAAAAAATGTAAAATGTGGGTAAATCGTGAACTTCTAGGGGTTGTAGATTTCAGCTACAAATGCAAATTTGAGAGAATATATTGGCATTAGGAATCTAATCATATGATAATAAATTTGGAAATTCTCTTTTTAAAATGTACTTCTAATTGTTCTAGTAAATGAGAAGAATGGAACCCTTAGGTTTGAAATGAAAAAAAATATTTGCTTATGTGCATAATGTCCAATTTGTCCTAAACTTGGAAGATGGCCTATGTGATGAAAGTTAAGAGTATAAAGGGGCATAAATCATCCAAGACAATGGCATACCTATAATAATGGAACATTCATGGAGATATGTAAGCTCTTTTTAATGAGCAGGGATACTTAATAGTTCAATAGGAATGCATGTTAACAAGAAAGCTAAATGGCACAATCAAGATGGTTGGAATGCCTTGCAGATTTGACTAAAGAGTCAAGCACATGAGAAAAGTAAAGGGACCAAGATTATTGGTGCCTTGAGCACAAGAATGCATACAATACAATGAATACTACTAATTTTAACTTAACAAAGTGTTGTGGGTTTGTTTATCATTGTAATTGGTTGTTTTATACAATAAGATATTGCTTATCAAAGATATTACAGAGAACATCTTACAGATAATGATAGCCCGAAAGACAAAAGCATAGTATTATGCTCCTAAATCCTTAAAATTAAGAAGCACAATTTGAATGGAATGTTTAATACATGTGTTATATATAATAAGTGTAGAAAGCTACCTACCTATGTAAAGATGATTGCAACAACAAAAAATTGGTATAGTTATTATCATGATAATAGGATGATGATGTTGAGAACATACCTAGTTGAATAGGGAATGCGAGAAAGCCAAGATAGAAACATCCACATGGTTTTTATCCTTGCTAGCTTTGAGATGGAAATGGAAGGAGTGATGTTTTTGGTTGTGATTACAATCATTGACGCACTTCAATTTTCTTGGAGGCAATAATAGAGAAAATGAAAAACTCCGATGTGTAGTTAAGATGGTAATGAAGTTGGCTTGGCTGATAAGTTCTATGGAAATAAAGAGAAATTTCTAAAATTGGATAAATCTCAAGGCAACTCAAGATAAGGGAAATGATGCAATATTTTGGAGAATTGTAAAGCATAAATATTGGGCATTGCCAATGATGCATTTAAGATAACAAGGGAAACTTTCTCACCCTAAAGTGTATTTTTTGTAGAAGAATTTAATGCTTTTAGAAATAGAAAACACAATTTTATGTAGTGAATTATGAATTTCTATCTAGATGGAAATATTATAGTTGATGATCTATTGTGTGAATGGCTATAATTTCATTAAGTAGATTAGTTTAGAACCTTTATAAACCAATTCTATGCAAAGGAATTGGAAGGGAGAATTCCTCAACTCACTTCTTACTATTTTGTTTATATTTCTCTAGTTTGAGGAATATGGTCATGTGCAAATACATAAAGTATATGAGCGTTGATATGAAAGAGATAAGATTTGTTGGAATGTCTATGACAAATGGACATATTAAAGAATAAATATGTGGTAGTGTGCATATATATGCATCGGCATATACACTGTTACATATTGTTAATATTTCTTAGGGTTGTATTGTTCTTTGCTTAAGATAATTGCATTTTTTCATTTGCATATTAAATTCACCACATGACATCGTATCATTATTTAGTTTTAGAACATTATTAAGCAATAAATGCAACTATATAGAAATAAAAATATCATCATCACAACAGAACATAAAGGAATAATAGAAGAAAACCATTCATACATAGAGACACCAAGATTGTTCGGAGACGGGGAAAAACCCACTATGGGTAAAACCCTTTCAAATTCTTATTCTTATTAGATTTTCATTAAATGATTTAGCAAAGAGAGAGTACAATGATCCATATCTTCAACCATAAACCTATCCAATAAAATCAACTAAACAACATCTAAGAGATGAACCCAACAATCCTAATAATCAAAACAATGATTCAGAAGTCAACGATCAACTGTCACTATCTGTGGTCAACTGTCGAACTTTGCAGTTAACTAATGAAATCTATGGTCAATTATAAAACCCAAATTGTGGTTCCCAACCACATACAGAGAGTGATGTACATGTGGTCGAAACACCCCAACCACATGCATGAGCCTGCATGTCTGCAGTTTCTACTGAAAGTTTCTTGAAGAATGCCTATGGCTAGAAACCAAAACCCTAAACACACATGCAAGCTTTGGACCTTGCAATCTTGGACCTATACAAACCAATCTCTGTGACCCAACCTTAGACTTGTGTGAGCCAAACCCAAAGAAAGAAGAATGATCATGATGATTATAATATTCAAATGAGGGTCATTTGACTTGTATTTATAACCATCCATGGGTGTCCAATTTCTCTTTTGGGTCGACCTATCCTTTTGTGCACATGTGGGCTTCAATTCAAAAACACACTTTCTCTTGTCCAAATTGAGTGCTTCAATAGTAAAAATTGGTCCTTTCGAAAAGAGGAATCTAGGCCCATGATTGGAATTTGCCACTAAGCTACCAAAAATTAACAGATATTGGCTGAATATGGTATGTTGTTGACTATATAACAGGGAAAGGTTGAGGAAATGATTAAATATGTTGATGATATTGACATCTGCGTTGGATAAAAAAGGTATGTTATTGACTTTATAACTAGGAATAATTGAGCATATGGTTGAAGATGATGATACTATATCATATTATAGTCAACTTCATGAGTATTGTTAGAGAACAAGAAGACATTTGTGAAGAGGTTGGTGAAGGTATGTTGTAACCTCCCATGAGGCACCACCAAATATGTAATATTAGGATGTTATTGACACCATACAAGTATGATGAACCATATCAAAATTACATGTGCGGTGAAGGGAATATAAGTAAGATTTCCTTCGAGCATGTTTTATATTACATATGATTTGTTGATGATATTTAAATTCATAAATGTGGTTAACACCCAAGTGGGGGTATGGTAGATACAAATTGCCTAACACATGCGAAATTGTTGAAGTCATTTGATGCATTCATGAGATAGCATGTGTGTTAATTTGTTTATGATACTAAACCAACGAAAGTAAATACTTATGCCCGTGATTTCAAAAAGAATGTCAGGGATGAGACAAGCATGCATAATATCATGCCATTGATGGAATCAAGAAAGCCTATATCATTGCACAAATTCTCCATGGTTTTTCCACTTGTATTAGTGTGTTCAATTGTAACCTTCTTTCCTACACTAAAGAGCATTTATGGTGAAGGGCTCCTGATGGACTATTGAGCAAGAAAGGAAAGGGTTTCCCATGTGTTACATTTGGTTTAAAAGGAAAGTGTCTATATGGTTAAATAAACATTGTGCAGTTGGTTGGGTTATGTGTTGAGGCATTGATTAAGTCTTCCATTTTTCCTTGGTGGATTGCATGACATGAAAATATGGTATTTCCTTCAATGCTCATGTGCATCAAGTGGATCTTGTGATCATACTCGTAATTCCACATTTTTTATTTCATTAGAGAATGCATGCTTGTGCTAATGATGCATTTTCAATGAACAATATTTTATTTCAAATTAATATTAACAAGTAGAAGTGATTGAATTATTGTTGTATCATAATTTTGTGACCATGTCATGCACTATTGTGAATATATCAAGAATAATGCATATATGAATACCCATGTTTTGTTTCTTGGAATGAAAGCTCTATTAAGAATGATGGATTGCAAGTGGAGTTATCTTGGATATGGCCATGAGAATAAGCCCATAATGAATACTGGCTACTACCTCATACAAAGACCAAGTAGTATGATAAAACTCTTATAGTCGTTGGATCTAATTTTTGTAATGCATGGATTTAGTACCTTGATTGAAATTTTGATAATAATATGTCATGGTAACTATATGTCTCTAATATAGATGAGATGAAGGATTTGTCTAGTGAGTATATATGATGGTTGTTATAAGCTTGAAGCATGAGAAGTATTTTATAGTAATGACACTAAAAATCCCATGTTATTCCTTGATTTCCATGAGAGAATTATTATTTTGATGTTTCCAATGGGCTTTCATAGCATTAAAACTCTAAAATTTTACATTGTTCTTACATGTGGAGGCCTTAGTAAATCATGGATCACCCAATGAATTATTTAACAGAGAGAGGGATACATGAACTTGTAAGGGTGAGTGGCTACAAGGAAGTGGTAAATTGAATGGATTTGCTATGTGAAATTCATAACATATGCTAGTTCAGATCAAGGCGCAATATGTTTTGGGTGTGTCAAAGAAGATAATAAGTTTAATCTTGCCAATGGAAGCCACATGAAGTGAGTATATATATATATATATATATATATATATATATATATATATATATATATATATATATATATATATATATATATATATATATATATATATATAATTATTATTATTATGCTTCAATAATGAATTTAGAAATTCTGGTGAATGAAATGATTGTTACATAGAAATGGTGATGAAAATGTATGTTCGCCCTTGATTATTTGCATAGGTGTATGCTGAGGCCTTTAAAAAATCTTGGGGTAGTAAAAAGAATTGTTGCACATCATTGAACAAGATAACTAGCGAAGGAAAACTTGCAATGGAGATGATAGCATTGCAATTGCAGCTGAAAAATGAAACCATGGTCTCATTGTTGGAAATAATTTTTTGTCAAGCATAATGCTATTCCAATGGGGAAGGGGATGTGATATTCAATTTTTACCCCTATAATATAATACATTAAACCATGTCTTAATTGTATGAAGTGATTTATTGGGTGGGATTCAAGCTATGTGGACTAAGTTGAATGACCCCATGTGTAAATAATGTGAAATACATCATAAATATTTCTAGGATGAAGCCCAAGGACAAGGTCGAACTAGTTAATGTTTGTCACCATGGAAACTTTTAGGGGCTAAATTATGCAGGTGTGCTAATTTTCCATTCTTTTTCCAAAAAATTGATTCATTATTTTTCCAATTTTTTATGAAAATGATTTGTCCAAATTGTATTGGATAAAATTATTTTACTTTAAAAATTGCCAAAAATTTATAAAAACTGTATAAATTCAGTAGAATTGTTATGAACACACACACTCACATAAAATTAATATAAATAATAATCATAATATAATTACAATAATTATGAAAATGCATGTCCAAGGGACATAACTCTTCATTAAAGGGCATTACCACCTAGTATATAAACAAGTCCCTCTTTGTACTATCATAACATATTAAACATGTGGGTAAACATTAATACCAAAGAACATCAACTCAAAGTTTGCAACCAATAATCACACAACAAAATGGTTAATATAGATTAATTAGTAATCATTAGCTGATGTTGTTAATAAACACTTCACCATAATAAACCATGAAGAATTTAAAAGGGAGATATTAAGTTTAAATTAAATGGCATATTGAAGAAGTGAGTCTTTCACACCCTGTACACTTACTCATTACGAAGAATACATAAGCTTTATAATCAAAGCATCATTTGATATAATTTATCAACAAAGAAAAATGGAGATTAATGATGGAATATTTTCCTATAAGACTCTTCCAATTATAGATTGTAGATTATTACATTAAAGGAGAGTACATAAGGAAAATCAATTAATATCATTATGAGTATGAGCAAAAAAATAAATTTACATCAATATTAAATTGATGAATCAATTATCAATTCCAAAATCAAATATAGGTAAAGAGGAAGATATTTCCACAAGAAAAAGTAAGACATTAAAGACTTACAAGTGACAATTGATGATTATGAATGTGTATCTCAATTTAGTGTTGTAACTAGGTTTGAAGAAATTATTGACATAATTCTCAGTTTACCCTGATTTGAAAATTTTGGTACCTTCATATTAAACAAAAAGAAAAGGTTTTTGACTTTTCTCAATAGGGAGACGAAGGTGACACTTCAAGACATTGCAATGAAGTCCAATTCAATAGTATCTTGATTTGACGATGTGAATTTTATATCAAAGGTAATCATTCAATAAAATTAAAAGTCAATATAAAAAGAATTTTACCAAATTATCTCATATAAAAAGATAGAAATTTCTCACTTAAAAGATCATGATAAAAAATTACTTGAACAAGTCAAGAAATCCAAGGATTTTTTTTTGTATCCAGGCTTCTGTGATCCATAATGAATTAAGCAAAGTCTTTCAGTAGAAATCACATAAGAGAATTTTTGGCCGACGTGTTTTGAACCAACAAGTGTGGTTCATCATCAGGACCAGATGAGGAGGTAAACCATGGCAAAGGCTTAAATAGAGAGCAATGTAGAGACATAATTTCAAGTAACAACTATATTGGAACAATAATATTTAAATTATGATATCAATTTATTAATATACTAAAAACAAATATTAACAAGTAAAAGCTAGTTTTTGAAAATAATATTTAAATAATGATATTAGTTTATTAATTTATTAAAAATATTAATAAGTAATTGCTATATTTAATGATTAGTTTTTGAAAAATAATATTTAAATTAAAAAAAAAAAAGGTCAAATCTAAATAATGAGGGAAGTCAAAAATTATAAAAAAGAGTCAAGGCCCTAATTGAGACAAGATCATTTAATAAATAAAATAATTAATGGAAATGAAATAAACCAAATTAAAAATAATTAATAGAAAAATAAATAAAATAAAACAAAAATATACACAAGTCAAAAGAAATATCTATATATCTATATATATATATATATATATATATATATATATATATATGTATATATATATATATGTATATATGTATATATGTATATGTATATGTATATATGTATATGTATATATGTATGTATGTATATATATATATATATATATATATATATAGATATATATATATATACACACACACACACACACACATATATATATATATACACACACATATATATATATATACATACATATATATATATATACACACATATATATATATATATATACATACATATATATATATATATATATATATGTATATATGTATATATGTATATGTATATGTATATGTATATGTATATATATACATATATACATATATACATATTCATATACATATACATATACATATACATATATATATATTCAAAGAAAATTAATCAATAAATAAAATAGGGTCAACAATAAAATATGGGGCTGAGGCCCATTAAACAAATAACAAAAATACTAAAAGGAATTAAGAACGAATAGGATGATAAAATACATAATAAAAAAAGGATCAAGAAAATAAACCCTAATGAAGAATAAATCAACAACAAATATTATAAAAAGGACGCCAATACCTACATAGATAAACAAACAAACAAAATAAATCCCAAAAAGAAGCCTAAAAAACTAGGAGGACAGGACAGGGACCCAACTTCTACTAATATTCCAACCATCATCTCTATTCAAATTATTGGGTCTTTTTTCAATTTCTATGGTCTCCTTCAATTTATGATGATGGAAATGACTAACCATAGCGACAACTTGGGCCTCCTTAATGCAAATATGATGCTTAGATTTATCTGCATGCTCTGCCAAAGCAGAGGAGCAAGTCCTTCCATGCTTGATGTCAGCGGCATGCTTATAGATCCTTTGATTAATCGAGCGACCAGTCTCACCAATGTAGGGAGTCCCACAAGAGCATGGGATAACGTAAACACCCTTCATATTCTTGGGGTCCACTGGATCTTTTACAGATCAAAGGGAGCTCCAGATGGTATCTAAAGGCATAAAGGTTGAATGCACCTTATGCTTCCTTAGGATCCTCACAATCTTGTCAGTGGTCCCTTGCATAAAAGGAAGATTAACACCAGAAAATCGATTCTTGGTATCTTTCTTAGCACTAGGACCTTTTTCAGCTCTGAGGAAAGCCTTAGTACATTGGTGTCTACTATACCCATTATTAAATAAAACACTTAGGAGATGTGCTTTCTCTTCATTGAGATGGTTGTCATCAGAAACTCTTAAAGCTCTAGTTGCTAAGGTGTTGAGAACACTAAGAATTTGAGCTAGGAAATGATGAGAATTAGCATGAAGATATTGTTCTGTATGAGTTTTCTTATGAAATACATGATGGGAAAAAGAGCCATCATTATTCCTTGAGAGGAGGACGTTAAGGAAGGGAAGACTACCATTACATTAAATTTCCATGGTGAACTTTATGGAACTAGATTGATTGTTAAGATGGAGGAAAAACAGTTCCAACTTTTCTTTACCATGGGACCAAATGACACAAGTGTCATCCACAAACCTCTTCCACATCTTAGGCAGAAGACGAGAAGAAGCTAAGGCCTTTGGTTCAAAATCCTCCATGAATAGATTAGCTACCAGAGGGGAGAGGGGGGAACCCATCGCGACATTGCAAGTTTTCTCATAGAATTCCCCTTCGAATGAAAAGAAAGTAGAAGTAAGACAAATACCAACTAAATAACCCGTATCAGGATCTGCGATGCGCTTGATGACTTCGATGGCCTGATTGATAGGGATATAAGTGTAAAGGGAGACCACATAGAAGCTCACAAGTTTTTCATCTGGATCAAGCTTGAAACTATTTAACTCATTAAAAAATGATGTCTAGAGTCCTTGACGAAGGATTTTGTATGGCAAACAAGGGGCTTATGTTGTGAGCTTCGATGTGGTCTCCCTCTAGACTAATATCCCTATCAACGAGGCCATCAAAGTCATCAAGTGCATCACGGATCCTGATACGAATTATTTAGTTGGCATTTGTCTTACTTCTACTTTCTTTTCATTCAATGGGGAATTCTATGAGAAAACTTGCGATGTCACTATGGGTTCCCCCCACCTCTGTGGTGGCTAATATATTCATGGAGGATTTCAAATCAAAGGCCTTAGCTTCTTCTCGTCTTCTGCCTAAGATGTGGAAGAGGTTTGTGGATGACACTTGTGTCATCTGGTCCCATGGTAAAGAAGAGTTGGAATTGTTTTTCCTCCATCTTAACAATCAATCTAGTTCCATAAAGTTCACCATGGAATTTGAATGTAATGGTAGTTTGCCCTTCCTTGACGTCCTCCTCTCAAGGAATGATGATGGCTCTTTTTCTCATCATGTATTTCATAAGAAAACTCATACGGAATAATATCTTCATGTTAATTCTCATCATTTCCCAGCTCAAAAGCTTGGTGTTCTCAACACCTTAGCGACTAGAGCTTTAATAGTTTCTGATGACAACCATCTCAATGAAGAGAAAGCACATCTCCTAAGTGTTTTCTTTAATAATGGGTATAGTAGACACCAATGTACTAAGGCTTTCCTCAGAGCTGAAAAAGGTCATAGTGCTAAGAAAGATACCAAGGATCGATTTTCTGGTGTTCATCTTCCTTTTATCCAAGGGACCACTGACAAGATTGTGAGGATCCTAAGGAAGCATAAGGTGGCTTCAACCTTTAGGCCTTTAAATACCATCTAAAGCTCCCTTAGATCTATAAAAGACCCAGCAGACCCCAAGAATATGAGGGGTGTTTATGTTATCCCATGCTCTTGTGGGACTCCCTACGACTGGTCGCTTGATTAATTAAAGGATTTGTGAGCATGCCATTGACATCAAGATGGCAGGACCCGATCCTCTGCTTTGGCAGAGCATGCAGATAAATCTAAGCATCACATTTGCATTGAGAAGGCCTAAGTCGTTGCTAGGGTTAGTCCTTTCCATCATCGTAAATTGAGGGAGGCCCTAGAAATTGAAAAATGACCCAATGATTTGAATAAAGATGATGGTTGGAATATTAGTAGAAGTTGGGTCCCTGTCCTGTCCTCCTAGTCTTTTAGGTTTCTTTTTGGGATTTATTTTGTTTGTATGTTTATCTACGTAGGTATTAGCGTCCTTTTTATAGTATTTGTTGTCCATTTATTCTTCGTTGGGGTTTGTTTTCTTGATCCTTCGTTTTTTATGTATTTTATCATCCTATTCATTCTTAACTCCTTTTAGTACTTTTGTTATTTGTTTAATGGGCCTCAACCCCATATTTTTATTGTTGACCCTGTTTGATTTATTGATTAATTTTCTTTGAATATATATATATATATATATATATATATATATATATATATATATATATATATATATATTTTCACTTGTGTAGATTTTTGTTTTATTGTATTTATTTTTCCATTAATTATTTTATTTATTAAATGATCTTGTCTCGATTAGGGCCTTAGACTCCTTTTTAGAATTTTTGACTTCCCTCATTGTTTAGAGTTTGACATTTTTTTTAATATTGTTTTTCGAAAACTCGCTATTTAATATAGCCGTTACTTATTAAAATTTGTTTTTAATAAATTAATAAATTAATATCATAATTTAAATATTGTTTTTCAAAAACTAGTTGTTTAATATAGTCATTACTTATTAATATTTTTAATAAATTAATAAACTAATATCATTATTTAAATATTATTTTTCAAAAACTAGTTGTTTAATATAGTCATTAGGTTAATATTTTTTAATAAATTAATAAATTAATATCATTATTTAAATATTATTTTCAAAAACTAGCAGTTGTTTAATATAGTTGTTGCTTAATAATATTTGTTTTTAATATATTAATAAATTAGTATCACAAATTAAATATTATTGTTCAAATATAGTTGTTATTTCAAATTACGTCTCTACATTGCTCTCTATTTAAGCCTTTGCCATGCTCTGCCTCTTCATCTAGTCCTGATGAAGAACCACACTTGTTGGTTGGAAACTCGTCGGCCAAAAATTTCTCTTGTGTGATTTCTACCAAAAGACTTTGCTTAAATCTAAGGATGTGAAGCAGTGATTGGAAAACATAATAAAACAACTTATTCAAATAGAAGCATCGAAGTATTCAGGTAAAAATGCCCAAGTGAAAGAGAAGGAAACAAATACATATCCCATTAATATTATAACTAAGAAATATGCCAATATAATTAAAATTGAAACATGATCAGATGTTGCAATATAGGCAATGGAAATTCCAAGTAAATATTCAATAATTAACTCAACAACATCACTACTTGAAGTGAATCTAGAAATCACCACGAGCATAATAAGGGAAAATCAGGGTACAAAATACCTTATCCACATCCTCATTATAAAAATAAATATTTGAATCAGTAGGTGTATCAACATCATATAGGGAAAGAAAACCAACTTATGTTCCGAAATATATTGATGTTAGTAAAAGTAAGTCTCATGAAAAGAATTCATCTCAGATATCAAAAAACCACTAGGTGCCACAAAATATTGATTTCATATGGTTAGATCATTTCATAGTGCAACAATCTTGTATCAAAATTAGAATTTCATATCATCTTATATCTTCGAAGATGACAACTTCAAGAATTTAGAAAGATGCGAATAGATTACAAGACAAAGAAAACTATAACACACCTTTTCATCCATATACTTTGAGGACAAGAAGGCAATGTTATGAACACACACATATATAAAATAAATATAAATAATAATCATAATCATAAGTAATAATTAATTATGAAAAGACACGTCCAAGGGACATGACTCTCATGAAAGGCCAATCCCTCGTAGTATAAAAATGGGGCCCTCATTGTACTATCATAGCATATCATTCATTCATATAATTTATATATACATTATTACTCCTATAAAGGGATTCTTCTACTATATGCCAAGTATTTTGGATTTTTTAATCACAAGACATATTTTGGTTGTCACAAAAACTTTGAACATTTTTACAAAAATATTGCCAAACATTTTACAGCTTGCATATTAGAGACCAATAAGATTCACTATGATTTCTTCACTTTAAGATACATTTTCATCCTTAAATTTTTTCCTTGTTTGTTAGTCCCAATAATGGAATATGATGATTCCATGGTTCCTATGTTCACCATGGTATGCTTATATTATGCAAAGGTATATATAAAAAGAAATATGTCAATATATTTTCCACCAAAATGACTGGTTGAAGAAGCAACAAGAAGACTATATTACCACATGAGGGGAAGAGGAAAGAGGGTGTGTGGGTCATTTGGCCTTGACATTGTGCTTTAAGAAGTATTGCTTTTAATTTCCAATGTTTCCTTGCAATTTTTCACGTTAATATTTGACTTGTGTATGCATGTACCAAGAATAAACTTTCACATCCTTGGGAAGAGAGAAGATATCCTACAAGAAAATGTTTCTCCTTGCTTTTTATTCCTCCACCTGTTGGGAGGAGGAGAGGCGGCATTCATTCCATTCAATAATCATCTCTCATGTTACAAGTATACGCCTCTTATGGTTAACAAAGGAACCTATGTGAAACCATGGTTGTTATGCCTATAATAGAAAGGTGATCATATGTACACATGGTTGGTAAGGGTTTGTGGAAGTTTATGGATTACTGCTAAAAAAATGGGAGAAAAAACAATGGATTTTAGAGAAAATCCATTGTTGGAATATCTACAACAACTAAAGAAAACACCAATAAACCTGCAAACTTGTTACTGATACTCACTGATTGTTTTGGGGGCAAGTGTGTTCTCTTCCAGGTTATTATAGAATGAAACCAATAGTGGTGTTTTTTCTACTTGCATTGAAGAGCACTAGAAGGGAAAAGTAGAGAAAGGGGAAATATTTCTTGTGTTTTGTAAGGAAACAGAAGAGTGTTCCACGATTGATTTAGTGTTGGATGAGGGCCTAGAGTCATTGATGGTAAGTAGGGTGACTTTGTCATGAAAGCAATGGGTTGGGGTCAAGGAGATTAGTTTGGCTTGGGTTGGAATCCGTCTATTGATTCCTCCAATTAGACACTGAATCACTCATTATCAACACATTTGGTGAGAAACAAATGGATACCAATAAGTATTATTATTTAGTCATGTATAGGATTCATTTGGTCTATAATTTTCACTTTATCTCATGTTTATCAAAGATAACAATGATGCACGTGGAGGATTCCTTGTTGAACAATTGTTAAGAATTGTTGTACATGAATGTTTAGCCTATTGTGTTTGTCTACAATGGGAATGATGTAACTATATTGTATGTTAATTCCATTATGCAATTGTTAGTAGTTTGTTTTGAAACTCACTTAGCAAACTTGAATTGTAAATGAAGGAAATAATTTCACTAGGAGTACATTTCTGGCCAATGAAGGCATTCGAGGATGTTACAATAAGGATTACATTGCATTCAAAAAGGTAATGATTCCATCTTTGTAGTGGTTGACAAAATATCTAAAATCATTCGTTCAATGCCCTACAAAAGGGATAAATGAGGTGTTTAAGGTCACTACCTTTTTTTTTGGAGGGAAATTGTGAGAATACATAGATTGCCTAAGGTAATCACACCAAAAAAGGACTCTAAGTTTCTAAGTCATTATTGGCTAACTCTTTGGAAAAGAATGGAAGCTAAGTTGTAATACAATTTTCCTATCAACCCAGGCTAATAAGAAAATTGAGATTGTGAATAAGAGTTTGGGAAATTTATTAAAATGCCTTGCAAGAAAGAAGTCATGACAATGGGATTTGATGTTTCCATAAGATTAGTTTGCATTCAATATCTCAATCAAATAATATACATGACTTTCCCCATTCCATGTTGTATACTGGAAGAGTCTCAAAGGATTAATGAATTTAGTGGATCTACCTTTTGAGGAGAGGAAAAATGATTATGCAAATGCATTCACTAAAGACATGCAAAGATACATTAATATGATAGAAAGAAACTATAAGAAACCAACCAAATCTAGAAAGATAAAGAACATGAATGCATAGGAAGAATCATGTGAAGTAGATGATCAAGTAACAATGCATGTGAGGGAATGAAAGTTTCCTACTAAAACATGTAACAAATTAACACATAGGAAGTTTGGTCCCTAAAAAATCACAAGAAAATTATGTGATAATGTCTAAGAAGTTCAATTGTGAGTTGATCTAAGTATCTCTAATACTTTTAAAATTGCAAATTTATATGAATTGAATGTAGGAAAAGAAGAAAGGAAGAAGGATGAAGACTAAGTGTACATCTTCGAGTGAAAAATATAGAGAAAATATTTGAAGTGTTTGATGAGCATACTATACCACCGTAAGAAGAAGTTGCAATAATTTTTTGGTAGGATGCAAATACAAAGGACCAAAAAAATCTGCCTGGATCTTGGAAGCTTAATATCATCAATTATGTCAATTATGACTCAAAAGATGGCATATATGGGGTTATTTGCATATATAATGTGGTAAATCTATATATAATAGAGATCAACCTAATAAACAATCTAAATGGGTAATGAATGAGTATATCTATAAATACAGGTCAATATAATTATTATTGATGACCATATTATTTGGATATATGGAATGTATTGGAATTATGGGAGAAGGTTCTCCTATTCTATAAGGAGTTACTATGTAAAAAATCTTTATTTTATATTTGAAATTTATGCCACATATTCACATTTTGTGTAGATTGTGTGCAGTTTGATTTATGATGCTATTTTAATAATTTGGTACACAACATTTGATATCATTGTAGATGGTACTTGGTTTGGCTCTTTCAAAGAAGCCATTTTATCATTTTTCACTTTAAAATTTTCAAAGTAATTTTTAGTGAGCTAATTTTTTTAAGCTGAATAAAGGACATAATGAAGTGCATTGGGTAAACATTTCAAATTCTAGTTCACTTTACTTTAAGAGTTGTAGGCTGTGGAAGTCAAGGTTTTTATCTAGTTTTCAAACTAGGCTCAAATGTGTTTTTGGTAAAACAATGATATATGAAGTTTTAGAGGTAAAAATTGAGTGCAATTCATGGCATAGAAAGAAGATGGACCAAAGCATTTAAGGCCAAAATTTCAGAATTAGATTTGCAAAATTTGATGCATGATATATTGTACAAGTTCACTCTTTTAAAATGTGTAGAATCAACAAGTCTTGAGAAAAACATCATAACTTCTTTTTTGGCACATAAAAATTAGTGAGACCTTTGGCAGTCAAAGGAAGATATATTAGGCTATTAAAGGAAAAAAAATTAGACTTAGAGCTGCATAAATTTCAAAGTTACACCATGTGCAAGGTTGGTCTTTAAGGAAATGCCCAAATCAAGATTTAAAATATACATTGATTTAAAATTAACATAACTTTTGATTGGACAATCCCATTGAGGTAACTCAAAATATATTGGGAAGAGGGAACAAAGGAGAAGATATTAGTAAAACCTATTAATGACTAATTATTGAAATATTGAATGTTTTGGAAAGTTTTAAATTGAGGATTTTGGTTAAACCTAAAGTAAGAACCAAACTCAATGCCAAAACAAATTGAATGAATACAAATAAGAAATTTCCAAATTGTAGAAGGATGATGAAGAACTAAAAAAGGGATTAGGGAATATCGTTTCATCAATCCTGAATCAATGAAGTTGATTCATAAATTAAAGGATAAAAATATTTAAAAAGGAAGTGGTTAAATGATGACTCAAGTGAAGAAATGGAAAAGAAAGATAAAATCTAATATTGCATAAGCATATGCATTTACAAGAGGTAACATCAAATATCATTAATTTAGAATGAAAACAATTATTGAAGAATTCCTAGATAATGTTGATATCAAAGAATAAATCCAAAGTAGAATTTTAGAAGGAAGAAAAAATTGATACACATCACTATTTAGTTTCAAAAGGAGAAATAAGAGGATAATACCAAGGTTGGAATTTCAAAAGCAACCATCCCATCAAATTTAATAGTTTTTATCACTCAAAACATGTTTCAATGGCTTGAATGAAGAAATTTGATGGGTATGAGATGTATTCAATCATAAAATATCACTAAATTGCCTCATGACAAGCAATTTTCTCATCAATTTTTATTCCTAGATAGTAGTATCGTATGACCCTAAGGAGGGTATATATAGGGGATAAATGTATATGTAAGAGGACTTAGCCTAATAAAAATCCTACATGTGACATGAGTGAAAATAACCATATACATAGGTTAGTATAGTCATCCTCAAGGGTTAGCTCAATTGGTTATGCTAGACATGAGTACACTCCCTTGAAGTAAGGGAAGTCATGGGTTCCAAACTATCTCTCTTTGAAAATAAGACACTCTTGAAAGGCCCAATAGTTTACATGTTAATCAATTTTCAAATTGACACAAACTTAAATATAATTTATTTATTAAAAAAAGATAATAATACAAAATTAATTAATTCCAAAAATAATATTAATATTATAATTAATTTACCATAAAAAAAATCTAAAAATTCACTTTACATGTTAATCAATTTTCAAATTGACACGAACTTAAATATAATTTATTTATTAAAAAATAATAATAATACAAAATTAATTAATTCCAAAAAAAAATATTAATATTATAATTAATTTACCATAAAAAAAATCTAAAAATTTGAGATTAAAACGCTGTTGGAAGGCCCAATAGTTTCCATACTATTGAAAATCCAATAGTTTACATACTATACGCTGTTGGAAGGCCCAATAGTTTCCATACTATTGAAAATCCAATAGTTTACATACTATTCAATTATCATGTTAGCACAAACTTAAATATAATTTATTTATGTAAAAAAAATAATAATTCCAAAATAACAAATACTAATATTATAATTAATTTACCCAAAAAAATATGACAATTTATCAGATAAATAGAAAAGAATAAATTAAATAATCTAATTATAAGTGCTTGTTTGCAGCACTTAAAAAAAACCCTTGCAAATTGTTTGCAGCACTTAAAAAACCCTTGGAAATTACAAGTGGGATTCATGCGAATACTAGTGCGTATGAAAATACTTTCAATTTACTTTTTGAAACTAGAAAAGATGTCAGAGATTCTTTTAGGCTTTTTGCATATTTATTTTCATAATTAAAACAAATTCAGATTTCTTGTACAACGTTTGGAAAACGATTTAAAAAATAAATTAAAAAAATCCTACTTGTTTGTGATCATACTGCCAACATTCAAGCACCTAGTAAGGTCTTTACATAAAAACAATCTAATTAAGTGGAATATCATTCTTTGCCTAGAAAACCTAACTGAAATGAAACCTGACATAGAGTTCTAAAACAGGCCGTTAGGGACATACAGATGCCTGTAGAGTTTACAGCATTTTAGTCCAGCTTTGGTGCATTTCACATAAATATTAAAACAGGTATAGGAAGGTTAATTAAATGCCTAGTACTACAGTTAAATTCATGAAAGAGGAAAAATAACAAAAATAAGATAATGGTTTATTTTATTTTTCATTTCTATCCATTAGATTGGAAATCAGATAAATATAATCAAAATCAATTATTTTGTTAATTGTTTTTTATTTAAATTAGATTTCTATAATATTCCAAAATCTACCCTAACTTTTTATTTCAGAATAAAAACCTTATAAAACCCAAAATCTACCCCTTATAATAAATTTTTCAACAAATGACTACCCTGTAAAACACCACATGCTAGCAAATTGGACAAAGAAGCAGAAGTTTGGAATCATACCAACACATATAATCCAGTAACATTTGCAAAAGAAGTGGCAATAGAAGCACTGGAAAGTGCAAGCTCTCCCAAGTGGCCCACCATCATTACAGATATCATCCGCAAGCTATACTGAAACAGACTCACTGCAATCATAGGTCCTGCTATCCAGCACAGCTTTTTGACTTCTTCCCATACAACCCTTGCAGTGACCTTCGCATCATCCGAAGGCTCTACTTCATAAATACCAGACTTGTGTTCGTCTCCAAATGGAGAAAGCAACCGAGTTTCAATAAGTGGTTCCTTCAACGAATCTGCAGTGTCATCGCCATGAACCGGAGTTAAACCAGGTCTCCCCATAACTCTTTCCATGAACTGCGTTCTACCAACTCAGGAATATAAACTTCCGAATAATTTTATGTATGAGCCTCTGCAAATGATGCAATTTTTTTCCCTGCTTTCACGACAATAGTTGTGGTCCTGAGCATTATCCCACATTGATTGATTCTCCCATCAGATTGATTTTTGTGTTATCTGAGACGATGGCGGCCTGAAAAATCCAAAGCTCAACAGAGAATGCACTGTCAGCTTTGAAAAATTGAAGTCACTCGGTGCAGCTTTAGTGATGCGTGCACTTTTGGCACGTTGTTGTTTCAAATGCGGTCCAACTCAGGCAGAAAGAGAGTCTTACGAATCTTTTGTCCACTGAAAAACGAATGAATGTTTTGCCCACTCAGGCTCATTTGTCTTTTATGGTCACTAAACTAAGTAATTGTGAATCGACTTAGTTTAACGGTTAGTGTTATTATTATTATTTTTTTTAAATGAGAATCGTAAGTTTGAGTTGTGAATTTTTGGTGTTTCTTAGGTTTCTGGAGCTTTGAATTTATATATGTAATAAAAAAATGTAATTTAAATAATAAGAAATCATTATTTAATATGTAATAATAAAAATTGTTTCACCTGATTCATATCTAAAACTTCAAAACAAACATATAATAGTTAGACAAAGCCATTATAAATTTTCATGCATACATTTATTGATTAGAATAAAGATGAATATTTGTAATTTTTTATTTATAAAAAAATTAGACTAGATATTTGTAATTTTGATATGTGCCCTTAACATTTATTATAATTTAATGGTTAATTTATATTGATTTAGTATACATTATTATAAAAAGACAATTTCATGTTGCTTTACAATTTTAACATTTGTGTTTTTAAGGGATGCATGAGGTTGTTACCTACTGCCTTGATGTTAGAGGGAAGTTATTTTGTCTTATTTATTCAAATTTCAAAGATATTGGGTTCTACTCCTTATCTGTTCTTCAAGAAAATGTGTTTAAAAATATCAACTCTTATGATTTGTCAAATACTTTTATCAACATCTAGAGGTCAAACTTCACTTGCTACTCCCCATGATATGGCTTTCATTCTTGTTGAATGGGTATTTATTGGGCAATTTATGGGTATATGGCTGTCTCCCAAATCAATGAGTAGGGTTGAAAAGAATTGAGTGATGTTGGCCAAGGGTAATTTATCTTATTGCATGGAGAGATGCATTCTACAACCTTGTATGGTGATGTGTAATTATGTGCATGCTCAACGTGGAGATCAAACCTATCTTTCTTAAAATAAAGATAAAATATTATCTAACTAGAAAAACGATGTTGGTTATAATAAAAAACAAAAATGAATATGCATGCTTATTTTTAATCAAAATCATTATAAAACATCAATAATTAATCTCAACTTCACTATAGTCACTCAATTTGTTGTTGGGCATGCACTCTACAACCCATTATAGTGTAGATGTGTACATGTATGTAAGTATGCAATATGTAAATATTTTTACATGTGGGTTCAATATGTTGAATTTATATTGAAATGTTCAATGTAAAAGATTGAAAGATTTGTAAAAAACTACAAGTCAACTCAATTAAATAACAATAAAATGTTGAAAGTTATTTAGAACCTAGTGTGTGGAGATGTTGTAGTGTCCATAAAAAGTTAAAAGTAATAAAAATAATAAAATTCAATTTGTTATATTGTAATTTTATTTTTATTAATAAAATTATTTAGATAAAAGAAAATCATATATATATATATATATATATATATATATATATATATATATATATCACATTAAAATATATTAGTAGCTATAAGTTAAGATCCATTTTACCTTGTAAATTAAAATAATGATTTTGTAATCATCCATTTTACCTTGTAAATTAAAGTAATGAGTTTGCAGTCATCCATTTTACCTTGTAAATTAGAATAATGATTTTGCAACTAATCTGTTGTTGAATGTTTGTTTTGTTGTGCTAATTTCAACTTTAGAATTAAAAACAATTGTTCATCATTTGCTCCATGTACATAGGTTTTCTTATGGTGTTTGTGAATATAACAGGTAAATTTGTCAAGTTTTATGTCAAATTCATGAGAAAAATAGCATGTAAATAAAGTGTTGAACGGTAGCAATCAAATATACAACAAACCATCAAAATGAACACTTAAAATAGTTTTCTGATGAAGGAGTTCACCTCTCCAAGGCTACATCTCCTTGGTCCAACTTCCATGGCTTGGGCCTCTGTATTAGCTCAAAATGGAAAAAAATGTTATCTATAATGCTCTATTGCTCTTAAAACCTATTTCAATGTTCTCAGAACATCAAAATCATCTAGGAATGACTCTTTCTGAGCCAAAATTGGTCGAAAATTACAAAAGTTATGGCCTCTTCAGTTTTCCCTAGGAAAACTCCACCAAATCTCGAGAAGCTCCAGTTAACCCCACCAAAAATGGAGCAATGCCAGATTTTTCGGACCTGCAAAAACTGTCGCCAAGTTAATCTGTGCTTTAATTAATGGATAAGAAGGGTTTAATTAACGTTAATCTCCAGTTAGTCCGTTAAGAACGCGGTTAGCACTAAGCACCTGCTCCTGGTTTTGTGGTGTCAGTCGTATGCGGAGGGGGTTGGCCCTCTCCTCCCCCAACCGCCATGTGCTACCATATGAAATACAAACTGCACCCATTGACTGTTAAGAAACATTGGCGTGACATAGTGGTAAGGCTTTAGTTTTGTGTGGGTGAGGCCACGGGTTCAACTCCACCAACCTTCCAAATAAAATTTTGTCACTGCGTGTCGATTCTGATAGGCCTTGGGGAGGGACACATGGTGGCCTTTGGGTTTACCACATGTCCTTTTCTCATTGGTCCTTCTTCGTCCAATAAAAACATGCCAACTCATCAAACTGTAGACCAATAAAAAAGAGCCACTTGGCGTGACCTTACTAGTTGTTGACCAAACTTTTGACCTGCACAGTCATCTGCCATGTCAACAGTACGGACTGCTGACTGGGCAGTGAATGTACTTTGTTTTTGAAAAATTCATCTATTTGGCAAAGCGGATAGAAGTCCCTATCTTTCTTATACGAACTCTATTTTGAGTGAAACAAGTTGCATTGGAATCATATCAGCGAGATGGACACGGCCGTTTAGTTTTTGAGTGATTATGAGCACTTTGAGTTTTAAGCTAAACATTGATCACCTGATCATTCCTCCCCACTGGAAGCCTTTTATACACCAAAAGATACTATCAATTGTTCAGTAGGTGAAGGTATAGCTCCCTCACCTTCTCAATCTTCACCCATTTGGCTTTAGAAGGATTTTGTCCCTTGAGTCCCACTCGAAGGTATTCGACATTCCCTCTCTTTGAAGGTTTGGCTCTTCTGTCAAGTATGAGATCTTGCTGAAGTTCATGAAGATATTCTAGCGAGAAATCATCTATTGATGGCAGCTGAACATGCTCTCCTTGATCATCAATCAAAAGAGGCTCAAACAATCTCAAATTATCAACATTAACAATAAAGTATATTTTCATATAAGGAGACAAATCTAGCTTAAATGCATTATTACCAATCTTTTTCAGAATTTTAAAAGGACCATAAAGGATTGGCTTCAACTTTTTACCTTCCACTTGAAGTCTGTCGTTGCTAATATATAACAAAACTTCGTCACCAACTTGAAATTTATGATCGACACGGTGTTTGTCATGCCTTGCCTTGTAGCTAATTTGCCTTTTTTCAAGCTGTTTTTGCACTGTGTAATGTATCCACTGATTTTTCTCATTGAACATCCTTGCCTTATCGATGTTGCTATGACCATCGATAGCAACATCTTTATCAAATATTAAGTCCAATGGCGATCTTGGCAAGTACCCAAAACATGCCTCAAATGGCTATGTGTTTATGGAAGAATGCTTTTCCCTGTTGTATGCATGTTGTATGTAATGGAACTGTTCATCCCACAACTTGGGATGTTTTCTTCAATATCCCCTAAGAAGATGAATGACTGTCTTGTTGACCACCTCAGTTTGTCCATCTGTTTGCGGATGAAAGGTTGTACTCTTCTTCAACTTAGTGTCCATCATGTCACACAAATTTGACAAAAAATTCCCAACAAATCGAGAATCTCGATCACTTACAATGGAAGTAGGAAGACCAAAATGAACCCAAAAATTTTGAAAGAAAATATGAGTTGTTTGTTCAGCTGTACTTTTCTTTTTACATGGCGTTAGAATAAACATCTTGTTGAACCTATCTACAACTACATACAAGTAATCATGACCTTCCCTTGACAATGGAAGACCTCCTACAAAATCCATTGAGATACTATCCCATGGACGTGAAGGTATCAGAAGTGGAGTGTAAAATCCTAGTTTCATATTGCTAGGCTTAGTTATTGCACACAAATAACATCATTTAATGAAATGAGATACATTATCAAGCATCAGTGGCCAATAACAATACCTTTGGAGATTCACTATTGTCTTGCCTACATCAAAATGTCCAACAATCAATGAAGTGTGCACCTCGCTTATGATATTGTTTCTTTCTCCCTGTGGAATACATAACTTGCCCAAGTGATACAAAAAACTATTATGTGCGTAGTAATCTAACTTTTCAATTTGGTTTCCTTGCCTCAATCTTGCATACACATCTTGAAATTCATTATCATATGCATATTGCTCAATGTAACTTTCATGTAAAACATAATTGTGCTTGAGTATAATAGATGAATTTACAATAGGCCTAGAAAGCATATCAACTACCTTATTGTAGATTCCCTTTTTGTACTTGACAACCAAATGGAACTATTGTAGAAAACCCATCCATCTGAAGTGTTGTGATTGTTGCAACTTTGACTGTGACTGTAAGTACTGCAATGGTTGATGGTCAGTATGGATAATGGTCTCCTTCCCCATCAAGTAGTGTTTCCTTTTTTTATCACTTTGTATCAATGTGTAAAGTTCTTTGTCATAAGTGGGATAGTTAGTCACAACACCATTAAAAATTTCAGAACGAAATCAAATGGGCTTACTATGCTGCATGAGAACTGCTCCCATGGCGTAATCACTAGCATCTGCCTGAATCTCAGATGGTTTTCTAAAATCCGGAAGAGCCAATACCGGTGCTGAACTGATCTTTTGTTTTAAAACATCAAATTATTTTTGTTGTACATCTCCCCAATGGAAGACTTTATTGACACTATTCAATACATGTAGTGGATATGCAATGGAAGAAAAATTAGCAATAAATTTCCTCCAATATTGTGCTGCCCCTACAAAGCTTCTTACCTCTGTAAGTGTATTGGGCTTGGGCCAATTCACAATGACCTCAACCTTAGAGGGGTCTATCTTCATCTCACCTCCTCCAACAATGTGTTCCAAATACACTAAAGAAGTCTTGTCAAATTTGCACTTTGACATCTTCAAAAATAATTATTTTTTTCTCAGGACATCAAGTACTTTGTTCCCATGCATGACATGTTCATCTCTGGATTTGCTGAATATGAGAATATAATCTAAGTAAACAATGAAAAAATCATCTATAAATGGTCTCAATACATCATCCATAACTCACATGAAAGTAGTTGGAGCATTTGTAAGACCGAAAGGCATAGCAAGCCACTCAAACAATCCTTGTTTAGTTTTAAATGCGGTTTTCCAAATGTCCTCTTCAGCTGTTATAACTTGATGATAACCAATTCATAAGTCTAACTTAGTGAAATACTTTTCATACCTAAATTGATCAAGCAAATCATCAATTCTTGGGAGTGGATAACGATTCTTTACCGTTATCTTATTGAGTGCATGGAAATCCACACACATGCGCCAACTCATGTCCTTCTTTGGCACCAACGCAATTGGTGAACCACATGGCGAAGTAGATGGGTGTATGATACCTTTGTTCAACAATTCTTGAATTTTCTTCTTGATTTCCATGCTATCCATGATCGACATGCGATACATATCAATGTTTGGAAGTGGAACATCCTACTGTAGGTATATCTCATGCTGAATTCCTCTCTTGGGAGGTAATCCCTTTGGTTCCTGAAACATCTCGCCATGCTTGCTTACCACATCAAACAAACAAGATTTTAACTTATCATCACAACCTTCAAAAGATTCATAATCTATATCATTATTTTTCTTGATCATGAGAAGCACAAAATTTTTACTTGCATTTACTAGTCTCTTCATCTGCCCTGCATTAACCAAATAAATGTTTAAATTTTTATGATGGGCTTTCACAATATACTCCACTCCATCCTTGAGAAATTGATATTTGTTCTCATGGCAATAAAATACCGCTTTCCTATCATACAAATATGGGCTTCCCAAAATAATTATTGATATGTCAAGTGGAACTACATCTAACTCAACTTTATCAATGAATTTTGCAGTAATGGCAAACCTAAATAAGCATTTCCTTGTAACCTATAAATTTCCATTATTGACTATCCAACCCAAAAGATATGGATTATGATGAGCTACAGTTTCAAGGTTAATATTTTTGACCTATTCTTCTGAAATTAAGTTTGATTGTGACCCACTATCAAATAATGCATCAATCTTTGTATGGTTTGAGATTACCCTTACATGGAACAACTCTACCCTTGATTCTTCATTTGGTGTGTTGTTTTGACTATGTGAGGAACTAGTGTTTGCTATAGCTTCCTTTCTCTTTGTGAACATGGCTGAAATCTTGGTTTCAACACCGGAATCGGATCCAAGATCATGTTGCGTGGTAGCGGTCATCTTTTGTTTCCCCTATGTTTGGTTTCTTAGGCCTTAGTTCGGGATGTAGTTTCCAACAATGGGCTTCATCATGCCCCTCTTTGGAATGATGTTTGCATGCAATTTTCTCCCCTTCTTTTTTTACACTTGCATTCTTCTTTCCTTTCCATTTTCTACCCTTCTCTTTCTCCTTATCCTTAAATGGCTTCTTCTTACTACCCTCTTCCTGAATGTTCTTTCCTCTTGCTTCAAGGTGTGTGGCTTGCACACATACCTCATATAAATTGCTTGGATTGAACATAAAGATAGTGTGTTTTAAGTAGGAGTATAAACCCCCAATATATTTCAATAGAGTATCTTGGGAATTCAAGTTTACTCCTAACAACAAAGCCCTTTTCCTAAACTCATGAATATAGTCTTGAACTATTTGGCCCTTGAGTTGCCTGAAAATTTGCCAACTCATAATGGCTTTTTGCATGTAGGCTAAATGTAAAAACTGCATTTTAATTGAAGAAACAAATTCAACCCAAGAAATGGATATCTTACCAAGAATTCACATTTCCTCTTGAGTCTTTGCTTCCCACCAAACTAGTGCTGATCCTTCTAGCCTCAATGAAGCCAATTGGATCTTTATGTCATTTTCTTGAAGGTTATGAATTCTGCAATAAACCTCCAATTGTCTAACTTTTTTTCATTTACCTCACCATTGTACATGGGAAGTTCAAAATTAATGTCCAATTTGAGTAACAGAGTTTTTCCTTTTGGGGTTTGTGAATGAGTATGAACAGTTTTTTTGGTGGAAGTGGAAGATAACATTGTTTTTTATGATGAGGATGATGAAGACGATGAGGAAGATGATGAAGATGGTGGAGATGGAGGACACTTTCCTTCATTACCCTTTGAATCCTTCTTTTCATCTTTTTTATCTTCTGAGCTTCCCTCTCCATGTGGAGACTTAGAACTCTTTGTAGCCATTCTAGTATTCCTCTCTTCATAGAGGACTCTAACCATGTCAGTTAAATCATAGAAAGATTTCTTGAATGCTTCATCTTCTGAAATATCTTCAATCTTTCTTGCTCCAGACATGATGGCTTTGGATTCAAGCTCAGCTTCTGGAACTGCTTGTACCTCCTCAATCTCAACTGAAGGTAAAACTTAAGGTGTTTCAAGTGCATCTGGGATTAAAACTTTGGGTGGAGATTGTGGCCTTGTGGCTCTCCTTCTTCTGGGAATCACCTCAAGATTTGCAACCAATAGTTTCCCTTCTTCTCTCTGCAACATTAACCTTGTAAGCATCACAAATTTGCAACCATTAAAACCCTACTTGCACAAAACTCAAGAAATCAAGAAAACAACCTTTTCTCTAATACCAAATTGATCTGTTGTTGAATGTTAGTTTTGTTGTGCTAACTTCAACTTTAGAATTAAAAATAATTGCTCATCATTTGCTTCATATACATATGTTCCCTTATGGTGTTTGTGAATGTAACAGGTAAATTTGTCAATTTTTATGTCAAATTCATGATAAAAATAGCATGTAAATAAAGTGTTGAACAACAACAATCAAATATACATAAAAGCATCAAAATGAACACTTAACACAATGTTTTTATAAAGGAGTTCACCCCTCCTGGACTACATCTTTTTGGTCCAGCTTTCATGGCTTATGCCTCTTTATTAGCTCAAAATGGAAAAAAGGGATGTTTATAATGCTCTACTTCTCCTAGAACTTGATTCAATGTGCTCATAACATCAAAAACATCTAGGAATGACTCTTTCTGAGCAAAAAATGGTCTAAAATTGCAAAATTTATGGCCTCTTCAGTTTTCCTTGGGAAAACTCCACCAAATCTGGAGAAGCTCCAGTTAACCCCACAAAAAATGGAGCAATGCTAGATTTGTCAAACCTGCCAAAAATACCACCAAGTTAATCCATGCTTTAATTAATGGATAAGTAGGGATTAATTAACGTTAATCTCTAGTTAGCATGTTAAGCGCACGGTTAGCACTAAGAATCGACTCTTGGTTTTGTGGTGTCAGTCATATGTGGAGGGGGCTAGCCCTCTCCTCCCCCAACTGGCACATGCTATCATATGAAATACAAATTGCGCCCATTGATTGTTAAGAAACATTGGCGTGACATAGTGGTAAGGCTTTGGGTTTGCTTGGGCGAGGTCATGGGTTTGACTCCGCCGACCTACCAAATAAACTTTTGTCACTGTGCACATATTCTGATGGGCCCTTGGGGAGGGACACATGGTGGCCTTTGGGATTGCCACATGTTCTCTTCTCATTGGTCCTTCTCCGTCCAATAAAAAACGCCAGCTCATCAAATTGTAGACCAATCAAAAAGCACCACTTGGTGTGACCTTACTGGCTGTTGACCAACTCTTGATATGCACCGTGATTTTCCACGCCAGCAGTATGGACTGCTGACTGGGCAGTGACTGTATTTTTTTTTCAAAATTCCTTTGTTTGGCAAAGTAAACAGAAGTCCCTATCTTTGTCATAAAAAATTTATTTTGAGTGAAATGAGTTGCGTTGGGATTGTATTGTCGAGACATACGCGATCGTTTAGTTTTTGAGCAATTCTAAATACTTTTATTTTTGAGCTAAATATTGATCACCTTATCAACAACTATATTTAGATCACATAAAAACATTAATGCTTATTATAAACTTACAATATAACAATACTTTTAACCATTAATGTTACAATAATATGGGCCAATATCATGGCTCATCAATACCACATGCCAAAAAACCATTCAAAATATTATGGCTCATCAATACCACATGCCAAAAATTCATTCAAAATATTATGAATGTTTTATTTGAATTTAATTTTATAACATTTCTAATTAAATATAAAAAAAAAGATTATAATTACTTTTGAGATATATATAAACCCTCTATCACATTAAAATATATAATATATAAATAGTAGCTATAAATTGAAATCCATTTTACCATATAAATTAAAATTATAATTTTGTAATCACTTTAAATTTCATTAGTAAGCAGATAAAAACTTAATACTTACCAAAAAGCCTAGAAGGTTAGCTCAATTGGTCGAGTGCCGGGGTCAATTCTCGTCAATGCGGGTTAGGCATTGCTAATAAGGCAGTGGGATGTCATCCCTTCTGGTGGATCTTCCTTGATATTTCCTTAAGAAAAAATACTTACCATATAACAAGATCTTTAACCATGGATATTTCCCCCACTTTATCATGGATAATATTAACTTGTAAATAAGCTTTGTTGCAATACCATGGATCTTTCTTGATATTTTCTTGGGAAGAAAAATACTTACCATATAACAAGATTTTTAACCATGGATATTTGCCCCCACTTTACCATGGATAATATTAGCTTGTAAATAGGATTTGTTACAATACCATGGATCTTTTTTGATATTTCTTCGGAAAAAAAAATACTTAGCATATAATAAGATTTTTAAGCATAGATATTTGCCCCCACTTTACCATGGACAATAATAACTTGTAAATAGGCTTTGTTATAATACCATGGGCTACACCATATTTGATCCCTCTATGTGCTTGATAGTTGCAGAATTAATATGGATCTAAGCTGATTGATATTACAATCCAATGTGGTAAAAATATTTTTATATTAACTTTAAAAAAGACGAAGAAAAAAATGAGTAAGATATTTAAACTTTATATTTTTCAAAAATATCTCAACATAAGTTTAAATAAATTATTTTAATATGAAAAATAGTAATATTCAAGTATATTTAAAATTATATTAATAATAATTTTTATTTTATTTTAAAGTAAACAATGTAGTCCATAAATTAAATTAAATGTCTATATATATATATATATTTAAATACATGTATATATCATATACATATATTTTTAAAGTCAATTTAGCCGTTTCCTGGTTCCTTCTCAGACTATTTAACATGAAAAACTTAATCTGATTCTTTAACTTGTCATGACGATGAACCACACTGGTTGGTTCGAAATGTATCAACAAATGAAATATCATGTGATTTACACCGAAAAATCTCTCATAAACTAAATATACAATAAATTTAATATATATATATATATATGTATTTTTTATTTTTATTTTTAATAGTTAAAACAATTAAAATAGTTTCACTATTTTATCTTTAGTGCATAACCTGTTCCACTCTGACAAGAATTCCCCTCACTGCCACTATGTACTGGTCGTTCCACTTTGAGAAAAACTTCCTGACTGCGACTCTGACTGCGACTCTGTACTGGTCATGTTATGCCATAAAGCGTTCCCATTTGAGAAGAACTTCCATGGCCACCACTCTACACTGGTATTCAGTGTTAGATAGAGTGTTATACAAAAAATGTTGATGCTTGAATCCTACTTCAATTGTGAACCGGCTGCTTGTTTTAATTATCAACTGCTTGTGTCAGTTATCAAAAAACTACTTCTTGTGTTTATCCATTATCAACTGACTCCGTGCTCCTCTACCTTTTAAACTTCTTCAACAGTCTGAGGTTCGAGGCTCCACTGTGCTTGGAACCCACTCCTCGAGTAGTGATTTTGATCTCGTCGTCGTCCTTGTATTTTTACGGGAGCTATTGAGCTCTCGCATGACTTGTTCTATGGCGTCGGTTTTGTTGATAGCGAACCAACTCCTTTGCACTCTCGCATCGTTTCTGACTATTATGTTCGTCGCTTCGTCGAGGTTTGTTCTGTTGGGAAAGAGAGTCGAGAGCGAGACCTGTTAGGTGTTGAAATCTTCTATCCACTCCAAACTCTGCACGGTGCCTCTCCATGTGGTTGTGATGTTGCGTCAGTTTTCCCGACGTGAGTAAAGTGGGAAATGTAACCCATCCAGTTGGACACGCGGCTCGAGGACTTGCGGGAGAGTGCTCTTTGAAGAAAAGCTTCCGGCAGATCGATTAGGCAAAAACTTAAATAACGCTTAGCTTGCCCTGTAAAACACTAAAGTATGGACATCGCCTAAATATATTTTCAAGTTTTCTCTCAGATCGATCAGGTAACGGTCACATGGTAATGGACTTTACAACATTTATTTACTTTGATTTAGGTTTTGTTACGACTATCAGTTATAAAACAAAAAACGAATCCATGTAACACACTACAGAAATAGAACTTCAAGAAGTTAGATGGTTTGTTTTAATCCTAGACCGTTGGTGGTAGTTTATTTTTAATTTCAAGTTTCAAAATTTAAAGATGAAAGGGGGGCTGAATTCTTGCATTTTGCATACGACTAACATTCACTTTTTTGAATTTAATGTTTACTTTTATGGTTTTAAAAAAAATGGATCTAGAAGTGACATATTTTTTAAATCCCAATCGTATATAATTTAATGGTGATCAATAGAAGGATCAGGTTTGGTTGGCAAAGTTAAAGATGCAATTTCTTTTAGAAAGAAAACTACATTAGGGATAATGTTTGACAGGTATCACAATGTGTAATTCGTGAAGTGAATTTTTTAATTTAATTTAAAAAAAATTCAAATTCTTCTACTTTTTCTTCCATGTGGCGAAAGAGAGCAGCTTTGAATCACTTTTTTTAATTTAACTTAAAAAAAAAAAGTCAAATTGCTCTACTTTTTTATCTCGTGTGGCAAAAAAGCACTGCTTTGAATTTCCATGGGGGGAAATCATATTAGTTTGTTTACATAATCCCAAAGTTTTGTTAATTGATATTTTTATTTTCAACAATGTTTTTCACTGACTTCTGATGGAAATTTCTGATGATTTCAAACATAACAGAAATAACACAGAGAACAACCCTCTATGTTTCTAATATAGGATCTTTATTAGAAAACAACAAAAATAAAACTGTTACAAAATAGTCTTCCTCTTCTGAGGGATTACATCAAGAACGCTCCAGTTCCTGAAACTAATTTTATCACAGAAAACTAAAAGGTTCAGCACTGCTGTGCGTTGCAAGAAAAAAAGAACTCTTCTTGGCTAATACTCTACACGCGTTTATGCTCTTGCATTTTTTTTTTATATAATGAACAATACAAAATATCTTTACAATACGTGTTGCTTTCCCCATACTTCTGTGAAATAAAAAATAATAAAATTTAAAATTTCACCTACATTTACCAACCCTAGTAAATATCATTAATTACACGGCTCAAAATATCTTATCGGAATTTAATGCATGGCTTATCATAATATCGCACCATCGCATCGGGGAAGAGATAAAGAACGTGCCACTGCTTTCATAATGTTGGATCACGCGATTTGCGATATGCGATCAGATCGCATCGTGAAATCGCAATCGCATACAATCTAAAGGACGCAGTGAAGGTTGACAAGAAAGGAAGTGCGATATGCGATGGGATCGCGTCGCAGGAAAAAATCTGCAGGTTCGTTGAAGTAAAGTCGTTGCTGCTTTTCAACTGTCAGCTTTCGGCAGTTTGAAATTATCATTCCAACACTCCCCTTTAATTTCAACTGCTGGGTTTTTCTGCATACCCAGGCATGTCTTGAAATGATCGAAACTTTTCATTCCCAATGGTTTTGTCAAGATGTCAGCGAACTGATCCTCTGTTCTGCAGTGCTGCAAAACAATCTCACCAGTGTTAACCAATTCACGTATGAAGTGAAATTTGGTGTCTATGTGCTTTGTTCTTTTATGAAAAACAGAATTTTTAGACAATGCTATCATTGAGCTATTGTCACAGTAAATGGTTGTGCCATTTTCTTGTTCATGACACAAATCTCTGAGAACTCTTCTCAGCCATACTGCTTGGCATGCTGCTGCTGTTGCTGCCACATACTCTGCCTCTGCTGTTGACAAAGCCACAACTGGTTGCTTCTTGGAAGCCCATGAGATGGCTCCCGATCCCATATGAAACACATATCCTGATGTGCTTTTCCTATCATCAACACTTCCAGCCCAATCACTGTCAGTGTAACTTGTCAATATGAAACTTTCAGAAGAGGAGTATAAAATACCAAACCCCTTCGTTCCATTCACATACCTTAGAATCCTCTTGGTTGCCTGTCAATGAGTCTCTTTCGGTCTTTCCATAAATCTGGAAATTAAACTCACAGCATGTATAATGTCCGGCCTAGTTGCAGTCAAGTACATAAGGCTGCCAACTATGCTCTTGTACAGTTTTGGATCAAAATATTTGCTGTTGTCTTCTTTGGTCAATTTCAACCCCATTACAGTTGGAGTCACAGCTGCTTTGCTGTTCTGCATGTTAAATCTCTTTAACACTGCTTCTACATATTTAGCTTGAGAAATGAAAACACCATTTTCACTTTGGTCTCCTTCAATTCCAAGAAAATATCTTAAGAAGCCCAAGTCAGTCATTTCAAATTCACTTTTCATGACTGCTTTAAAATTAGCAATGAGAGAAGCATCATTGCTTGTAAAAATCAAATCATCTACATACAGAACAACGATAAGAATCTTACCGTCATTCTCCTTTATGTAGAGTGTGGGTTCACCATCACACTTGTCAAACCCATTCTCAATCAGGTAAGCATCTATTCTGCTGTACCATGCTCTTGGAGCTTGCTTCAGCCCATAAAGAGCCTTTTTCAGTTTACAAACTTTATGCTCTTGGCCTTCAACTTCATAGCCCAGAGGTTGATCAACGTAAACCTCTTCTTTTAATACTCCATTCAGGAATGTAGATTTAACATCCATCTGATAAATCTTCCATTTGTGTTGTGCTGCAATAGACAACACTGTTCTGACTGTTTCCATCCTTGCTACTGGTGCAAAGGTTTCATCATAGTCTTTGCCTTGTTGCTGCTTGTAGCCTTTCACAACAAGTCTTGCTTTGTGCCTGTCAATCTTGCCTTCAACATTGCTTTTGGTCTTATAGACCCACTTAACTCCAATGGCATCTTTGCCTTCAGGGAGGTCCACTAACTCCCATGTTTTACTCTTCTCAATTGCACCAATTTCTTCATTCATTGCTTCAATCCATTTATCTTCATTTACAGCATCTTCAAAATGAACTGGGTCATCAACATGAAAATACAAAGCGAATAATGAATTCAGACCAGTATTGTTACTTACCTCTCCTTGTTCATAAATCTCATTCAGATCTCTGAATCTTGGTCTTCTTGGTGTGCTAGGAGTTCCATCCAAACTTGAGGGTATTTCTGATCCCTGTGATGTGCTTGGAGAAGTACTTCCTTGACTTCTCAAAGCTGTTCGAATTCCAGTTTGTGGTGTGGTTTGTTGTACTTGCTGTGGTGGAGGAGGAGCCACCAAGGAAGGATTATTTGCTTCTGTCCCTTCCTCTTCTTCTTCGTGAGACACAATTGTCTTCACATTCACTGTCTTTTCCAAGCTTCCATCCCAAGCTTCATCTTCAATGAACTGCACATCTCTGCTTACTATCAATTTCTTGGTGGATGGATTATAGAGTTTGTATGCTTTTGACTCATCACAGTAGCCAATAAAGACACACTTTTCCCCCTTACTATCAAGCTTCTTCCTTAGCTGATCCGGTACATGTGCATATGCCACACAACTGAATACTCGCATGTGAGTGACTGTTTGCGTTTGACCACTCCATGCTTCTTCTGGTATTCTGTTCATGATAGCTTTAGTTGGGCATCTATTCAAGATGTAAACTGCGCAAGTGACAGCTTATGCCCAATACTCATGCGGCAAGTGTTTTCCCTTCAGCATACTTCTGACCATGTCAAGAATGGTCCTATTCTTTCTTTCAGCAACTCCGTTTCGCTGAGGTGTATACCTTGTGGTGAACTACTTTTGTATGCCATTCTCTCTGCAAAAACGCAGAAAGTCTTTGGAGATGTACTCTCCTCCTCTATCTGTTCTGAGAAATTTGATAAAATGCCCACACTGCTTCTCAACAAGAGTTTTGAAGTGGCGGAATTTCTCAAACACTTCACTCTCCTGTTTCAGCATATACACCCATGTCTTTCTGGTGTAATCATCAATGAAAGTTAAAACATATTTATTTCCGGCAAATGATGGTGTTTGCATCAGTCCACGCACATCAGAGTGAACAATTTCCAATGGTGATTTTTCCCTTATACTTTTTCCTGCTGGAAAGCTTTCTTTGTGTTGCTTGCCCAAGATGCAGCCTTCACAAAGGCTGTCTAGTTTCTCGATCAATGGTAATCCCTTTACCATTCCCTTTCTGTGCAACAGATTCAGGCCTCCGAAATTGAGATGTCCAAATCTCAAATGCCACAACCAATTCACATCTTTTAATTGTTCCTGAAAGACTTCTTGTGTTACAGCCGCAATAGTTCTGCCTTCCTTCAAATCTGCCCTGAGTTTGAGAGGAAACATTCTATTGCTGGTCATCTGCACCTGTGCAATGATCTTCTTACTTGGAGGTATATCTCTGATAGTACACAAATCATCTTTGAAGAACACATTGTAACCTTTGTTAATGAGCTGTCCAATGCTCAAAAGATTACATTTCAGACCAGGTACATAGTATACCTCTGGCACAATCATTTGTTCTCCATTTTTTGCTCGGATACTGACTCTGCCCTTACCCTTGACAGATATCGTATCATCAGTCCCTGTTGTTACCTCAGATTTCACATTTTCATCCAGATTGGCAAACATTGCTATATTTCCAGTCATGTGATTACTACAACCTGAGTCTAAGAACCAAAAATCTTCTTGTTTGTCTTGTGCAATGTTACATGTTAACAACACATTCTTTGGATTCTTATCTTCTTCATTTGCAAAATTAGCATTCTGCCTATGATTCATGTCACTTTGCTTTTTCCTACATTCATTGGCATAGTGCCCATATTTCTTACAATAATGACATTGGACTTGGGATTTGTCATACCTTTGTCCATGAGCTTGTTGTTTGCTTGAACCTTCATCTTGGTTCTGATTGCAGCTCCTTCCGCTTGTGCTAGCAGGATAATTTCTGCCTCTGTTTTGGATTCTTCCACGACCTTTGTTATTTGCTCTGCTCGACCTCTTCTTTGGCCAAAAGACATCTGTGTCTTGAGTGCTTGCTCAAGTGAGGAATCTGTTCCTCTACTCAGTCTATGTGCATGAGACAAAAGTGAAGCACTCAGCTCATCTATCGTGAACTGTGAGAGATCTTTTGTTTCTTCTATTGCTACCACAATAGATTCAAACCTTGAGGGTAAACATCTCAAGATTTTCTCTACAATCCTTCTATCTTCAAGAATCTCACCATGAGATCTTATCTGGGTTATCAGCCCAATAACTGAGTGAAGAATGAATCTATTGTATCAGATTCCTTCATGCTGAGATTTTCAAAGTCTTTCCTCAACATCTGCAACTTTGCAGTCTTCACCTTCTCCATGCCTTGATAGGCAGTTTTGAGAATATCCCATGCCTCCTTAGATTTTTTTGCTGCTGCAATCCGCGGAAAAACACTTTCATGCACTGATTGGAAGAGGAAAAAGAGGGCTTTGGCATCCTTCTTTCTGTCGCTCTTCAACTGGTCTCTTTCTGCTGCTGTCAAAGCAGCCAACGTTGTTGCATCTGCCGGTTCAGCATAGCCAGTTTCGACCAGCTCCCATATTCCTTGAGAAGCAAACAATGCTTTCATTGTTATGGACCAATAACTGTAATTTTTCCCATTAAACTGTGGCAGTTGGGAATTTGTCAAACCAGTTCCAGCATCCGCCATCTTAATCTGTATAAATAAAGAAGAGATACTGACTGTATAATAAACATCAAAAAAAAACTTTCTTTACTTGATAAGCTTCTTAAAGCTCCTACAGCGAAAAAACAAACTCTGTGTTTGGATCACCGAGTGCCTAGACTAGCTCTGATACCATGATAGAAATTTCTGATGATTTCAAACATAACAGAAATAACACAGAGAACAACGCTCTCTGTGTCTAATACAGGATCTTTATTAGAAAACAACAAAAATAAAAATGTTACAAAATAGTCTTCCTCTTCTGAGGGATTACATCAGGAACGCTCCAGTTCCAGAAACTAATTTTATCACAGAAAACTAAAAGGTTCAACACTGCTGTGCGTTGCAAGAAAAAAAGAACTCTTCTTGGCTAATACTCTACACGCGTCTTTGCTCTTGCATTTTTTTTTTATATAATGAACAACACAAAATATCTTTACAATACATGTTGCTTTCCCCATACTTCCATGAAATAAAAAATAAAAAAATTTAAAATTTCACCTATATTTACCAACCCTAGTAAATATTATTAATTACACGGCTCAAAATATCTTATCTAAATTTAATGCATGGATTATCATAATATCACACCATCGCATTGGGGAAGAGATAAAGAACGTGCCACCGCTTTCATAATGTTGGATCACGCGATTTGCGATATGCGATCAGATCACATCGCGAAATCGCAATCGCATACAATCTAAAGGACGCGGTGAAGGTTGACAAGAAAGGAAGTGCGATATGCGATGGGATCGCATCGCAGGAAAAAATCTGCAGGTTCGTTGAAGTAAAGTCGTTGCTGCTTTTCAACTGTCAGCTTTCAGCAGTTTGAAATTATCATTCCAACAATCTCTACTTTGTTTAGTGATATTGTCTACGTGGTTTTGGACCGCATATTGTCTACGTGGTTTTGAACCACAGAACCAATGATATTGTTAACATGGTTTTGTTTTTTATAGTGACAGAAATAATTAATATGCATTCATACCACATTTTTTTTGGGCCAAACATCGAATATTAAAATTTTAATTTTATATATTCCAAAATGTTTTATTAATATTTTGATGTGGACAAACCTAAAATATTAAAATTTTAATTTTTTATATTCTAAAATATTTTATTAATATTTTTGTCAAGAAGAACCAGTGATATTGTTCACGTGGTTTTGTTCTTTTGCAACCACAGAAATAATTAATATGCATTCATACCACATTTTCTTTTTGGCATAGAATATTAAAATTTTATTTTTATATATGCCAAAATGTTTTATTAATATTTCTGTAAAAAATAATGATAGTTATTGTTGATTGAATTTAATTTTGATTTATTTAAATTTTATAAATTTAATTAGTTTTGTTGATTGAATTTAATTTTGATTTATTTAAATTTTATAAATTTAATTAGTTTACGAATTTTGAAGATTAGTAATATTATAAGTTTTTAAAAGTCAAAATTGAGGTTTAATAATAGTATATGTGAGAAGGTACAAAGGAATATTTTTCATATTTCATTTTTTTAATATTATTAAAAGATAAATGCTCACATCACAATGTGTTTTTTATGATTTGTTTCATATATTTTTTTTATTATATAATTAAGTAGTATAGATGCATCTTAAGCTTAGATCTATTAAGGATTTAGAGAGATGAAATCTCCTAAGTTGCAAACTTTTTTTACAATGCAAAATTTGAAAAATGGAGTTTTGATCCATTGTTTGATATCCAGGTTTAAGATGGATTTCTGTTGGTTATAGATATGTGTATTTGTTCTTCCTACATGTAAACTCCTTGTTAAGTATATAAAAAAATCCATATCTACTTAATTTTGAGTAACACATCAATGAAATGTTTTAATCATGATAATTTTTTATTTCTAATTACTTTATATAATATATACATAGCTAGTATTTGAAATATTTTATTCAACATGGGCATTGAAATATATTATTAATGAAGAACCTTAAGAACATCAAAATATCTTGTTGATGTGAGTTTATTTCTAAATAGACATCTCCCTATGTTGAGAAGTAAAAAACATATATCCATGGAATTAGATCTCTATATGGACATTTTTTTAATATTTTTTTAAAATGCTACTAGTCAACTCTATATCAAGCATTGAAGGGATTACACATCTCCCTTGTTCTCCAAGGAGGTAGTATTGTACAAGACCCAATGCTAGAAAGGATGGAAAACCTGATTGTATATTGGGATTTAATAGACGTCGAGATTGCAAAATGAAATATACTTGGAATAACAAGGGAATCAATCTAGGACACATTAAAACAAGGACATACCACTTCCTTATCCATAGTGATTTTTAATTGAGGCATCCACCTGCTTCCCCAAGAAAACTCCCTCTAGTGTTTTAGATCACAAGTCAGTCATCCTCACATTTGGGAAATCCCAAAATCTTGGTCCCATTCCTTTATGGCTTCCAATTTCCCAATGGCTTTGTTGCCATCTTAGCTGCTTGCAATCAGATAATCTTTGTCTCTTTTTAATTTAGTTGATAGTAAAAAATACACGATATTAAGCATGCCCCCAAGCACTAGGTGAAAATATCTTATATTCCCCAAGCTCAAGAATGACTAAATCTTTAAGAACAACTTAAACATATCTGATGCAAAATTTAGATGGGGGCGTCTCAAATCAAAATTTGGTAGAGGAAAGAGAACTATACAACAAAATTCACAAATCTCATCTTTAGTTAAATTTTGTTGACAATAATACATTATTTTTCCACAAGTAAGCCAAAACAAGAGGATTAAACAAAATAATTTTAGGGAAATCAACCTAGAGCATGGGTCAAGTTTTAGTGACTTTTTAGTAATTAAACAAGCAACCCACTCACATTTTGAAACCTTGTACACATAGGAAGAAGTAGCTAATCCACTCCCCATTTTGAAACCTTGTACACATAAGAATAAGTATCTATTCCACTCTCCATTTAGGAGATGTTAAGTCACATCCCTTCCCTATCCCCCCTTAAATGAGAACATAGAAATTTAGAGAGATTGAAGAGTCTAAAATCATAAAATCCATTTGGGGGTTAGATCCTAATAAATCTTCAGTCTAGAATGGCTTCTCCATTCATTTCCTTTTATCATATTCGTATATTATCAAAGTATGATCTCAGGTGAATGCTAATCAACTCTCAAAATAAAAAGAAAGTCAATGGAAGTAGAAATTGTTCCTTCTTAGCCCTCATCCCCAAAGAAATAAATCCAGCTTCATCTACTAGATTCTAGTCTATTCTCCCTGTAACTCTATGTAGAATTTCCTGCAAATTCTCTATAAATCTACCTCTGAGATCTATGTAGAAAATTTGACTGTGGATTAACTCGATAATGCAATATAACAAAGCGAAATACTATAATCTACTTCTACTATCAAACTTGCGGAAGCTTAAAGATCGAGCTTAATCAAAGCTGAACACAGATAACCATAAGAAGAAGAATCAATAAACATGAAACACAAAAAATACTCAGTGATCCGGATTTAAACAGGAACGCAACAAAATACAGAGATAGCCATATACACAAAGATGCAGCAGAAATAATACTTCATTTCATTAATATAAAATACTGAAATATGCTTACAAACAGAAATGGAAATAAACCAGCTAGTGTGATGGTAGCTTATCTTTGAGAAGAGATGTGGCGGCTACATGCCTCTGAACTGTGTTACAATGAGGCTTGAAGGCCTATTTATTGTTGAGAAACAATGGAAAACCCTTAACATCCCAAAACCTAACCCTAAAGGATGAAATGCCAAATTGTGGGCCCCGTTTAGGTAAATTGGTACATCAATTTGCCGGGGTCATAACTTTGGCACCCGATCTCCGTTTGACACGTACAATAGCTTGTTAGAAAGATCTATCCGAAAACTATAACTTTGGGAAGAGCAATATCGGTCCATGGACCCATGTTGCTTCCAGATTTCCCAAAAAATGTCATTTAGGGCCTCAAAACGGCTCTGGAAGTTTAGGACCCGAAAAACTGCTAAAAATAGTAAAATGTGGTACAATTACGGAAACTGAAAAACTGAAAGAGATAGTTGTGGGGGTCCAAATGGGATAGGTGGGTGGCCACCAACATCCACCTGGATCACTCAGGGGAAAGCCTCAACTAAAAACCCCACTATCTGTATTATCATACAAGGTGGAAATACATCAGAATTATACAAAGAGCCCTTAGCTCTCACAGCTAGCCAGCTCTCAGTACAATCCCCATGGATTCTCACAGGCAAACAAAGCTTCTCACAAGCCTTCTCCTCTGCCCTCCAAGCTCCTATTTCCTTGCGTAGTTACCTCTGGGATGATCTCCTTCACCTAGTGTAACATTGCTCTCACACACTACTCTAACACACTGTCAGAACTACGCAATCCTCAAGGAACCTTCCCTTGACTGCATGGATGAGTTTCTTTATAGGAAAACACATGCAACTGATAGTAACCTGTCTTTGAAATTTAGCTCAACTGGGTCTTTCTCAGAATAGACATGCATGAGTTTCTGATGAGAGAATCTTCAGTTATCTGGAGTACACTTGTTGAGTGCATGCATGCATCAACTGACTGATAACTCACAATTAGTTCCTCAAATAGTTAGGAACTAATTTAACTGGACTTAACTTAGTAAATTGGGCTAACTAATTACAACTCAAATATAACTCAATCTTATCTCCTTAATTTAAGGGATAACTGTTGCATGACTTCAGAAAGACTTCTAACTTGAATTTCTCCAACTAATTAATCCATAATGAATGAATTCATTAATTCCAAGCAACTAGTGAGACTAAATTCGAATTTTAATTTACAATTTTAATTCAAGGACAAATTAAAATTGGAATATTCTGGATTATATTTTTATCATTTCTTGTTGCTATTTTCAACACTCCCTCTCAACAAGAAAGGAATTCAACTTGATCTCGATCCTGAACCTTTGGAATGTTCTGCATGCAACACTTCTCTCTAGTGTTGTTGCTCCAACAATCTCCAGAAACAAAGAAAACATCCAACCTGAATCAGAATGATGCCTCTCTCATCAAAGTATCTAACTAGTATTTCCTCTGTCGATTGAAAAACTCTGCGATTTTGTTGACTCAGCCTTTCTACATTGTTTTCAATCGTTCTTTGTGCTCTTCAGTATCTGACTGCTCTAGCCTCTATCACTTTGATCTTTGACTGCATCAATCCCACTGATTCCTCCCACTACTATGTACTTTGGGCTCCCATAGCAAGGTATGTTCCATGAGATAAAACCTCTCAATGGACCCTGCCCAATTTCAGCTTTATTGAGACTATCACTTCACATCGCCCCACCTCACACCTGGAGGTATGGTTGAATGTGATCCCTCTGCCCACTTCTCAAATTGTGGCTCCTCCAAAATTGTCTGAGACTTCTTCTGGGATTGTATATTGAGTGGTAATTTACTCTCCCTCTCAACCACCAAGTCTCTAACATTTGCCTTACTCCTCAAGGCTTTGCATGCATCTTGAACCTCAAGAGCATACATGTTCGTGACTCGTGAACCAATCTGTTTCACCTATCTCATGGTGATGTGTCTAAGGAACACCTTTCCTTTACTGAAGACAACATCGTAGCTTTGTCTTCCAACATCGTGATCGATACCAAGTTCCTCTTCAGTCTAGGCACATAATTCACATCTGTCAAGGTGATAGAAGCTCCATGCTCCCTCTGAGAAGCAACCATGCCCACTCTTGAAACACTAAACCTTTCGTCGTCACCCATCTCTATGCAAATCTTGAGTTCTTTCTCCTCCAAGGTACTGAATAAACTTTTATCGCCGGTCATGTGGAATGAGGCTCCACTGTCAAGATACCAACCACAACCCATCATCGATGACACCATGCACGCGATGAGAGTAGAGTCCATTTCGAACTGAGAGGCCAATGCCTCACCTTCCGATCCTTTCGAGGATCCATTCTTGGACTTCTTCGATGGGAAATTAGTCGCATAATGTCCCATCTCGTGACAATTAAAGCATCTCACTTTAGACTTGTCACCCTTCTTCCCTCCATGAGAAGAATTTGATTTGGAATGGGACGCCTTCCTCTTCCCTTTCCTTGCCTTACTTGCTAAGGCCAGATTTTCTTCATCATCATCCTTGGATGAAGAACCATCTTGTGTGCTCCTCCTGATCTCCTCCTGCATGAGATCTGACCACAGTCGTTCCCAATCTGGCAGTTTCTCCCTTCCATTCACAGAGTCCTGGTAGCTATTCTAGCTCTTTGGAAGGTCAAGGAGAGCGAGGCTCACCATATCATCATCGGCAGTAGTTATTCCCACACTTCCAAGCTCATCTCTACAGGTGGTGAGCTTGTTTAGATATGTGGAAATAGTATCATTGTTCTCCATCTTGATTCTTCGAAGCTTATCCTTGAGCACCAATTTCCTCTGGTCACTACTGTTTTGGTAGAGGTCCTTCAATATCTTCCACATTGAATATGAAGTATCCTTCCCATGGAGACTCGAGAAAATATGGTCTCGAATTCCCTCAAGGATGATCCGTCTCGCCCTCACCACACACTTCTTCGACTCAGCCAACTCTTGTGCATTAGTTGAACTTGGCTTTGCGATTTCTTAATCAATGAAATCCTTCAATCTGTTGTCTTCTAATACAACCTCCATGCGATCTTTCCATGCTATGTAATTCGATTTTCCTTCCAAGGCATACTCGAGTCTCAAGCCATAGAACGCCATTGGCCAACCTTGAAGTATGATAAGAATTCGATTTGCACCTGCAACCCCGAATTTCAAACTTCAAATTTTCTTCTCCATATACTGTTCATTGCTCCAATAAACTAGGCTATGATACCATGTAGAATTTCCTGCAAATTCTCTACAAATCTACCTCTAAAATCTATGTAGAAAATTTGACTGTAGACTTACTTGATAATGCGATATACCAAAGCAAAATACTATAATCTACTTCTACTATCAAACTTGCGGAAGCTTAAATATTGAGTTGAATCAGAGTTGAACACATATAACCATAAGAAGAAGAAGAACCAATACACATGAAACATAGAAAATACTTGGGGGAAAGCCTTAGATAAAAACCACAGTATCTGTATTATCATACAAGGTGAAATACATCAGAATTATACAAAGCCTTAGCTCTCATAGCTAGCCATCTCTTAATACAATCCTCCTGGATGCTCACAGGAAAACAAAGCTTCTCACAAGCCTTCTCCTCTTCCCTCCAAGCTCTTATTTCCTTGTGTAGTTACCTTTGGGATGATCTCCTTCACCCAGTGTAACACTGCTCTCACACACTGCTCTAACACACTATCAGAACTGCGCAATCCTCAAGGAACCTTCCCTTGACTGCATGGATGAGTTTCCTTTATAGGAAAACACATGCAATTGATAGTAACCTGTCCTTGAACTTTAGCTCAACTGAGAGTTTCTCAGAATAGACATGCATGAGTTTTTGATGAGAGAATATTTAGTTATTTGGAGTACACTTGTTGAGTGCATGCATGCATCAACTGACTGATAACTCACAATTAGTTCCTCAAACAGTTTGGAACTAATTTAATTGGACTTAACTCAGTAAATTGAGCTAACTAATTACAACTCAAATATAACTCAATATTATCTCCTTAATTAAGGGATAATCTCCTTAATTTAAAGGATAACTGTTGCATGACTTCAGAAAGACTTCTAACTTGAATTTCTCCAACTAATTAATCCATAATGAACTAATTAATTAATTTCAAGCAATTGGTGAGACTAAATTCGAATTTTAATCCACAATTTTAATTCAAGGACAAATTAAAATTGGAATATTCTAGATTCTATTTTTATCATTTCTTGTTGTTACTTTCAACACTCTATTTACAAAATATTAACAAAATTCATGGCCACGAAACTCAAATAGATTCTTACAAAACCTTTTTAAAGGATCAAGGTGGAATTATGTAAAAATAGAAAATTATGGATAACATTGTTCTATTTCAAGATGTAATCCATTCCTAGAGAATGATAATTAAACACATGATCTTTAAAATAGATATGGGAAATGATTTGGACAAATTTCATCATTCTTTTTTGTATGATGTTCTCTGCAAATTTGGTTTTGAAGAGCCTATTGTTTGATGGGTTAATTCATGCATTCATTCCTTGTGGATATCCCCCATAGTAAATGGAATATCAAACCCTTTTTCAAGAGCATGAAAAGGTTGCAAAAAGGATGCTCTCTCTCCCTGTTATTGTACACCATCATAGTTGAAGCTTTAAGTAGAAGATTAGAATCCAAAAGAATATCTATATGGGTGAAAGGTATCAAATTCACAACAGGAGTAAGAGGCATAAGCCACTTGTTGGACAAAAAATTTACCCTTTTCCCAAAAGGGCCAACCAAAAGAAGCATAACTGCAAAACTTTAACTCAGGAACATACACAAACAAAAAAATGAAACTAAAAAATTACATTACATTTCACATATCTGCTAAAAATAAACACACACTGCTGCAAATAATGGACAACAAACTAAACCAGAAATTGTTACAAGCCCAAAGTTGCTGTAAATATAGAAATTGTTGGTTGTGGATCCTAATTATCTTCCTGATTCATAGGTCTTGTTTCAGTCGTGTTTGGATCCAAATCCCTAATGAAGGGGTGTGGGGGGGCTTATTCCCCCACTATTGCTGCCGGGGGGTACAGGGGATTGGGTGGGGGGGGGGAAAATGTATGTTTGGATCATCCCCCTAGCGGGGGTTTGGGGGCAGCACCCCTGAACCTGAAACTAAATGAAAAATTGCATTGTAAATTATTGTAATTTCGTAGTCAATCTGGGTTGTTCATTAAGTGGATGATCTGACAGTAGAAGTTATGTTTATTTTAGGGTTTTTTCCCTAGAAGGAAACCCCTCAGTTTATATGAGGGAATTGTATTATGGATGTGGATTATTATTCTGAGCAAGAAAGAGAGAGGAGATTGTATGAGAGAAAAGAGGAAATTATAACGGATCTATTTTATGTTGTATCTCTTCACTTTGATGGATAATATAAAAGGAAGGACTGGATGTATATCCGTGGACATAGCTCAAACTGGTTGAACCACGTATATATGTGTCTCTCTTGTTCTATGCATTTCTGTATTTATGTTTTCATAATATTTTGTGCATTTCATTGCTCCATTAATATTTTCTAACAACTAGTATCAAAGCCGAAGGTTTATTTGGCTAATACACTCGTAGGAGAGAAGGAATCCTGGTTTGAGAGGGAGTAATGGTAGAAGGTGGTAGGTTTAGGGTCGAGATCTTTAACGACTAAAATTACCAATCGTGGAAGATACAAATGGAAGGCTATATGTACTAAAAATATATGTACCTACCATTAAGAGAAAATAAAAATAAGTCGACGAGTATGTCAGACGAAGAATGGGAGATTCTTGACAGAAAAGCATTAGGAACACTATGACTGTGCCTAACAACCCTAGTAGCCTTCAATATTTCAAAGGAAACAATAACGAAAGGTTTAATGAGGGACTTGGAAAAACTATATGAAAAACCCTTAGCATCGAATAGGGTGTTTCTTATGAATCATTTGTTTAATATGAAGATGTTAGAAGTTGGATATGTTGTTGATCATTTAAATGGGTTTAATAAGGTTACCAGCGAGTTAAGTTTTGTAAGGGTAAATTTTGATGATGAAGTTAGGGCTCTATTGTTTCTATGCTCATTACCAAAAAGTTGGAATAGTTTAGTTATGGCCATTAGTAACCATGTCTCTGGATCTAGTACTTTAAAGTTTGATGATGTTGTTGGTACCATCCTTAGCAAGGAAATGCAACATAAAAGTTCTGGTGACATTAGGTAATGCTAAAACTGCAGAGACTAGGGGAAGAAAAATGGAAAGAGGAAGGAGCCCAAGAAATCACAGTAAGTCAAGAAAAGGTATATCCAAATCCTTATCAGGGATAGTGCGCTAGAAATTTGGGAAGAAAGCACACCTAAATAAAGACAACAAATCTCAGAAGGGAGACGAAAGAGATGGACAACAAGAGAACAATCATGAAGCGAATGTGACAAGTGATGTGTTGAAATATGCTTTGATTCTTTCATTAGAGAATATTATTGATGCTTGGGTGGTATATTTAGGGGCCTCATTCCATTCCACACTTGATAGGAAACATTTTCATGACTATGTTCAAGGATATTTTGGGCAGGTTCATCTGGGTGACGATGAACCCTGTAAAATCGTTGGAATAGGTAAGGTTTTTGTAAAGAAACATAATGGAAACTAATGGCTATTAAAGGAGGTAAGGCATATTACAGATCTAAAGAAAAATATAAGTTCAATAGGGCAGTTGGGAGGTGAAGGTTGTGTAACTACTTTTATAGACAAAACCTGGAAGGTCACTAAAGGAGCCCTGGTAATAGCAAAAGGAGAAAATATTGGTACATTGTATTTATGCAATAGTATTTATAATTTTGTGAATGATTTTAACCTCCATAAGAGAAGATACAACACTATGGCATCATAAGCTTGGGCACATGAGTGAGAAGCGGATGTCAATTCTTCACTCAAGAAATTTGTTACTAGGTCTGAAGCGTGTTGATTTGGATTTATGTGAAAACCTTGCTTATGGAAAACAGAAGAGAGTTATATTTATCAGAGTTGGGAAGGAAAAAAGACTGAAAAATTAGAGCTTGTGCATACATATGTATGGGAACCTACTCAGGTATCATCTTTAATTGGATCTTACTATTATGTTACTTTTATTGACGATGCAACTAGGAAAACCTAGATTTATTGTATTCGAAATAAATATTATGTATTTGATACTTTCAAGAAATGAAAATATTTGATTGAGAATGAGACAAGAAATAAGTTGAAGTGTCTCATATCAGAGAGTGGAGGTGAATACTGCAACAATGATCCGAATTTAAACAGGAATGCAACAAATTACAGATATAACCATAAACACAAATGTGCAACAGAAATAGCACTTCATTTCATTAATACCAATTACTGAAATATGCTTACAAAAAAAAAGGGAAATAAGACTAGCTTAGGCGATGGTAGCTTATTTCTGAGAAGAGATGTGGCAGCTACATGCCTCTGAATTGTGTTACAATGAGTCTTGAGGGCCTATTTATTATTGAGAAGCAATGGAACACCCCAAACATCCAAAATCTAACCCTAGGAGATGAAACACCAAACTATGGGCCCCGTTGAAGTAAATTGGTACATTGAATTCTCGGTGTCGTAACTTTGGCATACGATCTCCGTTTGATGTGTATGATACCTTGTTAGAAAGATATATCCAAGGAATAAAACTATTGACAATGAATATTGAGTTGAACACTCAAATTTCCCACCGGTGATTTTCCCAAAAAATGTTGTTTAGGGCATCAAAACGGCTCCCGAAGTTCAGGACCCAAAAAATGCCAAAAATAGTAAATTGTGCTACAATTAAGGGAACTAAAAAATTGAAAGAAATAATGGTGGGAGTCCATGTGGAATAGGTGAGTGACCACCAATATCCACTAGGATCATTGCTCCCCCCCAGGAAGCAATGGGCCCCATTGCGTTGAGTTCCTCCATGAGATGAGGAAACTTCTACTGAACTTGGTCCCTGGTGAGCCACTTGCCATGGTGAAGGAGGTGGCTGTTATAGACATTTTTGGGCACTACAACCCCAATCAAACATGTCCATAAACCAAGGGCTCCTAAGTCCCTAAAAGTGTTTTTCCATACCCTAAAAGAACAAGGTCAACTGATTACATCATCTCCCAGAAGTTCTCCATGAAAAACTGCTCAGAATTGGTCAAAACTGGACCATCTCACTTGCTCCATGGTCAAAGTGCGATGCATCCCACCTAATGCACACGGGAGGTGTGATGCATACTGAAAAGCCCTTCTATGGGGTGCGATGGGCGAAAGTGGACAAATGGCAGAGACAGTTTGCGAGGTGGATGATCATGGAATCTTCCAGAAACTTCTCTTGTGACACTTGCCTCTCTGAATTCGCCTAGGGATGAGTAAGAGATCATCAATCTCCAAGTGGAATCAAGAACTATCAGAGAGAGGACACTAATCAAAATCCCAGAAGCTGACTCACCCCCCTTGCAATCATCTATATATGGATCCCTCATCCCAGAGATCCAAAGGCTCGAATTTTGTATCTTGTAAGGAAGTGCTGTTGGTTTCTTGTTGGAATATCATAGTGTTGGGTGATATAAGCTTTTCATGAGGTGAAAGAAGGGATTTCATGCTGGAGGGTGATGCTGGGTCAGAAAAATTGGTTGTAATCCTCTTTGCTTATTCTTGATATTAATAAAGCTATTCAAGTTTTCCTCCACATTCTTGTATGTTTGATGATATATGCATTTGTGTGGTCAATATACATCTGGTCCTATATTGTTTATGATTGTAGATCTCTTTTCTTCAATAATATTATGCTACTTTGATCCCACAGGTGCTCTTTGAAGCTGGGTAGACGAAGGAGAAGCGGCAAATCTGTCAGAAGGGAGAGGAATCGAGCAAGGAACCAAGCGCAAGACTGAGGTTGGTGTCCTTCATTCCACTCTTATCTACTCCTCATAAAGGAAAACGAAAGTAGTTCTAGTTTGTTTGTTTCTAAGATAGCTACCAGTCTTAGTGGGACTAGTAGTTCCGAGTGGACACTAGATTTCCCGATAACAAAATGGCGACTCCACTGGGGAGCGAATAGATTTTTTTTTGGTCTATATTTGTTTGTTTTATAAAATTATAGACGAAGCCTGAAGTCAATCCAGCTAGCCTTCGAACTACATTTGCTATGCAAGTGCAAAGTAGATCAATGTTGCTTCAGTCTATCTCCGGGTTTTGTTTATAAACTGAAAAATTGATTTGCAAACCTTCTAATTTCCCTAGTGGTGGCTCTAGTAACCTCATTAGATCAGCCCCTATGATTTCTATTTAATGTACATCATTTGCTTGGCCTAAATCCCTGAACTGAGCTGCAAACTGTGACCAAGAGCCAAGTAAAGTCTCATCGTGGTACCATCGCACCCTCTCTTCAAGGAAACCAGTATGCATCGCACCTCCCGTGTGCAGTAGGTGGGATGCATCCCTGTTTCCCTGTGTTACAGGTGCGATGATCAAAAAAGGCTAATTTTTCCTCCAGGTCTTGGATTTTCTTCACTCTTTTCAGCTCTATTCTAGAGTTTTGCTATCTGTGATTAGTATACCACTGTGGAAACCCCCTTTCTTTCCATCATTCCACCTCCATTGTGCAAAGAACTGTGAATGTTTTTATGTATTTTCCACCATTTTCAGTTCTCTTTTACAAAGTAGTAGCATACTCGAACTGTCATCTTTTGATTTGAAAGTGTCGCAAGTGTCGTTTTTAGTCAAAGAAAAGAATTCCATTGTTCTTGATGGTAGATTATACAGTACTCTTGTATTTAATTTGAATTAGTAGTTTTTCAAGTATTGAAAGCAGTTTTCAATTCGAAATAGTAAAGTGTCGTCATTATCTTCCTTTCGTTTTTGAAGAGAAGTCTGTTAGTGTTGTCGCTTTGAAAAGATAATTCAGATTTGTACTTAGAATTCTTCTTGTCATTCACACATTAAGAAAGCTGAAAACAAATACATGCATGTGCATTTGCATTTAGACTACTTGTTGGTTTGATTTAGGACAATGCATCTAGTGTGTGATCTCTTCTCTATGTTGAAAGAATACCGTCTCTCTTTCTTTAGTAGCTAGGATTTTCATTGCAAAAAGAAGATTAAACGATTGTTTATCATCTTAGATTGCATTTTAGGAATTGTACATCTACATCACACGGTGAACCTGAAAGGAAAATTTCTTAAGAAAGATCAACTGTAAAATAAATTTTATGAACCTAAAAACGCTTTGGAACCTAACGCACAACATCTAGAAGTCTAGGTTAGAGACGTATTCCGGCGTCGTAAAGCCTGGTAACTGTCACGTTCACTGTTGGTTGGGTGATTCCTCCTCTTTGAGATGACAAGTGCCAGTACGGACTTGTGCTCCCACGTACTGTCGAGTATATATTGGGAGACCACAATAGGCTATATCCTTTATCCATAGGAAGCTGTGTCTGCTGCCCTATCGATCGCAATGCACTGAACACAACATTCGGGAAGATTGATTATCGTACCGTAAAAAGTATTCTTCAGTTTTGCGATTGGTTTGGTAATCCCTCTGTCTAGATCTCCAGAGTAGTCTCTTTCGTTCCTTTTCAGACTCCTTAAAGGAAAAGGTCCATCTGAGCACTTGTCACTTCAGGCTCATTAAAAATCAAAGGTGACTAGAGTCATCTTTTCTTTTTTCTCGACTCCTAAAAATTGAAAAAACAAGTTGTGTCAAAGCGTCTAAAATTTATTTTAATCGGAATAATATCACCATTCCCACGTTGGTCTTAGGTTGAGGAAAATGGAGTCCACCAACCAAGGAGTTCCCCTTGGAGGAAATTCTGGTCCTTTCTCCTCTTGGGGAGATGTTGGTGCACCTCATATGGCCACATTGTCACTTCCAGGATTGACAATTGGCTTGCCCGTATGGCTCTTCTCGACCTCTATCGTTCAGAACATCGTGATTCCTGAACAATCAAGTCAGCAGCTAGATGATACTAAAGTTACCCCCCAACCTTCTATTTCATCTGATTCTCCCTCTCCTCCTTCCTCTTCGCTTGATAAAGCCGGTAAGGCCCAAAATCAAGTAACTAAGAAGAATAAGGAGAAGAAGAGAAAAGAAAATAAGAAGAAGGAGCCAAAGGTGAAAAGGGGCAACCATGCATCATCTAGAGAAATTCCACACACTGCACCGTCCAGGCCTAAATCACCATGTGTCATTTGCAAAGGAGACCACTATCATCGAGATTGTCCTTGCATCCCTTGGATCTTAAGGGACTGGTCTCCCCGTTTGCACAATCCGGTGTCATCGACCTCTGACGTTCATGTTGAGAGTACACCATCAACTAGTGAAAATGAAGTCCCTGGACAAAAAGGAAAATGCAAATTTCCTTGTAAACTGTGTGAAGGCGATCATGCCCTCCACCATTGTCCCTTCCTGGACGAAGCTAAAAGAGTTTTGGATGACCGTCCGACGTCACCGTTATGTCTTCCTCCTGGATATAAGAAACTCTTGCCAAGTCCATCATTGGTTGAAAATCCTACTGACACGCCATTGTGTTTGGTTGAAGCACCTGTCATTGAAGATAAACCCGCTGAACCCATACTAGACGAAAGTCAAAATGTTGAGGCGACAGTCGACCCGGTCTTGTTTTCGGAAGGTCCATCTTCGGATGACACAATCACCGAAGAGAATGAGAACAACACCGTCCAAATTCTTTTCGTAAACACAGACTCCTATGAACATGGAGGCAGTCTACCCGTTCCATTACCGCAGGAAGGAAGTTTGTCAGAGTCGTATCTGACCATCTATTCGGTCCCACCTCCAAGCAACCTAGTCATTTCTTTCGATTGGAATCTACTAGGTAGACCCTGGTTACCGACCAATGTACCATTCTGAATCATTGTACAAGCTTACAAAATGATCAGGGTCGGTACCATCATAGATGAAGGGGCTTCTGTGAGTATCCTATCCTCAATTTCTTGGGAAGTGCTTGGTTTGCCATCGCTTCTGCCTGAGATGAGAAATCTGACAAGCTTTGATAAAGGAACTAGTCGACCGTTAGGGATCCTTCCCAATGTGCCCATAACGTTGAGAAGGAAAACTGTTTACATGAACGTAATGGTAGTCCAAGGACCTCTATATTATAATCTACTCCTGGGACGCGACTATATTTATAGCATGGGAGCCATTGTCTCCTCACTCTTTAGAGTAATGTGTTTTCCGCATGAAGGCAGAGTGGTCAAGCTCGTAGACCAGCTGTCGTTTCCCAGCTCACACATAACTAATAGCCAAATACCATCCCTAAATGGTCTTTTCATGCAAGGAATGTCTCATCAATCTCCAGTTCGTCCACCTGATGAGCGCGAGTGATTCGGGAGGACATGACTGAATCCCAGGGGGCATGCACCCTGGTTTGTTTCGGCAGAAAAACCTTGGGTATGGGGTAGGTTTCCGCGGAGGATATATGACTAGTCTGACACAGCCGTCCATTTAGGAAAATGGGATTAGACTTGAATAAGATTCCCTCGTCAAAGTTATGTGAGTGGAGGTGACCGCGCCACTCACCTTTGTCTATTTCGGTAGACATCGCCAAGGAAGCATTTTGTCTGCAATGCGAATGGAGAGCTTTCATATGGTAGCCTGGATATTTTTCACTATACCTGGGGGCATGCAAAAATTTTTGCATGCAAGCAAAGAGCAACCATTTATTTTCATAGTTTGTAGTTTCTTAACCCTTTAAACTCATAGGATTGGTCGTTCCTAACTTGCATAAAGAAAGGATCCGGGGCAAAGCTTTGAAAGGTGCAAGCTCTATAAAAAATGGCATCTTAGATGAGATATCCTATTATACGACTAGCACGAGCAGTTTTTATGTGGAGTTGAAGCTCGTTAAAAATTAAACATAAGAAATGAGCAAACATTCCCCCTAGAGTTTAAGCTCATTAAAAAATGAACCAATTTCCGGTAAATAACCATTGTGAATGCATTATCATCAGCTTTTGAGCCCTGGTCGTGTTCTCATCATCACCTCCACTATGTTTTAGCCGATCATTCACCTCCATTTGATTGTTTACCCCTTTTGAGGAACAGCTGCGAAGAGTGATCCTGTTAGCCATCCTTGTGACACTGCCGTGATTGGAAAATTCCAAACCTTACTTGGAATCAGTTGCTACCCTAAATTATCACTCATTCCTTAAAAACAAGTCTCCTTTAAGCTCTTTTCACCTGACTCATTAAATATGAAAATATTTCCGAGAGATTGGCCTCTCCAGCTCGTTAAAGTGACCGGAAGTGCTATCCCTCTTCTAGATTTTAATCTTTTTGGACCCGAGGGATTATTACACAAAAAGATCGAGCATTTGTCTTGTTCGGCTCATTAAAATTACCGAAAATTCATCCCTTTCATATTATTTTATACTTTTTCGGACTTAAGGGATTACATGACGAAAAAGGATTATTGGAGTTTCCTTTATGTCCCTTTCAGACTCTCTAAAATTGAAAAGGACCGAGTTATCTTTGTCGTTAAACTCGTTAAAACTGAATAGCGAAAAACTTGTCCATACAGACAAGAACGAGTTTCACTGTCGCTAGGCTCGTTAAAATATAGCGACGGGTTTGACCAAAGGGAAAATTATAGAACAAGCATATGTTATCCTCCTCAAGCTTGAAAAAAATAAAGAGGTACTGGTCAGCAATGACTGGGGAAAAATTGGGAAGAGAACTTGAAGAAACTTTATTGCTAGCAAGTCGCTCTTGAACATGACACTTTCACTCCGCATCCGAGTCGGGTTGGGTTGTTCCATTCACTGGTCATATCACCATTGGTCCATCACACCATCCACATTTTGGGTTAACGCTACCAATCCCTCATGTCAATGTCGCCGATATGTTCAAGAGAAGTCGCTCAGAGAATTCACCTTTGTCTCATTTGCTGTAATACACTCACGCTCCATTCTTTCATGACTGCCACCCTGAACCCTGTATCATCAGATCGTTTTCACCTCCAAAATCATTTACTCCATTCTGTGCCGTAGATGAGGGATTCATTAAGGCCCTCCTACGGTGGGTTGCTTCTTGTCGACACTAGCTCATTATCCAAGTAGTCAACTTAGGAACAACCCTTTCAGTACTTTGAAGCTTGCATGCCTCAATGGAAAGATTCTCACTTCCGACGGCAGGTTTTCATCAATGGCCTTCGACTGAAAGATTTTGCACGGTGTTCGATGCCAAGTCCCTTATTCACACCACACGAATTGTACTGTAGTACCTTGAGGGTCATCATCATTATCGGTGATTCCTCTCGCGCTTGTTAATAGCTTACATCAATGGCTGGTAAACAGGCAATGTCTTTCCATGTTCGACTGCAGAACATCTTTCACATGGATCGACTTGTACTCCGAGTGAAGATTGAACGAGTTTGAAGACCCCGGATCTAGTTTCATCCATCCGGGCTGCGATATATTTAGGAAAATAAAGACATCAAATGTACATTATTGCCACACAGATGATCATCCGAATCAAAGGATGATGACTCTATTAGAATCATCAATCTCCCGCACAGAAGGTTGTCTGTCTTATGTACATGAAAATGAATTTATAAAGCTGAGCATGGGAATGCCCGCCTCAACTAGATCATGAAAAATATTATGAAGATAATGTATTGTATTGTATCTTATTACAGGCCGCCTTCCAGCTCGAAAAAACTTCGATCCTCATGATAAAGCATTTCACCCGACATCAAAAGATTAACGACCTCATGCTTTAAGGGGCAACTGTTATAGACATTTTTGGGCACTACAACCCAATCAAACATGTCCATAAACCAAGGGCTCCTAAGTCCCTAAAAGTGTTGTTCCATACCCTAAAAGAACAAGGTCAACTGATTACATCATCTCCCAGAAGTTCTCCATGAAAAACTGCTCAGAATTGGTCAAAACTGGACCACCTCACCTGCTCCATGGTCAAAGTGCGATGCATCCCACCTAATGCACACGGGAGGTGCGATGCATACTAAAAAGCCCTTCTATGGGGTGTGATGGGCGAAAGTGGACAAATGGCAGAGACAGTTTGCGAGGTGGATGATCATGGAATCTTCCAGAAACTTCTCCTGTGACACTTGCCTCTCTGAATTCGCCCAGGGATGAGTAAGAGATCATCAATCTCCAAGTGGAATCAATAACTATCAGAGAGAGGACACTAATCAAAATCCCAGAAGCTGACTCACCCCCCTTGCAATCATCTATATATGGATCCCTCATCCCAGAGATCCAGAGGCTGGAATTTTGTATCTTGTAAGGAAGTGTTGTTGGTTTCTTGTTGGAATATCATAGTGTTGGGTGATCTAAGATTTTCATGAGGTGAAAGAAGGGCTTTCATGCTGGAGGGTGACGCTGGGTTAGAACAATTGGTTGTAATCCTCTTTGCTTATTCTTGATATTAATAAAGCTATTCAAGTTTTCCTCCACATTCTTGTATGTTTGATGATATATGCATTTGTGTGGTCAATATACATCTGGTGCTATATTGTTTATGATTGTAGATCTCTGTTCTTCGATAGTATTATGCTACTTTGATCCCACAGGTGCTATTTGAAGCTGGGTAGATGAAGGAGAAGCGGCAAGTATCTTTCATAAGGGAGAGGAATCGAGCAAGGAACCAAGCGCAAGACTGAGGTTGGTGTCCTTCATTCCACTCTTATCTACTCCTCATAAAGGAAAACGAAAGTAGTTTTAGTTTGTTTATTTCTAAGATAGCTACCAGTCTTAGTGGGACTCGCAGATCTGAGTGGACACTAGATTTTCTGATAACAGTGGCTTGCTTTGAAAAAATCGATATAGTTGGATTATTTGTTGTTGGGTGTTCTTGATCTCTGTGTCCATGATCCAATCAGTTGTGTCTTGTTCTATGCAGTCTGGATTTAACTTTGTAGGTGTAAGTTTTCCGACATTGGTGGGAAGTATGGTAAGGTAGTCCACATTGAACACTAGATGTAGGCCCGAGAATGGGGGAATGCTGAGCTCAAATGCATTATCTCCCACAACCTTGATAATGGTGTAAAGACTTGTTGTAGCCACTACAACACCACCCAAATTTTGGGCATATTCAAAATTTTGGGTACCACACCACTCGCCCGAGATTTTATGGTTTTGATAGGGCTCCCAACCAGGTTTCTCTCCCCGCAAATTTTTCCTATCCAACCCCTTTTTGTGCACCCACTCACATTTCATACATTGCATACACACACCATGTTTCATATCAGACATATGCCTTAAGACCACATTAGGGTTTCGAAGGTTGAAGGCTTTATTAATGCATCAAGGGTCCCATGATTTTGGAGCCCATCTAAGAAAATGTACATGCAATTTGGCTTTTCAAATGATGGGTAGTTTTGAGGTTTGGGAAAAACCCTAAATGGGAAAAGGTGAACCCCCCTGGTTTTGACCTAATTCGCATCTCATTGAGAGTGTGTTACCATCGGCATTGTTGGTCATCATGGAAGAAGTTGTTGCATGTCATAGAACCCTCGGTTCATGATTGATTCCTCATCTCGGAATGAACATTAGGATTTTTATCAAGGCTTTCATTCTAATGAATATTCAAAACCCTAGATCGTAGTAACCTATAGTCCAATCATCATAAATTTTTCAAGAGACTCGCTCTGTGAATGCATCATCCCTCAGAAATCATGTGTTATCAAAATCAATTGTAATTAATAGATCTATGAAAGCACTAGGATATTAAGTTGGCCTCCAAACTTAAACATGCTTTTAGCAACTAATATAACTTATAACATCTTAATTGGGGTCATTTATTGTTCAAGCTCCTCAATGAATTAGTGTATTGATTCATTTTATGTTCACACAAAAATGTCACTATTGCAGGATAACTTATCTTTTATTCTCGTCTTCTTTTTCAGGATGCCCTGGAAGTACCTCGGACTATTGCTACAGTGGCACAAGTAGTCCCTGGGCATGACTTCGCTAAAATGCTCTGATGTCAAATATGTGGCATGGTGGATGTCTAAAATTATAAATGGGTTATGTTTTGGAGTTTTAGCCATCATGATGCGCCCAAAAGTCATATGGGAAGTCTCTTCACTCAAAAAACCATAAAAATCCAACAAAACTAATCTCAAATGCAGGCTTGAAATGTTTTGACAAGGAGGGAACGTAAGCGGGGAAGAATGTTTGGTTAATATACATACATATATCAGGCATAATGGTGGTTGCTGTATGGATATATGTTGAAACAACTTCGCCACCACCATTTTCTCTCAACCTTAATCATTATGAAAAAGAGGTAAGATAACGCTAGTCATGGGCTAATGGTTAAACTGCCTCTCATTAAAAAAATGCACCGATATGCATCACACTCAAGGTCGTAAAAAAGTTTCGGTGATGTAATTAATGGTAGGTGGCCCAAATTATGTAGTGATTTGAAACCATACCTTTAGAAGGAAAAGGTTCAGGCATCATGTTGAAGAGTTTCTTTTTTTTCATTTGACCACCAGGTTTGACTCCTCAAAAGAATATCAAGCCGCCAAGGATGATCAAGAGTGGGCACGATGTAATCGATGTTCAGATTCGCCAATCACGGTTAAACTATAACGCAGCATGGAATAACTTCAGAACTTCAAGGCCTTGCTTGCCTATATAGCGGTAGCCTTTCCTTTTCTAAATGAGTTAGTTGTATGGTTTAGCTAGGGCCAATTAATCTTGTTGTCAATGGACCATCCCAGAGACGAAGCTCTTACGCTTTAGAGACTTTAATCGCTTGCAAACTGTCAAGTTGTCTTGATTGAAACATAACATGGATTAGCTTTCATGATCGAGGTTGAGACTTTGGCATGACCATTGCAGCAGCTGGGCAAGTTGCAAAAGTCGTAGGAGTCAATGCTCAGAGACGAAGTTATAAATGCGACCTACGACCATGTTGCTTCTCTGAGTCGCAAGGTCGCAATTTCAGAGCCTTAAAAAAGTGTTGGAAGTGTGATTTCACTCCAGATGCGACTGCGCGACTAATGATCACTAAGTCGCACTCAAAGACCTCAAGTGGGTAGCCAGAAATGCGACCTGCATTAAGTTGCAACCCTGCGACCTCCAATGAATCATAGTTCCACCAGGTCATGTCATTGAGTTCTTATATCATAGGGAAGGCAGTTGAATGATGAAACTATGTTATAGCATGACTGTGCGACCTTCCAGAAGTCTCAAACTACCTCACAGATCAAATTTCCTCTCAAAGGTCACATTTTTTCAGCAGATCATGAGGTTGTTGAATTGCTTCAAGTCACATTTCCAAATGGGATTGATTTAACGATTGTGAGGCTACAGGATCCATGCTTGGGTCATGAAGATGACATGATTTGATTTGAATAGGGTCTTCTCAAACCATTTTGAGATGTTGCATGGGGTAGTGGAAAATGAGCATTATGCATTTTTCCCCTTAAAATAATGATGAGAAGATGCAACAATCGTGACACAAAAGAAATCATGAAGTAAATAAAGGACAATGTCTGCCTACGGGTGCACTAGTTACAAATCATCTCTTGGATAGCATTATCGGTGGAAAAGGGAGATATTATCAATGTCCAAATGACAAGGGAGTTATAGAAGGATTGTGCAACAATCTTCTTGATGGAGTTGTCTTTTATTCGGAATAGTGGAAGTTACATTACCAGTTTTTCTTATGAAATGACATTCCCATTGACTACTGTAATATTTGGATTGCAAGTGAACATATATGGCATTGAGAAGAAACCTCCATAGTCATCCAACATCAAATTCCAGGGAGTTGGCCACATGCATTAGAGTGTTGGATCTTGAAGCCCGGGAAGATATATGTTGCTTAGCATTGCATTTCCTCTATAGAAGATAGCAAATGCTCTGGGTCTTTCACCCTAAAACACCTCTTGATGATTGATTAGAGCAAGGAGATATATGGATGGTCCTTTCAAGAACTATTGTAAACATTTTGGAGCCCAGAGACACCCCATAGATATGGCATTAATTGATTGCATTGTAGCATAGGATAGGACTATCCAGGGGTCCAAAGTTGTTTTTGGTTTTCGTGTTTATTGTTATTTATTTATCTCTTGTTACATTTATAGTGTGATGGTACAATTATCATCATGTTTAACCATGGTTACTATCTTACAGGGTACATCAGGGTGAGGACTCCGACCTATGACGAGAGATCTATGGTTACATATGGGAAGATTTGCAGCTAGGATGTCCAACTAGTAAATAAGTCAGCTCAGTATGGTTGATCGAGAGACGATGGCAACCACAATGTCATTCCGTGCAGCCAAGGAACCACTCAATTTGGTCTTGTACTCTAGCAACCGCCTTGGTGATAATAATTCCAGGTTCTACAAGAACCCTCTACATCTTCTTCTTCTTTTTATCATAATGTAAATGTTCTCCTATTATACCAACAGTTAAGATAAGAGAAATTAAGCCTGTACTAGGTAGTAGGCATGAGAGAGTAGTGAGGAAGCTCAAGAGGCATGAAGGTAGATGAAAGGGCATGAGGGAAGGCTAAAGGTCATAGTAGGTGAAAGGTCACCTGACCTCTATAATTTTCCCCCATCCCTCAGTTAAAAGGACTTTTAGCACTTGAGTTGAGGTGAAGGTAGATAGTCGATTGATGCTTGAGAGATGGGATCACTCAGCTCTTGGTAGCTAGGAGAGTGGGTTTGCAGTAGGGCTAGGGTTTTGACACCGGATGATGGTATGAACAATCCATGCTCCTCTATTGGGTATTGACCAGTTGCATGATATGTATTTGAAGTTACAACAATATTAATAAGATGTTTTCTTTTTCCTTTTGCACTGATTCCCATTCTAGCTCATGGTGATTGTATTAGTTGTCTAGTACCTCACCATATCTGTATGAGTGCTATCATATACGCGAGATGTTATGTACTGATATATAGTGGTTGCATGTATGTTTCACTTTAGAATATGTGTTTACTTGTTCTTGCCATGTCAGTGACCTATTGTGAACTACTTCGCACTTGACCTCTAGAATGTTCTTATTTATTATGTTCGATGGGGTTTTAGCTCACTAATCACCCTCATCATTATCTCTTCTTATCATTGTTGTGTCTTGTTTAAACCTCTTTCTACAGTTTGTCAATATTGGTATGATTTTGTTTCGTTGTCCGAACACTTCATTCTCGCCCCACTCTAGCACCTTCTCATTTATAACCAAGAGATGAAAACATTCGTGGTGGCAGCTGGGCCCACATACCGGATGGGGCTCTTATTCCAAATAGTGTGAAGTCTAATTGGGACTTTACACCAGGGAGAGCCCCTTAGACGTTGGCGGAACATTTTGGCCCATCAACAAATTGGCGCTAGAAGGAGGGCTTGATGACAAGATGAGCCCTTGGAGCCTGTAGTTTAATCTCATATCTGTTAATGGCTCTAGCCAAATTTTTTCTCTTGAGGTTTTTATCTCGTTTGTCTATTTTTCGATTTTCCATCCCCCAAGAGCAGCTCCATCACTTGTTCGAGTTAAAGTTTTATGGTGTGGATGGAACACTTTTAATCGAGCACATTTATGACTTCATTGAGTTCTATGAATCTTTTGAGATTAATGATGAAGATTTTGCGAGTGGTGTCCATTCATTATTTCGAGCAACTCATCAGTAAGCTCCAACCGGCGTTTGATAGGTACAATTTTCAAGATGTGTTAAAGAGGATAAATGAGCTTAGGATGAAACCTGAAGAATCATTAGAGGGATTTTGTTTCAGATATGTGCATCTTTGTTTTGAATTTCTTGGAAGTGATGTCGACTGGGTGTATTTAAATATAAATTTGCAACGATTGGTCCTCTTCTCTTTACAACATTTTCAATTAGAAACAAGTCATGTTTCACATGAGTATCATCATAATTTGCAGATTACAAAATGTCCAGATTCTACTAGTAATTTTTTTTTTGCCTATCTCTTTGAATCTAGAACAACCTCACCCCCCTAAGGAAGAGATTATTTTTTGTGGGATTTATCATCATCCTCTTGACTTGTTACATAATAAGATTGTGGTTGTAAATGGCTCAAACGATGAAAAATTGTTTTTGGGAAATAGATCCGATGGCCTCACCTCTAAATCCCTCATACATTATTTTGGTCTTGAATCTGAAAATCACATAACATCTCTTCCTGCTGATGGAACCCCAATCGAGTCCATTCAACATACGTCTCACTATGTTTTGGGATCTCATTCACCTATGCACGATGACTTTGGTCTTGTCTTAGGTAACGTTGATTGTCTTATCAAATCCACAGAACACATCAGGCCTGTAAATCCATCTTTTGCGAACATAAATGGGTAGGATGTGAGTCCAGGTCTAATCGGTGCTCCTTCATCTGACCCTTTGCATCCATTCTATCCTGATTTAGTCCATGGGTCTACTGCACCAGCGATTCTTTCAGATCATTCATATCTTTATCTCGCTCGCACTGATTGCAATCATGTGCATGGGGGTGAGGTTTCACAGTCAAAGGATGCAGAGTCTGAATCCCTTATGCCTAATCTTTGCCACTCACAGTCTTTAACAAGTGAAGAAGAGGGCCCTGCATCTCGCCCAGCTCAAGCTAGTTCCCTCATTAATCCCGCTTCACCCCCAAGCCAAGAAGAGCCTTATGTATCAGATACCCAACTTGATCAAACTGGCGGTTTCAACAATTCTCATTTTACCATAAATATATTTGCTCTTGCCTCTGGTGATTATCCTACATGTCCGTCTATTGATCCTACAAAAACACCAAAATTTGTTGACCCACCTTTCAAACATTTAGGGACTCATCAGGAAGTTGAGGCACTTCAGCTTCCACTGATGGTTATGTCAGGTTCTCACGTTCCTGATGAGACCCCTAAACCAAGTCAAATTAGGGTTTATGAAGTTAGGGTTTCTACACATCACGCTCCTCTCAGCATCACTTGCCAGATGCAAGCTCATCTTGGAAACCCTCTGATTCAAGCAATGTCTCTCTGAGAAAATATTTCCATCACCTTTCACCTGATGTGCATCAACCTCTATATCCTAATTTTTTGTTGAAGGGAGTGCTCCTACCATTGTCACAAATCTTTTTGATTGTCTCCCAGCTAATATAGCTTGTCAACCAACACAATCAAATGATACCTTTCAATCTCCTATATGGGAAGGTTCCAATTTCCTAATATCCCCTTTGCCTGACACTCTTGTAGTTGATTCAGTTCATTCTCGGGAATCTAAAGAGTCTCATTTTTCGAGCTATCAATCTTTCAACATTCAGACAATGGATCCAATCCAAAATATTTTCATAAATAGTTACCCGGTCACAGCCAACAATAACTGTATACACCCATCTAGAAATCTTGCAAAGCTACCAATATTCAATGTTGTGTCATTTGAAAGTTCAGAGGTTGGCCAAGATGACGAGGCACTTCATCTTCCGCTGATGGTTATGTCAGGTCCTCACGTCCTTAACAAAGTCTATGAACGATTTCAAACTAGGGTTTCTGAAATTAGGGTTTTTATGTTTAAATCCTCATGGATCGCAGTGACACCCGAAAGAGGCCCCTCTTTTCAGGGTTATCATGTTGAACATCCTCTACATCACGATTTGGTTGTTGATCATATTAATCTGGCAGAATCCTTTACTAGCCGACAACATCTTGCCTTACTTGCATTGGATCTAGGGTTAAGCATAAATGGATGTATGTTATGGCTGGATGACTATAAATTTCACATTTGTGCTTCGATTTACTAGGATTGGGTTGCAGTTTTCCTTGAAAGGTATTCTCTGACATGTTTCCCTATAGGTGGACTAGATATTCTTTCTATTGTGCATGTTTTACAAGTAAGCGTGTCATTTTCTGTACAACTCTTTCCACAAATTATAATTGCCTTCATCTTTGTTTTTGCAGGTTGGGAACTGCTGTGGTGGCTGTAATGGAAGTTTGATTTCACATAACGGACCTATGCTTTGGTTAAACTAGGATTTAGGGTTTAGACTAGTTAGGTTTTAGTTTTAATTAACAGTGTGTTGATTAGAATTTGCTTTATCAGTTAAATTTGCCATGCTTCATTTTCTTTATTGTAGGTAGTTAGTTTCTTGGTTGTTTATTTATGCACTCACGTCCTTACATTTGTTTATTGTTGCATGACATTCATGAAATATCTGCATATGCGTCCCATTGGTCCTTTAATTGCACATAGTTGATCTCTTCTGTACATAGTATTACATTGCATCATTAGCCCTGTTTGTTTCATTTCATCATACACCTGCCTTCTCGCTTGGCACATATTCACCTTTGACCTAGCCTGGAAATTTCACCTATGTTGCATGCCACTACATGAGCCTTTATGAACCTGAAGAATTCAAACCTATGGTGCCATGAATCATTTTCTCACACCTTTTGCTCTTACTCCAAGTGCATTGCTTCGACCTCCTCACACCGGTTTGTAAACCCTAGGAGAGTTTCCTGGTCACTTAGCCCTAGAATTAAAACCCTAGCCCTATGATTGTATGAAGTTGTGATGGTTACGCCAATGAGTAGCCTCTCTTAGAGAAAATCATCAAATTTTCATCCTGAATATCCCTCTTATGAGTCAAATTTATTAAGATGGAAAATATGAACAAATTGCTCATGGGGAACCTTAATTTGTTTAAATGACCTATACCCATAACCTAAACCCAGTGCCTAGCGTGGTCTTGATTCTTTCAATGAATTGTGTTCTTTTCACTTGTTGACTGGAAATGAGATGTGAAAGCTTGGCATGAGGGAAAACCTAAATCAAGATATCTCTTAGTTTCTGTCAAACAAGACACAACCTCTCTTGCTCATAAAAATCCCTCATCCACCCTGGCACAATGAACACCACAAAATAAGTGCAAATGCACACGTAAAAGAAAATGAAACCAAATAAAGGGTAAAGGATCGAGAAAGGCTTCCTGCGTAGAGAGGTAATGCAATGACTCCGCCAGGGTATTGACCAGGCTCACTGGCAGTAGAGAAATGTTTGTGATTTCTTGAAGTGACTCCACCAGGGTATTGTCCAGGCCCGCTGGCAGTGAAGCAACACCAGAAACTTACTTTTAAAAATTCTAAATACAGTAAACCCTCTGCCCTGTTCTTTGCATCATCATCAACTACTGGCACGTGTGAACCCTCAATGTGGTGTTACTGATTGGAAAGACCTAGCCGAGGCACAAGGGAAGGCATATCCGCAAAGGTCGTGGCAATGCAAGAGGTTCCCCTAACGTTTGTTCAATATTCCCTTGCATCATTATTCACACTTAGACTACTACAGGGGTGTTGATAGAGATACTGGATTCTACCAGTGGTTCGCCAATTGTTGTAGCCACTATAACACCACCCAAATTTTAGGAATATACAAATTTTGGGTACCCCACCACTCACCCCAAGCTTTTAGGGTTTTGATAGGGCCCTCAACTAGGTTGCTCTCCCCATAAATTTTTCCTATCCAACCCCTTTTTGTGTGCCCACTCACATTTTGTACATTTCATCTGCACACCATGTTTCATCTCACACATATGCCTTAAGACCGCATTAGGGTTTCGAAGGTTGATGGCTTTATTAATGCATCAAGAGTCTCATGATTTTGGAGCCCATCTGAGCAAATGTACATGCAATTTGGCTTTTCAAACGATGGATAGTTTTGAGGTTTGGGAAAAACCCTAAATGGGAAAAGGTGATTCCCCTCAGTTTTGACCTAATTCACATCCCGTTGAGAGTGTGTTCCCATTGGCATTGTCGGTCATGATGGAAGAAGTTTTTGCATGTCATAGAACCCTTGGTTCATGATTAATTCCTCATCTCAGCATGCAAATTAAGATTTTTATCAAGGCTTTCATTCTAATGAATATTCAAAACCCTAGATCGTGGTAACCTATAGTCCAACCATCAAAAATGTTTCAAGAGACTCGCTCTGTGAGTGCATCATCCCTTGGGCATCATGTGTTATCAAAATCAATTGTAATTAATAGATCTATGAAAGAACCAGGATATTAAGTTGGCCTCCAAACTTAAACATACTCTTAGCAACTAGTATAACTTATAACATCTTAATTGGGGTCATTTATTGTTCAAGCTCCTCAATGAATTAGAGTATTGATTCATTTTATGTTCACACGAAAATGTCACTATTGCGGGATAACTTAACTTTTATTGTCATCTTCCTTTTCAGGATGCCTCGGAAGTACCTCGAACTATTGCTACAGTGGCACAAGTAGTCCTTGGGCACGACTTCCCTAAAACTCTCTGATGTCAAATACATGGCATGGTGGATGTTTGAAATTATAAACGGGTTATGTTTTGGAGCGTGAGTCATCATGATGCACCAAAAAGTCGTATGGGAAGTCTCTTCACTCACAAAAGCATAAAAATCCAACAAAAATAATCTCAAATGTGGGCTTGAAAGGTTTTGACAAGGAGGGAACGTAAGCAAGGAAGACTGTTTGGTTAATATAAATACATATATCATGCATAATGGTGGTTGTTGTATGGATATATGTTGAAACAACTTCGCCACCACCATTTTCTCTCAACCTTAATCATTATGACAAAGAGGTAAGACAACGCTAGTCATGGGGTAATGGTTAAACTACCTCCCATTAAAAAAACACAGTGATATGCATCACACTCAAGGTCGTCAAAAAGTTTCGGTGATGTAATTAACAGTGGGTGGCCCAAATTATGCAATGATATGAAACCATACCTTTAGAAGGAAAAGGTTCAGGCATCGCGTTGAAGAGTTTCTTTTTTCTTTTTTTTTCATTTGACCACCAGGTTTTACTCCTCAAAAGAATATCAAGCCACCAAGGACGATCAAGAGTGGGCATGATGTAATCGATGTTTAGATTTGCTAATCACGGTTAAACTATAATGCAACATGGAATAACTTCAGAACTTCAAGGCCTTTCTTGCCTATATAGTGGTAGCTTTTCCTTTTCTGAGTGAGTTAGTCATATGGTTTAGCTAGGGCCGATTCATCTTGTTGTCAATGGACCGTCCCGGAGACGAAGCTCTTATGCTTCAGAGACTTCAATCGCTTGCAAACTGTCAAGCCGTCTTGATTGAAACATAACGTGGATTAGCTTTCATGATCAAGGTTGAGACTTTGGTGTGACCGTCATAGCAGCTAGGAAAGTCTTGAAGTTGCAGGAGTTGATGCCCAGAGATGAAGTTATAAATGCTTACTACGACCATGTTGCTTCTCTGAGTCGCAAGGTCACAATTTAAGAGCCTTAAACAATATGGAAGTGTGAATTCTCTCCATATGCAACTGCGGGACTAATGGTTGCTTAGTCGCACTTAAAGAACTCAAGTGGGTAGCTAGAAATGCGACCTGCATTAAGTTGCGACCCTGCAACCTCCAATGAGTCGCAGTTCCACCAGGTTGCGTCATCACGTTATTATATCTTAGGGAAGGAAACTGAAGGATGCAACTATGTTATAGTGCAACTGTGCGACCTTCCAAAAGTCACAAACTACCTCACAGATCAACTTTCCTCCCAAAGGTCACATTTTTTCAATAGATCATGAGGTTGTCAAATTGATTCAAGTCGCATTTCCAAATGGGATTGATTTAACAATTGTGAGGCTTCAGGATCCATGCTTCATGAAGATGAAATGATTTGATTTGAATAGGGTTTTCTCAAACCATTTTGAGAGGTTGCATGGGGCAGTGGAGAATGAGCATTATGCATTTTTTCCCTTAAAATAATGATGAAAAGATGCAGCAACCATGAGACAAATGAAATCATGAAGTAAATAAAGGACAAACAATGTCCGCCTACAGGTGCACTAATTACAAATCATCTCTTGGATAACATTACCAGTGGAAAAGGGAGATATTATCAATGTCCAAATGATAAGGAAATTATAGAAGGACTGTGCAACAATATTCTTGATGGAGTTGTCTTTTATTCAGAATAGTGGAAGTTACATTACCATTTTTTCTTATGAAATGAAATTCCCATTGACTACTGTAATATTTGGATTGCGGGTGAACATATATGGCATTGAGAAGAAACCTCCATTGTCATACAACATCAAATTCCAGGGAGTTGGCCACATGCATTAGAGTGTTGCATCTTAAAGCCCGGGAAGATATATGCCACTTAACATTGCATTTCCTCTATAGAAGATAGCAAATGCTCTGGGTCTTTCACCCTAAAGCACCTCTTGATGATTGATTAGAGAAAGGAGAGATATGGATGGTCCTTTCAGGAACTATTGTAAACATTTTGGAGCCCAGAGACACCCCATAGAGATGGCTTTAATTGATTGCACTGTAGCACATGATAGGACTATCCACGGGTCCAAAGTTGTTTTTGGTTTTTGTGATTATTGTTATTTATTTATCTCTTGTAACATTCATGGTGTGGTGTTGCGAGTATCATCATGTTTAAGCATAGTTACTGTCTTATAGGGTACAGAAAGGCGAGGACTCTGACTTATGAGGAGAGATCTAGGGTTACATATGGGAAGACCTATAGCTAGGATGTCCAACCAGTAAATAAGTCATCTCGGAATGGTTGATCAAGACACGATGGCAACCGCAATGGCATTTTGTGCAGCCAAGGAACCACACAATTTGGTCTTGTACTATGTAAACTACCTTGGTGATAAGCATTCTAGGGTCTACAAGAACCCTCTACATCTTATTCTTCTTTTTATCGTAATGTAAATGTTCTCCTATCATGTTAGTAGTTAAGCTGAGAGAAATTAAGCCTGTACTAGGCAGTAGGCATGAGAGGGTAGTGAGGAAGCTCAAGAGGCATGATGGTAGCTGAAAGGGCACGAGGGAAGGCCAAAGATCACAATAGGTGAAAGTTCACTTGAATTCTATAAATGTGCCCCCATCCCTCACTTAAAATGACTTTTAGCACTCGAGTTGAGGTGAAAGTAGATAGTCGATTGATGCTTAAGAGATGAGGTCACTAAACTCTTGGTAGCTAGGAGAGTGGGTTTGCAGTAGGGCTAGGGTTTTGACACCGGGCGATGGTATGAATAGTCCATGTTCAACTACTGGGTATTGACTAGTTGTATGATATGTATTTGAAGTTGCACCAATATTAATAAGATGTTTTCTTTTTCCTTTTGAACTGATTCCCATGCTGACTCATGGTGATTGTATTAGCTGTCCGATACCTCACCATATATGTATGAGTGTTGTCATATATGTGAGATGTTATGTACTGATACATAGTGGTTGGATGCATGTTTTTCTTTAGAATATGTGTTTACTTGTTCCTTTCCATGTCGGTGACCTATGGTGAACTACTTCACAATTGACCTCTGGCATGTTCCTGTTTATTATGTCCGATGGGGTTTTAGCTCACTAGTCGCCCTCATCGTTTATCTCTTCTTATCATTGCTGTGACTTGTTTAATCCTCTTTCTGTAGTTTGTCAATCTTGGTTTGATTTTGTTTCGCTATCTGAACACTTCATTCTCGCCCCACTTTGGCACCTTCTCATTTGATAACCAAGAGCTTAAAACATTCATGGTGGCAGCTGGGCCCACATACCGGATGTGGCTCCTATTCTAAACAGTGTGAAGTCTAATTGGGACTTTACACTGGGGAGACCCTCTTAGACGTTGGCGGTACATTTTGGCCCATCAAAAGTACCATATCGGAGTGGTATGAGTTTCCTATAGGCTCTGGTAAGGCGTTCCTTTTGCAAATGCAACTAGACTTTGTCGTCCACCTAAAACTTGTGTGGCACCCGATGTTGATCATGTCGCTGCTTGTACTTGGCATTTGATTTCTCTGGAATGTTGTGGATTTGTTGGGGAATGTTCTGAATGTGCTTAATGGAGTTGTTTTCCTTGTCGGCTTTGGACTGGACATGAGCCGAATCTTCCTGAGTAGCTGCAAATGGTATGGCAACATCAATGGGACATAGTGGTTGGAATCCTAAGCTTGCTTGAAAAGGGTTGTGGCCAATTGAGTTATGGAGAGCGTAGTTATATTTGTGTTGGATATAGGGTAGGCTCTCTTCCCATGTGAGTGGATGCTTTGATTTGTACATGCATAGAATGTGTACAATCATCCTATTCACGAACCATGTCTGGCCATCAGTTTGGGGATGGAAAATTTTGGACTTAGTGAGCTTGGTGTCCAACCTCGACCAGAGACTGGACCAAAATGTACTAAGGAACCTATTGTCCTAATTTGAGATGATAGATTGTGGGATCCCAAATTGTACCCACACTCATTCAAAGAAGAGTTTATTAGTTGCTTCAACTGTGATATTCTTCTTGCAGGTTGCCATAATGGCCATCTTCGAGAACCTGTCGACAACCAAAAAAAAATAGTTGTTTCTGTGCTTAGTAAAAGGAAGTCACAACATGTAATCCATGGAGTTGGATTCCCAAGGTCGACTAGGGGTAGGCAATGGAGTATAGAGGCCTTGCTTCTTGATGGTCAATTTGGCAATGGCGCAGGCAGTGCAGGATTTGATGTATTTCCGAACATCCTATCAAAGATTTGGCCAATCGAATCTGTAGTACTACCACTATATTTTCGACCCCGAAATGTCTAATGACCCGACTATAGTGTGCTTCCAAAATCATCTTGGCATGCCCTCTTGAAGGAACAAAAAGGTGTCCCAGGTGGCATAATAATGCATCTTGGAGGTGAAAATATGGAACTTACTGACCCTCCAAGAGTGTCTAGTATGTGTGGCTGAATTCTGGGTCACTTTTGTAGAAAAGTGGTCAATCAGAAGTCTCGTGCCCATAAGAGTTGAGCACGGTGGTTAATGCCATGATCGGTGGTCGGCTGAGGTAGTCTACAACATTATTGGGTGTTCCCTTCTTGTACTTGATATTCAAATGGAACTGTTGCAGGTATGTGGACCACTTCTAATAGCGATCATTCTACAACTTCCCTTGTGTATGTATGAATTGTAGGGGTTGGTGATTTGTGTGGATAGCCGTTTCCTTCCCCAAAATGTAATGCTTCCATTGCTGGCAAGCCTACACAATGGAATAAATATCTTTTTCATAATTTGTATACTTTCAGACTGTGTTTGAAAGTGTCTCACTGTCATATGCCACTGGATGCCCCTGTTGAGTAAGGACTACCCCAATAGCATAATCAAAGGCATTTGTCTCAATCTCAAATGGTTGTTGCAAGTCTGGTAATGTGAGCATTGATGTAGATAAGAGGCGATGTTTCAACTTTGTGAATGCCTTCTATTGAGATTCAGACCAAAATAATTTTGTTTTCACTCCTCCCTTGGTGACTTAAATCAAGGGCCAAGTGATATGAGATAACCCCAACATGAACTTGCAGTAGAAATTGGCAAGACCCATAAAGTTGCGGAGCTCTGTTAGAGTGATTTGGGATGTCGAATCCCAAATGACTTGGATCTTGGTTGGATCTGCATGCATCTCCCGTTCATTAATAATGTATCCCATATACTGAACCTGGGTCATGCCAAAAGTGAATTTTTCCAAATTGGCACACAACTTTTGTTGCCACAGTGTTTGGAGAACTTATTGGATGTGGTGGAGGTGCTCTTCCCAACTCTGGTTGAAGATCAAGATGTCATCCAAGTATACCACTACAAATGAATTGGTCAATGGATGCAAGATGTTATCCATCAGCCTCATGAAGGTTACAGGAGCATTTGTCAACCCGAAAGGCATAACCAGTAATTTCAAAAGTCCCTCCTTGTCTTTGAAGGCAGTCTTCCGCACATCAAAGGGTTTGATTGGTACCTGGTGATATCCAGACTTCAAGTCGATCTTTCTAAATATTTAGCCCTCGTGAGTTGGTCCAGAAGGTCGTCAATCTATGGGATCGAGTACATATTCTGGACAATGATCTTGTTCAGCCCCCGATAGTCAATATAGAGTTTCCAAGTCCCATCCTTCTTCTGTACCAACATGATCGAGCTCCCACAGGGCGATGAACTTGGTCGGATGTGACCTTTCTGTAGTAGCTCCTAATATGCCTCTTGATTTCATCATTCTCCATAATAGAGCACTGATAAACTGGTCCATTGGGTAATGATGCACCTGGGGTCAGATCGATGGAGTTCTTGACCTGAATATAAAGAGGCACCCCTGTGGGGGAGTTGAAGATGTCCTTGTACTCCTCCATGACCTTGTCTATCTTTTGTTATCGTACAGAGGGACCCTATCTGGAGGTCATGGCCATCATCTTCTTCTTTCCTTGAGGGTGTATCATCAGGAAAACAAATTTCCTAGTTTTGGAAATGAGCTTACTGCATTGTTTTGTAGTAACCAAAGAGATGGAAGTAGGTGGTGCTACCTCTGGTATCCTGTACAACTTATTTCCCAAGGTAATAATAACAGTGTGAGGCCTTGACTCATACACATCATATTTCTTCCACAAGTATGATTCACCTAATAATACATCACAAACATCAGGAGGAGAAACGTCACATAATACCTCATCCGTGAAGGGCTTAATGTTGTATGGAAGGTGACATTGCTAGCTAATGCAAAGATCCTGTCCTTGGTGAAGTCACCTGAAGGTGTATGGTTGTGGGTGTGCTGTGGTCAATAAGTCATCCAATTCATGACCTCTGCTGAAATGAGGTTCTTTTGGCTCCCACTGTCAACAATAAACTATAACGGGGAACCCTTTACCCACATATGTGAGTGGAAGAGGTGCTCCTCCTCCTCTGGATCTTCGGGTTCCTCCTTCTGAATCTTTGTGGTGGCAATGGTGGCATTGGGCTCTGCATCGATAATATGCTTCCCTTTTTCATTCCCCTTGTTGGGTTCTGAATCGGATTTGAAACATGCATCTGATTCAGAAGCCTTTAGCTCGGCCACCAGTGACTACTTGGCCTGACACTCACTTGTGTTGTGAGTGGAGCTCTTATGGAACTCAGACCACTTTCCTGTGTCCTTCTTCGGGTTCGCGGTGTTTTTATTCACTTGCGACTTTCGTGGGTTTTCCTGGGTCGCCCCACCTTGGCTTTGTCCTTTACTCTGTGGTTTGAGAGAACCTTTCCCTTGCTTTAGATTCACGAATCCAAAGTATTGCTTTTTCTGTTTAAGCTTCTGCTCGATCTTGATAGCCTATCGGTACGCCGTGTCGAGCGAGGAGATGTCCATGAACTCCATCTCATCATAGATGTACCTATGTAGGCAACCGCGGTACTTGAGTACCAAATTTTTCTCAAAATCCTTAATACTCAACTTTGTGTGAAGGGTATGAAAAATATTGGTAAACTTCGACACATCTTGGTCCCTTCCCTCGCACAGCATGGTCCACTTTATGTATTTATCCTCATAGCTCCTAACAAGGTAGTACTACTCCTTGATGGAGTCCCAAAACAATTTCCAAGTGGGTGCGGCTAAAAACAGTGAGGGCGTACTTTCATCCTTCTGATCATAGTAGGTTTCCCACCAGTCCTTGACGTGGGGGGCAACTTTGAGAAGACAAAAAGTAATCTTTTCCCGGCTGGAAAAATCATGAACATAAAAATATCCTTTTAATAGATTTAACCATTTATATACGACGTTTTCATCTATTTGGCCCTCAAATATGGGAATGTCAAAGTTTACTTATGCCTGAAAAGGAGTGGCGCCTCCAGAGTGGCTGCTGGATGTGGATGCGTCGCCGGTGGCCAACCATTGAAGGATATGGGAAAAGTTTTCCGTCGTCGTGTTCCTTTGTTTCTCAAGGGCCTCCTCAATAAATTTTTTGATAGGATCTCCTACTCTGTCATATTTCTTTTCTTCCCGCATGGGAGGCCATCAAGTTTGCGAGGCTGGTTTTGCAAAGGTTCGACTAGTTCAAGCCCTAACTCCTTATATCTCGACCTCGTTGGGGACATGCAAAGAAAAACAGAGAATGAGCATATCGCTATGATACCACTGATTCAAATTTAAACAGGAATGCAAAAAATTACAAATATAACTATAAACACAAAGGCACAGTAGAAATAACACTTCATTTCATTAATATCAAATACTGAAATATGCTTACAAACAGAATGGAAATAAGACTAGCTCGGGCGATGGTAGCTTATCTCTGAGAAGAGATGTGGTGGCTACATACCTTTGAACTGTGTTATAATGAGGCTTGAGGGCCTATTTATTATTGAGAAGCAATGGAAAACCCCAAACATCCAAAAACCTAACCCTAGGAGATGAAACGCCAAACTATGGGCCCCGTTGGGGTAAATTGGTACATCAACTTCCTGGGGTTGTAACTTTGGCATATTATCTTCGTTTAATGTGTATGGTACCTCATTAGAAAGATACATCTGAGGACTACAACTAAAAAAACCAAATATCAAGACAAAATAAGATATTCGCCACTGGTAATTTTCCCAAAAAACGTCGTTTAGGGCCTTAAAACGGCTCCGGAAGTTCAAGACTCGAAAAACTACCAAAAATAGTAAACTATGCTACAATTAAAGAAACTGAAACACTGAAAGAAACAATGGTCAAGGTCGAAGTGGAATAGGTGGGTGGTCACCAATATCCACCTGGATCAAACAAAGAGTTTGATAACTACTGTTCAAATCATGGAATTCGCAGAGAGAAGATAGTTCCAAGAACACCACAGGAAAATGGTGTGTCAGAAAGGATGAACACAACAATCATGGAGCATGCAAGGTGCAAGAGATTGCATGCAGGATTGCCCTTAAAATTTGGGGAAAATGTTGTATATATTTTTGTTTATCTAATAAATAGAGGGCCTTCAAGTTCCTTTGATGGTGGTATTTTAGAGGAGGCATGGACAAGTTAAAAGGTAAACTACTCATTTTAAAGATTTTTGGTTGTGATGCCTTTGTCCACATCAATAAAGAAAATATAACAAATCTTGAGGAAAAATAAAAGAAATGTACCTTTATTGGATATGGTGTAAATAATATTGGTTATCACGTATATGATTATGAAAATCACAATATCATTAGGAGCAGAGATGTCATATTCAATGAAAAGGTCTTGTGTAAGGATAAGATGCAGGGAAAGTAACAGGAAAAGGAAAACAAAGAATACAAAATGCTTGATGAGATCACTGTAGAAAAAGTAAAGGTTCATAAAAATCAGAATGATTAGCAACCAGAATAATAACAACAACCACAACAACAACCACAACAACAACAAACACCTCAAACACTTGAAACTAGTGTTAGAAGATCTACCAGGATAAGTAGACCCCCTGAGTGATACTCTCTTTCATATTAATATGTATTGTTGACTGATTTTGGTGAACCAAAAAGATATGAAGAAGCAATGCAGCTAGAAACAAAGAAGAAGGGGGAGCGAGCCATGGAGCAAGAGATGGAATCCTTGATGCAGAACAAGACTTGGGACTTAGTCAAGTTTCCTACTCGTAAAACAAGATTGTTGAATAAATGGGTTTACAAGTTGAAGGAAGAAGATGGAGGTGAACATAGGCATAATGATAGACATGCGGTGAAGGGATTTTCACAAAAGAAAGGTATAGACTTTGATGAAATTTTTTCTCCTGTTGTTAAAATGACTTCAATCAAAACTATTTGAAGTCTAGTGGCAGCAAAGATTTGCATCTTAAGCAGTTAGATGTATAGGAAACCTTTCTCCGTGGGGATGTGGAGGAGGAAATATGTATAGAGCCACGAAAATGGTATGAGGTCAAAGGTAAGGATAAATTAGTGTGCAAATTGAATGGTTTGTATGGCTTAAAATAGGCTCCAAGGCAGTGGTATCTAAAGTTTGACAGGTTTATGTCTGAACAAGGTTATACTAGATGTCACTCTCAGCACTGTGTTTATTTTAAAAGGAAAAATGATGTAATATATATTATATTTCTATTGTAAGTAGACGACATGCTTGTTACAGGGTCTAACATGCAGGAAATAAATGCAGTCAAAGGAAAATTGGAAAATTCATTTACAATGAAGGATTTGGGTGTTGCAAAAAAAATCTTTGGTATGAGAATAACTAGAGATAGGAAAAATCACAAATTAACATTGTCTCATTGTGAGTACATAGAAAAGTTGTTGGAAAGATTTAATATGCAGAATGAAAAACTAGTTAGTACAACTTTGGCTAGCCATTTAAAACTAAGGATATGTGTCCCAAGACACATGAAGGGATTGATTATATGTGTAATGTTCCATACACATAAGTTGTTGGAAGCTTAATGTATGCAATGGTCTGCACAAGACCTGATATTTCACATCTAGTGGGAGTTATAATCTTGTATATGAACAATCTGGAAAAAGAGCATTGGATGGTAGTGAAGTGTATTCTCAGGTATTTGAGAGGTACCACAAATCAAGGATTATGTTTTGGAGGTTCAAACATTACTCTACAGGGATATGTTGATGCAAATATGGTAGGTGACAAAGCTAACAAGAGGAGCACCACAGGGTATGTGTTTATTGCAGGTGGAACAACTGTTAGTTGGGTTTCACAATTGCAAAACATTGTTGCGCTTTCAACAACGGAAGAAGAGTATGCTGTTGCTACAAATGCTAGTAAAGAAATGATTTGGTTACAAAGGTTTATGGATGAATTAGGCAAGAAGCAGGAGATGAGCATGTTATATAGTGATAGTCGGAGTGCCATTCATATTGCAAAGAATTATGCCTTTCATTATAAGACTAAACACATACAACTCATGTATCATTTCATAAGGTTAGTTTTGGAAGATGGACAGTTGAAGCTGAAAACGATACACACTAGCCATAATCCTGCAGATATGTTGACAAATATTGTAACCAGGGAGAAATTGAGTTGTTGCTTAGTTTCAATTGGCCTTCAAGAATGATGATGAAGATGAGAAACAACCAGGTCCAAATTGGAAGCATTATCTAGCAAGTGAAGCAATGATGGGGTTGGTATAATCAATCTCCAAGTGGGAGATTGTTGGATGTGGAGCCTGATTATCTTTTTGATTCAGAGGTCTTTTTTCACTCATGTTTGGATCCAAATCCATGATGGGGGTATTTGGGGGCTTTCCCCCCCAACTATTGCTTCTCGGGGGGTTTAGGGGGGGTGGGGATGCATGTTTGGATTCCCCCTCCCTGGCGGGGGTTCAGGGGAAACACCCGTGAACCTAAAAATAGATGGAATTTTCCCTATAAAATATTGTAATTTCGTAGTCAATTTGGGTCATTCATTAAGCAAATGATCTTACGGTAGAAGTTATGTTTAATTTAGGATTTTTTTCCCTATAAGGAAACCCATCGGTTTATATGAGGGAATTTTATTGTGGATGTGGATTATTATTCTGAGTGAGAAAGAGAGAGGAGACTTTGTGAGAGCAAAGAGGAAATTATAACAGATTTGTTGTAGGTTGTATCTCTTCATGTTGTTGGATAATATAAAAGGAAGGGCCGAGTGTTTCTCCATGGACATAGCCCAAATTGGATGAACCACCTATATATGCGTCTCTCTTGTTCTATGCATTTTTGCATTTGTGTTTTTGCAATATTTAATGTATTTCATTTCTCCATTAATTAATTTATAACAAAAACTAGGTGGAATATGGATTCCTCATTTCATTAACAGAAGTAATAATTTACATAACATAAAACCCTTCCTATCATGGCAACAAGGAGGTTGTGCAAACTTTAACACTCTCCTTGCAACACCCAAAACCTTATGCATTACTCCAGCCAACTACACAAAATCCAATGAATGACCCCCTATAATCCTTAACCGTAAAGCTTATCTAATGCATGGGAGGGATTATTTTAATAGTTTACTGAAACTATCTTTAACTATTTTTACCTCCATTATAAATTCACATTTCACAACATTTTAATCCCATTTAATTTCATCACATGTCCACTTAATTATCATTTACATTTAATTTTCCTAATGGTCACATTTGACTCTCAACACCACTCCCAATTTGCAGATGATATGCAACTGCAAGGAGGTGCCCCAACTATCCTTGCTAAGTGATTTAAATTGATATTGAATCATTTCCTTAATTCTTTTAGAGGGTAAGAAATTAATGGAAAAAGTGAAATATTTGGTTGAAAATTAGCATTATATAGCTTCAAGTCATTCAAGCAAAGATAGGATTTTACCTACTTGACCACATGGATGTCATTCAAATATTTTAGAATGTCGGTATCATTAAGTAACTCAACCTCAGTTTCTTCACAAGGAGAGATAGGAAAATTGAAAAGCAACATGCAACAAGGGGGTTCACAATGTATAAATCCAATAGGAATATTTTTCTCATCAATTCCATTTTGTTGGCACATACAATATTTTAATTCTTAACAATGTAAGCTCATATGAGCCTACTGATGCAAAAGGAAAAATAAGTTCGAAAATATTTGTGGCGAGGGGGGAAATTTTCTGCGATGTCCCGTTCAATTAATCAGAACACAATTAGGTCTCTAAAAGTTAATGGGGACCTACATATTAAAGATACCTTCCTGACCAATATAGTAAAGGGATAAAATATTTTTTGGTAGTGCCTTGCAACAAGTATGGTGGAAAACTATATTAACAAAGAACTAATTTCATAGTAGCAAGAAACAATGTTTGGATACTCCTCTACCAGACATAAAAGGATCACATAGATGGAAAATTTACAAGTTGGTGACTCCATTAATACAATAAAAGATAACTTGGATGCTTAGGAATGACAAATTTATAAATTTCTAGATTGATGGTATATGAAGAAATCCTCCAATGGAATTGAAACAAAATTAACTATTTTAGACGAGTGTTGGCATTGAACATGGGCCCATGACTTTGTTTTATATCTCTAAATGGGATGTTAGGATATTTAGACACATGATTTAGCTAAGATCAATTTGGTCAAATGTATCTTTAAGAAAAGTGTGTATGTGTTTCCTTAATATGCATTAGTATGCATTTTTAGTTTTCTAATCCAACAATCATGTATGTTTTAAATATAAAGTGATTCAACAATACACATTCTCCTTAATATTAAAAACTATATTGATTCTTAGCTTAAAACTTGATTGGCCAATGATCTCTATTTCAAGAACATGGATGGTTATTTATCAATGATCGATTTTGAGAAGCTCATATTTAAAATTGTTTTCTTTTGCATTAATATATTATCTCAAATGGTTACATCGGCTAATACCATAGACTATTTACCTCTTTGAGGGTTTTAAAAATAATATACTAGCGTGTTAATCTTTGATTTATATGTGTGAGTGGTTGATTAAGGTGTTTGGGTTGTGTGTAAATACCCAATGTTATTAAGTATGGTATGAAAGCCCATATGAAAATTCTCTCCCTTTGTTGATTGAGGTCTTAAAGTTGTTTAATTGCATGCATCAAAATATCTATGGGTTCTGTTATTTATTTGCATTCTTAGGTTAAGCACGCTATCCTATTATTTTTAGAGCATTTCCTTCTATGGAAAAAAAATTGATTCATTGAAAAAGGATTCCATTTTCCCAAGATACGACCATTTTTTACAAACTCGGAGGAATAAAGTTTCCTATTAATTTTTTTATTGTGTTAATATTTTGTAATTTTTTTGTTTTTTATTTATTTATATTCTTGGTGTGCTACTTTTTATGAATTACATATATTCATTGTCATATGATTTGTGCAATCTCAACAAATCAAAAATAGATTGAAAATTGTTTTCGTTTCTACATATACTCTTTTCTCTATGCTTTATGAGATCTTAGAAAATCAGAAAAAAAGAGGAGTTGTTTTTTTGGGAAGGCTAACCGAGTTCTAAACCTAATCTTGTAAAGTTTTTTTTTGTTTGAAAAATTTGCTTTATTTGTGTGAAAAAACAAAAGTTTTATGGATTAAACATACTCTTTGAGGAAAAACAAAACGCTCCCCTTTCATAACATTTGTTGTATATATTTTCATTATATCACTTGGTAGAAAGTTATTTTATTAAATAAGAAGTCTTCACATATAACTTTGTTTTAAAGTGCATCTCATTTAATTTATAAAGTGAATCATTATAAAGTAAATTTATTGTTATTTGTTTTAAGTTTTTTTTTTTGCATGCAGCTTTAGTTTATATAACATCTTGGTTGTAAATGTTATTCTCATTTATTTTATAAAGTGGGTCACTTCATATAGAAGTAACTTGTTTGTAAAAATGTCCTTGATGGGGCTGTTAGCCACCACATCAACAAACATCACATCATCAAATGATCTAGAGCATGTGGATGATTATTGCCAAGTATCCCCTTGACGATGTGACGTGTAAGAAAGGAAGGTTAAATATGGAAATATATGGCTTGGCAACGCTCCCTACTCCAAGTGCGAATGTGGTGGGAGACAAGAAGTTTTATTTCCTGGTTCTTTTCTATGCATCGCCTCTTTTTTACTCCTTCCTTGGAGGTTTTTCCTTAATTTCTCTTACATGATCAACAATGCGAGAAAAAGGAAGTATGTCTGCAAGTCATTAATGGCTCCTCATAATTTAGAGAGAATGTTTTTCTTAAGCTATGTGCTGCATTACACACATGTCACACATTAGTCCTTCCTTTCTAGAGTAATGGTCCTTCAACAACATGCGATGTCTCTTCTTCGTGTGATTATAAATGGCTTGGGTCATGCAAGGGGTGGCACTGGTACGTAATATTTCGCTATGAGATCTATAACATTGTAAGGTCTATGGTTTTGTATAGTTATCTCATGCCTTGCAAAACCCTTTCAGTGATTCAATAGTTATTCTTCCATATTCGGTGGAGGGAAGGTCCCAAGGACATAGATTACATCTATTTGCAAAGTTTTTGCAGTTAAAGTTGTTCATTCTCTTCTTGCACAGTGCAGCCTCTGGGTTGGTTTTTGAACCGGTGGTTGTACTACCATCATTGAAACTTCAAGGTCATGATTTCCTAGATATCCCTATTAGTTGTCTAGTATTGGTGTGTGGGGTCTGGTACCCGAGTAATTTATCCATTTGCTTTTATTGGTATTTCTTTCTTTTCTTCTCTAAAAATTACTAAGGTGTTTACAATGTTTCCCAAGATGTTGATTTGGGGAGTCTTGTTTTTTATTCATGTTTGAAAAATATTTTTCGTTGATTTGGTATAACATAGGTTGCATAATTATGTTTCTAATCTAACCTCCTCCTCATGAGCATTGGTCCTTCAAATCACTTTTTCTCTTTACTTCCCTTTCTTGGTTACGCCACTCGCTGACCTCAAAGTTTTATGGAAGTTGAGTCTGTGTTTGGTCCTCCTAGTTGTGTCATTTTCTACCACCTTTGAATTTATGGTGAAAATAGCCTTTGGAGGGTATGGGTTTTCTCCACCTTGGTGCATTTCTTGTTACACCAATGATATAGCCCTTTTTTGAAATAAATCACATTCTCTCCTTGTCAATTTCATCTTGCATTATTTGCAAAAGCCTTAAGATAATATTGCAGTGAAATTACATTGTCCTTTTGTTGCACCTCTCCAATTGACTATGCCGCCTCGACAAAGAATGGTAAGCCATAGGGGGGGCTCTAACAATAGGTTTAGTTCTCATTCCAGGCATTTGTTCGAGTGGAATTATGTGGCAACTATGTTTGACACAATTCCCCTAGAAGCCAGAAGGGAGATTCGACAACTTGAGTCCCAAGAATTTGGAGACAAAGCTTACTTTTTAGATTCTGAAGTGGGTAACTCAGAAATGAATTGGATTCCAGTCCCTGGAAAATTTCATAAAAGAAAATTGCATTTTCTACATTCTATTGCAGGCTACCAACAATTGGATTCTTTACTTTGTTTGGTCATCTGGGAAAAATAAGTGGACCACTATAGGATATTTCTAGGACAAGAGGATTCGAAAGGTCTTCTCATAAGCATATGGTACTATTTAGATGATATCCTAATACATCTACAAAGGGTGGAGAAGTACGTTGTGTCAAATTTAGATTCTGATTCGGGGAATGCTTTTGACACTCCAACAGTGATCAACACTCCATAGGTCAACATTGCACCAACTGGTCCAATGGTAAACTCTACACCATCTATTCTCACTAGTCCTTCAAAAAATGGGGACCTTGTGTCACCAATAGTTATCTCTAACTAGAGGTATCATCTCTCTAGTTGCTCATACTTTTGGTCTTTCTCAAGTTGCTTGTGAAATTTTGGCTCGAGGGCTTACCAACATCCTCATGGTGAAGGTGAAATACATTGTACTTCCCCTTGTAGTTTTTCCTTGGTTATTGTACTCTCTATGTGGATTTATGTTTATTTCCTTTTGTACTCCGTGCAACATTCCTGTGTTATGCATATTTTTCCTGGAAGTAACAAAGTAACATATATTTTGATGTTGTTAAAGGAGATTAAAGTTAAGTTCTATGAGTGGGAAGAAGCTCTAATAGGTTCCAAGTTACTCAGACTAAGAATTTTGTAAAATTTCACATGATTCCAATTATTCCAATGTACTCTATGTAAACATATTTTTTATCAATGAAATTTTTTGTGCCGATTTAGCAAAACAAAAAAAAAAACTTATTTGTAAAAATGAGTTGATACACAAAGTTAAACAAGGGACATTTTTTTAAATCAAGAGCATCATTGTGCATCTAATACCATGTGGGCGAAACTCTATATACAATGTAGAATTTTGGATACATTTTATGCATTGCTTGAAAATTTCATAACTTTGACATCCAAATTCCATTTTTAGTGACATTTTTTTGCTAGCTATTTTTTTTAAACTTTCCATCTAAATAGTCAATTTTCTTTTGAAGCCATATTACCTACATATTTTAATATGTATAGTACACGTGATATTTTACTTACATATTCAAACTGCATATCATGGAAATCCCATAACTTCCATAATTCTTCTCTCATATATATTTAATTTATGTAAAATTGTTTTAGGGTTTCTAGAAAGAGACACACATCATTTTTTAAAGAGTAAAAACTAATTTATAGCCTATTGATATGTAGAAACGTCCTACCAGAAACAAGGGATTGCCACCTGATAAAGGCCCCAATTATGTCATATACCCAATTCCCTCAATGACTTACTAAGGTTACGAGGTATCCCAAATTTTCTTTCCTTTTACTAGCTTATCAATAAGCTCTTATACCACTTTTTCACATACCCTACTAAATTTATCCTAACTACACTTGCTAAAACTTCATTTTCATCTCTCATACACTTTTTCAAACACTTTACATATTAAAAATTATTCTTATACTTTGTATACCCAATTAAATATTATTTTTTCTTGCACATAGTGTTTTTATTGATGTCAAAGGGGAATTCCAAGACATTAGCGATGTCATTCATGGGTCAAAGAAAGTAGCATGACAACTACATATTTTGCATGCTCTCATCAAATGAAGTCAAAATAAATATGAAGTTTGTTGAGTTTTTCACAAGGTTATGATGCCTTAATGATCCCATCAAAAACATGTTTGGGTAGTCCTCATCAACACCTTTCCAACGGTATATCCCACTCAAAACAAAATCCTCAAGGATGAGAAGTTATGGTCAGTTGAAACTCAACACTTGGAAAGGAACAAAACTATAGGTGAAAAATCCCCCAACATCAATATGATAAATAGTGCATGCAAAGTTTGGGAAAATTCATGGCTACTTAATTGAATCTCTGATAGGTGGCGACCATACTTATATTAAGTTTAATATGGTTAAAAATTATGCGCCTTATCAAAAAGAATGACATACATATGCCAAAAAGTGCACTAGTTAACCAAAGCAGTAACGTCACAGTGGCTAATCTCGGTATGACACGTGGTAGCGTTTAATTGGATCATTTAGTGATGACATGGCCCCCTCTACAAAGTGATAAATGATATAGTAGAAAGGATGACACATGGCAGCATCAGATTGGATGATTTGGTAATGACGTATCCCCCTTGAAAAGTCACTTATGACATATCAGCAAGTATGACATGGCATGTTTTGGTTATACGAGGTGATGTTAGTAGGATGACAAGGCATGTTTCAGTTAGACGAGGTGATGCCAATAGGATGACATGAAACTTCTAACGACCACCATGTGGCAGTCCAAATAATAGCTTTTGGTTGGTCAAATAGTCTAAATGAGGTGACATGTGGAACCCCTCATAGGATACCACATGGAATGATGATGTCATGGTGACATCATTATGTAGATGACCATGGACCCCTAGGTTAGGGTCACATGAGGTTGAGCACAAATTTTAATGAGGTGACATGGTCACGGTTCTATCATTGGAGGGCTAAGCCACTAGTTATATGCACATTAATGTTTTTGAACCAGAATTGTATTATGTTATGGTTAGCCCCAAGGCCAGTATTCAAACCATCGGTGGTTTGTGATGAGGTCAAAGTAGTAGCATGATTAATCATTGTTTGATTGTTAATGGATCAAGTCCTAAAATGATTATTCTGTGTACATGTGTGTGGCATTTCCCACGAAGAGTTGACACAAGTATTTTTGTTTGACCTCTAAGCTCAAGTATGTGATGATGTTTCATCCAAAGGTCATGACTCTATGATCAGGTTAGTTGGTTATGCGATATGGTTTGTGTAGTGTAGGTCGTGGCTTCGAGTCGGGGTACAATCAGTTGATTTTTTTGTAGAAGGGTGATTGTCGAGCTTGAGTTGTTCATTTTATTGAATAACTAAACTTTTCTAGCACCTTTAAATTGTAATTTTTTAGAATGCGCCCAAAATAACCCATTTTGTAGAAGGATTAATTTTTGTATGGTTTTTATATGGTTTCAAATGGTTTTTAGAGGTTTATGAGATCATTTAAGGACATATTAGATTCTAAAAGAATCATGATGATGAGGGTTCAGTGGTGAATAGCCTTAGAGGCATGAAAAGTTTTGATGATGTATTTTCGACGTTCAAAATCCATTGTATGCGTTTTGAGAGCTTATGAGTAGGTTGTAGTTGATGTTGAAGAATAGGTTTTATATGAATATAGTGATGAGAAGGATGGAACAAAGTTTGGGTAGGGTAATGATACATTTTAGACAACAATATGCAACAACAATTTATTTAGTTTGAAGATTTATATTGATTAAAGAGAAGGTGGATCCAATTTGAAATATTTTGAAAAGCAGTACACAAGAGGTTGAAGAAGGTGGTGGGGGTCTCCACTAAGAATGGTGCCTCAATCAGGTTGGAGCCTATAGAAAGTTGAAGCTTGCATATCACTAAGATTGATGCCTCAATCAGGTTGAAGCCTAGAGAAAGTCAAAGATTTTCCATTTTTGAGGTTGATGCTGCAATCAAGCACGATGGATTCACTGGGGGAGAAATACCATACCATGTGCATTCATATTAGGGGATATATATTGAGGAAAAAATGACATAATATAATGAGCATATAATAGGGATAAAACATTCTTTTTATGTTTTGTATAAAAAATGGAGCTCAAAGTTAATGAAAAAGTATAAAGGGGTATAAAAATGTTAATGAAAAAATGGATACCGACAATATCTTCTGGAAGTAGGGAAATTTCAAATTATGAAGGCGTATCGGGTTCATATTGGTATGTGGTTAAATAAAGTGATTGTGAGAGGTGTTTTCCAATATGTGGTAAAATTAAGGGTATGTTTTAGTATGCCATGAATGGACATGCTATGTCAAAGGTTCATTGAGTGAAGCCCCTGTACAATTAGGTTGTAGCATATAGTGAGTAGTTTCTTGCACATTTTTTAGGTTTGTGGTTCAATCAAGTTGTAGCTTATTGCAAGTAGCTGCTTTCATATCTTGGGGGTGGGTGCTTCTAAGAGATCTATGCCTACAAATATATGTAATGAATTGAAGAATAAGAAGAAGAATTTTTGGTTTTCTCTCATATGGGTTTCCAAGTAAAATCTTGTGTCCCCTTGTGTTGATGTGATGGATTCTTGATGTATTATTGATATGATAATGGCTACTTGATGTCTTGTTCTATTTATTTATATGCTACGAATAATTTTGATACATTATTACATAATTTTTCATCGATTAAAAGTTGTGAAATGGTAAAGTTGTTTCCACATTGATTAACCCCCCCTCGCCCTCTTAGTGTGACATTTGGTGCAAAAAGTGGTATCAAAGCAAGTTTTCTTCAAGAATAATTAACTACTATAAGGTCTTTTTAAGAAAATATGGCCATGATCATAGCAACATGTAAGCCCCCATTATTTGATGGATCCAAATATGCTTTCTAGAATATAAGGATGGAGACCTATCTCATCTCCTTGCGAGTTGATATTTGGTTAATTGTAGAGACCTATTATAAAGTTCCCAATTCTATTCCAATAGATGGAGGTGATAAGGTACTCTATACATCCAATTCTCAAGCTAATCAAGCTATTCTAAGTGGTTTATCAAATTCAAAAAATTTCGATGTAACGGAGTGTGAGTTAGCTCATGAGGTATGGAATAAGCTCAAAACTTATTATGAAGGGGATATAAAGGTAAAAGAAACCAGGCTACAATCTTTCAAGACCCAATTTGAAAGTTTAAAGATGGAAGAATATGAGGATGTTGCCTCATATTTTCTTCGAGTAGACAATATTGTCAACTCCATTGCAGTTCTCATGAAGAAATCAGGGATGGTGTTGTTGTTTTAAAAGTTTTGAGATATCTTCCATCAAGGTTCAATCCCAAAGTATTAGTCCTTGAAGAACTAATAGATTTAGGCAAAATGACTGTGTATGTACTTCATGGAACACTCATCTTATGAGCTAAGGATAAAGGAACACAAATAAGGAATCAAGGAAGCAACATTCCAAGCAACCAAAGAAGAGAAAAAGAATGAAGACTCTAACTCTAATTAAGAATAAGCCAAGTTTATCTGAAAGCTAACAAGAGGAACTAACAAGTTCAAAGGTAAAATCCCTTTTAAGTGCTTTGAATGTGGAAGGATATGACATTATGCTTCTAAATGTCCTTATGCTAATTTGAATGATAGTGATGATGAGACAAAATTCAAGTATAAGAATCAAAGGAAGAAGCAATCTAATAATAAGAAGCATTTATACTCAAAGAAAGAAATTGATTATGAACGAAATAAAAGTGTAACCAATGATGACAGAGGTGAAATATTTTTCATCATTGAAATGGAAGAACCTGAAGAAAAAATAGATTATGAAGGAGAACTTAGAAGTGCATTGAAGGAAATAAAGGCCCTTAGAAAGAGGGAAGGACAATTAATGCATCAATTCCAAGACAAAGAGCTGAATAAGGAGACTGTTATTTATCTTAAGGTTAAGTTTGAAGAAGATAAAATAATAAATGAAGTTTTGCCAAGGTAGCTACATGAGAAGGAACAAATTTTTGAAATATTAGAAGAAGAAGTTATACTCTTGAAAGAAGAATTGGAGAAGCTCAAACACAACATAAGTAAAGGCATTGAATTTGTATATCACATTCTTAGGATGCAAAGGTATCCCCTAACTAAAACAGGTCTTGGTTATCAGGGAAGTTGTGAGGCATCCAAGAACAAAGGTATCCCAAGCACATCAAATGAAGATCATCACAAGAAGCTCGATTAGACGTTCATTGCATCTAGCAACAACTCCCTTGAAGTTCCTAAGAAAATGATGAACCAACCATATCATGTTCATTTCAATAACTCTCAGGATTATGCCAAGAAGTAGCAAGGTACTCTCAATTCACAAAAAGAAAGGAACCAAAATTAAGGAAGGAAGTCTCCCATGAAAATGAATCTTCATAAAGGATCTGCAAGAAAAAATAAAGTAGGTGTTAGGAATTAGTGAATTAATGAGTTTCCTCCAAGGAACAACTTCAAAACATCAAGATCACCCTATACCTTTAGGTATCAAAATAATTTCTTTGTTATTGTTTCTCATGTACAAAATTTGGGCACAAAGCACAAGATTTCAGGATCCATGATATGATTAGATATTGAGGATATGATCAGGTTCCTAGATTGAGGCCTATGGATCAAATTATAAGAACACATCAACCATTTCTGCATATAATGAAGCCCAACATTGTGTGTTAATGTCACAATGAAGGACACATAACATATTATTTTAGACTCAAGAGAGAATCACTTGCTTTAATCTAAGAACCAAGAAAATGGGATGGAAGTTCAGATGGTAAGATCCAAGGTTGGATCGCACCCTTAATATCTAATCCCTTGGTGAAGACTTCTTCAAAATTATTGTTTTTTGAAGTAGTAATTATATGCAGGAAAAATGATCACTTTGATATGAGGGAAAAATATGAATAGTGATAGTGGGGATTCAAAATGAAATAAGATGATAACATGCATGTACTTATGCAGGTTCACCATCAAAGATAAATCGAAGGAGCATATGAGCAATCCATTAAAACCATAGTCTCAAGGGGACACTCCGTCAGGTCCACAAGAAAGAAGCATTGGTAGCATAGTCTTAGAAGTAGATTTTATCAAGTCCATAAGAAAGAGGCATTGTCAAGCATGGTTTCAAAGGGAAACTTTATCAAGTCCATAGGAAAGAAGCATTGGAAAGCATGTTCTTAGATGAGGTCACCGGGAAAGTAAATGAACAGTTGCAGAAGCATTGGAAGTGTGGTTGCAAGGGAGACTTCATCACATTTGAGAATACTTTGTGAGTACTGATAGGCAAATAGAGAATACAAACATTGAAAAATATGGTAGGTATTTATAGACAGAGGAATATAATCTTAAGGAGACTCTACTTTTAAAATGATAAAGTCCATACATATTTATTGAAGAATTATTAGATAACCCTTTTCCATTTTCCATTGATGTCAAAAGGGGAGAGAATCTAGAAATTGATACATACATTGAGCAGGAGGAGCAGGAGATACTGAGATACATTGAAGGTGAGAATGTAGGAATTGAAAGAAGGAAGGAAAGAAAGAAGAAGGCATATTCATGGTCAGACAAGGGGAGTCATTAGCACTATGTCAGGAGGCTTTTGATGCATATCAATGAGAACATCTCCTATTGACATCAATGGCTATAAACTTGTGGTGTTTTTCCATCAATGACAAAGGGGGGTATTGTTGCACATATTGTTGTCATCGACAACAACAAGTTTTATTGATGTCAAAGGGGATGTCTAAGACAGTAGCATTGTCATTCATGAATAAAAGAAAGCATCACGAAAGCTAGATATCTTGCATGCCCTCATTTGGTTGAGTACAAAAAAGTACGAAGTTTATTGATTTTTTCACAAGGTTATGATGCCAAAATGATCCTATAAATACCATAGTTGGGTAGTCCTCATCAAGACCTTTCCAACAATATATCTCGCTATGAAAAAACTCCTCCCATATGAGAAGTTATGGCCATTTGAAAATCATCACTTGGAAAGGAACAAAACTATAGGGCCAAAACCCCACAACATAAATATGTTAAAAAATATGCAACTTCTAGGAGGATCCATGGCTAGATAATTAAATTCATGGTGGGAGACAACCAGACTTGCATGAAGTTTAATGTGGTTAAATATCATGCATCTTACTCAGGTTGAACTATAGATAAATTCCAACATGTGCACTAGTTAATCAGAGCACCCATACCACAGTGGCTAATCCTAGTATGACATGTGGTAGAGTTTAATTATATGATTTGCTGATGATGTGGCCCCCTCTTCATAGTCGCCCATATGTAGCAACAAGGATGACATGTGGCGATATTCATTTATATGTTTTGACAATGATGTGTTTCCCTACACAATCACACATGACATAGCAGCAAGGATGATGTGGCACCTCCATTGACTGCCACGAGGTAGGTACAAATGGCATCTCTTGGTTGGCCAAATGGTTGAAAATGAGTGATATGTGGCACCCCTCCGTTTGGCATGATGATATGATGATGACATCATTATGCGAATGACCATGGACCCCTAGGTCACAGTCACATGGAAGGGTCATATGAGGTAGAGTGCAAGTTTAAATGAGATCACATGGTTATGGTTTTATTTTTGAAGGGCTAAAAACTTGGTTATACGTAAGTTATTTTTTTTTAACAAGAATGGTATGATGTTGTGGTTTGCCCTAAGGCCGGCCACGACCATTCCAACATACACACACACACATATATATAGTGGCATGACTCCATTCAAACCATCATTCAACCAAAAGCAATTGGAATTGTATCTGTGGTTCGTAGCAGTGTTGAAGTGGTATCATGGTTGATCATTGTTTAATTGTTAATGGCTCAAGTCCTTAGGTGATTGTTCTCCATATGTGTTTGTGGCATTTCCCATGAAGAGTTGACACAATTTTTTAATTTTTTTTATTTCAGGCTCCAATCTCTAAGTTTGTGACAATGCTTCACCCATAGGTCACGACTCCATGACCAAGTCAGTTGGTTATGTGATATAGTTCATACAATGTAGGTCATGGGTTCGAGTATGGGTAGCCTTAGTAGATAATTTTTTTTTTACAAGGGTTATTGGCATGCTTGAGTTGTTTATTTTTTCAAATAGTTAAACTTTTATGGCACTCTTAATTTTTTTTTTGTAGATTGCACTCATAATAACCCATTTTGTAGAAGGATTAATTTTTATGGTTTGTATATAGTTTCAAATGGTTTTTGGAGGTTTCTAGGCTCATTTAAAGGCCAAATTTAATTTCAAGATAAGCAGGTGATCAAGGTTCAGTGGTGAATAGTCCTTGAAGCAAGAAGATTCTCGATGATGTATTTTTGATGTTCAGAATCCATGTTATGTGTATTGATAGCTTATGAGTAGGCTGTAGTTGATGTTGAAGAACATGTTTCGAGAAGGGTTTTATGTGACCAAATTAATGAGTAGTTGGAATAGTGTTTGGATAGGGTATGATAAGTTGTTTACAATAGTATGAAAGAAAAAATTTGTTTAGTTTGAAGATTTATATTGATTGAAGAGCAGGTGGATCTAGTTTGAAATATTTTGAAAATAGGTCCACAAGAAGTTGAAGAAGACGGTGGGTGCCTCCACTGAGAATTGTGCATCTATCAGGTTGGAGCCTACAAAAATTTTAAGCTTGCATATCTCTGAGGTTAGTACCTCAATAAGGTCAAATCATAGAGAAAGTTGAATATTTCTCATCTCCGAGGTCGATTCCTCAATCAAGTTTTATCCTATAATGAGTAGCTTCTTCCACATTTTTGAGTTTGGTGCCTCAATCAGGTTGTATCCTACCACCAGTAATTTTTTGCACATCTTCAGGGTGGGTTCCTCTAATAGGTCAGTGCCTACAAGTCAATGTAATGCATTGAAGGAGAAGAAGAATATGAATGTTTTTTTCTTTTCTCCCATACGAGTTCCATGTAAGAGCTTGTGTCCCCTTGTGTCGATGTGATGACTTACTGATGTGTTTTTGATATGATAATGAATTCTTGATGCATTGTTCTATTTATTGATATGTTGCATATAGTTTTGATACATTGCTACATAATTATTCATTGATAAAAGGTTGTGAAATGGTAAAATTGTTTCCACACTAATTTGCGCCCTGCTGCAAACCACCCCCCCTCTCAAGTTGATCTTTGATCCAACATTTTTCTTGTAGAAAATTTGTCAAACATTTTGTATGAATAAAATAATAAACATTTCTATGATTCCACTTATAACATACTAACTGAAATAGATCACTCAATCATGCAACTTTTGATTTCTGCCTTTGAAGTATTTGATCAAATAGCTTGTATGCAAATTGTAATAAAACACATTTAACATATTTATTCTAAGTATTTGCATGCAAATAGTTATAGGTCAACTACAATAGCACTATCATAGAAAAATGTTATCATACAATATTATTATCCCCATGCACAAAATAGCATTTTCATTGGGGCATTTCATCACACAATTTGTATGCAATGAATCATTAAACCATTTACACATTTCTTGAAACACTTTGCATGCAAACTAATATAGAAACTTAATTAGGAAATACCTCATAAATTACAGTAGTCCAAGTTCTGAAAACTGAACTAGGTGTTTAGTGGGAGTTCCCCTCATTATGGTCCATGTTTCAGCTTCTGGAACCTCCCAGATGAAAGGTTATAGTAGAAATTCCAACATGACCTATTTGATGCATGATTTTAGGAGCATCCAAGAAGCTCAACTTCCTCTAATCATATATCCTAAAATATCATAACCCAAGGAACGAAATTTGGATTGGATAATTAGTGGTATCTCCCCTAGATATGGTCTAATTTTAGCTTCTCAATCTCTTAGAAGAAAATTTATAGTATAAATTACAACATGGCATGTTTGATGCATGATTTTAGGAGCATCCAAGAAGCTAGACTTCCTCTGATCATATCTCGTAAAATATCCTGACCCAAGATATTACATTTGGAATAGATTATAAAAATTATTTCCCCTCACTATGGACTAAGTTTCAACTTTTGGAACCTCACAGAAGAAAATTTATAGAAGAAATGCCAACATGACTTTTTTAAAGATGCACTTAGGAATCCTAACTTCATCTAATCATATTTCCTAAAATTTTGTTACCCAAGATAAAAATTTAAACAGAGGATTAGTAGGATTTCCCCTCACCATGGTCCAAGTTTAAGCTTTTGGAACTTCCTAGAAGAAAATTTATAACAAAAATGATAGCATGTCCTGTTTAAATAAGAATTTAGGAAGCCTATCTTCCTCAACCAGTGTTATTACAAAATTTTATTACATATAAAAAGCTATAGCCAAATAGTATAACATCTACAACCATAATAAATTTGTTGAAGGGTAAACACATGTACATTTAAACTTTCTGAAAATAAAAATTAAATAATCATGCATGTCACTAAATCATTTATGCTAGAAAATCATTAACATGGAAATACATATTTATCTATTGTAGCTAGAGAAATAATGGAAATTGAAGTAGGGTGAGCCACATTCCACCTCACCATAAGCTTAGATATGCTGCATTTTTTCTCACATTTGGCCACCCCTATGCTAGATCTTAATACCTTAAGGAGAAATTGACTCAAGGGTATTTCACACACTCAGGTTGAGACCCAATTTTGATGCCAAAAGTGAAGGCCATTATCCTTCACACACACAGAGAGGAAAACTCAGTGATTAGCCTTTCAATCTTTGACCATCCTCAATTTCACAAAGAAACCATGTAAGTTGTAATAGTCCCTCCCAACCCCCTTGTACTATCTCAGGCTGTGAAAGGTGTTACTTATTGAATTGACTTGACCTCCAAGGTTTATTATGAATATGGGTTCACAAAAATATTTTTTTGACAAATTATTCAAATCTTGAAAGAGGTGCCACCACCTCATCCATATAATCAAGAGATTTCTAGCAATATAAATTTTATATTAGTCTAAATTTGAGATTGAAATTTATGCCTTCCTAAAGTTTTACCAATTAGATGAGGCCACATGAGCATTGGGCTACCACGTGGCATCCATATGGCACCCACATGTGACCCTTGTTGAACTGCCACATCAACCTGACATGAGTCCATGTTATTATGGTATTGTCACATGGCACTATCATGTCATCACTCAACTAGTCCTACAAGGGATATCCTGTGCTACGACCTATTGGACATGAGAAGTGGGAAGTGGAGAAAGTTCTGCAATGGAACCATGGTAAATTTGTTCAACACTTCTAGTGTGTGCATTAACATGGCTTAACAATGTCAAATCTCCTAGCAGTGAGTGATGGGAAATGGACAAGGTTTCAACACTCAAGGTTCCACTCTAATCCCACTCTCCACTTCTTCAATTGATTTTAAATTCTTTTACTTTATTTTGGTTTATGGTTGATATAATGCTATGAAATCACAATAGTGTTTTACCCTCTCAAACCACCAAATCTATGGACCCACCCATTTATTTGAAGGAGATCTGGCTTGGTTTCTACCTGGGCCTCCACTAGCTTGGTGTACACTTTTTTTCTAGCCCCAAATCTTGGATCACCAGTCTCTGGTTTTGTTCTCATCCAATTCTTAATTAATGGAGGCATCCCCATCCACATCTAGATCCCTAGATGCTAGATGTAATCTTATCTCGAAGGGGATCTGGCCCAACACCCATCCAGGCTTCCGTAATAGACTTGACTCATTGACCCTCAAAGTGTCAAATGGTGGAGGTGATATGTACCTGGAAGGGGAAATTTACCCCATATATGATTTTTTGTAATGAATTAATTAGAATCCATGGTGATTCAACCTCCACAAGGTGAAGTTGACTCTTGTAACCCCCCATATCAACAGATGTATTCAAATAAGGGCATCTCCCAAAAATACCAAATTTCTGAAGTTAGAGCCTAGGGTCTGAGAAAATAATCCCATAAGTAATGTACCATTTCAAAAGGAGATAAAGGGGACCCCAGTAGGGAATAATTACACCAAATATAGAACCAAGAAAAAGGCATGGTTCCTTAGACGAAGTCAACCAACTTCAATAATATATAGGATATAATTCCAGTCATGAGTATAATAGTGGGCCTTACAGCTCTTAGCATTCAACACATTCATAAACACTCGGAATTTTTCACCATGCAAAACATATAAATTAAACTTATGGCATGTAGGATGGCTTACAACTAGGAGTGTGGTAAAGGGACACCCCATTCATAAACATATAAGAAAGTGGAGAACTTGTAAGATAACTGGTTGATCCTAAGTAACTCTCTGACCACCAGCCATAAACATATTAGACAACCTTCAATTCATTAAGATAGAAGTAATCATATAGTTCAAACATTCATTAACATCATGGACTGATAAGATATCTTGTCAACAATGAATATATAGTGATTTAGGCATTATTTCATGAATGTAACAAGACCATGCATCAACCAATCAGCATAGTTGCACAATCAACATCCATAAATCGATTATGCATAAACCATTTTACTTAGATGAGTGAATTAAGGTAGGTGGATAATGAAAGAGGGATTTCCACTCTTCACCCAACCATAGGTCAACTACACTGAAATCTCTCTTGCAAGTGACCACTCTTCACCCAACCATAGGTCAACTACACTGCAATCTCTCTTGCAAGTGACCACCTTCGAGCTGAATCCAAATTCTGAGGGGATGGTTGCACAAGGGAAAATTCACACCAATGGTTTGCTAATGCACTTGGGATATGGATTCCATTGTACAGGTGGTTTATTAACTACTCTATGGTAGTAAACAACCTATTGACTCACTTACTCTTTGGATTTCAAATATAGTGGCTTTACCCAAATTATAGAGGGGAGTATGTTATTTAGTTTCCGATGATTAAATTCCACTATGAAGGTAGTTTTTCAGCTAGTTAATAAGTAATTATCAAGAACCGAGTGGTTAATCAACCTAACTACAAGCACCTAGAGATTTAACCCAAGGATGAAGGACAATTTGTTAGCCAGTTAGCAAGCACATCATAAGCACAAAGTGGTTCATCATCGTAACTACAACCACTTGGTGATTTAACCCAGGGATGAAGGTGGTTTGTTAGCTAGTTAGCAATCACTTAACAAGCACAAAGTGGTTCTTCAACTTGACTACAAATACCCTATTGGGTTGTCTATTTGACATTCTTTTCACCATTTAAAGCGCCCCTTCTTGGTCATTTTGCAACACATTGTCACCCATTTCTTTCCCTCCAATCCAAGTTTCTCCATAAATGTGTCATAATAAATCCAAGAATGTTGAAGTAGTTAATTATTATTATTTTCCTTTATTTTTAATGGATTAAAGAGGATAATTCTTGATTTATTACTAATAATGGTTTTTCAAGTTTGGTTCCTATTGTTTCTATGCATCCTCCAAAGTTATTAGGTGTCACTCTAATTACCAGAAGTAGTTGAGTTACCGAAAGTGCACATGCTATGTTGATCCAACTAAAATCAACCAAGTTACCATAAGTGCACTTGAAATTTTGATCCAATTGAAAGAAACTGATTTATTGGAGGTCTGAACACACTATTCCAGTAGACACACCATTCCGGTAATTATGCACCTATAGTTGACCGTCGATGGTGCATTTTTTAGTCGAGATATTTCACCACTAAATAATCGCAAATCATGCCATGTGATCTATTCCTAGTATCAATAATATTATTTCATGTCATTCACATTGCACCAAGGCTATATCTACAAGCATCCAATAGAGATTAACAATTCGCACAACTTGTGTTAGGCAAATTGGAGTTATAAAATTTGAGTGCAATTTCTAGGAAAATGGAGAAGAATCTGGAAAAACTAAAACATGGGTTTTGTTTAGAACATACCAATTTAGATTGTGTGGGATTTTACTATAAAAAATGTACAGATTGGGAGATATTAGTGGGTATTTTAGAGGGAAATTTCTAGTTGCGACCATTATCCAATTACATCCAAATTGAACGACTAATTACCAGAGCACATCAGATCAAACTATTTCTATATAAAAGTTAACATAATGCATCAGATCAAGTTATTTCAAGGTGGTTTCATGCCAAAAAAAATTATGTGATCAAATATTTAGTTAAGGATAAAATCAATTCAATATCCTACCAAAACAATCATGATTTGATAAGACATTTTTGGGGAAAGCAATTCCAGTTCACCCCCCATATTTTATGTATAAATTCTTGAGAAAAAGCTAGGTTCAAAGGTTGTTGAAGGGATGATAGTATTGATTTTGTATAGCAACAAAATTTTGGATGATTGTCCAAACCTATACCCTAAAATTTCTAGCTAATTAATGAAAGTTTCATGTTGCTAATCTTATTATGATTTAACTCTATATTCTTGTAGAGCTCCAAGCCAAGAAGAGCTCGCTATCTTGGGATGCACTTGCAGAGTTCGATAGTTTTGTATATTTTATTTAATTCATTTCATACACAATTATATTATATTTAAGTATTTGCATCTTTTGTTCCTGTAACTTTTAATTCCTATTTTATTTATTATGATCTAGTAGTTAATTTATGCAATTTCCATTTTTTTGTATTTTTCATTTGAAGTGGTATTCAGGACCATGCATGGAGATTTATATATATTACAAAGCCATGAAACACATAATATATTTCCGAAACACAAACATAGAAAATGCATAAAATAAGAGAGAGACACAAATATACGTGGTTCACTCAATTTGGGCTATGTCCACGGAGAAACAACCAGTCCTTCATTTTATATTGTCTTGCAAAATGAAGAGATATAAACTAAAACTGATACACTGTCATTTCCTCTTCGCCCTCACACAGTCTCCTCTCTCTTTCTCACTCAGAATACACATCTATTTAGCCGTAATACAATTCCCTCACATATAGTGAGGTGTTGCCTTCTAGGGAAAACAAACCCTAAATTAAACATCGTCATATAATCCGCCTAATGAACAACCTAGATTGACTATGAAATTATAATAGTTTACAAGGAAATTTTACATCTATTTTTAGCTTCAGGGGCACTGCCCGAGAACCCCTGCCAGGGGGGAGCTCATAAAAATCATTGTCTCCCCCACTAGACCCCCCTGGCGGAAAACAAACGGGCGACAATTACAAAATGGAGTCCAATGCAGAGATACCTTTGAATAAAGAAGATAATCAGGCTCCACACCTAACAATATCCCACTTGGCAACTTATTATAGTAACTCCACTGCTGCTTCATTTGTTGGACAATGAATCCACTTTGGACCTGGATGTTTTTCATCTTCATCATCATACTTGAATGCCAATTGAAACCGAGCGGAACCTCAGTTTCTCCCTGGTTACAACTTTTGTTAACATATCTGCAGGATTATGGCTAGTGTGTATCTTTTCCATCTTCAGCTATCCATCTTCCAACACTAACCATATGAAATGGTACTTGAGTTGTATATGTTTATTCTTGGAATGAAATGTCGATTTCTTTACAAGATGAATGGCACTTTGGCTATCACTATATAACCTACCCAACTCCTGCTTCTTACCCAATTCATCCATAAACCTTTGTAACCAAATCATTTATTTACTAGCCTCTGTAGTAGCAACATACTCTGCTTCCATCGTTGAGAGTGCAACAACACTCTACAATTTTGAAACCCAACTGACAGTTGTTCCACCTACAGTAAACAAATACCCTGTGGTGCTCCTCTTGTTATCTCTATCACCTGCCATATCTGCATCAACATATCCCTGTAGAGCAATGTTTGAACCACTAAATAATAATGTTTGATATGTGGTACCTCTCAAATACCTAAGAATCTACCATCCAATATTATTTTCTTGGATTGTTCATGTATCTACTTATAACTCCCACTACATGTGCAATATTGGTCCTTGTGCTGACCATTGCATACATTAAGCTTCCAACTACTAATGCATATGGAACTTTAGACATATAATCCATCTCTTCCTGTGTTTTGGGACACATCTCCTTAGTTAGTTTGAAATGGCTAGCCAAAGGTGTAGTAATTGGTTTTGTGTTCTACATATTAAATATTTCCAACACCTTTTGTCTGTACTCACTCTGAGACAATGTTAATTTGTGATTTTGCTTGTCTTTAGTTATTCTCATACCAAGGATTTGTTTTGCAGCACCCAAATCCTTCATTGCAAATAAATTTTCCAATTTTTCGTTGAGCACATTTATTTCCTGCATGTTAGACCCTGCAACAAGCATGTCATCTACATACAATAATAAAATAATATAGTTGCCATGATTTTTCCTTTTCAGATAAACACAATGATCAAAGTGACATCTAGTATAACCTTGTTCTGACATAAACCCGTCAAATTTTAGATACCACTGCCTTGGAGCCTATTTTAAGCCATACAAGCTCTTCTTCAACCTTCACACTAGTTTCTCCTTCCCTTTGAACTCATCTCCTTGTGGTTGTTGCATATAGATCTCTTCCTCCAAATCCCCATGGAGAAAGGTTGTCTTCACATCTAACTGCTCAAGATGAAAATCTTCTGCTACTACTAAACTTAAAAAAGTTTTGATTGAAGTCATTTTAACAATAGGAGAAAATACTTCATCAAAATCCCAAGTCTGGTTAAGTCCCATGTCTGGTTATGTACCAAAGAGTCCATCTCTTCTTTCATGGCTAGATCCCATGTCTTCCTAGTTTCTACCTGCACTGCATCTTCATAACATTTTAGTTCACTAGAATCAATCAATAATACATAATATATTGAAGGAGAGTTTCGTTCAAGGGTTCTACTTATCCTGGTAGATATTTTAACACCACTTTTAGGTGTTTGAGGTGCCTGTTGCTATTGTGGTTGTTGTTGTTGTTCTGGTTGTTGATCATTATGATTTTCAAGCACCTTTACTTTTTTTTTGTGCTCTCATCAAGCACTATGTATTCTCTATTTTCTTTTTCCTGTTTCTTTTATTGCATCTGATCCTTATACAAAACCTTTTCATTGAATATGACATCTCTGCTCCTAATGATTTTGTGTTTTTCATAATCATAAAAGCGATAACCAAAATCATTAAAACCATATTAAAGGTACATTTCTTTGATTTTTCCTCAATCTTTGTTCTATTTTCTTTATTAATTTGGACAAAGGTTTCACAACCAAAAGTATTTAAAAATGAGTAGTTTACTTTTTTACCTATCCATGCCTCCTATGGAATACCACCATCCAAGGAACTTGAAGGCCCTATGTTTATTATATAAACAAAAATATCTACAATATCTGCCCAAAATTATAAAGGTAACTCTACATGCAATCTCATGTGCCTTGCACGCTCCATGATTGTCCTGTTCATCCTTTTTGAAACACCATTTTATGTGGTGTTCCTGGAACTGTCTTCTCTCTGCAAATTCCATGATCTAAACAATACTTAGAAAACTCTTTCCTACAATATTCACCTCCATTGTCTAATCTGAGACACTTCAACCTTTTTCCTGTCTCATTCCCACCAAAGATTTCCATTTCTTGAAAGTATCAAATACATCATATTTATTTCGAATATAATAAATCCAAGTTTTTTTGGGTTGCATCAACAATAAAAGTAACATAATAATGATATCCACTGAGAGATGATAAATGAGGAGGTCCCCATACATCTATACGCACAAGCTCTATTTTTTCACTCTTCTTTTCTTTCCCAACTCTGAGGAATCTGACTCTCTTATGTTTTCCATAAACACAATTCTCACAGAATACCAAATCAACATGCTTCAAACCTGACAACAAGTTTATTGAGAGAAGAATCTGTATCCCATTCTCACTCATGTGCTAGAGGCTATGATTACATAATTATGTATTTTCTCTTGCAGTGGTTAAAGAATTAACATAATTATAAATACCATTGCATAAATACAATGGACCAACCTTTTCTCCTTTTGCTATTACCAGGTCTCCTTTAGTGACCTTCCATGTTTTATCTATAAAAGTAGTTACAAAACTCCACCTCTCAACCACCCTATTGAAATTATATTTTTCTTTAGATCTGGTACATGCCTTACCTCCTTCAATAGCCATTGATTTCGATTCTGTTGTTTTATGAAAAATTTACCCATTCCAATGATTTTAAAAGGTTTATCATCACCAAAAAAACCCTGTCCAAAATCTCCTTGAACATAATCAGGAAAATGTTTCCTATTAGGTGTGGCATGTAATGAGGCCCCTGAATCTACCACCCAGACATCAATAATATTTTCTAAAGAAAGAATCAAATCATCTTGCAACTCATCACCTATCACATTCGCTTCATGATTGTTTTCTTGTTGAATGTCTCCTTCTTTTCCCTTCTGATACTTATAATATCTCTTCAGGTGTCCTTTCTTCCCACATTTCCAGCACACTATCCCCGATATGGACTTGGATCTGCCTTTCCTTGACTTACTGAGATATCCTGGGCACTTTCCTCTTTCCATTTTTCTTCCCCTAGTCTATATAGTCAAACCATTAGCTGATGTCTCACCGGAGCTTTTCCTTCGCATTTCCTTGCTAAGGATTGCATCGAAAATATCATCAAACATTAAAGTACTAGATCCATAGATAGAGTTACTAATGGCCATAACTAAATCATTCCAACTTTCTGGCAATGAGCACAGAAATAATAGAGCCCTAACTTCATCATCAAAATTTACACCTACAGAACTTAACTGATTGGTAACCGTGTTAAATTCATTTAAATGATAAGCAATAGATCCACCTTCTAACATCTTCATATTAAATAAATGCTTCATAAGAAATATCTTAGTTGAGACTGAGGGTTTTTCATATAATTTGGCCAATGTCGACATTAAACCCTCTATTTCCATTTCCTTTGAAATATTAAAGGCTCCTGATGCTACTAGGCACAACTGTATTGTTCCAAGTGCCTTTTTGTTGGGAATATCCCATTTTGTGTTTGTCATACTCATCGGCTTCTTTGTCTTTCTGCTCAATGGTAGGTACAGATATTTCTGATACATATAATCTTCCATCTGCATCTTCCACAACTGGTAGTTTTGGCCATTAATTTTTTTGGCCCTAAACCTACCATCTTCTGCCATTGCTCCCACTAGAATCAGTAACCCTTCTCTCCTGCGAGTTTATCAGCCAAATAGACCTTTGGATATGTTACTAGTTGTTATAAAATTATATATTATAGAGAAATGGAACACATAAAATATTGCAGAAACACAGACACAGAAATGCATAAAACAAGAGAGAGACACAGATATGTGTGGTTCACCCAATTTGGGCTACGTCCATGGAGAAATAACTAGTCCTTCCTTTTATATTATCCAGCAAAATGAAGAGATACAACCTACAGTCGATCCGCTGTAATTTCCTCCTCGCTTTCACATAGTCTCCTCTCTCTTTGTCACTCAGAATACATATCTATTTGGCTACAATACATCTACCATAACTTCTACCATCAGATCATCTGCCTAATGAATGGCCTAGATTGACTACAAAATTATAATATTTTACAAGGCAATTTTACATCTATTTTTAGCTTCAGGGGCACTGCCTTTGAACCACCGCCAAGGGGGGGCTCATAAAAATTGTCATCACCACCCTATACCCCCCTAGCAGTGAAAAAATGGGCGGTTTTGCTGCCCCATTACGAACTGGGGTCCAATGCAGTGATACCTCTGAATAAATAATATAATCAGGCTCCACACCCAACAAGCATCAATTCAATATCTTGTAAAAACAATTATGATTTGATAAGACATTTTTGGGAAAAACAGTTCCAGTTCGCCCCCCATATTTTTTGTATAAATTCTTGAGAAAAAACCATATTCAAAGGTTGTTGAAGGGAGGATAGTATTGATTTTGTATAGCGACAGAAGTTTGGATGATTGTCCAAACTTGTAGCCTGTAATTTTTGTCTAATTAATGAAAAATTCATGTTGCTAATCTTATTGTGATTTTATTCTATATTCCTGTAGTGCTCCAAGCCACGAAGATCACCCTATCTTGGGATGCACTTGTAGAGTTAGATAATTTTTTATATTTTATTTTATTTATTTCATACACAATTATATTATATTTAAGTATTTTTATCTTTTGTTCCTGTAATTTTTAATTCCTATTTTATTTATTTTGATTTATTAGTTAATTTATGCAATTTCCATTTTTTTGTATTTTTAATTCGAAGTGATATTTAGGACCATGCGTGGAGATTTAACAACCTAGGGATCCACTAGGAGTTCAAGTGTAGCCATTATGGTGTAGAATTGTAACTACTCATGAAATTTTAATCTAAATCACAAGACACAATCCTACTCTACTGCTCTACGAAATTTAATTCATGATTTATAACATCAATCATAGACATGCAATAAGAAAAAACACACATGCACAATATTTTTCCAGGGGAAAGTAATCTTCTAAAAACCCCTTATGCTGGCTTGCATTAATCTGATGAATAGAGATGCATTACAATTGCTAGCTCAATGTGAGCTCAAACTACAAGTGAATAACCTATAGCTATGCTCACTGAGACACTCTGGCCCAGACAGTCAATTTTTGCCTCAGCTTGAGGCCCTATTTCCTTGCGCAATTCCTAAGTAAATTAGGCCCCTATTATTTAGGAATTTCCTCCAAAATTCTTGCTAATTCCCAAGGTTGATCATTTGATAGCATGCAACACCTGTACACTCAAGACTAGTCTACAACTAGTGTTACACTACCTTGGAATCTCCACCACAGCTGGGGAACTCAAATTACCTACATGCACTAGATATTTTTGGCTGATTGATCAATTACTTGGATGATCACTGCGTTAGATTGTTGTCGCACTACATAATTTACCTTCCACTAGTTCCTCCAACAGTTAGAACTAGTTTAACTGAAAACAACTTGAAATAACTAACCCTGATTGTTATAAATTAGCAATCACACTTGCTTAATTGAAATCCAAATCCTCTAACTCAAATCTACATAGCTAACTAGGTGACAAGATCCATGTCACACAAGTTATTTGCATCTAAGTTGTCTACTAATGTGAAAATTTAAATTTTCGCAATTTGACCAAGGCAAAATTTTCTCAATTTCTCAATAACCCCGTTGAGAAATGTTATTTTTACATCCACCTAGTGGATCTTCCACCTCATCTACCCAACGAGTGCAAGAACTGATCTAATGGATGAATACCTTGCTACATGACGAAAGGTTTCCTCATAGTCTATCCCCTTAACTTGAGATAATCATTTGGCCACAAATCTGGACTTATACTTGTTTATGCTTCCGTTTGCTGCATGCTCAACCTTGAATATCCATCTCAAAGCTAGAAGTGATTTATCTATTGGTCTTGGGACGACTTCCCAAACAATGTTTTTTAAAGTGGATTAATATTCTTCCACTATTGCATCAACCCATACAGTTTGCTCAACTTCTTCCTCAAAAGAGGATGGTTAATTATCTACAAGCTTAGTCATTAGAGCCATGTAGCTAGTGTACCTATCAAGTTACCTCCTTTGCCTACGAAAATTTGAAGGAGCTCCCACATTCTCCCTCGCATCCTTCACTAATCTATCAACTTCCCTAGTTATTATTCTGCATTCTCTAGATTTTTCTGCTTGAGTGGATATCTTTAATCTCCTCCTCAATTTGTGGTTTCTCCAAAACTTCCTAAGGCTCCTCCTTTGGAGCTAAAATATCCTCTTCTAGTGGGATATGAAGCTCCCTCTCAAGAGAGCACCACATCACTTTCCCCTCATCCAAATTTACATCCCTTCACACAACTATCATTATGATGGAAGGTAAGTACACATGATAGTTGTGTGGAATTTTTGTGTAACTGACAAAAAATCCCAACTCTACTTTTAGTTCAAGCTTCTTCCTCAAATCTACTCAGACATGGAAGTAAACAAAGGCTCCAAAAATCCTAAAGTGAGACACATCTGACTTCCTCCCCAAGAAAGACGTTGTAATCATACCAAGAATCCAATGACGACTCCTGTTTTGCAAGTATACCGTTATGTTACATGCCTCTACCCACAAATGTAGTGGTAGGCCTTGGTCATGTAGCATAGCTCTCATATCTCCAATAATGCTTTGGCTCTTTCTCTCATCTAACCCATTTTGTTGTGGGTTGTGGGGTGTTGTTAGCTCTCTTCAAATTCCTTCTTCCACACAGAAGTTCTCGAATTCATTAAAAACATACTCACCTTCATTGTCGCTCCTAAGAGTCTTCACCTTCTTTTCAATCTCTTTCTCAACTAGTGCCTTGAATTCTACAAACTTGGTGAATGTCTCACCCTTCTTCCGCATGAAGACGATACAACACTTCCTTGAGAGTTAATCAATAAAAATAACAAAATATTTGTGTCTAGAAGTGGAGATTGTCGAGAAAGTTCCACAAACATTAGAGTGGATCCTTTCCAAGGCTGCGTTTGATTTGCTGTCTTGATCATGGAATGTGAATTTTGCATACTTCCCCAAGGTACAATCTTTGTAGACATCCTACTACTCAAGTGCTCCTTTAGGGATGGTAGTGGTTATTTGTTGCATAATCTTCAAGGTTCCATGATGCAAATGGCCAAGCCTTGTATTCCAAAGTTCATCGACATTGCGACTATGCACTTTCTCCACCTTACTGCTTAATGCAACATAATCTTCCAAATACAACTTGTAGAGGGTCTTCACCCGAACCCCAATTTTATTCACCTATACAGTGCTATGAGTCTCAAGAATGCTTTCCCTTTGTTGAAGATCACATCATAACCATGGTCTTCCAAAACTGCTATAGAGATGAAATTCATCTTTAGATCTAGAAAAACATGACATGTTTGAGGTGAAGAGGATAGCCTAACTCCCTCTGAAAGGCTACTGTACCAATCTTGGTAGCGCTATAACTTCTATTGTCCTCAAGATTACTATGCATCTAGAGATGTTTCTCCTCCAAGACACTAAAAAAATCTCTACACCCTATGATGTGGAACAATGCACCTGAGTCCAAGTACCACATGCTCCCCATCATTGTGCTAGCCATGGATGCAATAAGGGTGAAGTAAAGCTTGAATTGTGAAGTCACAGCTTCACCTTTTGCTCGTCCTAAGTTCTTCTTGCTGGACTTTTTGTGTGGACACTTCGTGGCATAGTGCCTGAATTCATGATAATTTAAGCATTTTATTTTGGAAAGGTACTTCTTCTTGCCCCCTTAGCTAGATTCTGGTTTGGTTTAAGATTTATTCCCTTCTTTCACTTCCCAACCAATGATAAGTTTTCTTCATCCTCTCCCTTAGATGGAGTTCCATCTCTGGTATTCTGCCTTATCCCCTCTTGTACCAAACTAGACCAAAAGTGTTCCCAATTTGGTAATTTTTCCCTCCCATTCATCGAGTCTTGGTAGCTATGCTAACTTTTGGGAAAGCCTAGAAGAGCAAAGATTACCAAGTCATATTCTATAACATTAGCACCAACCCCACCAAGTTCATCATGAACTTGTGTAAATTTACTCAGATACTACAGATAGTGTCATTCTTCTACATCTATATATTTCAAAGTTTATCCTTGAGCACTAGTTTCCTGTGGTTGCTGCTATTATCGAATAGTAATGTCAGTGCTTTCCACATTGTGAAATGAGTTTCTTTCCCATGGAGATTTGAGACAATGTGGTCTTGCTACATATTTATTCCATTGGGCTAGGTTTTTTGCATCACATGTCTGTGGTTTTGCAATATTTTTCTTGACATATTATAGAAATCCATTGTCATCCAATGTCACCTCAATGCGATCCTTCCATGCAATGAAATTTGAGATTCCTTTCAAGGAATAATCTAATCTCAATTTGTTGAAGGTCATCTTCACAAATATGAAGAGATCCTGCTACAGTGAAATGAAAATTCGAACCTTCTAAGAAACAAGTTTGTTCTAATATGAATCCTACTCTGATACCATACATAAATTATGGTGTATAATTGTAACTACTCATGAAATTTTAATCTAAATCACAAGACACAATCCTACTCTACTACTCTGTGAAATTCAATTCACAATTTAGAACATCAATCACAAACATGCAATAAGAAACAACACACTTGCACATTATTTTTCCAAGGGAAAGCAATTTGCTAAAAACCCCTTATGCCTACTTGCATTAATATGATGAATATATATGTATTACAATTTCTAGCCTAATCTGAGCTCAACCTACAAGTGAATAACTTATCTCTCTTCTCACTGAGAATATTTGACCCAGAATTAGTCTATTTATGCCTCAACTTGAGCCCTTATTTCCTTGAACAATTCCTAAGGAAAGTAGGCCCCTATTATTTAGGAATTTCCTCCAAAGTTCTTGCACAATTCCCGAGGTTGATCATCTAGCTACATGCAACACTTGTACACTCAAGAATAGTCTACAACTAATGTTACACTACCTCGGAATCTCCACCACAACTGGGGAACTCGAATTCTCTACATGCACTAGCTATTTTGGGTTGATAGATCAGTTAACTAGATGATCATTGAGTTAGACTGTTGACCCACTGAACAACTGACCTTCCACTATTTCCTCCAATAATTAGAACTAGTTTAAATGAAAACAACTTGAAATAACTGACCTTGATTGCTACAAATTAGAAATCACACATGCTTAACTGAACTCCAACTCCTCTAACTTGAGTTTACTGAGCTAACTAGGTGACAAGAGCCATGTAACACAAGTTAGCTGCATCAAAGTTGTCTACTAATGTGGAAATTCAAATTTTCTCAATTTGATCAAGGAATAATCAAATTGAGACTTTCTTGCTTCATTTTCAACAACAAGATACCCTAGACTTCAAACTGGTAGCTCTCCAAAAGTTTGGTTTTGATTTATGATTTTCAACACATTTTTGTTTTACTTAGTATTTGTTGATTAAAATATAGTTGAGTCTTCTTTTGCATATCTTTTTCCAATACCTCATCAGTTCACGAATTCCCAGTTGATAATCTAATGTACAATAATATAATCAATTAAATTGTCCATCACACCCAATGATTTAACCCAAGGATGAAGGCGGTTTGTCATACAGTTAATAAGAACTTAGAAAGCACTAAGTGCTTAATCAACCTAACTGAAATCACATATTAATTTAACTTAAGGATGAAGATGGTTTTTCAACTAGTTAGCAAGCACTAAGTGGTTTATAATCCTAACTAAAAATGCCCAGTGATTTAGCCCAATCACAGAACTGTAAACCAACAACACAAGCTCACACAAGGATTTCATTAGTCTTAAACACAGTGAAGGTAGTTACCAACCAGACAAAAGTTACTAGCTCAAGGTCAAAAAGCCTCATATTTTTCTCCTCGATTTGAGAGAGGAAAAGAGGAATGGGCACTACCTATCCTTCCACACCCTAGTCCAATTGCGTAATGTTTGTTAATGGTTCTACCAACTCAGTTAAGCCCTAATCGTACATTAGACCTGCCAGACAATGGATTCTCTTGGCTACAAGCAAGTACTACATTTAATTTAGTAGGGTATGGATCATGTATTTTCAAACCAAGTGTGAATGCAAGTGGCTTTAGAATTAAATTTGGTTGGCTCAAGGCTTTTAAAACATGCAAGTGGGAAAGCTTTCTTGAGAATAAGGATATATAAAGTTGTTCAAACTAAATTTGTTTTTAATTAGGTTTAGATGATAGTTATAAATCGCTTGATCAGAGGTTCATCCATTCATGTTTCTCCATGTCGGTGTTACAGTCATAATTATCATTATGAGAGAAGAGCAGAACTAGGAGATGTTACACACATCTACATAGAAAAAGGGAGCGCTTCTATGATTTTTTCATTCCCTTGTACCTCCCCTTTTCAGTTCTCTATGTGCCTCACATAACTAGGACCATTCCTAGTCCTCAAAGCCATCTTGTCCAAAGAAAAAGTGTTTTAACACATTCATTTTCCTGTCACATAATATTTCACCAATTCTCATGTCATTTTGAATTTATGAGTGAGAGAAGGAAAAAATGACTGTATTAGGGAGTAATACAAGATATAAACACTAGAATCTTAAGAACCATGAAGAATAACCCTTTGATTGATCCTCCCTCTTATTTATATAATCACACATTAACCCTTCATCTTCCAAACCTTTTAGCTTCTTAGGAAGACTAACCATCACATCAAAGGGACAATAACCCAAGGTATATTTTTTCTCTTAAGTGAATTTTTCTCCCTCCCCAAGTCATCATAATCTGTTGGTTGTCCCCTTTCTTCAACTCTATAATTTTTATTAATAAAAATAAACATTACATCATATAATAGATTTTGAAATCATAGCATCAATGTTGGCACCCCAACCTTATATGTTATTAGTAACATTACAAATTTCAGGTATTGAAAGGGGTGTCACAATCCCCTGCCCCTTTAAGGAACATCATATTCCTCAGTGCTCTATTATATTTACAACTATTTTATGTATAAGAAGGGATATGCCACTTTCATATCAGAAACATTTTCCATGTCATTACTTGCCACTTCGAGTGAAGTCATTCATTTTATAGCACATTCCTACATGGTTTTCTATTGCTTCACAAGGCTTCCATAGGGAATAATTATAGCTCATTTTTTTCTTAGACACACAAAATTCCTTCATGATCTCAATGAATATGTACATGAATATTTGAAAACGAAATCATTAAAGTCTCCCTTTCCTTGCAATCGCACACCTTCCAAGTTCAAGCATCCCCTTCCCTACCTCCCCAGACCTTCGAGCGATCCATTCCTTGGCAAGAATTCCTATCATAGGAAGAATCTCAAGACTTATAGAGTTTTACATCCAAGTCATCCCTTTATAGGCTTTCTCTAAATAGCACAAGAAATTTTTCATAACATAACACATGGTGATCATGTATTTCATAGGGTTCTAGGGTCACCATAATGGCCTTTTCGGAAGGACCTTTTGTTTCATAACAATCATCTATCCTTCCTATATAGATAATCATCTCACCTATATCAAAAGCATATAATTTCCATGAGATTAATAATAATAATTTAAATATAATATTATTGTTACTTTTCTTTTCCAAACCTTCTTCATACATAAATCAAATTTCATAAATATGAGATTCTTCTCATGATTTTTGACTCTTGCATATGTTAGTATTCAACCTTGATCATCACAACCATGGCCATTTCAACTGTAATCTATAATTAAAATCATCCAAACAATGGTAATCCTTCATACATAAAATATTTTCATTCTAAGATTTATAACATCCCTTGAAGTGATCTTCAAATTATTATACACATAACAATTGAATCATTTTCAATTGATTTAAAAATAAATTGAAATGAAGCTATCATTGCATTATTTATTTGCATAAGAATCGTTCCAAGAATTCCATAATGCATTCGAACATTTATTCCAACAACCAAAGGGTAAAAACTAAAATATACAAATCTCTAATTTCATAACTAATAATATTCTACTTTGTTTTGTAGGAAGAGGGATTCAAGACACTCATTCCACTACTCAATAATTTCTCAAAATTATTAGAATCTATTTCTTTTCATGACATTCAATCATGCAATTGATTGTTTCATAAAAGCATGCATGCACTCAATGCACCAAGCATATGTACCATCATGATTCATAGTATGAATGTTATGACAAAATCATGAAATAGTAACTGATGGATGCATCACAAAACTTGCTTTCATATATCAGAAATTCCATACATTTTTCACATTCTCTAGGAAACATAATCCTTCAATTACATGTTCCTTACCAACAGACTCAACATTATATGATATAATCACTTGTCTCAAGCTTAGAAACTATTGGGACAATACTCATGGACTCATGAACACAATTGCATTCACTACATTTGCTTCATACATCCCACATTTTCATGCATTCTCTCAATGCATTATCAAACATATTTTATATCACGAGTGTATTATTCTCCATTTAATCTTTGTTCAACATGGAAACTCAATGCATGCACACATTTTTAAGGTTTTACTAACTTTTTTGTTGTTGATAATTTTCTACCTTAACCATAATCCCTATTTGGAATCCATGCAATACATGCATTATTTTGGAAAAAAGAAGGATATCCAAATTAGATGAAAGGAATTCTTACCCAATTCCTTTACCTTTTTACCTTTGCTCACTACTTTCCCTACTTACTTGGCTACCTTCACATGCATTTTCAGCTGAAATGTTTTCTAGGACTTCAATTGGCTTCTTCACATGTTTGATGTTTCAACATTCAACAACCCCTGAAATGATCTCAGCCTCACATATTACTCACAACTCTATCATTTCATCTTCTTACACAATAGTTTCAATGAATATTCATAAAGAGAATTTGCACTATGTATCCAATTTACACATTCTAAAAGTCCCTTCCATCATGTACCCAAACATGTTCATATATATCTTGTCATGCATGTGCCATACTTGCACATATTCCATGCTATTCATAAACATTTATTTTAAAATTTAAGATCAGCCACTGTTGTTTTCAATCATTCACATGACAAGTCTCATAATCATACACATACAAACACTACTTCTTTCATGTGGTATTTAGCAACAAGAGATCACTCTAGCATGCTTTCCATATGAACATTCCATGTGACATGGAATTCATTAGGTAACATTATTGTCTTGCCAAAAACACAGAAGTACCAATTTATATTTTCTTACATTCACACATTCATATTATTTTCATAAATAAAATATATCAGCAAAGCACAATTTTCACTTAAGGGAAACTCCCTCCTTAAGCCATTTTCATAGTCATGACTTCATTGTCCATCTGATTCAAATAAATCTAGTCAACTCTCCTTGACTAATCATTTATCCACATATTCCCTTTAATGCAACTCTACAAGGTAGGCTTCCAAGCACATTAGGAATTTCATCACATGAGCAAACATAACAATTTTATTAAACAAAGAAGTATTTCTTCTCAAATTATTAGCAATCTCACAACCCAAATATCTTCCTTGTAACATCTATGGGGTCCCTTCCTATTGCACTCATGTGCATATCAACTATCTCAACACACATTATATCAATATTATTGTCTTAGAACATGATCATTCTTTCATGCAATGTCACAAACATATACTCATATCATGCACTTAATCAAACATTCTATTGACGATGCTTGACCTGCCAACATTCAAGGGATCTCTCCAATATGAAGTCCCATATAGACCTCAAACAGTTTTGAGTAGGAGTCCCAACAGTGGGTGGTAGTGTAATGCCTTGACCGCGATAGTGCGTAGAGGAAAGTATGATAACTTTGGGTAAGATCAAGTGTGTGACTCTACGGAGAGTCAAGTGTGATGCATGAAGGTTCTAACACACAAAGGGGAAAATGAAGTGTGCCCCTTAGAAGCCCGTAATAATATGAAAATTGAAAGGACCGAACAAGAAGAATGACATCACAAGCTAAAATGTATAATATTCCACAAAAAAAAGTTATGAGTTAATCCAAAAACACACATTCAACAAGATTCATACAATTGCATACAAAGTAGTTCGTAAGAAAATGCATAACGTAAACACATAAATTTCTAAAGTAATGAGAATAGTCCAATTACATTAAAAAAATATGCATGAAAGTGTGCTAGCTCTGATACTATTATTATAAGTGAAAGTTCCATCCATACATACACCATTGATGACCACTAGCCACAATAGTGGAACATTATAGTCAAGAACACCTACTCCTCCAAAGAAGTATACTCACTCTACGCTATGAAGAAGCCAAGGCTCTTCACAATACTCCCAAACCTTCTCTAATCCCAAGCCTAGCCAAAATATTGGCTCCCAAAGTCTTGTTCTATGAGTTATGAGGTTCTATTTATAACAAAGGGTGGGGTGACCCTTGACATTCCCCTTTGTGACTCTTTGAATACCCTCAAGACTCTTTAGCTTATTTACAAGTAACTCATTACATAACATGATGACCTTTCACATTCCACTAATGACACTTGGAATTTCAGTTACAAAATATTTACAAATGATATTACATTTTCCACATGTATCCATGTAAGACAAAATAGGCTAGAGACAACCTAACAAGACAAATCACTATGATTCTGAAGTTTGGGGAAAAACAAAATCGGCAGCCTCCACTTCGTGATTCTTAGTCACATATTGATGCCAAGATTGGTAATGTATGATGGTGTCCCCAAACTGTTTGATGGAGTCTTTCTGAATGCAAACTCTTTCCTCCATGGCATCTGGGTATATGGTCTTAGAACCTATATCCAACTTGTTCTTAAGCATGTGAAGAATGATGTTGACCTTGACAAGACCACCAATGTACTTCTGCATTTTTTGTGCATTTAACTCCAAGTCTTCCTTGGTGGCCTCTTGTCTTAGCTACTCCATGTACTCATCGATCTCTAGATGGACTTGTTTCTTGGGTCTAGCACCGGTTAGCGAACCGATTGATGAGATCATGTGCTTCCTCACCATGACATCCAAACTATTGTACAACCACACATATGAGTCTTGTATGTTGTTGATGAATGGGACGAGTTGCTTGTAGTTCTAGATCAACATTTAGAACTTTTCTTTCTCCAACTCTGCCTGTGGCTTCATATTATTAACTAATTCAAGCAGGGACATTTTGTACCACATTATCCACTCTTGTACATGGGCGATGGTAGCATGTATGTTCTTCAGAGTTTGAACAAACCCTTTTCTATGCTCCTGTAAGTCATGCACATAGAGAATTTCTTTGTGCACAATAACAAATCCATCATAGAGATTTGGCATGGTACTCTCAAGTGTTTATACTTCAATGAGTATTGCTTTCATCATTTCCCCCATTGTGGAAAATGCATTCTGCGTTGATGCTCGAAGTTGTTCTGCCTATTTCCTGGTAGCCTGCAAGTTCTTTGCTAGTTGTTCATTCTTGGTCGTCAAGTACTTAACATTTGAGTTTGTCGCTCCTGCATATGCCAAGCTGGCTTCGGCAAGGGCAGTCAGATGCTTCCTGGTGTCTTCCACTATCAACCTTGATGAATATATGTGATGCATGATCATTAAGAAATTTCTTCCTCTGCACCTATAAAGTCTTCTTTTGCAACTCATCAAATGATAGATTATACACATCCATGATTAGATCATCATCAAGGAAAATAATATCTCCTTGCTTGCTCGGGGCTGGTTCTAACACTAGAGGTGGAAAAGAATGAGAGATGACCTCGGATGCTCTCGGGATAAGGTCAATATCTTCATTTTGTGGCTCGTGTTCCATCTTCATGTCTGTTACTTCAATTAGTTTCTCAATCTGCTGACCAAGCTCCTGATCCTACATTTGTTCACCCTCTTCCTAAGATGTTGGCTATTCCAACTCATCAACCTATATGGGCATTGTTTTCTCTGTTATCGCACCTTGCCTTTGTTCTTCTCCCTGTTTCTACTTATCTTCTATTTCTCTCCTCCTCAACTCATGTTCTTCCTTCAATTTCTTCTCTATCTCCTGCAGCTTCAGTTCTGCTTCCTGCAACCTCTGCTTTTCTCTCTTCCTTCGCTCCTCTCTCTTCATCTGTTTCTCCCTCTTTACTTCCACTACCAATTTTTCCTTCTCTGTGATAGGATCTACCTTCATCTTGCATCTTTTCTCTACCTCTAGGTTCCCGACAATCTTCCTCTTTCCCTTGTCCTGCACTGGATTTTTCCTATTGTTGTTGTTGTTGTTGCTTCTGGAGTTGTTGTTGTCGTAAGAGTAGCCTTCCAAGTTGTTCCTATATTTACCAACTCATGGAGTTTGGAGGAATTCTAACAATACCTCCTAGGGTCCTTCTCTAGCCAATGAGATGCCCTGTGGATCCATGGAAAATACACCATCGCATAGTGGTCCTCGCAAATACCGTGGGAATCATATGGATTAAAGTCTATGGTGCCGAAATTGAATTTCACTATCTCCTTAGCCTCGACATCTGCATCCTTCAAGCTCTTAATCTCATATAATATGATCTTCAAAGGAAGAGCAAGCCATGGCGCTTTCTTGTTCTTATGCAGTCTTGTTGACAACCCTGTAGATAGGTTATATGACACTTCTTGCATGATCAACTTGTCAGTGGCATACCTTGGTAGAACATGCGGAGGCTTCTGTCTGCCAAACACTCTAATGAAGGTGCCACCTGCTGAAGCATGCCAATATGCAATTTTTACTATTGCCTCCATTGCTTCTCGGGACATGCAAGGTGGAACTTTCTCAAAGATAAGCTTGTACAACAGGATGATAAAATGGTCAGTTAGCCTTTCCATCACTCATCGATAGTTGTAATTAGAAAGCAACGTGTACTAGATGTTGACGGCAGACTCTTTTGGTGTCCATGTCGAGCTCATGCGAGGGAACTGATGTTGGGAATAGATTGCATCCAGTAATTATGTAGACATGTAAAGCCTTGCTTGCTCATTCTTGGGCAGATTTTGAGCATTAGTCACATGGATCTTCAACTGATGAGCCAACAAATCTGACCAGTTGAATGGCTTCTCGTCACTCACCAACTAGTCCAATACAACTACCCACCCTTTAGGAATGGTTTATGTGTTCTCTTGACCATATATTATTCATGAAAATATTATCAAGAATTGATAAGCCTTCCCGAGGGACTTTGTCTTGTAAACATGATTGCGTGTCTGTCTAAACTTTGATGGCTATTTCACCCAAACCTTGACGATATCTCTAGTGTTCAAAAAGCTATAGGTGGCATAGAAAAATGAGTCTATGCGCTTCGCCGACCGAGGTAAATGATACATTGTTGTTCAGATTATCTTCCGGATACATCACATAAGGATTATTCTTCATCGACTTTTCGAGCCAGCAACGGTGGTTCATCTTCAGGATGTGAAAGAATATTGGAAGACTGGTCTTATTTTTCACTTATATATATAGAGATGCTTAGCCGATAGATGTAATTAGCTTAATTATTCTTTTTCTTTTTAGGTTTATGGTTAATGATTGTATTAATTTTATTTGTTTTAATTATATAATTATTTTAATTTAATTTTGATTAATTATTATTATTTTAATTATTTTAATTTGCTTTTAATTAATAATTTCTAATTTAATTATTCTAATTATAATACTTTTAATTATTAAATTTAATTTCAATTGCTGTAATTATATTTAATTATTGATAATTCGTTTTAATTATTTATTTATTTTAATTGATTTTATACTATATGATTTTTTAAATTATATTTATATTAATTAATTACTTATTTTAATTATTTAATTTTTAATTAATTAATTATTTTAATTATTTTGATTATAATTATTATAATTATTAATTTTAATTGTTGTAATCTTTTAATTGTATATATTTTAATTAATTATTACTTTTGATTTTAATTGTTTTAATTCTATTTATTTTAATTATTATTTTGATTTTTAATTGTTATAGTTATATTTATTTCAATTTATTTATTAATTTTAATTTTAATTATTATGATTATATTTATTTCCATTTATTTATTAATGAGTTATTTTTACTTTGTATTTGTATTAGCTTTAATTATAATAATTAAAACAAATACAAATATTAGTTTTAGTTTGTATTAGTTTATTAATTTTAATTTTAATTGTTATGATTATAATTATTTCAATTTATTTATTAATGAGTTATTTTTACTTTGTATTTTTTTTTTTTTTTTGTTATAAGTCGTGATTATTTATTAAGGTTTCCTACATATTATCCTCTATTGAGGAGTTTATTATAGTTGAGATATTTTCAATTGATGTTTATTTTATATGAATTTTTGTTGAATTGTATTTAATTAAGGTCATAGTGTGTTATTAAATTAAAATGGATTAGAACTTTTATGTTTGTTCTAGGTTAATTAGGGGAGGATTCTAGTTAGGGGCAGATTTGGATGATAGGATTGGAACCCAGTTTTTGCTTATGGTCCATCCATCGTCTCTGTTGAGGTTATTAGGGTGTTTGCTAATTTCTATGGCTTCTCTGAATTTCCTTATGAAGTAGTGATCACTCCTAGCTAAGATACGGGTATCTTCTATGCATATTTGGTGCTTAGTTTTATCAGAATGTTCAGCTAGAGCTGAGGATTTGAACCTATTGTGTTTTATGTCTGCTGAGTGTTCCTGGATTCTTGTGTTAAAGGATCTCCCAGTCTCACCTACATAGGGTTTGCCACATGAGCAAGGAATTAAGTAGACACCTTTATGGCATTTAGGGTCAATTTTGTCTTTCACTGGATTAAGGCAGTTACAGATAGTGTTTAAGGGTTTGAAAGTGGTTAGAATTCCATTATTTTTCAAGATGCGGGAGATTTTGTTTGTAGACCCTTGTATGTAAGGGAGGTTGACTTTACCTTTTATATTATCCAAGTTTTTATTTTTGTTAAGTCGCATTTTTGCCTTATTTATGGCTTTGATAGCTTGATGTTTATTGTATCCATTTTTTAGGAAAACTTCAATAAGGTGTTTTGTTTCTTTTTCTAGGTGTTCCTTGTCAGATATTATAAGGGCTCTGGTTGCTAAAGTGTTGAGGACTCCTAGTTTGTGGGTAGGGTGATGATGTGAGGAGGCATGTAAATATTGTTCAGTGTGAGTCTCTTTTCTATATACTTGGTGGGATATAGAGCCATCCTCATTCCTAGTGATGAGGATATCCAGGAAAGGGAGGCTTTTGTTGACCTCGACCTCCATAGTGAATTTTATGGAAGGGGATAAACTATTTAGGTGTTGTTTGAAGGTTTCTAGGGTTTCCCTTCCATGAGGCCATATAATGAATGTGTCATCCACATTTCTTTTCCACAATTTAGGTTTTAGGGGTGTCGTCCTAAGGGCTTTGTTTTCAAAGTCCTCCATAAATAAATTGGCAATAATAGGGGACAGGGGCGATCCCATGGCGACTCCACATGTTTGTTCATAAATATCTTCCATGAAGCTGAAAAAGGTTGATCTCAGGCAAATTTCTATGAGCTTAGATGTGCCTGGGTGTGTCAGTTTGTAGATAACCTCCATGGCATCATTAATGGGGATATTGGTATACAGAGAGGTGACATCAAAACTGACTAAAATGTCATCTTGATCAAGTTTGATGTTCTTGATTTCTTCAATGAATTGGGTTGAGTCTTTGACAAAAGAGTCTGTGTTTCCCACTAATGGTTTTAGTTTCTTGGCTAGGTGTTTTGCTAGATGGTATGTAGGTCCATTAATCGTGTTGACTATTAGTCTCAGAGGGATGTCTTCCTTGTGAATCTTTGGGGCTCCATATATTCTTGGTGTGTAAGGATTGTTCACTATGAGATTTTTGTTGTCTTTTATTTTACTAGTTTTGATTAGGTTGCAAACGTTTTTGGAGATATTGTTTAATGGGTTTTTGTTGAGTTTTTTGTAGCAGCCACTGTTATTTAGATGATCTAGAATTTTTTCTATGTAGTCACTTTTGTTCATGATAACAGTGGCTCCTCCTTTTTCTGCTTTCAACACTACAATATCAGGGTTGGAGTTCAGGGTTTTGAGAGCTAGATACTCTTGTTTGTTGACATTGCTTTTGGGGGGTTTTGCTTTACTAAGGGTGATTAAACAATCTTGTCTGATTTGTTCTTTTATGTTGTCAGGAAGGTTCTTGATACCATATTCAATATTGTAAAAAATGTCTTCAATAGGGATTTTTTGAGGTGTGATAGAGAAATTTAATCCTTTACTTAATAAGTTTAAGATGTGTTCATTTAGTTGTATGTTAGATAAATTGATTACCAAATTGTCTTTTTTAATTATTGGTATTGTTCTGTGATATAGGTTTACTATCATTGTAATGTTCTTGTTGTTTGGGTGTTGCTGCAGGTTGAGACATCGCTGGTTGGAAAGGATGCGTGGGTGAGCCTGACAGCTCTGGTTGGGATTGCACGCGCTGGGGTAAGTTATTTTGCTGCGGCTGCGTGGGAGCTTTTGAGACTGCGTGCTGCTGATTGCTATGCCTGCGTGGGATAGGAGAAGACTGCGTAAGTGGGTGCTGATGACTGCTTGGGTTGGGGCTGCTTGCGTAGGAGACCGATGCTTGTATAGACTACGTAAGACTGTGTGGGATGGGGTGGTGTGTATGAGACAGCGTGGGAGACTGGAGCTTATGATACTTCGCCGAATGGGTTGTATGGGATTGCGTGGGGGATGAGTTTAACAACAACTGGGCTTTATAGTGTGTGCGTTGATTGGAGTCAGGCTGGGCTTTAAGGGTTGTGCATTGAGTAGAATGTAAGGGGGTTGGGTTGTGTTTTGATTGCAAGATCAGTTTATGAGGCTGCGAGGGGGCTGGGTTGCATTTCCTGAAGGGTGTATTTTGAACAGAGGTAGAGGCTAAGCTGCTATGTGTTGGGTTTGATGTTAGGTCTAGGTTTCCAGTATTTTTATTATTATTGACAGAAAAATTATGACTGAGGAGGGATTTTAATGAGGAATTTTGTGAGTCATTGATTCTAGAATGAGAGATGAAGTCAGCTACATTGTGGAGAGCTGCTTTTTTGTCCAAGAGTTTGGAGAATTTTTGAGTTTGTTTAGTGATTGTAAGTTGTTCCAATCTAATAGATTTTAATGCAGAAGCTGAGTCAATTAACACCCATAACTCTGGTTTGATTGAATTAGCTAAATATTTATGAAGATCATAAGTTCTTTGAGATAAAGTGCTGAGTTCATACCTGGTTTTCCTGATTTCGCTTCGAATAAGAGCAATGCTGGCTTTGATGAATATTTGATCATTGTGCTGGCTTCTCAGAGAATGATTGATTTTGGAAAAGGTAGGAATAATTGATGAATCTCTGCATCTCTTCAGAAATGTAAGGTCAGTCTTCTTTTTCGTTAAGAGCCATCTGTGTCGTTCAAATCTGCGAACTTCTTTCATAATCTCCCTTCCGTATTGGGTGAGTATCTTGTCTTTGAGGTTTCTGCGAGTTTCATTATTGTTCAGATTATCTTCCGGATACATCGCATAAGGATTATTCTTCATCGATGTTTCGAACCACTTTATTCCTTACATTTTTGAATAGATGCAGAGATTCATCAATTATTCTTACCTTTGCCAAAATCAATCATTCTCTGAGAAGCCATCGCAATGATCAAATATTCATCAAAGCCAGCATTGCTCTTATTCGAAGGGAAAATCAGGAAAACCAGGTATGAACTCAGCACTTTATCTCAAAGAACTTATAATCTTCATAAATATTTAGCTAATTCAATCAAACTAGAGTTATGGGTGTTAATTGACTCAGCTTCTGCATTAAAAGCTATTAGATTGGAACAACATAAAATCACTAAACAAACTTAAAAATTCTCCAAACTCTTGGACAAAAAAGCAGCTCTCCACAATGTAGCTGACTTTAGCTCTCATTCTAGAATCAATGAATCACAAAATCCCTCATTAAAATCCCTCCTCAGTCATAATTTTTCTGTCAATAATAATAATAATACTAGAAACCTAGAACTAACATCAAACCCAACACATAGTAGCTTAGCCTCTACCTCTGTTCAAAATAAACCCTTCAACAAAGGCAACCCACCCCCCTCGCAGCCTCATAAACTAATCTCGCAATCAAAACACAACCCAACCCCCTTACATTCCACTCAATGCACAACCCTTAAAGCCCATCCTGACTCCAAGCAATGCACACACTATAAAGCCCAACCGTTGTTAAACTCATCCCCCATGCAATTCCATACAACCCATCCAGCGAAGTATCATACGCTCCACTCTCCCACGTTGTCTCATACACACCACCCCATCCCACGCAGTCTTACGCAGTCTATATAGGCATCAGTCTCCTACGCAAGCAGCCTCAACCCAAGCAGTCATCAGCACCCACTTACACAGTCTTCTCCTATCCCACGCAGGCACAACAATCAGCAACACATAGTCTCAAAAGCTCCCATGCAGCCGCAGCAAAATAACTTACCCCAGCGCGTGAAATCCCAACTAGAGATGTTAGGCTCACCCACGCATCCTTTCCAACTAGCGCTGTCTCAACCTGCAGCAACACCCAAACAGCAAGAACATTACAATGATAGTAAACCTATATCACAGAACAATACCAATAATAAAAAAGACAATTTGGTAATCAATTTATCTAACATACAACTAAATGAACACATCTTAAACTTATTAAGTAAAGGATTAAATTTCTCTATCACACCTCGAAAAATCTGTATTGAAGACATTTTGTGCAATATTGAATATGGTATTAAGAACCCGCTTGACAACATAAAAGAACAAATCAGACAAGACTGTTCAATCACCCTTAGGAAAGCAAAACCCCCCAAAAGCAATGTCAACAAACAAGAGTATCTAGCTCTCAAAACCCTGAACTCCAACCCTAATATTGTAGTGTTGAAAGCAGACAAAGGAGGAGCCACCATTATCATGAACAAAAGTGACTACATAGAAAAAATGCTAGATCATCTAAATAATAGTGGCTGCTATAGAAAACTCAACAAAAATCCATTAAACAATATCTCCAAAAAAGTTTGCAACCTAATCAAAACTAGTAAAATACAAGATAACAAAAATCTCATAGTGAACAATCCTTACACACCAAGAATATATGGAGCCCCAAATATTCACAAGGAGGACCTCCCTCTGAGACCAATAGTAAACACGATTAATGGACCTACATACCATCTAGCAAAACACCTAGCCAAGAAACTAAATCCATTAGTGGGAAACACAGACTCTTTTGTCAAAGACTCAACCCAATTCATTGAAGAAATCAAGAACATCAAACTTGATCAAGATGACATTTTAGTTAGTTTTGATGTCACCTCTCTGTATACCAATATCCCCATTAATGATGCCATGGAGGTTATCTGCAAACTGACAGACCCAGGAACATATAAGCTCATAGAAATTTGCCTGAGATCAACCTTTTTCAGCTTCATGGAATATATTTATGAACAAACATGTGGAGTTGCCATGGGATCGCCCCTGTCCCCTATTATTGCTAATTTCTTTACAGAGGACTTTGAAAACAAAGCCCTTAGGACGACACCCCTAAAACCTAAATTGTGGAAAAGATATGTGGATGACACATTCATCATATGGCCTTATGGAAGGGAAACCCTAGAAACCTTCAAACAACACCTAAATAGTTTATCCCCTTCCATAAAATTCACTATGGAGGTCGAGGTCAACAAAAGCCTCCCTTTCCTGGATATCTCATCACTAGGAATGAGGATGGCTCTATATCCAACCAAGTATATAGAAAAAAGACTCACACTGAACAATATTTACATGCCTCCTCACATCATCACCCTACCCACAAACTAGGAGTCCTCAACACTTTAGCAGCCAGAGCCCTTAGAATATCTGACAACAAACACCTAGAAAAAGAAACAGAACACCTTATTGAAGTTTTCCTAAAAAATGGATACAATAAACATCAAGCTATCAAAGCCATAAATAAGGCAAAAATGCGACCTAACAAAAATAAAAACTTGGATAATATAAAAGCTAAAGTCAACCTCCCTTACATACAAGGGTCTACAGACAAAATCTCCCGCATCTTGAAAAACAATGGAATTCTAACCGCTTTCAAACCCTTAAATAGTATCCGTAACTGCTTTAATCCAATGAAAGACAAAATTGACCCTAAATGCCTTAAAGTTGTCTACTTAATTCCTTGCTCATGTGGCAAACCCTATGTAGGTGAGACTGGGAGATCCTTTAACACAAGAATCCAGGAACACTTAGCAAACATAAAACACAATAGATCCAAATCCTTAGCTCTAGCTGAACATTCTAATAAAACTAAGCACCAAATATGCATAGAAGATACCCGTATCTTAGCTAGGAGTGATCACTACTTCATAAGGAAATTCAGAGAAGCCATAGAAATTAGCAAACACCTTAATAACCTCAACAGAGATGATGGATGGACCACAAGTAAAAACTGGGTTCCAATCCTATCATCCAAATCTGCCCCTAACTAGAATCCTCCCCTAATTAACCTAGAACAAACATAAAAGTTCTAATCCATTTTAATTTAATAACACACTATGACCTTAATTAAATACAATTCAACAAAAATTCATATAAAATAAACATCAATTGAAAATATCTCAACTATAATAAACTCCTCAACAGAGGATAATATGTAGGAAACCTTAATAAATAATCACGACTTATAACAAAAAAAAAAATACAAAGTAAAAATAACTCATTAATAAATAATTTAATAAATAAATTGAAATAATTATAATCATAACAATTAAAATTAAAATTAATAAACTAATACAAACTAAAACTAATATTTGTATTTGTTTTAATTATTATAATTAAAGCTAATACAAATACAAAGTAAAAATAACTCATTAATAAATAGTTTAATAAATAAATTGAAATAAATATAATCATAATAATTAAAATTAAAATTAATAAATAAATTGAAATAAATATAACTATAACAATTAAAAATCAAAATAATAATTAAAATAAATAAATAATTAAAATAAATAGAATTAAAACAATTAAAATCAAAAGTAATAATTAATTAAAATAAACAAATAATTAAAATATATACAATTAAAATTAATAATTAAAATAATTATAATCAAAAAAATTAAAATAATTAATTAATTAAAATTAAATAATTAATTAATATAAATATAATTTAAAAAATCATATAATATAAAATCAATTAAAATAAATAAATAATTAAAACGAATTATGAATAATTAAATATAATTATAGCAATTGAAATTAAATTTAATAATTAAAAGTATTATAATTAGAATAATTAAGTTAGAAATTATTAATTAAAAGCAAATTAAATTAATTAAAATAATAATAATTAATCAAAATTAAATTAAAATAATTATATAATTAAAACAAATAAAATTAATACAACCATTAACCATAAACCTAAAAAGAAAAAGAATAATTAAACTAATTACATCTGTCGGCTAAGCATCTCTATATATATAAGTGAAAAATAAGACCAGTCTTCCAATATTCTTTCACATCCTGAAGATGAACCACCGTTGCTGGTTCGAAATGTCGATGAAGAATAATCCTTATGCGATGTATCCGGAAGATAATCTGAACAATAATGAAACTCGCAGAAACCTCAAAGACAAGAAATGATACATTTGTTGAAATTTCTCTACCCTGAAGGTGGCAAGATCTATCCCGTTGGAACTACTCAATGTCATAGTCTATTCATTTGTGTGTAAGACAATCTAGTAGATAATGTCTGCACATGGGAAGGTTGGGTACCTGCATTCAACCTTGTATAAGCCTAACCACTGGATATTGAGATACACCTACCGGTCCTCTAAGTCTTCCTTGAATTTCTCTGTGAAAGTATCTTTGATTTTCTTCCATGTCAGTGTTGAAACCTTCTCAATGAACAACTGAGTATCTGCATAAACTCGTAGATTAATTGATGTCTTCTCAATTGATTCACTAGTAATAATCTTGTATTTTTCTTTTGATGTAGCTCTCCTAGATGCCATGTTAACTGTAACTGCTAAAGAGATGCTCAAAAACTAATGTACATATGGGAAAGAGAGGACACTCATGGCAAGAAAATGTCAACTTAAAAACAAAAGCAACTTCAAGACAAGATAAGGCAACAAGTTGGGCTCATGATGCGAAACATTGCGCAATTCTGGCTGATAGAGGTCATTGGCTGACTGTGGGAACTACACATTGCATAGTCCTAGTAGTCATTCGGGAAGCTTGATGACTAGAACTACGTAATGCATAGTTAAGTATTTGGTCAAGGCCGGGAGAGACTATGTTGTATGAAGTCTCGGTGTCCAAGCTGGGAGGCTAGCTCCTAGAACTACATAATACACTATTGGAGCTAGGCCAAGATAGGCTCTACGCAATTCCAAAAGCCAAGGTAGAGGCCTTGAGCTCCCAGATTGCATAGTGCATGCAGCGAAGTGTGAGATCTAGGAAATGGGACCCGGATCTGCCCATGGGGAGTGCGCAAACATGCATATATGAAGGATGGTGAGATTTTGGGTGCACATCTGACTAAATGTTGATGCATGCATGTGAGACAAGTGTAGGAATCAATTAAACTAAAGGAACATGAAGCATGTTAAGAGAGTCATCGCCACGATGATCGTTGGTGCAAAAATGGGAAAACACATATGACACTTGGGAAAGGTAATCTAAAAATTGAACAACACTTCTACAATCTAAAAGAAGTTAAAAATCAAATAGTCGTTCAGAGAAATAAGTGAAACAACACTCTCACAAGCTAAATAACAAAAAGTGATAGAAAAAGCAGAAAAAGACTAGAAAATAAAAACTCACCTGGAAAAGCGACGACAATTGCACCGAAGGTTCCTAGATCTCCTCGAGAATGCTAGAGCTCTAAATGACTTCTAGCAGCACTGATTAAATATATTTGGCCAAGTTATGGTTTATGACGTGCATGCCAAAAATCAAGAAAAAAGTACACTTAGCGGCAGTTTCCAAAATAACTTAGGTGCCTCCTTAAAGTTGCTAAAAATAGATCCCTATTTTTTAAGGATGCTTTTTGCTTTTTTTCTTTTTCTTTTTCAGGAAAAACTTCCATGCATTGGCTTGAAAGATTAAGCAGTTTTGGGAAGAACCGGGCAACTCTCTCACTCATGCATTGCGTAATTTTTTAGCACAGTGCGTTTTGCGCAAATTCTAGGTTAAGTAGCTCTACGCTGCCTCTCATGTCTACGCAATTTCCCAGCTCAAGGTTGGCTTCCATCCAGTACTGTGCATTTTCTTATCTCAAGGCTCATTAGTAGTCAGGGCTACACAATTCCCAAAAGCAAGGCCAATTTCCCTCAAGAACTGTGCAGTTCGCTAAGGAAAGCCCGAAACTATCGAAATACCAAGTCAAGAGGTCAACTTGTGGGTTAGAAAATGAACCAAGTGAGAAAACACAAGCCAAGATGAAAAGAATAAAGTTCAATCGAAGCGCAAATACCTATATCAATGCAAGATGAGTTGTTGTGGTTTCGAAGGGAGGCTCCAAAACGAAGCATAGGAAAAATTTTGAAGGGTGGTTTTAGCTGCTACAACATTGGTGAGACACTGGTAGAACTCCAACTCTCTATATGGACCTTGTCTCATGAAAAGTGAGTCTAACTCTTTTGGAAGTATTGTGCAATTGTTCGATTATGATAGATTCTCCACTTAGCTTGAGTTAAAGATGTAGCCCCTACCATTCTCTTTATTGGCAGCACACATACCAAGCCAAGTCAAACTGAATTATTTATATTGTGGATGAGGGGTATATAGATGCACAAGTAAAATAGACTGTCATATTTTTAGTTTCATCTCTAGTGTTTCTCTGTTTCCGGCAGGCCTGGACAGTACCTCGACTGAGTCACTTCAGGAACACAAGCATTGCTCTGCTTCCAGTTGTTGGGACGTTAATATACCATTAATATTATCACTTTTGAATGCTTACTCCACCCATTTCTACTCTTCTTTATCATGTCATTTATCATAATTTATCATATAATTCCATCTTATAATGATTTATGCTCTTATGGAAAAATATTATTTATTCTCCTTTATTTTTAATAAATTGATGATTATTATGCATAATTTTATTAATGATAGTTTATTTATATATTTTGTAACATCACTCACCATTTTAGCCTCCAAGATAATTTCCAGATTGAAGATTTGATCATTAAATGTGCCAACTCAAAAATTTGCTGGAATAAGAAGTGATAGTATTGTGGTTGAGATTCTGGGCAAATGAAGAAGAATCTGGAAAATCCGGAACATGGGTTTTGTCCAGAACAGACCAAATTAACTTTGGAAAAGAAAGGTTTGCCCAAAGTCAGCTTGTATTGAGATAAACACAGGGTTCTTTGAGCACAATCCTCTCACATTTGTTGTTGTGGCCGTCCTCCAAATCTCAGCTGCAAAGCCAAATTCGCCTTGATCTTGTTGAAAGATGGATGGAAATATATTTTCTTGTTGATAAATTGGTTAGAAACAATCCAATTTTGTAATAGAAATCATGTTGTAATTATCTATGTTGTAACTTCTCTCTGCTCTTTCTCTATTTAAATGAAAATAGAGATCAAAGAAGGGAATGATGGATTCAAGATTCAGAATTGAAGATTCAGAATTATGGATTCATTATCCATGATGGATGATTAGATAGAGATAATAGGATAGGATAGGAGGAAAGAGCATGGGTCTCTATTATTTCAAATTGTAATTCTGATTTACAGACTTGTGGTGCCAAGAGGACGTGATCATATTGTAATGTCAACCAAGTTTAATGATTAATATATGATTTGGGAGTTGCTGTTCATTCTTCTCATCTGAAGTAGCCCAGCAGCATCCACTGGCGGCTAAGGGCCCAGCCTCTGGTGGATTAAGCTGCTGCTGTATTATATCTTTACGATTTCTGCTATGTGATGGTTTGATTTAATTCTTCTTCCTTTGAATTGCATTGCTTCACAGTTTCATGTTTTTACAGCGTGCTGTTATAGTATTTTATGAAATTGTTTTATTGCACAAGTTGTGATTGAATCGCGTGGCTATTCTTTTCCATCATAACAGAGATTATTATCCTTTTCAACTTATATTGTTATGCTGTTCATTTCAAATATAAAGCTTTGCTATTCATTTCAGACTTTGATGTTCATTATAGATTGCTGTTAATTTAGCTTTGTTGTTGTTCATTTCCATTAATTTAGTGTTGCTGTTCATTTCCGGTAAATTAGATTTGTTGTTCAAATAGACTTTGTTGTTATCTCTTTCACACAAGGATTTGTTTTTGCCTTTTAAATGTTACTGCAGCAAGCGTGTTTATTCCATTTCTGTTAGTAGCATTATTGATTTATCATTTTCAGTTTATTTCTTTAGTATGGATTGTAACATCAACAATTGTAAAGGACATTGGCTATCGCTGCCTAAGTTCTCAAATTGTGGATCTTGTTTATGTTTGATTTCATTTGCATCAGTTTACAAGGAATGAGTTATTGCTACTGTATCCTTGACTGATAAATTGTTGTAGTTTTTTGAGTGAATGATTTAAGTTTCAAAGTGTTAAGTTTCTTTTAATTGTAAGTAGATTTTATTTCAAGCATTCATTTACTTTTGGATTTTAAGCATTATACTGCAAAACATTACTCTTGAGTAAATAGCCGCCTCAGACTGAGTACACTCTTGAAATAAAAATCCGTCCCTGGGTTGACAATTAATGTAAAGATAAGTAGGAGTTAAAAAGACACCATTTTATCGCTCAACATTTTGGCGTCGTTTCCAGGGAGAGTGTAGCCATTTCTAAAGAGTAATGTGCATATGATGAGTGCTTGCTAGGAGAAAATTGGGTATTAAAAATGGAAGGTAAGAACCTGCGTATGGAGCATGTAAATGCCCTGCTCCCCCGCTCGGTTTCCAACAGAATTGTTAAATAACTTAGGGTAGAAATAAATGTTTGAATTTCTTAGTGAATGACTAAAAAAAAATTAGAAATTTTGAAAATTTTATGATTTCACTCAAGTGGTGATGTAAGCACCACCCATTTCACTAACCAATTGACAGGAACATTTGAAGAAGGAGCCTCGAAGAAACACATGAAGAACATCTTATATTATGGTAATAAATGGCTTATATTTCTACTTTTGAATTCCCTATCAAAGATATAGGAGGAGTGACACAAATGCACATAATTCCCCCATCTGCTCTACCAAATTTTCATGGTTTGACAAATGAAGACCCATATATATTCTTATTTGAGTTTGAAATACTTTGTAGAGGATATGATTATTACACTAACGATCAAAGGTTGAAAGTGTTTCCTCTTACTCTAAAAGGAGCAGCTCTCTGATGGTTCATGAGCCTAGGTGGGAACTGCATCCAAACATGGGAGGACTTGAAAAACATATTCTTGAAGAAGTACCAAGACTATTGCATGGCCGATGAAGATATTTTCAGTATGATACAAGGGGAAGATGAAAGTTTGGAGGACTATGTAGATCGATTTCATTATAACCTTCAAAAATCAAAATACAAGCATTTGGAAAAAGAGATCTTAAAAACACTCCTTCTTAAAGGAATCAAAGATGAATTTTTAGAACTCTTAAATATGATAGGAAAAGGTGATGGTTTTTAGTTGTCATATGATGATGTTTGTGAATTATGCATAAGGTATTCAAGAGGAATCTCCAAGGCTGGTAAGAATTCTAGAGATGTTTGTTCTTTCTTTCCCAAATCTGCTACAAGAACAGAAGACATAAGAGCTGAAATCAATGATTTATTTGAACATTTAAACACTGATTTTATTAGCTCTCTAAATTCACAATTAGATTTTTTGCAGGTTGAGAAAAATCAAGAATTTGATGAAGTGTTTTTCCCTCGTGATCGAAAGGAGCATCCCATAGATAGTTGTTCTCCCTTATCTAGGATGGAAGTAGCATATCAAAGAGATGAGGAAGCTGCAACAAGGTCAAAACCATGGAAATCATGGCCTACAGGTATGGTTCGAAACACTTCTTCTACATTCTCTTACTTTCACAATCCATTATGGAATACTAATGTGTTAGGGCAGCCATGTCAATATAACCAGCACCAAACTTGTCCACAAGCTTGGCATGATTCATCTTATGATTACATGATTACTCTCCCTCATCCTGTAGCACAAGTACTTCCTCCATATTCTTCACCAACTCTTCCACAACATCTTGTTTGCCTATCAAAATCATCCACTCAACCCAATCAACCACATCATCAAAATGCTCCATTACGTACACAATTTCCTGCTCAACTAATTCCACACCCTCACCACAATAAACCAGTACAACATGCTTACAGTGCTGAACTGAAAAATTTACCTACCCTTCCCACCCATTCTATCTCACATGCACCAATGGAGAAAACTTACAATGAGATTCAAAATGTTTCAAATTCAAAAATTGTAGAAGTTATAGGAAAAAATGAGGTTTCTTTTAGTATGCATCAATAAGTCATTTTAAAAGCTCAAGAACTTCATGGTATGATGGCTATGTGAAATTAAGAAAGTAAAGGATATATTGAAGATTGGTTTCACTCCATCATTTTCTTGCAACATCATTCCATACTTCAACAATTTTTGACACCATCTTTTCAAGGGAAGTTGGCTTCTCATACCCTAATATTCATTAACATGCATTTTTCAAATTTGGGTATGTGCATACTTGAAGCCTTATTTCGAAAATGGTTCCACTGAAAGTACTCATATATGTAGTCATATTCATTTTACAAATCAAAGTAGGTTAGTGTAAAAATAAAATAAAAATAAAAAATAAATAAGGACATAAATAAATACATTTTGTTTTTATGTAAAATTGGTTGACTTTTTGTTGCAATATGCTATGGAAATCAAAATCGGTGATACTTTTTTTTAATTCATATGTGTATGTAGATTAATTATAATGGAAATAATAGTTCTACAAACACTCATATTCACTTTTATCACCAATTTCAAAAAATGCTCGAATATCATATTTTTTTGGCTTGTGGGCTTGATGGAATTTCTGAAAACATAGTCGGGATAGTCATGTTTTGAGAGACCAAAAGGGAATATTTTCAAAACCTATTTCTATTCTAAGTATCCCTTTATGTCTACTTTCCAACCTGATTTGAATCACTCAATTTGGATTTGAAACGGAAAAGTTAGAACCAAAACATTGACAGGATGTCTAGCAGGCAGCTCAGGAACAGAGTTGGGACAGTCGGTTTTTGGAGGCCTAAATGACCATATTTTTAAAAAATATTTCTATGGTAGATTATCCTATGAATTTAATTTACAAGGAAATTTGAATCACTCATTTTCGATATCGTATGGGGAAGTTATGATCAAAATACTGACTATCTGTCATAAATCAGCACCCTTAAAACTCTGTCTTTCCCGCTGTTCCTTAAAGTATTTGACCTATCAATTCTTCTTGTCCTCAAAACATGTTTCTATTGGAGATAAATAAATGAATCTAATTTCATTTCCAATTTGAATCATTCGAATTTGACATCAAATGAAGAATCTATGCTTAAAATATCCACTGTTGTTCTAAATGGGGTAATCGAAAATGACTCTGTTATGCGGGTTGTTCTAACTAAAATTGACATATCATATCAATGAATTTTTAAAACTTGTTACTATTGGAGATACATCTTTGAATTATCTCTCATCTAGCTTTGGAATCACTCAATTTGGACTAAAAACAAAGAAGTTGTGATTAAAACACTGCTGGTTAGTATGGTCGACCACTGCTCTCCCACATATGACAAATAAATTTTACTTTGTTATTTTCTCTGTGGATTTGTTATACATAATAACTACTTATTGTCTTTTTGCATAATTTTTGGATTAGGGGAGCCCGGTCACCTCTCTTTCTCCATGATTTAATGTTTTATTGCAGGTAGACACTCGTTTTTTTGCAGGTTCTAGGAGAAAAAGAAAGTCAATTTATGGACGAGTGATTCTTGAAAGAAATTTTAATGAAACAAAAGAATTTCATCCAACTCATTACCCAACGGATTCATAATAGAAAAAATGAAGAATTGATTTCCATTTGAAAATTCATGTCTTGTCATTGTCGCTAAAACATTTTTCAAAGAGATCATTTTTTTTACATAATATCATCACTATTGTAACTTAATTTATTTATTTACACACTGTTTTTAAATAAAATGTTGTTTCTTTTCTGATGTCTCTTATATTTTTGTATTTCAGGTGTTGCTTCCTTCAATTGTAGCCCATCCTCAACAGCAATACAGTGAATAGATAATTCATTCTTTGTGTGCTTGCATTTTATGATTGTGCATTTTTCTTCTGCACTTTCACGTTGTCGATGTTCCTTTTTAAAGGAACAACACTTCTGCACTTTCACGTTTTTGCTGTTCCTTTTTAAAGGAACAACACTTCTGCACTTTCACATTTTTGTTGTTCTTTTTTAAAGGAACAACACTTCTGCACTTTCACATTTTTGTTGTTCCTTTTCAAAGAAACAACACTTCTGCACTTTCACGTTGTTGCTGTGCCTTTTCAAAGGAATAGCACTTCTGCACTTTCACATTTTTGCTGTTCCTTTTCAAAGGAACAACACTTCTGCACTTTCATGTTGTTTGTGTTCCTTTTTAAAGGAATAACACTTTTGAAAACTTCTGTACTTTCACGTTGTTGTTGTTCCTTTTTAAAGGAACAACACTTTCGCACTTTCACGTTTTTGTTGTTCCTTTCTGTAAGGAACAACACTTCTGCACTTTCACGTTTTTGCTGTTCCTTTTTAAAGGAACAACACTTCTGCACTTTCACGTTTTGTTGTTCTTTTTCAAAGGAACAACATTTTTGCACTTTCACGTTTTTGTTGTTCCTTTTTGAAATGAACAACACTTCTGCACTTTCATGTTTTGCTGTTCCTTTCCAAAAGGAACAACACTTCTGCACTTTCACGTTTTGTTGTTCCTTTCCAAAAGGAACAACACTTATGCATTTTCACATTTTTGCTGCTGTTCCTTTCCGAAAGGAACAACACTTCTACACTTTCACATTTTTGTTGTTCCTTTTCAAAGAAACAACATTTTCGCATTTTTTGTTGTTCCTCTTAGGGAACAATACTTTTTCACATACATTTTTTTGCTGTTCCCTATAGGGAACAACACCTTTTCGTGTGTATTTTTGCTTTTTGATATGCATTTTCTTTGTTGTTCCCTACAAGGAACAACACTTTTTTGAGTGTTTTTGATGTTCCTTTAAAGGAGTAACACTTTGTGAGTATTTTCGAGAACAACTCTTCCTTCCTCTTGTAGGATTATTCCTAGTTCATCTCCACCACATTTTACTGATTCCCTTTCATGGCATGAAGTACACTACTTTTATGAGGACATGAATTATGGATTATGTTGAAGTGAGTTAATTTCATTCACATTATGATCTTTAACAGGACAACTCCTTGATGATAGATTCTTTTCAAAAGGGATACAATTATTTATATACTACTTTACTGCATTGTTTTCTGTTGAACATGATATTGATTGATCATCTTAATACCATGCTGGTTCCACCCTTCCTGGTTATAATCTTCTCTGTCTGTAATAAATGAGATTATGGGTATATTTTTTCTATTGACATATTTAACTTCTTCCACCATCCCTACTCTTAAGGAGTACTGAGCCTTCCTCTTTTTATCATAAAAATGTGTAATAACAACAATTTTTTGTTCACAGATGGAGGATAGGGGGTCTCATTACGAGCCAACCTACCATGTTCATAAGGCTGTAATAAAGTGACATTCCCATTATGGCCACCACACCAGGGTTATGATCCATTGGATAGCCAAATTATCCTTGGAACAGGAGGTCTCATCACGAGCCGGCCTGATCACTTTTGCTACATCGCAGTGAATGGCAGTGTGGTTATCTGGTTACCACGCCAGCACACTGATCACTTCTGTAGAAAAACACTGGAACTTTCCATTTATAAATTGAGGATCCTAGCTCATATGGGTTAAAAATCAACCATGTCGAGGCTATGGACACCTGCTGGCATCAGAGGCTCTGCTTATGGTATTGAAGCTATATCTTATCGTCAATTATTACTATAATACCATTTTCTTATTTTTTCTTTTTATCAGAGAAGCTATTTCCTTAATTTTTTTCCCTATTTTGAACCTTTACGCATGAGAAATTGTTTTCAGATCAATTGCATCATTTTCACCTAGAATACCATCAACAAAACATCTTTTTGGCATATTGCTATCCTTTTTTTCTTTTTCATAACTTATCATCAATCCAAAGCGTCCTATCTCTTATTCATAACTATCTTTACACACTCTGCTCTCATTATAACCATAACTCTCACCGTCCTATCATTGATATGTGTACTCTACTTCATTTACTGCTGTATTATTGATTCCCTTGCCTTGTCGTCAGCACAACACCTTTCATAGGCTTTATGGTCATGTAATCCCTTTCCCAATTAGAGGAGGGATTGTATACATTATGATATAACATGCGATATGATTACTGCACTCTGCCATAACTTGTTTATTTAACAAAATATTAGTATTACATGTATACAAAAGTTTTTTTGATTGTACGTTTTGCATGCATCTTATCTATTTCTATTCAAAACTAACACTGTGGATTCAAGAACATTGTATGCAAAATAGTGATTTGTTTACAGGAGAGCAACAAGTATGGGGGGGAAACTCTATTCGCAGCATGACCACACTATTGAAACTAACAGAAGAGGCTCGAATAACTCACGAACGTGAACAATTGTTTAGACATGATGTGCTTGTTTGGATTCCACCTTTTGCATCACTTTCAACACCAACTCTACCTACATCAGCTTCAACAAATGCCAGTCCATACATATCATTCTACATTTTTTTCGAAGGTGAAACTTGAAGTAAAATAGCATAATTTTATGATTTATTACGAATTTAGGAGAATTTCATGAAAATCAATTTTGAGCATTATTTATCATCCTTCATTCCACATCTTTACCACTTCCCATTTTTCAACGGCATATCATCTTTCAGTATGGGGGAGTGTTGCTTTCATTCATTTCTTTCTTATAATCATGTCATTAATATTTTTTATCATCCATTGTTATTCTTATTCATTCTCAACACCTCCCTTATTCCATGTTGTTTTACACCAAGCATAGATTTCAATAGATGGTAGTGTCCACCTCAATTTGTTTTCTAGCATTGCATGAGGGCATGCTAATTCTTCAGAGAGGGGGAGGAATTTCTACGCATGTTGGATGTTTTCTACTTTCTTTCTCATTTAAGGCATACAATTTCAGTGTAGAAATTGATTTCCATATACACATAACTTGAACATTAATGTAAAAGTTGTCAATCAAGATTGCTAAAATTAAATATTCATTAATTAAGGAAGAATTCATTTGTTCTATCCATTTCATGAGCTGGGATGAACAAATTTTTTATTGCTTGGTTAACACATGGGTTTTTTCTTTGGGTTGCATGAGGACATGCAATATACTCAGTGTACGGGTATGTTGGGCCGTTAATATACCATTATTATTATCACTTTTGAACGCTTATTCCACCCATTTCTACTCTTCTTTATCATGTCATTTATCATATAATTCTATCTTATAATGATTTATGCTCTTATAGAAAAATATTATTTATTCTCCTTTATTTTTAATAAATTGATGATTATTATGCATAATTTTATTAATGATAGTTTATTAATATATTTTGTAATATCACTCACCATTTTAGCCTCCAAGATAATTTCCAGATTGAAGATTTGATTATTAAATGTGCCAACTCAGAAATTCGTTGGAATAAGATGTTGGGTGTGGAGCCTGATTATCTTCTATATTCAAAGGTATCGCCACATTGGACCCCAATTCGTTGCCGCTCGTAAAATATTCGCTACAGGGGGGGTCCAGGGGGGGCAGTTGCAACTTTTGGGAACCCCCCCTGGTGGGAGGTTTCGGGGGTAGCGCCCCCGAAGCTAAAAATAGCTGTAAAATTACCTTGTAAAAGTATAGTAATTTCTAGTCAACCTAGGCCGTTCATTAGGCAGATGATCTGATGGTAGAACTTATGTTTAGTTTAGGAATTTTTTCCCTAGAAGGCAACCCTTCTCTTTATATGAGGGCATTGTATTTGAGGCTGTGTAATAGATGTGTATTCTTCGAGCAAGAAACAGAGAGGTGATACTGTGAGAGAAAACAGAGGATTTTACAGCAGATCTGTTGTAGGTTGTGTCTCTTCATTTTGCTGGATAATAGAAAGGAAGGACTTGCTGTTCGAGGTGGACATAGCCTAAACTGGGTGAACCATGTATATCTGTGTCTCTCTTGTTTTGTGCGTTTTTTGTGTTTATATTTCTGCTATATTTTATGTGTTCCATTGCTCCGTAATATATAATTTTCTAACAACTGGTATTAGAGTCGAAGGTCTATTTGGCTGATAAACTCGCACGAAAGAAGGCTTCTTCATTCGAGTGGGAGCAATGGTGGAAGATGGTAAGTTTAGGGTCGAGAAATTTAACGGCCAAAACTTCTCTCGATGGAAGATGCAGATGGAAGATTATCTGTATCAGAAAGATCTGTACCTACCATTGAGTGGAAAAACAAAGAAGCCGACGGCTATGATAGATGAAGAATGGAACCTTCTCGATAGAAAGGCACTCGGAACAATACGGTTGTTCCTCGCAACGTCGGTCGCCTTCAACATTTCGAAGGAAACAACGACGGAGGGTTTGATTAAGGCGTTGGAGAAACTATATGAAAAACCCTCGGCCTCAAACAAGGTATTTCTTATGAAACGGTTATTTAATATGAAGATGTCGGAAGGTGGATCTGTTGCAGATCATTTAAATGATTTTAATACTGCTACAAGTCAGTTATGTTCTATAGGGGTAAACTTTGAAGATGAAGTTAGAGATCTGTTATTCTTGTGCTCATTACCAGAAAGTTGGAATGGTTTGGTAATGGCCATTAGTAACTCTGTGTCTGGATCTAGCACTTTAAAGTTTGATGATGTTGTCGGTGCTATCCTTAACGAGGAAATGCGACAAAAAAGCTCTGGTGAGACATCGGGAAATGCTTTGAGTGCAGAGTCTAGGGGAAGAAAAATGGAAAGAGGAAAGAGCTCAAGATATCGTAGTAAATCAAGGAAAGGCAGATCTAAGTCCAGATCGGGGATAGTGTGCTGGAAATGCGGAAAGAAAGGACACCTAAAGAAAGACTGTAGATCTCAGAAGGGAAAAGAAGGAGATTCACAACAAGAAAACAATCATGAAGCAAATGTGACAGGTGAGGTGTTACAAGATTCCTTGATTCTTTCTTTCGAAAATATTACTGATTCCTGGGTGGTAGATTCAAGGGCCTCATTCCATGCCACACCTGATAAGAAATACTTTCATGACTATGCTCAAGGAGATTTTGGACAAATTCGTTTGGGTGATGATAAACACTGTAAAATTGTTAGAATGGGTAAGGTTCTTGTAAAACAACAGAATGGAAACCAATGGCTACTAAAGGAGGTAAGGCATGTTCCAGATCTAAAGAAAAATCTGATTTCAACAGGGCAGTTAGGTGGTGAAGGTTGTGTGACAACTTTTACAGATAAAGCTTGGAAGGTCACCAAAAGAGCCCTGGTAATAGCAAAAGGCGAAAAGGTTGGTACATTGTATTTATGCAATGGTATTTCTAACTCTGTTAATGCTTTAACTTCCAAAGGAGAAGATGCAGTGTTATGGCATCATAGGCTCGAACACATGAGTGAAAAGGGGATGAAGATTCTTCACTCAAGGAATTTGTTGCCAGGTTTGAAGAATGTTGATTTGGACTTCTGTGAGAACTGCATTTATGGAAAACAGAAGAGAGTCATATTTCTCAGAGCTGGGAAAGAAAAGAAGAGCGAAAAATTAGAGCTTGTGCATACAGATGTATGGGGACCTGCTTAGGTATCATCTCTCAGTGGCTCTCATTATTATGTTACCTTTATTGATGATGCAACTAGAAAAACTTGGATTTATTGTATTAAGAATAAATCTGATGTATTTGATACTTTCAAGAAATGGAAAACTTTGGTTGAGATTGAGACAGGGAAGAAATTGAAGTGTCTTAAATCAAACAATGGAGGTGAATATTGCAGCAAAGAGTTTGATAGGTACTGTTCAGAGCATGGAATTCGTAGAGAGAAAACAGTTCCAAGAAAACCACAAGAAAATGGTGTGTCAAAAAGGATGAACAGAACAATCATGGAGCGTGCAAGGTGCATGAGATTGCATGCAAGATTGCCTTTACAGTTTTGGGAAGATGCTGTAGATACTGTTGTTTATCTAATAAATAGAGGGCCTTCAAGTTCCTTGGATGGTGGTGTTCTAGAAGAAGCATGGACAGATAAAAAGGTAAACTACTCCTTTTTAAAGCTTTTTGGTTGTGAGGCCTTTATCCATATTGATAAAGAAAATAGAACAAAGCTTGAGGCAAAGTCAAATAAATGTACCTTTATTGGATATGGTGTTAATGATTTTGGTTATCACTTATATGATTTCGAAAATCACAAAATCATTAGGAGCAGAGATGTAATATTCAATTAAAAGGTATTGTATAAAAATCAGTTGCGGGAAAAGAAACAGGAAAAAGAAAACAAGGAATACACAGTTCTTGATGAAATCACTGAAAAAGTAAAGGTGCCTGAAAATAATAATAATCAACAACCACAACAACAGCAACCACTACAACAAGAACAGACACTTCAAACACCTGAAAGTGGTGTTAGAAGATCTACGAGGATAAGTAGACCCCCTGAATGATACTCTCTTTCATTGTATTATTTATTGTTGACTGATTCCGGTGAAACCGAATGTTATGAAGAAGCAATGCAGGTTGAAAGCAGGAAGAAGTGGGAGGTAGCCATGAAAGAAGAGATGGACTCCTTAATGCATAACCAAAATTGGGACTTAGTCAGGTTGCCTGCAGGTAAAACTACATTTGCAAAATAAATGGGTTTACAGGTTGAAGGAAGAAGATGGAGGAAAACAGAGGTACAAAGCTAGACTTGTGGTGAAGGGGTTTGCACAGAAGAAAGGTATTGATTTTGATGAAATATTTTCTCCTGTTGTTAAAATGACTTCAATCAGAACTATTTTGAGTCTAGTGGCAGTTGAAGATTTGCATCTTGAGCAGTTAGATGTAAAGACAGCCTTTCTCCATGGAGATTTGGAGGAAGAGATATATATGCAGCAGTGACAAGGATATGAAGTGAAAGGGAAGGAGAAACTAGTGTGCAGGTTGAAGAAGAGTTTGTATGGCTTAAAACAAGCTCCAAGGCAGTGGTATCTAAAATCTGACAATTTTATGTCTGAACAAGGATATACTAGATGTCACTCTGATCATTATGTTTATCTGAAAAAGAAAAATGATGGCATCTATATTATATTGTTATTGTATGTAGATGACATGCTTGTCGCAGGATCTAACATGCAGGAAATAAGTGTGCTCAAAAGAAAATTGGCAAATTCATTTGCAATGAAGGATTTGGGAGTTGCAAAACAAATCCTTGGTATGAGAATAACTAGAGACAGGAAAAATCGTAAATTAACATTGTCTCAGAATGAGTATATACAAAAGGTGTTGAAAAGATTTAACATGCACAATGCAAAACCAGTTAGTACACCTTTTGCTAGCCATTTCAAACTTAGCAAGGAAATGTGCCCAAATACCCAAGAAGACATGGATTATATGTCTAAAGTTCCATATGCATCAGCAGTTGGAAGCTTAATGTATGCAATGGTCTGCACAAGGCCTAATATTGCACATGCAGTGGGAGTTGTAAGTAGGTACATGAACAATCCAGGAAAGGAACATTGGATGACAGCGAAATGGATTCTCAGATATTTGAAAGGTACCACAAATCAAGCATTATACTTTGATGGTTCAAACATTTCCCTACAGGGATATGTTGATGCAGATATGGCAGGTGACAGAGATAACAGGAGGAGCACTACAGGATATGTATTTACTGTTGGTATAACAGTTGCCAGTTGGGTTTCAAAAATCCAAAGTGTTGTTTCACTTTCAACAACAGAAGCAGAGTATGTTGCTGCTACAGAGGCTACTAAAGAAATGATTTGGTTACAAAGGTTTATGAGTGAATTGAGTAAGGTGCATGATATAGGCACACTATATAGTGATAGCCAAAGTGCCATTCATCTTGCAAAGAACTCAGCATTTCATTCCAGGACTAAACACATACAGCTCAAGTACCATTTCATACGATCAATGCTGGAAGATGGAGAGTTGAAGCTGGAAAAGATACACACTAGCCAGAATCCTGCAGATATGCTAACAAAAGTAGTAACTAGGGAGAAACTGAGAATATGCTCAGTTTCAATTGGTATTCAAGGATGACGATGAAGATGAGAAACAGCCAGGTCCAAAGAGGAGTCATTGTCTAGCAAATGGAGAAACGGTGGTGTTGCTACAATCAGTGTCCAAGTGGGAGATTGTTGGGTGTGGAGCCTGATTATCTTCTATATTCAAAGGTATCACCACATTGGACCCCAGTTCGAAATGGGGGCGGCAATGCCGCCCGTAAAATATTCGCTGCAGGGGGGGTCCAGGGGGGGGCGACTGCGACCTTTGGGAGCCCCCCCCCCCCCCTGGTGGGGTTGCCCCCGAAGCTAAAAATAGTTGTAAAATTGCCTTGTAAAAGTATAGTAATTTCTAGTCAATCTGGGCCATTCATTAGGCGGATGATCTGACAGTATTCTAACTTATGTTTAGTTTAGGGTTTTTTTCCCTAGAAGGCAACCCCTTTCTTTGTATGAGGGAATTGTATTTTAGGCTGTTCAATAGATGTGTATTCTCTGAGTGAGAAACAGAGAGGTGAGGCTGTGAGAGAAAATAGAGGATATTACAACGGATCTGCTGTAGGTTGTGTCTCTTCATTTTACTGGATAAAAGAAAGGAAGGATTGGCTGTTCGAGGTGGATGTAGCCCAAACTGGGTGAACCACGTATATCTGTGTCTCTCTTATTTTTTGCGTTTTCTGTGTTTATATTTCTGCTATATTTTATGTGTTCCATTGCTCCGTAATATATAATTTTCTAACATAAGAAGTGATTGTTTTGCGGTTGAGATTCTAGGCAAATGAAGAAGAATCTGGAAAATTCGGAATATGGGTTTTGTCCAAAATGGACCCAATTAACTTTAGTGAAGAACGGTTTTCCCAAAGTCAACTTGTATTGAGAGAAACATAGGGTTCTTTGAGCACGATTCTCTCAAATTTGTTGTTGCGGCCGCCATCCAAATCTCAGCTGCAAAGCCAAATTCGCCTTGCTCTTGTTGAAAGATGGATGGAAATATATTTTCTTGTTGATCAATTGATTAGAAAAAATCCAATTTTGTAATAGAAATCATGTTGTAATTATCTCTGTTGTAATTTCTCTATGCTCTTTCTCTATTTAAATGAAAACAGAGATCAAAGAAGGGAATGATGGATTCAAGATTCGGAATTGAGGATTCAGAATTATGGATTCATGATCCATGATGGATGATTAGATAGAGATAATAGGTAGAATAGGAGGAAAGAGCATGGGTATCTATTATTTCAAATTGTAATTCTGATTTACAGACTTGTGGTGCCAAGAGGACGTGATCATATTGTAATGTCAACCAAGTTTAATGATTAATATATGATTTGGGAGTTGATGTTCATTCTTCTCATCTGAGGTAGCCCAGTAGCATCCGCTGGCGGCTAAGGGCCCAACCTCTGGTGGATTAAGCTGCTACTGTATTATATCTTTACGATTTCTAGTGTGTGATGGTTTGATTTAATTCTTATTCCTTTGAATCGCATTGCTTCACAGTGTTATGTTTTTACAGCGTGCTTTTACAGTATTTTATGAAATTGTTTTATTGCACAAGTTTTGATTGAATCGCGTGGTTTTTCTTTTCCATCATAACAGAGATTATTATCCTTTTCAACTTATATTGTTATGTTGTTCATTTCAAATATAAAGCTTCACTGTTCATTTCAGACTTTGATGTTCATTACAGATTGCTGTTAATTTAGCTTTGCTGTTGTTCATTTCCATTAATTTAGTGTTGCTGTTCATTTCCGGTAAATTAGCTTTCTTGTTCAAATAGACTTTGTTGTTATCTCTTTCACGCAAGGATTTGTTTTTTCCTTTTAAATGTTACTGCAACAAATGTGTTTATTCCATTTCTGTTAGCATCATTATTGATTTATCATTTTAAGTTTATTGCTTTAGTATGGATTGTAAGATCAACAACTGTAAAGGACATTGGCTATCACTGCCTAAGTTCTCAGATTGTGGATCTTGTTTATTTTTTATTTCATTTGCATCAGTTTACAAGGAATGAGTTATTACTACTGTATCCTTGACTGATAAATTATTGTAGTTTTCTGAGTGAATGATTTAAGTTTCAAAGTGTTAGTTTCTTTTAATTGTAAGTAGATTTTATTTCAAGCATTCATTTACTTTTGGATTTTAAGCACTATACTGCAAAACATTACTCTTGAGTAAATAGCTGCCTCAGACTAAGTACACTCTTGAGATAAAAAGTCGTCCATGGGTTGACAATTAATGTGAAGATAATTGGGAGTTAAAAAGACACATTTTTATCGCTCGACACCAGAGAGCCTAGACAGTACCCCGATGGAGTTACTTGCTTCACCTCTTTGTGTAGGAAGCCTTTCTCTTCTTTCACCTTTATTTTATTTTTTCATTTTTTGATTTTTCAAAAAACTGTGCATAGGCCTTATTTATTTCATGAGGCAGAAGAGGGATCCTGACTTATTGACAGCAGAAGAGGTTGTCCCTTCAGATAAAGATATTTATATATACCTCTAACATAATTATTAATGTTTTTCCCATATCCTTACTCTACTTTTGTAAGTTGACAACGGTTAACCAAATATAGAAGACCGATTAGAGTAGGCGGTACTAGTTAAGAATACAAGCATCATGATTTCACCATGACTCTCTCTGAAAGGAACATGTTTTCCATCAGGGTATCATCAACTAGAAGAAATACAAGATTCACATGAAGAGAGGGAATAGACAAATAACCAAGTTTTGATAGCTATATAAGTTCCTCTTGGACTTCACCCTGCTGGTCTAAGAAGCCAATCATGGTTTCATGTGGAGACTAACCTATAGATGTGAATTAAAACAATCAAAGGAAAAAAAGAAAGACAAAGAAAAACAAAGTAAGAAAATAAGGAAACAAATAAGTAAAACAAACACTACTCCTACTCCTAAGCTAAGTAGATCATAGGACAACTCATGTAAAGCAATAATTCCAATGCAACCATTGATGCATTGCTTGGCCCATGTAAGCAAGAACATGATCGACAAGAAATATATGAAATAAAACCAATAGAAAAGAAAGATAAAAAAATGTAAACCAATACATTCGAAGCTTGTATGCATCCACAGAAAATTAAAGACAAAAACACATGAAAGGCACTCTGCGGATGTATCATGGTGTCCTATCACATTGCATGTTGAAGACAAGCATGTACACACCTTCGAACTTGAAAAACAAGCAATCATAAGGAAAGAAGAAAACTTTTCTTTCACAATAGTGATTTCTATGTACGACTCCTCCAATGATTGAGAAATAGGATCATGTGATTGCATTCGAGGATGCGAAAACTATGAAATAGATTTATTTTCAATGTGAACATCAAAGTGGTGAGGAACCTGGAGAGATTCAACAGATTTTTTATCAGAAGTGGAACTAACCTCAAGGCTACAAGAACCTGACGTAACCATCAACTCGGGTTGAAGTGCCTCGACAGCTTGAGGAGTTTCCAATTCATGAGAATATGGATAATCAAAGAATTGTGGCTTAGAAAGATCAACAATAGCCAAGTCATGATCATGACCAGATGTAGGGATGAAAAGATCACGAAAGCCACTATCAGAAAAGTCAAGATGATGTATAATGACATCCTCATGATTTTACAAATCATATAGAGGAGATGATGAAGAATGAGAAATTTCACCCTCTATGTTTCTAGAAAAGTAAGACGAGAGGTTGGGAGGATTATGGAAGATAGATTTATCCTCTCCGCAATCAAATGAAAAATTGGCATCCCATTTTCTACGAATTATTGGAGATAGAAACACCCGGAAATGATTTTTCACAAAATGGAACATAAATGGAAGAATCGTGGAAGATGTCAGAATAAAGTGGATAAGGTGCGGATGAAAGGAGGTCATCCTTCACCACAAATTCTTGTTCAGATTCCCACACATACTCATCAAAAATGATAGCGTAGGTTTGTTGTTCAAAACCAACTCCCTCCAAAACTTGATCCTCGTGAGTGTCACATGTGAGATCCAAGACGGATGAACACAACACACCAAAATATGGAGGATCACTGGGACCAAAGGACGGAGGCTAAGGAGATAAGACCACATTACAACCATCTGGGTTACAGTCCAAATCTGCACAGAAATCCTAAGCAGGTGGGGTAGGAGGAGGTGACAGAGCAACAGGTGGATTCTCAACTTTCCCCACCTCAACCTACAAAGCTAGAGCTGTTTGATGAGAAGGGGATGGAGGGTCACTTGGGACTGTTGGGTTGTGTTATATTCTTTCCACGACTAGCCCACGTAGTTAATCGGGCGGTTAGAGGGGAGGCAGAGCCCCCCTTCGTTGCGCCGATTTTGTAGCAGGGGGGGTCACAAGGGCTTTGAGGCATACCCGTAACCCCACTTTATGGGGTCCGGGGGGGTCAAAGGGGCTTTGAGGCATACCCGTAACCCCACTTTATGGGGTCCAAGGGGGGTCACAGGGGCTTTGAGGCATATGTAGAAATTTTGAATAATATGACACATATTCACAAAGATTATCATGATTATACACTTATAAGCAGAACATGCATAATACATAACCTCCTCTACGTTGATCATCAATTTACAGAAGCAGAAACATTCACAGGCGTACATAGAAGCATCAATCACACATATCAACACAGTATTTTCCTGGGGAAATCATCTCGCTAAAAACCCCAACTATCTGTATATTATAGTGATTGAATCATGTAAAAATACATAGTACAATACTCCTCACAAGTACTCAGTACTATCTCCACATGCTACACACAATACAGCTCAGATCTGATCTCCAAATCTCCCCCGCTGCTTGCCTGCCTCCACAGCTCAATACCTGCTCAAGAATGAATGAGAATGGTTTAACAAACTCATATTTAACCTCCAAAGAATCACTCACACTGGGAAACACATGAGCAGAGGCTATAATACTTGGTATTGGACAATTCATTGGCATACTCAATCCCTTTGATTGTGCAAATCATCATGCACAAATATAGTCACAAATTATAGCAATTTGATCCTCTAACACCTGTCCATGTTGAACTGAACATGCACTGACATGCAACTGAGTTAACTGATGTATTATATAGTTGCTTTATGAGTTAATAATTAGTTTAACAACTTATCATTAGTCTATTTGCAGTTAGACTAATTACAACTAGTTTAACCAAGTCAAACTGAACACAACTTCATTAACTCTACAATCAACTCCACCAAACTCAACTGATTGAGTTCTAACTGAAGTCATGCATGCAACAACCCAACTGACCCACAAAGAAAGCGTACTTCCTTCTGACAGCTGCATGTGCCACATATGTAGCTCAAACTGAAGTGCTCCAAGAGAATAAGATCAAGTTTATATTCCAAATATTATTATGAGACAATAATATTTGACTTTTCTATTTTTGACAGCCAGTCTAAAAATAGACTTTGATTACTCCTGCTGTGATCACTCCTGCTGTGATCATCCCTGCTATGGTCACTCCTGCTGTGATCATCCCTGCTGGGATCCAAAAATAGAACTTGCGCCATAATTTTCCTGCGTGCCCACTTAGTGAAGGCGACTCTTTTCACTAAGCTCCATCATCTTGTTGCATTCTCAACAAGCATTTCTTGTTGCACACTTTTCAACACTCCCTCTCAACAAGAAAGGCTTCCTCTCAAATCCGATCCTGTAACTCTGGAATGTTCTCCATGCAACACATCTGGCCGGTCCACTTGCTCTGTCATCAAAGTCTTTGACTGCTATTGCCTCTGTTGACTGAAGACTCTGCATCTTTGTTCTCTTCAGTATCTGATTACTCTAGCCTCTATCACTTTGATCTCTGACTGCATCCGTGTTGCTGTTGGTTCTATATCCCAGCATTGCATCCACACTGCACCTCCCAACTGACCTCCCTATTGGGCTAGAAACACCCTCTGATGCTGAAGCTCTACCTGCTGCTGACAAGTTCTCCCTCTCTGACATCTGCGCTACTGCAATATCTCCATGCATCTTGCACCATTGCACACCTCTCTGTGCCACCTAGCACTGTGCAAAACACTTGTGCCTCTCGCATTGCTGCAGCCTACTAGCTATGCGCTGTCCTGGGATTCCCTGCATTGTCACTCTCTCTGCCACTCCATCCGCATCTGTCTCTACCCAATTAGTCAGTTCCTACTACTACACATCAAGGCTTCCGTAGCAAGGTCTCATCCAAGAGGTTGGGTACCTCAAGGATCCTGCCCCTCCTCCTTGGGACAATCAATCCACATCACCCCACCTCCTACCTGGAGGTATGGCTGCATGCGATCCCTCAGCCCACCTGGCTCGAAGTTTCCCCCTACTAGAGGTCTCTGGATGAGTGGATGTCTCTACTCGATCTCCTCTCAGCTTCCCCTGTTGTGGCTCCTCCACAACCTCCTGAATCTGCGGCACCAATCGTGGCTCCTCCACAATCGTCTGAGACTTCTTCTGGCTCTGCATGTTGAGAGGTAATATACACTCCCTCTCAACCACCAAGTCTCCATCAGTTGCCTCGCTGCTCAAGGATTTGCATGCATCTTGAACCTCAAGAGCATACAGGTTCTTGACCCGTGAATCAATCTGCTTCACCTGTTTAGTGATGATGTGTCTAAGGAAAATATTTCCCTTATTGAAGACTACATCATAGCCTTTGTCTTCCAGCATCGCGATCGACACCAAGTTTCTCTTCAGTCCTGGTACATACTTGACATCGGTCAAGGTAAGGCGAGCTCCATGCTCCCTCTAAAAAATAACTGTGCCTACACCTGAGACACTATACTTCTCATCATTACCCAACCCTATGAGTATCTGGAGATCTTTCTCCTCCAAAGTACTGAACAAACTTTTGTCGCCGGTCATGTGGAAAAAAGCTCCACTATCAAGAAATCAACCACTTCCCATCGTGGATGAAACCATGCATGCGAAGAGTGTGAAATCCAACTCAAACTGTGAAGCAAGTGAGGCTACCTCACCTTCAGATCCTTCCCCGGATCCCTTCTTGGACTTCTTCTTTGGGCAATTAGTAGCATAATGACCCAACTCATGACAATGAAAGCATCTCACCTTCGATTTGTCAACCTTCTTCCCACCACTGGAAGAATTGGATTCGGAAAGAGAAACATCCCCCTTCCCCTTCTTCGCCTTACTCACTAAGGCACAGTTCTCCTCATCCTGCATGGATGAAGAACCGTCTCTGGTGCTCCATCTGATCTCCTCCTGCATCAAATCCGACCATGGTCGTTCCCAATTTGGCAGTTTCTCCCGTCCATTCACCGAGTCCTGGTATCTATGCCAACTCTTAGGAAGGTCAAGGAGTGCTAGACTCACCATATTATCATCCGACAGTCACCCCCACACTTCCCAGTTCATCCCAGCATTAGGTGAACTTTGTGAGATACTGGGGCATACTATCTCCATTCTCACACTTAATGTTTCTGAGTTTTGCTCTTGCTTTGGAATTAAATTCGAATTCCACCAGCTCAAAACTCAACCACTTCCGATCTAGAATTCGTGAGAACAAAGTATTTCTTGTATAGAGATCGACTGTATGGGCATTCACCGGATATCTCACCTTCCAAAAGAAGGATGAATTCATAGGCTACCTGGCCCGATTACAGACTTTGCCTCAAGAAATAAATTGCAAAAACTTTTTGAATAGTAGATTTGATGATCAATCCTTGCTTTGATATCCTGTAGAACTTTTCCTACAAATCAAAGGGCTCTGATACCATGTAGAAATTTTGAATAATATGACACATATTCACAGAGATTATCATGATTATACACTTATAAGCGGAACATGCATAATACATAACCTCCTCTACGTTGATCACAAATTTACAGAAGTAGAAACATTCACAGGCGTACATAGAAGCATCAATCACACATATCAACACAATATTTTCCCGGGGAAAGCATCTCGCTAAAAACCCAAACTATCTGTATATTATAGTGATTGAATCATGTAAAAATACATAGTACAATACTCCTCACAAGTACTCAGTACTATCTCCACATGCTACACACAATACAGCTCAGATCTGATCTCCAAATCTCCCCCGTTGCTTTCCTGCCTCCACAGCTCAATACCTGCTCAAGAATGAATGAGAATGGTTTACCAAACTCGTATTTAACCTCCAAAGAATCACTCACAATGGGAAAGACATGATCAGAGGCTATAATACTTGGTATTGGCCAATTCATTGGCATACTCAATCCCTTTGATTGTGCAAATCATCATGCACAACTATAGTCACAACTAATAGCAATCTGATCCTCTAACACCTGTCCATGCTGTGACTGAACATGCACTGACATGCAATTGAGTTAACTAATCTATTCTATAGTTGCATTATGAGTTAATAATTAGTTTAACAACTCATCATTAGTCTATTTGCAGTTAGACTAATTACAACTAGTTTAACCAAGTCAAACTGAACACAACTTCATTAACTCTACAATCAACTCCACCAAACTCAACTGATTGAGTTCTAACTAAAGTCATGCATGCAACAACCCAACTAACCCACAAAGAAAGCATACTTCCTTCTGACAGCTGCATGTGCCACATCTGTAGCTCAAATTGAAGTGATCCAAGAGAATAAGATCAAGTTTATAGTCCAAATATTATTATGAGACAATAATATTTGACTTTTCTATTTTTGACAGCCAGTCTAAAAATAGACTTTGATCACTCCTGCTGTGATCACTCCAGCTGTGATCACTCCTGCTGTGGTAACTCCTGCTGTGATCATCCCTGCTATGGTCACTCTTGCTGTGATCATCCCTGCTGGGATCCAAAAATAGAACTTGCGCCATAATTTGCCTATGGGCCCACTTAGTGAAGGTGACTCTTTTCACTAAGCTCCATCATCTTGTTGCATTCTCAACAAGCATTTCTTGTTGCACACTTTTCAACAGAATACCCGTAACCCCACTTTATGGGGTCCAGGGTAGCGCCCCAGAAAATTTTGGTTTTGGACCCTATGTTAGGTTGGGCGGACCCACCTATGGTTTTGTGCATGATTTTCGCACATGTATTTGGACGCGATGGTTTTCGGTCCATGGTATTAGATGATTCAACATGTATACATATGTATTATAACATTGAAAGGAACATGATGAAAAATCAAGCTGCTAGTCCTGGTTTTGGGATCTAGGAGAAATCTCTGTGTATATGTGTTTTATGTGTTATGCTCTTGCATTGTTTATTTTCTGTGTTTTAGAATTAGTATGCAAGTAATTTCTGTACGAGGTTAAAACCTACATTTGGTATCAGAGTTGTTTTGGTTTCAAGGGGATGCCTTTGTTACTGAGAAGTTTTGCTCGGGCATCTGGTAGACCTTGTTCAGTGGGAGATCTGCGAGATCGATTCTGGCGGTGAAAGAAGATGGCGAGCAGTGGAAAGATAGAGATCGAGAAATTTAATGGTCAGAGTTTTGAGTTGTGGAAACTCAAGATGGAGGATATGTTGGTGGATAAAGATCAGTGCATCATGGTAGATCTGGGTACTAAACCAACGGGAGTGTCCGATGAAGAATGGAAGAAGTTGGATCGGAAGGCAAAGAGAACAATATGATTGTGTGTCTCAGATTCAATATTGTTGAATGTATCAGGGGAAGCTATGGTGAAGGATTTGTGGGAAAAGTTAGGGACTTTGTACCAATCTAAGTCTCTGTTGAATAAACTGTTCCTGCGGAAAAAGATGTATAACCTGAGGATGAAAGATGGAGACTCGGTGACAGATCATCTAAATGCATTTAATACTGTGGTAAGTTAGTTAGCATATGTTGATAGTAAAATTTCAGATGAAGATAAGTGCATTAGTTTGTCGTGTTCTCTACCAGATTCGTGGGATAGTCTGGTTATTGCAATAGGTAGCAATGCAACTGCCTTGCATTTTGATGAAATAGTCTCATCCTTGCTAACGGAGGAGATGAGATGGAAAAATATGGAGAGAAAAAATGGTGATGCCTTGTCTGTACGAGGGCGGACCCAAAACAAAAACAAAAATAAGTCATCGAGTGGGAGATCTAAATCTCTAGGAAAACCTGTAAAGGTGGTGTGCTGGAAATGCGGAAAGGAAGGGCACTACAAAAGGGACTGTAAATCTAAAGCTCCTGACAAAGGAAAGGGATCTGACGATGCTCCTTCTGCAGAGGCGAAAACCACCTCAGATGAAGGTGGGGATGTGTACTTGGATTCTTCAAGTACACATGTAGATCATGAGGCATGGTTGATTGACTCAAGTGCATCCTTTCACTTCACTCCCCATAGAGAGTGGTTCTGCGAGTATGAGAAATATGATGGTGGCGATGTCTTGTTGGGGGATGATAGAAATGCTATAGTCATTGGTCATGGAAAATTAAAGTTGAAGCTGCAAGGTGGAAGGGTTAGAACACTTCCGGGTGTTCTGCATATTCTTGCATTAGCTAGAAATCTGATTTCTTTAGCAAGCTGGATGATGCAGGTGTAAAAACAGTGTTTGAGAATGATACTTGCAAGATGGTTCGGGGAGCACTGGTATTGATGTGGGGAGTTAGGATTGTAACTCTGTACAAGCTGCAAGGTAGAACTATTATTGATGGGTGCAACAGTTCTGTGGTTCCTGAAAGTGGAGCAGAAAATCTAGTGGTCTCTGGAGAGAAGGCCATGCTGTGGCATCAAAGGTTTGGACATATTGGAGAGAAAGGCCTTTGAATACTTCATGGTAAAGGTATGGTAGAAGGTATGAGTAATAGCACTCTGGATTTTGATTTCTATGAAAATTGTGTATATGGGAAATAGAATCGGGTGAGTTTTCCCTCTAGTGGTAAGAGGGTGAAACATATATTAGAGCTTGTGCACAGTGTTGTGTTTGGACCTGTGAAGGTTCTATCACTGGGTAAGTCTGTGTACTATGTATCATTTATATATGAATTCTCAAGGAATATATGGATATATTTCCTTAAGAATAAATTTGAAGTCTTCGCAGGTTTAAAGAATTTAAGGCTCTGGTGGAAAACTAGACAGAGAAGAAGATAAAGGTGCTGAAGACAGATAACGGTGGAGAGTTTTGTAGTAAGGAATTTGAAGAATTCTGTAAGAAGTGTGGTATAGCACGGCAAAAGACTACTCCATATACACTTCAGAAAAATGGATTTGCATAAAGAATGAAAAAAGACATTGATGGAAAGGGCAAGAAGCATGCTCAGTGGTGCTGGGTTAGGACAAGAATTCTGGGTAGAGGCGGTGGAGAAACCCTCTCTTTCACATCTAAGGGTATTTGGATGTGATGCATATGTACATGTTCCAAAGGAGAAAAGAACCAAGCTGGATAGTAAATATGAAAAGTGCATCTTTATTGGGTATAAGGATAGTTTAAAGGATTATAAGCTTTGGAACCCAGTAACAAGGAAGGTTGTGTATAACCGAGATGTGGTGTTCAGAGAGGTGAAATATGTTATTAAATATGAAGTCCAACCAAAGGAACCTAAGAAGATAGAGTTTGAGCTAAAGGAGGAAGAATCAGACTCTACAGCAGAGGAGGAATCAGAAGATGAAGAGCCACAAACTCCGGGTGTGAGAAGATCAATTCGAGAAAGAAGGCAGCCAGAAAGGTATAGTCCATCTTCTTTCTGTTCAAATTTTTCTTTTTTTGTTACTGATGATGATCTGTTGGGTCCCTATAATACTAGTGATTACCCCATTACTATTGTAGTTATACCCCTTATTTATATTGATGTACCCATGTAGTGCCCATATTGTTACTATTGTGCCACATAGAAGCCCACTATTGTTATTGTTGTGCCCTACAATATTATTGTTATGTAGGCTCTGATTGTATTGGGACCACTTAGACTCCTATATATAGAAAGGAGGTATTTTCATTTGTATCATCCAAGAATTGTTCATTTATGTAATGTAAAGGAGGTTGCCCCCTCGAAGAGGCTGAATTCTAAGGCATTGATCTTTCTTTTCTATCTTTTCTTGAGCTGGTTTCATAACATTTGGTATCAGAGCTTTGGATTCTAGGGTTTCGCTGCTCCAAACAGGTCATCGTGGAATTTTCGCTATAGCTTTTTTTCTGTGACGTTTCAGAAGTCTCAAAAAAAACCCATTTGAGAAGACATCGCGCTGAAGCTTGGGTCCGAATTTCAGAGCTTTTCGCGCGATATTTTCGGAGATATGATCTCAGGAAGTTGGTCTTTTTGATGACTCCTGAATTACACTCAAAACAGGTGACCTGGGGAAAAGTGTCATAACTTTCTTTCTGAGTATCGGATTGAAGTTTCGTAAGAAGGTACAGAAAGATGACGGACTGTAGTTTCTTGTGGGTGTTTTTCAGATCCAAAGGTCGAAACAGTGACTCGTGGCACGTCGTACAACTTCGCTCTACTGAACCAGTCTAAAAGCAAGTCACCGTGGGAGATTTCACATAACTCTTCCTTGGAGAATCCAATTTGGCTCAGACTTGTGGCATTGGAAAGAGGACGCAGAAGGCTACTACAGGTAGAAATTTCAGAATTGGATGATCTAAAATTACAGAGATACATCAGATTCAATATCAGGCTTCTATAAAGTGAAAAAAGGTGTGTAGTTTTTTTTTTTAATTTTTGTGTAAGCTTGGTTTAACGGAATTCAAAGGGCATAGTAAAGCATTATTATCGGTAACTGATGCCCCGAGGAAAGAAAATGCAAACACCTAGTAAGGAACCTGAAAGCTCTAGCATGACTCATGAAGAAGAGGAAGAAATGCTACATGATATATCAAAATTACAAGAACAAGTGCAACAAATGTCACGCTCACAAAAGCTAACAGAAGCTAAGATAAGTGGCGTGGAATCTAGGTAAATGGCGTGGAATCTAAGATAAAGGGCATGGAAGCTAAGATGGAGGATTCGATGGCAAATTTGAAGATAGATTTGAATACAAACATGGAAGAATTGAAGAAGTTGCTACAAGAAAGGGTCACTAATGGTGAAAAGGTAGTAAAGGAAACTCATGATGAGGACAAAAGAAATGTTAATCATGATTCCATAGACTCTAATGTTGGATCAAAGACTCACCATGTTCCAAAAATCGATATGAGGAAGTTTGACGGCAAGGATCCCACCACATGGATATTACAGATGGAGCAATTTTTCGATCTCAATAACGTGCAAAACACACAAAAGGTACGTATGGCAACTTTATATTTGGAACCAAATCAGTTTGTATGGTATGGTATCAATGGCTTTGTTCTCGTAAACCATTTATCACTTGGGCCATTTTTACGGAAGAATTAATAGCACATTATGAGGATACAAAAAGCAACACTTTTTTTAGCCAATTGATAAGTCTCAAACAAAAGGGTTCAATAATGGAGCACATTGAGGAGTTCCAAAAATTGAACATAAGGGTAAATGGAGCACATTGAGCATGTTCCAGCTCTAGACTGTGACAGCCAAAGTGCAATTTTCTTGGCAAAGAACCCCACATATCATTCAAAGACAAAGCACATTGATGTTCAGTATCACTTTGTGAGGGATATGATAGAAGACAAAAAGGTGTTGTTGGTAAAGGTGGAAACTTTGAAGAATACTGCAGATGCATTGACAAAATCTGTGAGCTCTGAGAAGTTCTCTTGGTGTAGAGAGACAATGGGCGTTTCAGGGCTGGAAAAATGACTAAGCTCTCTTCTGGCCCCCTTTGGAAAGAAAACAACAAGTGGGAGAATGTTGGGTTGTATTATATTCTTTCCACGACTAGCCACGTAGTTAACTGGGGGGTTAGAGGGGGGGTGGAGCCCCCCTTTGTTGCACTGATTGTGTAGTAGGGGGGATCACAGGGGCTTTGAGGCATACCCGTAACCCCACCTTATGGGGTCTAGGGTAGCGCCCTGTAAAATTTTGGTTTTGGACCCTATGTTAGGTTGGGCGGACCCACTGGTGGGCTCCAGTATTGCAACAATAATGCTGCAACTCCTGGGACTCCCTTCTTTACTTTTATCAACCCGGTAGTTCATAACAAACTTGGAAGCGACGGTGTTGTATGCACAAGTACTAGCTCTTGCCGCAGCTGTCACTTGGTCAGCTGGCACACGTCCGCTAGGGCCTCAAGCCAACTTCTATGAGCTCTTAGAAGAATCTTTTTAACTGATGGATGGAAGCTAACTCAGAGGAAGCTGATCTACTTGCGGAAAGAAACTGAAAGCCAAAAAGTAACGCAAACCCTAGCAAACCCTAATTCTACCAGCTAGTCCTACTGATGCAAAGGAGAGAATTCAAACTACTGGAAGGGATGCCATTACTTCTATGAAGGTAAAATACATATGTAGGCTACCTCTATATGAAGGAAACATCTTTTTGTATTTTCAAATAAGTTATAAAAATTATCATGCATGTGTCTTAACTGGCTTTTTACTATGCAGGGGTGGATCAAGGAAGAGGAATGCTTGGAAAAGGTTGGGAAGGTTCAAAGAGGGTCTAAGGATACCCTAACACCCTTCTAGAGAGTTTCAAAAAGTTTGGCTATCTAGAAACCTCACTTGTGAGCTTCTACAGGAGGTCTGCAGGGGTTCTACAGGATGTTTCAGGGATTTCTACAGGATGTTCTAAAATTGGATTTTGGAGGATGGGTGAGTGAGAGAGGATGCATGAATGGATAGGGCAGTAGGGTAGGGGTCTGAAATGACCCAGTGACTGATGGATGAAGTGATGAGAGGGTGTGGAAAGCTAACTTGACTTAAAGAAGGCTAAGGTAATGGAAGAGCAAGAAGGTAGGGTTACGTGGGTAGAAGAGTAGTTGTGAGACGAGGAACCTAACTAGGAGATGGAGCAGCTGGCCTGGACGAAGCTTAGGTGGATGAGAGAGTGATGGAGATGCCCTGCACGGTGTACACTTAACCAATTCAACCAAGTCCTGCACACAATCAAAATCTTAGCTAATCTATCCTAACTGTCACCGAAGCAAATGAACAACAGCTTTATTTCTTAAAGAGAACCATGTACAGCACTTAATCAAAGAAACATCTCAAAAGGTCTGAACGCATGACTAACTTCTACAAATGAAGACATTACACCAAAGATTGCATGGTCAAGCAAACTAGTGTTTTTGTTGGGCAGCACTGTTTCTGCAATTCCAGCCCCTGATCCAATAAGGGAGAGGTGAAACTGAGAGTGCAGACAACCCCTTTTTCTGGAGCTTTATCAATTATTATCCTATCAATCTATTCTACACATCTGAAGCAATTCTATTCCTCAACAGTGACCTATTTAACCAACACAACTAAACCTTACTCAACAAAACCACGTTCAAATGCATAAAAGGAAAATCACAGTGCTTAAAGGAAAGATAACAATACAAAGAAGGAGGCCCTAGGCTCTCAGGTTGGGCCCAACCCCGAGAACTATGGCTCCTATAAAAAACTCAGAGCTGATATCAAATCTGATTGCTTCTCATTATCAAAAAATAATCATAAGTCAAGAGTTATGCCAACAATGGCTACAAGAGAAAAAAAACAGAGCTAGCAGCACCGTAGTGCAAAATATGCAAGAGTTTTTCAAAAAGTCCCTCATGAAGGCTGAGGCCTTAACATTTATACACCACGAGGCCCTAGCTGGCCTCCTAAATCCATGGGACTTGGCTGCCCAACTGTGAGTGAACAACTCCTTCCAAAAAATCTGTTTGACTGCCTTCTAGATCCGGTTTTGGTGGCCTTTGGAGCTTGGAGTTGGGGGTGAAGATCCCGAGGGAGGCTATTTAATGCCATAGACAACCGCCCTATGAATCCTCAACCCAAGCTTGGCTGTCTCCTAGCCCATGTCTGCTCGGTTTTGCTCCAACATGTGTCAAAAAATCCTGAAATGAGCACGTTTTAGCCACCTAGGAATAGTGACTACCCTTATTCATACAAATGACATAAACATACTAAAAAATAATGCATAAGTTATGAAAAATGAAGGATTGAACAGGGATAATTAGGCCAAATGAGCCCAAAATGTTACCAAATTTGGGGCTCATCATCACCCCCCTGCTAAAATGATTGCTCATCCCTGAGCAACTAGTCCAGCTCCTCGTCTTTCATTGCTTTAATCGCCACTCTCACATCCTAGGCTTCTAAAGTAGTATCCTCCTCACTGTCATGGAATTTGGCCTTCTTCTCCACCTCTTCCCACTGCTTATGCTCCTCTTTTTCTGTGCTTCCTTCTACCAATCCCAAAAGCAAAGGTGGGCTTAGCTTGAGGCCGATCCAGTTGGCCTGGAGGTTTTGCATGGACTTTTTGTAGAGAGGTACCCGTACTAGGCCCTCCCTCATTCTAGTTGGAGTGTGATACTCCCTGATTTTGTGGCTGTGGGACAATGTGTTCCACCTTCGGGTGCAAGCATGCACACAATTGTCCCCTAATAATCGCTCCATATCCTCGAAGTGTGCTATAGCCTGAGCCTGCTGATCCATGTATTTTAATAAAGCCTGAGAGTTGGTTGCTAGGTGTTGGTGGGCTGATATCAATGCAGTGGGGTCCTCTGGCTCTGCTCTAATCAGTAGTGGTTCATGTAACTCTCGGTTCATAACATCTTTGACCTCTGTCGCTCTCTTTTCTTCATGGTTTAACCATGAGGTGAATGCCATCAGCTGCATATCTCCCACGACTGTGTTGGGGTCCCATGAAGTTGTGTTTGGAAGGGCCAAATTATGGAGGTAGAACTCTGATAGCTTGGCCTCATCCTCTGTTGAGCTGCTGTTGCATAAATCTGTGAACTACTGGGGGTTTTGGATTTGGGAGATACCCCTCTGCGCCAATGCATTAATTTGGAATTGCAGCCACTGGTCCCGTAGGTATAAGCCAGAAGATTTGGCCGGCCGCCTACATTGCAGAGCATCCATAGCCCAACTGGCCATGCAGGCCAGTTGTGCCTCTTTATCTTGCACCTGCTGTTTGAGAGCTTGTATCTCTATGTTTGCCTTCAATTCCCATTCCTGTAGTTGCTGGTTTAGTTCCTCAAGACCAGCTTGCATTCCTTATTTACCTTGAGGTTCTGTTGTAGTGTCCTCTGATGCTGTGTCCCTTTCTTTCCTCTGTTCCTATAGCTGCAGTTTGAGCTTCTCATTCTCTTCCTGTAGAAATACTCGCTGGCAGTTTCCCATGTGTTTTTCCATAGCCAATTCTCTTCTTGCCTCCTTGAGTTGTTCCTCCAAGGGGCCTATATCTACTACTCCTTTAGATTTGGCTATCCTCATCCATGTGTGGGTCCGCACTCTTTCTTCCTCTAGTGCAAAGAAAAGCGGCACTGTGAATTTCTATGGAATAATTTTCCCAACCTCCAAAAAGTTATAATAAGAGCTCAAGCTGGGCTGAGGGCTAGGCTCCATAATGTGCTCTACCTCTTCTTCCCTTTGTGGTGATGTGGCTACCTCCCCCTCCATTCTTTCAGTCTCCTTGAGCCTGGCTAATGTTTCCTGTAGAACGGCTTCAGCATCCTGTAGAGGGGTTTTTTAAGTTGACCTTTCCATTCTCTCCCTCCAGGTAGTTGTCTTCGGGCTCCCCCGCTCATAAGTGACTGATACTTTGGAGGCGGACTTCTCCTTTGGCGAGGTAGGGGTGTCTTCAATGGTAATTGGGTCTTTGGATGGAGGTTGGGGCCTGCCGGTTTTAATTCTTACACTTCTCCTCGCTTTGAAATACAGAGGAGTCTCACTCTTTCGTTTCTCCTTTGGCTTGGGAGAGGTACTTAGGGTGGCCAGCACAACTGCTGCCTCCCTAGCAAGAATTTCGGTCATTTTCTCCTTTTGTTTTCCTTTCTCAGGACTTCCTATAAAAAGCCCTGTAGTGGCTGATTTCTGGCTTCCTATAGAAGCTATTTTTAACTTTCCTGTAGAAATAGGCGGCACCATTTTAGCCTGCTTGGCTGAGGGTGCTTTTTCTTTTAACTTTGCTGAGGCTGCCTTAGAGGTGGCCTCACTGATGTGGACTTTTTCAGTCCTTTCCACCCTGCTCTGTAGTCTTTTCTCCCTAGGTGTTAGTGTGGTTTTGTCACCCTCTGTTTTGGCAGCTTGATTTTTCTCTTGTTTTCCCTTCTGGTCTTTCTTTGGTGTTTTGGCCAGAGTTTCTTGGCCTTTACCTTTCTTCTCTGCTTGAGTGTGTTCCTTCTCTTCGTTGCTGGAGGAGGTGAGCTCCTCAGCCAAAATTTGGATGTCATCATCCTTAGTCAAATTTCGAAAGGTTTCCCAGGAGAGAGGGACGGTGTACATGTGGAGTGCATCTTCCACGAGGAGCTTAATGAGCCCATTATGGGCTATCTGGTCTGGCGTTCCCTCTCTCAATTTGGTGGCACACTCAGTCATGGACTGCAGGAGGCAGTAAGGAATGCTCAACTTTTTCTCTGATGGTAGGTCCATTTGGTGCCTAAGTTCTGTGAGCAATCGGAAATGATATCCATACACGATGCTGAATCGCCCCTTGCACGTGATATACTTCATAATTTGGAGGCTGACCTCACTCCAGAACGGCTATAGGCTGGTTCTTCGAACACCATTCTTGTCTTCTGAGAATTTTTCCTCTGGCAAAAAGAACTCCTTCTTAGCTTTCTGACCCAGTTTTCTCTCCTCCTTATCCCAAGGTACCCCCATCGGTAGATCAGTGACTCTGCTAATGAACTGTGGGGTGAGTCTGAGGGTCAATCCTCTGAAGTTGACAACGGACAACGTCTTTGACTTTGGCTACAAGGATCGCAGGAATTCTTCTGCAACCTCGTCATCATGACCTTGAAGCTTGTCACAGAATGACATCCATTGTGCACGGGAAAATAGGTCCACCACCTCAGGGGTTTCCCGTAACTTCTTTGAATCTGTAGGCTCTTTTCTAATGAACCCTCCCGGCATGGTAAACACTTGTTGTGTTGGCCTGAGCTTTCCTGCTCATATACAGAAGTGGATCTTTGGGATTTCCTTAGACAGAGCACAGAGCTATGTCTCTGTTATGCACACAGTTTATAAAATTCACGACTGTCTATGAGTGAGCCTTGACAGTGGCTCAATTATGAATCAAACCCTGGAGAAAATCCCGCATACACACTACGACGACAATTCTCATGCAGCAATAAGAAGACGCTTGTAAATTCATGCACAGACTGTAATTCACGGTTTCCTACCCCTTTAACACGTCGACTTCACCACCTTTCGAACCAATTGCATGGGAGAACTATGTTCAGGCTTACCTCATTCCAGAATTGCCACCTTCGACGTGAACAGTTCAAATTCCTCCGTAACGTTGAGCTTCCTGTAGCGCAGCTTCCTGTAGAAGTCGTGCACGGGTTCTGGGGAGCGCTTCAGTGGTTCTGGGCCTTCTGTGCAGCAACAGGACGTTGGAACAGGCCGAGAACTCGGAGTAACAGCCTTCAGAAAATTTAGGATGCGTACTCGGCTGCAAAACGGTTGGGAATAAATGAGTGCAGTGCGCCATACGAGATCTAGCCGACGGATTTGAATTCTGCGGAATTCGTGGCACGGGGGTGAGCTGTCCCCGTTGGCCCATTGGCCGACATCACATGCTATCATTCCACTGCATGTATGCCTGACCACCGAATCATTCCCTATATATCTACCGTCACCACTCCTGTTAGATCGCCGCTTCTCTCCGACTGGACGCTTCCCACGTGTCCATTTCCTGTCTCGTCGACACAACCAAAGCTTTTTGGATCGGACGAGGCCGTCAGGCTGGTTGTGGTGGCCAGTTGAATGGCTACCTGATTTGTTCAATCCATTCATTTTCATATTTACACACATTTTAGAGCATCGTTTATGTAATTTGACGAAACATGGTGAGGCACTTACCTGTGCGGCCGTGGACGTGATTTTTCTCATGCTTCAGGATGAGGGGTGATGGATCCGCTTGCTGCTGCTTTGTGCACAGGCACGAGAGCTCCTTTTTATTGACTGCTGCTGGTTGCGAGACCGGTTTCCTGGCTGTGGATGGTGCATGTGTCGACTTCATGAGTTGCAGGTATCTTCATGGTGTGCGCTCTAGCCGGATCAACTGCTACAGGATTCATGTAGGACATCCTGTAGCCGTTTCTCCTCCTAGGGTGCATGCCGAAATGGTGGAGTCACGTTCACAGGTGCAGGGTCCTCAGATCGCCTTGACAAGCAGCGCATTGGGCCTCTGCATGCTTTATTTTCCACTTAAAATTATTTCTTCTGAGAGTCCAACGTTCTGGTATGACTATGCAGGTGTTTCAATCATATGGCAGCAATGGTGGTGAAGGGAGGCGACAGCAGTGGGGGATGGAGAAAAAAAATTGGTTGCATGCCTCCTTATTAGACTTCGAGCTTCAAATTCTTCTACATATTCGGTCTTGGCCCGTCCAAAGATTCTACAGGAAATTTCCTGTAGAAATACAGAGTTTCCTGTAGAAAGTCTTGTAGCTTCCTATAGAAGGCTAAACTATGAGCAGATCGTGCCCAAACCTTGGAAGAGATGAGTGTTTATGGAGGGAGTGCTAGTGAGGTCGCCTGGTAGCATGGTAGGGACCCTTGTCCTTGAGTTGAGAGGCCTCCTTTTTTGCATGGAATACCTGCAACATGCATTAATTTCCAAAGATTGAGCCTGTTTTTATGTTTCTGCCTCCTTCTTTTTCTTTTTCTTTCCTTTTGTTTTTGTTTTTTTTTTTTTTTTTTTTTGGAGACAGCAGGGGCGCCTCAATGAGGTTTTCACCCCTACTATCTGCCTTGGGTGCCTCAGAGAGGTTTTCACCCAAGGGTCTTTTTTTTATTGCAATTCTTTTCCAGAGAGACAACAAGGGCGCCTCAATGAGGTTTTCACCCCTACCATCTGCCTTGAGAGCCTCAGAAAGGTTTTCACCCAAGGATCTTTTTTATTATTATTATTATTATTATTATTATTTTTATGATGCTCAGGGCATGCCCAAGATAGAGGCAGAGCCCTTCTCTATGACCAGCACTGATTTTTCCACAGTTTTGATGAACTCTTGCCTCGAAAGAGGTTTCCTGTAGATCTTTAGTCGATGCCCATTGACGAGCATGGGGATGGCTTCCTCATCAATGGTCCGAATAAGAACAGACCCATTGTCATTACACTTCTCCACTGCATATGGTCCTAGCCATCTTGTCCTCAGCTTCCCCTTGAAATCCTTATGTCTGGAATCATACAGCAGCGCCCAATCTCCCGGTTGGAATTGCTTGTCATTGAGGTGCCGGTCATGCCATATCTTCCTCTGAAGTTGAACCACTTCTGAGTGGAGAAGGGCTTGCATTTGGTGTTCATATAGCCCATTTAGCTGCAATAACCTTTCTTGTTGGGCATGGCTGAGATCTAGGTCCAGCTGAGTTGCCATCCTCAATGTGTTGTACTCGAACTCAATTGATAGCAAAGCTCTCTTCCCATAGACCAGTTCATAATGTGTGAAACCAGTTGTGGTCTTCCAAGTGGTGTTGTAAGCCCAAGTGGCCTCAACCAGGCAATCTTCCCAATCCTTTCTGCTGCTACTCACTACCTTAGTCAAAATCCCTTCTAATGCTCTATTGGTGACTTCCACCTACCCATTTGCTTGAGGATGATAGGGGGTGGAAGTCCTATGCTTGATCTTGTGATGAGCAAGCAAGTCTTGAATTAAGTTGGAGATCAACTAGCTTCCTTGATCGGTGACTAAATCTCTTGGGTAGCCAAATTTGTAGAAGATGTTTTCTCTTAGAAACTCGGCCACCTTTTCTTCTGTCGCTGGTTTGATTGCCTTGGTTTCCGCCCACTTTGTCAGATAGTCTGTGCACACAATGATGTAAGACCTTTTCCTTGAAGGAGGATGATAGGACCCACAAAATCCATACCCCACTTCTCAAATGGTTCAAGAGTCACTTGAGGTTGGAGAGGCATTTCGTCCCTTGGGGTCGGCTTCCCCATCCTTTGGCATTGGTCATATTGGCTGATATATCTCTTGACATCTTGATGAAGCGTGGGCCAATAGTAACCTGCCTGTAGAATTTTGAAGGCAGTCCTCTTGGCTACAAAATGTCCTCCACAAGACCCATCATGACAGGTTAGGAGGATGTCAAAGACTTCCTCCTCCCTTACACAATGCCTTAAGATCTGATTGGGCCAAGTTTGAATAGGTTGCCCCCGATCCAAGTGAATGAGGCACTCTTCCTTACAATTTTGCTTTTCTCTTTTGAAGATAGATGCAGAGGGAACTGTGCTGAGACCAGATAGTTTGCTATATCAGCAAACCATGGAGAGAGTACTGAGATAGCAAACAGATGTTCATCTGGCATCTGGTCGTCCACTGTTCCATCTTCACCTGCAGGTAAATCCAATCTAGACAAGAAGTCAGCAACAACATTTTCTTTACCTGGTTTATCAACGATAGTCAAATCAAACTACTGCAACAGAAGTAACCATCTAATAATACAAGCATTCACATCTGGTTTATTCATTAAATATCTAATTGCAACATGATCAGTATGTACAAATGTTTGATAGCCAGTGATGTAGTGTCGGAACTTGTTCAGGGCATGGACCACGGCCAAGAACTCTTTCTCAGTTACAGTATAATTCATTTCTGCCTTGGATAAGTTTTTGCTGACAAAGTATATGGCATATGGGAGTTTTTGTTCAACCTGTCCTAAGGCTGCCCCTATGGCTTTGTTCAAGGCATCAGTGTGGATGTGGAAAGGTAGGGCCCAGTTTGGACCTCTCAATATCGGGGCGGACACCAACTTATCCTTTAATTCATTCAGAGCCCTTTGGCAGTCATCCGTCCATTTGAACTCGATATCTTTTGCTAAGAGGCCAAACAGTGGCGAGGCTAACTTACTGAAGTCTTTAATAAATCTTCTATAATATCCTGCTAAGCCTAAGAAACTTTGAACATCTCTTACCTTCTGGGGAGGTGGAACCTTTTTGATGAGAGCAATTTTATTAGGATCCACCTGCAATCCTTGGTGAGAAATGGTATGTCCTAGCACGGTTCCTTAAGTCATCAGGAATTCACATTTTTCAGGACTAAGGGACAGGTTCATCTCAATGCACTTGGTTAGAACGTTTCCTAGATTGGACAATGCTTCCTGGAAGTTGGACCCATAAGGAGTGAAGTCATCCATATAGATTTCCACCGAATCATGGACCAGCTCAGAGAAGATGCTCAATACTGCTCTTTGGAAAGTTGCAGGAGCGTTGCATAGCCCAAAGGGAAGGACTCGGTAAGCAAAGGTACCCCAAGGACAAGTGAAGGTGGCCTTATCTTGGTCTTCCGGGCTGATTTGGATCTGGTTATACCCGCTGAACCCATCTAGGAAAGAGAAGAACTTCTTCCCCACCAGTCCATCCAACACTTAATCTATGAAAGGCAGAGGAAAGTGGTCTTTCTTGGTGGCTTTGTTCAGTTCTCGGTAGTCCACACAAATTCTCCACTTTCCATTTTTCTTGGGTACCAACACCAGAGGGGACACCCACTCGCTATCTGAGATGGGGTAGATGAATCCTGCATCCAACAGTTTTTGCAATTCTTCTTTGACAATGTCCTTAAGGGCTAGATTCATTCTCCTTTGAGGTTGCCTGACCGGTTTACAGTCTTCTTTGATGTATATATGATGGGTACAGACCGAAGGATGGACTCCTTTCATATCCTTATAGTTCCAAGCGAAAGCATCTAGATGACTGGCCAACAGACTATACAGCTCCTTTTCCTGGGAAGGAGATAGGGAGGAGCTGATCTTTAACGTTCTATCGGGGCCAAACTCCACATTTTTTACTCTGGGAGAGATTGGATCGGTCATACAAAGGTCCACTAAGGTGCTGGCTTGAGTATCCTCCACCAATTTCTCTAAGGACAATGCACTGGGAGGCAGATTCTAAATCAAGGTCTCAATCAAATCATCCTTGGTTTGAGGACCTCCCCTGGTGGTTTCTAAGGTGAACAAGGGTGCAGAGTACACCTCATCCTCTTCTCCTTCTTCCAACCAAAGTGGTAAGTCATGCTCTAATAGAGGTTGGGCAGGAGAGTATAGGACTAGTTGCTTGGACATAGGACCATTTTTGATGGTCATGTTTCCTGCTCGGCAGCTTATGTAAGCATCCGCAGTGGCTAACCAAGGTCTTCCCATAATAAGGGGGTATCCAGTAAGCTTTGCCTTTGGTTGAAGAACCAAGAAGTCCGCAGGATACTCCCAAGAGTCAACAGAGACCAAGACATCCTCCACAATCCCTTCGGGAGTCACGGTGGAGCGATCTGCCAACTACAGGACCGTCGAGGTCTCCCTTAAGGAACCCTGAAGGTTGCGTTTGAGCATGGTATCCCTGGTCATCACATTAATGGCAGCCCCTAAATCAATCAAAGTGTGGGGTATGATGGTGCCATTGATGTGGACATCAACTACAGGATTCCCAGGATCCAAATACTTTGGACATATTACTTCCCCAACATAAGATTAGACAGTTGTCCTATGACATTTATGGTTGAGGCATCTCTTTTTCGCCTACCTGGGTGCCTGAAACACTTTTCCTTAACCAATTTGTTGTATATCGGTACATCTTTGATGGCTTGGAGAAGTGGTATTCTCACACACAACTGTTTGAGTTCTCCCAGAAGCTAATTCTCCTCTGGGTCGGGTTGTGTGGTGAGTGTTAGTCTCTCAAGAAAGGGTGGAGTGGTCTTGGGTTCACTTTCTTGTTTATCTTCCTCGTCCTCTGGGGGAGGAGGTTGGCGATCCGGAAGAGTCTTCCCGGATCGCAGGTTGATCTCCTGGATCTCCACAGCATAGGTAGGGCATGTTGTTTCCCCGGTATATACCTGCTGGGCCTGTCGGTTGTTAGGGTTCGGGTTCGGTTGAGTAGGCATTTGGGGTTGTCTTGGAGGAGCAGGAGGTAATGGTTGTGGTTGAGCTGGTGGTGGAGGCAAAATGGCTGGAGGAGTGTTGTACTGGGGCCTCCACCCTAGTTGAGGTGCATTCCACTAAGGCTGTGGCTGGACATGGGAGTGAAACGAATGAGTAGTGGGCTAAGTATGGTATTGAGGTGGGTAAGACCATGGAGGAGGCACAGACCAGGAAGGATGAGAAGGGGGACCCCAAGAAGGCATAGGAGCAGATTGGTTGGGGCTATAATAAGCTTGGGATGTCCCTTGCATCCCCTGCTGGTAAGGTCTAGGTCCGTGCGGCCTCCTTTGGTTGAGGAAGTAGAGAGGTTCAGTGGGTGCCTCAGTTCCTTGGTACATGGCCTTAAACCCAGTTAAGGTTGGGCATTGGTTTGTGGGGTGGTCCTCCTCACAAATGAAACATACCTCTACCGAGTGTGATGGACACTCGTTCTTAGGGTGCTTCCTTGTACAGGTAGGACAGAAGATGGCCAAAGCCCTCTCAGATTCCTCTTTCTTTTGCTGGATTCAGAATGTATCAAGTTGCATGGAAATGGTCTGTCTCACCTCACTTTTGAGGTCCTCCAGCTGATTAACAAACTCATGCTTGGAGAAAGTAGTACTAGCTGAAAGGGGGGTTCCCCTACCTCTTTTCCGGGCTGCCCTGGAGTGGTTTCTAAACACAGTATTTATATCCTCATAAGGTAGTTGGTAAATATCTCCTCCAACTAGCATGTGAAGGGTATCTAGAAGGTCTTCAGGGACTCCTTGGAGCAAGACCAACTTGAGAGATTCAGGGTCAAGTGTGCACCTGGCCCGTTTATAGCTAAGTTGGAACCTTTCCTCATAATCTTCTAAAGACTCATCATTTCCCATGGTCATCCGAAAGATTTCTCCCTTGGCTTCCTTGGACCTATAGTAGTCCCGATATTTGGTATTGAAAGCTTGCTGCATCTGAGCCCAAGTGGTGATACTATTTCCAAGTAAGCCCATGAACCAGCGTAATGCTGCATCCTTGAGGGTAGAGGGAAAGAGTTTCAATTTTTTCTCATCTTCTGTATAGTCATAGGTTCGACAAAGGACAAAAAACTCAAACAGGAAGGTATCAGGGTCTTCAGTAGTCAATCCATGGAAGTGAGGTAAAGTGAAGGGGCTTATGTTTTTCATTTTCATGTCTCCATTGGTCTCTCGGATGGGAAAGGCACCTTCTATTCTCTCATCTTCTCTTCTATTCTCAGCCATGGCTTCAGGTGGAGTGTTCTCTAACTCTTCTTCTGTTATAGGATCTTCGTATATCTCAGGAGGCTCGCCTATAGGTTTTTCTGGATCACTGTCACCAAAGAAGAGAGAAGGGTGACTCAGTGAAGTGGTGGGGGTGTTGGGTAAGAATTTGCCGGTTTTATCTCTGTTCCTACGAGGCATGAAATGGAAAGGCTTTTGATTGCTTTATGCTTTGTTCCTGGCACCTGCAAAACTGAAAATAGATTGAACTACAACTAAATATCTTGTTGAAATGAAAATGCGGAATTGAAATGAAAGCAAGCAATGACTAATCTATTTTGCTCAAATGAAATTGCAGGAATGAAATGCTAGTCTACGGTTGCGGAATTGAAATTCTAATCTACGCTTGCAGAAATGAAATTGCTAATCTACACTTGCAGAATTGAAATTGCTAATTTATGTTTGCAGAATTGAAATGATAATCTATGAAAGCAGGAAATATCTATTTTACTTTTGCGGAAATGAAATTACAGAATGGAAATGAAATAAACTATTTAGCAGAAGGCGAGTGTAGAAGAATAGAAGAAAAGCAACAATCACCAATACTCTGACGCTTCCCCGACAACGGTGCCAAAAATATGGTGGGCTCCAGTATTGCACCAATAATGATGCAACTACTGGGACTCCCTTCTTTACTTTTATCAACCCGGTAGTTCGTAACAAACTTGGAAGCGACGGTGCTGTATGCACAAGTACTAGCTCTTGCCACAGCTGTCACTTGGTCAGCTGGCACAAGTCCGCTAGGGGCTCAAGCCAACTTCTATGAGCTCTTAGAAGAAGCTTTTTAACTGATGGATGGAAGCTAACTTAGAGGAAGCTGATCTACTTGCGGAAAAAAATTGAAAGCCAAAAAGTAACGCAAACCCTAGCAAACCCTAATTCTACCAGCTAGTCCTACTGATGCAAAGGAGAGAATGCAAACTACTGGAAGGGATGCCATTACTTCTATGAAGATAAAATACATGTGTAAGCTACCTCTATCTGAAGGAAACATCTTTTTGTATTTTCAAATAAGTTATCAGAATTATCATGCATGTGTTTTAACTGGCTTTTTACTGTGCAGGGGTGGATCAAGGAAGAGGAATGCTTGGAAAAGGTTGGGAAGGTTCAGAGAGGGTCTAAGGAGTCCCTAACACCCTTTCGGAGAGTTTCACAAAGTTTGGCTATCCAGCAACCTCACTTGTGAGCTTCTACAGGAGGTCTGCAGGGGTTCTACAAGATGTTTCAGGGATTTCTATAGGATGTTCTAAATTGGATTTTGGAGGATGGGTGAGTGAGAGAGGATGCATGAATGGATAGGGCGGTAGGGTAGGGGTCTAAAATGACCCAGTGACTGATGGATGAAGTGATGAGAGGGTGTGGAAAGCTAAATTGACTTAAAGAAGGCTAAGGTAATGGAAGAGCAAGAAGGTAGGGTTACGTGGGCAGAAGAGTAGTTGTGAGACGAGGAACCTAACTAGGAGATGGAGCAGCTGGCCTGGACGAAGCTTAGGTGGATGAGAGAGTGATGGAGATGCCCTGCACGGTGTACACTTAACCAATTCAACCAAGTCCTGCACACAATCAAAATCTTAGCTAATCTATCCTAACTGTCACCGAAGCAAATGAACATCAACTTTATTTATTAAATAGAACCATGTACAGCACTTAATCAAAGAAACATCTCAAAAGGTCTGAACGCATGACTAAATTCTACAAATGAAGACATTACACCAAAGATTGCAAGGTCAAGCAAACTAGTGTTTTTGTTGGGCAGCATTGTTTCTGCAATTCCAGCCCCTGATCCAATAAGGGAGAGGTGAAACTGAGAGTGCACACAACCCATTTTTCTGGAGCTTTATCAATTATTATCCTATCAATCTATTCTACACATCTGAAGTAATTCTATTCCTCAACATTGACCTATTTAACCAACACAACTAAACCTTGCTCTACAAAACCACGTTCAAATGCATAAAAGGAAAATCACAGTGCTTAAAGGAAAGATAACAATACAAAGAAGGAGGCCCTAGGCTCTCAGGTTGGGCCCAACCTCGAGAGCTATGGCTCCTATAAAAAAGCTCAGAGCTGATATCAAATCTGACTACTTTTCATTATCAAAAAATAATCATAAGTCAAGAGTTATGCCAACAATGGCTACAAGAGAACAAAACATAGCTAGTAGCACCATAGTGCAAAATATGCAAGAGTTTTTCAAAAAGTCCCTCACGAAGGCTGAGGCCTTAACGTTTATACACCATGAGGCCCTAGCTGGCCTCCTAAATCCATGGGACTTGGCTACCCAACTGTGAGTGAACAGCTCCTTCCAAAAAATCTGTTTGGCTGCCTTCTAGATCCGGTTTTGGTGGCCTTTGGAGCTCGGAGTTAGGGGTGAAGATCCCGAGGGAGGCTATTTAATGCCATAGACAACCCCCCTACGAATCCTCAACCCAAGCTTGGCTGTCTCCTAGCCCATGTCTGCTCGGTTTTGCTCCAACATGTGTCAAACAATCCTGAAATGAGCACGTGTTAGCCACCTAGGAATAGTGACTACCCTTATTCGTACAAATGACATAAACATACTAAAAAATAATGCATAAGTTATGAAAAATGAAGGATTGAACAGGGATAATTAGGCCAAATGAGCCCAAAATGTTACCAGATTTGGGGCTCATCACCCACCTATGGTTTTGTGCATGATTTTCGCACATGTTTTTGGACGCGATGGTTTTCGATCCGTGGTATTGGATGCTTCGGCATGTATAAATATGTATTATAACATTGAAAGGAACATAATGAAAAATCAAGCTGGTAGTCCCAGTTTTGGGATCCAGGGGAAATCTCTGTGTATATGTGTTTTATGTGTTATGCTCTCGCATTGTTTATTTTTTGTGTTTTAGAATTCGTATGCAGGTAATTTTTGTATGGGTTTAAAACCTAAAGGGACAACAACTTTGTCCGTCTTAGATTTAGAAGATCTAACACCAAGGTATGTTGGGAGAGTTTTGAAAAAATCTAACTCATGTGAATTCTCAAAAACGTGAATAACATATTGAAATATTTCCTCCAAAATTTCCGAGTCAACTTCATCTTCAGGAAATTCATAACAGTAGTGAAGAAAATGATCGTGAAAATCTTGAAGAGATTCATTAGGTAATTTTCAAAATTTTAAATTTTTTTGATTAAGGTATTTAGGGTCATAAATAATGAAAACAAAACATAATTCTCTAAACAAGTGATCAAAAGAGTGTAAAGAGGCTACAAGAAATGTAAGCCACCATTTATTTTCATTCCCTTAGAACATGAAAGTGAACAACCCACATGCAATGTCATCCGAAGGGATATCATGCCTATCATAGAAGTCAACAAAAGCAACTGCGTGCTTGAACAAGACTCTTCCATCCTTTCCATTGAACTTGTATTTGGAAAATTCATCTATGATTCTCACCGACACTTCAAAATCAACAAAGTTAGAGAAACATGTTGGTGTTATGATTTGGATAGATGTCATAAAATAAGTGCAGAATTCCAAAGTAGACTTCAAGGGCTCAGCTTGTCATCTATCCCTCCTTCTAGCGCCAGAAATGTTAATGGTGATGGACACTCCAACATTCAGGGGATCTCCCTTATATGGAGTTCCAACTAGAGCTCAAACCATTTCGAGTAGGAGTCCCAGCAGTGGGTGGTAGTGAAATACCTTGACCACAAAAGCGAGAAGAGGAAAGTATGATAACTTTGGGTGAGAGCAAGTGTGTGACCCTGCATAGAGTCAAGTGTGATGCATGAAGGTTCTAACATGCAGAGGGGAAAAGGAAGTGTGCCCTTAGAATCCTGTAATAGTATGCAACTTGAAAGGAACACACGAGCAGAATAACTTCACAAGATAAAATGAAAATAGCGTACAAATTAAAGTGATGAGTTAATCCAACAACATACATTCAACAAGATTCCTACAATTGCATACAAAGTAGTTCATAAGCAAATCTGTATGTTAAACAACATAGATTGCTAAAGCAACTAAAATAATCCAACTACATTAAGAACATATGCATGAAAGCGTGTTGGCTATGATATTATTATTATAAGTGAAAGTTCCATCCATACATACACCATTGATGATCACTAGCCCCAATAGTGGAGTATTACAGTCAAGAGCACTTGCTCCTCCAAAGAAGTATGCTGCTCTACGCTATGGATAAGCCAAGGCTCTTGACAATACTCCCAAGCCTTCTCTAACCCTAAACGTAGCCAAAAGCTTATCTCCCAAAAGGTTGTTCTATGAGTTATGAGGTTCTATTTATAACAAAGGGTGGGTTGACCCTTGACATTCCCCTTTGTGACTCTTTGAATACCCTCATGGCTCTTCAACTTCTTTAAAAGTAACTCATTACATAAAATGATGACCTTTCACATTCCACTAATGACACTTGGAATTTCAATTACAACATATTTACAAATAATATTACATTTTCCACATGTACCCATGTAAGACAAAATAGGCTAGAGATAGCCTAACAAGAGGAAACACTATGATTCCGAAGTTTGGGGAAAGACCAACTCGACAACCTCCACTTGGTGCTTCTCGGTCACATATTGATGCCAATCTTGGTACTACATGATGGTGTCCCCAAACTATTTGATGGTGTCTTTCGAAAAGTAGACTATTGCTTCCATGGCATCCGGGTATATGGTCTTGGAAACTATATCCAACTCATTCTGAAGCATGTGTAGCATGGTGTTGACCTTGGTAGGACCACTGATGTACTTCTGCATGTTTTTTGCATTCAACTCCAAGTCTTCCCTGGTGGCCTCCCGTCTTAGCTGCTCCATGCACTCATCGATCTGTAGCCGACTTGGTTCTTGAGTCTAGAATCAGTGAGGGAACTGTTTGATGGGATCCTATGCTTCCTCACCATAACATCCAAACTCTTGTACAACTGCACATATGAGGCATGCATGTTTCTGATGAATGGAGTGAGTTGGTCGTAGTTCTGGATAAACATCTGGACCTTTGCTTTATCCAGCTCTGCTTGTGGCTTCAACCTCTTGACTAAGTCAAGTGGGGCCCCCTTGTACCATATTGTCCACTCTTGTAGATGGCTGATGGAAGCATGTATGTTCTTGAGAGTTTGAACAAATTTTTTGTTTGTTATAGGCCATGCACACTAAAAACTTCTTTATGGACAATGACAAATCCATCATAGAGCTTTCATATGGTACCCTCAAGTGTTGATACTTCAACGAGTATCGCTTTCCTAATTTCTCTCATTGCGGAAACTGCATTTTGCATTGATGCTCAAAGTTGTTCTACCTCTTTCCTCGCAACCTACAAGTTCTTTTCTAGTTGTTCATTCTCGGCCCCAGGTACTTAAGATTTGAGTTTTTCACTCATACATAGGCCAAGCTATCTTCGGAAAGGGTAGTTGGATGCTTCCTGGTGCCTACCACTATCACCCTTTCCTTGATTAATGCAGGTGATGCATGATCATCTGGAAAGTTCTTCCTCTGCGCTTGTAAAATATTCTTCTACAACTCATAAAATTATAGATTGTACACATCCATGACTGGATCATCATTAAGGAGAACAATATCTTTTTGCTTGCTCAGGACTAGTTCTAACACTGGAGGTGGTGGAGACTGAGATATGACCTCTGGTGCTCTCATCATAAGGTCAATATCTTCATTTTGTGGCTCCTATTCCATCTCCATTTTTTTTACTTCAATCAATTTCCCAATCTACTCAGCAAGCTCCCAATCCTGCATCTATTCACCCTCTTCCTCAGTTTCTTATTGTTTCGACTAATCAACCTATATAGGTGTTGTTTCTTTTTCATCACGCTTTCCTTTTTTCTTCTTCCTATTTTTGCTTCTATTCTCTTTCTCTCCTACTCAACTCCTCTACTTCCTTCAACTTCTTCTCTGTCTCCTGCAGCTCCAGTTCTTCTTCTTGCAGCCTCCACTTTTCTTTCTTCCTTCCCTATGATCTCTTCCTCTGCTGATCCCTTTTTGCTTCTGTTGCCAAAGTTTCCTTCTCTGTGATAAGATCTACCTTAATATAGCAGATTTTCTTTGCCTCTGGGTTCAAAAACATCTTCCTCTTTCCCTTGTCCTGCATTGTATTGCTACCTATTATTGTTGTTTTTGTTGATTCTAGAGTTGTTGTTGTATACAAAGCATCCTTCCAAGCTTTTGTTATACTGACTGGCTCATGGAGTTTGGAGGCATTGTAATAGTACCTCCAAGGGTCCTCCTGTGGCTAATGACATGCCCTGTGAATCCATGGAAAATACACCCTCACACAGTGGTCCTTGCAAATACCGTGGGTATCATACGGATTAAATTCTTTAGTGTCGAACTTGACTTTCACTATCTCCTTAGCCTTGGCATCTACATCCTTCAAGCTCTTAATATTGTAGAATCTGATCCACAAAGTAAGAGGGGTCCATGGTGTTTTCTTCTTCCTATGCAATCCTGATGACAACCCTGTAGAGAGGTGATATGACACTTCTTGAATGATAAACTTGTAAGTGGCATCCCTTGGTAGAACATGCGGAGGATTCTCTCTGCAAAACACTCTGATGAAGGTGCCACCTGGTGATGCATACCAATCTACAATGTTTACTATTGCCTCCATTGCTTCTTGGGACATGCAAGGTGGATCCTGATCAAAGATAATCTTATACAACGGGATCATAAAATGGTCAGTTAGCCTTTCCATCACTCCTTGATAGATGCAGTCGGAAAGAAACTTGCAATATATGTTGACAGAAAACTCTTTTAGTGTCCATGTCCATCTCATGCCAGGGAACTACTGTTGGGCACATATTAATGTTAGCTCTACTATAAACTTCAGTACTTAAAAGGTCAAATTCAGGACTGGTGGTTGGTTTGTGCCGAGAAGGGTGCTCACAGCAGTCATTCTCCTCCTTCTCCTTTGGTCTCCTCACACCCTCTTAACCTTCGTTGTCTCTGTTTCTCTCATAAACCTCTTCATCCCTCGCCTTTTCCTTATTCCCCGCTTAATTCCTTTATTCTGTTGCCTTTGTTTTATCTTTATAAACTCTGCACAACCCCTTTTCTTTAAGCCCCGGGCACTAAACTTATGAGCCCGCACCCACGTGACCCACCCCTCCATAACCCTTTACCGCCTTTTTCTCATGCACTAAGCCTCGTTCTTTTCCCCACCGTTGATCACATCCATCGCTAGATCTAATGGTGGACGCTCCCCCCGATCGTGGGACCTGCACACATGTTAACCCGCAGGGGTGGTGGTTTTTGTCTACCACGCGTCGTGATCTTACGGGATCGTGCCATTGCATACGGATACCACCTACCTTCGATAGGCGATGCGATAATACTGCCCACCTGTGAAACTACCTTTCCTCTCCCGATATCGTCCGCGCGTCTTTCTCGTGCGATGACCATTGGATCCATCGCGCCCTGATCTGATGGCCCACATCCCTCTCCGCCCATTCTCCCGATACTCCTCATCTAGCAATCTCCACCATTAATATGCATGATCCAATGGCCGAGATTGGTTCTTCTGTTTGTTCTGCTCCCGCCATACTTTCTGTATCACACCTGACTTCTCTCTACTACCAAAGAATGAAGATGATCACCTACCTATACTTGGCACATTCAATTTGCAACCATCGCATTCAAGGAACAACATGGCTGAGAAGGAAATAGGACAGCCTCAAGCAGTTAACGCAGTTATTAGTCATGGAACTTGTATCAGTCGGTACTTCATCTGCCCAAGAAGGACCACAGAACACCAGAGAATGTCTAAATCATCCATTAAAGTAGGCAGAGTGTAGTAGAGCCCCATCCCTGATAGTAAATGTGGTTGGTGATCAGTTATGACCCCTCCACTCGTAGGTTATGCACAACAATTTTGTAATCAAACTCCATATATACCCAAAAACAGAATGTTGATGGTTGATGAATGTTATTTTGATGTAAGATTCAACTTTTTGAGACTGTAACTACTGTGATACCTGCAGCGTCTGGTCTTCATTTTCAACTAATGCAAGCTTCTTTTGTTGTTAATTGCTCACTTTCCACTTCTTCTTCTTTGTTCCAGGCTGTGCCTGTTATGCATTTATTCATGTGTTGTTGATGTTTAGCATTAGAGGGGCTGTCATCCCACCTCTGTGTTAGAATCTAGCATGTATCATTGAATTTGTATGCAGGTTTCTGTTATTTTAATGCCAGAGAGTTGTCATCCTGTCTGTGCATTAGGAAATAGATTTACAGACCTTTTAACTGGTTGCAACTGGCCATCACAGGGTCCTGTGCATCTACTGGTGTGATCAGTATTCTCCATCATCACATTTTCCTTAAAATTATGAGTAATTGGTGGTCTAAAGCCTTGTAGTCTGGGGGTGTTCACCCATGTCTGGGGTTAAGCATAGTAGGAGTGGTTGTCTGGCTTGAATATGTAGCTTTTATTTTATTCATCCACCATTTTCCAACATTTTTTTTGAGTTTGTAATGTTCTCGAGCATCTCCGAGATACAACCTAGGAGAGTTTCTTTGGGTGATAACATTAATTGGTGCTGTTGCCAGGGAGAGGAGAATTGAAGCTCAACTTCCCTAGGAAAACAACACAGCTTCAAGCTTTGATGATAGACAAGGTTTGAACACAGTTTCTAGTTGTAATAATCTATCTGGTGACTCCACTGGAGGAAGACCAACCTTTGGCAACTCCACATTGAAGTTCTGGCTCAGTTTGTGAGGTATGTTCAGAGATATCTTCAGAAACCATTAGCTAAACCAGTGCTTGATTCTGAGAAGATCGTTCAGCAAAAGAAAATATCGCAGTAAGGAGCATCAAGACTAGGTAAGCCTTAGAAATCCCATGTATCTCTGTTAATGAAATTCACCCTCAGAGATTCATAAAGCTCCTTAGTCATTCATTTCCCTTTCGGACCTCACTTCAAAGAAGCATCCATGTTGTCCATCATATTCCTCTGTTTCTGTCATTCTTTTCATTGATTCATTCCACTCAGTCTACAAGTATCCTTTCATATACCCTAGTCATGGCAGGTCAGCAAGCTCTCATGAAGATAGAAAGAATAGTTGCTTCTAGGTATGGACCTATGGTCTTACCTATTCCTTTGAATGCCATGCCTGCAGGTGATTATCAAGAATTTATGCCAAAGTTTACTAGTGCAGAAGGAGTATCAGCAGAAGAGCACCTCGAATCTTTTTATTGTTATGCTGATAATCTGGATATCAATGAAGAGGATGTCTGGATGAGGTTTTTGTTCAAAGCCTAGATGGGGAAGCTAGAAAATGGTTTAGAGAATTACCCCCTAGGTCTATTGCAAATATTGAGGCCCTAGATGATGTGTTCCTAAAGCAATGGGGGAATAATAAAGATCTTCTCTTTTATCATTCTAAATTTGGGAACTTGCAGAGAGAAGATGGTGAGCTGCTGTTTGATTTCAACATCAAATTCAATCTGATGTACAACAGAATGCCAGCTGAAGTAAGACCCACCCCTACTTCTGCCATGCTTACTTATGCTAATGCCTTCGATTCTCAATTCTGCCTGCTGTTAAGAGAGAGAAGATGTACTTCTTTGGTTGATATGCAAAATGCAGCCTTTGAGGTAGAAGAAAACATCATTGCTGCAGAAAGACTCGAAGGAGATGCTGAAAGGAGAAGTCAAGGAGGTGAATCCTCATCATCCTCAGAGCTTGATATTGATGAATTAGCTAGGATGATTGAGTTCTTGGCCTCTGAAGTTTCCAAATTAAAAACTGAGCAGTATTCTGAGGAAGCTGAACCTCATTATTCTTTTTCTCTTCCAACTCCAAATCCTTATAGAGGAACACATGAGCATTTGCAGATTCTGCAAAGAAATAAAGTTACAAATGAAGATAAAGGGGTCAAGACCCTTTTACAAAATTCAGTCATGGAAGAAGAGCATCCTGAAGAAGAGGAGGAGGTCCATGGTTTGGAAGGTGCTCCTTTCCTAACTAGGGTTGCTTATGAGAAAGCAATATCCAGAGGCACTGCTCGTGAGTTTGTTGTAGCTGTAGAACAATAAGCTGATCAGCAGAAGCAGTCAGCAGCAGGTCCTACCAACCTCCAAGATATTGTGCCCGAAGCTAGCTCATCTTCACATGGCTATGAAGATCTGTAAATTAGCCAGCCTGCTATCAACCCCAGCCTAGTGATCAAAGAGGGAGATGAAAGCTCCCCATCATCATTTTTTTCTTTGTCTACTCAAGTGAAATTCCCTCAAAGTTGCCCCTTGAACACTGAGGCAGGAAATAGCTCAATGCTTAAGGCTGAGACTGATCACCTCAGTTTTGATTTTCTGAAGCCTGCTTAGATGGCCTCTACATAGATTGAAAGGGCAGCTTATTAGATAACGGGGGAAGAGGATGCTCAGTCTTGGAACTCCTACTTGGATGTGGACTGTTTCAAGAAAAATGAAGGAGAAGATAATGTCCCTGTGTCCCCTGCATAAGAATACAGTGGTGCATCTTTCATATTAGTTGTGCAGACTACAAAAGACACAAAGAAGTACACAACAACCATGACTATTCAGTAGGTGTACAAAGGCTCCCATGAAGAACATCCAAGGAGGAGAGCACACAGAAGGGAAATGAAATTTGATCCATGTCTGCCTATTAAGCTCAAATGTCCTAAACTGTTTGAGGTGGATGATCAAATAAATCCTGTTTTGCAGCTCTATGATGAAGGGTCTGAGAGCAGGAGAAACAATTTTGATGGCTTATCAGTTGGCTAATTTTTGAGTAATTGTGTTGATTGTGAGCAGTTTCTTTTTCAGGTTTTAGTGTAGACTTGGTTTGACTCCATGCGCAATGGATACTATGCATAGTTTTTAAAGCTGGTTTTACATGAAGGCATTGGTTTACAGTTCTTGAGACCTCACAAGGAGGATCTCATCCCCAGAAGGAGCCAGTGTTAGCTCTGCTTTAAACTTCAGTACTTAAAAGGTCAAATTCAGGACTAGTGGTTGGTTTGTGCCAAGAAGGGTGCTCATAGCGGTCATTCTCCTCCTTCTCCTTCGGTCTCCTCACACCCTCTTAACCTTCATTGTATTTGTTTCTCTCATAAACCTCTTCATCCCTCACCTTTTCCTTATTCCCCGCTTAATTCCTTTACCCCGCTGCCTTTGTTTTATCTTTATAAACTCTGCACAACCCCTTTTCTTTAAGCCTTGGGCGTTAAACTTATGAGCGCACGGCCACGTGACCCACCCCTCCATAACCCTTTACCACCTTTTTCTCATGTGCTAAGCCTCGTTCTTTTCCCCACCATTGATCACATCCATCACCAAATCTAATGGTGGACGCTCCCCCCGATCGCCTGCCTTGCGCACACGTTAACCCGTGGGGGCAGTGGTTTTTGTCTGCCATGCGTCGTGATTTTACGGGATCGCACCATTGCATACGGATACCGCCTACCTCCGATAGGCGGTGCGAAAATACCGCCCGCCTGCGAAAACGCCTTTCCTCGCCCGATATCATTCGCGCGTCTTTCTCGTGCGATGACCGTTGGATCCACCACACCCTGATCCGACGGCCCACATCCCTCTCCCACCCATCCTCCCGATACTCCTCATCTAGCGATCTCCACCGTTAATCTGCGCGATCTGACGACCGAGATTGGTTCTTCTATTTGTTCTACTCCCGCCATACATTCTGTATCACACCTGACTGCTCTCTGCTTCCAAACAATGAAGACGATCACCTACCTGTACCCGGCACATTCAATCTGCAACCACCGCATTCAAGGAATAGTATGGCCGAGAAGGAAACATGACAGCCTCGAGCAGTTAATGTAGTTATTAGTCATGGAACTTGTATCAGTCTGTACTTCATCTGCCCGAGAAGGACCATAGAATGCCAGAGAATCTCTAAATCATCCATTAAAGCAGGCAGAGTGTAGTAGAGCCCCATCCCTGATAGTAAATGTGGTTGGTGATCAGTTATGACCCCTCCACATGTAGGTTATGCAGAGAAATTTTGTAATCAACCTCCATATATACCCAGAAACAAAATGTTGATGGTTGATGAATGTTATTTTGATGTAAGATTCATCTTCTGGAGACTGTAACTATTGTGATACCTACAGCGTCTGGTCTTCATTTTCAACTAATGCAAGCTTCTTTTGCTGTTAATTGCTCACTTTCCACTTCTTCTTCTTTGTTCGAGGCTGTGCCTGTTACGCATTTATTCGTGTGCTATTGATGTTTAGCATTAGATGGGTTGTCATCCCACCTCTGTGTTAGAATCTAGCATGTATCATTGAATTTGTATGCAGGTTTTTGTTATTTTAATGCCAGAGAGTTGTCATCCTATCTATGCATTAGGAAATAGATTTACATACCTTTTAACTAGTTGCAGCTGGCCATCACAGGATCCTGTGCATCTGTTGGTGTGATCAGTATTCTCCATCATCACATTTTCCTTAAAACTGTGAGTAATTGGTGGTCTAAATCCTTGTAGTCTAGGGGTGTTCACCCATGTCTGGGGTTAAGCATAGTAGGAGTGGTTGTCTGGATTGAATATGCAGCATTTCTTTCATTCATCCACCATTTTCCAACATTTTTGTTGAGTTTGTAATGTTCCCGAGCATCTCTGAGATACAACCTAGGAGAGTTTCTTGGGGTGATAACAATTACATCCAGTAGATATGCAGACATGTCAAACCTTATTTTCTCATTCTTGGGTGGATTCTAAGCATTAGTCACATCGATCTTCAACTAATGAGCCAAAAAATATGACTAGTTGAATGGCTTCCCATCACTCACCAAGAAGTCTAGTACTACTACCCACCCTTTAGGAAAGGTTTTTGTGTTCTCTTGACCATATATTTTGCAGGAAAATATGATCAAGAATTGATAAGCCTTCCTGAGGGACTTTGTCTTGTAAACATGATTGGGTGTCTGTCTAAAATTGGATGGCTCTATCACCCAGTGCTTGATGATATCTCTAGTGTTCAGAAAGCTATGGGTGGATGTTATAGACATTTTTGTGCCCTACAACTCCAAGCATGAAATGTCCATAAACCAAGGGCTCCTAAGTCCCTAAAAGTGTTGTTCTAACCCCTAAAGGAACAAGTTCAACAGATTACAGCTTCTCCCAGAAGTTCTCCACCAGAAACTACTTAGAATTGGTCAAAACAAGATCATTGCAGCTGCTCCACTGGCTAGGTGCGTTGCATCTCACCCAAATGCACTGTGAGGGTGCGTTGCATTTCAAAACTCCCTTCTGTGGGGTGCGATGGGTGAGAAATGACAATTGGCAATGTCATTCCGCGAGATGGAGAGGCAATGGAAGCTTCCAGAATCTTCTCCTGTGACACTTGCCTCACTGAATTCGACCAAGGATGAGTAAGAGGCCCTCAGTCTCCAAGTGGAAGCAAGAACTGACAGAGAGAAGACACTAATCAAATCACAAGCTGACTCATCCTCCTTACAGATATCTATATATGGATCCCTCATCCCAGAGATCCAAAGGCTGGAATTTTGCATATTGTAAGGAATTGTTGTTGGTTTCTAGAGACAAACATCATATTGTTGGGTGATTTATGCTTTGTTTGAGGTGAAGAGGGACTTCTTTGCTGGGAGGTTGATGCTGGGTCAGAACCACTGGTTGTAACTCCTCCTGGATCTTTTCTTGTTTATCAATAAAAACTATTTGAGTTCTCCTCCATGCTTTTGTATCATTGATGCTTGTTACATTTGTATGGTTAACTTAAATCTGATCCTAAGTTGTTTATGAATATAGATCCATGTCTTTGTATAGTGCTCTTCTTCTGTGATCTTACAGGTACTTTGTGAAGCTGGGCATGCAAGGGAGTAGGTAGCTGGAGACTATCAAAGAAGAGAGGGATTGGATCAAAGGATTAGCGCAAGACACAAGTTGGTTCTTTCTATTCCTCTCTATCTATAATTCGTAAAGGAAATACAAAAGTAGTTTTTCTCTGTTTGTTTCTAAGGAAGCTGTCACACCTTAGTGGGATAGAGCAGTTCTAAATAGACACTTTTCCCTGTAACAAAATGGCGACTCCGCTGGGGACTGTCTAATTAGTTTGTTTGTGTATCATTCTTTGTTGTTTGTTTCATAAACTTATAAGTAGCTTTCGAAACTGCATTTGCCATAACAAATGCAACGTAGATAACTGTTGCTTCAATCCATTCATTGGATCTGTTTATGATTTAAACAGATGATTCACAAACTATCTGATCGTCCTTAGATCTACCCCTTATTGTTGCATTACTGATTGCTTTTTACTCGGCCAAAAACCAAGGACTGAACTGCAAACTGTGACTCGGAACTCGGACAGAGTCTCGTTTCTTGCCCAGTGCAGGTACTGTTCAGAGACCCTGAATTTCAGTGCACTTCCCGAAGGGGCAACCTGCGCTGCATTTCAGATTCTCTGTGTTACAGGTGCGCTGATCAGACTAGCTCTGTGCAGCTGTGGTTCCTGTGCTTCATTCTTTCCAGTTCTATCCCTGAATTTTTCTGCCTGTGATCGGTATATGTCTATTTGAAACCTCTTTTCCTTGCTGTTATTCCACCTCCTTTGTACAAAAGAACTGTAGATGTTTTTGTGTGTTTGTTGAGTCGTTTACAGTTTTCCTTTGCAAAAGTAGCATAGTCGTACTGTCGTCCTTTGATTTGAAACTGTCACAAGTGTCATTTTCAATCCTAGGAAAGAGTTTGATTGCTGTTGATGGTCGATTATCCTATTACTATTGCTTTTGGTCTGAATTTGTAATTTTCTAGTGTCGAGAACAAGTATTCGTTTCAAAATCGTAAGGTGTTGTAATCGTCTCCTTTTTTTGATTTCGAAAGAAGCTTGTTGATATTTGTCGCTTGAAAAGAAAATCAGATTTGTGCATCAACTTTATTTTTAGCATTTATACATTAAGAAAGTCGAAAACAAATACATGCATGTGCATTTGCATATAGACAGTCTGATTGGCTTGATTTAGGAAAGTGCATTTAGAGTGTGCTCTTTGCTCTTTGTGAAAAGATTCTGTCTTTCTTTTCCCTAGTAGCTAGGATTTTCATTGCATAAAGGCAATAAAAAGTTTGTTTATTATCTTAGATTGCATTTTAGGAATTACATCTACATCTCGTGGTGAACCCAAAAGGAAAACTTCATAAACAAGATCAACTTAAAATAAATTCAATGAATCTAAAAACGCTTTGGAACTTAACGGAAAACATTTAGAGGTCTAGGCTAGAGACGTATTCCGGCATCGTAAAGCCTGGTAACTGTTTTCCTCACTGATGGTTGGGTGATTCCTCCACTTTGAGACGATAAGTGCCAGTACGGACTTGTGCTCCCACGTACCATCAAGTATATTTTGGGAGACCCCTATAGGCTTAAATCCTTTATCCATAGGAAGCCGTGTCTGCTGCCCTATCGATCGCAATGCACTGAACACAGCATTCAGGAAGATTGACTGCCGTACCGTAAAAAGTATTCTGCAGTTTTGCAATTGGTTTGGTACTCCCTCTACCTAGATCTCCAGAGTAGTCCCTTTCGTTCCTTTTCAGACTCCTTAACGGAAAAGGTCCATCTGAGCACTTGTCACTTCAGGATCATTAAAAATCGAAGGCGACTAGAGTCATCTTTTGTTTTTTCTCGACTCTTAAAAACTGAAAAAACAAGTTGTGTCAAAGCGTCTAAAATTCATTTAATTCGGAAACATACTTCCCCTTTATTTTAGTTGATCGATTAATCTGCAATCGTGGAAGAAAGTCAATTGAAACCTCGTCGTTCATAGAGGCTTACGAGTCAACCGTCTTTGTCTCCAGAATCGATACCAGTACGGACAAAGCGAACTCATTTAACCGGTTCCAAATCTCCTATTAAAGTTAGAACAAGTGTTCCAACGACATCAAAGACTCCGGTTACTCCAAACATTTCTGGAATCCTTGCCTCTACAGAAGAAGTTCAGCAGCCACAGAAGGACAGTGATACTGATCCTAGTCTGAGAGTAAACACTTGTCTTACCGAACCAGTTCCATCTACAACCGGTTCAGAGAGTCTTACTCTTCAAACATCTGTCGCTGCCGATTTCACACCTTCTTCGGCACCAGAAATATTTTACGGACCTGACGGCCTTCCCCTTCCACCTGGTCTGATTGCCATAGAAGAAATTGTAGAAGATCCTCAAACAAGTACTCCATCACAATTTGGAGTCGGGATAACTCTATATCCTTCTTCATCAGAAGTTAGTCTACCACCAGCGGAAGCTCCTGTAGAATTGCTAGGTAATCTTTTGGATAGACTACAAATGTTTGAACAACCGTCAACATCTAGGACTGTGTCGTCTAACACAGCGACGACAGAACTCCCTGCTATCACTCCAACAATGTTCGCCGGTATACCATCTGTCCCGACTAGCTCTCAACCGCTAGAAGGAGCCCACTCAAGGGCTACTTCGACAGTATGGTCTGTTCCTGTTTGTTCATCCGGAATAATATCCGGAAACTCTTATGTTGAGTCTCAACAGATTGATCCATATGGAGGTCAATTTGGGCAGTCTGACCCCAAGGGCAAACAATTCCCTTGAGTTCTGGATTACCACCGTATGGAGGGCAGTATACCCTTTCATTATCCCCTCTGGGAGGATATCTATACGGGAGTTCACAACAACATTCAGGTTATACTGGAATTACCTCAAGCGGTTGGGTACCAATACTACCTCAACAACCAAGAGTTGTATGTTCGATGCAATAATGCTTACCTATGTCAAACATACCAACTACGCCAGCTATTGTGACGGTGTCGCAAGTTCAAGCGCTGCCTGTTGTATGCCAACCTCAGGTTTCTCAGGTTGTAATGCAACAGCCCCTTGACCCTGCGACTCAACCACAATCGCCGACTAGTGGAATGACACAGGTTCAGACGGGTACAATTACCCCTCATCTTGGTCAAACTGTTAGTATCGGTCAACAGCACATGGCTTCACAACCATGGCTAGTACAATACCAACAACCGCAATTCCAACAAGTATACCAAGGTTCTGAGCAACAAAACTTTGCTAATAGTGGGCAGCCGTACATTCAAAACGGTCAAAATCAACCATTTTACAATGGTCATGCCCACCAACCTTACCAAAGTTACCAACATCAAATGCATTATGCCGATATGCAAAGACCAACTGCTCAGGCAATCCCATCTTATCCTGGGTATGCTTCACCTAACCTGAACCAACAGTTACCCTTTGTGGCAACTTTAGAGTTACCTGATTTAAATCAGTTAACAAAAGATCCAATCGCTTACGCCCCTTGGTGGCCAGCAATTCCGCATAAACTTCCATCAGATATTCCTAAATTTAATGGAAATCCGGGTGAAGATCCATCGAATCATGTGATGAACTTTCATCTATGGTGTTCATCAAACACCTTTAATGATGATTCGATAAGACTTCGCCTCTTTCAGAGGACGTTAACGGGTCCGGCAGCAAAATGGTACATCGACTTGCCTAGAGCTTCGTTTGACAACTTCAGTACCTTAGCCACAACCTTTTTAACCCATTTTCAGTTACCAATAAGGTACGAAACGGGAACAAAACTTCTTACCAATTTCAAACAGACAACGGCCACTCACATATCTGATCATATACATGAGTGGCGACGTCGTCGTAGAATGGTAAAAACGTATGTCCCCGATCAGCTATTAGCTGAATGGTTTATCAAGTCATTACTGCCTTCCATCACGGAAGATGTGGCAAAGGGGGGAGTCATAACAGAAGAGCAAGTTATCGCTCGTGCGCAATATCTGGACTTGATTTACACTCAGTCCGGCACGCTCTACGATAAAATACCTGACACCCCTAGACCGGAATTCTCAATTCCTCCTCCTCCTAAATCAAACAATGACTCTCATGCCGGCGATGGCGTGATTGGCACAAGAGACACGAAATCGACAAAGGCTACATCCAAAAAGGCCAGTAAGATTTTAGGTCAAAATGCAAAAGATGAACTTCTTGCTTCGGAAGTAAATGCCGTATCGACAAATAAAGGCAAAGAAACCAAACAACCGGGGAGCAAGAAGAAAGGCAAAGGGAAGAAGAAGAAACAGGAGGAATCATCACCTGAAAAATCTTCTTCAAACCCTCCTGGAGATAGGAAACCAAAAAATCCATGCCTTATATGCGATGAGGATCATTGGACCACAAATTGTCCACACAGAGCTGAGGTTAAGAAATTCTTCAAGAATTCAAAAACCTTCGTAGTGTTAACTGATCTGTTTCCAATTCCAGGAACAAATCTGGTTGCTAATCAAAATGCTTCCCGATCCCAAGTGCTTATGTTGTCGGTTTCAAAACAACAAAATGATGCTTTGACAAGGAATAAAGATTACGGGAATCCACAGCTGTCGAATAACAAGGCTAATGAACAACCTAGTAGTTCGACAACAACTTTGACCGAAGTTGTGCCACCCATCATTCCCGAACCAATGATAAAGTCGCCAAAGGGAGTAGTACACAAATCGACATTTAATCCTCGTGCAAAAGTAGCTCAGAATTATAATATAATAGAGGACCTGGCCCAATTGCCGTCCGCTATGTCGACACTTGAGGTACCGCAAAATTGCCCCTCCCAAAAGCAAGCTTTATTATCAGCAATAGGTGGGATTGGCCCAATGGATTCCAATATTGTGGCCTTTGATCACAAAGGATATGACCCTCAATTACCAGCTCAACTAGCTTTCCTTATTCAAGTGAAAGCCCTCAACAAAACTGTTCATCGAACAATTATTGATGAGGGGGCATCTACATGTATTATGTCGATGAGTTGCTGGAAAAATTTAGGCTCACCACCCTTGTCGCGATTGTCAACAATGTTAAAAGCATTTGATGGACGATCATACACTCCATATGGGATTTTAAGTAACTTGCAAGTTGAACTGGGGGGGAAAACAATAGAAATTGATGTTGAAGTAATCGATGGAAACCTCGATTACAAAATCCTACTGGGAAGGCCATGGATTTATGCCATGGCCGCAGTTGTGTCGACCTACTTCAGGAAGATTGCATTTCCCTTCCAAGGAGGAATTACAATCGTCGACCAACAAACATTTCTCCCCAACAGTTCACAAGTTACGGGAAGCATTCCAATGATCCATGGAAGTAACCATTCGCTTCAAAATATTGGAGTAGGCCTCCTAAAAGACCCTGCCTTAATGGGTACTTTTGCCCTACCGCCTCCGAGTAATTTGGCGGAAGTGGCCATAATGGAAACCTGCAATATGAAATCTTCTATATCTAATGGATTCAGAAGATTCCTAAACATTTTGTCAGCATGGATCATCGCCATTTTAGAAATATTGTAGCAATCAATTTTCTTAGCTTGGGGGGAAAACCCAAATCAACACTCATCGAGTGTTTGGATAGATAGGTCTAAGGAATATGGCGTCTCTTCAGATCCTTGGGATGATTACCACCATCGCTCCCATCTTCCGGATTACTAAGAAGATTATTCCAGCAACCTTAATCATCCATCAGTTTTGATTTTCTATCAAATACTATAAATACGGTGGATTTCGAGGATGGTTCTTATCTCGTGTCGACCTCGTTTAAAAATGAAACAAATCCCCTTTCCAAATCTCAAAGGTAAACCTTCATTCCAACCACCGTGTTGAATGCAATGAAGCTTGGGGGGCATGCACCTCGATTTGTGTTATTATGCTGGGGGCATGCAAACTTATCACGAGCAGTGTTACTGCAGGGTTCAAGCTCGTTAAAAAATAAACCCGCCACGAGCAGTGTTACTGCAGGGTTCAAGCTCGTTAAAAAATAAACCCGCCACGAGTAGTGTTACTGCAGGGTTCAAGTTCGTTAAAAAATAAACCCGCATCGAGTAGTTTTAGCACATAGTTCAAGCTCGTTAAAAAATAAACATAAGACATGAGCAAATGTTTCCACCCGCGTTTAAGCTCGTTAAAAAATGAACTATTCCCCGGTAAATAACCATCGTGAATGTAGTACTTCAGCCATTAAAGCCTTGGTCGTGTTTGCACCGTCACCTCCACTTTTCATTGGCCGATCATTCACCTCCATTTGATTGTTTACCCATTTTGAGGAACAGCTGCGAAGAGTTATTTCACTAGCCATCCTTGTGACACTGCCGTGATTGGAAAATTCCAAACCTTACCTGGAATTAGCTGCTACCTGTTTTATCACTCGTTCCTCAAAAGACGAGTCTCCTTTAAGCTCTTTTCAACTGACTCGTAAATAATGAAAATATTGCCGAGCCATTGGCCTCTCCAGCTCATTAAAGGGATAGGAAGTGCTATCCCTCCTCTAGATTTTAATCTTTTTGGACCTGAGGGATTATTGCACAAAAAGATCGAGCGCTTGTTTTGTTCGGCTCGTTAAAACTATCGAAAATTCATCCCTTCTGTATTGTTTTATACTTTTTCGAACTTAAGAGATCAGATGATGAAAAAGGAATTTTGGAGTTACCTTTACGTTCCTTTTCAGACTCTCTAAAATTGAAAAGGACCAAGTTATCTTTGTCGTTAAACTCGTTAAAAAGATTAATAGCGACAAACTTGTCTTTAGACGAGAACGAGTTTCACTATCGCTAGGCTCGTTAAAGCATAGCGATGGGTTTGCCCGAAGGGAAAATTATAGAACAAGCATATGTTATCCTCCTCAAGCTTGACAAAAATAAAGATGTACTGGTCAGCAATGACTGGGGAAAAATTGGGAAGAAAACTCCAAGAAATGTTGTTGGTAGCAAGTCGCTCTTGAACATGACACTTCCACTCTGTGTCTGAGTCGGGTTGGGTTGTTTCATTCACCGGTCACATCACCATGGTCACGCCATACCATCCACATTTGGGCTTAATGCTCCCAATCCATCACATCAGTGTCGCTGATATGTTCAAGAGAAGTCATCCAGAGAAGTCACCTGTGTCTCACCCACTACCATACATTATACTCCATTCTTTCATGACCGCCACCCTGAACCTTATATCACCATATCGTTTTCACCTCCATCAAAATCATTTGCTCCGTTCCGTGTCATTGATGTGGGATTCATTAAGGCCCTCCTGTGATGGATCACTTCTTGTCGACATCATCTCATTATCCAAAAAGTTGATCTAGGAACACCCCATTCAGTACTTTGAAGCTTGCATGCCTCAATGGCAAGTTTCTCACTTCCGGCGACAGGTTTACATCAATGGCCTTCGACCGAAAGATTTTGCGTGGTGTTCGATGCCAAGTCCTTTATTCACACCACGTGAATTGTACTACAGTACCTTAAGGATCATTATCATTATCGGTGATTCCTCTCACGCTTGTTAACAGTTTACATCATTGACTGGTAATCAAGCGATGTCTTTCCATGTTCGACTTCAGAAAATTTCTCACATGGATCGACTTGTACTTCGAGTGAAGATCGAACGAGATTGAAGACCCCGGATCTAGTTTCATCCATCCGGGCTACGATATATATTCAGGGAAATAAAGACATTAAATGTACAGCATTGCAGCACAGATAATCATCCTACCAAAAGGATGATGGCTCTATCAGAATCATCAGTCTACACTTAGACGATTGTCTGTCCTATGTACATGAAAATGAATTTATAAAGCTGAGCATGGGAATGCCCGCCTCAGCTAGATCATGAAAACAGTATGAAGATAATGTATTGTATTGTATCTTATTACAGGTCTCCTCCCAGCATTGAAAGAACTTCGGATCCTCATAATAAAGCATTTCACCCGACACCAAAAGGTTAACGGCCTCATACTTTAGGGGGCAACTGTTATAGACATTTTTGTGCCCTACAACTCCAAGCATGAAATGTCCATAAACCAAGGGCTCCTAAGTCCTTAAAATTGTTGTTCTAACCCCTAAAGGAACAAGGTCAATAGATTACAGCTTCTCCCAGAAGTTCTCCACCAGAAACTGCTCAGAATTGGTCAAAACAGGATCATTGCAGTTGCTCCACTGGCTAGGTGCGTTGCATCTCACCCAAATGCACTGTGAGGGTGAGTTGCATTTCAAAACTCCCTTCTGTGGGGTGCTATGGGCGAGAAATGACAAATGGCAGTGTCATTCCGCGAGGTGGAGAGGCAATGGAAGCTTCCAGAATCTTCTCCTGTGACACTTGCCTCACTGAATTCGACCAAGGATGAGTAAGAGGCCCTCAGTCTCCAAGTGGAAGCAAGAACTAACAAAGAGAAGACACTAATCAAATCACAAGCTGACTCATCCTCCTTACAGATATCTATATATGGATCCCTCATCCCAGAGATCCAAAGGCTGGAATTTTGCATATTGTAAGGAATTGTTGTTGGTTTCTAGAGACAAACATCAGATTGTTGGGTGATTTATGCTTTGTTTGAGGTGAAGAGGGGCTTCTTTGCTGGGAGGTTGATGCTGGGTCGGAACCACTGGTTGTAACTCCTCCTGGATCTTTTCTTGTTTATCAATAAAAACTATTTGAGTTCTCCTCCATGCTTTTGTACCATTGATGCTTGTTACATTTGTATGGTTAACTTAAATCTAATCCTAAGTTGTTTATGAATATAGATCCATGTCTTTGTATAGTGCTCTTCTTCTGTGATCTTACAGGTACTTTGTGAAGCTGGGCATGCAAGGGAGCAGGTAGCTAGAGACTATCAAAGAAGAGAGGGATTGGATCAAAGGATTAGCGCAAGACATAGGTTGGTTCTTTCTATTCCTCTCTATCTATAATTCATAAAGGAAATACAAAAGTAGTTTTTCTCTGTTTGTTTCTAAGGCAGTTGTCACACCTTAGTGGGATAGAGCAGTTCTAAATAGACACTTTTCCCTGTAAAAGTGGAATAGAAAAATGAGTCCATGCACTTAACCAGTTGGTGTAAATGATACATCTGCTAAAATTTCTTTGCCTTGAAGGTGGCAAGCTCTTTCTCGCTAGAACTACTCAATGTCGTAGTCTATTAATCTATGTGTGAGACAATCCAGAGGATAATGTCCACACATGGGAAGGTGGGGTACCTACATGCAACCTTGTATAAGCATGACCTCTGGATACTAAGATACACCTGTCGGTCCTCTAAGTCTCCCTTAAAGTTCTCTGCAAAGTTATCTTTTCTTTGCTTCGATGTCGATGTTGAACCCTTCTCAATGAACAACTAAGTATCTACATAAACTGGTAGATCAACTAGTGTCTGCTCAATTTCTTCCCTTGTACTAATCTCAAAGGTTTCCTTTGATGCAGCTCTCTTGGATTCCATGTTAACTATAACTACTTGAGATATGCTCAACAACTGTTGTACCTGTGGGACATAGAGGAAACTCATGGCAAGAAAATGTCAACTTAAAAACCTAAGAAACTTCAAGATAAGATCAAAAAACAAGCCAATCTCATGACGGGAAAGGTTGTGCAATTTTGGATGATAGAGGTCAATAGCTAACTGTGGGAACTACACATTGCATAGTCCCAATAGTCAATTGGGAATCTTGACGACTGGAACTGCATAATGTGCAGTTCAATATTTAGCCTAGGTCGGGAGAGACTACACATTGTGCAGTCTCAATGGCCAAGCTGGGAGGTTGAATCCTAGAACTTCATAGTATGCAATTGGAGCTAAGCTAGGATATGCTCTTTGTAATTCTAGAATCCAAGTTAGAGGCCTTGAGCTCCTAGATTATGTAGTGCATGCAGTGAAGTGTGAGATCTGGGCAAGGTGACCCAGATATGCCCACAAGGAGTGTGCAAACAAGTATATCTGAAGGATGGTGAGATGATGAGTGAAAATCTGACTAAATGTTTATTCGTTCATGTGAAACAAGTGCATGAATCAATTAAACTGAAGGAAAATGAAGCATGTGAAGAAAGTCACTGCAACGACGATCATTGGTGCAAAAACGGGAAAACACATATGACACTTGAGAAGGGAAATCTAAAACTTGAAACAACACTTCTACAAGATAAAACAAGTTAAAATGCTATCATTCATTCAAAGAAACAAGTAAAACAATACTCCACATGCTAAACAACAAAAAGTGATAGAAAAAGTGACAAAAGACTAGAAAAGCAAAACTCACCTGAAAAAGCGACGACGATTGCACCGAAGTTTTCGAAGTTTACTTGATCTTCTAGTGAATTCTAAAGCTTTGAGATTGAGTGTGAAAATGAGTTCTAATAGCATTGATTAAATAGATTTGGTTAAGTTAGGGTTTATAATGCGCATGCCAAAAATCAAGGAAAATACAACACTTGGTGGCAATTTCCAAAATAAATTAGGTGCCTCCTTTGGGTTTCTAAAAATAGATTCCTATTTTTTAGGAATTCTTTTTACGTTTTTTTTTTTGGTCTTTTAGGAAAAACTGCCATGCATTGCCCAAAAAGATTGTGTAGTTTTGGGAAGAACCAGGAAACTCTTTGGCTCATGCATTGAGAAATTTCTGAGCACAGTGGGTTATGCATAATTTCTAGGCTCCATGGCTTTGGGTTGCCTCTCATGTATATGCACTTTCCCAGCTCAAGGTTGGCTGCTATCCAGTACTACACATTTCCTGTGCTCAAGGCTCTTTGGAAATTAGGACTCCACAATTCCCAAGAGCAAGGACAATTTCCCTCAAGAATTGCATAGTTCTCTAAGGAAAGAATGGAACTGTCGAAATACCAAGTCAATAGATCATCTTGTGGGTTAGAAAATGAACCAAGTGAGAAAATAAAAGCCAATATGAAAGGAATAAAGCTCAATCAAATCACAAGTACCTAGATCAGTGCAAGATGAGCTTCTGTGGTTTAGAAGGGAGGCTCCAAAAACGAAGCTTAGGAAAAAAAAATTAGGGTGGTGGTAGCTGCAACAACAAATTCAAACAATGTTTTAGGTTTGCATAAAATTCAAGAGTCATAATCAATAATTATTAGAACAATTATATGGAGAAAACCGCTGACTGGAAACATACCTCTTATTTTCTCTTAGCCATAGGATTTGTTTCTTGTTTTGTTCAATAGTGGATCATTCTCGTGTTGGGCCATGAATCCACAACACATTGGCTTACCAAGATCCAAGTATGGTAATATAACCAAGATTTAACATAAACAAGGTTTAAGGTACCAAACCTGGAATCCTCCAAACAACAACTCACTTCCCCTCATCAACACACTCGCCCCAAGGTAGTGCATCCCCTCTTCTCTGATAATGGAAGTCCCTCGAACTATGCCACTATCCTTCCAAGGATTCCAACTTGGGTGGGCCAAGGAATTATAAGAGCCCTGTGGCTTATAATATTTTCATCTACCTTTAGGACTCTAGGTACTCTCCAAACCACACACACAAAGAATTTTCCATACACTTTTCCCTCTAGGGCTTCAATCTTCCACAAGGAAACCGAAGGAGAAGTGTACTCACAACATTGTCACAACATGCATAGGTTCCATTTGTGTTATTCTCTCATCAACACCTTATATTTCATAACCTTGATTCCACAATACTACATGCAACACCTTTTGTGGCTTCCCAATCATGATGTCAACATGTTCATGGTTACATGTTCACCATTAAGAATTATTTGTCATCTGAATCATGTTATGACAAAATACTACTTTGAGTATTTATGCATGCACAATCATTACTGTACACACCTAGCATATCTTCATGCATCTATAATATCATTATTTAATATCTATTTAATGGACATGCATCTTTGAACTATATCATCTCTTGCAATTTTATCATATTGATGCTATTATTCATTAGCATATGAGAACTTCTCAAAACATCAAAGAAAAGTATTAAAATTAAAAAGAGAAAAGTTAAGATATTCCCCATTATAGTTATGGTTGCATCACTTAGCCATAAACATTTGCAATTATGTTGGCATGTTGAAAATGCAACAAGAAAATCCTAATTTAATTTTGTCCTTCAATTAAATTAGGAATAAAATTGTAATTCCACATCACAAGACAAATTGCACGAATTAATTAAGTTAATTCACTTAGTTGGCTTAGTTAATTCGATTTGAGGGTCCAACTAGAGTCATGTAGAGTGTCTCCTACATTATAGAAGCCTCGGTTGAGTTTATTTTGAGTTTTAATTAATTAATTCAGTTTAACTAAGTTAAATTTAGTTAAGCTAGTTCCAACTAATGGAGGAACTAGTAGGAGGTTAGACAGTGGGGTGTTGCTTCATGTGTTCAACTAGTTAATTGATGAATCACTCATAAATAACTCATGCATGTTATATCTAAGAGTAACCCAGTTGAGAATGGAGTTCAAGGATAGTGTACTATTAGTTGTATAATCATCTAAATTGTATAGGTGGTGCATGCAGTGAGAGGAAGTCCCATGAAGATTGTGCAATTCCCTAATTAATAAGGTGCTAATTCCGAGGGAAACAAGGCAAGGAAATAGGGACTTGGGAAAGCAGGAAATTGGTTAATTATTGGCCTAGGCTTGTCTAGAAATCAGTGAGATAGAGAGAGATAGTGCAGAGGTTGCTCAGGCTTGAGAAAAGCATTGTAATATTCTCATATTTTTTGACTAATTAAATATACAGATAGCAGGGGTGTTTCGCTGTGGCTTTTCCTAGGAAATCATTGTGTAATGTGTTGATTGGATTCTTTCTCTTGTATGCTTCTTGATTTCGTGATCGTTTAATTTTTTCCATTGATGAGTAGAGTAGATTCAAGTCTATTGTTTTGGTAAATTATAATTAGTAGTTTGAATCTACAAGGAATTTCTACTTGGTATAGGAGAACAAATCACTATAGAAGAGAAGAATACGAGTTTGTCTTTTGCAAGTGAAATCGAATTTGCAGTATCATTCTTCAGAGCCAGCAGGATGTCATTCTACGAATTGAGACTAGAATATTCCCTTGAGGGTAGTTCGAACTATATGTCTTGGAAGGACAAGATGAAGGAAGTGTTGGAAGAAAACAGGATGAAGGAATTCATAGACATTGGTATTCCTAGGCCTCCAACAACATATGCTCAAGATCTGGAACAATGGAGGAAATGTGTAGCAAAGGCCAGAAGGATCATATTGGAAGTAGTTCAATATCGTATTATCTCAAACCTCCATGGGAAGGAGACTCCATATGCAATGCGGAAAGCCTTGACAAACCTGTTTTAGAACAACAGTGACCACAAGAAGTTGGAACTGAAGGACAAGCTCAGGAAAATCAAGATGGAGAAGGGAGACACAATACCAAAGTACTTGACCAAGTTCACCCAATGTCGGGATGAGCTTGGAAGTGTTGGTGTTACAGTTGCTGAAGATGATCTAGTTAGCCTAGAACTTCTAGGCCTTCCCAAGAGATGGCACAACTACCAGGATTCGGTAAATGGGAGGGAGAAGCTACCATAGTGGGAGTGTTTGTGGTCTGACTTGGTGCAAGAAGAGATTCAGTGGAACACCAGAGATGGATCATCATCCAAGCATGAGGATGAGAAGAATTGTGCCTTGGATGGAAATGTAAATAAAGGGAAAGGGAAGTCATCCCATTCCAAATTAGATTCCAATCAGGGTGTCAATAAGGACTTATCGAAGATTAAATTTTTTCATTGTCATGAGCTGAGACACTATGCCATGAAGTGTTTGCATAAGAAGGCTGATAAGAAGCCCTCAGGAGAAGTGGTAGGTGAAACTCTTGCTTCACTTGATGGGTAGTGTGTGGTATCTCGATAGTGGAGCCTCATTCCATATGATTGGAAATAAATAATTCTTCAGTTACTTGGAGGAGAAGGACCTCCATATGCACATCGAAATGGAAAGTGATGGAAGGTATAGTGTGACCCGCATCAATACTATTACTTTTCATAGCGAGTCTAGTTCTCCTCTTACATTAAAAGATGTCATGTATGTTCTAGGTCTGAAGAAGAATTTGGGTTCATTTGCTATGTTGGAGGACCATGGCTATAATGTGATATTTAGCAAAGGAAAGGATTTCCTTCATCACATAGGCTCAGGACAAGTGAAGTGGATCAAGGTTTGGGTGAAGAACCTCTACAAATTGGATATAAAAGACTGTGCTATTTTGAGCACAAAATAAAAGAAGGTGTAGAGCCAAGAGATTGGTGAATTGTGGCATAGAATATTGGGTCACTTGCAACACAAAGCTTTGAAAATCATGCAACAAATTTCTACAGGACTTCCCAAGAGTACACTAGAGCAAAGAGATACATGAAAAGGGTGTACATTGGGGAATTACACCAAAGCCACCTTTCATGATAAGGACATTCAAGCGCAAGCGATACTTGAAAGAGTTCACTCAGAAGTGTGTGGACCACTCTCCATAGCCTCCATGGCCAAGAACATGTATTATGTAATATTTGTAGATGATTTCTCAGGTAAGTGTTGGATTTTCTTCATGCGGAAGAAAGATCAAATGTTCTCTAAAAGTTGTGCATTTAAATCACTTGTTGAGAAAGACATTGGCAGGAAATTTAAGGCTCTTAAGAGCGATAACGATGGAGAATATGTGTCGAATTTATTCAAGAATTTTTGTGCATCAGAAGGCATTCAATAGGATTTAATAGAACCCCATAAACCATAATAGAATGGGGTGGCTGAAAGGAAGAACAAAATTATTTTGGGAGTTGTGTGGGTAATGTTACATGATCAATGCCTACTGTTGCACTTGTGGGGAGAAGCATGACACACAGTTATACATGTGCAGAAAAGGGGTCCTCATTAGATTCTCTGGATGACCACATAAGAAGAACCTTTTTCATGTAAGAAACTAGATGTGGCACACTTCAAGATCTTTGGTTCATCATTTTACTGTCATGTTACCAAGGACACAAGGAAAAATCTGGAGTCAACAGCTGAGTTGGGAATATGTGTGGGGTACACTAATACACCTCACAACTATTGGGTGTACCTGTCCTCAAAGAGGATGAATGTGGTTCACAAAGATGTCAAGTTCAATGAAGATAACGCCATGAGATGTTCCCTTGAGAGGGACCTTCAGTTGCATTGAGATTATGAGACTTTAGCTCCAAAGGAAGAACCTAAGGATGATGTGGAGCAGCCACATGCAGAGGAGTAGAGAGTGGAATCACCCACTCATGCAAAGACTTCCAGATATGGAAGGAAGCACATGAGAGAGGCTGAAAAATTGATACATGATGCTAGAGAGAATGTGGGAGAACCCACATCATAATGCAAGAAAATGAGGTCACCATGTCGATACACTAACTACATGGCTCTAATGAGTGAGAGTCTAGAGATTAAGCCATCCTAATTCAAGGAAGTAGTGCAATAACTAGTATGGGTTGATGCCATGGTAGATGAGTATGACTCAATTATCATAAATAGTGTTTGGGAAGTGATCCCAAGAACAGCAGACAAGTGAAGTTCGAGATGGATTTAAAAGGTAAAGCAAGTAGAAGATGAGAGTGTGGAGAAACACAAGGCCATATTTGTGGGTAGAGGGTTCTCTCAGGTGGAGGAATTGATTATGAGGATACTTCTTCTCTAGTAGCAAGGCACTCTGCAATTAGACCTATTCTATCACTTTCAGTGCAGATGGGATGGAAGATACATCAGATGGGTGTAAAGACAACATTCATCAACTGAGTGATTGAGGAAGAGGTGTAAATTGAGTAGTCAGAAGGATTTGAGACCTTCAACAGAGAGTCGCATATGTGCAGACTCAAGTGAGCGATGTATAGATTGAAACAAGCACCCCATGCTTGGCACACCAGGATTGAAAACTATTTCACTAGGTTGGGCTTCACCATAAGTGAAGCAAATGAAAACCTTTACCATATTGTGGTTGAAGGTAAATTATGATTATAGATTATATGTCAATGATTTAATTCTAATATGTGATGACAAGTTGGTAAAATCTTGCAAATAGGATATTGCAAGAGAATTCGAGATGAAGGGGCTCAGGCTCATGCATTATTTACTTAGTATGGAAGTATGTCAATAAGATGAGGAATTGTTTGTCTCTCAGGGAAATTATGCCAACGAGATACTGAAGAAGTTCCACATGGAGAGTAGCAAACTCATGGAGCTTCCTCTAGCAGGGAATTGGGGGATAGAAGATGTTACTTCAGGTGAAGTAGTGGAGGCTACTATTCATAAGAAGTTGGGCAGAAGTCCATCCGAAAGGAAGAGCACATCAAGGGAAATATTTAGTATTGGGTCAACAACAGTTTCTTGGTACAACAGGAAGCAGAGATCAATAGCACTTGGTTCGGCAGGAGAAACATACATGGTTGCCAATCAAGAATCTTGTGAGGATATCTAGATGAGGAACATCCTTGTTGGGTTATTTGTTCAACAAATCAATCCTACAATGATTTACTGTGACAATTAGAGTTGTATCAAACTCTCTGAGAATCCAATTTTTCATGATATGTCCAAGCATATCAACATTCGACATCATCATCTACAAGATTGTGTGCATAGGAGAATCGTGTTGCTGGAATACATTCTTATAAAGGAAAATAATGCAAACATATTGACTAAGGCACTGACAAGAGTCGAATTCGAGTTCCATATAGGTAGAATTGGGGTATCTCACAATCCCTTTCTTATTGAGAGGGAGTGTTGAAAATTCAACAAGAAAATCATAATTTAATTTTTTCCTTCAATTAAATTAGGAATAAAATTGCAATTTCACATCACAAGACAACTTGTATGAGTTAACTAAGTTAAATTGTTATGAAACCAGTTCACAAAAAGATAGAAAATATAGATGAATGTCTTAGAAATAAGCCTCTTCGAGGGGGCAACCTCCTTTACATTACACAAATGAACAATTATTAGATTATACAAATGACAATACCTCCTTTCTATATATAGGAGTCTAAGGGATCATAATGTAATCAGAACCGACATAACAATAATAATGTAAGGGCACAACAATAACAGTAGTGGACTTCTATGGGGCATAATAATAACAATATGGGGACTACATGGGCACAACAATATAATAAGGGGTTGCACTAATAACAATAAGGGGTTACACTAGTAGTATAGGGACCTAACATGCCCCTCTCCTTCAAAAAGTGTTGTCCTCAATGCTTGAGTAGTTCTGGATGATTTTGTATAAAATTCTTGTCCTCCCATATGGAATATTCAATGGGTAAGTTCTTCCACTTAATGAGATACTCTGATATTGATCGATTTCGTAGTTGTCAGGTTCTTGTTTCCGTGATTGCTTCAAGTTCCAATATCATTTTTCCTTCCTTGTCAAGTTCCAAAAATATTATTTGAATTGGGAGCTTGTCACTTATAAACTTCTTTAAGCATGAAACATGGAAAACTGGGGGCACTCGGGAAGATGCAGGAAGCTCCAATTTGTATGCCATAGTACCAATATTTTGTAGTGCCTTGTAAAGACCATAGTACTTTGGAGATAATTTATTATCCTTCTTAGCTTGATTAAGGGATATTTGTTTGTATGGTTGTATTTGTAAAAATACTCAATCGCCTATATCAAAGCTTCTTTCACTGTGATGTTGATTTTCCTATTGTTTCATTCAATTCTGTGCCAACATGAGGCTATCCTTTAAGAGCTGGAGAACTTTTTGTTGTTGAGTGTCTACTTTAACACCTTCATGAGATACAATATGACCCAAGTATTCCACCTCTTGTACTCCAAAGAAACATTTGGAGGTTTTTGCATATAATTGTTTCTCATCCAATAGTCTAAGCACTCTATCAACATGTTGAACATCATCCTACCAAGACTTGTTGTAGATTAGTATATCATCAAATAATACTAACACAAAATTTCTAAGGAAGGGTTTGAAAATGGAATTCATCAAACCTTGGAATGTAGAAGGTGCATTTGTAAGGCCAAAATGCATGACTAAAAATTCATAATGACCCTCATGAGTTCTAAATGTTGTTTTCAAAATGTCTTCAGTTTTCATTCTAATTTGATGATATCCTACATGAAGGTCCAGTTTGCTGAAGTAAATTTCTCCATGCAATTAATCCAATAATTCATCAATGAGAGGAATGGGAAATCTATCTTTAATAGTGAGCTTGTTGAGCTCTCTATAATCCAAAGACCTGCACCATGATCCATCCTTCTTGTGCACCTGTTATCACCCCAAGAAACTCTCCTAGGCTGTATCTCAAAGATGCTCGGGAACATTACAAACTCAACAAAAATGTTGGAAATGGGTGGATGAGTGGAAGGACTGATGCATATTCAAGCTAGATAACCACTTCTACTATGTTTAACCCTAGACATGGGTGAACACCCCCAAACTACAAGGCTTTAGACCACCAATTACTCACAATTTGAGGAATAAGTGAACATGGAGAATACTGACCACACGAGCAGATGCACAAGACCATGTGATGGCAAGCTGCAACCAGTTAAAAGGTCTGTAAATCTATTTCCTAATGCACAGATAGGTGATAGCTCTCTGGCATTAAAATAACATAAACCTACATACACATTTAATTATACATACAAGATTCTAACACAGAGGTGGGATGACATCCCCTCTAATGCTAAACATCAAGAGAACATGAAAAATGCATAACAGGCACAGCCTGGAACAAAGAAGAAGTGGAAAGTGAGTAATTGACAGCAAAAGAAGTTTGTATTAGCTGAAAATGAAGACCAGACACTACAGGTATCACAGTATTTACAGTCTCCAGAAGTTGAACCTTACATAAAAACAACAACCATCAACCCTGATTACATCTGTCTTCTGGGTATAAATAGAGGTTGTTTACAAAAATACTCTTCTATCCTATGCATGGAGGAGTCATAACTGACCACCAACCATCTTAACTCCCTGATGGAGTCTCTGCTATGATCTACTAGCTGTTTTAATGAATGGATTTGATCTTTCTGTTGTTTGGCGGTCCTTCTATGAGCAAGTGGAGTGTAATATGGAGCATGCTCCATAACGGATAAATGCTTGATCTGCTTGAGGCCGTCCTTTTTCTTCTGGGCCATCCTTTTTCTTCTGGGCCATCCTCTTCCTTAAATACAGTTTTTGAGGATTTATTATGCAGAGTGTTGGATTCTGGCCTTCTTCCTCCTTCGAGTACACTGGATAGGCTCTGGACATAGGCAGTATGACGGAGGCATGGTGGAGAAAGATCAATCATTGATATGCGTGAATCGATGGCGGAGAGCACTTGCTAAGGAGTATCGGGAGGTACAAAATGATCGAACAAACGAGGGCCGTCGGATCACGGTTGGGCAGATCTGAAGGTGATCGGGAGGCCAAAGCACACGAGAGATAATGCACGGGGAAATAGGTGAATGGAGGTAAGTGGTTTCCCCACACCTCTTATGGAGGAGGGCGGTAAACGTACGCGGGGAGCGCGATCACAATCAATGCTTGACACGTGGCGGATGGGACATGTCAAAAACCGCTGATATCGCGAGTTAACGCACGGGCAAGTTTCGCTGGCAGGATGTGTGACTGCCGTTATATCTTGCGATGCATGCGATCGATGACGGAGAAGTGAACGGGGTTTAACGTGCGGTGGGGACCGTTGGATCAGGGCGATCAACAGCGGAGGATCGATTGCAGTATCACGTCGGCGGTAGACAGGGAAGCGGGTTTATAACAATTTATGTGATGAGGGAAAAGGGACTTAAGAAAGGCGCATGGTCATATGATCATGGTCATATGACCATTTGAACTCGGCACCCGGGGGCTAAGGAAATATGGTCTTTAATAAATTTCGCGGGGGGGGGGGGGGGGGGAGGTTTAAATGGGAAATGTAGAGGTTTTATGGAAGAAACAACGATAACGGGGCTAGGAGAGTATGAAGAGATTGAAGGAGGAGAAGGTAGAAGACTGTTGCGAGCTCCCTTTCAGCATAAACACATGGGGAAGCTGGTATTTGGTCCTCCAAATGCTGAAGTTTGTAGCAAAGCTAACACTGGCTCTTTCTGGGGATGAGATCCTCCCTGTGAGGTCTCAAGAATTGCAGATCAATGTCTTCATACAAAACTAGCTTAAAAATATTGCCTAGTATTCCATTGGGCATGGAGTTAAACTAAGTCTACGTTGAAACCTATAAAGAAAATGCTTACAATCATTAAGGCCTGAGAACCTAAAACAAAATAAATATTGAAAAATTGGCCATCTGCTAGGCCATCAAAACTGTTTCTTCTCCTCTCGACCGGTTCATCATAGATCAGCAAAATTGGGTTGATTTGATCCTCTACCTCAAAGAGTTTAGGACATTTGACTTTATCTGGTAGATATGGATCAAATTTCATCTCCCTTCTGTATATTCTCATCCTCGGATGTTCTTCATGGGAGCCTTTTTACACCTGTTGGATAACCATGAATGTTGTGTACTTCTTTGTGTCATATGTGGCCTGCAAAATTAGTATAAATGGTGTACCAATGTGTTCTTGTGCGGGGAACACAACTACATCATCTGCTCCTTCATCTTGCTTAGAACAGTCTTCATCCAAGGAGGAGTCCCAAAACTGTTCACCCTCTTCCTCTGGCATCTGATAAGCTACCTTTTCAGTCTGTGTGGAGGCCAACTGGGTAGGCTTCGGAATATCAAGACAGATATTATCCATATCAGCCTTAAGCATTGAATTTTGTCCTACCTCAGTGTTCAGGGGGAAACTTTGAGGGATTGTCTCTTGAACAAAAAGAGAAGCAAAAGATGATGGGGAGCTTTCTTCTCCCTTTTTGATCATTGGTCTGGGGATGATAGCAGGCTGGGTAATTTGTAGATTTGCATAGTCATGTGAAGATGAGCTGGCTTTGGGCACAGATTCTTGGAGGATGGTGGGACCTACTGCTGGCTGCTTCTGCTAATCAGCTTGTTGTTCTGCAGGTACAACAAACTCACGAGCAGTGCCTTTGGATAATGCTTCTTCAAAGGTAGCTCTGGTTAGGAAAGGGGCACTGCCCTTGTCTTCCAAACCATGGACCTCCTCCTCTTCTTCACGCTGCTCTTCTTCCATGACTATATTCTGACAAAGGTCTTCACCCTTTGATCTTTGTTTGCATCTTGATTTCTTTGAAAAATCTGCAATTACTCTTGTGCTGCTTTATATGGATATGGCTTTGAAAGAGTAAAGGAATAAGGAGTTCCTGCTTCCTCAGAATACTACTTAGCTTTTAGTTTGGAAACTTTAGAGGCTAATAACTCTATCATCCTAGCTAATTTATTGATCTCAGAATCATAGGATGATAAGGATTCACCTCCCTGTCTTCTCCTTTCAGCATCACCTTTGAGTCTTTCTGCAGCAATGATGCTTGCTTCTATTTCAAAAGCTGCATCTTGCATATCAGCCAAAGAAGTAGATATTCTTTCTCTTAACAGCAGGCAAAACTGAGAATCAAAGGCATTAGCATAAGTGAGCATGGCAGAAGCAAGGGTGGGTCTTACTTCAGCTGGCATTCTGCTGTACATATGATTGAATCTGATGTTGAAATTAGATAGCAGCTCACCATCTTCTCTCTACAAGTTCCCAAATTCAGTATGATAATAGAGCAGATCTTTATTATCCCCCCAATGCTTTAGGAACACATCATCTAAGGCCTCAATGTTTGCAATAGACCTAGGGGGTAATTCTCTAAACCATTTTCTAGCCTCCCCATCTAGGCTTTGAACAAAAGCCCTCATCCATACATCCTCTTCATTGATATCCAGGTTATCAGCATATCTATAAAAGGCCTCAAGGTGCTCTTCAGCTGTTACTCCTTCTGCACTAGTAAACTTAGGCATATATTCTTGATAATCTCCTGTAGGCATGGCATTCAAAGGGACATGCAAGACCAAGGGTCCATACCTAGCAGCAACGATTCTTTCTATCTTTGTAAGAGCTTGCTGACATGCCATGACTAGGGTATATGAAAGGATACTGGTAAACTGCGTGGTATGGATCAATGAAAAGGATGACAGAAACAAAGGAATATGATGGACAACATGGATGCTTCTTAGGACTGAGATTGGAAATGGAAATGAATAAATAGGAGCTTTGTGAATCTCTGGAGGTGATTTTTCACTAGCAGAGATACATGGAATTTCTAAGGCTTACCTGGTCCTGATGCTCCTTTCTACGAAATTTTCTTCTGCTTAACGCTCTTCTCAGGGTCAGGTACTAGTTCAGCTGGTGACTTCTGAAGATTTCTCCGAGAATACCTCACAAAATAAGCCAGAACTGCAATGTGGAGTTGCCAAAGGTTGGTATTCCTCCAGTGGAGTTGCCATATAGATGATTACAACCAGAATATGTGTCCAAACCCTGTCGATCATCAAAGCTTGGAACTGTGTCATTCTCCCAGGGAAGCCAAGCTTCAATCTTCTCTCCTTGGCAATGGCGCCAATTAATGTTATCACCCCAAGAAACTCTCCTAGGTTGTATCTCAGAGATGCTTGGGAACATTACAAACTCAACAAAAATGTTGGAAATGGGTGGATGAGTGGAAGGAATGATGCATATTCAAGCCAGATAACCACTTCTACTATGCTTAACCCCAGACATGGGTGAACACCCCCAGACTACAAGGCTTTAGACCACCAATTACTCACAGTTTGAGGAATAAGTGAACATGGAGAATACTAACCACACCAGCAGATGCACAAGACCATGTGATGGCCGGCTGCAACCAATTAAAAGGTCTGTAAATCTATTTCCTAATGCATAGACAGGATGATAGCTCTCTGGCATTAAAATAACATAAACCTACATACACATTTAATGATACATACAAGATTATAAAACAGAGGTGGGATGAAGGCCCCTCTAATGCTAAACATCAAGAGAACATGAAAAATGCATGACAGGAATAGCCTAGAACAAAGAAGAAGTGGAAAGTGAGCAATTAACAGCAAAAGAAGCTTGTATTAGCTGAAAATGAAGACCAGACATTGCAGGTATCACAGTAGTTACAGTCTCCAAAAGTTGAACCTTACATCAAAACAACAACCATCAACCCTGATTACATCTGTCTTCTGGGTATAGATAGAGGCTGATTACAAAAATACTCTGCTATCCTATGCGTGGAGGAGTCATAACTGACCACCAACCATCTTAACTCTTTGATGGAGTCTTTGCTACGATTTGCTAGCTGTTCTAATGAATGGTTTTGATCTTTCTGTTGTTCGGCGGTCCTTCTCTGAGCAAGTGGAGTGTAATATGGAGCATGCTCCATAACTGATAAATGCTTGATCTACTTGAGGCTGTCCTTTTTCTTCTTGACCATCCTCTTCCTTAAATACAGTTGTTGAGGATTTATTACGCAGAGTGCTGGATTCTGGCCTTCTTCCTCCTTCGGGTACACTAGACAGGCTCTGGACACGGGCAGTATGGTGGAGGCATGGTGGAGAAAGATCAACCGTTGATATGCGTGAATTGACGGCAGAGAGCGCTTGCTAAGGAGTATCGGGAGTTACGAAATGATCAGACAAGTGAGGGCCGTCGGATCGCGGTTGGGCAGATCCGACAGTGATCGGGAGGCCAAATCACGCAGGAGATAACGCGCGGGGAAACGAGTGAATGGCGGTAAGTGGTTTCCTTGCACTGCTTATGGAGGAGGGCGGTAAACGTACGTGGGGGGCGTGATCACAATTAGTGCCAGACACGTGGCAGATGGGACATGTAAAAAGCCGTCGATATCGGGAGTTAACACGTGGTCAAGTTTCGCTGGTGGAGTTGCGACTACCATCGTATCTCGCGATGCATGAAATTGACGATGGAGAAGCGAACAAGGTTTAACGTGTGGTGGGGACCGTTGGATCAGGGTGATCAACGGTGGAGGAGTGATCACAGTATCGCGTTGGTGGTAGACAGGGGAGTGGGTTTATAACGATTTATGTGATGAGGGAAAAGGGACTTAAGAAAGGCGCACGGTCATACGATTATGGTCATATGACCATTTGAACTCAACACCTGGGGGCTAAGGAAATATGGTCTTTAATAAATTTCGTGGGGGGGGGGGTTTAAATGGGAAATGTAGAGGTTTTATGGAAGAAACAGAGATAACCGGGCTAGGAGAGTATGAGGAGATTGAAGGAGGAGAAGGTAGAAGACTGCTGTGAGTTCCCTTTCAGCATAAACTCATGGGGAAGCTGGTATTTGGTCCTCTAAATGCTGAAGTTTGTAGCAGAGCTAACAGCACCAATACTATTGGAGCAGAGAAAGAACTTTGACTAGGTTGAATTATACTAGCCTCTAGCATTTTTGCAACCATACGTTCAATTTCACTCTTTTGTGCAAACAGATATCTGTAAGGCCTGATGTTTGGAGGAACACTTCTTGGAAAATGAATAGCATGATCATGATAAAAAATAGGTGGGAGGCCTTTGAGAGTCTCAGATACCTTCGAATGATTATCCAAGACTTTTTGGAGATCTGGAGAAATAGATGATTTCGACGTGGGAACCTCTAGCGAACATAATTGTGAAATTACGCCTCTTTGTTATTTCTTTAGAAGCTTTTTCATTCTGTTAGAGATGCTTGTCTTTCTTGGTTTCCCTGTGATACCCCTTAATTCAACTTCCTTTCCTTCCAAAGAAAATTTCATGAAAAATTCTTGAAAATTAAAAGCTATTGTACCCAAGGATTGTAGCCATTGGACTCCTAGTACAACATCAACACCACATATTGGAATAGAAAGCATTCGGAAATTCAATACATATTCTCCCATGGATAACTTGATATTATGGCACTTTCCAGAGCAATTTATGGTTCCTCCACTTGCAAACATGACTTGACACTCTGGTGCTCGATATAGGAAGCAATTCAATTCCTTGGCTATCTTACAATGAATAAAATTATGGGTATTGCCTGAATCAATCAACACTATTACCTTTTTCTTCTTGATATGTCATTCTATCTTGATAGTTTGAGAAGTGGTAATTCTAGCCAATTCATTACAAGATATTGTCATATTAATTTCTTGATGCTCGATGTGATCTTTCGCTTCTTGAACCTTTTTCTTCTTGATATGTCCTTCTATCTTGAGAGTTTGAGGAGTGGTAATTCTTGCCAATTCTTTACAAGATATGGTCAGATTCATTTCTTCTTTATCTAGGGTTAGCTCCTGGTATATATCCTCTTCTTTTGACATTTCTTGATCCTTTTCTTCCTCCTCTTCACAATCAATGTAAAATAATTTCTTCTCAGCACAATTATGACCTTTAATATATTTGTTATCACAATTGTAACAAAGCCCTTTTTCTCTTTTTTCTTCCAATTGTTGCGGTGTCAACCTTGTAGGTTGTGGAAGGCTAGGAAAAACAACACTTCCATCTTTATAGTCGTGAGGGGTAGAAATCCTTGTTGCCATAATTTTTCTTTCCACTTTTCTTTCCAAATTGAATGCCTTCTCCAATGAATTAGGTTCCCAAAGACGAACCTCACGTTGCATGTTATCCTTTAAAGTCCCTATGGAGACGTTAATCCTCTACTTCTCTGGAATATCATTTTCCCTTATATTCAATTTTTGAAAGTCCTCAATGTGCTCTGCCATTGACCACTTTTCTTTGAGATTTATCAATTGGCTAAAGAAGGTGTTTTTCTTTGTATTCTCATAATGTGCTATCATTTTCTGTGAAAATTGACCACACAACGAGTGGTTTACAAGAACAAATCCCTTTATACCATAAAAATTGATCCGGTTCTAAATATGAAGATGCAATACGTACCTTTTGTAATAGTTGCACCTCATGTAGATCAAAATATTGCTCCATATTTAGTATCCAATTTACCAGATCCTTGCCATCAAACTTCCTCATATTATCTTTTCTTGATTTTAGGAGCTCGATCTTGAAATGACTGTCACTCTGTAATTTCAGCTCTTCCAATTCTGAAATCGCAACCTATAGTAGCCCTCTGCATCCTCTTTCTAATGCCATCAGTTTGATGGAAACTAGATTCTCCAAGAAAGAGTTATGCACAATCTCTAAAGATGACCTGATTATATACCTTTTCAAAAGATCGAACTTGTATGAAGTACCATGTGTCACTATTTCGACCTTTACATTTGAAAAATATACACAAAAAACTACAGTCCGTTCTATTTTGTAAATTCTTACAAAATTTCAATATGATGCTTAGAGAGACATTTATTACGATTTTCCCGAGGTCACTTTTTTGGGATGTAATTCAGGAGCCTACAGAAAACCTAAATGTCTTGAACTGTATCTCCAAAAGTGTAACGAAACAAGATCTGAAATTCAGGCCCACGCTTCCCCATGAGTTCTTCTCAAATGGGTTTTAATTTCAAAGCCTAAACCTTCATAGAAAATAAATTATAGCAACAAGTTCACGATGACCTATTTGAGATGAAATTATGGAGCTTGCAAAAAACCCTAACTTCCACAGATCATATCTCTGAAAATATAGTGAGACTAGATCTGAAATTTGGATCTGAGGTTTAGCGAGATTTTGTATCAAATGGGTTTGTTTCTTAGCTTCTAAAATGATGCATAAAAAATGTTATAGCAAAAATTCCACGAAGACCTATTTGGAGCAGCGAAACCCTAGAATCCAAAGCTTTGATACCAAATGTTATGAAACCAGATCACACAAAGATAGAAAATATAGATGAATGCCTTATAAATAAGCCTCTTCGAGGGGGAAACCTCCTTTACATTACACAAATGAACAATTCTTAGATGATACAAATGATAATACCTCCTTTCTATATATAGGAGTCTAAGGGGTCATAATGTAATTAGAGCCGACATAACAATAATAATGTAAGGGCACAACAATAACAATAGTGGTCTTCTATGGGGCACAATAATAACAATATGGGGACTACATGGGCACAACAATATAATAATGGGGTTTCACTAATAACAATAAGGGGTTACACTAGTAGTATAGGGACCTGACATAAATTGACTTAGTTGTCTCAGTTAATTTGAGTTGAGGGTCCAACTAGAGTCATGTAGTCTGTCTCCTACATTATAGGAGCCTTGGTTGAGTTTATTTTGAGTTGGAATTAATTAATTTAGTTTAACCGAGTTAAAGTCATTTAAAATTGTTCCAACTTATGGAGGAACTAGTAGGATGTTAGACAGTGGGGTGATGCTTCATGTGTTCAACCAGTTAGCTAATGATTCACTCATAAATAATTCATGCATGTCAGATATACGAGTTAACCATTTGATATTGGAGTTTAGGGAGAGTGCAATATCAGTTGTATAATCATCTGAATTGTACAGGTGGTGCATACAATAAGATGAAGGCCTATGAGGGTTGTGAAATTCATATTGAAGAATTTCCCTAATTAATAGCGGGTTAATTCCCAAGGAAACAATGCAAGGAAATAGGGACTTGGGCAAGTAGGAAATTGGTGAAGTATTGGCCTAGGCTTGTCTAGGAAGCATTGAGATAGATAGAGATAATGCAGAGGTTGCTCGAGCTTGAAAAAAGCATTGCAATCTTTTCATATTTTCTGACTAATGCAATATACGGATATGAGGGGGTTTTAGTTGTGCATTTCCTAAGGAAATCATTGCATAATGTGTTGGTTGAATTCTTTCTCTTATAAGCTTTGTGATTCTATGGTCGTTTAATTGTTTCCGCTGATGAGCAGAGTAGATTCAAGTCTATTGTTTTAGTAAATTTCAATTAGCAGTTTGAATCTACAAGGAATTTCTACATGGTATCGAAGTAGAAATCACTCTAGAAGAGAAGAATACGGGTTTGTCTTTTGCAAGTGAAATCAAATTTGCATTATCATTCTTTAGAGCTAGTAGGATGTCATTATACGAATTGAGACTTGAATATTCCCTTGAGGGTAGTTCGAACTATATTTCTTGGAAGGACACGATGGAGGCAATGTTGGAAGACAATAGGCTGAAGGAATTCATAGACACTAATGCCTCCAAATATAGATGCTCAAGATCTAGCAGAAATGTGTTGCAAAGGCCATAAGGATCATACTGGAAGGAATTTGAGATCATATTATCTTGAACCTCCATGGGAAGGAGACTCCATATGCAATGTGGAAATCCTTCACACACCTATTTCAGAACAACAGTGATCGCATGAATTTGGTACTAAAGGAAAAGCTCAAGAAAATCAAGATGGAGAAGGGTGAAACAATACCAAAGTACTTGACCAAGCTCACCCAATGTCGATATGAGATTGGAAGTGTTGATGTTATAGTTTTCTAAAAATGATCTAGGCATCATAACACTTCTAGGCATTCCCAAGAGCTGGCATAGCTACCAAGATTCATTAAATGGGAGGGAGAAGCTACTAGAGTGGGAGCATTTATGGTTTGACTTGGTGCAAGAAGAGATTCAACGAAATACCAGAGATGGATCCTCATCCAAGCATGATGATGAGGAGAATAGTGCCTTGGCTGGAAACGAAAAGAAAGGGAAAGGGAAGTCATCCAATTCCAAATCAGATTCCAGTCACGACACACAAGAAGGCTCACAAGAAGCCCTTAGGAGGAGTGGAAATGAAGCTCTTTCTTCATAATTAGAGTTTGATTTCACCCTCATTGCTTGCATGGTGACATCAGTGATGGGAAATGTGTGGTATCTGGATAGTGGAACCTCATTCCATATGACCGACAACAATGAATTACTCAGCGACTTGGAGGAGAAAGACCTCCAGATGCTCATTGAAATGGGAGATGATGGAAGGTATAACACGACCGACACTGATATTGTTACCTTTTAGAGGGAGTCTGGTACTCCTCCCACATTAAAAGATGTCATGTATGTTCCAATTCAGAAGAAGAATTTTCTTTCAATTGCTATGTTGGAGGACCATGGCTACGATGTGATATTTAGCAAAGTAAATTCTTTCCTTCATCACATAGCCTTAGGACAAGTGAAATGGATCGAGTTTGGGTGAAGAACCTCTACAAATTGGATGTAGAATATTGTGTTGCTTTGAGCACAAAATCATAGAAGGCGTAGAGTCGAGACATTGATGAATTGTGTAATAAAATATTGGGTCACTTGCACCACAAATCTTTGAATATCATGCAACAAATTTCTATAGTACTTCCTGAGGGTACACTAGAGAAGAGAGATACATCAAGAGGGTGTACATTGGAGAAGTACACCAAAGCCACCTTTCATGATAAGAATAGTCGAGCACAAGCGATCCTTGAAAGAGTTCACTTTTATGTGTGTGGATGATTCTAAAAAACCTTCATGGCCAAGCATAGGTATTATGTAATATTTGTATATGATTTCTCACGTAAGTGCTGGATTTTCTTCATGAAGAATAAAGATCAGACGTTCTCTAAATTTTGTGAATTTAAAGAACTTGTTGAGAAAGACACTAGTAGGAAAGTGAAGGCTCTTAGGAGAGATAATAGTGGAGAATATGTGTCAAATGAATCCAAGAACTTTTGTGTATTAGAATGAATTCAATGGGAGTTAATAGCACCCTGTAACCCATAACAAAATTGTGGGAGTTGCGCGAGCAATGTTACAAGATCAGGGCCTACCATTGCACTTGTGGGATGAAGTATGCAAATCAATTGTATATGTGAAGAACATGAGCGATCCATATTTAAATAGGAAAGCAAAAAATTACAAAGATAACCATAAACACAGAGATGCAGTGGCAATAATACTTCATTTCATTAATGTAAAATACTAAAATATGCTTACAAACAGGAATGGAAATAACCAGCTAGGGCGATGGTAGCTTATCTCTGAGAAGAGATGTGGCAACTACATGCCTATGAACTACCTTACAATTAGGCTCAAGGGCCTTTTTATTATTGAACAATAAGAGAAAACCCTAAACAACCAAAACCCTAACCCAAGGAGATGTAACACCAAGAGTTTATGGGCCCTGTTGGGGTGAGTTGGACAACCAACTTCCCGGGGTCGCGACTTGGCCATATTATCTCCATTTGACACGCATGATAGCTCGTTGGAAAGATCTCTCTGAGGACTATGACAAAAAATATGATTTTGGATAAATAATCATTGGTGGTAGATTTCCAATAAAACGTCGTTTAGGGCCTCAAAACAACTCTGGAAGTTTAGGACCCAAAAAACTGCTAAAAATAGTAAACTGTGCCATAATTAAGGAAACTGAAAAACTAAAAGAAGCAATCGTGGGGGTCCAAGTGGAATTGGTGGGTGGCCACCAATATCCACTTGGATCATTCCTCCCAACTTAGGAAGCAATGGTCCCCATTGCATTGAGTTCCTCCATGAGATGAGGGAACTTCTGTTGAACATGGTCCCTGGTGAGCCACTTTCCCTAGTGAAGGAGTTGGTCTGCTTTGACAACTCGATATAGTTGGATATTCTGTTGGTGAGCATGCTTGATCTGTGTGTCCATGATCCGATTAGTTGCAGCTTGTTCCATGCAATCTGGATTTAACTCTGTGGGTGTGAATTGTTCTGAAATGTCAGATGTATCTAATAATGGTGGAAAGTATGGCCGAAGGCGGTCTACATTGAACATTGGGTGCAGGCCAAGGAATGGGCGAATGCTGAGCTCAAATGCATTGTCTCCCATAGCCTTGGTAATGGTGTAAGGACCATATCGAAGTGGTCTGAGTTTCCGATAGGCTCCGGTAAGGTGTTCCTTTTGCAAATGCAACCAGAGTTTGTCACCCACCTGAAACTTGTGTGGCACCCGATGTTGATCATGTCGCTGCTTGTACTCGGCATTTTATTTCTCTAGAATGTCATGGACCTATTGGCAAATATGTTGGACGTGCCCAATGAAGATGTTTGTCTTATCTGTTTCGGGCTAAACATGAGTCGAATCTATGTGAGTAGCTGCAAATGGCATGGCCACATCAATGGGACATAGTGACTGTTATCCCAAGCCCACCTGAAAAGGGTTGTGGCCAGTTGAGTTATGGAGAGCCCGGTTGTAGCTATGCTAAACATAGGGGAGGCTCTCGTCCCATGTGTGTGGATGCTTTGAGTTGTACATGCGCAGAATGTGTACGATCATCCTGTTGACAACCTTTGTCTGGCCATCAGTTTGAGGATGGAAGGCTATGGACTTAGTGAGTTTGGTGTCCAGCATTGACCAAAGACTGGACCAAAATGTATTGAGGAACCTGCTATCCCGATCTGAGATGATAGACTGTGGGATCCCAAAGTGTACCCAGACTCATTCAAAGAAGAGTTTAGCAGTGGCTTCTGCTATCATATTCTTCTTGTAGGCCGCCATAATGGCCATCTTCGAGAACCTATCTATGAACACAAAAACACAGTCATTTCCATGCTTAGTGGAAGGAAGGCCTAACATGTAATCCATGGAGATGGATTCCCAAGGTCAACTAGGGGTAGGCAGTGGGGTATAGAGGCCTTGCTTCTTGATGGTCAGTTTGGTAGTGGTGCAGGCAGTGTATGATCGGATGTCCTTCTCGACATCTTGTCGAAGATTCGGCCAATAGAAATACTTCTGCAGTACTGCCACCATTTTCTAGACCCCGAAATGTCGAGCAACTTGACTGTAGTGTGCTTCGCAAATCATCTTGGCACGCTCACTTGAAGGAACACAAAGGTGACCCAGGTGGCATAACAGGGCATCCTGGAGGTGAAAATCTAGAACATGCTGACCCTCCAAGAGTGTTTGGTATGTGTGGCCGAATTCTGGGTCGCTTTTGTAGAGAAGTGGCCAATCAGAAGTCTTGTTCCCACAAGAGTTGAGCACGGTGGTTAATGCCATGATCAGTGGTCGACTAAGGCAATCTGCAACGTTATTGGTGTTGCCCTTCTTATACTTGATATTCAAATGGAACTGTTGCAGGTATGTGGACCACTTCTGATGGCGATTGTTCTGCAATTTCCCTTGGGTCTGTATGAACTGTAGGGGTCGCTAGTCTATGTGGATGACCATTTCCTTCCCCAAAATGTAATGCTTCCATTGTCGGTAGGCCTGCACAATGCAATACATCTCTTTGTCATAAGTGGGATACTTCTGAACTGTGTCTGAAAGTGCATCACTATGATATGCCACTGGATGCCCGTGTTGAGTAAGGACTGCCCCAATAGCTTAGTCAGAGGCATATGTCTCGACCTCAAATGGTTGTTGCAAGTCTGATAATGCGAGAACTAGTGCCAAGCAGAGGTGATCTTTCAACTCTATGAATTCCTTCTGTTGAGATTTGCACCAAAATAATTTTGCTTTCGCTCCTCCCTTAGTGACTTGACTCAAGGGCCAAGTGATATGAGAAAATCCCAACATGAACCTGTGATAGAAGTTGGCAAGACCTAGAAAGCTACGAAGCTCTATCAGAGTGGTTGGAGATGGCCAATCCTGAATGACTTGGATCTTGGTTGGATCCACATGCACCCCTTGTTCATCAACAATGTACCCCAGATACTGAACCTAGGTCATGCCAAAAGTGAATTTCTCCAAATTGGCTCATAACTTGTGTTGCCGCAGTGTTTGGAGAACCTGTCAGATGTGGTGGAGGTGCTCTTCCCAACTCTAGCTGAAGATCAAGATGTCATCCAAGTATACCACTGCAAATGAGTTGGTGAATGGTTGCAAGATGTCATCCATTAGCCTCATGAAGGTTGCAGGAGCATTCGTTAATCCGAAAGGCATAACCAACCATTCAAAAAGGCCCTCCTTGGCTTTGCAGGCAGTCTTCCACATATCAGAGGGTTCGATTGGTACCTAGTGATATCCTGACTTCAAGTCGATCTTGCTGAAATATTTTGCCCCCTTCAGTTGGTCTTGTAGGTCATCAATCCATGGGATCGGGTACCTATTACGAATAGTGATCTTGTTCAGTGCCCAATAGTCAATACAGAGTCTCCAAGTCCCATCCTTCTTCTATACCAACATGATCGGGCTCCCATATGGCAATGAACTCGGAAGGATGTGACCTTTTTGTAGTAGCTCCATGAACTCTGCGTCGATAGATTGGTCCATTGGGAAATGGTGCACCTAGGGTCAGATCAATGGGGTGCTTGACCTGACAGTGTAGAGGAACCCCTGCAGGGGAGGTGGAGATGTCCTTGTACTCCTCCACGACCTTGTCCATCTGTATTTTTTGTGAGGAGGGGCCCTTTCTAGAGGTCGTGGCCACTGTCTTCTTCTTTTGTTGAGGGCGTATCATCAGGAAAACAAATTTCCCAGTTTTGGAAATGAGCTTACTGGATTGTTTTGCAGTAACCAAAGAGATGGCAGTAGGCAGTGCTACTTATGGTATCCTGTACAACTTATTTCCCAAAATAACAATAATAGCACGGGGCCTTGATTCATACACAGCATGTCGCTTCCACAAGTATGGTTGTCCTAATAATATATCACAAACTTCAAGGGGATCAATGTCACACAATACCTCATCCGTGAAGGGCTTGATGTTGTATGGAAGGTGACGCTGCTGGCTGACGCGAAGATCCCGTCCTTGGTGAAGCCACCTGATGGTGTATGGTTGTGGATGTGTTGTGGTTGGTAAGCCTAGCCGCTTCACAACCTCTGCCGAAATGAGGTTCTTTTGGCTCCCATTGTCGACAATGAACTGTAGCTGGGAGCCCTTTACCCACATCTAGGAGTGGAAGAGATGCTCCTCCTCCTCTAGATCTTCGGGTTACTCCTTCTGGATCTTTGTTGTGGCAATGGTGGCGTTGTTCTCCGCATTGATAATCTACTTCCCTTTGTCATTCCCCTTATCAGGTTCTGACTCAGAGTCGAAACATGCATCTAATTATGAAACCTTTAACTTGGCCACAAGTGACTGCTTGGCCCGAAACTCACTTGTGTTGTGAGTGGAGCTCTTATGGAACTCACACCACTTTCCCGTGTCCTTTTTCGGCTTCGCAGTGCTATTCTTTTCTTGCAACTTTGACAAGTTGTCTTGGGCCACCCCGCCTTGGCTTTGTCCTTTGTTTTGCAGTTTGGGGGCACCTTTCCCTTGCTTCGGATTCACAGATCCAAAGTCTCGCTTCCTCTGTTTAAACTTTTTCTCGACTTTGACGGCATATCGGTATGTCGTGTTGAGCGAGGAGATGTTCAGGAATTCTATTTCTTCCTAGATGTACTTGTGCAAGAAGCCGCGGTATTTGAGTACCAAATGCTGCTCCGTATCCTTGATACCCAACTTTTTGTGAAGGGTATGGAAAATATTGGTAAACTCTAGCACTTCTTGGTCCCTTCCCTGCCGTAGCATGGTCCACTTTATGTATTGATCCTCATAGCTTCCAACAGGGTAGTATTGCTCCTTGATGGCATCCCTGAATGAATTCCAAGTGGGTGCGGTTGACAATAGTGAGCCTGTACTTTCATCCTTCTGCTCGTAGTAGGTTTCCCACCAATCCTTGACATGGGGGGCTGCTTTGAGAAGAGCGAAAATAATCTTTTCCCGACTGGAAAAATCATGAACAGAAAAATAACCCTCTAACACATTTAAACATTTATCGACAACATCTACGTCTATCTGACCCTCGAATATGGGGATTTCAAAATTAACTTGTACCTTAAATGGTGTTGCGTTTCCAGAGTAGCCGTTGGAAGCTGATGCGTCGCCCCTGGGTAGCTGCTGAAGGATATGGGCAAAGTTGTCCATCATCGTGTTCCTTTGTCGCTTGAGGGCTTCTTCGAGCAAGATTTTGATAAGATCTCCTGCCCCCTCGTCTTTCTTTTGAGCCATCATGGGAGGCAGTCAGGATTTGCGAGGCCAGTCTTGTAAAGGTTTGACTAGTTCAAGCCCTAACTCCTTATATCCTAACCTCGTTGGGGACATGCAAAGAAAAACGGAGAAGAAAATAAAACCACTTTGATACCACTGATCTGGATTTAAACAGGAATGCAACAAATTACAGAGATAACCATAAACATAGAGATGCAACAAAAATAATATTTCATTTCATTAATGTAAAATACTGAAATATGCTTACAAATAGGGATGGAAATAACTAGCTAGGGCGATGGTAGCTTATCTCTGAGAAGATATGTGGCGGCTAAATGCCTCTGAACTTCCTTACAATGAGGCTCAAGGGCCTTTTTGTTATTGAACAATAATAACAAACCCTAAACAACCAAAACCCTAACCCGATGAGATGTAACACCAAGAGTTTATGGGCCCCATTGGGTTGAGTTGGATAGCGAACTTCCTGGGGTCGCGACTTGGTCATATTATCTCTGTTTGACGCGCATGATATCCTGTTGGAAATATCTCTCCAAGGACTACGATGAAAAAGACGATTTTAGACAAAAAATCACTAGTTGTAGATTTCCAAGAAAACATCGTTTAGGGCCTCAACATGGCTCTGGAAGTTTAGGACCCGAAAAACTGCTAAAAATAGTAAATTGTGCCATAATTAAGGAAACTAAAAAACTGAAAGAAGAAATGGTGGGGGTCTAAGTGGAATTGGTGGGTGGCCACCAATATCCACCTAGATCAATGAGTCCTCATAGGTTTCTTAGGATGAGTACACCATAAGAATATTTTTCATGTAAGAAACTAGATGTGGCACACTTCAGGATCTTTGGTTCATTAGTTTACTGTCATGTTACCAAGTATGCAAGGAAAAGGCTAGATCCAACAACTATTGAGTGTACCTGCCATCTCACAGGATGACAATGGTTCATAGAAATGTGGAGTTAGATGAAGAGAATTCCATAAGATGTTCCCTTGAGAGGGAGATTTAGTTGCATGGAGATGAGGAGATTTTAGCTCCAAAGGAAGAACCTCAAGATGATGTGGACCAACCACATGTACATGAGCATAGAGTGCAAGCACCCACTCATGCAGAGACTTCCAGAGATGGATGGAAGCGCACCAGATAGGCTAAAAATTAATACATGATGCTAGAGAGAATGCGGGAGCACCCAGATCACAACGCAAGAAGAGGAGGTCATTAGATCAGTACATTGGCTACATGGCTCTGATGAGTGAGAGTGTAGAGATACAGCCATCCTCATTCGAGGAAGCAGTGCAGCAATCAGTATAGGTTGATGATATGGTAGAGGAGTATGACTCCATTATCATAAAAAGTGTTTGGAAAGTGGTCCCAAGACTAGTAGACAAGTTAGTGGTGAGTTCCATATGGCTTGACAAGGTAAAAAATTAGCATATGGGAGTGTGGAAAATCAAAAGGTCAGATTTGTGGCTAGACGTTTCTCTTGGGTGGAGGTAATTGATTACAATGAGACCTTTGCCCTAGTAGCAAGGTACTCTTCAATCATATCTATTCTAGCACTTTCAGCGCAAATGGAATGGAAGATACATTAGATGAGTCTAAAGACAAAATTCCTCAATGGAGTGATTGAGGAAGATTTGTACATTGAGCATCTAGAAGGATTTGAGACCTTCAACAAAGTGAATGTGTGCAGACTCAAGCTAGCATTGTATTGATTGAAACAAGCACCCCATGCTTGGTACACATGAATTGACAGTTATTTCACCAGATTGGGATTCACCCAAAGTGAAGCAAATGCAAACTCGTATCATATTGTGGTTGAAGGTAAATTATTGATTATAGTATTATATGTTGATGATTTAATTCTAATAGGTGATGAGAAGCTGGTAAAATATTTCAAAGAGAATCTTGAAAGAGAATTCGAGATGAAGGGTCTGGGGCTCATGCATTATTTCCTTAGTATGGAAGTATGGAAAGGAGACGAGGAACCATTTATCTCTCAGGGAAATTATGCCAACTAGATACTGAAGAAGTTACACATGGAGAGAAACAAACCCATGGAGAATATTCTAGCATGGAATTGGAGGAAAGAATATGCTACTTCAGGTGAAGTAGTGGAGGCTACTATTTACAGGCATCTTGTAGGTTCATTTATGTATTTGGTGAACACATGAACATAAATATGTTTTTCAGTTAGCCAAATTAATTAAGCAATGGTTAATCCAACCAAACTCTATTGGAAGGCAGTTAAACATGTGTTGACATATCTCATAGGAACGACTCAGTTTTGTCTTTAGTACAGACGAACAGAGGGAGTGAAGCTGCAAGGCTTCACGGATGCAGATTTGGCAGGAATTCCATCCGATAGGAAGATCACATCAAGGGGAATATTTAGTATTCAGTTAGCAGCAGTTTCTTGGTACAACAGGAAGTAGAGATTAGTTGCACTTAGTTTGACAGAAGTAGAGTACATGGCTGCTAGTCAAGAAACTTGTGAGGGTATTTCGATGAGGAAGATCCTTGTTGGGTTATTTGGTCGTTAGATGGATCCTACAGTGATTTATTGTGGAAATTAGAGTTGTATCAAACTCTCTGAGAATCTATGTTTTCATGGTCGGTCCAAGCATATCGACATTTGGTATCACCATCTACGAGATTATGTGCAAAGGAGAATTATGTTGTTGGAGTACATTCCTTCAAAGGAATAGGATGCATACATCTTGACTAAGGCATTGTCAAGAGGAAAATTCGAGTTCCATAGAGGCATGATTGGGGCATTTTATAATCCCTTTATTGTTGAAAAGGAGTGTTGAAAATTCAATTAGAAAATGCTAATTTGATTTTTTCCTTCAATTAAATTAGGAATGAAATTGTAATTCTACATCACAAGGCAACTTGTAAGAGTTAACTAAGTTAAATAGACTTAGTTATCTCAGTTAATTTGAGTTTAGGGTCTAACTAGAGTCATGTAGAGTGTCTCCTACATTACAGGAGCCATGGTTGAGTTTTTTTAGTTGTAATTAATTGATTCATTTTAACTGAGTTATAGTCAGTTAAACTAGTTCCACCTAATGGAGGAACTAGTAGGAGGTCAGACAATGGGGTGTTGGTTCATGTGTTCAACTAGTTAACTAATGATTCACTCATAAATAACTCATGCAGGTCATATCTTAGATTTACCCAGTTGATATTGGAGTTTAGGGATAGTGTACTGCCAATTGTATAATCATCTTAACTGTACAGGTGGTGCATGCAGTTAGAGGAAGGCCTATGAATATTGCACAATTCATATTGAGGAATTTCCTTAATTAATAGGGGACTAATTTCCAAGAAAACAACGCAAGGAAATAGGGAATTGGGGAAGCAGTAAATTGGTTAAGTATTGGCCCATGCTTGTCTAGGAAGAAGTGAGGAAGATAGAGATAGTTCAGAGGTTTCTGAGTTTTTAATATTCTCATATTTTCTTACTCATGCAATATACAGATAGAAGGGGTTTTTAGTTGTGGCCTTCCCTAGGAAATAATTGTGTAATGCATTGATTGAATTCTTTCTCTTGTATGTTTCGTGATTTTGCAATTGTTTAATTGTTCCTGTCATTGATATAGTAGATTCAATTCTATTGTTTTCGCAAATTACAATTAGCAGTTTGAATCTACAAGGAATTTCTACATGGGATGCTTTAGGGAATCTAGTTAGCATCCTGCATGTTTATCTTGTTGCATCAAACACAAGGAAATATTCAATTAGAATAATTTTATTCATATATACAACAAAATAATTTCGCATAAGTACACATGCATGCATAAATATTAATTTAAACCGAAATTCTTTCCTATACTCAAGCCCATCCAGTTTTAATGTCGAACCTTAGCTTTGATACCACTTTGTGACATACCCCTACTAAATTTATCCTAATTACATTGAAAAAACTTGATTTTCATTTCTCATACATTTTATCAGACACTTTACATATATACCTTTCTTCAAATAATTTGTATATAATTAATTAGGTAGTATTTTTCTTGTAGACGTTTTTTCAAACATTGTGTATGAAATCAAATAATAAACATTTCTTTGATTCCACTTGTAAAATACTAACTAAAATATACCACTCAATCATGCAAGTTTTGATTTCTGCCTTTGAGTTATTTTATCAAATAATTTGTGTGAAAATTGTAATAAAAAACCTTTAACACATTTCTTAAAATGATTTGCATGAAAATAGGCATAGCTCAACCAGAATAGTTGTATTATACAACAATATTATCCCTATCCACAAAACAATATTGTCATCCAAGCATTTCATCAAACAATTTGTATGCAATGAATCATTAAACCATTTAGGCATATATTTTAACACTTTGCATGAAGAATAATATAGAAGCGTTTTAAGGAAATATATACTAAATTAGAGTATTACATGTTCTAAAAACTAAAATAGGTGATCAGTGGGACTTCCTCTCACTATCGTCCAAGTTTTAGCCTCTAGAACCTCCCAATGAAAAGTTATAGCAAAAATCCAAACATGACATGTTTTATGCATGATTTTAGGAGAATCCAAGAAGCTTGTCTTCCTCTGATCAAATATCATAAAATATCATGACCCAAGGTCAAGTTGTACCATATGATCAAAAAGATTTTCCCTCATTTTGTTCCAAGTTTTAGCATCTAGAACCTCCCAAAATTAAAGTTATTGCAGAAATGCCAACATGACTTGTTTGATGCATGATTTTAGGAGTATCCAAGAAGTTTGAATTCTTCTAATCATATCTCCTAAAATATCACGACCTATTGTAGCAGCTACAACCACCCTCCAAAAATTTTACCTTAGCTTGTTTTGGAGCCTCCCTACCAACCTTCACAGTAGCTTTCCTTGCTTCATCAAGTCCTCAAGCTTCAGTGTCTTTCTTGCTCAAAGGTAGCCTATCGATCATATTTTGATCTTTTCCTTTCACATGTTGCTCATCCGGACTTGGTCCAGCTATAGGCTAAGCATCTTCCGAGTGAAATTTTCACATTTATGGAGGCCAACCAACAGTTCCCTCCAGGAATTGCACAATTCCCTCTGACAGATTATTGGTCTCCTGGATTGCGCAATCCTCCCAGCAGGAATTGCGCAATTTTTCCCATCAATAGATAGTTCAGCATAGGATTTTCACAAATCTAGGCAGAAATCAACTGTTGGGCCCAAAAATTGCGCAATCCCCTTAGGCAGTCAGCCCAGCTGACAGTTAGAAATGTGCATTTTTCTCCAGCAGTCGAGCAATCACTTGCATGTGCAGCTGAGTTGACCGGTTCCCTCCAGGATCGAGAAAAATAGACTTGCATGCATTGGCTACTTCTCCCAAGGCAACATGCAAAGGCATCCCTTGTTTCAGGGATCTATGTTTAGCAGTTGGAGGTTACATGCAAGGAGAAATTCAGAAACCTCCCTCCAAGTGTCGCTTCCCCTAGATTTGTGGCATGTGCATCATAACCTTGATGTTATCAAAACTTATCAATCAAACACTGCAAAGCTCATTCTTCACATCAACCTTGTAGCTATGACATCCCATGTCACATCTAGGAGCAGTTGGCACTTTCAACTCAGCTGTTTTGGGGTAAGATCGCTTCCCATGCCTTGTGCTGCATTTCTGTCACTTCTTAGGTTTTCGCTTGTATGAGTAATATTTGCTTGATTTCTTTGAACGCCTACTGTCGTTTACATATATTCTAGCTTGTGCTAGCTCTGTTTCAATTTTCGTTGCTATCTCACTATTGCCGCATGCATGAAACTATTTTTCACGGATGTTTGCCCAATTGGCAAATGACCTCACCCGCATGCATATTGATCTATATTCTCAATATTCCATTCATGTTTTTCATGCATTGTTTATCATTTATGCTATCACTTAGTGTCACCGTGAATCTCATCAACTTAACCTGCTTTCAATTTCCCGTCGGCTAGTTGGGCCAACCTTCGCTTGGTCTCTGCCTTCACCAAGGCTGCATTGTGCAATCCGGAGAAGGAAGGCTCACCATCCTCTCTATATTTGTGCATTCTAGCCCGGCACTAACCTCCTGTACTGAATTGCACATTTCTATAGGTTAGTGGTTTCTTGGCCCAAAAAATTGCGCAAATCAGTCCCTGGACCAACAGTCTTTCCCAGCTGGAATCGTGCATTTTGCAATCCCAGCAGCCAACTGCCCAACTAGATTGTGCATTTTGTAGTTCCAACAATCAATTAGTCTCCTAACATCCCGAACTGTGCCTTGTGCAGTCTTGGTATTCGGTCTCCCGACCTCCCAGTCAAAATTGTGCAACATTCATGATCATTCACCCAGGTATGTTACAGGTCAGTTATCATGTTCATTTTGGTTTTCAACTGACATATTGCTTTCTATGAGTGTTTCCATGTCTCCAGTTATCACATGTGTTCATCTACCTCTTAGCAATACAGGTACCATGGTTTCCAAGAGAGCAAATATGAATACACCATTCAAAGCACACTTGGGGATGCAGTCGATCAAGTGTCCATGGGCTTACCTACTCACGAAGACATCAAGTTGTTCATGGACAACGACATCAAGCAGTAGCATCACAGTGAGAAGCATCATGAATAGCAACTGAAGGCAACATACCAAACGTAGCGAATGTAGTGGATGCAAGAGGAAGGTTGTTGACAACATAGAGGCAGAGAAAAGTTGCGAGATCAAGCAGATCCACTAATAATGAAAGCAACTTTGGAGACTCAGACTATGAATTGATGGCGCGACATGAAGATCACGTGAAGGAAGAACAAAGAAGGAGTTGCATGTATTGAAGCAGCAACCCGGGAAGAATATTATGCTGCATAGACAGACCAATGATTTGCAGCAGGAACATGAACAACAGTGGGCACAACATGCATGCACGGATGAAACTACACCAATACAGGTTAAGGACCCATCCCAGTAGCTAACACAAAGAAAACATGGTGAGAAATGTTATTAATCACATGCAAAGGATCCAACAACATGCATGTCGTTGAGCGCACGCATGCAATCTAACCCATTCAACACACTCACCAAGGTGAAGACAAGAATCAAGTCGAACTGGGGCCGAACATGCACTTCGGAAAGTTGATGCGCAAGACCACCAACACACACTTGAAGATCAGCATGAATACTATGCATCAGTGTGTTGCCGGTTCAACCATACCCAAGAAGACCATGCACATGTTAGCAAACAATTTGGATTAAGGGGACGAATCCAATGCACCTGTCACAACAGAGACAAGAGTTAACTTCAGCAATATTTCACCATGAGGTGCATGCACACCATCATGGACGACCAAGCTTGGAATCAGCTCACCAACTTTACCATCACAAGCATGTCAAAGAGTTGGTCTCACCACAGTGGACCGAGTTTCATTGATGTCTTGCAAGGCTTGCTCAAGCCATGCTGTCTCACATGAGTACATGTGCATTGTAATGTTGAGTCATGTAAAGTGTAAGTCGAGTGTCAACAATTAGATTTAACAATCATAGAGTAGGTGAAGAGTCATGAGGGTAGTTGAATTGTCACAAAGGGAAATGTCAAGGGTCATGCCACCCTTTGCTATAAATAGTCCCTCATAACTCATTGTATAGGCTTTTAGTCAGCCAACCTTCTACTAAGACTATCTTGAAGAAGGCTTGGACAATATTATAACACGCTCTGGCTTCTCCACTGCACAGAACTAGTACATCTCTTTGGAGGAGTAGGCAGATGTGGCTATAGCGTTCTACTGATAAGGCTAGCAGGTTTACATGGTGTATTGTATGATTGTGACTTACACTTCTTTATATAATAAAATCCAACACATTTTCATGCATATGTTTTTATTGTAGTTGGACTACTCTGGTTTCCTTAATGATATATGTTGTTTAACTTACGTACTTGTGTATGAACTGATTCACATGAAATGACATGAATCTTGTTGTTAATGTGTTGCATATGTTGTTAATGTTATCACTGTCCGTGTCAACTATTTTGTCAGACACCAGACAAACCTTTCTTTGAATCTTGTTATATCAACTGTCACACTCATCTCAGACTGATCTATGAGTGTTTTTCAGGTTATCTTACCTTGTATGTTGGGACTACCGCATCCGTGTCGACTACTCTGCTAGAAGTTGTGCATGTCCTTTGTCTGGTGTGTTCCTAGAAGATTTGGGACTGATCCCTTTCAACCTGGAACTCACCTTCACCTTCCTCCCCCCTTTGAAGTGTTGGAACCTCTCATACTCATTCCTTGACTCACTACATCAGTCACACCCTTTCTTCTGACAGAGTTATCTTACTTGCCTCTATGCGACATCGCGGTCAAGGCATTACCTTATGACCCACTGCTGGGACTCCTACACCAAACAATCTGAGGTCTAATTGGGACTTCTTACCGGGGAGATACCCTTGACATGTTGGCAGGTCCAACATCGTCAACATGACCCAATATTCTAAAGTTGGGTCAGATGATCAACAAGATTTTTGCTCACTATGGTCCAAGTTTTAGCTACTAGAACCTCTCAAAAGAAAATTTATAGCAGAAATTCCAAAATGACCTATTTAGCTCTAAAACAAAGTAATCTTGACCATCAAGATGTTTTCTCCATATTTGGCTATTAGTGTTGGTCTTCATGTAGCCATAGTGGCTGGGAAAAATATGTAGAACATAAGGAGGTTGAAACGCTAGTTTATCAGATTAGAATGTCCATCTTCCTCTGATCTTATTTCCGAAAATTTTGAGGCCTAAGATATGAAAATTGGACCAAAGGATAAACAAAATTTTCCTCAATATGGTCCAAGTTTCATCTTCTAGAACCTTCCAGAAGTAAAGTTATGGTAGAAATTCCAACATGAGCTATTTAAAGAAGAATTTAGGAAGCATATCTTCCTCAACTAGTGTTGTTAAAAAATTTAATACATATAAAAAGAGAAGAACATGATATGTATGATTTTGTATGTGTCTATGTATGGCCTTCCCACCATGGGCTCTTGGGAGAGATACCTAACATAATGGCCATCTTCCTGAAGTCAGTGGTGAACTCTTATACAATCTACCCCTACGTTTTCCTACAGTAATTCCATCAGATCCGTTGGTCTTCTACATATTGGATAAGGTAGAATTGGGAATTTATGCGAGTTTTAAATTCCTCCCACTTAGTTAATGGGGGATCAACATCCAACCTAAGTGTCTCTATATTGACTTCCCACCATGTTATGTAATGTCCCTCTAACTTCAATAAAAAAAATAAAATGATTTTTTCTAATCCTCATCTATGTGGTGAATGCTAAAGTAAACTTCTAACTATTAAAACTAGTGATTTCATTTTAAAGCATATATTTCACCTTCATATGCTTAGTTTCCACCATTTATTCCTTCTTGAAGAGGGACAATGAATGGTTCATGATGTTGAAACTTGACTACTCCTTTTTAGGTTCTTTGCTTGACTCCTTCTCTGGATCTTCTTGATCCCTTGATTTTCCTATTTATCTAACCTCTAAGATGGAAAATCCATATTCTCCAATTCTAAGATTATTTACTAGATATAACATAAGGAGGCTTATCTTGCCATTAATATCCATGACTTGTGCTTCCAGCCTTTATAATATGTCCTCTACCAAATGTCGAAGGATATTATGAATGGATTCATTAGCCTTAGATATGGTTTTACAACTTCTTGATTAAAATGATTCCTAGATCCTCTATAATTTCCCAAAAAAATCCCAAAGAATCCTACTTTAATACCACTATGATCTGTAAATTTCCATGGATATTCCAATGGATAGTTCATCCCAATAGGTTTGATAAAAGTATATTGGAATTTATAGTATGAGGGTTAATTTCCTTAGATTCTATATTTATTAATTATTGTTTTCTATTGATGCATGTAATATATAAAATGTGGAAAATAGAGAGCAATAAAATAGAATCACACACAACTCTCCAAGAGTTTAGTTTAATTGGTGATCATAGTGTTATGAAGAATTTATGCAAATTTGAGGTTCAAGGTTCAAATCCCCTGATTTACAATGTGGTCCATACGTAGGGGCATGTATGGGTTTACATAGAGATTATAGTGGTAGTGGTTGGAATCAACCTCATGTCACACGAGTATGAGCCCGACCCAATTGCCAATTCCTCTAGCCACACAAAAAAATACAATCACACACTATCCACAATGACCACATGCTATCCCTTGGAAAATCCTTATGGGAGAAAAACTAGCTAGAAGGTGAGGCTTCTCAACTCTCTTTTGTTAAGAATGGAAATAATGCAAGTATAAAGGGGAAGGAACTCTTTATGGAGCTACCTGAGACATGTGGCATAGTAGGATACTATAGACACTAAAACGCATATGTTATGTTGTCTCATTCCCATTTTCTATTTCTCTTCTATACTGTGGAGCAAAATCCAATTGAAAATGAATGGAACCATTTTCCTCCTAGTAGCCCGATTATAACATAGACTAATAGCCAACTAAAAGTAAAGTTTAACTCGTTCAACTTAATATTAGAGTTACAATTTGACCCTTATAGATTCTTATTCATAGTCCCCATGTAGTTAGCCCCTCCTACATGAGTAAATGGGACTGACGTGGCATCCTCTCGAACCATGGTGGTCAAATAAGAAGGTCAACTTTCAAGTGGCACAACTTTTGCATATTGGCTCTAATTGATGTCTTTCTTGCACTATTACAAAGGTATCTAAATGTAGATCTGAGCAAGGGGATTTAGCACAAGATCCAATTTTTTAACCCTTAAAGACTTTGTTTGATGCCTCAAGCTACCTCCGGAAGGATTCAGAATCCAATTTCCCAAACTATGACCCGGTGATATAAATAGCCTTCTGAGCTAATTACTATAGTTTTTCCATTCTAAAAACATCAATATAGATGAAAAATAATGTAATGATCTAATCTATATCAAGAAATCTAACAAAAAAAAATCAATTTTCATTTTTTCATAATTCATTGCAACCATGGCAACAATTTTAATGTTAATTTTGATGATGTAGCATTAAAATAATTATCAACTAGTTAGTTATCTTGTCTCATTCACTAAGAAATCATCACATTAGCTTCTTTAATGGCCATTCATCAATGTATTTAGAAGCTAATGGATAAGAACACATCTATTAATTACTATGCTGAGTTAATTGATAATGAAGAATTCATTATTACATCCAAGTAGAGGCTAAGGAACCTCTCCCGAACAAAATATTTGGTTGTCCGTAGGTAATGTAGTAGGGAAGAGTGGTTAAGGAATGGGTGGGATGGGTGAGAAAATATTTCATATATGTATCCATTATAAAATATGAAATTCTTAAACAATAAAAAAAATGATTCCAAAATATACATGAGCAAATGTGGAGAAATATATCTATGTTTCATATAGTTTATAAAGTTTTGAAAGCAATAAACGAAATTACATGGTAGGAATATGAAGCACGGGATGCTTCTATAGTTGTAAAAAATAGTGCATGAATAATCTATAGCAATATTGTATTATAAATGGTATTGAATTTTTGTTGGATTTTGAACAACAATTGGAAGAGAACATGATACTTATGACGTTCGAGATTTATTCTTTAGTGTCCAGAACTTTTATTTTTTTTATTATCTTTATTTTAATATTGGAGGACTTATTAACAAGTTGTTTTTCAAGTCATTTATTTTCTTATGGTTCCATTTAAGGGCAAAGAAGAACTTGCAAGTAACTTGGTTCTTAAGAACATCTTCTTCTTCTTTTATTATTTTTATTGGGATGCTAAGGGAAGTGCTATTCTATGTTAGGGAACAAATACCATTAATAACACTCAAAAGGTGTCCCCAACCTTATAGAGAAAACATTAATGCTTCCTTCGTCAATGGCTTCTCATAAAATTATATTTTATGTCCATTGATGATAAGAGAATTCCTTTCTTCATCAATAGTATGTTTTTGAACATAACCATTTTTAAAGAGTGTATCCTCTTTGTACCCAGACCATCTAGTTCAAAATAGATGGGTAATAGAACAATTTTCTGATACACCAACTCATAAGGTGTATATAGAATGGTGGCTTTCCAATTATTTTAGGTACAACTACTTAAACAAGTATGTTGTTCTAGTATTTCCCATGAAGCTAAAATGCCTTGGCCAAAATATTCTCAAGTTCTTTATTTGTAACCTCAACCTTTTTATTAGCCTATGAATGGTAGGAGGTAGTATTCTTATGAAAAATTAATGCTGATAAGACAAACTCTGGATGAGTTGTGAAGTGAAATAGGGACACCTTTATTTGTCATTATCTCCCTTGGAACATTGAACCTAGTCAAAATAATTCAATATAAAAGCTCAACAACATGACCACTTGTTGTGTGTGGAGCATGATTGTTCAGAGGTCTTTGTTTCAGCCGGATGTATACCCCAGGAAGTTTGTACACCCCTCCACGCGGGGGGTGCGGGGGGGCCGATCCCCCCCGGCTGGGGGGTCCAGGAGCCAGCGGGGGCTCGGGGGCAGCGCCCCCGAAGCTAAAAATAAATGTAAAATTGCCTTGTAAAAGTATAGTAATTTCTAGTCAATCTGGGCCGTTCATTAGGCGGATGATCTGACGGTAGAACTTATGTTTAGTTTAGGGTTTTTTGCCCTAGAAGGCAACCCCTCTCTTTGTATGAGGGTATTGTATTTGAGGCTGAGATATATAGATGTGTATTCTGTGATCGAGAAACAGAGAGGTGAGACTGTGAGAGAAAACTGAGGATATTACAGCGGATTTGCTGTAGGTTGTGTCTCTTCATTTTGCTAGATAATAGAAAGGAAGGACTGGCTGTTCGGGGTGGACGTAGCCCAAACTAGGTGAACCACGTATATCTGTGTCTCTCTTGCTTTGTGCGTTTTTTGTGTTTATATTTCTCCAATATTTTATGTGTTCCATTGCTCCGTAATATATAATTCTCTAACAACTGGTATCAGAGCCGAAGGTCTATTTGGCTGATAAACTCGCAAGAAAGAAGGGTTCCTGGTTCGAGTGGGAGCAATGGCGGAAGATGGTAAGTTTAGGGTCGAGAAATTTAACGACCAAAACTTCTCGCTGTGGAAGATGTAGATGGAAGATTATCTGTATCAGAAAGATCTATACCTACCATTGGGCGGAAAAACAAAGATGCCGATGGGTATGAAAGACGAAGAATGGAACCTTCTCGATAGAAAGGCACTCGGAACAATACGGTTGTGCCTTGCTGCGTCAGTCACCTTCAATATTTCGAAGGAAACCACGACAGAGGGTTTGATGCAGACGTTGTCGAAACTATATGAAAAACCCTCGGCCTCAAACAAGGTATTTCTTATGAAACGTTTATTTAATATGAATATGTCAGAAGGTGGATCTGTTGCAAACCATTTAAATTATTTTAATACAGTTACAAGTCAGTTAAGTTCTGTAGGGGTAAACTTTGATGATGAAGTTAGAGCTCTGTTATTCTTGTGCTCATTACCAGAAAGTTGGAATGGTTTGGTAATGGCCATTAGTAACTCCGTTTCTGGATCTAGTACTTTAAAGTTTGATGATGTTGTCGGTGCTATCCTTAGCGAGGAAATGCGACGGAAAAGCTCCGGTGAGACATCGGGAAATGCTTTGAGTGCAGAGTCTAGAGGAAGAAAAATGGAAAGAGGAAAGAGCTCAGGATATCGCAGTAAATCAAGGAAAGGCAGATCCAAGTACAGATCGGGGATAGTGTGATGGAAATGTGGAAAGAAAGGACAGCTAAAGAAAGACTATAGATCTCGAAATGGAAAAGAAGGAGATGCACAGCAAGAAAACAATCATGAAGCAAATGTGACAAGTGAGGTGTTACAAGATGCTTTGTTTCTTTCTTTCGAAAATATTACTGATTCCTGGGTGGTAGATTCAGGGGCTTCATTCCATGCCACACCTGATAAGAAATACTTTCATGACTATGTTCAAGGAGATTTTGGACAAGTTCGTCTGGGTGATGATAAACCATGTAAAATCGTTGGAATGGGTAAGGTTCTTGTAAAACAACAGAATGGAAACCAATGGCTATTAAAGGAGGTAAGGCATGTTCCAGATCTAAAGAAAAATCTGATTTCAACAAGCCAGTTAGGCGGTGAAGATTGTGTGACAACCTTCACAGATAAAGCTTGGAAGGTCACTAAAGGAGCCCTGGTAATAGCAAAAGGCAAAAAGGTTGGTACATTGTATTTATGCAATGGTATTTCTAACTCTGTTAATGCTTTAACTTCCAAAGGAGAAGATCCAGCATTATGGCATCATAGGCTCGGACACATGAGTGAAAAGGGAATGAAGATTCTCCACTCAAGGAATTTGTTGCCAGGTTTGAAGAATGTTGATTTGGACTTCTGTGAGAATTGCATTTATGGAAAACAGAAGAGAGTCAAATTTCTTAGAGTTGGGAAAGAAAAGAAGAATGAAAAATTAGAGCTTGTGCATACAGATGTATGGGGACCTGCTCAGGTATCATCTCTCGGTAGCTCTCGTTATTATGTTACTTTTATTGATGATGCAACTAGAAAAACTTGGATTTATTGTATTAAGAATAAATCTGATGTATTTGATACTTTCAAGAAATGGAAAGCTTTGGTTGAGATTGAGACAGGAAAGAAATTGAAGTGTCTTAGATCAGACAATGGAGGTGAATATTGCAGCAAAGAGTTTGATAGGTACTGTTCAAAACATGGAATTCACAGAGAGAAGACAGTTCCAAGAACAACACAAGAAAATGGTGTGTCAGAAAGGATGAACAGAACAATCATGGAGCGTGCAAGGTGCATGAGATTGCATGCAGGATTGCATTTACAGTTTTGGGCAGATGCTGTAAATACTACTGTTTATCTAATAAATAGAGGGCCTTCAAGTTCCTTGGATGGTGGTGTTACGGAGGAAGCATGGACAGGTAAAAAGGTAAACTACTCTTTTTTAAAGCCTTTTGGTTGTGAGGCCTTTGTCCATATTGATAAATAAAATAGAACAAAGCTTGAGGCAAAGTAAAAGAAATGTACCTTTATTGGATATGATGTTAATGATTTTGGTTATCGCTTATATGATTACGAAAATCACAAAATCATTAGGAGCAGAGATGTAATATTCAATGAAAAGGTCTTGTATAAGAATCAGTTACAGGAAAAGAAACAGGAAAAAGAAAACAAGGAATATGCAGTTCTTGATGAAATCACTGAAAACGTAAAGGTGCCTGAAAATAATAATAATCAACAACAGCAACCACCACAACAGCAACAGGCACCCCAAACACCTGAAAGTGGTGTTAGAAGATCTACCAGGATAAGTAGACCCCCTGAACGATACTCTCCTTCATTATATTATTTATTGTTGACTGATTCTGGTGAACCCGAATGTTATGAAGAAGCAATGCAGGTTGAAAGCAGGAAGAAGTGGGAGGTAGCCATGGAAGAAGAGATGGACTCCTTAATGCATAACCAAACTTGGGATTTAGTCAGGTTGCCTGCAGGAAAAACTACATTGAAGAATAAATGGGTTTACAGGCTGAAGGAAGAAGATGGAGGAAAACAGAGGTACAAAGCTAGACTTGTGGTGAAGGGGTTTGCACAGAAGAAAGGTAATGATTTTGATGAAATATTTTCTCCTGTTGTTAAAATGACTTCAATCAGAACTATTTTAAGTCTTGTAGCAGCTGAAGATTTGCATCTTGAGCAGTTAGATGTAAAGACAACCTTTCTCCATGGTGTTATAGACATTTTTGTGCCTTACAGCATAGAGCATGAAATGTCAATAATCTAAGGGATCCAAAGTCCCTAAACAAGTTGTTCTTACCCTTAGAGGAACAAGGTCAGCAAACCATAGCACTGCAAGTCAGTTCTCCACTGAAAAACACTCAAAAACAGGTCAGTTTTGGATCATTGCAGCTGCTCCACTAGGCATCTGCGCTGCATAGCAGGTACAACAAAGGCTACCTGCGTTGCATAGCAAGTAGAACAAAGGCTACCTGCGTTGGGCGTACTTGGACATGTGGAGGAATCTTTTTCTCAAAGTGCCAGTGCCCAGGAAGCTTCTAAAAAGACACTTGATGATAAGATTCGCTTAATGATGAGTTAAGAGCTTCTAAAACTCCAAGTGGAAGACAGAAACTCCAAGTGAAGAACTGAAGAACAACTGGGGTTGAAGAGGACAACAAGTCACACATCAAGCTGACTTATCTTCACTCCAAAACTCTATATAAGGATCTCATCCCATGGGATCTAGGAGGCCGGAATTTAGTGCAAAGAATTGCTGTTGGTTTACAGTTGTGAGCATTGGGTGATTGCTTGAGGGAGGTGAAGAAGAGATTTCTCTCCGTCGGGAAGGTGATGCTGGATTGGACCTCTCATGGTTGTATCACCGCCTGAACCTTACTTCCATATATTAATAAAGCTTTTGAGGTTCTTCTATTCGCATGTGTTTCAATGGTGTATTGTCTTACTTGCGTCTTTGATTTATGCTAATCCTTGAATCGATTATGAATGCATGCTTCTTGTAGTTTCCTTTCTTTGTCTTGTTTGCAGGATCTCGTGTAGCTGGGCCCATGAAAAGACTTGGAGCTGGGAGCAAGCGGCAATCAAAGGAGATTGGATCGACCATTTGCGCAAGACATCGGTAAGTGGATCTCTTCCTTTTATCTCTTGCATGTCATAAAGAAGAAACTTTAGATAGCTTTGCTTTTAGCTGTTGCTAAGGAACTGTCACCCTTAGAGTGGGTTAGGGTCATTCCGAGTTGGATACTTTCCCCCACAACAGACTGGCGACTCCGCTGGGGAGCGTGTCTTGTTGGTAGCTTGTGTTTCTTGCTATTCATTTCTTAAACAAGAGTACCGAATCGAACTGCATGGGCCTGTTTATGATTCGAAGAGCAGATCCACAAGGACTCTTTTTAGCTCTTTTTGATAGTGTTCATCCTCCTTTAATCATCCTCTAGTGTATACTTGACTGACAACCTCTTATTTGGCCAAAAACCACTCATTTTTGAGCAAACTGCGACCCAGAATCTGAGAGAGACGTGACTTGTCTCATCAGTGCAGCTACCACAAAGGCTACCTGCACTGCAACGCAGGTCCCGAAGGGGCTACCTGCGCTGCATCTCAGATTGACAGTGCAGCACCTGCGCTGATCCAGTTTTGCCTTATGCAACTGGGATTCCCCACTGTCTGTTGCCCAGTTTTCAGTATTGTTTTTGCAGCCTGTTGTCAACCTGTATACCCAGCTGAAACCACTTCTCTTTGCCTTCATTCTACCTCAGTTGTATGAAGAAACCGTGATTGTTCTTATTGTATTTCTTGCTGTCATTCACAGTTTCCCATAGCGAAAGTGAACTAGTCTTGCTATGACCTCTTGAATCTAGACCTGTGAGAAAGTGTCGTTGTGATTCTAAGAGTTAGTTTATTGCTGTTCATAGCTACTTGAGCATTTGCTTTCGTTATATGGTTCGAATTTCAGTATTTCTTGTGTTGAAACGAGTGAATCTTAAGGTGTTCTTTTGATTGTTGGACAAACACTTGTTGCGTTCGCTTGAAATTGAATTCGAAATTATACAACAGCTTTCTTTTTGTAATACATCAACATTAAGGAAGAAGAAAAGAAATACTTGCATTGTGCATGTGAATTTTGACAGTTTGCATGTCGATTTAGGAAAAGTGCATCAGTGTGTGCTCTATGATCTGTTTGAAAAGATGATGTCTTTCTTTTCCTTCAGTAGTTAAGGTTTTCATAAGTTGAAAGAATTGAAAAAGCTTGCTTATCATTCTTAGACTGCATTTAGGAGTTGTATCATACATCACGTGGTGATCCGTAAAGGCAAACTGCTAAGCAAGATCAACCTAAAAAGAACTGAATTTATCTAACAACGCTTTGAAACATAATGAAACACAGTAGAGGTCTAGGTAGAGACGTGAACCGGCGTCGTTAAACATAGTGACTATTGATCTCTACGAAGGTGGGTGATTCCTCCTGAGGGACGATAGCACTAATACGGACTTGTGCCCCCGCGTACCGTCGCGTATATTGGGGGACCCCTATAGGAACAAAACCTTTATCCATAGGAAGCCGTGTCGGCTGCCCTACTGATCGCGATGCAGTGAACACAGCATTCACGAAGATCGACCACTCGTACCGTAAAACGTATTTTGTGGTTTCGCGAAAGGTTTGGCACACCCTTGCCTAGAACTCCAGAGTAGTTTCTTTTGGCCTTTTTCAAACTCTATAACTGAAAAAGTCCATCCGAGCATTTGTCACTTCGGGCTCGTTAATACATCAAAGGAGACTAGAGTCATCTTTAGCTTTTTCTCGACTCTTAAAAAGTGAAAAAGCAAGTTGTGTCTTAAAAAGCGTCGTCATATAAAATTCATTCTAAACGGAACATAATCACCCCTAATTCCTACGTTGATCTTAAGGTTGAGAACATGGAACACACCAACCAAGGGATTCCACAGCATGGGACCCCTAGCCCTTTCTCCTCTTGGGGAGAAGTTGGTGCGCCCCACATGGCCACATTGTCGCTTCCAGGACTGACAATTGGCCTGCCAATTTGGCTATTCTCAACCGCTGTAGTTCAGACCACCACGGTTCCTGAACAGTCGATTCAACAGTTAGACCAGTCTAGAGCTACCCTCCAGCCTTCCACTTCTTGTGAGCCTTCCTCCGATCCTTCTTCTTCGAAAGGTCAAGCCGCCAAAAGCGGAGCTCCCATAGAAAAGAAGAAGGAAAAGAAGAAGAAAGAAAAGAAGCAGAAGGAGCCAAAGGCGCCTGGGGGCAAGAAGAAGGTATCTAACGAAAACCCACACACCGCACGGACCGGGCCCAAATCGCCATGTGTCATATGTAGAGGGAACCACTTCCACAGTGATTGTCCCAGTATTCCCCGGATACTAAGGGACTGGTCCCCTCGTTTGCACGATTCGGAAGCGTCAACCTCTGACAACCAGGTTGAATGCTTACCGTCGACCAGCGAAAGTGAAGGTCCTAGACGACGAAGGGGAATGAGATTCCCCTGCGAACTGTGTGAAGGCAATCACACCCTTCGCCGTTGTCCCTTTTTAGACGAAGCCAAGAGAGTTTTGGAAGATCAACCGGTGGCACCGGTGCTACTTCCTCCTGGATATCAAAAACTCGTGCCAAGTCCTTCGTTGGTCGAAAATACAGCTGCCCCGCTCATAGGGCCAGCTGAAGTGTCAGTCGCTGAAAGTGAACCTACTGAATCCGGACCGGACGAAAGTCCAAAGGTCGAAACGGCAGTTGACCCGGTTCTCCCTTCAGAAGTTTCATCTTCACATACCACAGTCGCTGAGGATTCATCTTCAGTCGACACCCTCACCGAAGAGAGTAAGGATGACACCGTCCAGGTTCTCTTCATCAACACCGATTCTGATGAACATCAGGGCAATGTGCCCACTCCTTTATCACAGGAAGGAGCATCGTCAGGATCATATCCGGCCGTATATTCGGTCCCACCACCAAGCAACCTAGTTGTGTCCTTTGATTGGAACCAACTAGGCAGACCCCAATTACCAGCCAGTATACCATTTAGAATTATAGTCCAAATATACAAAATGGTGATGGCTGGAACTATCATTGATGAAGGGGCATCTGTGAGTATCCTGTCCTCTATTGCTTGGAAAGCACTGGGTTTCCCGGCGCTTTTGCCCGAGACAAGGCGTCTCTCGGGTTTTGACAGGGGAACCAGTCGACCATTAGGGATTCTACCTAATGTGCCTATTACCTTGAAGGGGAAGGCCGTCAAGATGAATTTGATGGTCGTCCAAGGACCCATGGATTATAACCTACTCCTTGGACGAGACTACATATATTGCATGGAAGCAATAGTCTCCTCACTCTTTCGAATAATGTGTTTTCCACACGAAGGAAGAATGGTCAAGCTCGTAGACCAACTTTCATTTCCGGGATCACGCATCGCGAATAGTCACATACCTATCCTCAATGGTCTTTTCGATCAAGAAAGGTCTCTTCCCCCGGTTCTTCTTCCTGATGAATGCGAGTGATTCGGGAAAGGAACGCAGGAGCCCAGGGGGCATGCATCCTGGTCTGCTCTGGAGGCAGAAAAAACCTTGGGTGTAAAGTAGAATTTCCGCGGGAGAATATGACTAGTCCGTACCCCATCCCCCCCTTCATCTTTGAGAATCTTCCTCTGAGCCATCTTCATGGAGAAGAAGGACAAGAAGACAAAGAGAGACTGGGAATCTCAGAAGGGGCTGTTAGGAGTGGGGTTGTTCTAGAATAGGATTCTTTTGTCAAGGTTACTTGTTTGACAAAGGTCATTCACCTTTGTCTAGATATGTAGGCTCTACCAAAGAAGGAGATTCTATTGTTGCAACAAATTGTAACCATCTTTGGATAACCTAATGATAGACATCGCCGAAGAGAGTTTCTGTTTAAAATAATTAACAGAACAATCTTTGGGTAACCAGAAAGAGGTAGGCCTCTCCCGGTAAAACAAATGTTTTACCTGCAAATTGAGGGATAACCTTGAAATTAGACTTACACCTGGGGGCATGCAAACCTCTTGGAATGCAAGCACGGGCGGCTATTTTGTTTTTTAGTTTTTTAGGTCCTCCCTTTAAACCTGTAGGTCTAACCCGTTAAACTCGTAGGATTAGCTGATACCCAGCTTGCATAAAGAGAGGATATGGAGCATAGCTTCGTGAGATAAAGCTCCATAAAAAATAGCTATCTCACACGAGACCTTCCTACTTTATGACTGGTAAAACGAGAAGTTTTGGCAAAGTTCATGCTCGTTAAAAAATAAACGCAAAACCGAGCAGTTTTCGCAAGGGTTCATGCTCGTCAAAAAATAAACACACATGTGAGCAGGCTTCCCCCCAGTGTTCAAGCTCATTCAGAAAAAATGAACCGGTAAATAACCATTTGAGACCGTAAATTCATTAACCATAAAAGCCTTGGTCATGTTTGTGCACCGTCACCTCCACTTTTCCTTTGGCAGATCGTTCACATCCACTTGATTGTTTACCTATTTTGAGGAACAGCTGCGAAGAGTGATCCCATTTAGCCATCCTTGTAATACTGCCGTGATTGGAAAATTCCAACCTGTACCTGGAATCTGCTGCTATCCCTGTTTATCACTCGTTCCTCAAAATACGAGTCTTCTTTGAGCTCTTTTCACTGACTCGTAAAAAATGAAAAGTTTGCCGAGTTTTGGCCTTCCAGCTCGTTAAAAGGACCGGAAGAGCTATCCCTCCTCTAGATTTTAATCTTTTTGGACCTGAGGGATTATTGCACAAAAAGATCGAGCGCTTGTCTGGTTCGGCTTGATAAAGATATCGAACATTCATCCCTTCTGTATTGTTTTATACTTTTTCGGACTTAAGGGATTAGATGACGAAAAAGGACCCCTGGAGTCCACTTTATGTACCCTTTTCAGACTCTCTAAAAATGAAAAGGACCGAGTTGTCTTTGTCGCTGGGCTCGTTAAAAATATTAGATAGCGACAAACTTGTCTTTAGACGAGAACGAGTTTCCCCATCGTTAGGCTCGTTAAAACATAGCGATGGGCTTGCCCGAAGGGCAGGTTATAGAACAAGCATATGTTATCCTCCTCAAGCTTGACAAAAATAAAGAGGTACTGGTCAGAAATGACTGGGGAAAATTGGGAAGAACCTCAAAGCTTAATGGTAGCAAGTCGCTCTTGAACATGACACTTTTGCCTCCGTAAATATCGGGTTGGGTTATTATCATTCACCGGTCCCTTCACCATGGTCTCGCCATACCATCCAAATGGGGTAATGCTACCGATCCATCACATCAGTGTCGAGATATGTTCAAGAGATGTCATTCAGAAAGTGTCAACCGGGTCCCATCCACTACCATACATCATCTTTCATCCTTCCATGACCGCCACCCTGGATCATATTTCACAGATCGTTTTCACCATCATCACTAGTTCCGTTCTGTGTCACTGATGTGGGATTCATTAAGGCCCTCCTTTGACGGATCGCTTCTTGTCGACATCAGCTCACTATCCAAGAAGTTGATCTAGGAACACCCCCTCAATACTTTGAAGCTTGCATGCCTCAATGGCAAGTTTCTCACTTCCGGCGATAGGTATACATTAATGACCTTCGACCGGGAGACTTTGCGTGGTGTTCGACGTCAGATCCTATATTCACGCCACGTGAATTGTGCTGCAGTACCTTGAGGGTCATCATCATTATCGGTGATTCCTCTCGCGCTTGTTAACAGTTTACATTATTGACTGGTAATCAAGCGATGTCTTTCCATGTTCGACTCCAAGAAATTCTCACATGGATCGACTTGTACTTAGTATGAAGATCGGAAGTTTGAAGACCCCGGATCTAGTTTCATCCATCCGGGCTGCGATATATATTCAGGAGATAAAAACATAGACATGTGCAGCAGATGATCATCCTACTAAAAGGATGATAATTAAAAGCAGAGAATTATCAGTCTACTATCAGACGATCGTCTGTTTATGTACAGCAAATATATTTATAAAGCTGAGCATGGGAAATGCCCGCATCAGCTAGATCATGAAAAGAAAGTATGAAAAGATAATGTATTGTATTGTATTTTGTTACAGGTCACCTCCCGGCGATTGAATGAACTTTGGATCCTCCTAATAAAGAATTTCACCCGATAAACGACCTCATACTTTAGGGGGCAACTGTTATAGACATTTTTGTGCCTTACAGCATAGAGCATGAAATGTCAATAATCTAAGGGATCCAAAGTCCCTAAACAAGTTGTTCTTACCCTTAGAGGAACAAGGTCAGCAAACCACAGCACTGCAAGTCAGTTCTCCACTGAAAAACACTCAAAAACAGGTCAGTTTTGGATCATTGCAGCTGCTCCACTAGGCATCTGCGCTGCATAGCAGGTACAACAAAGGCTACCTGCGTTGCATAGCAAGTAGAACAAAGGCTACCTACGTTGGGCGTACTTGGACATGTAGAGGAATCTTTTTCTCAAAGTGCCAGTGCCCAGGAAGCTTCTAAAAAGACACTTGATGATAAGATTCGCCTAATGATGAGTTAAGAGCTTCTAAAACTCCAAGTGGAAGACAGAAACTCCAAGTGAAGAACTGAAGAACAACTGGGGTTGAAGAGGACAACAAGTCACACATCAAGCTGACTTATCTTCACTCCAAAACTCTATATAAGGATCTCATCCCATGGGATCTAGGAGGCCGGAATTTAGTGCAAAGAATTGCTGTTGGTTTACAGTTGTGAGCATTGGGTGATTGCTTGAGGGAGGTGAAGAAGAGATTTCTCTCCGTCGGGAAGGTGATGCTGGATTGGACCTCTCATGGTTGTATCACCGCCTGAACCTTACTTCCATATATTAATAAAGCTTTTGAGGTTCTTCTATTCGCATGTGTTTCAATGGTGTATTGTCTTACTTGCGTCTTTGATTTATGCTAATCCTTGAATCGATTATGAATGCATGCTTCTTGTAGTTTCCTTTCTTTGTCTTGTTTGCAGGATCTCGTGTAGCTGGGCCCGTGAAAAGACTTGGAGCTGGGAGCAAGCGGCAATCAAAGGAGATTGGATCGACCATTTGCGCAAGACATCGGTAAGTGGATCTCTTCCTTTTATCTCTTGCATATCATAAAGAAGAAACTTTAGATAGCTTTGCTTTCAGCTGTTGCTAAGGAACTGTCACCCTTAGAGTGGGTTAGGGTCATTCCGAGTTGGATACTTTCCCCCACAACACATGGGGATTTGGAGGAAGAGATATATATGCAGCAGCCACAAGGATATGAGGTGAAAGGGAAGGAGAAACTAGTGTGCAGGTTGAAGAAGAGCTTGTATGGCTTAAAACAGGCTCCAAGGCAGTGGTATCTAAAATTTGACAAGTTTATGTCTGAACAAGGTTATACTAGATGTCACTCTGATCATTGTGTTTATCTGAAAAAGCAAAATGATGGCAGCTATATTATATTGTTATTGTATGTAGATGACATGCTTGTTGCAAGATCTAACATGCAGGAAATAAATGTACTCAAAAGAAAATTGGCAAATTCATTTGCAATGAAGGATTTGGGAGCTGCAAAACAAATCCTTAGTATGAGAATCACTAGAGACAGGACAAATCGCAAATTAACATTGTCTCAGAATGAGTACATACAAAAGGTGTTGAAAAGATTTAATATGCACAATGCAAAACCAGTTAGTACACATTTTGCTAGCCATTTCAAACTTAGTAAGGAAATGTGCCCAAAGACCCAAGAAGACATGGATTATATGTTTAAAGGTCCATATGCATCAGCAATTGGAAGCTTAATGTATGCAATGGTCTGCACAAGGCCTGATATTGCACATGCAGTGGGAGTTGTAAGCAGGTACATGAACAATCCAGGAAAGGAACATTGGATGGCAGTGAAATGGATTCTCAGATATTTGAAAGGTACCACAAATCAAGCATTATGCTTTGGTGGTGCAAACATTTCTCTACAGGGATATGTTGATGCAGATATGGCAGGTGACAGGGATAACAAGAGGAGCACTACAGGATATGTATTTATTGTTGGTGGAACAGTTGTTAGTTGGATTTCAAAAATCCAAAGTGTTGTTGCACTTTCAACAACAGAAGCAGAGTATGTTGCTGCTACAGAGGCTAGTAAAGAAATGATTTGGTTACAAAGGTTTATGGGTTAATTGGGTAAGGAGCATGATATGGGCACCTTATACAGTGATAGCCAAAGTGCCATTCATCTTGCAAAGAACTCAACATTTCATTCTAGGACTAAACACATATAGCTCAAGTACCATTTCATACGATCAATGTTGGAAGATGGAGAGTTGAAGCTGGAAAAGATACACACTAGCCAGAATCCTACAGATATGCTAAAAAAATTTGTAACCAGGGAGAAACTAAGAATATGCTGAGTTTCAATTGGTCTTCAAGGATGATGATGAAGATGAGAAACAACCAGGTCCAAAGAGGAGTCATTTTCCAGCAAATGAAGTAGCGGTGGAGTTTCTACAGTCATTCTCCAAGTGGGAGATTGTTGTGTGTGGAGCATGATTGTTCAAAGGTCTTTGTTTCAGCCGGATGTATACCCCAGGAAGTTTGTACACCCCTCCACACGGGGGGGTGCGGGGGGGACTTTTCCCCCCCGCGAGGGTTTTGGGGGGCCGATCCCCCCCGGCTGGGGGGTCCAAGGGCCAGCGGTCCCCCGGCGGGGGCTCGGGGGCAGTGCCCCCGAAGCTAAAAACAAATGTAAAATTGCCTTGTAAAAGTATAGTAATTTCTAGTCAATCTGGGCCATTCATTAGGCGGATGATCTGACGGTAGAACTTATGTTTAGTTTAGGGTTTTTTGCCCTAGAAGGCAACCCCTCTCTTTGTATGAGGGTATTGTATTTGAGGCTAAGATATATAGATGTGTATTCTGTGAGCGAGAAACAGAGAGGTGAGACTGTGAGAGAAAACAAAGGATATTACAGCGGATTTGTTGTAGGTTGTGTCTCTTCATTTTGCTGGATAATAGAAAGGAAGGACTGGCTGTTCGGGGTGGACGTAGCCCAAACTGGGTGAACCACGTATATTTGTGTCTCTCTTGCTTTGTGCGTTTTCTGTGTTTATATTTCTGCAATATTTTATGTGTTCCATTGCTCCGTAATATATAATTCTCTAACACCACTAACAATAGGTTTATTCATAATATATCTAATAGTAGAATAATAAGTGCAAAAAAATGGATATTTAGAGTGTTGAAATTTGTTGATGGCATAAACTACTACAAGAAATTCCTTCTCAATAACAACATAGTTTAGCTCAACTCTAGAAATAATATTAATTGATGTAATAAATGGCATGCTTCTTTCCAACATCTTGCTATTATAAAACCACACCTGAGGGTTTTCTTGAAGCATTGTTGTGGATGTGAAAGAAATATTACAATTGAGACATCTTAATATAAGGGATAAGATTTGGGCATTTGCAAATAACTTTAAAAGGTAATTGCATAGAGGAACAACTTTATGGCTTGAAAAGAAACCCTAGTTGTGATGTCGCGATGGAGACCCTAGAGGAGATGCCTCCTCCTCCCCCATATTCTTCTGCATAGGATGCCAAGGAGATTGTATTCAAAGCCATTGTTGCATCTTTTTCTGAAGCATGCACAAATAGTAGAACCCCAATCCAAATTCATCAAGCGGGTGGAACATATTCCGTTAGTGGCCCTTCCCTCTAGTGCCCAAAATACCTTGCTCGTGTACGCAAAGAGCACACTCATTGTGAAATTCTATGAGATGTGGCATTAACTCGATTAATGGAAGATTGGATAGATAATACATGGTGAGGAATGATGAAAGGAAGCAATTCTTTGTTTGCTCATGAGAATGGACATTTCGCCTTTCTTTCCAAACTGAAGGAAGATAAAGATGTGATCTTTAGAAATGGATAGCACTTCTTTGGATACAAAGGTCTGTATTTGAATAAGTGGTATTTAGATTTCGGCCCTGATGAGGATATTCCCATTGTATTCCCTCTATTCCCCTTGCCTTGTTGGTGTGATGATTTCCTTAAGGAAATTGGAAATTGAGTTGGAAAATACTTAGATAGGGAAAAGCCAAAAGGGTCCCAATTTTCATGTGCTAAGATTTGCGTAGAGGTAGATCTGGAAAAGGGTTTTCCTTCTGAAATAAACCTTACCTTAGGAGATTGGGTTCATCATCAAACCCTAGATTATAAGAAGATACCCTTTAAATATTTCCATTGTCATGAATGTGGTCACTTCAATAGAGACTGCCCCAAGGTTTCATGTATCAAGGGCTAGGAATCAATTGAAAAATCAGGAGATTAGTGTAAAACTCAAAGGAAAGGAGGAAATTGTGCCCCAGCATCTTCCAATCCCCCAAAAAAACACTACAACAATGATTCCCCAGCATCTTCCAATCCATTTGAAGTGTTGCAGCATCATGAATAAGAAGAAAAAGTCAGAGTAATCCATGGCTCAAATTAATAGATCCCAGTTAAAAGAAATGAATAATCAGATCAAGAATATGGGGAAGTCAATGAAACCAAGGCACTGAAGGAAAAGTAACCTGAGAAATCGAGATCTAATACTCAGCCCAAATCCCCTGAAGTCAAAAACGTTGAAGGAGTCTCAACCATCACAGGATTTGTCACTCAAAATCAGGTGCAAACCATAATTTTGGTGGATGAAAGAAGTAGTCAGGAAACAAAAATCCATAGGAAGAAAGTACACCCTCCAAAAAAATAGTTCGAGAATGAGAAGCAGAAAAAAACAAGAAGTTGGGTAATCAACCAGTTATCAACGAGATCTTGAATTCAAAAAGAGAAAGGAGTTGCAGAAGCGAAAGGCAGGATTCCCCCACAAAATGGGCCCAAAAAATAAGATGAATTAGTTTGGTCACAATATACTAAACCCTTTTGGTAACTATGAAAATAGAATGTATATGTATCTTGATTTTGAGGGTATTCTGGAAACTTTTAAGTTGGAATGGGAATGAAATATTTGTTTTTTAGGGAAACAATTTGAGAGACTGGATTGAGCATTCGTGCTCAATCCAACATTGATCAATGGTAATCTTGAGTAATTGTATTGGTTTTGGGATAGATCCCAATTTTGTTTTCTAATAAAATCCATAATCGTTCCATATATATATATATATATATATATGTTTTTCTTTCAATATTTTTAGCATTTTACAATCCATCGAAAGTTGAGAGCTAGAGTAAGAAGGACCAAGAGAGATGTTGTTATTTTTCTAAAAATAATAAATGAACCTTTGGTAGTAACCAACATGTCTAAGAAATCTACAAACGTCATGTTGCTTCTACTCTATATGTGATTCTTAGATAACAAAAAATTTGGTAAGGTCAACTTTAATGCATGAAGCTAAGATGTCATGTCCTAATACTATTCCGTCATTCATTAATATAAACCATTTCTCATTGTTGAGGGATAGGCTCATATCTTATCAATGTTGCAACACAATTTTCATATTAATCAATTCTTCTTCATAATAATTACCATATATTGTGAAATCATCCACATAGACTTCAACACAATCATTGACTACATTTGAAAATATGTCGAGCATAGCTATTTGGAATGTGGTAGGGTAATTACATAATACAAGAGGTAAGCCTATATTAGAAAATGTATCTCATGGGAAAGTAAATATTACCATATCCTAGTCCTCCATAACAATTTGGATCTATTTTTAGCACCTAAAACCATTAAGGAAGGAAAAGTATTTTTTCCAAATAAGGCATCTAGTACTTGACCAATAAAAGGAAAGGGAAAACAATTCTTTTCATGTAGCCTTTTTGAAATCTCAGCAGTCTATTCAAACTCACTATTTTCAATTACTAGTGGGGAAATCGGTTGATGTCTAATATTGGATAAATGAAGTCAATATATAGCAATTTGCATATCTTTGTTTCACAATATTTAAGAGTAGAATTCATTTGACGTTGAAGTTGTTAAATGGGGCGTATGTTTTCATTAATATAGATATGATCTTTACAAATATTGGGATGAACTCCCTTCACATATTGGTATTCCCAAACAAAAGAATTTTTATGTTTTAAATTAACTAGTTCTTGCTATTGAAGGGAACATAATTGGTTTTTGATGTTAAATTCTTTATTTAGAATAATCTCCATTGTACTAATTATTGTGTTGGATAATTCAATTGTAACTAATATTTTGAATATATAGTGATAACCAAACCAATTACTCTTGTAGATTCATCTTTTAACACATTGTTAAGTTCATTAACAACAAATTCTTTAGTCCATTCCTCAATTTGGATTTCTAGAGGATAGATGTTTCACATGAAAATGGAAACCATAGTATGCTCATCTAGATTTTTTAATGTTAAATATTACCAATTGTGAGGGTGGAATAACTATTAGCTCCAAAGAGTACATTTATTCCTATAGATCAACCTGACCTCGACATCTAGAAAAGGCTTATTTGGAGGGTATAAAGTGATTTTTAAGCTGTCATCCGTGGGTGATAGCCATGTCCACTAAATTTTTTTGTGAATGTAAGGATCGATGTTGTTTCCAAACCAAGGCCTACTAAGGATCAAATGGTATCCACCTACTTTAAATTTTATCTATGGAATCATGAAGTGTACAAGGTATTCCCAATATTTTACTAAGACTAGGATATTAGGAATCTATAGAATAGTAGGGGTTTGTCTTGGTAGCTCTAGAAGCTTAAAATTTTCTATGGCATCTTTAGTCATGAAACTTATGGATGCTTCTAAGTATATCAAAGTGTTTTGTATCAACCAATTAGTTATGTTCATGCTTACTACAAGGCTACCTATATTGGAATATTTAGGATTAATGACCTTCTATAGCTTAAGATCAACCAGATGACCTCTGACATGGATGGTATGTGGATCTTTCTTTTTACCCCCTAGTTTACATAGGAATAGTTCTTAAACATCCTTAATGTATCTAGGAACATCCTCGATTTCTTGGATTAGAGGAATTATGACACTTATATTTCACAATTCTCCTAAGAAGTTAAAATATAGTTAAGGATTTATCTTATTCATTGTAAGCTTTATATAAAAGGTGGATTGTCTTTTGGTTGTCCTTATTTTGATTGAGGAAAAAGTTGTTTTGGTTTATCTTGAAGGACATTAGGTGAGTAGATTATCTTCTTCTATTGTCATAGTGATGATGAGTGGTAAAGGACTTTCCACCATATTTCTTAAAAAACAATTGAAGTTCATTATCGAGAACAAGTTCTATAGAGTAGGTAGGATGGATAATCATCTCACTACTACATATTCACTAAAACAATTAATCATTGTTTGGGTTTGGTGTAGGTGGGGAAGGTATTAGTGGTTTTATTTAAGGTTGTCAATTGTTATGTGTTGAAAAATTGGCATGAATGATTAGTGTTCTTGTTGTATATAGCCTTGTTGAGGTCTCCAAGGCTATTAATGAAAAAACCAATAGGTTTTTTGACATTGTAGGTATGGAAAGAACATTGATTGTTATCTTTGGGGGGTTTTATATCACCATCACTATGTAGATGGGGTTTGATTTAGCCAATGGTGAGGAGTGGGATGACACTAATTTGTAGAATTTTTCATTTAATTACACCAAGAAGGATTAAAAAACTAAGGTTGTTTATAATGCATGCCTTGAATATACGTTGAGATCCTCATTACCTTTGTTGGTTGATAAAGAAAACTTACTCGACATTTTCCTTAGTTCCCTCATATAAAGCCTTCAAACTAGGAATTGGAGGAACTAATTTATGTTGTGATTTTCTTTATAGACACTGCAAATTACCATACTATTCAATGGGAATTCATGGTGAGCATATTTTTTTTATATATATTTTGGACATAAAACTGCTAGAGCATTTTGTACTTCTTCTTGATTTTTTTGGTTTAAAGAGTTTTTTTTGTATCCCAAAGGAACCCAACAACCCGTCTGACACATAACTACTAGTAAACCTTTGGGGATCTACGACATGTCTTCCTCTTTGTAAATTGGGTCACGAATGAGGGGAATTGAATCTTGGATCTCTTAGTTTTCATATATTTCACATTACTTCGATCACCAATTGAGCTACCCCCCCGGGACTTGGTTTAAAGAGTATTAAATTACATTAATAATGAAAGAAAAAATCACCTTTGTAACCTCCAATAAATACCAATATCCAATTTAGTTAGTCTAGTGAAACCTCCCAATGCACTCTTCCAAGGACTCATCTTCTCCCTATGTCATGTAAAAAATTTCACCTCTAGTTTCTTTTGCACTGTAATATTCTAGATACTTGTGACAATTTTCTTCATCTAATGTTATATTTGGAAATTATTTCCATCAAGGAATTGTTGATTTCTGGTAGCATCGGATGTGCTATAAGTATCAAATTTTTAAGGGAAGCTTGGGAACATGTATTCCAAAGAACCCAGAAAGTGTTTTGGGAAATTCCACCCAGAAATAGTTTTATAAAATAATTAATTATTTTTAATGGGACCCTAAGTCTAAACTTAGGAAAATAAAATAATTAAAGGGTATTATAAAGTGTGGGTGTAACTTCTAGAAGAAGACAAGGATCTGACAGAAATGATCTTAGCCATTTATTAGCTTCTAATCTAGGTCGTTGAACATCAACGAGGAGATTATTTAAGAAGGCTTGAGGGGTTGACGTTGGGCCAGAAGGGCCCATGCAAAGTTTAACATTGAGCCAGGTAGGCTCATGCAGAAGTTGTGTAGTCTTCAGCGCAGATGTTTGAGTTTGTTGAGGGAGCTAACATTTATGAGATGGGAGGGTTGTAAACTGCTCGAGAGGGGAAATTTTTCCCAGTTGAGTTGACGCAAATCCTTTTGAGGCTGATGTAGGGCATATGCAGGGCCAGCGTGGAGATAGTCAAGGATAGTTGGTTAATCTACCGGAACAACTGGGAATTGTCAGGTAGAGTGAGGTAATCTCCTTAATTTTTTATGCCAGATTATTTTCTCTATAACTGGATTTCCAAAAGGGCATCCAGAGTTGTATTCAGAAACTATTTCTTAATAATATAAAACCTTTAGAGCTTTTGCACCAGTTTTCCTGAATTGGTTTTTTCCAGGGACATTTGTCCAAAAAATACTGTGTCACTTGTGTGGATAGTTCTCTAGTTCTATTCTATTTTTGGGAAAATTAATTAATTAAGTGAAAGTTGCAGTTGTATTAGCTTCAATATTTGTTGTAGGAAACAGTAAATGATCTCTTTGAGTAATTAAAAGATAGGAGAAGTTTAATCAGTTGCTGCAGTAGTTGATTCAGGTGGGATTCTCAAATTTTCACATGGTATCAGAGTAATGCAAGTGAAGCAAGAAGAATAGTGACAGAGAACCCAATGCTAAGCAGGAGAGGGAGATAAAAAAAGCTACAAGAGGCAGTAGATTGAAACCCCAGAGGGTTTGCGCAGTCCTAGCTAGAGGGTTGATTTTTGAGGTAGTCTCTCTCTGAGGGAATCAACAAAGAGGAAGGACTCCCAGTTTGAAATTTTGTCGAGGCATAGGGAGCACCACTGAAACCTCAGCATGAGGAGAAGTTAGTGGGACATAGTCCTTTCTGCAGGTCATTTTGTTGGACAGAAAGATGTCATAAGAGTAGGAAGAAGCATGGTTGAGGGAATTTCTTCCTCAATAAAACTTCTCACCAACAAGTCAATTTTCTCATTGGTTGAGTAGCAGAAATGAGAAGCAGAGGGGAGATTTTTGAAATTTGTGGAAGAGATGGCAACTAGTGGATTGAGGGATCAAGATAGGCTAGATGGAGCATCCAACTGTGTCATATGGAAGGCAAGGATGTCATTCCTTCTAGATGAGCATTCACTCAAGACATATGTTGATAGCATGGTGGTTGTGCCTGCAGATGCAGATCTGTTAAAGAAGTATCGAGTTGAAATGGAAAAGGAAAAAAGAATGATCCTAGACAGAGTGAAGGATCATATTGTTTGTCACATCGCTAGTAGAGGGACTACTAAGGAGATGTGGGATGTGTTGTCTACGCTATATCAAGGAGCTTCCAAGTAGAGGAATATGTATTTGGACTAGACGCTGAGATCTGCTCAGATGCAGAAGGGGGAGCATGTGGATCCATTCCTCACGAAGCTTTAGGAGACCCATGATGAGTTATCTGATGTGGGGTCTACACCTCAAGACTTAGACTTGGTTAGAATAGCCCTAAATGTTGTCTCAGATGAGTGGCAAGTCTTTGTCTAGAGTATCCTGGGCAGGGTGAATTTACCGAATTGGGATGAGATGTAGGAAGCTCTCAAGCAAGAGGAGCTGAGGAGAGACTTGGTCAAGTGTAAGATTGACAGAACAAGCAACAGTGGGTCAAAGCCCAAGGAGGAGGAGGATAATTCAACCCTCACATCGAAGGGGCAGCAGGAGCAGTGGAGATGTAAGAAGGATGTCTCGAAGATAAAGTTATTTACGTGTGGTGAGATGGGTCACTACGCAATTCAATTTACTCTCATGAAGAAGGAAAAATATGAGAAGCATGGCCTTGAAGGCTACACCTGCGAAGATCGAGGAGGAGTTTTCCATGGTAGCCGAGATACCTCTAGGAGGGAGGTGGGATGATTTGGAGTCATAGTTTGAAGGAGATATAGATGGGCACGATCCTTGAGGAGCCCACCTCTTAGATCCATTCCTTGCTACAGGAGCCCATATCAGAAGTAGTAGGATCGAATAGTGTCAGAGAGATAGTTGTAGTGGCTAGGAGCGCCAAATATTGAGCAACACAGACTAGAGTTGGCAGCAGTGTATATGGCACAGAGCAGTAGTCAGCGGCAATGCCTTAGATTCAGAGGGTCAGCGCAAAGACTAGCAGAAATCAGGCTCCAACATTCACATGGTATCATACTAAACACAATTATTTCAATAATTTGGGATGTTTTTCTGTTGCTAATGGAGTAGCAGCAACAGTTTGCAGTGCAGTGGCAGTTGGCAATGGCAATGGTAGTAGCAACATGGATGCAGGAATTCAGAGGGAGTTTGCAATATGGATGCATTGTTGACAGTGGAAGGGTCAGCAGTTGTACATATGCAACATTTGCATAGTAGTTAGTGGACAGGAGGTCATATATCAGCAGCGCAGAGGGAGATGTTACGGAACAAAGTGATGCTTTAGGAGGATGCATTGCTAGAGAACATTATTCGCTAAGAGGGAGTATTGATTTCTAGTAGCATCATATGTGCTCTAAGTCTCAAATTTTGAAATGGAGGCTTGGGCACATGTATTCCAAAGAATTAAGAAATCATTTTGGGAAATTCCACCCAGAAACAGTTTTATTAAAACAATTAATTATTTTTAATGGGACCGTAATAGGGTATCAATATAAATTGTGGGTGTAACTTCTAAAAGAAGACGAGGATCAAGCAGAAATGGTCTTATCAATTTATTAGTTTCTAATATGCATCATTGAATGTCAAAAAGGATATTATTTAAGGAGGCTTGAGGGTCACTTGGAGAGACAACAAGAGAGTTCAGAAGTTCTATTTTTTGAAGCAGAGCAGAGGAGTTGTCGAGAGAATTTCGATAGTGAGATTTTGGAGTGAGGGGTAGGGATAGGTGGGTTGGAGTATCTTCTCCAAATTGTAGGATATGTAGCAGATAGGTAGAGAGACACCAGGAAGAGGCAGTGCAGACCAGGAGGGGTTGACATTGGGCTAGAAGGGCCCACACAGAGCTTGAGGCTGAGCCAGGAGGACTCACACAGAAGTTGTGCAGTATTCAACGCAGAAGTTTGGGTTTGTTGAGGGAGCTGACATTTTTGAGTTGGGAAGGCTGGAAATTGTTCCAGAGGGAAAAAATTTCCCATTTGAGCTGACGCAGAGCCTTTTGAGGCTGACGTAGGGCCTACGTAGGGCCAGCACAGAGATAGTCGAGAATAGTTGGTTTAGTTGCCAGGAATTACCGGCTAGAGTAAGGTAATATCTATAAGTTTTTATGCCATTTTATTTTCTATGTAACTGGTTTTCCGGAAGGGCATCCAGATTTATATTCAGAAACTATGGCTTAATAATATAAAACCCTCAGAGCTGCTGCACCGGTTTTCCCACATTGGGTTTTTCCAGGGAAATTTGTCCAAAAAATATTGTGTCACTTGTGTGTATTTTTCTCTATTGTTTTGTTCTTATTTTGGGAAAATTAATTAATTTAGTGAAGGTTGTATTTGTATTAGCTTCGATATTTGATGTAAGAACTTCTCAAGGAATACATGGATATATTTCCTTAAGAAGAAATCTGAAGTCTTTGACAGGTTTAAAAAATTTAAGGCTCTTGTGGAAAACCAGACAGAGAAGAAGATAAAGGTGCTAAGGATAGATAACGGTGGAGAGTTTTGCAGTAAGGAATTTGAAGAATTCTGTAAGTGTGGTATAGAACCAGGGAAAATTTTAAGAACCACCCTAAATTTATATGTATAATAAATGGGTGAATCCCCATGATACATAGGAAAAATGGGAGGCGATTTTATCACTAATATAATATGTATATATATATTTTTTGGTGAATCTCTCACCAAATTATATTATCTTGTAAATTCATGGCGAATCTTTCATTGAATTATAAAATCTTGTAAGATCTTGGAAAATCTTTCACTGAATAATAAAACATTGTGAAGTCTTGGTGAATGTTTTGTTAAAGTATGAAACCATATATGATAATAATAAAAAATATTCATTAAATTGTAATATACTAACATACATGTTTGAAAAAAAGAAACATAATTTTTACTTCCTACAAACAATGTTGCAAGTTTTAGTGACCATGTTTCTCATGGTAGGAGAGATTAATGTTTGCTCTACCACTTTTGTCACGCTATCAAATTTCTTTCTTATTCCATAGACTCTAGCTGCGAGATAAAAAATAAATAAATAAAACACATCAAGTTTGTTTACCCCAACATGCCAACAAGTAGGAAGCCCCAACTATATAATATAATGAAGTAGTAGGTATCCCAAAGGCTTGAAGGGGATCTAATGGAAAGAAGTGACCGTTGTCAGAAGCCTTCCAATCAATATATAAATATATAAATGTAGATTTATTATTTATTTTAATTGGAAATCTTCAATTAAATAATAAAATTTAATTACGTCTCTCCCAATCTAAATTTCTTATTAGCATAATTCACTACCCTCATACCATTTTTAACAGCGTTGTAACATGTGGATTAATTTCCTTTTTGGTGCACAATCTCCGCCTTTTAGGACATTATGGTGCAGTGATCTAACCCCTACAGATCATTACGACAAACTAAGAATAGCATAGAAGATGAAAGGTTGTACAAACCATCATATTTTTCAAACAACTAATTGAAGATCAGTACCTTAACTTTTTCATGAAGATATCATATTGAGAATGTTTGAAAAATGGTGGGAAATCTGGGCAATGACTATCTCTCTTCTGCGAGGGTGATGCAGAAAGAGTTAAGATTTCATTGTTTTGAATTTTTTTTGTTAAATAAGAAAAACGTATTTTTTACTAAATTTTGTGAAGTGACTAAATGTAGCTTTAACCATTCACCTTAAGATTTTTTTTTACAATATAATTTCCTAAGTCTATTTAATATCTTCATTATCATCAAAACCAACCTATATCCATCTTAACTCCACATCTACCACTCTTAGAGGGTTGAAATCTATTTATCCCTTCCAGCTCTTGGTAGACTCGGAATTAAGATGGATCTAAGCTGATAGAATTTCCCCTTTAAATAGTCTATGCTCACATGAATACCACGGTATTACCATGGGTCAATACCATGGGTTATCATAAACCTGGAGCTTAAAAACTACTATTAGTAATTTATAAAAATCAATAAAATTAATAATTGATTTTTATTTTATTTTTTTATTTTAACCAAGTTAAAATGTTTAAGTGACATTAAATTACAAGATCCATTTTTACTCTTGATCTACCAAGCCCCGGGAGGGATCAAATATTTTTTCACTCTATGTTAGTTTGCATATCACGATATTTGACCCAAAGTAAAGATGGATCTATGCTAGTTTAATTCCCCCCTTTAAATAGGCTGCATTCCATGTGAATACCATGGGTCAATACCATGTGTCATCTTTATTTTTATTAATACTAATATTAGGGTTAATAATGTGTTTTTACATGGTATTAATAATAATTTGGCCCATGGTATTTGGCCCATAGGCTTCACCTAAATATAACACATTTTTTGAGTGTTCGTAAATATAAGGTGGCTTATGGAGTAAATATAAAAAATGTTTTATTTATTTACCATACCTCTCATTTATTTATATTTTTATTAATTTACCATACCTCTTTTATAAATATGGTATTTGGCCCATAGGATTCAATTAAATAAAACCTCTTTTTTGAGCCTTCTTAAATAGAAAGAGGGTTATGGACTAAATATAGAAAGAGGTTTTATTTATTTACCATACCTCCACTTTATTTATATTTTTATTTATTTACACGTTTGTGTGTTCATAAATATAAGGTGACATATGGAGTAAATATAAAAAAATGTTTTACTTATTTACCATACCTCTCGTTTGTTTATATTTTTATTAATTTACCATACCTCTTTTATAAATATGGTATTTGGCCCATAGGATTCACTTAAATGAAACCTCATTTTTGAGCCTTCTTAAATAGAAAGAGGGTTATGGACTAAATATAAAAAGAGGTTTTATTTATTTACCATACCTCTAGTTTATTTGTATTTTTATTTATTTACCATACCTTTGGAGTAAGTATAAAAAGAGCTCTTATTTATTTACCATACCTCCATTGTATTTATACTTTTATTTATAACTATCATAAATACATTTTCTTGAAAATGAGGGCGAATGGAAGATTGTAACTCCTAATTTCAAGGGCTAAATTTACTTTTTTTACCCTTTCCCTTAAAATAAGGTGGGCTAACCTCCATACCTAATTTTTTATAAAATAAATTTGAGGCGATTTGTAACAATGTACTATGATACAAAATATTCGCCCATAAAAACGTAAAACCCCTTAATTTAGCCCAAGGGCGAAAATTCGCCCCTAAAATTTTCCATGTATAGCACGGCATAAGACTACTCCATATACACCTCAGAAAAATGGAGTTGTAGAAAGAATGAACAAGATGTTGATGGAAATGGCAAGAAGCATGCTCAGTGGTGTCGGGTTAGGACAAGAATTCTGGGCAGAGGAAATGAAGACTGCATGTTACCTGGTCAATAGATCACCTTAGTCAGTGTTGGAGGATAAGACTCCACAAGAGGTATGGACTGGTAAGAAACCCTCTCTTTCACATCTGAGGGTATTTGGATGTGATGCATATGTACATGTTCCAAAGGAGAAAAGAACAAAGTTGGATAGTAAATTTGAAAAGTGCATCTTTATTGGGTATAAGGATGGTTTAAAGGGTTATAAGCTTTGGAACCCAGTAACAAGGAAGGTTATGTACAATCTAGATGTGGTGTTCAGAGAGGTGAAAGATGTTATTAAACATGAGGTCCAACCAAAGGAACCTAAGAAGATAGAGTTTGAGCTTAAGGAGGAAGAATCAGACTCTACAGAAAAGGAGGAATCAAAAAATGAAGAGCCAAAAACTCTGGATGTGAGGAGATCAGTTTGAGAATGAAGGTAGCTGGAAAGGTATAGACCATCTGCTTTCTATTCAAATTTTTCTTTATCTGTTACTGATGATGATCCTAGAATAGTGAAGGAAGCAGCAGATTCAGAGGATGGAAAACTCTGGAAAGAGGTCATGGTTGATGAAATGACATCTTTGCACAAAAATAAGGCTTGAGATCTAGTGGAGTTGCCGGCTGGAAGGAAACCCATTGGCAGCAAATGGGTGTTCAAGAAGAAGACAAATGCAGAAGGAAAGGTGGAGAAATACAAAGCTTGGTTGGTAGCAAAAAGTTATTCCCAGGTGTCAGGAATTGATTTTGGTGATATTTTTTCTCCTGTTGCCAAGGTAACTTCTATTACATTACTTTTATCTGTTGTTGTTGCTACAATTTTCTTGGCAAAGAATCTTGCATATCATTCAAAGACAAAGCACATTGATGTTCAATATCACCTTGTGAGGGATATGATAGAAGAAAAAAAGGTGTTTCTGGTGAAGGGGGACACTTTGAAGAATACTACAGATGCTTTGAAAAAATTTGTGAGCTCTGAGAAGTTCTCTTGGTGTAGAGAAACAATGGGAATTATAGGGCTGGATAAATGACTAATCTCTCTTATGGCCCACTGTGGAAAGAAAACAACAAGTGGGAGAATGTTGGGTTTTGTTATATTCTTTCCATGACTAGCCCACGTAGTTAAATGGGGGGTTAAAGGGGGGGTGTAGCCCCCCCTTCGTTGCGTTGATTACGTAGCAAGGGGATCACAGAGGGTTTGAGAGGTGCAGGTAACCCCCTTCTATGGGGTCCATGGCAGCACCCTAGAAAATTTTGTTTTCTGGACCCTATATTAGGTTGGGCAAACCTACTTATGGTTTTGTGAATGATTTTCACACATGGTTTTGGACGCGATGGTTTTTGGTCCTGTTATCACCCTAAAATATTTGTCTCTAAGCTTTGGAAAGTTTCCTTGTTTCTAGTCATAGTCTTATAAGTTTTGAGTCATCTCATCACAATTATTGTCATTCTCATTTACAAACCCTTCTTCTAGTCATGGTGTTAAAGGGTCTCTAAGTCATTTCATGTTTTAAAGGTTAGGTCATAATGTTAGAAGTCTTTTAAGGTCATATCTCTTTTCCAAATAAAGTTTGACAGCCTCATTCCATGTCCTAGAAGCCTTACCAGGTGTTTAGAAGTCATATCTCACATCATGTTGGAAATATTTTGAAACTAGCTACGAAATCATTGAACTAGGAGTTTTCGTAGCGCGCTACGAAATCCCTGAAAAAGCCTGTTTCAACATAAAAAAATTTGCTTTCTGCGTTTACTAGTCAACTTCCAGAAGGGGTCCTGAGCAGCTGAGAACTCAATTTTGAAAACTGAAAGAGGCTTTTCTTCCTAACATACCAAACTACAAAAACCTCATTTAGTTTCTTCAAATTTGTTCTGAGGTGGGAAGAATTTATGGTTAAACTTGCGCTACGAAATTGCTATATCTGCATGTTATAATTCGGTTGATCAATTGTGAGTGAAAAATGGCAAATAATTAACAAATTATGAGCATCCAGAAAAGGCATAACAAGCAAAGGAAGGACATATATGAACTCTAAAGTTACGTGTTATAAAATGGTCATTATTCATAGCTAGTTTTGTTCATGATGCATCAGGCAGCATTAAAGGGTTTTGTCTTCACATGTGTATATGGAAAAGGTCTGAAGTATATGTAAAACATGATAATCCAATGCAATTTTATGAAAAACAACAGGGATAATTGATTTCGAAGATCCTTGTGGAGACCAAAAGCAAAAAAGGAGGAACTTTTTCTCCTTGTTTTTACCAGTCAATTTCTAAAAGAGTTCCTGAGCAGTTAAAAACTCATCTCTCAAAAGTGAAAGAGGTTTTCATTCTTAAGATACTTAATTACAAAAATCTCTTCCACTTTCTTCAAATCCATTATTATTTTAGAGAAATGAATGATCAAACTTGCGCTACGAAATTGTTGTAGGTGCAGTTTTTCACAAGCATATTTTTACACTTGTTTTTCAAAGACTCATTCTGGGCGGTAGGAAAGATGTTTCAAAAAACCAAGAGAGGTTTTTCTTCAGAATGGATTATTTCAAAAAATCCTCCTTTAGTTTTTCCAAATAAATTTTTTATAAGAAGTTATGAGCTCTGTCCCAAGACCTATTTTTCAGCCATAACAGAGCAAGGGACAGTCTCCTAGTTTCTAGGAATAGCAAAAGGATGAGTCATCAAGGGCCAGCTGGAAGGTTATTAGCACCATCAAATTCGACTTCATGGAGTTATAGGTGTCAAAGAATGCTTTAAATGTTTAGATAAGGTTGTTGTAATCATAATAGGGAGTTACACTCCTAGTTGTATTAGGTCTCTAGGACTCCTAGTTAGCTATCTTTTGTATTAAATAGTTAGTTTTAAGTGTCAATAGGTGTCAAATTAGGAGGAATTTGAATTCCCCTCATGTTGGAGGAAGGAATCTACATGAACTATATATATGGGAGAAGAACTAATGTATTAAGTGTTGGAAATTTTCAGAGAAAGACTCATATTGTGCCATTGTAGAAGATTATGTTTTTATGAATGCAGACTTTGGCTTTACTTCTCAGGATTTAGAAAGAGTTCAATGGTGCAATGGTGGCTTGTTTATGTTTGTCCTTATCTCCTTATTTGCAGTAGTATGAATGTATGATACTTAGAATTCATTGGTTATGCTCTAACTTCCTTCATACATTTGTAAACTGTGTTTTCCTTTACGCTATTGATGTACCCTTCATATGTTGAATTCTAGATGCCCTGACTTCCATGTAAAGCTAATTTTATTGTCATACTAAAGCATTTCTTGACTCCATAAGCCCAATGGATACTTACTGATCATGTTCAACCATTCATATTTCTTCACTTGTTTCATAGAGTTAGCCATCTAATTCATTATCAAAAATCTTTAATCTTGTGAGAGAGCCCTCTCAGGATGGGGAGGCTAAGCCTCAGCCAAAATTTGGTTTGAAATAGTTACTCAAAGTCTCCTAATCAATAGCCTATAAGGGGTCTGATTTTGAGATAACATTTTGGTGCATCTGCCGGGAGTCTGAAGATTAATCATTCTCGAAATCAAGAAGCTAAACTTCTGAAGGTAGCAGGAGCTCAGAAGTCTTTCGAGGTTGCAAAAATACCTTGGCAACTCCATTGTTGAAGAATTCGAAATTCATAGATTCATGGTGATTCCACTGGAGTTATGAAGAACTCAGATGCTACCATTCTTATTTCAAGGTATGCATGCATAAATTTTTCAGGAATTCATGGTTTCCCAAATCATTTTCCCAAGGATACATATTTTCTAAGGAATGGTCCAAAATTCAATGGAGAAGATTTGAGTTTAACTTTGAAGCATATATCAGATTTATGTGATTTTACCGAGCTTCTTAGAGTCAAACATGAGGATGTTTGCATTATGTTGTTCTATGATTCATTTCAAGGGAAATGTAAACAGTGGATTGAAAGCTTTCCTACCAAATCTATTAAGTCATTTGAAGATTTTTGGTTTATGTTTTTGGAGGAATGGATAGATAGATCAGAGTTGGTGGCAAACTCTCCTTCAATTCAAGGTTTCAAACAATGGAATGATGATCATATTAATGAAGAAATAGATGAAAATTTTTCTTTGTCCTTGTCTTCTTATCTAAAATCATTTGAGTGTAAGACAAAAGATAAGATGAAATTTTTGAATGAAGTTGCTAAGGACATTGAGAAAGACATTAAAGGTTTACAAGGTCAAATTCAATCATATAGTCTTCATGATCATGATCATACTTTTCAAAAGCTTTATGTGGCAGAACACAAGGAGAGGGTGTTGCTTCCTTTCTCTTTCATGATTAAGGAAGAATACACTGTTATTGAAGATTAGTTTGCACAACCAGAAAGTTTTGAGAATCATCAAACTAACCATGTGTTTTTTGACCCTATAGCTAAATACATGGAAAAGATTTATTGTTCAGGCTTCTAGTTATATGTTCATCTTGAAGAACAGTTACACCTCATGTTTCCTTGGTTATTTCAGTATCTGGTTTATTTTTGCTTCAAGCACAGTCAAAAGATTCAAATGTCAGATCAGATCGATGACTGGCTTCATTGGAAGTTTCATGTTCCTTGAGATACAAGTGGAGATTGCAGCTAATAGGGTAGGTAGGAATGTGCAAATAAGCTCAGGGTAGGTTGACTGAGCATCTGTTTCAGTAGGTGCAGTTTGAATTCTTCGTTCAGAAATCATTAAAGGCTTGAGGAGCAAATTGGGCAGAGGTTCAGAGTTTTATTCTAGAGGATGGATAGCGGCACTGGAGCTACAAGTTCTTAGTATACCACAAGGGCACACTATCCCTAGTGGAGCCACAGTTATCACCCTAAAATCTTTGTCTCTAAGCTTTGGAAAATTTCCTTGTTTCTAGTCATAGTCTTATAAGTTTTGAGTCATCTCATCACAATTATTGTCATTCTCATTTGCAAACCCTTCTTCTAGTCATGGTGTTAAAGGGTCTCTAGGTCATTTCATGCTTTAAATGTTAGGTCATAAGGTTAGAATCCTTTTAAGGTCATATCTCTTTTCCAAATAAAGTTTGACAGCCTCATTCCATGTCCTAGAAGCCTTAATAGGTGTTTATAAGTCATATCTCACATCATGTTGGAAATATTTTGAAACTAGCTACGAAATCACTGAACTAGGAGTTTTCGTAGCGCGCTACGAAATCCCTGAAAAAGCCTGTTTCAACATAAAATATTCTGCTTTCTGCGTTTACTAGTCAACTTCCAGAAGGGGTCCTGAGCAGATGAGACCTCAATTTTGAAAACTAAAAGAGGCTTTTCTTCCTAACATACCAAACTATAAAAACCTCTTTCAGTTTCTTCAAATTCGTTCTGAGGTGGGAAGAATTTATGGTTAAACTTGCGCTACGAAACCACTGTAGCTGCATGTTATAATTCAGTTGATCAATTGTGAGTGACAAAGGGCAAATCATTAACAAATTATGAGCATCTAGCAAAGGCAGAACAAGCAGAAGGACATATATGAACTTTAAAGCTATGTGTTATAAAATGGTCATTATTCATACCTAGTTTTGTTCATGATGCATCAAGTAGCATTAAAGGGTTTTGTCTTCACATGTGTATATGGACAAGGTCTGAAGTATATGTAAAACATGATAATCCAATGCAATTTTATGAAAAACAACAGGGATAATTGATTTCGAAGATCCTTGTGGAGACCAAAAGCAAAAAAGGAGGAACTTTCTCTCCTTGTTTTTACCAGTCAATTTCTAGAAGAGTTCCTGAGCAGTTAAAAACTCATCTCTGAAAAGTGAAATAGGTTTTCATTCTTAAGATACTTAATTACAAAAACCTCTTCCACTTTCTTCAAATCCATTATATTTGAGAGAAATGAATGATCAAACTTGCGCTACGTAACTGTTGTAGGTGCAATTTTTCACAAGCATATTTTTACACCTGTTTTTCAAAGACTCATTCTGGGCGGTAGGAAAGATGTTTAAAAAACCCAAGAGAGGTTTTTGTTTAGAATGGATTGTTTCACAAAATCCTCCTTCAGTTTTTCCAAATACATTTTTTATGAGAAGTTATGAGCTCTGTCCCAAGACCTATTTTTCAGCCATAAAAGAGCAAGGGATAGTCTCCTAGTTTCTAGGAACATCAAAAGGATGAGGCATCAAGGGCCAGCTGGAAGGTTATGCGCACCATCAAATTCGACTTCATGGAGTTATAGGTGTCAAAGAATGCTTTAAATGTTTAGATAAGGTTGTTGTAATCATAATAAGGAGTTACACTCCTAGTTGTATTAGGTCTCTAGGACTCCTAGTTAGCTGTCTTTTGTATTAAATAGTTAGTTTTAAGTGTCAATAGGTGTCAAATTAGGAGGAATTCAATTCCCCTCATGTTGGAGGAAGGAATCTACATGAACTCTATATATGGGAGAAGAACTAATGTATTAAGAGTTGGAAATTTTTAGAGAAAGACTCATATTGTGCCATTGTAGAAGATTATGTTTTTATGAATGCAGACTTTGGCTTTACTTCTCAAGATTCAGAAAGAGTTCAATGGTGCAATGGTGGCTTGTTTATGTTTGTCCTTATCTCCTTATTTTCAGTAGTATGAATGTATGATACTTAGAATTCATTGGTTATTCTCTAACTTCCTTCATACATTTGTAGACTGTGTTTTCCTTTATGCTACTGATGTACCCTTCATATGTTGAATTCTAGATGCCCTGACTTCCATGTAAAGCTAATTTTATTGTCATACTGAAGCATTTCTTGACTCCATAAGCCCAATGGATACTTACTGATCATGTTCAACCATTCATATTTCTTCACTTGTTTCATAGAGTTAGCCATCTAATTCATTATCAAAAATCTTTAATCTTGTGAGAGAGCCCTCTCAGGTTGGGGAGGCTAAGCCTCAGCCAAAAGTTGGTTTGAAATAGTTACTCAAAGTCTTCCTGATCAGCAGCCTATTAGGGGTCTGATTTTGTGATAACAGGTCCATGGTTTCGGACGCGATGGTTTTTCAGTCCATGGTATTGGATGCTTCGACATGTATAAATATGTATTGTAACATTGAAAGGAACATAATGAAAAATCAAGCTAGTAGTCCCGGTTTGGGATCCAGGGGAAAATCTCTATGTATAAGTTTTTTATGTGTTATTCTCTCACATTATTTATTTTCTATGTTTTAGAATTCGTATGCAGGTAATTTCTGTATGGGGTTAAAACCTACAGCTTCGATAACCACTTAAAAGACCTCACAAATAGGCCTAAAATAGCTTCCAAAAATTGTGGTCCTTTCTTTTCTTCAAGGAGGCTTATTTACTGGCTTATAGGTTGCTTCTAGGGGAAGTCTCAACTTTCTTTTAGGTCTCAAATTTCCTTGCAACGTCCTCAACCTATTATAGGCCTATTAACTTGCTTCTCGGGTCTCCTAAAATGATGAAGTCACTGCCTGATGTTAACATTTTTAGCCTCTTCAAAACCCTTGGTACAATATTGTAGAACTTTGACCAAATTTCAGGAGTTTGTCCTATTAGAAGGATGACCTTCTCTTAATAGAGGTATATCATTTCAGCCTTCGATATTTGTAGACAATCCCTTCTTTTTGCCTTTATGAAGTAATGGAAAACCATTCCAATGATCTTCTAGTTTCCTATACTCTTGTCCTTAGCTCTGATACCATGTTGAAAAATCGATTAGGGAAGCATATTGCTTTTTCTTTTCCTTTCTTGACACTTATTTGTGATATTATGTTTTTTACTACTATGTTATTATGATCAAATGAATGCAAAAACAATGAAGATCACAACCATACAAAAAAATGAACACAAGATATAGGCTCAAAGGTAGGGAAAAACCCCTCTAAGGGGAAAACCTAGAAATAAATTCTCTTCTTATCAAATCAGTTCAAAGGATACTTCCAAGACAAAAACCTAGAGCAGGATCATCACTAAGAACCAAGTTATCCAACCAATCTTTCATCTTCAATGCAAGAGTAAGTCTCTAACGGAAGCAAAACAAGATCTCTTCAAGATGAGGGATCTTCTAGCCTTTCATGCTCACCAAGGCATCTAGTAACACCTCCTGTAATTTCAGACCCGAGGTTACCCTAGAAACCTAAGGATATTCGCATGTGTGAATAATAGAAGACAATTACAGCCTTTCGAACTCTTCTCAGGATTCTTTCTTTCTTCGCTAGCCTTCTCTTTACTTTTCTAGGACTTTCACACTCCTATGCAATTGTAGATCGGAATCAAGGATACATGCTTGACGTGTCTCTCAATAGGTCAAAGATACATCTTTATATATCCTTTCCAACAGGCCACATTAGCCCTCTCTAGGCAGAATTTTCCTTGGCTGGACGACTTGGTCTTGGGAACCTTATAGACATTTCTAATTTCAAAATAATTTTTCTTTCCTTGATACAAATGTCTGAAAGGGTCTTTTAAAATATGACAAGGACTCTTGGCTCATTAAAAAACCTAGGAGATTCCAATGGATGCTTGACCTAATGACAAAGTGACTTGAGAAGAAACACATGCTTTACAAAAACAATTTTCTTTCTTCTTTTTATAGATACATAAGAATTACATCATGATATGAGTCAAATGACAATTATGAAGACCGAAACTAGTTACAGTCTTCAACATATCAAAGTATGTGGGTATTTTTTTGTAATGGAATATTAAATGCTATCAAATTATGTTGAGTTATCAATTTATCGAGTGAGTTAATTGGTTAAGATGAATAGTTTTTCAAGTTCTCAGGTTTTTAAATATTACTTGAATATTTTAAATGCACAAAAGTTCCTTGTAATTTACTTGTACTATTATAATGTTCTTGTGTTTTTTCTATACGTTTCTAAACATCCATTATGACACTCAATAATAGTTTCTCTCATCTAATGGAGTGTTATAGGACATTCAAACAAATAGGTATTTGGCAGATCTATATTTGTCAAGTGATGAAATTTCATGTAGGATAGAATAAATTGACCAAACATAGGGTACGTCTTCTAGCAGGCAAAGATCAACTAGAGGTGAAAAGATTAGAAGAAAAATCCATAGACACATGGATTTTTTTCTCTCTAAAGGACAGTGATGTTCTTATGATAATGAGAGCATAGATGACGTCAAGGTGCTCTTTAAGTAAACAAATCTAGTGAAGCGACGGGTATCCAAGGATCTTCCTGAAATAAACATTGATTTTTCTGTCAATGAAAGGATATATTGCATTGCCCCATCATCATTACATGGTTTGGGGCTATTTTCCATGGATTGAGTAAAGGTATGTTAGGATGCATTAACTGAATTGATGGAGTATGTCAAACCCTCTTATGTCTACAATGATTTGGTATGGCTAGTCCAATATACCAAAAGTAAGTGAAGATATGGTGTGGCCGCAAATTATATACAACTAAAAGACAATGATCAAAATAAAGATGCAACTATGTATATTGATAAAATTCCTAAAGCAACATGGAATCTTGCAGGGAGTAGTCCACATTATACCTATCCCCAATATATGGTGTACCCACAATTCATTCATTTAAACCTTCAAATTTTCTACATATTAAACTGTACAAAGTCACAAATTGTATAATACATTGTTATTTTTAGTATGTTTGGCTTGCAGGTATGTTTTTATCTCCCACACCAACAAGATTTTCCAAGATTTGTGATTGAAATTACAATGAAGGACACTCAACAAATATAAATTATAAAAGTAGTACCTAGCATGCATCTTCATTCCCACTACGTGCATGTCAGTTCTTGTCGCCAATGGATGTTTTTGTTCCATGCAACTGCTCTATGAATTCATGCCTGTGATACCTTTCCGCATAATAATTTTGATTCTAACTTCCTTTAACGATATGATGTGATACAAACTTATGTTAGATAATAAAATTTGATGTCTTAGTGTAAGATGACTCCCCTCCAATATGAAGTCCTTGTATTTACTAGCTATGTGGTTATGGGCTATTTTGCAAAGATCTTTGACTTTGTTGTGAGATTCCTATTATGTGTTGTTTGTATGTTCTTATGGGCTATTTTGCTTAGATCTTTGATTTTGTTGTGAGATTCCTATTATGTGTTGTTTGTATGTTCCTGTTAATTCCTTATGAAGTATGATGATTTTCGTTGCCTCGTAAAGCTTGCCAGATTCCATGCAACTCTATATTATCCTTAAACCTTATTTATCTATGATTTTAAAGACGAATGTTTTTTATCAACATATGCAAGTGGCCTCTTTCCCAACATGGAAATTTATTGCATTGAGGTAAGAATGTCAAAAAATTCTTGGAATCAATCCTTTGGATAAGTTTCCATGAGGGGAGTGGACTCAAGCTTTGCACCTGGTCTCAGTTGTATGAAATATCCTGCTTCTGTGGGTGAGAATTGTAATGATGGGTAAGCATGTCTTTTGGGAGATTTGGTTCTTTGTGGGGGGATGACAATTGCACACTTTACCAATCACCCAAGCAATAATTCACAATATCGTCATTTATAAATGTGACATATGAACTTATTTCATTGGTATTTTATTATATGATACCACCACTTAATACATTTGTTTATGTGACCATTAAATTATTCTATGCCTATTAGTGTTTTCAAATCTAGATGTAGTTGTGAGAAAACATTACATTTATTTTCTTGCCAAAGTGGGCTTGGGGAGAGGGGCTAAATGTTGAGAATGAATAAACCATATAAGAGTGCATATTGAATAATAATTAACTATAGTTTTGAAGACTTCCTTATGTCTTATCAGGGGGTACTGAAAACATATAGGGAAATTACAGAATATTTATATATCAATTTATATTGTTTCTCATTTAGCTTATAGGAGAAAGAAACAATATTTTAGATACTATATCAATTCATTTATTTTATCCTTGGATAGTGCCAAAAATGTTTGATTATAATTCTTATGTAATAATTTCAAGTTGTTTTTCATTGAGTTATTATTGGATGATGGTTAAGATAATCACTCAACCACTTCCTCTCAAACTTGATTAGATCTAATAAGAAGTGTTTAGTTCTAATCATGTTTCCTTGTGTTAGTTTAGATATTATTCTTAATTGCATTAGAGAGTTTAATATACATATTGTTCATATTTTCTTGAATTGGTGCATGGATGATTATCATGCAATTTTTTTAATCCTTGGAATCACAGAATGAGATGTATTTCCTAACATCAACTTTCTAACAATTATTAAATGATGTCAAATATGTTAGTGATTAGAATTGTTGGACACCTAATCCGCTAAGGGTTGGTGTGGAATGTGAACAGTCACCTGAGTCCAAGAGACCACTTGGTATGTGAAGATGAAGGGTCACAAGGAAATGTATAAATGTATATATTTGTTAATAGAAATGTAATTCACATCTTATCATTCATATATTATCCACATTCCATGTGTTTGTTAGACATGGTTAAGGAAAATGTTAGGGATTAATATTCACAAGTGGGATCATTTTCCATGCTTTTTCCAAAAAAAAGATTCGCTAATTTCCAATTTTTCTAAAAATTATTCGCCCAATTTTATAGTATAAAATTATTTTCCTTTAAAAATCACCAAAATTTTATTTATAGACTATACAAAATTATTAGAAGTTTGAATATTTTTACAAAAGTATCACAAAATATTTTAGAGATTGCATATTATGGACTTGTGAGATTCGCCAAGGTTTCTAAATTTTAAGAAAAAATTTCATCCTTAAAATTTCCCTAGACATGGTGTCAGAGCAAGCGTACTCCTTCCTTGCTAAATTTTAAGCCACTCATTTTGTGGCCTCCTTAGAAATCAAATTATTGTGTTGTTTGAGCACTCTCCCATTCTACATGTTACATATCTGACTTGATTGTTTTCCTCACAGATTCCTCTAGTTCTAGTTGTTTCAATAATAACACTCCCTGTTCACATGGTGCTCCATCAATTCCTTCCATCCATGTTAGTGAGGTCTACGATCAAAATCTACTATATTTGACCTGCTATGTCCCTTATATTCTTATCATAGCATATGACATGTTGATTGTGCACTAAAAAGTTGTCGTTATGTTGCTAAGATAGCATATTCTTGTCTGACTATTAAAGTCCTTTGTGCGTATCTGCAACATTTTGAGAGATGAGCATCGCATACCCATTTCATGTGCTATTTTCTTCTACTCTAAGGTGATTTTCTTAGGATATTGGATTGTTATAGCACTCTGTTATTGGTTTATGAATGCATAAGTTGCGGTTTGAGATAACTAGGCATTTTCTTGTACTTTTGTTGCAACTTTTGATGAGGGTTGAGGTCATGGAGCTATGCCACTCGTATGTTGATTGTATCTTGTGTTGAAAACATAATTATTAAGGCACGAGTACAAGCTTGAGGAGATAAACCGCTACGACCTTAACAAATTTGACGTTTTTCTATTGTTTTATGGATCTACATTTGGTTTGAGCTAGAGGAGTTTTTCAAGTTATATTTGATGCAAATTTTGGAGTTTGACAGGTGACGCGCATGGTGTAGCCGCATTTAAAAAGAATGAAGTGGCCACTCAACAAGTGTTGACAAAACAATGTACAATTTTTTTATTAGAATTGAAAGACAATTCTAGTTTCCAAACTTTTGAATTCAACGACCTTATTGGTTCATTTTATATGTTGTAGTTCGAAAGTTGTATAAGTTGGCGATTAGTTATAAGCTATATTGGAGACTATTCATATGCACACTAAACTAAAGTAGTTAATTTCTATGTGTGTGTGTTGGTTATATTTTCATTTGATTATAATCTATATTGGCATTGAGTGCATTCAATCTCTGCATTTACACATGTGTTGAATCATTGATATGGTCGAATGAATATATTGCATGTGTTGGATAGAGTCCCATTAAGGGTATAAATCACAGTGGAACCTTCTCTTGCTAAAATTTGATGGAGCCATCTGACCACGAACCTGCATGTCTGAGGTAATTGTCATTTTCAACAGTGATTCTCATTAAAGACTTATCTACCAAGAATAGTTGATAGACAATGCAGTTTTAATGGTGCACATGAAGTTGTGAATGTTAGTGTGGTTGAAAATGTGGGTATGTGGTTGAAAATGTGGATATGCCACCTAATGGATTATGAGTTCATATTCTCTGTGCATACATAATGTTGGGACGGGGTCCCCTAGGTCAAATTTTATTAATTTTTGTTAAATTTATTGTAAAGTCTCCACATTTTGAGGAGCAGAGCGCGAGTAGTGTAGGTCGATAGGAGTCAAAGGGGCTTTAGGAAGGTCAAAGCCCCTTAGTTTGTTAGATTCAAACATTTTTGAGAACCGCCCATGGTTCGTGGACCATGGTATTGTAATGAAGAAGAATATAAAAGGAAGCCATAGAAGATTTATAAGATAGCGAAGAGGAGTAGTACATGAGTTGAGTATGATTTTATCTATTCTGTACTTGGGTGAAGGGGAAGGCTCTTGCAACTGTGTACGTGGAGACCTTGGTAAGTCTGCAACTAAGTGTGCGAGCCCCTGCAACTATGTGCGCAGGGTTGGAAAGAGTTGTATTTCAAGATCTGAAGCATAATAAAGAAACATTTTGAAGTGATATTTATGTATCTGTGTACTACTGTGTATTTATGAAATTACTGTATTTATGATCTGTTGAATACATTTAATTAGGAAAATTACTTAATAGATTTGCAAAGACATAGATTTGTTTATTTATATGATATTATGCATGTTTAGCACAATTGGTGAAGAACATAAGTCTATTTACTGTCATTTACTGTAAGTTCCAGGTTTCAAGGGTTATGTTTCACGAAGGTCAATATAAAGCCATAGATATGTAGAAAACACATCACATAGCCCTTTGGATGCAAAAAACTGGTTCTATCACCCCCCAACACTGCCTCGAGTGAGACTGCAGCCTACACTACATGGGTTGTTACCAAAAGGGCTGGTACTGTAGGGTTTTGTTGGTTAGAGCATCTAACTCCGAACCTGGGTGAGACTATAGCTGTGACGAAGGAGGTGTGCTAATAATGTGGGTCCTGCATAGTCTGGCTAGAAATTGACTGTTAGAATCGTTATAGATGATTGGATGGCTATTTTTTTGTTAAAGGGAGCGTGGGGAAGGCATTTAAGGAGCATATCTTTGGAAATCTACCACCAAAAGGGAATTAATGAGGGAGATTTCAAGGGAATCTATGGATTCAAATTCAAAAAGGGCTATAAATACAACATCTCATTGCACATTCAAACAATTTTCTTCCAGAGAGATTTCCTTGAGATTTTGTGCCTAAGTTTGAGCATAGATTATTGCTTTATGTCCGGATGAGATTGGAAAGAGATAAAGAGGGAGTTTTCAAAGAAGGGGCTTGGGTTTGAGGCAGATTTTTTCGAGTGGCAAAAGAAACTCTTCTGGGAGATCCTTGACAAGATGACTACAACACCACTAGTCCCTACCACAACACCTAGGTAATTGAGGCCAAAACCTACTGTAGGTTTTAACCCCATACAGAAATTAACTGCACATGAATTCTAGAAGCTGAAAATAAACAATAGCGACAGCATAACACATAAAACAAACATACAAAAATATTTTCCCCTGGATCCCAAAACCGGGACTACTAGATTGATTTTTTTCATTATGTTCCTTTCAATGTTACAATACATATATATACATGCCAAAGCATCCAATACCATGGACCGAAAACCATCGCACCCAAAACCATGTGCAAAAAACATGCATAAAACCAAGGGTCCAAAAAAAAAAAATTCCCCGGGGCGCTGCCCTGGACCCTGTAGAGGGGGGCTGCTTCCCCCCCTATGACCCCCTCTAACCCCCCAATTTAACTATTGGGGCTATTCGTGGAAATAATATAACACAACCCAACATTCTCCCACTTGTTGTTTTCTTTCCACATGAGAACTTAGTCATTTATCCAACCCCCATTATTTCTCTACACCAAGATAACTTCTCAGAGTTCACAAATTTTGTCAATGCATCTGCAGTATTCCTCAAAGTGTCCACCTTTACTAGCAACACCTTTTTTTCTTCTATCATATCCCTCACAAAGTGATATTGAACATCAATGTGCTTTATCTTAGAATGGTAAGTTGGGTTCTTTGCCAAGAAAATTACACTTTGGCTATCACGATATATCCTTATAGCTCCCTGTACTAACCCCATACTTGAACACAATCTCTACAACCAAACTACTTCCTTGCTTGCATGAGTGGCTGCCATGTATTCTACCTATGTTGTTGATATTGCCACTACATATTGTTTCTTACTCATCCAACTAACTGCACCTCCAAATAGGTTAAACACATACCCACTTGTAGATCTTCTTTGATCTAGATCTCCAGCCTAGTCTGCATCAACAAAGCCACCAATATCCAAAACTTTGTACAATCCTAGCCTTCCTTGGTAGCACAAACCATAATCACTAGTGCCATGCAAATACCTGAAAATCCGCTTCACTGTTGTCCAATTCTCCTTCCTTGGTTTTGACATAAACCTACTCAATATTACCACTACATGTGCAATGTCTAGTCTATTATTGACCATCAGATACATCAAGATATTGATTGCACTTGCATATGGAACACAGGGCATGTACTCTTCCTATTCTTGTGACTTGGGAAACTGTTCAACAGATAACTTTACACCTATAGGAATAGGAACCTTCACTGGTTTACTATCCTACATATTAAACCTCTGCAGTATTGTCTCGACATACTTCCTCTGGTTTAACCAGAGATTCCTCTTTGCCTGATCTCTTTTAATTTCCATGCCCAAAATATAGTTTGTAGCACCAAGATATTTCATGTCGAATTTGGAGGACAATTGGGTCTTCAAATCTTGGATAATTTCTTTGTTGTTCCCAACCAGCACCATATCATCCACATACAAGACCAGATAAATAACACGGTCACCAATTAATTTAAAATACACATAGTGATTTTCTTTGCTTCTAGTGAAGCCAAGTCCCCATATAAATGTGTCAAATTTATGATACCACATCCTTGGTGACTGTGTTAACCCATACAGATACTTTTTTAACTTTCATACCAGTTCTTTCTTACCCTTCACCACAAAGCCTTCAAGTTTCTTCATGTAGATCTCTTCATATAGACCCATGTGAAGAAATGTTTTCTTCACATCCATATTTTCTACCTCAAAATCAAAAGTAGCAACAACAGATAAAAGTAATCTAATTGAATCTACCTTGGCAACAGGAAAAAAAATATCATCAAAATCAATTCCCGGCACCTTGTAATAACTTTTTGCTACCAACCGAGCTTTGTATTTCTCCACCTTTCCTTCTGCATTTGTCTTCTTCTTGAACACCAATTTGCTGCCAATGGGTTTCCTTCCAACTGGCAACTCCACCAGATCCCAAGCCTCATTTTTGTGCAAAGATTCCATTTCATCAACCATGGCCTCTTTCCAGAGTTTTCCATCCTCTGAATCTTCTGCTTCCTTCATAGTTCTGGGATCATTTTCAGTAATACATAAAGCAAAATTTGAACAGAAAGAAGATGGACTATACCTTTCTAGTCGTCTTCTTTCTCGAATTGATCTTCTCATAACCAAACTTTGTGGCTCTTCATTTTCTGATTCCTCTCCTGTTATAGAGTATGATTCTTCATCCTTTAGCTCAAACTCTATCTTCTTAGGTTCCTTTGAAGGGACTTCATGTTTAATAACATATTTCACCTCTCTAAACACCACATCTCAGTTGTACACAACCTTCCTTGTTACTGGGTTCCAAAGCTTATAGCCTTTTAAACCATCCTTATACCCAATAAAGATGCACTTTTCATATTTACTATCGAAATTTTTCTTTTCTCCTTTGGAACATGTACATATGCATCACATCCAAATACCCTCAGATGTGAAAGAGAGGGTTTCTTACCACTCCATACCTCTTGTGGAGTCTTATCCTCCAACGCTGATGAAGGTGATCTGTTGACCAGGTAACATGTTGTCTCCACTACCTCTACCCAGAATTATTGTCCTAACCCGACACCACTGAGCATGCTTCTTTCCCTTTCCATAAATGTCTTGTTCATACTTTTTGCAACTCGATTTTGCTCAGGTGCATATGGAGTAGTCTTCCGTCGTGCTATACCACACTTCTTATAGAATTCTTCAAATTCCTTCTAGAAAAACTCTCCACCATTATTTGTTCTCAGCACCTTTATCTTTTTCTCTATCTGGTTTTTCACTAGAGCCTTAAATTCTTTAAACCTGTCAAAGAATTTAGATTTCTTCTTGAGGAAATATATCCATGTATTCCTTGAGAAGTCATCTATAAATGATACATAGTACATAGACTTACCCAGTGATGGAACCTTCACATGTCGAAACACATCACTGTGCATAACCTCTAATATCTGTTTCGCCCTCTTACCACCAGAGGGGAAACTCACTCGATTCTACTTCCCGTATACACAATTTTCACAGAAATCAAAATCTAGAGAGCTATTAGGCATACCTTCTACCATACCTTTACCATGAAGTATCTGAAGGCCCTTCTCTCCAATATGTCCAAGTATTTGATGCCATAGAATGGTATTTTCTACAGAGACCACTAGATTTTTTGCTCCACTTTCAGGAACCACAAAACTATTGCACCCATCAACAACAGTGCTACCTTATAGCTTGTACAAAGTTCCAATCCAAACTCCCCACGTCAATACTAGTTCTCCCTGAACCATCTTGCAAGTATCCTTCTCAAACATTGTTTTTACACCTGCATCATCCAGCTTGCTTACAGAAATCAGATTTCTAGCCAATGTAGGAATATGCAGAACACTCAGAAGTGTTCCAATCCTCCCACCTTGAAAATTCAACTATACTTTTCTGCAACCAATGATTCTAGCCTTCCTATCATCTCCTAAGAAGACATCACCACCATCGTATTTCTTATACTTGCACAACCACTCTCTATGGGGAGTGAAGTGAAAGGATGCACCTAAGTCAATCAACCATGCCTCATGATCTACATGTGTACTTGAAGAAGAAGCCAAGTACACATCCCCACCTTCATCTGAGGTGGTTTTCGCTTCTACAGAAGGAGCATCATCAAATCCCTTTCCTTCGTCAAGAGATTTAGATTTACAGTGCCTTTTTTAGTTCCCTTACTTTCCGAATTTCCAGCACACCTTTACAGGTTTTCCTGGAGATTTAGATCTCCCTCTAGATTTAGATCTTCCACTCGATGACTTATTTTTGTTTCTTATCTGGGACCATTCTTGTATAGAAAAGGCATCACCATTCTGGCTCTCCATATTTTTCCGTCTCATCTCCTTCGTCAGCAAGGATGAGACTATTTCATCAAACTACAAGGCAGTTGCATTGCTACCTATTGCAATATATAGACTATCCCATGAATCTGGTAGAGAACACAACAAATTGATGCACTTATCTTCATCTGAAATTCTAATATCAACAGATAATAACTGACTTACCACAATATTAAATGCATTGAGATTCTCTATCACCGAGTCTCCATCTTTCATCCTCAAGTTATACAACTTTTTTCAGATGAATAGTTTATTCACCAAAGACTTAGATTGGTCCAAAGTCCCTAACTTGTCCCAGAAAGCCTTCATTGTAGCTTCCCCTGATACATTCAGTAATACTGGATCTGAGACACACAAGCGTATTGTTCTCTTTGCCTTCCGATATGACTTCTTCCATTCTTCATCAGACACTCCCATTGGTTTAGTACATGGATCTACCATGATCCAATGATCTTTATCCAACAATAGATCCTCCATCTTGAGTTTCCATAACTCTAAACTTTGACCATTAAATCTCTCGATCTCTATCTTTCCACTTCTCGCCATCTTCTTTCACCACAAGAATCGATCTTGCGGATCTCCCATTGAACAAGTTCTTCCACATGCCCGAGTGAAATCCCTTAGCAACAAAGGCATCCCCCTTGAAGCCAAAACAACTCTGATACCAAATGTAGGTTTTAACCTCGTATAGAAATTAACTGCACATGAATTCTAAAAACAGAAAATAAACAATAGCGAGAGCATAACACATAAAACAAATATACCTAGAGATTTTCTCTTGGATCCCAAAACTGGGACTACCTGATTGATTTTTTTCATTATGTTCCTTTCAATGTTACAATACATATATATACGTGGTGAATCATCCAATACCATGGACTGAAAACCATCATGCCCAAAACCATGTGTGAAAACCATGCACAAAACCATGCATAAAACCATGGACAAAACCATGGGCCTAAAAAAACAAATTCCCTGAGGTGCTGCCCCAGACCCCGTAGATGGGGGCTAACCGCCCCCCTGTGACCCCCCCACTGCGCATCAACGCAACGAACGGGGAGTTCTGCCCCCCCTCTAACCCCCCCCCCCCCCCCACATTTAACTGTTGGGGGTAGTCATGGAAATAATATAACACAACCCAACACCTACTGCCTCTGTGGTAGGGGAGAAAAAACAGAAGATGCAACAACAAGCCCCAGTTCAAAAATCGCTGCTCAAAAACCCAACTGAGGTTAGATGGAAGGGTCGGATGAACAAAAACCTGCAACCAATGGAACCCCAGGACCTAGATGAAGAAGAATTTACTATGGGGGTGGAAAATATCAATGTAGAGGAAGTAGTGCCAATTACTTGGCTACCACCATATATAACCCCTAGGAAATCAACTACCAAAGTGACTCGTTGAATTATAAGGTATTCACACCATTTCTGCCAAAGGAAGTACCTGTTGAGAGCGACTTGTTGGCCCAGGTACCATTTCTGAAGATGGAGGATTGAGATTTGGGTGATCATGCAAAGTTTCTGCAGTTAGAGCCCAACAAATTCTTGAAATTCGTCTACTACAAGGAAGCAGGAGTCACAAGGCTTGAACCAATGAAGTGGGCAGTAGGAATAGAGTGCACAGGGTTTCTCAACATATTGTATGTCCCAGATTTTATCCAAACATAATTAATACCATCTGTGTGTGTCAATTGTTGGTGTTGGTTCATGGTGGGTGCGTCTAGTTGGGAGGGTCCATTCCAATTGACGATATGTTGGTCCACAGAATCACTGTGCTACCTTATCAAGGCATGAACCCTATGAATGATTTTGTGGGGAAGTCATAGGAAAATAAGCTCAGGAATCAGATGAAGAGAGACTTCGAGTTGGTCAAGAAGTCACGAGGCTATGTCATTAGCTCTATATCAAATGGGTGTGCAATTTTTTGCATAGATTGTGGCAGGAAAAGTAATGTGGTAGTGTTGTGTCGATGAAGTGCCGACACCAATGATGTCTTTGGCTACACAGTGCAACCAAGGGGTACAATTCAATTGGGCAAAGTACCTCTGCCATGAATTCCTGGAGGATTGTCGTGAAGCCCAAGAGGAAGGAAAGGCATTCCACTACGCATGGCTACTTCTATTGATCACGATGGTAGCTTGGAGAATGCTTGAGGATTCCTAGTTCCCAACACCAAATCTAGACTTATGCGAGGCTGCGAAATTTTCCTCGATGTGGGAAATGAAGGATCCTGACTGTATCTTTTTATCCAATATGTTATGGGTATTGTTCGAGTTAGAGTTACAGATGGTGATTAACCAACGACCACGGTTGTCACCTAGTCTACATGCATAGTACAAAAATATAACAGACTTCAAAGAATATTTTCACAATCTGTCCATACGCACAAAGAAGGATGTCGCTAGAGCATGATACAAGTTGTCGTATTTAGTCGCGGAGGAGAATATTATGAGGGTCATCAACAAATGACCGAACGATTGGCTCACCCCATCTGGCGAAGCTACAGGAACAAGTAAGGTTGCATGATTAGAAATGGGGAAACAACAGTTGCAACAGAGGCCATGAAAGACAAGAAGAAAGAAGCACAAAAGGCTTCTAAGAAAGAGAAATAATCCCAGAAGGAAAAGTCTTCGACGTCAGATAAGGTGGTGCAGAAGGAAGAGGTTACACATGCACCAACATCACAGGTCACCATTGACCTCGAAGAACCTAAGACAGAGCGCACAGTTGTTGAGGTTGAACTTGTAGATGAAGAGGAAGGGGGCACAGACCCCTATATTGGATCAGAGGACATCGAGTGCCCCTTCAGGATCAAGAAGAGGCAGAAGCGAAGTTTGATGGAACCTCACAAGAAGCAAAAGTCTGATAAGTCTGCGAGTACTACACCATTAGTCCTTAGAGAGAGGGACCTTGATGAGATGAGCGTTGTTTTCCGCTCTACCACTAAGAACATATGGGGACACATCGAGGACCAATACCACCAGGTATTGGACAAAGTACAACAGGGCTTGAAGGAATTGCAGGTCCAAACAGGGGTGATCTAGGTGAGCATGGGACAAGTGAGCGTGGGTAAATCAAGTGGGAGTCAGGCGAGCAGGACATACAAGGTAGAACACACTTCAGACCTCCGCACAGTGATGCTTCCGGAGGTTTCCTTGCATGTTGAAACAGCTGAGGATCAGACCAGGCTACTGCATATGACCAACATGAGTATCAAACTTGCAGCATTTCCTATCCAAACCTTGCATGAGCTGCACCAAGGAGTTTAAGATGAGCTTCGTGTCCAGGAGAAAAGAGCTTTGTTGATTATCGAAAAGGTAAAAACTAACAATAAAAAAAATTTGCAAAGAAAGTGCAGGCCTTGCAGCCCTGTGACAAGGTGATGTAGCACAATCAACAACTAGAGGCAATCCTTACCTAAGTATGCAATGAGCTCCCTGAGCTCCAAATTCTAGCAGAGGTGGCTTCCACAAAGAAAATTCACAAGTTAGTTGTTGCAGTGAAGGAATCCAAGGAAGAAATTGGAAAGGTACGGTTTGAGCTGCAGTTGCATATTTCAGAGCTACAACTGAAGTTGCAGCCAACCACACCTCTAGAGGTCAGAGAGCAGTGCAAAGCTACCACTAAATCATATATGAAAACTTTGGCCACTGCAGTCAAGGACTGCAGCCAATTATTTGAGTGAACTATGGAAATGTGGACATCGTTGTAGGAGGACCCACACTTTCAAATGATCGAAGCAAACATCCACAAAAAGCAATTGTAGTTTGATGAGATCAGGGTGACAACACGAAACTTAGCACCTGTGCAAAGGTCTACCGAACTTCAGGAAAGGAAATTCATATAGACCCAAATTGATGAGATGCATTAGAAGGCCTCTATTATTTCTTTAAGGATGTATCCATGGGCTGACGAGGCAAGCCAACCATCACAGGTTGTCCAAAGCAAGTTAAAATCTCTTCAGTAGACATAGAGAACCATGGGCCTTGCGGTCGAAGGTCCAAGAATGGAGAAGTTGGTTGAAGAAGTTTGCTAGGCTGTTGTGCAAGGAACATCAAATGTTCAAGTGTTGAAGATAGAATTCAGCGGCCCGCAGTCAAAGGTTGAGGCAACACCAGCAAAGTGACTCCGAACAAGTCGAGATTTTGTGTATGAGGCTTGTTGGGACGGGGTCCCCTGGGTCAAATTTTGTTAAATTTATTGTAAAGTCTTCACATTCTGAGGAGAAGAGGACAAGTAGCGTAGGTCAATAGGAGTCAAAGGGGCTTTAGGAAGGTCAAAGCCCCATATCTTGTTAGAGTCAATTTGTTTTGAGACTCGCCCATGGTTCATGGACCATGGTATTGTAATGAAGAATAATATAAAAGGAAGTCATAGAAGAGTCATAAGATAGCGAAGGGGAGTAGTACATGAGTTGAGTATGATTTTATCTATTCTGTACTTGGGCAAAGGGGAAAGCTCCTGCAGTTGTGTGCGTGGAGACCTTGGTAATTCCACAGCTGAGTGTGCGGGCCCCTACAACTGTGTGCGCAAGGTTGGAAAGAGTTGTATTTGAAGATCTGAAGCATAATAAAGACACATTTGGAAGTGATAATTATGTATCTGTGTACTACTGTGCATTTCTGAAATTATTGTATTTATGATATGTTGAATGCATTTAATTAGGAAAAGTACTTAATAGATTCGTAAAGACATAGATCTATTTATTTATATGATATTATATGTGTTTAATGCAATCGACGAAGGACACAAGTATATTTACTATCATTTACTGTAATTTTTGGGTTTCATGGGTTAGGGTTTGTGAAGGTCAAGATAAATCTATAGAAAACACATCGGTTCTAGCATCCCCCAATGCAGCCTTGGGTGAGACTGCAGCCTGCGCTACGCGACTTGTTGCTGAAAGGGATGGTATTGTAGGTATTTGTTGGTTAGTGTAGTTAAATCCGAACCTGGGTCCAAGCCCCCTCAAGCCAACACATAAATATGTTGGATAATGTGTAGCTTGGATATATCCATTGTGGAAAAAGTGGTTAGAGTCTCAATTCCTCTTATTTTCAAAGCCTGGAGGAAGACATGAAATGCATTGAAGAATGGTATTATGAAAATTACATCAAACATATGCTCCTATACTACTAATAGGGAAGAAATGACATAAATTATTGAATTGTGCACATGGTATATCTGGGTAATAATTTATGTTGTTGGTAACATTGTTTCCTTCTCTTTGAATTCGAGAGGAGTCTAAAACCAGTAATGGGATTATCCTTATGATCAGTGAATTTCCCTCTTATCATTGGGCACATTTAATTTTGAAGAATATTACATTTCTAACTATCTACTTTTACTTGTACAATTTTTTGTCATTTTTTGACTTCAGTTGTTTGAATAATGGCCAAAATTCTTTGATTATTATAGTTACTAAGCACTCTAATCCTATCTACTATGGACAACACAATTAAAATCAAACAAGGATACTATGTATGATATTAGAACTTATTTGAAAAATGCACAAGAGAAGATATAATTTTTGCAACTTGAATCTCAGTTGTAGTAGGAGGAGCTACAACACTATAGTCATCATTTTGAACTTGTTTTTGTTCAGAACAATCCCCTTTTTTATTTTGATGTTGGCTCCCAGCAAAAGTAAGAAACAAATCAAATTGGTAAATTTGAGGTTGATTCACATTTAATTCCTAGTTCAAGAGCATAATTACATGCAGAAACAAAAATTCAACCTACACTTCCCAAGCCCATTATTAGACCTTGGGAAGATATTTTCAACAACAAGCACAAAACAAGTCTTGGATATGACATGGAAGTTTCCTTTCATACTCCAAACTATTCCAAGCCCATTCAATTTCAAAGCGCTAGGTTTCTTCATGGCCATTCATCTTCACTTATTTCATATCATGCTCCTCCACATTTACCATAGGTTGTCAAATGAAAACGTTGTGATAGAGTTGTCCATGTGAAAGATCATTTTTTTGATCTTCATCCATGTAAACATTGTGGGCAGCACACCCATCATTCAAACAAAAGATTCAGAAACAATCCTCCTACAAGAATAAGATTCATCTTGGATGGATTGCTTCTTAGCAACGTGCTTCAACAACCAAGAAGATATTTAGCTCATATCACATAATTTTTTCACAAGTATTGAAAAATATTGCAGTTGAAATCCCTTTATCTTCTCACCTTGTATTTGATAGGGGGGAATGGATGGTCATCTACAAGTTTCAATTAAATCAAGTGATCCTGAGCCACAACCCAAAATTTCTTCTTGAGCCTACATCCAAAGATAACCGATTTAGATTTGTAGCCAGAGACACATAAGTCCCTAAGCATGCCTTTGGTTGGTGAACTTCCTTAAACCACCATAGGTCGAGATCTCCCATTTTAGGTTAAGTTCCTCCCCTTTTTCAGCAGGTTGAAGACCTCCCTTTTCCAAGTTGATGGTCTCCCTCTTCAAAGCATTAGGAACACTTCCTTTATCAGAATACATCAGCTTCTTTCAATATTTGGAAGAGTTCCAGGAACAAAACTACGCGTTCCAAGTTGAGACCACAATGGTCTCCCTTTCAAAACAATAGGGAGCACTTCCTCTAGTAGGAGACTTCAACTTATTGTCATATTTGGAAGAGTTTTGGGAACTCCACTAAGCATTCCATTGTTGGTGGTCATCCTTAAACCAATGCCGGTTGAGACCTTGAGTTCCCCCACCTTATGCCATCATCTCAAAGAGAACATTCAGCTTATTCTTGTCATGTATTGTTGTATTTTTGTATTAGATCTCTCTTCTTAGACTCATATATACCCCTTCGGAATAAGAGGGGGAATGTTGGACACTAAATCTGCTAATGATTGGTATGGAATGTGAACAGTCACCTAAGTCCAAGAGACCACTTGGTATGTGAAGACGAGGGGTCTCAAGGAAAGGTATAAATTTATATCTTTGTTAATAGAAATTTAATTCACTTCTTATCATTCATATCTTGTCCACATTTCATGTGTGTGTTTAACAAGAATGCTATATATAAGAATGATGGAATGAGTAGAGAAACCAAAATTGCCTCTAAATGTTACTTCAATTTTGGACTTGCTCCAAAAATATAGAAGCCCTCAAAACTAAATAACAACATTTCAATGTGTTTTTTCTTTCAAAATGTTTATATCTTGAAGACATGAATACTTCCAAATCTTTGATTGCTAATATTTATCTAGGATGTTTCTGTTGCACTGAAGCTGCACTGGATTTTTTTATTTTTGGACTTAAATATATTTTTTCTTAATGTATGAACATAATTTTGTACCTAAGAGCAAGACAAGACATGAGAAGAGTGGAAAAGGAAGATCATTGAATATTGAGCATATTTAGAGTCTTTTGATTTCATAAAGGCATGCACCTTTTGGACATTTTGGTGAAGCATGATTTCTCGTGTTTTTAAGTTAAAATGTTTAGGATTGAAGGTTTTGATTTTTCCTTGCAGGCTAATACTCAATGGAGAAAATTACAAGATCAACTAGAATATGATGAGAGATGTTCACAGTTAGATAAGGTTGACTGATTGGAAATTTTTAAGGTGGGTTTGAACCCTTAATTTAAGTTGAATTTGTTTTTCTTGCTATCACCTTTGTTGATGGTTTAATACTGGTAGGAGTATATCCATGATTTAGAGAAAGAAGAAGAATAATAAAGGAGGATTCAAAATGCAAGTCCAAAACTAGGGAATTTATTTTTTGTCTTGTATTTTATGGTTTTTTCTACAATATATATATATTTTAGACTAGTAACAAAAATCCTTCTATAATATAGGAACAATTACAATGTAAGGAGCATAAGAATCATGATGAATTTCAAAAGTTAATGGAGGAACATAGGGCATTTGGTATTCTTGCAACCAAGACTCATTGGTGTGACTATTGTGGCAAGGTATGAGATGTTATATCGTTTAAAAGCTTTTAGTAATACTAAGATGTTTCTTGGCATTGTTCACATCAACACTGTTTTTTAATAGTCTTCTTATCCTTATCACTTTAAATAATTATGAAAGATATTTTCATTCCAATCATTGTAGGTTAAGGATTACCCTACCTATTTGGATGTTGCGTCAAACACATCTATTTCTACATCCAAAGAATTGTTTGAAGATGTTACAAAAGGGTTAGAGAAACAAGTATTAAACTATGAAACAATCATTGTTTTAATTATGGAATTTAATGACAGATTTAATTTTATTTATGATCAGGCTATCTAATTATTGTTATAAGGTTGTTACATGTTCAAGATACATTTTATTTAAATTTGAATTTGATTTCAAAATATTTGTGGCAATATCACAATGACAAAGCAAGGATAAAAGATTCCATGAAGGCTAGAAAGGTATATAATTTGGGATAATAATATAATAAATGGGGTGTCGAGGTACAAATTTCTAACGTCTCAAAGTTGTTGTTTTAGTTCACAATATCATTAGCATGGACTTTTGACAAATTTAAAGCTTATATTTCTAAAGCATGTGATTTGGTTGCAGTATCTAAATCAAACCTTAGGGTTAGTAATAGTTATATCTCCAACTATAAATTTGAAAGATGGAATATATAATTACTTGAAATATTTATATTGATATAAGATTAGTATAAATTAAACATATCCCAATGTTATGTGAAGGCAACTTATTAGCCCAAGGAGTTATCCCAACTGGTTGTCACCAAATTTGTTCTTTCTTAGCTGTTGTGGGGTTTTTCTAGCACTAGTATATTTTATCCTTAAGTTGTTTTACGATAAATTGAGAACATACATTGTTGAGGAAAAATATTACAATATAATGGGAAAACAACTATAACCAGTCTAATGTTAGCACATGAGTTTCAATTGGTTATTACTTATCTAATTCTGAAGGGGAGTTAAGGCTCAGGATGTATTGATCCTTAGTATGATAAGTGAATAGTGAGTTGTGCATCTTAAAGTGTTTATTGATAATCCTTTAGGACTATTGTTCATATGTAAGATTATATTGGCATAATTATTGAACTGAGTCAACATTATCTGTTAATAGTACTATTGGACTTTGAACCTATAAAAACTATTTGCAAGAGAGCATGTGTCTGTTATTTATTACAACACATTCTAACTTGAGCCAATGTCCTTGAGCCTTTATATAATAAATGAGGCATTACCATAGATGCATTTGAAACCTATGGAAAATCCCATGTAGTAATCGTTGTTAACTTGAAAGATGTAGGGTTAATATTTACATGTGATCATTTTTTTTCTTTTAATTTATTCGTGTTAAGGATGTATTGATCCTTAGTATGATAAGTGCATAGTGAGTTGTGCATCTTAAAGTGTTTATTGATAATCCTTTGGGACTGTTGTTCATATGTAGATTATATTGGCATAATTATTTAACTGAGTCAAAATTATCCGTTAATAGTACTATTGGACTTTGAACCTATAAAAACTATTTGCAAGAGAGCACGTGTCTGTTATTTATTACAACACATTCTCACTTGAGCCAATGTCCTTGAGCCTTTATATAATAAATGAGGCATTACCATAGATGCATTTGAAACCTATGGAAAATCCCATGTAGTAATCGTTGTTAACTTGAAATATTTGGGGTTAATATTTACATGTGATCATTTTTTTCGTTTTTCTTTTAATTTATTCGTGTTACGAATGTAATTTGATGCACAACTTCTATGAGTGTTTCTATATTGGTAGGTTGTGGGAGAATAAAGAGGTTGAGGATGCTTTTATCAAATACATTAATGTATCCTTGTACCTAATTTTTCGTAGCACATACACTCATTTGGAATGGGGATTAAATTATATATTTTTTTAATGCTCAGTCAACCGTCGGATATTCGTCGACGATGGTTAAACACCATCACATATCCGATGACAATTATCATAAAACATCGCCAGATATCTGATGCATGAATGATGAAACAGACTATTGGATCCATGAAATTGGCAACCAATAAATCCCATGCTATTGGGCCATAAATGAACGGCGGTTGTATATGTCCACCGCAAAATCAAACGGTGGGCATATACAGCCACCGTTCATTTATGGCCCGATAGCATGGGAAATATGGCTCTCCCATTAAATTCATGTCACACTAGCTACGACCCAGTTGAATCTCTGACTCAATTCAACTATCTGATTATGATACCAACCCATGAAATTGACATTGGAAATCTGACTACGAGTTGTCAGAAAAAGTTCCATGATTAAATGCATTTTAGGCATCAAATATTCAATGTATGTCCCATCAAATATCCAATGCAAACCCACGAAGTTAACGTCGGATATACAACAACCACTCATCAGAAAATGTTCCATAATTAAAAACATTTTTATCCATAAAAGGTGTTGGATATTCATTGTTAGCCTCGTTGAATATCTGGTGCTTAGTAAAAGTGTTTGATATGCAATGAAATTTCACCGACGGAAGCTATGAATTGAATGTGTCAGATAACCGACGACAATGAATCGAATATCTGGTGAATTCACATTGGATTTTTTCCCCAATTGTACTAGTCGTGACTAACCCCTCCTAGTTTGTTTGAAGAGCTCTAAGGAAACTATGTTCCATGTTTACCCTTGCACTTGTTGTACTAAGAACAAGAAGACAACCTCAGTTAGGACAAATGTTTTGGATCCATGGGGATAAAAGGAGGACTGAGTGGCTTGAGGATGAGACACATTTTATGTTGTTGTTGTGGTGTTACAATGCCCTAATGGGCCTTAGTATTGTGGTGTAACAACACACTAATGGGCCTCAATCCTTGGATATGACAGTGACCTATTTGGGCCTTCTTACATGTGATATGAGAAAATATTATGACAGAGATATCAAGAGATATGTTGAGCCCTATGACAAATATATTATGAAAAACCTATGACAAATATATCATGGCATACCTATGATATAAATATCATGATAGACCTATGAATGTTCTACTGCATTGTTATTGCTAATGTTCTCTATACATAATTTCTATGATGATATGGTGTGAATGCAATGTGAAAATGTTGAAAAAGTTTTAAAATGCAATTATCTATAGCAAAGACTTATATCCCTAAGAAAATTAACAATATGAGTACTCTACTGGTGAATGGTTAATGATGAATATGCTTGAGTAAATGTTGAGAAATGAAATAAATTATATGGTTAATAGAGATTGTCTTTTGGATTAATCACATCTTTGAGTTTTGGTCGACATTTCGAACCAACTAATGTGCTTCATCCTTAGGACAAAGGTGAATAAAACAATCTTCCTAATTGTTTAAATAGTAGAGATGCATCTTGGCCCAGAATTAGCCATTATGAGAAGGTTGTTATAAATTAGGAATTACTTAATGGGATATAATATTATATCCCATTAACAAATTCCTAATTCATAACAACCTTCTCATATCGACGAGTTCATAATGGCTAATTCTGGGCCAGGATGCATCTTTGCTATTTAAACAACTAGGAAGATTGATTTTTTCACCTTGTTCATGAGGATAAATCGCATTGGTTGGTTCGAAATGTCGACCAAAACTCAATGATTTGATTAATTTGAAAGACAATCTATTTACCAATATGGATCACAAAAGTATAAGATCTAAAATTATATGGTTGTCAAATTTGGTCCATGAAATTAAACACCTATGTGGGGAGATCGGAAAAATTTTAGGTCACGTATGGATGGTAATGAACCTATTTTCCCTATTGAAAATATGGATAGGTTTGTAATTTTAGTTTGTTTACTCTATTTGGATATTAAAGTGATTATTGAGTTGATTAATCTGATCAAATACTCAAAAAGTTTTTGTCCCTCCAATCTTCTTATTTTTTTATTTTTCCTGTGTGGTGGTAGTCTCAATTCTAGCAATACTTGGGGTCATGAATTTTGGAAATTCCTAGGTACAATCATGTGTTATAGACATTTTTGTGCCTTACAGCATTGAGCATGAAATGTCCATAATCTAAGGGATCCAAAGTCCCTAAACATGTTGTTCCTACCCCTAGAGGAACAAGGCTAACTAACCACAACAATTCACAGAAGTTCTCCACCTGAAACCACTCAAAAACAAGTCAATTCAGGATCATGTCAACTGCTCCACTGAGCATCTGCGCTAAATGTCAACTGCTACACTGGCTACCTGCATTGAATGTCAACTCCAACACTAGCTACCTGCGCTGAGCAAGTTTGGACATGTGGCAGAGTCATTCCTCAAGGTGTCAATGCTCAGGAAGCTTCCAAAATGACACTTGCCTCAAGGAATTCGACTGGTGATGAGTAAGAGGTTCCAAATCTCCAAGTGGAAGCAAGAACCTCCAAGTGGACTCAAGAACTGATAGAGGGAGAGGACAATAGTCAGATCTCAAGCTGACTCATCCTCTCTCCAAACATCTATATATGGATCTCTCCTCCATGAGATCTAGAGGCTGGAATTTTGTGATTGCAAAGAATTGTTGTTGGTTTGAGACTAGAAACATTGGGTGCTTAATGCTTTGAAGGGAGCTGAAGAAGGAATTCCATTCTGCTGGGAAGGAGATGCTGGATTGGAGCCCTTTGGGTTGTATCTCTTCCTGAACCTTGTTATCAATCAATAAAGCTATCTTGGTTTTCTCCTATATACTGGTGTATTTGTATGATTGCATTAGTGTATTTGATTTACTTCTAATCCTGAATCATTTATGAATATGAATATTTGCCTTTGTGCTATGTTCTTCTCTTGTCGCAAGTAGTTGTTCTCTTGTCATAGGTAGCTGTTCTCTTTTGATCTCGTGGGAATCAAGTAGCTGTTCTCTTGAGCAAGCGACGAGGCAAGTAGCTGTGAACACCCAAAGAGAAGAGGATCTAGATCGAGGGACAAACGGAAGACAACAGTAAGTCTATCGATCTCCCCTCTTTCACATTTCATAAAGGAAGAAACCAGAATAGCTGTATCTGTTTGTTGCTAAGGCACTGTCACACCTTAGGTGGATAGGATCGTCCTGCATAGGCATTTTTCCCCACAACAAATTGGCGACTCTGCTGGGGAGATTGCTTTAGTCATTTCATTTGTGTTTAAATCATTTTTTGCTTCATAAACTCAACAGCATCGAACTGCTTCTGCAAAGTAGACTGTTGCTGCCTTGATCCTTCACTGGATTTTGGCTATGATCTAACAATGGATTCACAAATGATGTGATGATCCTTTGTGATAGTCTTTAGTACCCTCTCAAAGCATCCCTTTGTTTATACCTTACTTGTGTTTCTGATTTGTCCTGAAACAGTTGATTTTTGAGCATTTTATAACCCAGAACCCAGGGGAAACGAGAGTTTCTCCTTCAGCGCAACTGCTGTGAAGGCAGTCTGCATTTCAATGCAGGTCCCGTGAGGGCTACCTGCGTTGAATGTCAAGTCCTCAGTGTTGAGGTTGCGCTGAACCAGTTTGGCCTTGTGCAGCTGGGGTTCTCTATTCTCTGTTGCCCTGTTTTGATCTCTATTTTTTGCAGCCTTTAACCAGCATAGGTACCAGTCTAATAACTCCTTTTCTTTGCTTAGATTCCACCTCCTTTTGTACAAAAAGACTGTAAGTGTTTTTATGTGTTTGTGGCGACATTTACAGTTTTCCTTTGCATGAGTAAAGTAGTCATCTTGTAGCCTTTGATTCAGATCTGATTGTGATCTTAGAAGAGAGTTCATTGGCTGTTTGCAGATTGATTATAGATTTACTTTTGCTTATTGGTTTGAATTTGTCTCTTTTAAGTATCAAAACAAGTCTTTATTTCAAAAATCGTTAAGTGTTGTAATCTCTTCTATCTTCTCTGATTTCGAAAAAGTGAACTTGTTTGTATTGATTATTTAAAAGCAAATTCAAAGTTGTACAAAAAGCTTTCTTTATAGGCATCTATACTAAGAAAGTGGAAAACAAACACCTGCATTGTGCATTTGCATTTGATAAGTTTGCATGTTGGATTTAGGAAAAGTGCATTAGAGTGTGCTGATTGCTCTTTGAGAAAAGATAGTGTCTTTCTTTTCCCTTAGTAGCTAGGATTTTCAAAGTTGAAAAGATTATAAAGCTTGCTTATCATCTTTAGACTACATTTAGGAATTTTTATCATACATCTCGTGGTGAACCTTGAAAGGAAAACTTTAAAAAGATCAACCTAAAATAAACTGAATGAACCTAACAACGCTTTGTAACATAACGCACAACATAGAGGTCTAGACTAGAGACGTGTTCCGGCGTCGTTAAGCCTAGTGACTGTCGATCTCGTGGAAGGTGGGTGATTCCTCCTGAGGGACGATAGCGCTAGTACGGATTGTGCTCCCACGTACCGTCGCGTATATATTGGGAGACCCCTATAGGCATATATCCTTTATCCTTAGGAAGCCGTGTCGGCCGCCCTACTGATCGCAATGCAGTGAACACAGCATTCACGAAGATCGACCGCCCGTACCTTAAAAAGTATTCTGCGGTTTTGCGAAAAGTTTGGCACACCCTCCGCCTAGATCTCCAGAGCAGTTTCTTTTGGCCTTTTTCAGACTCTATAACAGAAAAATTCCATCCGAGCATTTGTCACTTCGGGCTCGTTAAAACATCGAAGGAGACTAGAGTCATCTTTAGCTTTTTCTCGACTCTTTAAAAGTGAAAAAGCAAGTTGTGTCTAAAGCGTCTAATAAAAATCATTCAATTCGGAAACACCAATTTCCCCTTTTTTTATTTTGGTTGATCGAGTAATCCGCAATCGTGGAAGAAAGTCAATTGAAACCCCGTCGTTCGCGGAGGCTTACGAGTCAACCGCCTTTGTCTCCGGAATCGAAAACAGTACGGACAAAGCGAACTCGTTTAACCGGTTCGAAATCTCCTATCAAAGTTAGAACAAGTGTTCCAACCACATCTGAGATTCTGGTTACTCCAAACATTTCTGGAAACCCTGCCTCTATAGAAGAAGTTCAACAACCGCAGAAGGACAGTAACACTGATCCTAGTCTGGGGGCAAATACTTGTGCTACTGAGCCAGTTCCATCTGTAACCGGTTCAGAGAGTCCTGCTCCTCAAAAAACTATCGCTGTCGATTCAACCCCTTCTTCGGCACCAGAAATATTTTACGGACCTGACGGTCTTCCTCTTCCACCGGGTTTGATTGCGATAGAGGAAATTGCAGAGGACCCGCAAGCAAGTACTCCAACCCATTTTGGAGTCGGGGTCACTCTATTTCCTTCATCAGAAGTTAATCCACCACAAGTGGAAGTTCCTGTAGAATCGCTAGGCAATCTATTGGATAGACTCAAAATGTCTGAACAACCGTCAACATCTAGGACTGTGTCGAACGACACAGCGACAGCAAAAGCCCCTGCCGTCACTCCGATAATGTTTGCCGGCATACCAGCTATCCCGACTAGCTCACAACAGCTAGAAGGAGTCCACCAAGGGACTATTTCGACAGTATGGTCCGTTCCAGTTTGTTCATCCGGAATAACGTCCGGTAACTCTTATGTTGAGACTCGCCAGATTGATCCATTTGGAGGTCAATTTGGGCAATCCAGTCCACAAGGACAAACAATCCCCTTGAGTTCCGGATTGCTACTGTATGGGGGGCAGTATGCCCTTTCATTACCCCCTCCGGGAGGGTACCCATACGGGAGTTCACAACAGTATTCAGGTTATACTAAAATTACATCAAGTGGTTGGGTACCTATGCTACCTCAACAACCCAGGGTTGTATACTCTATGCAACAGTGTGTACCTATGTTGAACATCCCGACCACACCGGCTATTGTAACAGTGTCACAAGTTCAAGCCATGCCTGTTGTATGTCAACCTCAGATTTCTCAGGTTGTAATGCAACAGCCCCTTGACCCTGGGTCACAACCACAATCGCCAACTGGTGGGGCGACACAGGTCCAAACGGGTACAATTACCCCACACCTTGGTCCAACAGTTAGTATAGCACAACAGAACATGGCTTCACAACCGTGGCTGGTGCAATACCAAAAACCACAATTCCAGCAAGTGTACCAAGGTTCTGAGCAGCAGATCTTTGCGAACAGTGGAAAACCGTATTTTCAAAACGGTCAAAACCAACCGCTTTATAGTGGTCAAGTCCACCAACCGTATCAGTCATACCAACATCAATTACATTATGCTGGTATGCAAAGACCCACTGCTCAAGCGATTCCATCGTACCCTGGGTATGCTTCACCTAACCTGAATCAACAGTTACCATTCGTGGCAACTTTAGAGTTACCCGATTTACACCGGTTAACCAACGATCCGATTACTTACGCCCCTTGGTGGCCAGCGATTCCTCACAAACTTCCATCTGACATTCCTAAATTCAATGGAAATCCAGGTGAAGACCCATCGAATCACATGATGAATTTTCATCTGTGGTGTTCGTCGAACACTCTGAACGATGATTTGATAAGGCTTCGCCTTTTTCAGAGGACATTGACAGGTCCAGCGACTAAATGGTATATTGAATTACCTAGAGCCTCTTTCGACAATTTTATCTCCCTAGCCACGACTTTCTTAACCCATTTTCAATTACCGATAAGGTATGAAACAGGAACAGAAATATTAACCAACTTGAAACAGACAACTGCTACTCATATATCCAATCATATACATGAATGGCGTCGTCGTCGTAGGATGGTTAAAACATACGTTCCCGATCAGCTGTTAGCTGAATGGTTTATAAAGTCGTTACTTCCTGCTATAACAGAAGATGTGGCAAAAGGGGGGGTCGTAATAGAGGAGCAAGTTATTGCTCGTGCACAATATCTAGACTTAGTTTATACTCAGTCTGGCACGCTCTACGACAAAATACCTGACGCCCCTAGACCGAAATTTTCAATTCCTCCTCCTCCTAAATCCAATAGTGACTCTCATGCTGGTGATGGCATGATTGGCACGGCAAACGCGAAATTGGCAAAGGTTCTGTCTAAGAAAGCCCGTAAGAATTCAGATCAAAATGCAAAAGAAGAAATTCTTGCTTCGGAAGTAAATGTCGTATCAGCAGATAAAGGCAAAGAAACCAATCAACCAGGAAGCAAGAAGAAGCAAAACAAAGGGAAGAAGAAGAAACAGGGTGAGTCATCTCCTGGAAAGAATTCTTCGAACCCTCCTGGAAATAGGAAATATCCATGTCAAATATGTGATGAGGAGGATCATCGGACAGGAAATCGTTCCCTTCTTCCGGAATATGAAGAAGATACTCGACAAGACCTTTATCACCCTTCAGTTTTTGAATTCCTATCAAATACTGTAAATACGGTGGATTCCGAGCGAAACTTATCCAATATTGAAGAGACTATAGCCATAAATATCTTGACTAAAACAAATGTTGTAGAGAATATTTATGTCGGCAAAGGTTGTTCCCCTTCAGAACTGGAAATATATAATGCTCTTTTTCGCGAATTCAGAGATGTCTTTGCTTGGTCATATGATGAAATTCCAGGTATTGACTCGAGTATCATTGAACATGAAATTAAAATGTATCCTGATGTCAAACCAGTACGACAACGGCTTCGGCAGGTGCACCCCAAGAAAGCCGCTGCCATTAAGGCAGAATTTGAAAAACTTCTCCATGCTGGATTCATCTACCCGGTTCCTCTAACAGATTGGGTATCGAATATTGTCCCTGTTATGAAAAAACAAGGGACGATTAGAGTGTGTGTCGTTTATAGGGATGTAAACCAAGCTTGTCCGAAGGACAACTACCCTACACCCTTCATCGACCAAATAATTGATGAATGCGCCGGATGTGAAATCTATTCATTTATGGATGGTTTTTCTGGGTATAATCAAATAAATATCCGCCCACAGGACCAGTCAAAGACTGCATTTATTTGTCCGTGGGGCACATTCGCTTATCGAAAATTACCCTTTGGTTTAAAGAACGCAGGGGCGACGTTTCAAAGGGCAATGAATTATGCCTTCCATGACATCAAGAACATCGTTCAACCATATCTCGACGACCTTCCAGCTCATTCGCGAAAGCGGACTGATCATCCGCAGCATTTAAGAGCGATATTTCTACGTTGCCGACACTACAAGATAAGACTCAATCCGCACAAATGTGTGTTTTGCGTCGGTTCTGGTCGTTTACTTGGCTTTGTAGTCTCTAAGGATGGGATTCATCTCTACCCTTGCAAGGTTCAGGCAATCATTAATTTGCCTCCACCTTCAAATTTGCTTCAGATTCAGAAACTCCAAGGGAAAGCAAACTTTCTGAGGAGGTTCATTCCAAATTATGCAGAACTTGCTAAAGGTTATACTCGTCTTTTGAAAAAGGATGTACCTTTTTTCTGGGATCAGGTAGCGCAAGCTTCTTTTGATGCTCTGAAAGATTCTCTAGTAAAAGCATCATTAATGTATGCCGTGGACTATCAAAGAGATTTTAACCTGTATCTGGCTGCAGCAGATACGACCATTGCGATGGTTTTAGTTCAAGAAGTCGATGGAATTGAACATCCTATATATTATTTAAGTAAAAACTTGAATGATACAGAAAGTAAATATTCTTATGTTGAAAAGCTAGCACTCGCTGCTGTTCAAGCGATAAAAAGATTTCGACATTATGTCCTCTTTCGGAAAACTACCATTCTATCAGATTGCAACCCCATCACTTATATACTGTCGCGACAGTTGCTGGGGGGCAAATATTCAAAATGGATAGCAATCCTTCAAGAGTTTGATCTGGAATTTGTAAAATCCAAATCAAAGAAATCTTTAGTTTTCGCAGAATTATTGTGCGATCTCCCATCGTCGTCCAACGATGAAACATCAGAAGAGTCAATCGTGGACGAAAGTTTGTTTCTCATATCTGCAAGCGATGAATGGTATGGAGATATAATAATTTATCTCCAAACCCAAAAATTCAGGCCTGACACCACTCACTCAGAACAGAAACGTATACGATACCAAGCGAAAGACTACATGATCGTCGGTGATACACTTTACCGTCGTGGTATCGATACGGTCCTGAGGAGGTGTCTCACCCATGAAGAGGCCGAAAAAGCCCTGAATGAATGTCATTCAGGCGCGTGTGGGGGGCATCAATCTGGATATGCTACAACACAGAAAATCTTACGAGCAGGATACTTCTGGCCAACCATGTTCAAAGATTGCATAACCGCAGTCAGAAGTTGCCATGCTTGTCAAATTTTCGATAGCAAAACCAGAAGACCACCCGCACCTTTACAGCCAATAGTTGATGTTGGGCCTTTCGCCAAGTGGGGCATCGATTTCATGCAATGTAACCCCACCTCGACCAAGGGGCATGGGTATATTATAGTCGATGTTGACTATTTTACCAAATGGGCCGAGGCGATGCCTACATTAGATAACACTGGTGAAACAGCTGCCCTTTTCTTTTTCAATCATGTAGTCGCCAGTTTCGGCGTACCACAGGCTATAGTTACAGATCATGGGTCACATTTTCGCAATCACATGATGGTCGAATTAGCTGCCAAGCTAGGGCTATCTCACGACAGCTCTACCCCGTACTATCCGCAAGCCAACGGACAAGTTGAAGCAATCAACAAGGTCCTGAAGCGTATGTTGCAAAGGATGATCGGGGTTCACAAAAGAAGGTGGCACCTAATCCTGTACTCAGCCTTGTGGGCTTACCGAACATCGGTGAAGAACGCGACCGGGTTCACACCTTTCCAACTGGTGTATGGCCTGGAAGCAGTCTTGCCAATCCAGTGTGAAATTTCGTCGCTTAAACTCGCAATTGATCTCCTCCCCGGAACTTCGGAAGAAGAGGCTCATTTCTTGAATTAATCCAATTGGATGAAACCCGTCGTGATGCCGCTTTGGCTAATGAAGCCCATAAGAAACGAGTCAAGGCTCGGTTCGACAAAAATGTCAAACCCCGTGTCTTCTCAGAAGGTGACTTGGTCTTGCTTTATGACCAAGAATCCGATAAATTGGGAGCAGGTAAATTCAATTCCTTTTGGATGGGCCCCTATATTGTTAAACGGGTGTTAGCAAAAGGAGCCTATGAGTTAATGGATTATGACGGAATCCCACTGGCGCAACCCCGTAATGGGTTGTACCTCAAGCGTTACTATGCTTAATAGTAACCTATATGCTTTTGTTGTATTTTGTTTTCGCCAAAAGTGTTTGTTTTGGTCGAGTGATCCACCTTTTTTTACATTTGCAGATGTCAAACCTTCTGGAGACATGTGTTGGATATGCCGACGGAGCGAGTCGTAGTTCGCGGAACCTATCCTCCGCAGCCTGGGCCATTTTTGATCCAAGCGGCGAGTTAGTAAGTTTCAGAGGTGTGTGTATTGGGCAATCAACGAACAACATCGCTGAGTATATCACGTTGATAGAACTACTCTCTGATGCCATCACCCATGGTATACGCCGACTAATTGTCAGGCTAGACTCACAGCTCGTAATACTACAACTCAATGGTATATATTCCGTTCGCAATCCAGCTACTTATCGCATGTTCCTAAGGGTTAAGATTTTGGAAAGACAATTTGATTCAATTCAATACCAACATATTTCCATAAACTTAAACACATTAACCAACTCATTAGCAAACTATGTGTTAGATAGACATTTGCGACATTTATAAAAAGAGACACATCATCAATGTTGTACATATGGATCATATAACTCAACCAAAACAAACCCCGAAAATCAAAATATATATATATAAGCTGTTTATCGTTCATACATAATGTTCTGTAACCAAGACAAAAATCGGTCATATGACCCAAAACTCAAAAATGCTAGGGGGCACCCTAGCCTATTGATGCTCATGATAGCACGTCATGGCCTGTGCAATCATGCGCAAGAGACGAGTCCATCGTCTAGGCACACTAGTAGTATGTCGCTGCAACTGTAAAGGTAACTCATCAATCCTCACATCGGGAATGCTGAGAGTAAGGCTCTCAACCTGCTCCTGCACAGCTGTAAGAGTCTCTGCCACATCAAGGTCGCGGAGAATAACCCTCCCAGCAGTTTCCCCTGCTGGGGCAGCAACTGGCGCTTTCGGGCGAACTGTTGGACGAACAGGACCAACATCTGCATGCACACATGAGTTTGATTAAAGTCTTGATAGAATAAAGCACAAGGGCATTATAAATAAGAACAGTAAACAGTAATATGGTCAAAGATTTTACCCATAGCGCCCCACTGTTCGCCATCCGGCAGTACCAAGTCCGGATCACCTCGGAAATCCATACCAACATATGGGTACTCGAATAGACCATCTCCTAGCGCTCGAACCACCTGAAGAAGGTATCAGTGAAAGTAATCTGAGATTGACCCGCATTCCTAGACATGTGGTCAACCCATCTCTGCATGCGTGGCTCGGTAGGAGAAGGCAAGTCGAGTGCGATATACTGAGGCTGCATCAGTGGTATTTTCTCCAAGGCAAAGGCAGTCAGAATAGAACCATATCCAAAGTTCTTCAGCTTCCCGTCCTTTACCTTGTTCAACTGACTTTTCATCTGAAGAAGTACTGCATCACACCAGTTGAATACTTTCGGTTGGAGACACTCCAAGGCGTGCTGCACATAAGATCTATTGGCAACATGTAAAGATGCGCTACCGTCCATCCTACCAATAGTATACAGAATGGACCTGAGAGACCTGTCAGTAATCTCACGGATAACAACCTTGCCATCTCAGCTCGGCTGGGATCCCTCCCTACAATACTGACGGACATAATCCCTCACGGAGTCATTCCCTCGGGCCGAACCAGACAAAGAAATGGGGGCACCCCGCCTCGACAAACCAGTCAAGAAGTAAATGTGTACCACGGTCAAAGGGATGGATTTGCTCCTGATCTGAAATACTTGGTTGATAGGATCCCAAGCATCAAGCATATACTGCAGTAAAGAAATATGTGCTCTCATGCTAGAGATACGGAAGAACTTCAGCAGGCCACAGTTCCGCAGCGCGTTCACCGTGACAGGGTCATGGAGGGCAATCATGTCCTCCTCTTCATGTTCTCGTTCTCACCATGTGAGGGTCATTTTGCTCAAAAGTCCCTGCAAAACAAACAAGAGAAAGAGTAAGATCCTGGATTTGATGAAAAACTGGCAAAATTTCATCAAAAACTGTGCAATAGAACTGCTTTTCTATGATCAGCGCAAGTGGCTAGTGTCCTACCTGCGTTGAAGGTCAAACTGCCTTAAGGCAGCTTGACATTCAGCGCAGGTTTCGAATGGACTGCCTGCGCTGATGTCAGAGCGCCCTAGCAAAACCCCAGGGGCTCATGGGGGCAGGAAAACAGGCACAGAATGGAAAAAGGAAACCATGAAAAGAAAGAGCTAGAGTTTAGCTCCTACCTGGTCCAGACGGCGTCGAAAATCGTCCGCAGAATCTCCCGGAATCAGCTGGTGAAAATCAAGGGGGAAGAGGCACCTCCAGAGCTCCAACAAACCAAGTTCAAATGAAATGGTAAAATGAGAGGTAAAAACACCTTTTAATGGCTTTTTACGTAGTTCAAAGCGAAATATTAGGGTTATAATCTCATTTTCATGCAAATATTATTCATTTCTAACTAAGTTTGATGCAGCAATTGAAGATACAGTACTATCTTTGAAAAGGGCAAAGCTAGTCATGGTAAAAATCAAAATATTTGACCATATAATATCGAGCAGTTTTAGCATAAATTTCATGCTCGTTAAAAAATAAACGCAAGATCCGAGCAGTTTTAGCAGCATAGTTCATGCTCGTTAAAAAATAAACATAAGATCGAGCAGTTTTAACGCGGAATTTATGCTCGTTAAAAAATAGAAAAGCGATATCAAGCAGTTTTAACACGGAATTTATGCTCATTAAAAAATAGAAAAGCGATTGTGAGCAAGCTTTCCCCCAGAGTTCAAGCTCATTAAAAAATGAACCTATTCCGGTAAATAACCATTGTGTATGTAACCTTATCTGCCATAAAAGCCTTGGTCGTGTTTGCACCTGTCACCTCCACTTTTCATTTGGCTGATCGTTCACCTCCATATGATTGTTTACCCATTTTGAGGAACAGCTGCGAAGAGTGATTTCACCTAGCCATCCTTGTGACACTGCTGTGATTGGAAAATTCCAACCTGTACCTGGAATCATCTGCTATCCCTGTTTATCACTCGTTCCTCAAAAGACGAGTCTTCTTTAAGCTCTTTTCAACTGACTCGTAAAATATGAAAAGATTGCCGAGTCTTGGCCTTCCAGCTCGTTAAAGGACCGGAAGTGCTATCCCTCTTCTAGATCTTAATCTTTTTGGACCTGAGGGATTATTGCACAAAAAGATCGAGCGCTTGTTTTATTCGGCTCGTTAAAACTATCGAAAACTCATCCCTTCTGTATTGTTTTATACTTTTTCGAACTTAAGGGATTAGATGACGAAAAAGGAATTTTGGAGTTGAATTTATGTATCTTTTCAGACTCTCTAAAAATGAAAAGAACCGAGTTATCCTTGTCGTTAGACTCGTTAAAATTATTAAATAGCGACAAACTTGTCTTTAGACGAGAACGAGTTTCACTATCGCTAGGCTCATTAAAACATAGCGATGGGCTTGCCTGAAGGGCAGGTTATAGAACAAGCATATGTTATCCTCCTCAAGCTTGACAAAAATAAAGAGGTACTGGTCAGCAATGACTGGGGAAAAATTGGGAGAAAACTAAAGAAAACTTTGATGGTAGCAAGTCGCTCTTGAACATGACACTTTTCCTCCGTACCACAATCGGGTTGGGTTGTCTCATTCACCGGTTACCTCACCATGGTCTCGCCATACCATCCATATTTGGGGTAATGCTACCGATCCATCGCATCAATGTCGCCATATGTTCAAGAGAAGTCATTCAGAAAGAGTCAACCGGGTCCCATCCACTGCCATACATTATCCTTCATCCATTCATGACCGCCACCCTGAATCATATGTCACAGATCGTTTTCACCTCCATTAAAATCATTAGCTCTGTTCCGTGTCACTGATGTGGGATTCATTAAGGCCCTCCTTTGACGGATCGCTTCTTGTCGACATCAGCTCATTATCCAAGAAGTTGATCTAGGAACAACCCCTTCAGTACTTTGAAGCTTGCATGCCTCAATGGCAAGTTTCTCACCTCCGGTGACAGGTATACATCAATGACCTTCGACCAGAAGATTTTGCGTGGTGTTCGACGCCAAGTCCTTTATTCACGCCACATGAATTGTACTGCAGTACCTTGAGGGTCATTATCATTATCGGTGATTCCTCTCGCGCTTGTTAACGGTTTTCATCATTGACCGGTAATCAAGCGATGTCTTTCCATGTTCGACTTCAGCGCAATTCTCACATGGATCGACTTGTACTTAGAGTGAAGATCGAACGAGTTTGAAGACCCCGGATCTAGTTTCATCCATCCGGGCTGCGATATATATTCAAGAAAGATAAAAACATTTGAGATGTACATCATTGCAGCAGATGATCATCCTACTCAAAGGATGATAGTTTCGCCAAAATTATCAGTCTACCATCAGACGATCGTCTGTTCTATGTACAAAAATGAATTTATAAAGCTGAGCATGGGAATTCCCGCCTCAGCTAGATCATGAAAGCAGTATGAATCATAATGTATTGTATTGTATCTTATTACAGGTCTCCTCCCAGCAAATGGATGAACTTCAGACCCTCCTGGATAAAGCATTTCACTCGATAAACTGCCTCATACTTTAGGGGGCAACTGTTATAGACATTTTTGTGCCTTATAGCATTGAGCATGAAATGTCCATAATCTAAGGGATCCAAAGTCCCTAAACATGTTGTTCCTACCCCTAGAGGAACAAGGCTAACTAACCACAACAATTCACAGAAGTTCTCCACCTGAAACCACTCAAAAACAAGTCAATTCAGGATCATGTCAACTGCTCCATTGAGCATCTGCGCTGAATGTCAACTGCTACACTGGCTACCTGCGTTGAATGTCAACTCCAACACTAGCTACCTGCGCTGAGTGAGTTTGGACATGTGGCAGAGTCATTCCTCAAGGTGTCAATGCTCAGGAAGCTTCCAAAATGACACTTGCCTCAAGGAATTCGACTGGTGATGAGTAAGAGGTTCCAAATCTCCAAGTGGAAGCAAGAACCTCCAAGTGGACTCAAGAACTGTAGAGGGAGAGGACACTAGTCAGATCTCAAGCTGACTCATCCTCTCTCCAAACATCTATATATGGATCTCTCCTCCATGAGATCTAGAGGCTGGAATTTTGTGATTGCAAAGAATTGCTGTTGGTTTGAGACTGGAAACATTGGGTGCTTAATGCTTTGAAGGGAGCTGAAGAAGGAATTCCATTCTGCTGGGAAGGAGATGCTGGATTGGAGCCCTTTGGGTTGTATCTCTTCCTGAACCTTGTTATCAATCAATAAAGCTATCTTGGTTTTCTCCTATATACTGGTGTATTTGTATGATTGCATTAGTGTATTTGATTTACTTCTAATCCTGAATCATTTATGAATATGAATATTTGCCTTTGTGTTGTGTTCTTCTCTTGTCGCAAGTAGTTGTTCTCTTGTCACAGGTATCTGTTCTCTTGTGATCTCGTGCGAATCAAGTAGCTGTTCTCTTGAGCAAGCGGGGAGGCAAGTAGCTGTGAACACCCAAAGAGAAGAGGATCTAGATCGAGGGAAAAACGGAAGGCAACGGTAAGTCTATCGATCTCCCCTCTTTCACATTTCATAAAGGAAGAAACCAGAATAGCTGTATATGTTTGTTGCTAAGGCACTGTCACACCTTAGGTGGATAGGATCGTCCTGCATAGGCATTTTTCCCCACAACATCATGCCATGACTAGCTATCCTCCTCCTACATGGTGTTATAGTGACAACATGCATGATATAAGGATGGAGATGAGGCCTATTCATTCAATTGGAAGGCATGCATAACAAGATGTTCTACATTAGCACCCAGACAAAATCCCAAATGAATAAGAACGAGGAGTTGGAAGGGTAAATAATTCAAGCACCCTAGTTATTTAATGCAAGATATGGCGGCCAACATTCTATCGATATGGTGGGAAACATTTGACTGATCTATTACCCTCGTTGGATACCATTTATCCTATCATGTTCCAGCCATCTTCCAACCAATTTTACAATTAAAATTTAGAATAGTTTTCATTGGCTAAATATGGAAAACAAGGGTATGTTGCCTCTACTCTATGTTGAAAAATAAAAAAATATGTATAAAAAAATATGACAACATCACCAATGGGTTACAATTTACAAATTAGAAATCTCTTCCTATTTATAAATGACCTAAGAGACATTTGAAATGTGTGGGGGACATGCCTTCTGACATAGCATGGAGTACATCCTCATTAAATTTGGCTAGACAATAACTCACCCTCATTAAATTTTTGTTGTGCATGAATAACATAAATTGGATTGAATTTATAGGGTGAAAGGCAGGGATTTTGTGCCTCAAATATATGCACACTAGGACCAATAATTACTAATTAAATAGTATACAATTTGAATCAATGAGATTGGCCAAGAAATGAAGCTTGGGCGTGCATTTTAGTGAGGCAAGGCAATTTTAGCCCACTTCACAAAAATGCACGCCCAACCTTCATTTCAAGGCCAAATTGAATGATTCAACTTGGAGAGGATTATTTTACTCATAATTAACAGTAATACAATTAAATATTTTTAATTTTTCACATATATATTTATGTTGTTCAATAATACTTCAAATTACATGGATTTTATAAGGTAAAGGAAGGGTTTTTGTGCCTCAAATAAATGCAAACCACGACTTGTAATTAATTGGTAGTGATATAATTATCATTCCATCTTATGGGTCTGTGAAATTGTACCTTGGTATTGTGGTGTAACAACACCCTAATTGGCCTTAGTATTATGTGTAATAGTGCCATAATAGGCCTCTATATTGTGGTGTAAAATTGCCCTAATGGGCCTTAGTATTGTGGTGTAATAGCGCCCTAATGGGCCTCAATATTGTGGTGTAAAAAATCCCTAATGGGCCTCAGCTCTTGGGTATGACAACAACCTATTTGGGCCCTCTTATCTCTGATATGAGAAAATATTATGACAAAGATATGAAGGAGATATGTTGATCCCTATGACAGAGATATCATGACAAACCTGTCACTGTTATCTGCATTGTCATTGCTAGTGTTCTCTCTACATAATTTATTATGATGATATGGGGTGAATGTAATGTGAAAATGTTTTAAAATGAAATTATCTACAGTAGAAACTTCTAACCCTAAGAAAATTAACATTGTTAGTACTCTACTGGTTAATGGTTAATGAAGAATATGCTTGAGTAAATGTTGAAAAATGCAATAAATTATATGGTTTTCGAATCTGGTCCATAAAGTTAAACATATATGTGGGGAGAGAGGCAAAATTATAGGCCACCTATGGATGGTAATGAACCTAATTTCCTTGTTGAAAATATGGATAGGTTTTCAATTTTAATTTTTTTTTTTCTATTTGGATTTTAAAGTGATTATTGAGTTGATTGGTGCTTTAAAATAATCAAAAAGGATTTGTCCCTCCAATCCTCTTAGTTTTTTATTTTTCTTGTGTGGTGGTAGTCTTAATTTTGGCAATACTTGGAGTCTTGGATTTTGGAAATTCCTAAATACGATCATGCCATTTCTAGCTATCCTCCTCCTAGAGTGTGTTATAGTGACAATATTCATGAGATAAGGAAGGAGATGAGACACCTAGCCAGCCAATTACAAGGCCTGCATAAGGCCATGGTCTACATTTGTACCTATATGCAGTCCTAAATGAAGAAGAAAGAAGAGTTGGAAGGGTAAATAATTCAAGGACCCTAGTTATTTAATGCAAGGTATGGTGGCCAAAATTTTATTGATATGGTGGGAAAAATTCCACCTATATATTATCCTAGCTAGATGCCATTTATGCTATAATGTTCCAACCAATTTTACAATTAGAATGTACAACATTTTTCATTGACTAAATATGTCAAACAAGGGTATGTTGCCTCTAGTCTATGTTGCAAAATAAAAAATATGTATGAAAAAAATATGAAAAACTCATGAATTTGTTATGATTTACAAATTAGAAGTCTCTTCCTATTTATACATGACCTAAGAGACCTTTGAAATGTGTGGGGAACATGCCTTCTCACATAGCATGAAGTACATCCTCATTAAATTTGGCTAGACAAGTACTCATCCTCATTAAATTTGTAAAGTGCATGAATACTCCAAATTGGATTGATTTTAAAGGGTAAAAGGTAGGGATTGTGTGCCTCAAATAAATGCACACCAGGACTAGTAATTACTAATTAAATAGTATAGAATTTGAATCAATCAGATTGGGCAAGAAATGAATCATGAGTGTGCATTTTAGCAAGACAATGAAATTTTGGCTTTTCACAAAAATGCATGCCTAGCCTTCATTTCAAGGCCAAATTCAAATGATTCAACTTGGAGAGTATTTTTTTACTCATAAGTAGCATTAGTACAATTAAATATTTTTAATTTTTCACCTATATATTTTTGTTTTTCAAGTATACTCCAAATTGCATGGATTTCATAGGGTAAAAGGTAGAGTTCGTGTGCCTCAAATAAATTCACACTAGGACATGTAATTAATTGTCAATGATATAATGGCCATTCCATCCTACCGGTCTGTGAAATTGTACCTCGGTCTCATGGTGTAAAAATGCCATGATGAGGTTGAATCTTGTGGTGTAACATCTCCCTAATGGGCCTCAACCTTGTGGTGTAACAACACCCTAATGTGCCTCAATTCTTGGGTATGACAATGACCTCTTTGAACCTTCTTATCTGTGATATTATAAAATAGTATGACATAGATATGAAGGAGATATGTTGAGCCCTATGACAAATATAGCATGACAAACCAAAGACATAGATATCATGACAGACTTATTATTTTTTCGTTGCATTGTTATTGTAGCTTAATGGTCTCTCTAAATAATTTATTATGACAATTTGGGGTGAATGCAATGTGAAAATTTTGAAAATTGTTTTAAAATGAAATTATCTACAACAAAGACTTCTAGACCTAAGAAAGTTAACAGTGTTAGTACTCTATTGGTTAATGGTCAATGATGAATATTCTTGGGTAAATGTTGAAAAATGCAATAAATTATATGGTTTCCAAATCTAGTCCATAAAATTAAACATCTATGTAGCGAGTGAGGAAACATTATAGGTCATCTATGGATGGTAATCCCTATTGAAAGTATGGATATGTTTGTAATTTTAGTTTTTTTTTTTTTTTTTCTATTTGGATTTTAAAGTGATTTTTGAGTTGATTGGTCTTGTAAAATACTCAAAAATTATTTGTCCCTCCAATCTCTTATTGTTTTCTTTGTCCTATGTGGTGGTAGTCTTAATTTTGGAAATACTTGGAGTGTTGGGTTTTGGAAATTCCTAGATACAATCATGTCATGGCTAGCTATCCTCCTCCTAGATGACGTTAATGTGATAAGATGCATGAGATAAGGAAGGAGATGAGACACCTAGCCAATCAATTGGAAGGTCTGCATAAGGCCATGGTTTACATTAGTACCTAGATGGAATCCCAAATGAAGAAGAATGAAGAATTGGAAGGGTAAAGAATTCAAGGACTCTAGTTATTTAATGAAAGGTGTTATAGTCAAAGGTTACCTTTTACTTTTCCTATAAAAAAAGTATATATTTATGTGTGTGTGTGTGTGTGTGTGTGTATATATATATATATATATATATATATATATATATATATATATATATAGAGAGAGAGAGAGAGAGAGAGAGAGAGAGAGAGAGAGAGAGTTTGGATGTAGGGACTAGGAAAAATTTTATATGATAGTCTCTTTTCAAAAGTTTTATTTCTATTTTGTATGAAACTCTAACCTTTCAAGCTGAAAATCTCAACCTTAAACTTTACAAAAGTGATTTTGAAACTTCTATAAATTGGAAATTAAAGCACGTTCAAGTTTAGGTTCAAATCATCGCTCATTGGATTTAGCTCAAGGAATCAAAGGAATTCTGATAAGTTAAAGAAATTGAAAGTTATAAGATGAGGACCTGTCGAAAGGTAGGATGGCTAAACAAACCATCTCCAAATAAATGACCATGATTCATTATGTTGGCTTGAAGGGGGCCTGACCCAGGTTCAGTGTTAGTTAGCCAAACAAATCCCTACACTACTGGCCCTTTCAGTCTCAACCTGTGGAGCGCAGACTGAAGTCTCACCTGAAGCAGTATGGGGGGATGCTAGAACCAAGTTTCCACACCCTTGAGATGGTTGTGATGTTGGTTTATTCGGGATATACTTGCCTTCATGCAGGTTTCTTAGCCCTTTGTTCCACCCATCAATACCTTCACAAAAGGGTACAATCAGCTTTTGCGCAGCCCTAACCTGGGGCTAAGGTACTTTCGCACTACTAGGGTAGCAAACTGTGATATCTCCCAAACTAGGCTAAGTGTCTTACTTATCTTATTAACCAATCTTAGTTAGCTTCGCGTAAACAGGTTTTCTTACTTGCGTTCACTTAACCAACACATTTATATACATTCATGCATCATATAAGCATTATAAGTGAAATTAATACCCAACATAACAAGATGCATAAACAATAAATAAAGATGTAGAAATTGTAGAATACTTCTCTTTATTGATAATTCTGGACAATTACAAACTTGACATGCCCTGCGCACTCAGCTGCAGGGATCTGTGCACTCAGCTGCGGACTTCTTTCCTAAGCCTCTGTGCACTTAGCTACAGAGCCTCTACCTACACTACACCCCAAGCTTAGACTTCTTGCTCTAAAGCTATGACTCTCTTACATGATCCATGTCTCATTATCTACTTAGAGCTTAGCTCTTATTATACAATCCCATAGTCCACGAACCATGGGTAGAACTCTTACAACTGACATTACAATTCCAGAATAAGGGTGGACAACCCTATGACTCTTTAACACCTACACGCTCCGCAACCACAATATGTGAAGTCTTTACACTTGGATTTACAAAGTTTGACCAAAATATGGGCTTTTAGTTCCAAACATACCATTGGGGGGTCTCGCGCCCAACAAGCCCCAAACACAAACATCGTGACTCGCCCTCGAGTCACTCTACAGGCGTGGAGATCTTAGCGAGAAGACCCCCCAACTCTGTTTGGATGACCGCAACCTTGGCAATGCAATGAACAGACTCCTGTTGGACTTCTTCCATTCTCTGCTCGATGACTACTATTGAACTGCCACCTTGAATCTTTTGTTGAGTTTCCTGTAATGTCGCAAGATTTCCTTCAATGGAAGTTGTGATCGTATATTCCTCATCTATCCATGGTTGTAGGCACGCTTTTAAGACTGCTTCTTTGTGTCAAGTGGCATCCACCTGTTCCTTAAGCGCCTTTGCCTCCTGCATTTGTGTGAGCCTATATGTAAGGGCGACCATTTACACAATCCCTTTGACCTCATCATACCTTTTTTGTAGCTCACGTGCCTCTCTCTCCAGGCGCTCTACATTCGAGTCCTCCTGCTGGGTGGTCAGGACCTTGAATGGTTGTTCAAAAAGTCTCGTGAAATCTGCTACTGCACTGTTGACCGCTACTATTGTTGTTGCAACAATCGTGGCACATTGTTCCCTAATTTCCGACAGAGTTGAAGGCTGAGCCCTCAACAACAATTCTGTGATCTGCACGTTCAACTCTAGTTGAATCCTAGCCATCTCCATCCAAGCATCGCACACCCGGTGGCCAACTTGCAGACATGCGCCTCAACCGATTCTTCTGCCTGAATGTCCAACTCCAAGATCATTCAGCAGGCTTCCTCCACAACCTACATGATCTACTTATTTTGTTCCACTACCTCGTTGCGATGTAGGCCCAACTACTCGATGTTGATGCATTGCTCACTCATCACCTGCAGAGTGCGACTTCCTGAGCCCTAAGTTCCGCGGTGACTCCATCCTGCAAGAGGTGGAGTGTTTCTCGAGGGAGCGCGGCCATATTTAGTCCCACCCCTTTCAGGCTGCTGACCATGGTCCTATTGGCCTCATTTTCTGTAGTAAGTGACCCATCTGGTAGCACTATAATTTTGGTCACCTTTGTGCACAACATCTCCATGGTAGCTGAAGTGCCAATCGCGAGACTGGTGGACACTATGCCAGCCTATGGAGTGTGAGCCTGCAACTCCTACAGCTCTATCTGGAGAGCCCCTAATACCAGTTTTTGCTGCTCTCCAAACTGTTGGAAGGCCTCCGTTTTGACATCCCTCACCATTTCTCCAATATCATGCAAATCCCCTTAAATGAAGGTGATTGGGTCGAAGGATGTCTTTGATGCCTTGGTTTTCTTCATGGCCCTGCCTTCTCTTGTGATCATTGATGCTAGAGTTGGGTCGACGTTGTCTATGGGTATGCGCCACCTTCTTTTTTTGGCTCCTTTGTTTCTGCCTTAGTCTCAAGTGAAGGTGACTTCTATCGTTCGCGCTCTTCTCCTCATGTCTTCTATTGTTCTGTCAATTTCGCGGCGTTGCACGCTGCCTGGGTCTTAGCCTCCGCTTCCTCTTTTTCTGCGCTTCTCAGCCAGCTTCGTCATTCTTAGCTTTGTTTCTTCCTTCTTACGCTGCATGGTAAACTTGTCCATTTCCACCACGGAGCCTATTGCAACGCACCACTCTGGCAGCCAAGACTCAACGACTGCGAAGATAACATCATCAATTGCAAGATATGGTAAGTTATGCCATGTCTTCATAGGGTCCTTCTGCGGCCTGATAAAGACATGGTGGAAATCCACTTTGAACTATGCAAAGCTCTGCAAACTGGTGTATATTGTGGGCAAAAACTGTGGCTTGCGATTGATCCCCATCTGGATACTCATCTCCATCAATATCCAAAAGGTATTTCTTTCTTTTACGTGTTGCACATCCTTGGTCACCCACAGCGAAGTGTACTTCGCTACCTCTGGAAGGTCCGGCGTGACCGAAGGGAATTGGTTATCTTTTGGTAGCTCCCACACCACCAGTACAATCAATAGTAGCAGCCACGCGTAGTGGAACTTCTTTCCCTACCCCTGTGCCTCGCGAAAATTTGCAAGGAACTCGTTGCATAGATAATTCGCCCAGTTGAACTGGACTCCTTCAGCGCATTGGACTGCTAGTGCAATCACAGGCACCGGCACTTATGCATCACCTTCCCTGCCAACCTACCTTGACTGCAGGGTTGTTAATGTTGGAGATAGCATATCCCCGCCTCTCCTTCTCCAAAATGAATTTCTTCTTCATATCTTTTGTGAGGGCCAACTCACCACCTTTTCCTTCTGATATATTGGCTGGATTCTCCCGAGTAAGACAGCCATGTGATTCAATGAATCAAGTGGTATGTGATGGGAATGGGCTCCTTTAGCCACAAACACCCATCATGCACCAAGCAGAGCAGCTGCCTGATGACAAAGAGAGTCACTGGGGCACTATGGTAATGCAGTACCTAGAGAAGGTTGAGTAGTATGGCTTTCTCTACACCCTTGAGCCATCTCCGTGGTTGTAATTCTATCGTTCCAGCAGTGGTATCAATTCGTCGGCGCATTAGCTGCTCATTCATTAAATGTGGGAATTTCTCATGATCTGTGAGGTCCCAATCTTCAAATTTTAGTACAGGAACCCGCCTTGAGTGCAGCCCCTCAAAAACAATGTCATCCGAGAGCAATGGAGTTTGCAGGGAGCTCTTGCTCTCATCGATGTCCTTTGGCACCTCAGCTTTTCCCTTGCATGGAGGAACATATTCTAGTAACCTAGTAATAGGGTCCGCACCTTGGGTTTCAACTTCCATTTCCAAATCCTCCTCATCCACCAGGATTTCTTCAGATTCTTCCTCGTCTACCTCCAGATTACTGGCCTTCCTTTTTTCCTGCAAAGTGACCTTGGTCCTCTGTGGGTTTCCTGGTGATATGCACACCGGTAGCATAGGTTGCTTTTGCTTATCCTTCTTTGGTCTCAATGTCCTAGATGATTTAAGGACTTCGACTACCGCTTTGGCACTCTCTGGGGCAACTTCTACTACCTCATTTTCTCGCGCGACTTCCTCAACTGTCACCACTCATGTGTCCATGGCTTATGCAGGTTCTAACATAGTGCTATTCCACAATTCTTGCAGTGTATCTGGTAGTTGCCAAACAATGAATTCACTTTCAAAGTCTCGAATAGGTCTTGGTTCATGTATACATGAGCGTGCAAAAACTCAGTTCTCAAAATGCCAAGTGTTTTTCCATTGGACAGCCACCTGTAATTTATAGGGCCTTTTGAATTCAAATCCAACCGTTCCCCCACATTCGGCCCATTAATGCTAGATTGGCGGCAGAGTTTCAAGAATCTAACCCATAAATTTCGCCTTAAATAATTGTTGCCCGCTCCATTTGGCCACAAACTGACTGTCAAATCGTGAACAGTGATTTTAACAGTCACTTTCCAATGGACCTGCATGCTATTTCCATGAGTAGTGCAGCTGCCTTCGCGCTGTCACAAACCCTGTGACACTTCCCTGCTTCACGCAGTCCTGAAATCACGCAGCTCCTCAACCCGGGTAGTGTAATTTATAGTCCTGCGCCTCCTTTCAGCTACCTGGAGTACTAAGATTGTGCTTCTATTGCATAGTCAAATGGGTGGGCCACCTGTGTATGGCTTCAATCGACTGCCATTCACCTTTCCTGGGAAGTGTTCTCTATTCAACTTAACCAACTAGACCGGGCCACCATCAGTAATCTCCTTAATAACATAGTGCCCTCACCAGTGCATCCTGAATTTTCCAGGGAATTTATCAAACTTACTGTCATACAACAGCACCAATTCATTCACCTTAAATGTGCGTAGCTTAATATGTCGATCATGCCATGCTTTTTTGCGCTGCTTTTTGACCTGTTGATGAAATCCAGCCAAAAATCTCTCTTCTTCAAGCTCATCCAAATGCGCGAGCCTTTCTTCTAGGGCTCCACAATTTGTCATACCTATGAGCACTGTTATGCATAGACTGGGAACAATGTACTCCATGGGCATCACTGCTTCGACACCATATACCAACCTAAAGGGTGTCTGTCCCATTAACTTCTTACACGTCGTCCAATAAGCAAATAGTACCGTAGGTATGCGTAGGTCCCAATCACTTTGTTGAGCATTGCAAACCTTGGTCAGCATGTTTTCAATCACTTTTTTGAATGCCTCCACTGTCTCGTTGGCTTGTGGGTGATAAGGAGTGCTCTTCTCGTGGTATACTTGAAATTCTTCCATCAGCACGCTAAACATTTCGTTCAGAAAGTGCGTACCTTGATCACTCATCAAAATATTTGGACATCCAAATCACATTAATACATGCTCAAATAGGAACTTTGCAGTTGTCGCGCCTATACAATCATTCATAGGTTGCGCCTCTGCCCATCATGTCAAATAATTTGTTGTAGTGTTAATGTACCTTGCCCCTGTCTTCCCTTGTTGCTCAATGGGTCCTACAAAATCTATTGCCCACTTCTTGAAAGGTTGCGATGTCATTTGTGGATTCAAAGTCATTTCATCCCTCCAAAATGGTGTACCTGTTCTTTGACATAAATCACATGCCTTGCAATATGCTTTTGAATCCTGATGAAGGCTTGGCCACCACAACCTTGCGTGTAGAATCTTCTACACAGTTGCTCTCCCTGCATAATGTCCTCCCCCTCGTGGATGCTGCTTCTCTCAAACTCTGGTACATATCTTCACAATATCTCATTAGTCTCCATCTTATATAGATGCCCAGCAATGACAGAGAAATCTTCCGCGCTCACCACTAATTCCTTCTTTTGCTAGACAGAGTATCCTTCTGGTGCAGTTCCTGTTGTTAGGAAGTGTATTATATCCTCAAAATGTCCATCCGTAACATACACTACAAATAGCTGCGCGTTAGGCAATCCTTCTTCCAAGTCAGTAGGTTCCTCCCCTGTTTTGGTGCATGACAGATGATCTGGTCTTGCGTTCATTCGTCTAGGATTCACAACAAATTCAAAAGCATACTCTTAGAACAATAAGAGCCATCTGCAGATTCGCCCCCCCATCACAGGCTTATTGACCAGGTACTTCAGCACGGAGAATAGGTGCACCCACTCAAGTTGGGGATTTTCTCCATAAGCCTATGTCCATTTGGCTAGATGTGCACACAGATCATTATGCCCATCTTAATTTTTAGTTAGTCACATCTTAGGCTTCCCAAATCATGTTCTCATCATCCTCCTACATTCACACCAATCATCAAAGTTTCCCTTGTGTGTACCCCACCATCTTGCGGACGTAGCGCAGAGTGCCTAGTCCAAGGCCTGGAAGCACTACTTTTCTGGTACCTCTCTTTCAAATGCATCCAAAAAGATATCTACCTCATTCAGTCCATCATAAGTAGGCAGAGTTCTTACCTCTGACGATACACAGTGTAGCAACCCGGTCATCATGTTGCAATTTAGAGTAGTTATTTTGTGTAACCAATTATGCTAGTGTTCTATTTCTTCGTCGGAGTCTGAAGTGCAAGAACTCTCGTGATCCCATGTAATCCATCCATCTGTGGTGGGATTCACCCAGTCTTGGTCTCACACTGTTATCTTATAGATGTAGTCCAAATCATCATCACTCTCATAATCATGGACTAGTTTTGTATAGCACGATCCTTCAGCAGGATCCAGGGGTATTATGATGCGTAGTGATTTCTTCTCAAAGATCATCTTTTGCTTCTTTAGATTGATTACCCCATTCATATTAGTAGCCCAGTCAATTTCAAAGAGAACAGGGTAGGGATTTCTATCATCCACTATCTCTATTACTTCAAATCCGCCAGCACACTCGCTCCCTCAATTTTCACGGTCAACCCCTGCAGTCGCCCCATGGGAATGATTTTCTGTTGATTCGCCATCCTTAGCTAAATCAGAGACCATTGCAATGTAGGTCTCCCCATTCACTCCCATGTCTATTTTAGTAGAACATTTGCATCTGACCCCAAATCCAAATTGACTTGATTCATTTCGTATTCTCTAATCTGCATGGTGAGTCTCATTTCACACCCCGTCCTTGTCTTATGCTTACCGATATTTCGGACTACACGCGGTTCACCTGGCGTAGTCCCAGCACATCTATTGATGAGTTCTTGTAACAATTTCACAGCCTTACTGTCGCACAATAACTTCATACAGGTTTCTAGGAAAGTTGTGAGCATAGAAGGGTCCATCTCCAGCTCATGCTTATCCTTGCTTCCTAAGGTGGAGGCCTCAACGAAGCTCTTCTTAGCTTCCATGAAGGTTTCATGAGTGTGCTCTAAATCAAACTCAGCCTCTTTCATCAGGGCTTTGTGAACCCATGTACTATCTTCAGGTTGTTTTCCCTTGTCATCCCCTATCGTGATCCCACTCCTGAGCACTATATTTACATTTGGATCTTCCTCACGCGGCTCAGACCTCATCATCTGAAGTTTCTAAGTCGGTGGAGGTGGTAGTGCCCCTTTGTCTCGCATCCTAGCTATCATCGTAGGATAGTCTTTTGTTTCATGATCAAGCATGCAATACTTTCACGACGGATGTGTTGGATTAGTGAAATCGTGGGCATAGTGTCTTGGTCCTCCGCAAATGTGGCAAATCAACTATCCGCGACCTCTACCAGGTCCTCCTCCTCCTCGACCTCATCCGCACCCCTGAAATCCTGTCCACACCATCCCTACATTCTAGTCAAGGGACTGCGTTTAAGCCTGAACCCTGTAGGTGGAGGTTCTATCCATCATCAATTCATAACTCCTACAAGTACACTCATCATGTCCTATCGACCTACAAAAGTTACATAAAAACTATTGTGGTGCTTGTAGATAATTCTTTAGCAAGTGACAGTTATCCGTGGCATGTTTTTTGGCTACCTGAAAGATAGCACACCATAATGTAGGCCCCATGCTAGGTCCTACTTGAGCTTCTGGCCTTAAAGGCATCAATCCTTCCCTTGCAAGGTAATTCACAAAGACTAGGCAATGGTCTTTGTCATGACATTTCAAGCATGATACCTCCTCGCGTACCTCTGGTCAAACCATCTTGTCCTACTTCAAACTTTGCATCTCTAGACACAAATTTTGTAGCTATGCGTGGATCTGTCGAGCTCCTAGATTAGGATCTTGCATCGGAGTCTCATGGCAATCTCCAAGGCCTCTACCTGAGTTGTTATCTTCTGTTGTGACAACGCGCTCCTTAAGTGGGGTAGTAGCAAAGCCACAAACCACTCGCAATGTTGTCCATATGTTAAATTCATATTGGCTTCGCGTATTTGACACTTCAATCTTTGATCCAATTCCCAAGGTGTCTCGCCTGGTCGCATCACAATCTCTTTTAATCCCACAATTGACTGCACCTCAGAATTAGGCCTGCTAAATTCCCTATTTAGTGTTGCCTAGATGTCTGCTACTCCAACATTTGGGTTATTGTTAGAGTACTTAATATACCAGGTTAGTGTGTGATCTTGCAGAGCACTAACCAGTGTCACCTTCTTTATGTGATCATCTATAACACCTTGAGCTTCCCATACAGCCCTCACAATCTTGGTCATCATTTCCCAAGCCTTTGAATAAATGAAACTTCACTATATTTGCCATACTGAACCACGATGGAGGTGGAGTTGGTACAGGTGAAGTTGGAGGCGATGGTGGTGAAGTCGGAGGTGGTGTGGGTGGAGGTGGTATTCACGGGAATCCTTGTCTTATGAACTGAATAGCGCTTCGCGGAGAAACCTTCACTATTGCTTCTTTGTCCCTTCATGGAGGTGAAATCAAGGGGCTATATTCTGGACCCTTATTTCCTTCATTTTTGTAAATTCTTTCGCTTCGCGTAGTCCTGAACATCAAGTTAGCTACATAACTTTTTTTTTCGCATAATAGCATTTTAATCCAAGTATTCAAATATTTTACATACTTACCTCATGGTCCTTTGAAAAAGCGTCACTCTGCCTCACTATAGCTGATTGAGGTGTCTACCGCGAATTCGGTAACAAATCCTCCTATGATGTGATCGAGCCAATGATCGACAACACGGGCGATCTTATCCTCCGATGCTTCCAACCTTCACACTAGATCTAGGGTCCACACAATAGGACCATCAAGTTTCCACCTTCCTTAGTTCTCTACTAGCTTAGCGATCCACTCATATAGCTCAACTAGAAAGGAGGCGAAAAACATTTCGTAGATATCCATATACAAGTACCTATCTAGCCATTGTTCTTTAGTTAGTCATGGATTTTTGTTTTCTTATGTCGCGAACTCGTGGATCCTTCTGTCCAACCAGCCATCAATTTCTTTCTTAGTTGGATTCCAGTGATACGATATCACACATATCTTATGTAGATTCCGGTCCCGGCAACGGAACCATTTGTTGCCTTGAAGGGGGACTGACCTAGGTTCAGTGTTCGTTAGCCAAACAAATCCCTACACTACTGGACCTTTCGGCATCAGCCTGTGGAGCGCAGACTGAAGTCTCACCCGAAGCAGTATGGGGGAATGCTGGAACCAAGTTTCCACACCCTTGAGATGGTTTTGATGTCGGTTTATTCTGGCTATGCCTGCCTTTGCGCAGGTTGCTTAGCCTTTTGTTCCACCCTTGAGTACCTTCGTGAAAGGGTATAATCGGCTTTCACGCAGCCTTAACCTGGGGCTGAGGTACTCTCGCACTGATAGGGCAGCGAACTGCAATATCTCCCAAACTAGGCTAAGTGTCTTACTTATCTTATTGAGTGATCTTAGTTAGCTTCAAGTAAACAAGTGTTCTTACTTGCGTTCACTTAGCCAACAAATTTATATACATTCGCGCATGATATAAGCATTATAAGTGAAATTCATACCCTACATAACAAGATGCATAAAAAATAAATAAAGATATAAAATTTGTATAATACTTCTCTTTATTGATAATTCCGGACAACTACAGACTTAGCCCACCCTACACACTCAGCTGCAGGGGCCCACGCACTCAGCTGCAAACTTCTTTCCTAGGCCTCTACGCACTCAACTGCAGAGCCTCTACCTACGTTATGACCCAATATTAGACTTCTTTCTCTAAAGCTATGACTTTCTTACACGATCCATGTCTCATTATCTACTTAGAGCTTAGCTCCTTTTATACACTCCCATGATCCAAAGACCATTGGTAGACCTTTTACAGCCAACATTACAATTCCAGAATAAGGGTGGACAACCCTTTGACTCTTTAACACCTACATGCTCTGCAACCACAATATGTGGAGTCTTTACACTTGGATTTGCAAAATTTGACCAAAATATGGGTTTTTAGCCCCAAAACTACCCTTGGGGTCTCGTGCCCAACACATTCCAATAGGTCCCCTCCATTTTTCACAAACCACTATGGGGACCCTCGGAAGTAGTTAATGGCTTTTACGAACTCTACGCATCGGAAGTTGGTGATAGCTCATGTATCTATCAGGTGAGCCAGGAAAGCGAGCGGGCCCTTACACATCATCAATCCACCTCACCCCTCCACATCATCCACTATACATCTATGTCACCCTTCCGTACCTCTTACATCATCAATATTTTTCATTTTTTGTGCTCAGTACAAAAAAGATAAAAGGTCATCCTACCAATTATCTTGTTTGTCCTCTAGTTGAAGAGTTACGGTGACCAGCATACAAAGTGTACATTGTAGATTCCACATCATAATTCGACTCTTCATTGTCTCTAGTTACTGGGTAACTCATAATTCCACATTTCTTCCTTTTCCTTTCTTTCAAATTGTAAACATGGATAAAACCCCGAAATCAACTAAAAAACCAGAAATCTCTATGTTGTTTGTTCATATACCCCTTATGGATAGAGTTGAAGTATATGATTCACATTGCTCCTTAGACCTTTTGGACATTTGACAGGACATTCTTAGCCATTCCAGTGACATGTAATATTTTTTGAGTCGTCAAGTCCAACATTTATCATGTAATTGTCCCACATACCTATAATTACCTGAATTTTTCAGTTGGTTGGTGTCTTCCCTTGTCCCACAGAGGAATTTTGTTATTTCTTCTTTAGCAGAGAATATTTTTAAGGTCACTTCAGAGCTAATACACAAATCTTGTAATTTTCCTACAGTCGATAAGCCTAAGAGCTTTTCAAATGAATCCTTACTCACTTATAGATATCTTTCTAAAGAGAATAAGGTTTGTTTAAACACATTCTGCCACCAAATTCCCAAATTCCTCCACCTGCAATGAATTATCCAACAACCTTATTTTCTAAAGATGGAAATCACATCTTAGTTATTATTTTGTCTCTTTTGGGAGAATATGATATTGGGATAGTAAGTGAACAACCCTGTAGGTTTTTGAGTTTAATGTTGGAACCAAATATTGTTTTGGATATCCCTTCTTACCTAGCCAAGTCTATCATTACTCAATTTTATAACTATCATATTTTTTGTTTTTTTAGATATCCCTCTATCTGGGTCTATCTATTCTTAAATGTACATGCTGATAAGTTTGCACATATGGGTCTGAATATGTGGGATTTAAAGAATCAAATGAAATTTGTGATTGAATGGACTAGTGTTATAAGGAAGAAGGAAAATAATGACGGCTTCAGTTATTACTTGTCATCATTCATGGCCATTGTATATACTATTTTGAACAATCAAAAACCTCTAAGGATTTTTCCTGAATCAAAAGAGTTGTTGCATCCTAGCAAGGACACCAAAGTGGGAGACTAGGATATTTTGAAGACTACGCTGAGATAAGACTATATGGGGCTAAAGTACCACCATATTGTTTGCCAATATTTTTTCACATGAGGATATTTTCTCTTGAATTTATAAGGCAGAGTTTGCATGTTGACGAAGTTGATTTTGTTGCTACACACAAAGGGTATATTTTTAAGTTACAAAGAATTATTGGGCCATTCATCATGAATAACATACAAGCCCTCCTACAAGTTGAATAAATTATGGAGTTTGGCTTTGATCAATGAGATAAGTGGAAATATGACACTCATCATATATTTTCAAATAAAAGAGTGAAAATAAGTTCTACACATTTTTTGTAGCAGCTACAACCACCCTCCAAAATTTTACCTTAGATTCATTTTGGAGCCTCCATACTAACCTTTCATAGTAGCATGTCTTGCCTTGTCAATTACATAGGGTTTAGTGATTTTCTTGCAGAATGACAACCTATCCATAAAATCTTGTTGCATCCCTCTCACAGGTTGTTTCTCCAGAATTGGTCTAGCTGTAGGCTTAACAGTTCCCTCAAGAAATTATGCAATTCTAGAGGGGAACCAGCCTTCCCTCCAGAAATTGTGCAATTATGTCTAACATCTTGCTCAGCTCTAGAATTGCGCAAATTTTCCTGTCACCATTCACTAGAAAAATTGCGCAATTCCTCCTAGTAGGATTGCTCAACCCAGAAATTAAGAAATTGTGGGCAGCAGTCAGCTGCTCTATCCAGAAATTGTGCGATCCCTCTAGGCAAGCAGCCCAGCTCCCTCCTAGAAATGCACATTTTGTCTCCTCAGCTAAGCAGACCGATGCATGTGCCTTCGGGTTGACCGGTTCCCTCCAGGACTGAGCAAAACTAATTTGCATGCATGGATTGTTTCTCCCAAGGTAGCATGTAAAGACATCCCTTCTTTCAAGGATCTATTTTTAGCAGTTGGAGGTTACATGCAAGGATCATTTCAGAAACCTCCTACCAAGTGTCACCTTTCCTATATTTGTGGCATGCGCATCGCAACCTCTAGTTTATCAAAACTCATCAACTGGACGTTGTAGATATCATTCCTCACATCGAACCTGCAGCTCTGACATCCGACATTACAGCTAGGAGTCGTTGGCACATTCAGCTCAGTTGTTTTAGGATAAGCCCACTTTTCATGTCTCACGCTGCGTTTCTATCACTTTTTGTGTTTCGCTTCATGTGAGTGTTGTCTGCTTGATTTCAGTGAGCGTTTTCTATCGTTTTGATGTATGTTAGCTTGTAGAAGCATCATTTTAGTTTTAGTTCGCATCTCACTACTATCACATGCATGAGATTGTTTTTGCATGGACGGTCGTTGCTGTGGCGACTCGCTTCTTACACATGCATGCTTTCCCATTTTTTGAATCCTACACTTGTTGTTTGCATGTATGATCATTCACTCTTGTTCACACTCATCTCACCATGCATTCAGGATTCTCATGTTTTTAGTCACCTGTCGGTCAGATTGGACTGCCTTGGCCCGGACTGTGTGTTTCCTAGTTAGCACTGTGCAATTCCGGAAGCAAAGGCTCTACATTCCCTCTAGAAATTTCACAATTCTGTCCAAGCATTGACCTCTAGGCTTGCATTGCACAATTCTTGGAGGTAGTGTCATGCTGGCCCCAGAAACTACACAATGCAGTTTGCTTGGAATGACACTGCGTAGTTTCATTCCTCAACAGGCCAGGCTGGACTGTGCATTACGCATTTCCAGCAGGCTAGGCTGGACTGTGCATTACACATTTCCAGCAAGCTAGGCTGGACTGTGCATTACGCATTTCTAGCAATCAGTCGGCCTCCCAACAACCCAAACTATGCCTTGTGCAGTTTTGGTAGTTAGTCTCTCAACCTCTCGGTGGAAATTGTGCAACCTTCATGATCAGTCACACAAGTATGTTGCAAGTCATTTCTCAAGTTTATTTTGGTTTTCGATAGACATATTGCTTTCCATGAGTGTTTCTATCTCTCCAAGCATCACAAGTGTTTGTCTGTCTCTCACCAGCACAAGTACAATGGCCTTCGGGAGAGTGAGTTAAAGGACACCGTTGAGAGCACAACAGGGGTTGTAGCCAAGCACGTATCTATGATCTTTCCTACCTGTGAAGACATCAAGTTGTTCATACACAAGGACATCAAGATAATATGGCAGCAATAACATCAACAACATTAGAGGGCAGCACACCTGCATGCAACATATGTAAGAGGAAGGTTGTTGACAACACAGAGGTAGAACAAAGTTGCAAGCTCAAGCACATCCACTTGTGATGAAAGCAACTTTGAAGACTGAGGCTATGAGGTGACGACGCGACATGAAGATCGCGTGAAGGCAGAGAACAAAATAGAGAAGGAGTTGCATGTGCTGAAGTAGCAACTCAAGGAAGAACAGGAGCTTCATAGATGAGAGAATGAGTTGCAACAAGAACAGGTACAACAGGGGGCGCAACATGCACAGATAGATGAAACTGCACCTGTACAAGTTATAGATCCATCCCAGCAGCTGGCATGGAGAAAACAAGGTGAACAATGTTTTTTATCGCATGCAAGGGAATTTAAAAGCATGCATGTCATTGTGTGCATGCATGTGATCCCACCCATTCAGCATACTCACCGAGGCGAAGAAAAGAAGCAAGTCCAACTGGAGCTAAACATGTATTTTGACAAGTTGATGCACATGGCCACCAGCACATGCTTGTAGATCAGCGCAAAAAATATGCATCAACATGTTGTCAGTTTGATCACACGTAGGATGACCATGTGCATGCTATTAGACGAGTTGGACGAAGGAGCCATAACAGTGTACTCGGATGCAACTAAGGCAAGAGTTCGCTTCAACAAGATGTCACCATTGAGCACACAAACACCATCACGGACCACCAAGCTTGGCATCAGTTCACCACCATCGACCATCACAAGGATGTCAAATAGTTGGTCTCACCACAACGGTCCGAGTGTAGTGATGTTTTGCATGGCTTGCTCAAGTCGTTCTGTCTCACATGGGTACATGTGCATTGTAATGTAACATCTTGTCAAGTGTAAGTTCAAGTGTCAATAGTCGGATGTAACAGTCATAGAGTAGATGAAGGGTCATGAGAGTAGATGAACTGTCACAAAGGGGAATGTCAAGGGCCACCCAACCCTTTTCTATAAATAGTCCCTCATAACTCATTGTATGGGCTTTTGGTCGGCCAAGCTTCCAATAGGAGTATCTTAGAGTAAGCTTGGACAGTATTGTAACATGCCTTGGCTTCTCCACTGCACAGAGCTAGTATATCTCTTTGGAGGAGCAGGTGGTTGTGGTTGTAATGTTCCACTATCAGAACTGGTGGTTAGACATGGATGTATTGTATGACCGGAACTTACACTTCTTAATATAACAGAGCCAACACATTTCATGCATATGTTGTATTGTATTCTATCTATCCTTTTTACTCTAAATGATATATGTATTTGTTTACTTACGCATGCATGTATGGACTATTATGTATAACTATGTATGAATCTTTGTAAAATGAGTACTTGGTTTAACCATCACTTTGGATTGCTTGCTAACTTGCTTTCCAGCCTGTGATGCATCTTCATTCGTGTGTTCCCTTCCAAGCCGAGTGCTATTACAGGTTTCCAAGGGGCACACTCACCTCACCCTCCAAGTGTTAGAACCTCTCATGCACCTTCCTTGACTTACTCCAACTGTCACACCCTTGCTACCAACAGGGACATCCTACTTGCCTCTATGTGAAATCGTGGTCAAGGCATTACCATACGACCCACTGCTGAGGCTCCTACACCAAATGGTCTGAGGTCTAATTGGGACTTATTATGGAGGAGATCCCCTGAAATGTTGGTAGGTCCAACACCATAAACATTTCTGGCACTAGAAGGAGGGCCAAATGACAAATTGAGCCCTCATCATTTGTTTTGAATTTTCGCACATCTATCATGGAGTTTGTTTAGTGCACCCTCTAAAATGTCTGTCCAACAGACATATCTTTCACATTCAGAGGGAGTTTTGGGATCACTTGGCACAAATCACGTATGATGGTGAAGGCTAAGTGGCATGGCCTGAGCACTTAGATGACTTCCATGCTCTCATGGAGGGCATGGAAGATTTTAATGAAATAGAGGTCTATTCACTACTCATACACACACTTCACGACCATCCATCACAATAGTGTGGCATACTACCTCATAACTTCGTGCATTCATTCAAGTAGTTCAAAAATCTAATCGAATATGTTTTCCACCATTTTGATCCTAAAGTACTTGATAAAAAATTGTTAAAACAATGGAAGGCCCTGCACGAATCACGTATGGAGTTTTCGGAGTGCTTCCATCTATTCATGTTTGAAGCCCCAAAAATTAAGATGAAATTTTAGTACCTCATGGACATATTTGAATATTGCTTTATATAATCTATCAATCCCAAGAAGAAGTTTAGGCTCAAACCCCACTCAGCATACTTCAATGATGGATTTGCACAATCACAGATGAACACAGTCGCTGTCACAAGTGACTATCCACCTTCCCCTCATCAAACAGCTCCACCATCACATAGTAGTGTGGGAGAGCATGAACACACATTTTTTCAACCATCACATCCTCCCAACATTGCTCCTTCCAATTTTCGCACAAGCTTGGTTGGGAATCCCATGGGTTATCACATGTATTTTGTACCTCAACCTCTGTCCTCATATTCTGATCATCCTTCGGATTTCACTATCTTGTGTTCTTCCATTACGGACTCTACACCTGTTTTGAATGAGGATTGATCTATTGATGAAGTTGGTGTTTCACAACCAACATGCATTGTCATTCATGACTAGGAGCTTGAACATCCACCAGCAGCAGAGGACCATCCCTATCTTTCTGTACCTCCTCCGTTTTTTCCTGACCTCCTTGTTGATCCTGCCATCCCAAATTTTTCATGTGTATCTCCATCCACGAAAGCACCCGTTGTTGATCATTCGCAGGACACACCAAATGTCAGTCCATCATCTGAAAACGGAGAGGACCAATCATTCTTTGAACATCCACTTGATTTTTAATCTATATTTTCCGAAAACACAGATGATGAACATTATTGCTTCTCATCTACCCCTCTATGTGATTCATCAAATCGTGAGGATGTCGACCAACATTCTATGTTTTACAATCTTGGTTATCATGATCTCTTTACCTCATCATCTGATTACAATGTTGATTCACTCATTGTTAATCCATCTAAGCCATTGGTCTACGATGATCCATCTATCAACGAAGTCAAAACCCCGCAGGCTGTCGAGGCACTTTAGCCTGAGCTGAATGGTTATGTCAGGCCCTCACTGTCCTATGGTTGGTTTCACTTCTGATCAGGAAATTGTTCAAACATGGAAGGCTCCTCATCACTCATCTGTATGCATTGAAGATCAATATAACACTCACATTTGACTTCCTCCACTCGAACTACACAATCCCATTGCTCATGCATTAGAGGAATCTTACTCAGCAAGAACACTTTCACAATGCAAGTGATCTACCTTCATCATGTGTGTTTGAATGTCACAGTCAAGAGTGTGCATATTCTTAACACCTACACGTAGTGTTACTCATCATCATGGTAAGTCCACAGAGTGCATGTCATGCGCTTTCACTCATTTTTGTTTTGTGGATGCTTGTAATCTCAGAGTGTGTATGTCTTCATTGTTGTACCTTTCAAATTTTTTGGTTCACATAGTTGTGTTGTTCACAAACCATGCCTTCACCGACATGGGTCAACCAATGTGTCGGTGGTTGCATTGGAAGTATCACTTCACGTCAGACAACCCATGCACTGTTAGCTTAGGAGTAGGAGTAGTGTTTGTTTTTTGAGTTGTTTTTCTTGCATGCATGTTTGCTTCTTTCCTTGTGTGTTTGTTTGTTTGCATACTCTCTTTGCTTTTGCATTTTCTTATGCTTCTTGCTTTGATTTTTGGTTTGTTTTCTTGTTATTGTCCGTAGGTTAGGTTGGCATGGACCATGTGCGACTCTTGAAACAAGTTGGATAAAGTACAAGGGGACTTGTACAACTATCAACATTTGGTTATCTATTGTCTGCTCTCTTATGTAAGAACTTATTGTCTTCAGTCCATGATACATCAATGGAAAATGTGTACTATTTGAAGTGAACCCTGGTGAAAACACAACGCTTGCGTGCTAACTAGTATCACCTACTCTAGTCGGTTTTTTTTGGGTTAATACTTGTTAGCTCAGTCAAGTAGGGTAAGGTAAGGGGGAAAACCATAACAAGCATGTCAAAGGTATATAACAAAATACTTCTCTGAAGGAACAACCTCTTATGCTCTCAATAATTCGGGATCCCTCTTCCGCCTCTTAAAAGAGTAAGTGTTATGCACAATTATGAAAAAAATATAAAGAAGAAGAGTGAAAAATGAAATAATGAAAAATGAATAAGGCAAAAGAAGAGAAAGGCTTCCTACGTAGAGAGGTGATGCAAGTAACTCTGCCAGGGCACTGACCAGGCTCGCTGGCAGCAGAGTGATGCTCATGTTACTATGTGACTCCGCTGGGGTACTATACAGGCCTGCTGGCAACGGAGCAACATGAGAGATGAAACTAAGACTCTGACGACTATACTACTTGTACACCAATATACCCCTCAACCCCAATCGAAACAACTGTGTTGACTTGGCTTAGAATGTGTGTCAATCGACTAAGATCTTGGCATATGCTACATCTTACAATCAAGCAAGTGTGGAAAACAAGACGAACTGAGAACTGAATAATACTTCTGGAGGTGTTAGACTTTGTTTTCACGAACAAGGTCCATTCAGAGAGCTGGAGTTCTACCAGTGTGTCACCAAGTGTTGTAGCGGCTACAACCACTCTCCATAAATGCACATTTTCCCCTCAGATGAGCAGACCGATGCATGTGCCTTCAGGTTGACCAGTCCCCTCTGAGACAAAGCAAAACTAATTTGCATGCATGGATTGTTTCTCCCAAGGTAGCATGCAAATGCATCCCTTGTTTCAAGGATCTATTTTTAGCAATTGGAGGTTACATGCAAGGATCATTTCAAAAAACCTCCTACCAAGTGTTGCCTTTCCTAGATTTGTGGCATGCACGTCGCAACCTTGATTTTATCAAAACTCATCGACCGGACACTGCAGAGCTCATTCCTCACATCAATCTTGCAGCTCTGACATCCCACATTGCATTTAGGAGTCGTTGGCACATTCAACTCAGTTGTTTTGGGGTAAGCCCACTTTTCATCTCTCGCGCTGCATTTTTATCGCTTTTTGTGTTTCACTTCATGTGAGTGTTTTCTTCTTGATTTCAGTGAGCGCTTGTTGTCATTTTGATGTATGTTATCTTGTAGAACCACCTTTTTAGTTTATGTTCACATCTCACTATTGTCACATGCATGACACTATTTTTTCACGGACAGTCATCATTGTAGCGACCCGCTTCACACACATGCATGCTTTCCCATTTTCTGAATCTTGCACTTGATGTTTTCATGTATGATCATGCACTCTTGTTCATGCTCATCTCACCATGCATTCAGACTTCTCATGTTTTCAGTCACCTGTCGGCCGGACTATGCTGCCTTGGTTCAGATTGTGCCTTGTCTGGCTAGCACTGCACATTTTCGGAAGCGAAGGCTCTACCTTTCCTCTAGAAATTGTGCAAGTCTGGCCAAGCACTGACCTCCAGGCTTGCATTGTTCAATTCTTGGAGGCAGTCTCCTGCTGGCCCCAAAAACTGTGCAATGTAGTTTGCTGGTTGCATGTCACTGTTGACTAAGATTGTGCATTTTGTAGTTTCAATCCTCAGTAGGTCAGGCTAGACTGTGCATTGTGCAGTTCAAGAAATCATTCAGTCTCCCAACAACCTGAACTGTGCCTTGCGTAGTTTTGGCAGTCAGTCTCCCAACCTCTCGGTGGAAATTGCGCAACCTTCATGATCAGTCACACAGGTATGTTGCAAGTCAGTTCTCAAGTTTGTTTTTGTTTTTTACTGACATATTTCTTTCCATGAGTGTTATTATATCTCTAGGCATCACATTTTTTTGTCTGTCTCTCAACAACACAAGTACAATGGCCTTCAAGAGAACAAAGTTAAAGAACACCATTGAGAGCACAACAGGGGTTGCAGCCAAGCAAGTGTCTATGAACTTGCCTACCTGTGAAGACATCAAGTTGTTCATAGACAAGGACATCAAGATAATATGGTAGAAGCAGTAGTAGAAGAAAACACACCTACACACAACGAACGTAAGAGGAAGGTTGTTGACAACACAGAGGCGGAACAAAGTTGCAAGCTCAAGTAGATCCACCTGCGATGAAAGAAACTTTGGAGACTGAGGCTATGAGGTGAAGGCATGACATGAATATAGCGCGAAGGTAGAGAATGGAACAGAGAAGGAGTTGTATGTGCTAAAGTAGTAACTCAAGGAATAACAGGAGCTTCATAGATGAGAAAATGAGTTGCAGCAAGAACAGGTACAACAGGGGGCGAAACATGCACAGACGGATAAAACGGCACTCGTACAAGTTATAGATACATCTCAGCAGCTGGCACAGAGCAGATAAGGTGAGAAGTTTTGTTGATTCATGCAAGGGAATTCAACAGCATGCATGTCATTATGCACATGCATGCGATCCCACCCATTCGAAACACTCACCAAGGTGAAGACAAGAAGCAAGTCCAACATGTTGTTGGTCTGGTCGCACCTAGGATGACCATGTGCATGCTATCAAAGGATTCAAATAGAGGAGCCATATCAGTGTACCCGGATGCAACATAGGCAAGATTTCACCTCAGCGAGATGTCACCATTGAGCACACAGACACCAAGCTTGGCATCAGTTCACCACCATCGACCATCACATGGATGTCAAAGAGTTGGTCTCACCACAATGGTCTGAGTGTAGTGATGTTTTGCATAGCTTGCTCAAGTCATGTTGTCTCACATGAGTACATGTGCATTGTAATGTAACATCTTGGCAAGTGTAAGTTCAAGTGTCGATAGTTGGATGTAACAGTCATAGAGTAGATGAAGAGTCAAGAGGGTAGATGAACTGTCACAAAGGGGAATGTCAAGGGCCACCCCACCCTTTGCTATAAATAGTCCCTCATAACTCATTGTATGGGCTTTTGGTTGGCCAAGCTTCCGATAGGAGTATCTTTGATTAAGCTTGGACAGTATTGTAATGCACCTTGGCTTCACCACTATGCAGAGCTAGTATATCTCTTTGGAGGAGCTGGCAGTTGTGGTTGTAACATATTGTTATCGGAACTAGTGGATAGACATGGATGTATTGTATGGCTGGAACTTACATTTCTTAATATAAAAAATCCAACATGTTTCATGCATATGTTATATTTTATTCTAGCTATCTTATTTACTCTAAATGATATATGTATTTGTTTGCTTATGCATGCATGTATGGAATATTCTGTATAAGTGTGTATGAATCTTTCTTAAATGTGTTGTTGGTTTAACCATCACTTTGGATTGGTTTCTAGCTTGCTTTCCATCCTGTGATGCATCTCACTTGTGTGTTTCCTTCCAAGCTGAGTACTATTACAGGTTTCTAAGGGGTGCACTCACCTCACCCTCCAAGTGTTAGAACCTCTCATGCACCTGCCTTGACTCACTCTAGTTGTCACACCCTTGCCACCAATAGGGATATCTTACTTGCCTCTGTGAGAAATTTCGATCAAGGCATTACCGTACGACCCATTGCTAGGACTCCTACACCAAATGGTATGAGGTCTAATTGGGACTTCTTACCAGGGAAATCCCCTGACATGTTGGTGGGTCCAGCACCATCAATAAGCTTATACTCATGAAAGCAAGCCACAACTTGAGAAAATGGAAAATCAAGAAACATGGTTGGGCAACAAAATGCAACAAAGAATAGATGTTCAAATCCCTATAGTGATGGAGAAGAGCTTGACGAGAAATATACCTAAACAAATGGATCTTGAGATAGAAGAGTGACAATTGCAAAAGAGATTAAATGTTCAAACATAAGAAGAAGCAAAGGTATAAGTTAAATTAAAAGAGGGACCCTCAAATCAACCAGGTTTTCAAATGCAGTTGGGAAACCTAGAGTTCTCTACCTCCTCCTATGTTTCCACTCATTTGGAGTCATTGTCAATTGAAGAAACTCCCTCCACCACCTAAGTGTTACAGAGGAATTATCAACAGATTGAATAAAGAAGTCATAATGTAAGAAGCAACATGGAAACTCAGCTAACAGTGCAAGAAACTCAAACTTATCAAACAAGACTACTCTCTGCTATGGATTTAGAAAGGAACCAATTAAAATAATCCCTCATGAATCCAACAATTCAGTCTCTTCCTTCAGGACTTGATTTTAAAAAATTAGATCTATCCATAAATATAGTTGACATTCCACTGTTTGAAAAGATTAATTTGCATAGACAAGCAGGGGAAATTCTCTATAGTGACTTAAGAAAAAGCTATTTTACAACAAGTAAAGCAAAAAAAAAATTGAGAAAGTTTCAAATACACTTAAGAAAGAAAAGGCAAATTCTAGAGCACTACATATTCAAAATGAGGAGTATAAGAAGCTAATTGTTAAATTTGGAATAGATTCAGAAAATATGGAAGTTATCAAAAGAATGTTGTAAAACAAAAAATATATGGTGTAATCATTAAGGAAGAAGTTGAAAACTCCTGGGACTGAGCACGCTCAAACAACTAAAGGCTAGTTCAGGTTGAGAAAGAGAAGGAAGCATTGATGAGAGAGTTACTAGATAGAAACATATATTTTCATTTTGCAGGAACAAGTGCAGATAATAAAAGAATTAATCAAAATCCATTTTTCACTATTTTGGTCCCAAGTGAGTCCAATGACCCCTTAGAGAAGCTTACAAAAGTTATGGTATAACTCATGATTTTAGATTTTGAACTAAAGAAAAGTAAGGACAACCTAACTTAGGTAAAGGAACAACCTTATATCAAGGAGAGGCAACTACATATAGCAAAAGAAAACAATGATCAGTTGACCACCAAGAACAAGGCAACATAAGATGAGATCAAGGATTTAAAAACCAAATTGAAGGGAAATATCTCTCTAATTGAAGCTAGACAAATTGTTTGGGATGATATCATCCGAGAGATCCATTATATATGGGAGTATATTCATACAAATTCTCAACATAAAATAAGTATGAATGGGTCTGAATTAATGATTGAGGCATGCAAGAAACATGTACAGAAAGAAGTAGTGAAGGCTAAAAAGGTGATCAAATATGTAAATGGAAAATATTCAACTGAACTAAGGGCCTTAGATATCATAGACAGAGTTGGAGTAATTATTGAAATCAATAAAATGAATGAGAAAAACATACTTTGTATCCATCTTGAGAACAAATTAAAGGAGGTTTAGAAGTCAGTATCATTGTTTGATTCCAAATTTGATTGGAGGACTATAGCTATGCTACCTAGTCGTTGGGACCAATAAGGAAATTTGCTTTCTTGGGAACTTTATGAAAAGGAACTAGTGGATGTTAAAAGAAGAGTAGATGCAACAAATGAAAATACTGCAATTCTTAAGGGAGGAACTGTAGTGAATTATTTGGAGAGGGACTTCCAACTTCCTTGGCTAATGAAGACACTATTTGTTGCAAAAATTGATTATACAAAGCATTCAAATTTGAAAGTTCCATTCCATAAAATGATCCAGTTTCAACACCTAGATGAAGTAGTTTAGAAGAAGTGTGATTGGTTGATTACTCTTATTGAAGGATAACTTCAAGTGGCAGAAGCAAGCACCAATCCACAAATTCAATGTTCCACTAGCCATCTCACTCCTAAAAAATGAGAACATTTAATTTTGTAACATCGTAAAATAATTTTTAGTTATGGATAGTTAAGTAGTTATAGATGTTTTGACAGTTACCTTTGTAACTAATTTTAATGTAATATTTGAAAGACATGAGAACCAGTGGAAAAGGGTTTAGAGTTTTGGCATTTTGAGTACTTGTGTAATCATTTTGGCTTCCTTCGAGAGAATAATAAAAATCATCAGGTTTATTCCAGTATATGTTGGTACATTGCAATATGTGTTGTTTCTCTTATGTTTTTTCCATATTTGTTTTCCTTATTTGAAGCACATGTATGATCATAGTAGATTTATTTTATGTATGTTTAGTAGTTACAGTGAATACCTATAAGTTCTATTCAAAGGCATCTTAATAGGCTCTCCATTACTTCTGCACTTCCATTATTAACCTAAATCATTTGTACTTTCTTAATCTAAATATATTTATGTTGTTCAAGAAACTCCAAATTTCATGGATTTCATAGGTAAAAGGCAAGGCTTCTATGCCTCAAATAAATTCACACTAGGACCTGTAATTAATTGGCAGTGATATAATGATCATTACATCATATGGATCGAAAAAAATTACATTTGCCTTATGGTGTAACAATGCTCTGGTGGGCATTATTATTATGGTGTAACAACACCCTGGTGGTGTTGGGTTGTGTTATATTCTTTCCACATAGTTAACAGGGGGTTTGAAGGGCACCCATAACCCCACTTTATGGGGTCCGGGGCAACTCCCCAGAAAATTTTTTTTGGGACCCTATGTTAGGTTGGGCGGACCCACTTATGGTTTTGTGCATAATTTTCGCACATGTTTTTTGGACGTGATGGTTTTCAGTCCATGATATTGGACGCAATGGTTTTCGGCCCATGGTATTGGACACAATGGTTTTCAGTCCATGGTATTGGATGCTTCGGCATGTATAAATATGTATCGTAACATTGAAAGGAACATAATGAAAAATCAAGCTGGTTGTCCTGATTTTGGGATCCAGGGGAAAATCTCTATGTATATGTGTTTTATGTGTTATGATCTTGCATTGTTTATTTTCTGTGTTGTAGAATTCATATGCAAGCAATTTCTGTACGGGGTTAAAACCTACATTTGGTATCAGAGTTGTTTTGGCTTCAAGGGGACCCCTTTGTTGCTGAGGGGTTTTGCTTAGGCCTGTGGTAGACCTTGTTCAGTGGGATATTTGCGAGATCGATTCTGGTGGTGAAAGAAGATGGCGAGCAGTGGAAAGATAGAGATCGAGAAATTTAATGGTCAAAGTTTTGAGTTGTGGAAACTCAAGATGGAGGATTTGTTGGTGGATAAAGACCAGTGGATCGTAGTAGAACTGGGTACTAAACCAACAAGAGTGTTTGATGAAGAATGGAAGAAGTTGGATCAGAAGGAAAAAATCACAATACGATTGTGTGTCTCAGATTCAGTATTGCTGAATGTATCAGGGGAAGCTATGGTGAAGGCTTTGTGGGATAAGTTAGGGACTTTGTACCAATCTAAGTCTCTGATTAATAAATTGTTCCCATGGAAAAAGTTGTATAACCTGAGGATGAAAGATGGAGACTCGGTGACAGAGCATCTGAATGCATTTAATACTGTGGTAAGTCAGTTAGCATTTGTTGATATTAAAATTTCAAATGAAGATAAGTGCATCAGTTTGTTGTGTTCTCTACCAGATTCGTGGGATAGTTTGGTTATTGCAATAGGTAGCAATGCAACTACCTTGAATTTTGATGAAATAGTCTTATCCTTGCTGATGGAGGAGATGAGGCAGAAAAATATGGAGAGTCAAAATCATGATGCCTTTTTTATATGAGGGCGGACCCAGAACAGAAACAAAAATAAGTCATCGAGTGGGAGAATTAAATCTAAATGGAGATCTAAATCTCCAAGAAAACCTGTAAAGGTGGTGTGCTGAAAATGTGGAAAGGAAGGGCACTACAAAAGGGACTGTAAATCTAAAGCTCCTGACAAAGGAAAGGGATCTGATGACTGGTGGGCTCCAGTATTGTAGCAATAATGCTACAACTCCTGGAGCTTCCTTCTCTAATTTTATCAACCCGGTAGTTCGTAACAAACTTGGAAGCGACGGTGCTGTATGCACAAGTACTAGCTCTTGTCGCAGCTGTCACTTGGTCAGCTGGCACAAGTTCGCTCGGGCTCAAGCCAACTTCTATGAGTTCTCAGAAGAAGCTTTTTAACCGATGAATGAAAGCTATCTCAAAGGAAATTAACCTACTGTAGGAAGGAACTGAAAGCCAACAAGAATCACAAACCCTAGCAAACCCTAATTCTGCCAGCTAGTCCTACTGATGCAACGGTGAGAATGCAAACTACTGAAAGTGATGCCATTACTTCTATTAAGGTGAGATGCATGTGTCTAGACTACTTTGATCTAAAGAAAACATATTTTTGTATTTTTGTTCAAGTTGTTGGAATTATTATGTGTGTGCTTCTAACTGGGTCTTGATTGTGCAGGGATAGATCAAGGAGGGAAATGCTTGGAAAAGGTCAGAAAGGCTCAGAGAGGGTCTAAGGAATCCCTAACATCCTTTCAGAGAAGTTCACCAAGTCTGGATGCCAAGCAACCGTGTTTAGGAGCTTCTACAGGAAGTCTGCAGGGGTTCTACAGGATGTTCAGGATTTCTACAGGAAGTTCAGTAATTCCTACAGGATGTTCTGCAATCGGATTTTTGGGTGATGGATGAGTGGAGGAGGCTGTATGGATGGATAGGGAGGTAGGAGGGGAGCTTGTGATGGCCTATGGATAGAGAGATGAGATGAAGAGGGGGTGTGCAAAGTTGGTTGGTCTAGAGGAGGGTAGAGGGAATGGAAGGCCGAAAAGGTAGAATAACGTGGGTAATAGAAGAGTTAGGAGGCAAGTGGTCTAACTGGGAGATGAGTAGATGGCCTAGGCACGGCTTAGAAGGATAAGGGAGTGAGGGAGTAGTACTGCATAGTGTAAATGAAACAAATCATCCATGTCTTGCACATAACCGAAATTTCATCAACCTATTCTAACTGTTTTTATAAAACCAAAGAACAACAACGTGATTCTTAAGGAAAATCATGCATGGTAATGAAGCAAAGAATCATTCCACAAGATCTGAATGCATGGGCATTGCTACAAATGAGAGCATTGCATCAAAGCTTGCATGAGCATGTAAAACAGTGTTTTTGGTGGGTGGCACAGTCTGCAATTCCAGTCCCTAAACAGAGGTGAAAGTGAGTGTGCAGTCAACCCTTTTTGGAACTCTGATTAACTCCAATCTCCTTACTCTAATCTAAACTACTGAAGCAACTCTGTTCATAAAAATAACCTACTTAACCACACCAAGAAATTCAACGCAGCAAACTGTGTTTCCAAATGCATGTAAAGGAAAAGAAATACAATGCTGAAAGAAAGGTAACAATACAAAGGAAGGAAGCCTTAGGCTCTCAGGTTGGGCCCAACCCCGAGAGCTATGGCTCCTTTAAGAACTCAGAACTGAACTCAAATCTGCCTGCTTTTCATTAAAAGATAATAGTCATAAGTCAAATAACATGCCAAAAATGGCTTACAAAGAGCAAAACAGAGCTATCAGCTCCTAGTTCAGAATTTGCAACAAGGTTTCAGAAGTCCCCATCGAAGGCTACAGCCTCATCATTTATACATTACGAGGGCCAAGCTGGCCTCCTAAATTAGTGGGGTTTGGCTGACCAAACTAAGAGTAATCTACTGCTTCCTCAAAATCCGTTTGGCTGCCTTCTAGTTCGGTGGTGGTGGCTGTTGGAGCTCGGAGTTGGGGGTGAAGATCACGAGGAAGGCCATTCAATGCTGTGGACAACCTTCCTACAAAATCTCGATCCCATCTTGGTTGTCTCCTAGCCCTCATCTGCGTGGTTTTGCTCCATTAAATGTCAAAAAACCTGAAATAAACATGTGTTAGCCACCTAGGAATAGTGACTGCCCTCATTCGTACAAATGACATAAATATACTAAAAAATGATGCATAAGTTATGAAAAATGAAGGGTTGAGCAAGGGTAGTTAGGCCAAATGAGCCCAAAATGTTACCAAATTTGGGGCTCATCATCACCCCCCAGCTAAAATGATTGCTCATCCTTGAGCAACTAATCCAGCTCCTCATCCTTCATTGCCTTTACTGCCACCCTCACATCCCAAGCTTCTGCAGTAGTGTCCTCCTTACTGACGTGGAACCCAACCTTTCTTTCCACCTCTTGCCACTGTTCATGCTCATCTTTCTCTGTGCTGCCTTCCATCAATCCTAACAGCAGAGGTGGGCTTAGCTTGAGGCCAATCCAGCTGGCCTGGAGGTTTTGCATGGATTTCTTATAAAGGGGCACCCGTACTAGAGCTTCCATCATTTGAGTTGGAGTACGATATTCTCTGATTTTTAGACTGTGGTCCAATGTATTCCATCGGCGGGTGCAAGCTTGAACACAGTTGTCCCCTAGCAGTCTCTCCATATCCTCGAAATGCGCTATGGCCTGGGCCTGCTAATCCATATATTTCAATGAAGCTTGAGGGTCGGTGGATAAGTGTTGGTGTGCTGATATTAATGCAGTTGGATCCCCTGGTTCTGCTCTAATTAGTAATGGCTCGTTCAGCTCTCGGTTCATGACCGCTTTGACTTCTGCTGCTCTTTTGTCTTCATGGTTCAACCACGAGGCAAATGCCATTAACTGCATATCCCCTAAGACCATGTTGGGATCCCATGAAGATACATTAGGAAGGGCCAAATTATGGAGATAGAACTCCGATAGTTTGGCCTTATCCTCTGATGAACTAGTATTGCATAATTCAGTGAACTGTTGCGGGTCTTGGAGCTGAGAGATACCTCTTTGTGCTAATGTATTAATCTGAAATTGTAGCCATTGGTCTCTCAGGTACAGCCCATAGGATTTGGCCGGCTGTCTGCATTGTATAGCATCCATGGCCCAACTGGCCATGCAGGCCAATTGTGCCTCTTTCTGCTGCAGCTGCTGTTTGAGAGCTTGTACCTCAATTTGTGCTTGCAGCTCTGTTTTCTATGGATGTGTGGTTGGCTCCCCAAGACCGATCTGCAGTTCCTTTCTGCCTTGCTGTTCTGCTGTGATGTCCCCTGAGGATGTGCCTGTTCCTCTCCTCAGCTCCTGTAGCTGCAGTCTAAGTTTTTCGTTTTCTTCCTGTAGGAACACCCGCTGGCAATTTGCCACGTGTTTAGCCATAGCTAATTCTTTTCTTGCCTCCTTGAGTTGCTCCTCCAAGGGGCCTATGTCCGCCACACCTTTTGATTTGGCTATTTTCATCCACGTGTGGGTTCGTACTCTCTCTTCCTCCAATGCAAAGAACAGTGGCACAGTGAATTTCTGTGGTATAATTTTGCCAGCTTCTAAGAAGTTATAGTATGAGCTCAGACTTGGCTGAGGGCTAGGCTCCGAAATATGCTCTTTCTCTTCCTCTCTTGGTGGCTCTACTTCGTCCTCCCTCGGTGGTGATGAGGGTGCTTCTCCTTCCATCCTCTCTGTTTCCTTAAGCCGGGCTAAGCTTTCCTGTAGAGCAGCCTCAACATCCTGTAGCCGGGCTTTTGAGGCCAACTGGTCCAACCTCTCTTTCCAAGTAGTTGTTTTTGGGCTCCCCCTCTCATAGGTGACTGATATCTTTGAGGGGGACCTCTCCCTGGGCGAAGTAGGGGCATCCTCTATAGTGATTGGGCTGTTGGATGGAGGCTGTGGCTTGCCCGTTTTTATTCTCACACTTCTCCTAGCTTTAAAATATAGAGGGGCCTCCCTCTTTCTCTTTTCCTTTGGCTTAGGAGGTGTACTGAGGGCGGCCAACACGGCTGCTACCTCCCTTGCAAGAATGTCGGCTTTCTTTTCCTTGGGTTTTCCTTTCTCAGGGCTTCCTGTAGAAGCCGGTTTTGGTTTTCCTGTAGAAACAGGTGGCACCACTTTAGTTTGCTTTGCTGAGGGTGTTTTGCTTTTTGACTTGGTCGAGGCTGCTGTCGAGGTGCCTTTGCTGACGTGGACCTACTCAGTCTTGTCCACCCTACTTTGTAATATTTTCTCTCTGGCCGTCAACATGGGTGTGTCATCCTTCTCTTTGGCACCCTTTTTCTCCTGCTTCTCCTTTTGCTCTTTCTTCGGTGCTTTGGCTGTGGGTCTCTGGCCTTTTTCTTTCCTTTCTATGGGTACTGACTCCTTCTCCTCGCTACTGGAGGAACCAAGCTCTTCGGTCAACATTTTTATATCGCCATCCTTAGTCAAATTCCGGAAGGCTTCCCACGAGAGAGGGACTTTGTATGTGTGGAGTGCATCCTCCACGAGGAGCTTAATGAGCCCGTGATGAGCTACCTGGTCTGGTGTGCCTTCCCTTAACTTGGTGGCACATTCAGTCATAGACTGCAGTAGAAAGTAGGGAATACTTAGTTTTTTCTCTGCAGGTAGGTCCATTTGATGCCTTAATTCTGTGAGTAGCCGAAAATGGTACCCATACACAATGCTAAACCGACCTTCGCAGGTGATGTATTTCATTATTTGGAGGCTGACTCCAAAGTGGCAGTAAGTTGGTTCTGCGAACCCTGTTCTTATCCTCTGAGAATTGCTCCTCTGGTGGAAAGAATTCCTTCTTAGCCTTCTGGCCTAATTTCCTCTCTTCTTTGTCCCATGGTACCCCCATTGGGAGCTCAGTAACTCGGCTGATGAATTTTGGGGTCAGTCTGAGACTCAAACCCCTGAAATTGACGGTGGCCAATGTTTTTAATTTTGGCTTCAAAGCCCGCAAGAACTCCTCTGCCACCTCATCATCATATCCTTGTAATTTGTCGCAGAACGACATCCATTGCGCGCGAGTGAACAGCTCTACCACCTCAGGGTTCTCTCTTAATTTCTTTGAGTCGGTCGGTTCCTTTCTGATGAACCCACCCGGCATGGTGAAGACCTGCTACGTTAGCTGGAGGTGGCGGATGCGTATTCAAAGATTAGCCTTTTGGGACAGAGCGTAGAATTACGCCTCTGCCACGCATACAATTCACGAAGACTATCTCCAGATGAGCCTTAACAGGGCTTAATTACAAATCATATCCTGTAGGAAACCTTACATACACCTCGACGACAATTCATGCAAACGGCAGACAACACTTGCAATTTTTATGATCAGACTGTAGAACGTCGACTCCGCCACCCTCGAAACCAATTGCATGGGGGCACAGGTTCAGGCTTACCTTTTTAATTCGCCACCTTTGACGTGAAGAGACCAATTTTCCTCGTGGCAGTGAGCTTCCTGTAGCGGAGCTTTCCTGTAGAAGCAGCGCACGGGTTCTGGAGAGCACTGCAGTGGTTCTGCGCCTTCTGTGCTGCTATCAGACGTTCGAACAGGCCAAAGACTTGGAGTTTCAAGCTTCAAGGGAATTCGGATGCTCACTCGACTTCGAAACGGCTGATGATAAATGCGTGGGGTGGCAATCTAGCCGATAGATTTGAATCCGGCGGAATCCGTGGCGTGGGGGTGAGCTGTCCCTGCCGGACCGTTGGACGACGTCACATAATCATTCTACTGCAAGTTCCCTGACTGCCGCATCATTCTCCGCAGATCTGTCGCCGCCATTTCTGTTAAAACGCGCTTCTCCCCGACTGGATGGTTCTCACGTGTCCACTACCCGTTCTTCTTGCCACGACCACCATTTTACACATCCGACTAGACCATCTAACTGGTCGACGTGGCCAGTCGAATGGCCATACGACCGCTCAACCCATTCATTTCATACTTGCAAACATTTCATAGTATTATTCATGTAATTCGACGAAAGAAAGGGCGAGGCACTTACCTGTGCGGCCGCGACATGATTTTCCAGGCTTCAGGACGACGATGACTAGATTTGCTTGCTGCTGCTATTTGCGCAGGCCCGGAGGTCCTTCCTTTTCACAGGCTGCTGATGATGAAGCTTGTGACTCGGCTGCATGTGCCCGCTTTATTATTGCATGTTGCAGGCGATTGAATGGTGTACACTCTAGTTGGCTGAACTGCTACGGGATTCCTGTAGGCTGTCCTGTAGTAGTTTTTCCTCCTCGGGTGCATGCTGAACGGTGAAGACAGTGGCATCACGATCACGCTCGCAGGACCCTTGGATAGTTGTGATGAGTATTGCATGGCATCTCGGCATCTTTTTTCATTTAAGAATCGCTTCCTCTTGATAATTTAATGATATGTTTTGATTGTGCAGGTATTTTCATTGCATGTCAACTGGGGTGGTAGAAGGAGGTGACAGCAGTGTGTGATGGAGAAAATAGTAGCTTACATGCCTCCATGTCGAACCTTGGTCGTTAGATCTCCCCACACAATTAGTTCTGGGCCGTCCAAAACTTCTACAGGAAGTTTCCTGTAGAAATACAGAACTTCCTGTAGAAAGTCTGTAGCTTCCTGTAGAAGACTAAGTTGTGATGAAATCGTGCCCATACCTTGGAGAAGATGAGTGTTTTCAGAGGAGGTGCTGGTGAGGTCACCTGGCAACATAATAAGGACCCTTGTCTCTGAGTTGAGGGACCTCTTCTTCCTTCATAAAATACCTGCAACCTGCATGCATTGCCACATTGTGAACTTGTTGTCCCTGTTTTTTGTTGTTGTTGTTGTTGTTTTTTTTTTTTTTTTTTTTTTGAAAGACAGCAGGGGTGCCTCAATGAGGTTTTCACCCTTGCCATCTGCCTTAAGCGCCTCAGAGAGGTTTTCACTCAAGGGTCTTTTTCAAACTTTTTTTTTTTTTTGAAAGACAGCAGGGGCGCCTCAATGAGGTTTTCACCCCTACCATCTGCCTTGGGAGCCTCAGAGAGGTTTTCACCCAAGGATCTTTATTCCTTTGTTTTTTTTTTTTTTTTTTTTTTTAGATCTTCAGGGTATGCCCAAAACAGAGGCAGAACCCTTCTCTATGACCAGCACTGATTTCTCCATAGTTTTGATGAATTCTTGTCTTGAGAGAGGTTTCTTGTAGATCTTCAGTCGATGCCCATTGACAAGCATGGGGATGGCCTCCTCATCAATGGTCCAAATAAGAACAGATCCATTGTCATGACATTTTTCCACTGCATATGGTCCCAGCCATCTGGTTCTTAGCTTCCCCTTGAAATCTTTATGCCTGGAATCATACAACAGTGCCCAATCTCCTGGCTGAAATTGCTTGTCATTGAGGTGTTGGTCATGCCACACCTTTCTCTGAAGTTGAACCACTTCTGAATGAAGAAGGGCCTACATTCGGTGCTCGTCCAATCCATTCAGCTGCAATAACCTTTCTTGTTGGGCATGACTGAGATCTAGGTCCAGCTGAGCTGCCATCCTCAAAGTGTTGTATTCAAATTCAATTGACAGCAAAGCTCTCTTCCCATAGACCAGCTCATAAGGTGTGAAGCCAGTTGTGGTCTTCCAAGTGGTGTTGGAAGCCCATGTGGCCTCAACCAGGCGATCTGCCCAATCTTTCCTACTGCTGCTCACCACCTTAGTCAAAATCCCTTCCAATGCTCTATTGGTGACTTCCACTTGCCCATTTGCCTGAGGATGATAGGGGGTGGAAGTCCTATGCTTGATTTTGTGATGAGCTAGTAGGTCTTTGATTAAGTTGGATGTGAACTGGCTTCCTTGATCGGTGACTAGCTCTCTTGGGTAGCCAAATTTGTAGAAGATGTTTTCTCTTAAGAACTCAGCCACCTTTTCTTCTGTCGCTGCTTTGATTGCCTTAGTTTCTGCCCACTTTGTTAGGTAGTCTGTGCACACAATGATGTAAGACCTTTGCCTCGAAGGAGGGTTGATTGGACCCACAAAATCCATACCCCACTTCTCAAATGGCTCAAGAGTCACTTGAGGTTGGAGAGGCATCTCATCCCTTTGAGTCAGTTTCCCCATCCTTTGGCATCGGTCACATTGGCTGATATACCTTGTGACATCTTGATGAAGTGTGGGCCAATAGTAGCCTTCCTGCAGGATTTTGAAGGCAGTCCTCTTTGCTGCAAAGTGTCCTCCACAAGGCCCATCATGACAGGTGAGGAGGATATCAAAGACTTCCTCCTCCCTTACACAACGCCTTAAGATCTGATCAGGGCCAAGCTTGAACAGGTTGCCCCCGATCCAAGTGAATGAGGCACTTTTTCTGACGATTTTGCTCTTCTCTCTTGAGGATAGGTGCGGAGGCAACTGTGCTGAAACAAGGTAGTTTTCTATATCAGCAAACCATGGAGAGAGTACTGAAATAGCAAACAGATGTTCATCGGGCATCTGGTCATCCACCGTTCCATCCTCATCTGCAGATAAATCCAATCTAGATAAAAAGTCAGCAACAACATTTTCTTTACCTGGTTTGTCAACGATAGTCAAATCAAACTGCTGCAACAAAAGTAACCATCTAATAATATGAGCATTCACATCTGGTTTATTCATTAAATATCTAATTGCAGCATGATCAATATGTACAAAGGTTTGATAGCCAGTGATATAATGTCGGAACTTGTTCAGTGCATGGACCATGGCCAAGAATTCTTTCTCAGTTACAGTGTAGTTCAGTTCTGCTTTGGATAAGTTTTTGCTAACAAAGTAAATGGCATATGGAAGTTTTTGTTCAACTTGTCCTAAGGCTTCCCCTATGGCTTTGTTCGAGGCATCAGTGTGGATGTGGAAAGGTAGGGCCCAGTTTGGACCTCTCAAGATTGGGGCAGACACCAACTTGTCCTTCAATTCATTCAGAGCCCTCTAACAATCGTCAGTCCATTTAAACTCCACATCTTTTGCCAAGAGGCCAAAAAATGGCGAGGCTAGCTTTCTGAAGTCTTTAATGAATCTCCTGTAATACCCTACTAATCCTAAGAAACTCCGAGCATCCCTTACCTTTTGAGGAGGTGGAACCTTCTTGATGAGAGCAATTTTGTTAGGATCCACCTGTAACCCTTGGCAAGAAATGGTATGGCCTAGCACGGTCCCTTCAGTCATCAAGAATTCACATTTTTCAGGACTAAGGGACAGGTTCATCTTAGTGCATTTGGTTAGGACTTTTCCCAGATTGGACAATGCTTCCTGGAAGTTGGACCCATAAGGAGTGAAGTCATCCATATAGATTTCCACCGCATCATGGACCAGCTCAGAAAAGATGCTCAAGACGGCTCTCTGGAAGGTAGCAGGAGCATTGCATAGTCCAAAGGGAAGAACTCGATAGGCAAAGGAACCCCAAGGACAAGTGAAGGTGGTCTTATCTTGGTCTTCTAGGCTGATTTCGATTTGGTTGTACCCACTAAACCCATCTAGGAAAGAGAAAAACTTCTTTCCTGCCAGTCCATCCAACACTTGATCTATGAAAGGTAGAGGAAAATGGTGTTTCTTGGTAGCTTTGTTCAGTTCTTGGTAATCCACACAGATTCTCCACTTCCCATTTTTCTTGGGAACCAACACCAGAGGGGACACCCATTCGCTATCCAAGATGGGGTAAATGAATCCGGCATCCAACAATTTTTGCAATTCTTCCTTAACAATGTCCTTAAGGGCTGGATTCATTCTCCTCTAGGGTTGCCTAACTGGTTTACAGTCCTCTTTGATGTAGATGTGATGGGTACAGACCGAAGGATGGAATCCTTTCATCTCCTTATAGCTCCAAGCAAAAGCATCTAGATGACTGGCCAACATACTACACAGCTCCTTTTCCTGGGAAGGAGATAGGGAGGAGTTGATCTTTAACGTTCTCTTAGGGCCGAACTCCACATTTTTGACTCTGGGATTGACAGGGTTGGTCACACAAAGGTCCACTAAGGGGCTGGCTTGGGCATCCTCCACCAATTCCTCTAAGGATAGTGCACTGGGAGGTGGATTCCGGATCAAGGTCTCAATCAAATCATCCTCGGTTGGGGAATCTCCCCTAGCGGTGTCTAGGGTGCACAAAGGTGCTGAGTACACCTCATCCTCTTCTCCTTCCTCCAACCAAAGTGGTAAGTCATGCTCTAATGAGGGTTGGGCAGGAGGGTATAGGACTAGCTGCTTGGAAATAGGACCATTTTTGATGGTCATGTTTCCTGCACGACAGCTTATGTAAGCATCTGCAGTGGCTAACAAAGGCCTTCCCAAAATAAGAGGATATCCAGTGAGCTTTGCCTTTGGTTGCAGAACCAAGAAATCTGCAGGGTATTCCTAAGAGTCAACAGAGACCAAGACATCCTCCACAATCCCTTTGGGAGTCACGGTGGAGCGATCTGCTAGTTGTAGGACTGTCGAGGTCTTCCTCAAGGAACCCTGAAGGTTGAGTTTGAGCATGGTATCTCTGGTCATCACATTAATGGCAGCCCCCAGATCAATCAAGGTGTGAGGTATGATGGTGCCATTGATGTGGACATCTACTACAGGACTCCCAGGATCTAGATACTTTGGATAGATGACTTGTCCCAACATAAGATCAGACAGTTGTCCTATGACATTGATGGTTGAAGCATCTCTCTTTCGCCTGCCTGGGTGTCTGAAACACTTTTCCTTAACCAGTTTGTTGTATATTGGTATATATTTGATGGCTTGGAGAAGTGGTATTTTCACACACAATTGTTTGAGTTCTCCCAGAAGCTCGTCCTCCTCTGGGTTGGGTTGTGTGGTGGATGTTAGTCTCTCAGGAAAGGGTGGAATAGCCTTTGGCTCACTTTCCTGTTTATCTTCCTCGTCCTCTAGGGGAGGAGGTTGGCGATCCGGAAGAGTCTTTCCAGACCGCAGATTGATCTCTTGGATCTCCACAACATAGGTAGGGCATGATGTTTCCCCAGTATATACCTGCTGGGCCTGTCTGTTGTTGGGGTTCGGGTTCAGTTGAGCAGGCATTTGAGGTTGCCTTGGAGGAGCAGGAGGTAATGGTTGTGGTTGAACTGGCGGTGGAGGAAAAATGGCGGGAGGAGTGTTGTACTGGGGCCTCCACCCCGATTGAGGTGCATTCCACTGAGGCTGTGGATGGGCATGTGAGTGATACGAATGAGTAGTGGGTTGAGTATGGTACTGAGGTGGGTAAGACCATGGAGGAGGCATAAACCAAGAAGGATGAGCAGGGGGACCCCAGGAAGGCATAGGAGTAGATTGGTTGGGGCTGTAATAAGCTTGGGGTGCCCCTTGCATCCCCTACTGGTAAGGTCTAGGTCCTTATGGCCTCCTTTGGTTGAGGAAATAGAGAGGTTCAGTGGGGGCTTCTGTCCCTTGATACATGGCTTTAAGCCCAGGTAAGGTTGGACATTGGTTTGTGGGGTGGTCCGCCTCACAAACGAAACATACCTCAACCGAATGTAATGGGCATTCGTTCTTAGGGTGTTTCCTTGTACACCTAGGGAAGAAGATAGCCAAGGCCCTCTCAGCTTCTTCTTTCTTCTGCTGGATCCTAAATGTATCAAGTTGCATGGCAATGGTCTGTCTCACCTCACTCTTGAGATCCTCTAATTGATTTGCAAACTCATGTTTGGAGAAAGGAATACCAACTGAGAGGAGGTTTCCTCTACCTCGTTTCCGGGCTGCCCTAGAGTGGTTTCTAAACACAGTCTTTATGTCCTCATAAGGTAGTTGGTAAATATCTCCTCCAGCTAACATGTGAAGGGTATCTAAGAGGTCTTCAGGGACTCCTCGGAGAAGGACCAACTTGAGGGATTCAGGGTCAAGTGTGCACCTGGCCCGTTTATAGCTAAGTTGGAATCTTTCCTCGTAATCCTCTAAGGACTCATCATTTCCCATGGTCATCCGAAAGATTTCTCCCTTGGTTTCCTTGGACCTATAGTAGTCCCGATATTTGGTATTGAAAGCTTGCTGCATCTGAGCCCAAGTGGTGATATTGTTCCCAGGTAAGCCCATGAACCAGCGTAATGCTGCATCCTTAAGGGTTGAGGGGAAGAGTTTCAGCTTCTGCTCATCTTCAGTATAGTCATAGGTTCGACAAAGGACAACAAACTCAAACAGGAAGGTATCAGGATCTTCAGTAGTCAGTCCATGGAAGTGAGGTAAAGCAGAAGGGCTTATGTTCTTCATTTTCATGTCTCCATTGGTCTCTCGGATGGGGAAGGCACCTTCTATTCTCTCATCTTCTCCCCTATTGTCAGCCATAGCTTCAGATGGAATGGTCTCTAACTCTTCTTCTGCTATAGGATCTTCGTATATCTCAGGAGGTTCACCTATAGGTTCTTCTGGATCACTGTCACCAAAGAAGAGAGAAGGGTGACTCAGTGATGTGGTGGGGGTGTTGGGTAAGAATTTGACAACCTTCCTACAAAATCTCAATCCCATCTTGGCTGTCTCCTAGCCCTCATCTGTGTGGTTTTGCTCCATTAAATGTCAAAAAACCTGAAATAAACATGTGTTAGCCACCTAGGAATAGTGACTGCCTCATTCGTACAAATGACATAAATATACTAAAAAATGATGCATAAGTTATGAAAAATGAAGGGTTGAGCAAGGGTAGTTAGGCCAAATGAGCCCAAAATGTTACCAAATTTGGGGCTCATCAATGACGCTCCTTCTGCAGAGGTGAAAACCACCTCAGATGAAGGTGGGGATGTGTACTTGGCTTCTTCAAGTACACATATAGATCATGAGGCACGGTTGATTGACTCAGGTGCATCCTTTCACTTCACTCCCCATAGAGAGTGGTTCTGTAAGTATGAGAAATATGTTGGTGGTGATGTCTTCTTGGGGGATGACAGGAAGGCTAGAATCATTGGTCGCGGAAAGGTAAAGTTGAAGATGCAAGGTGGAAGGGTTAGAACGCTTCTAGGTGTTCTACATATTCCTGCATCAGCCAGAAATCTGATTTATGTTAGCAAGATGGATGATGAAGGTGTAAAAACAGTGTTCGAGAAGGATACCTACAAGATGGTTCGGGGAGCACTGGTATTGATGTGGGGAGTTTGGATTGGAACTCTGTACAAGCTGCAAGGTAGCACTGTTCTTGATGGGTGCAATAGTTCTGTGGTTCCTGAAAGTGGAGCAGAAAATCTAGTGGTCTCTGGAGAGAAGACCATGCTGTGGCATCAAAGGCTTGGACATATTGGAGAAAAGGGCCTTTGGGTACTTCATCGTAAAGGTATGGTAGAAGGTATGAGTAATAGCTCTCTGGAGTTTGATTTCTGTGAAAATTGTGTATATGGGAAGCAGAATCGGGTGAGTTTCCCCTCTGGTAGTAAGAGGGTGAAATAGATATTAGAACTTGTGCACAGTGATGTGTTTGGACCTGTGAAGGTTCCATCATTGGGTAAGTCTGTGTACTATGTATCATTTATAGATGATTTATCAAGGAATATATTGATATATTTCCTTAAGAAGAAATCTAAAGTCTTTGACAGGTTTAAAGAATTTAAGGCTTTGGTGGAAAACCAGACAGAGAAGAAGATAAAGGTGTTGAGAACAGATAACGGTGGAGAGTTTTGCAGTAAGGAATTTGAAGAATTCTGTAAGAAGTGTGGTATAGCACGGCAGAAGACTACTCCATATACACCTCAGCAAAATGGATTTGAAGAAAGAATGAATAAGACATTGATGGAAAGGGCAAGAAGCATGCTCAGTGGTGCTAGGTTAGGACAAGAATTATGGGCAGAGGCAGTGGATAATACATGTTACCTAGTCAACAAGTCACCTTCATCAGCATTGGAGGATAAGACTCCACAAGAGGTATGGACTGGTAAGAAACCCTCTCTTTCACATCTAACGGTATTTGGATGTGATGCATATGTACATGTTCCAAAGGAGAAACGAACCAAGTTGGATAGTAAATCTGAAAAGTGCATCTTTATTGGATATAAGGATGGTCTAAAGGGTTATAAGATTTGGAACCCAGTCACACAGAAGGTTGTGTACAACCGAGATGTGGTGTTCAGAGAGGTGAAAGATGTTATTAAACATGAAGTCCAACGAAAGGAACCTGAGAAGATAGAGTTTGAGCTAAAGGAGGAAGAATTAGACTCTACAGCAGAGGAGGAATCAAAATATGAAGAACCACAAACTCCGGCTGTGAGAAGATCAATTCGAGAAAGAAGGCAACCTAAAAGGTATAGTCCATCTGCTTTCTGTTCAAATTTTTCTTTATCTATTACTAACGATGATCCCAGAACTGTGAAGGAAGCAGTGGATTCAGAGGATGGAAAACTTTGGAAAGAGGCCATGGTTGATGAAATGGCATCTTTGCACAAAAATGAGCCTTGGGATCTGGTGGAGTTGCTGGCTGGAAGGAAACCATTGGTAGTAAATGGGTGTTAAAAAAGAAGACAAATGCAGAAGGAAAAGTGGAGAAATACAAAGCTCGGTTGGTAGCAAAAGGTTATTCCCAGGTACCAGGAATTGATTTTGGTGATATTTTTTCTCATGTTGCCAAGGTAACTTCTATTAGATTACTTTTATCTATTGCTGCTGCTTTTGATTTTGAGGTAGAACAGATGGATGTGAAGACAACATTTCTTCACGGGGATCTAGAAGAGGAAATCTACATGAAGCAACCTGAAGGCTTTGCAGCGAAGGGTAAGAAAGAACTGGTATGCAAGTTAAAGAAGTCTTTGTATGGGTTAAAACAGTCACCAAGGATGTGGTATCAGAAATTTGATACATTTATACAAGGAATTGGCTTCACCAGAAGCAAAGCAGATCACTGTGTGTATTTTAAATTAATTGGTGACCATGTTATTTATCTGGTCTTGTATGTGGATGATATGTTGCTGGTTGGAAATGACAAAGAAATTATCCAGGATTTGAAGACCCAATTGTCCTCCAAATTTGACAATGAAAGATCTTAGTGCTGCAAACTATATTTTGGACATGGAAATTAAAAGAGATCAGGCAAAGAGGAAGCTCTGGTTAAACTATAGGAAGTATGTCGAGACAATACTACAGAGGTTTAATATGCAGGATAGTAAACAGGTGAAGGTTCCTATTCCTATAGGTGTGAGGTTATCTACTAAACAATGTCCCAAGACACAAGAAGAGGAAGAGGACATGTCCCGTGTTCCATATGCAAGTGCAGTCGGTAGCCTGATGTATTCAATGGTCTGTACTAGACCAGACATTGCACATGCATTGAGAGTATCGAGCAGGTTTATGTCAAAACCAGGAAAGGATCATTAGACAATAGTGAAGTGGGTTTTCAGGTATTTGCGCGGCACTAGTGATTATGGTCTGTGCTACCAAGGAAGACCAGGATTGGACAGAGTGTTGGATATTTGTGGCTTTGTTGATGCAGACTAGGTTGGAGATCTGGATCAGAGAAGATCTACAACTGGGTATGTGTTTAACCTATTTGGAGGTGCAGTCAGTTGGATGAGTAAGAAACAATCTGTAGTGGAATTATCAACTACAGAGGCAGAATACGTGGCAGCCACTCATGCAAGCAAGGAAGCAGTTTGGTTGTAGAGATTGTGTTCAAGTATGGGGTTAGTACAGGAAGCTATAAGGATAGACTGTGACAGCCAAAGTGCAATTTTCTTGGCAAAGAACCCTGCATATCATTCAAAGACAAAGCACATTGATGTTCAGTATCACTTTGTGAGGGATATGATAGAAGACAAAAAGGTGTTGCTGGTAAAGGTGGAAACTTTGAAGAATACTGCAGATGCATTGACAAAATCTGTGAGCTCTGAGAAGTTCTCTTGGTGTAGAGAGACAATGGGCATTTCAGGGCTGGGAAAATGACTATGCTCTCTTGTGGCCCCCCGTGGAAAGAAAACAAAAAGTGGGAGAATGCTGGGTTGTGTTATATTCTTTCCATGTAGTTAATAGGGGGTTTGAAGGGCACCCGTAACCCCACTTTATGGGGTTCGGGGCAATGCCCCGAAAAAAAAAAAAAAAAAAAAATAAAAAAAAAAAAATAAAAAAAATTGGACCCTATGTTAGGTTTGGCGAACCCACCTATGATTTTGTGCATAATTTTAGCACATGTTTTTTGGACGCGATGGTTTTCGGTCCATGGTATTGGACGTGATGGTTTTCGGTCCATGGTATTGGACACAATGGTTTTCGGTCCATGGTATTAGATGCTTCGGCATGTATAAATATGTATTGTAACATTGAAAGGAACATAATGAAAAATCAAGCCAGTAGTCCTGATTTTGGGATCCATGGGAAAATCTCTATGTATATGTGTTTTATGTGTTATGATCTCACATTGTTTATTTTCTGTGTTTTATAATTCGTATGCAGGTAATTTTTGTACGAGGTTAAAACCTACAGGTGGGCATCAGTAATGTTGTGTAACAACATCGTAATGGGCCTCATTCTTGTGGTGTAACAGTGCCCTAATAGGCCTTAGTTATTGGATATGATAACGACCTCTTTGGGCCTTCTTATATGTGATATGATAAAATATTATGAAAGAGATATGAAGGATATTATGACAAACATATGAAGATTTTTTTGGGAATCTATTTGGTTTCCTCTTGCATATGTTGCTCATGATATAACATGAAAGGAATGTTCCTAGCAATGAAATGTTATTTTTCATTATGAAAATCCATACTCTAATAGTAGGTAATTGTTGAAAGTTGGTAGCAAGGGAATCAAATGTTTACCTCCTTGAGGACAAATTTGGCCAATCTAACACATTTAGGACTCTAGCCGAGAATTGTTTCTTCCATTGTTGCACACTGGGACTCCATAGTTGAGAATTGTTTCTTCCAAATTGGATTGATTTTATAGGCTAAAAGGAAGGGATTGTGTGCCTTAAATAAATGCACACCAGAATCAATAATTACTAATTAAATAGTATACAATTTAAATCAATGAGATTGGCCAAGAAATGAATCCTGGGGTTTCTTTTTAGTGAAGCAAGTAAATTTTGGTCTGCTTCACAAAAATGCATGCCTAGACTTCATTTCAAGGCCAAATTAAATGTTTCAACTTGGAGAGTATTTTTTTACTCATAATTAACATTAATACAATTAAATATTTTTATTTTTTCACATATATATTTGTGTTGTTCAAGAATACTCCAATTTTCATGGATTTCGTAGCATAAAAGTTAGGGTTTTTGTGCCTCAAATAAATGCACACCAGGACTTGTAAGTAATTAATAGTGATATAATTATCATTCCATCCTATGGATCCACAAAATTATATATCATTCTTGTGGTGTAATACCACCCTAATTGGCCTCAGTATTGTGGTGTAACATTGCCATAATGGGACTCTATATTATGGTCTAACAATGCCCTAATGGGCCTCAATCTTGTGGTGTAACAACCCCCTAATGGGCCCCAGTTCTTGGGTATGATAGTCGCCTCTTTGGGCCTTCTTATCTATGATATGGGAAAATATTATGACAGAGATATGAAGTAAATTATGATGAAGATATGAAGAATTGTTTTTGGAAGCTATTTGGTTGGCTCTTGCATATGTTACTCATGATATAACATGCAATGAATGTTCCTAGTGATGAAATGTTATTTCTATTCATGAAACACCATATTATAATAGTAGGTAGTTTTTGAAGGTTGGTAGCTAGGGCATCAAATTTTGACCTCCTTTGATGACAAATTTGTCCAATCTAATGCATCTAGGAAACCATAACTGAGAATTTTTTCTTCCATTGTTGCACACTAGGACTCCATAGCCAAGAACTGTTTATTCCTAATTATATTGATTTTATAGAGTAAAAGGTAGGGATTGTGTACCTCAAATAAATGCATACTAGGAGCAATAATTACTAAATAAATAGTATACAATTTGAATCACTCAAATTTTCCAAGAAATGAAGTGTGGACATGCATTTTAGTGATGAAATTCTATTTTTCTTCATGAAACTCCATATTCTAATAATAGGCAATTGTTGAAGGTTGGTAACTAGGGCATCAAATTTTGACCTCTTGAGGAAACATTTGGCCATTCTAACACATCTATGACTCCATAGACCAAAGGATTAGGCACTAGTCCAAGGATTTTAGTGATCAAACTCCTCTTTCTCCATATTTTCTCCTCCTAGATTTTGCTCCCCTAAAGGTAGGGCGGAAATCGAAGGCTTGCAGCGAAATTTCAAGGAGGTGATTTTTCATGAATCTGAGGGTCCAAACATCAAGCTTAGGGTCTAGGCTACCTATGCCCCAAGTTTGGTGGATATCCACCCAAGTTTCATCCATAAAATCTCTTGCCCTAGGTGCTACTCTAAAGGGGAAAACCTAGATATTTCTCTCTCATCTTGAGGACTTCTTTGAGGGTTGTATGAGCCTATTATCCATTGGAATAAATGTCAAGGAAACCATTCTTATGCGTTGACCTAGTGAGTACCTTTGAAGCATTTCTTCCCATAGTTATTCATAAAACCCTAGGTATAGTTTAATTATTTCTTAGGTCTCTTAAAGGGAGCAAAGACCCTTTTAGAAGTGTTAAGTCATCACATAAATCTTCTTTGAGAGGTCCTACCTCATCTCCTAGAGCCTTGACCTTAGGATACATATTATCATCATCATATCTAAAACCCTGAGGCTTGGTCTCTCCATCCTAAATATTTTCTTGGATAGCATGTTAGCTTCCTTAAAGAATTGAGCCACTATTGTGTCTCTCCTTGAATGAGCATGGAGGAATCACTTCATACCTAAATCATTGATCTATCCATTCTAAGTGATTCTATTCCCACCGAGACTCCTCCCATTGGTGAAAGTTCGTAAAGAGTAGGGGACCCTTACTAAAGTGATAATGGGTAATTGTCCCAATGTTGTCACTTAGTATAATAGTTGTCCCTTAGTTTTTCCCTTCCATAGGGCCCTACTAGATTGTGTGGTAACATGAAACATTCCATCAATATAGTGGAAAATATTCCACTTATATATTACCCTAAGAGGACACCATTTATCCTATCATGTTAAAACCATATTCCAAACAATTTTACAATTAGAATGTACAACATTTTTCATTGGCTAAATGTGGAAAAAATGGGTATGTTTCCTCTACTCTATGTTGCAAGAAATGAAAATTGACATATAAACACAACAATATCCAACTAACTTATTGAAATTCAAATATTAATAGTTTTTCTCCATCCAGATAACAAAATCGATCCACATTTTGTTTTGTAACATGTCCTTTTCAAAGTGTGTTGGATGATGAGCATATTTTTTCTCTTGTCAAAACATGGCACATGGACTAGTTAAACTAATTAATACGAAATCTTTTACTTTTTTCTAGGAAATAAAAAATATATATATAATTTCACATATTAAATATACCTACAAAATTATAAATCAAGGTTTGTAGACCTTTTTAGCCACTGTGATGTGTGGCACTTCATTTTGCAAGCCTAGCCTTGGAGGCCTTGTCCTGAAACATATACTAATTGAATTTAACTATGCACAAATAAAATATAAAAATCATTTAAGAAATTTGATATAATCTTATGAGAAAATTCAAATACCTGGGTACTCTCCTCACCGAACTTCCTTCGTTCATCCAACTTCTCATATGTTTTTACAAGTTCTTTCCATACTTTTATACTTACATCAATTGGCCTTCTTTTGAGCCTTTTCTCAGGCGGAAGTTTTTTTTATCTTATTTGTTTGATTTCACCTAAATATCTTGCAGTTATGATACATTTGTAGTTTAACATTTTTTACGAACCAACCTACGCCAAATTTAGTCTCCATGTCGTGAATTATTGCTTTCTGTAGGTGCAATGATATCTTTGAGAATGGAAAATGGAGATGGTCTTTGAACCGTTGAAGGCATGATTCCTTCAACCTATTCACAAAAAAAATCCCAGCATCTTATCTACAGATTTAATTTGAAACCACATTCTATTATATTTGTGTATCATAGCTACCAATGCAAGATTCATAATGTGTCCTGGTGGAAGAAGAGATTTTTGTGCCGGGAATGGATTGGTAATTGTAAGTCTTTGTTTCTTGTTCCAAATTCTTAGTGGTTATGCTTAATTATTTCCTCCTTGATCTTCTGCTCAATCCAAGAGGATTTTGGGAATCAATCGATTCCATTTTAATGGTTGATGTGCTTGCAACACATCAACCATATGGTAATTGGTTTCAAATCTCATTATTGTTACAGGCCATTTTCTCACATCATCCCAAAATTCCTAACAACTAAACTAATTAATATACTTGAACAATTTGTCATAATCCCTTTGCAAATCTCTAAGCGTCATCTCTCCAAAAAATATGATTTTATGGGTCTATTTTCTCAAAAACCATATTTTTAGCCCCAACACATTTTGCATGCCTATCCACCTGCATTGGATGCAAGTTGCATAACTAAGAATTTGCATTTATCAGTTAAGGTTGCTCCATTCTATAGGTGCCCCAATTCTAGAATTTCAAGAAAATAAAAAAATAACAAAAAAAATCAAATCTCTCCTTCTATAAGCTTCTAAGGTGGTTTTAACCATTTATGATGGATAGAGATCTCTAATTCTTATCTGATCCTACTCCATTGATATTATCTCTTATCCCTTGAGCTCATCCTCTCTCATAAGTGGATCTCAAGCTTAGATTGGTAAATCCTAAATTACCACTTTCACCCTATAAATTTATTGCCTCCCATAAAGTCTGGGCTAGCTTTTAGAAATTACTAGGTTAGCTTTTGGAGATTGCTAGTTCCCTCATGTTGCTGCTTGGAGCTTAAGGAATCATCATTCATTTTCATTAGGGTTGTGTGAAGGTTTGATTTTTAGCAAGGAAGGACAAGAAAATTAGGGAGACATTCAAAATCAACTTCTATATATGGTTGTAACTCTCTCCTTTATTTATTAATACAAAAAGCACTATGTTTTCCTATACTTGTGTCATGTTGATGCTTATGTATTTCAATGCCATGTTGACTCATTGATGATTTGATTATCTTATGTGGATATTGTAGTTCCTTTGCTTGCTTTATTCATTGTTGTAGCTTCCATTTATAGTGTGTGGAGCTAGGAATGGAGCTTACAAGCAAAGAGAAGAGGAAGACTTACTACAGATTCTAGGTTGGTCTCTTTTCTATATTCTAATCTCTTAAAGGAAATCATATATCGTTTTCACCTATGGTGTTCTATTTCATTCCACTAGATCTAGGGAGTTCATTTTTGTCCACAGAAGTGAATTTTCGACATAACAAATTGACGACTCCACTAGGGATCGATATTTTTGTTAGTGGTTTCCTTGGCCTTTGCATTTTTCCACCTTTCAAATCGACCTTAATTGACTTATTCATACAATAATTGACCTCAGGAAAACACATTTTTGAGCTTGGTTGGGTTTCTTGTGTTGTGTTTTGACCAAACTTTCCCCAATGCACTCTCTGTTCTGAGACAAAGTTCCCTAGTGCAACCTCTCCTCTATGGAATTGCATCGTAGCACATTGGTGTCTGTTTTTCACCCGTGTTGATCCTGTACGATACAAAAAATTTCATTCCTTTGCCTTGCTCCTCATTTTTCTTTGGTCTAATAAGTTTTTCTCAAGTCTTTGAGATTGTATATGTCTCTGAAAATGCATCATAATGTTTGCATTTTATTTTATTAGCCTTTAATGAGAATTTATTTAGTTTTTATTCCTTCTTATCAATTAGGTTTTTGTAAGCATTTGGCTTTATTATTAATTGGTTTGAAGAAAATTATTACAATCATGTTATGTGTGATTTCTATATCAATGATCTAGCTACATCTTAGTTTCCATTGCATTTGGAGATTAAGAGGAATTAAAAGAAAAAAAATTGTTATTTGCATCATATAGGGTTTTGAATTTAAATTGGACTAGTTACATTAAAATATCTACTTAGCAAGCTTTGTTTGTTGCATTATTGTGTGTTGCATTATTATTTGTTTCTTCTCTCTCGTAGATATATTTTCATTAAAAAGAAAGAGTTCTTGTTATCATGATATATTTCATTATAGGGAATTCAGATGAACTTGTACCGTGAGCCTTCAAACTGAAACATAATTGAAGATAAAATCTAAAATTTACTCAATCAATCTAAGGAGAATTTGGAACATTAATGACACACATAGAGTTCTAGACTATATATGTTTTTCGACTTCTTTAAACATAGGAGTTGTCGTTAAATTTTTGCGTTACATTCTGGTGGTAGTCAGTATTCCACATACGTAAGTATATCATATGGTTCTCCACGTACCCTTGGGTATATCGGATGGTGCTCCACGTATGAAAAGCATATAAAAATACTTCTTATTGTACACTAAGGCATTAGATAACACTACCACATATTGTGCTTCCACGTACCTCCGAGTATATTTTGGAAGTCCCCATTAGGTTTCTGTCCTGCCATAGGTAACCAAGTCAGCTGCCTTGTCCATTGTGATACACTGAACACATAATTCATGGAGATTGACTGCACGTGCTGGAAACGATATTCTAAGTTCATTGTGACTTGGTAATCCTTATCTTCCTAATTACCCCTTTGTTTTTATTTTATGTCTCTAATTTATAAAATGTATTAATTGACAGTGAAACAACATCTTCATGGTGGAACAACTCCTTAGTAGATCTTAGGTTGAGACTAATGGCAAGAGTTCTTGAATCCACCATTTAAGGAGACCCCTTTGACATGAATCCTAGTCCTTTCCTTCTTTTGGAAATATTGGTACTCGTTATATGGAAACATCGTCCCTTCCTAGATTTACCATTGGTTTACCGGTTTGGTTGTTTTCAACCTCCTTGGTTCCAATTGTCCAAATTGTTTCTCAACCAAGTAGTCCTCCACCTGAACAACATCGACCTCAAGTTGATCCCAAATTTTACCCATTGCTTCTTTTCTTGTTGTTTCTTCATCCTTTTCTTCCTCCTCGCCTAGTGAAAGTCTTGATTCAAGTAACCAAGAAGCTAAGAAAAAGAAGAAAAGGACAAAGAAGAAGAAGTAAAATAAGAAAGGGGGCAACCATGAAAACATTGCCATGAATGCAAATACTATTGAGAAACCTTCCAACAAGCCCCATAAAGTTAAATTCCCTTTAAATATTTGTAAGGGTGATCACCTTCTTAGATTTTTATGTGGTATACCATAGGTATTAGAAGTGTTGTCAATAGGCTCACATCAACCCTTGTCATCAGCCTATGGAGATCATGTTGGTGATAAAACTTCGACTAGTGATAGTAAAGTCCATGGGAAAAAAGGTAAAGTTAAGTTTCCCTGTAGGTTATGTGAAGGGAATCACCCTATTCACCTTTTTCCTTATATGGATTAAGCCTCAAAAGTGTTGGAAAGCCTTACTTCTCAGCCATGACTTTTAGCTAGTTACCAGAAGCTTTCTTCCAATCCTCCACTAGTTGATCAAGTGATTGATCTAAATCCAATCAATCCAACTCTCTCTGAACGTGAATCCCATGACTTTGTTCCCAACCAACCATCAGTTAAGAAAATGCTTGACTCTATTCCACCTTCAATTGATCGTACCTTTCCCATAGAGAGTGACATTCATACCACTCAATTTCTTCTTGTTTCTTCATATCCTATAAGACAAGGGGACGTTTCTCCTATTGTCATAGAACCCCCTCCAAGTAAAGACTCACTTGGTTAGACTATTAAATAGATACAAGTAAATCAACCCATTTATAGCATGCCATAAGTGCTAATTAGTCAGCCTATTCTAGGAATGACACACATTCCATCAGGGAAAGCTCCTATTGGTTAAATAACACCATGCAATAGACTTTTCCATGCCCATACTTCCGAGGTCAACCTTTCCAACAATATCAAGGCTTTCTTGGGACTAGATAACTGGGTATGGGTTATCCTAATTATCAAAACAATTTGTATCAAGGTGGGATGAAAATGTTAGTAGCCCAAACCATCCCGTCATATCCTATATATCCCTCACTGGTAGTTAACCTTACCCCACAAGGTTATTGAGTTACCAAGGGACCACTGCAAAGTTCCTTTTCTTGTGTCAAGCTCGTTAAAAAATGAAACCAGGTGTCTTAAGCAGAGTTCCTTATCTTGTGTTAAGCTCGTTAAAAAATCAAACAAGGTTCATTGAGCATAGTTCTTTTCTAGTGTCAAGATCGTTAAAAAAATGAAATAGATCCCCTTCAAATTCGAGTCTTTATTTAGATCTCGTAAATGTTGATTCGCGTCTTTCACTTGATCTCGTAAATGAACCTTCATTCCATTTGCCTATTAGTAACATGTAGTCTACTTAGATGAATGAAATGAAGCTTGGGGGGCATGCACCTGGAATTGTGTTATTATGTTGGGGTCATGAAAACAAATTTCAAGCATAGTTTTTCCTTTGTTTGAAGCTTGTGTAAAAATGAAACCACTCTCAAGCATAGTTTTTCTCTGTTTCAATATTGTGTAAAAATGAAACCTCTTAAGCATATTTTTTCTCCATTTCAAGCGTGTATAAAAATGAATCCTATTCCACATCCTATTCTCATGATTTCCACTTTTATGAGTTTGTTTCTACCAAATGAGCCTTGGTTTTTTCTTTCCAACGGCACCATCTGCTTTGCCGATCATACACTTTCACTTGGTTGTTTTACCCTTTCTTGAGGAACTACTTCGATGAGTGGTCTTATTAGCCAACCTCTTAACCTTTGTGTTTTTTGAGCAGTTCCATCATCTCTAGAACCATTTTCTATGCCTTATGCCACTCATTCCTCAAGGAGGAATCCTCTTTCAGCTCTTCTCAGTCTACCAAAACATGAAAACATTGTCGAGCACTTGCCTTTTTGAACTTGTTAAAGTAAATGAAAATGTGTCTACTCGTTATAAGTTTAACCCTTTTCTAGACTAGGATAAACTATTTACAAAAAAGGAATATTTTAGTCGAACATGACGAAAAGGTTCTCCTGAGTATCGTTTTCTTCCTTTTCAAACTCAAGAGACTAAATTTATGAAAAGGGACCTTTGGAGATTTTTTTTTCGCCTCTTTTTCAACCTCTCTAAACATGAAAAATAAGTTGAGTCACAACTCTGCTGGACTCGTAAAATCATCAAAAAATGTTGGAATATTCAAACATGATGGGACCAAAACAATCCTTCTTAGGCTTCGTTAAAAATACTCAGAAGGATTCATCAGAAGGGTGAACTCATAGATCAAGCATATGTTATCATTCTCAATCTTGTCAAAAATAAAGAGGTACTGACCAAAAATGATTGGGGAAATTGGGAAAATGGGGTACTCTTGAACCATCTATACATCAACATCATTCTGTCTCAAACCTTGATACCTGTTTCATGTCGTTGATGAGGGATACATCAAGGCATTCATGTGATGGGACACTTCCTATCGACATCAACTCATTATCTAGGAAGTTAACTTAGAAACTCCTTTCGATACCTTAGATCTTGCATACATCAATGGAAAAATTCCTCGCTCTCAGAGATAGGTCCTCATCATTAACCTTCGACCGGAATATTTTGTGTGCTGTTCAACTTCAACTCATTCATTCACTAACATATATTGTATTGTGGTACCGTGAGAGCCATTATAATTATCGGTGGTTTCTCTCGCATATGTTAATGACTTATATCATTGGCTTCTAATCAAATGGTGTCTAACTTGTTCAAATCTAACTCATTTATTTGAATGCTCAGACTCATACTATCGACTAACGAGGTAGAAGACCCTGGATCTATTTCCATCCATCTAGACTGTGATTTCAGGATCCATACAATATTACAAATTATGATGGATATTATCATTCAAACAATCATCTAAGCGTGGGTCCATATTCTTTCATCAGTGGATGAGACATTTTTTATGATTGTACATGTAATATTGGTTTATATGTTGAGCATGGGTATGACTTCCTCAACAATGATATCATGATGATAATATGTATTATAATAGATAATGATCTCAACATATTTGTTCTTGATCTGGACTTATCACAAGGTAAAACATTTCATTCCTTTGTCATTGCTTCTAAGTTTTTACTTTAGGGGCAACCTATTACAAGCCATTAGTTCACATTAGCCCAAAAGGCCTAAAAACCAGATTAATCAACAACCTTGAACACTTTGTCATAATCCCTTTGCAAAAACTTAAGCATAATCTCTGCAAAAAGTCCGAGTTTCTGGGTCTATTTGCTCAAAACCCATGTTTTTAGCCCCAACGCATTCTACATGATTGTCATCTTGTGTTGGATGAAAGTTTCATAACTAAGCATTTGCATTGATCAAAGCAGGTTGCTCCATTTTGTAGGCGCATTGATTCTTTAATTTTGGGAAAATTAAAAAAGAATTTCGAATCTTCTCCTTCTAGAAGCTTCTAAGGTGGTTTTAACCATTTACCATGGATAGAGATCTCAAATTCTTATCTGATCCTACTTTAGTGATCTTATATATTATCCCTTGATCTTTTCCTCCCTCATAAGTGGATCTGAAGCCTAAATTGGTAAATCCTAAACTACCACTTTCACCTTATGAATTTACTGCCTCCCATAGAGTCTAGGTTGGCTTTTGGAGATTACTAGGTTGGATTTTGGAGATTGCTAGTGCCCTCATGTTGCTTCTTGGAGATTAAGGAATCATCATCCATTTTCATTATGGTTGAGATGAAGGTTTTCTCTATAGCAAGGAAGGACAATTCAATTAGGGAGACATCTTCAAATTCAACTTCCATATATGATTGTAACTCTCTCCTTTATTTATTAATACAAAACGTATTTTGTTTTCCTATACTTATGTCATGTTGATGCTTATGTATTTCAATGCCATGTTGATTCATTGAATATAGATATTGGGTTATGCTATGTGAATATTTTAGTTCCTTTTTTTATTCTAGTCATTGTTGTAGGTTCCATTTATAGCGTGTGGAGCTAGGATTGGAGCCTACAAGTGAAGAGAAGAGGAGGACTTACTGCAAATTCCAGGTAGGTTGCTTTTCCATATTCTAATCTCTCTAGAGAAAACATATATATTTTTGTCATTTGTTGTTCTAGATCAGAAGACTAGATCTAGGGAGTTCATTTTTGTCCACAAAAGTGATTTTTCCACATAACAATTACTAAGAGTGTAATCGGTTTGGCCCAAGGGTGCATATTTGTTTCAACCTGAACATCAACAAATATGATGAATTCTTATATTGATAGACTTGGATTTTAGTGAGTAAGAATTATTTTAATGAGTATGATATGTTGTAGAAAATGTGTGTATCCTTAGGATGGAATGATTGTTCTTGCAATGCCAATTAATTACAACTCCTAGTGTGCATTTATTTGAGGCAAACAATCCTTGTCTTTTACCCTACAAAATCAATCCAATTTGGAGTATTCATGCATAGAAAAAATTTCTATGTGCAAAATTAATGTTAATTACTAGTAAAAAAGTACTCTCTAATCTGAACCATTCAATTTGGCATTGTAATGAAGGTTGGGCGTGCATTTTTGTGAAGTAGACTAAAAATTCACTTGCTTCACTAAAATCCACACCAAGCCTTCATTTATTGGACAATCTGATTGGTGTACTACAAATTATTGTCATAGTTGTGTATTACAGGATCCAGAGGAGGCCATGAACATATGATGTGGATGGATTAAAACTACTAAATCGGAGAGAGGAAAGTGGATTGAAGAAGATATGACAACAAAATCTGGAGATATAATACATATAAGAAGACAAAGAAACCTCAACCGAAGGAGGAAGGTCTTTATGAATTTATAAAGATTACAACATAGAGGAGAGAACGTCAATTTATTTTCCATGACACCTTTCAGGTCAAAATTATTGGCTAAAAGTGCACATGAATGGTGATTAAATGTGATTTTATGATAAAGGGAAATGTTTGAAAATTATTATGGCCATGTTGGATAGGGATGTTGGATATTTTTCTTGTTGAAATTTTGGCTCGATGGTTATACCTAGTGTCATAAAAAAAATTAAACTCCAAATTAACATGATATCAATATGTCAAATATATGACTAAAATGAAGTTTTGTGTTGGATAGCATATTTATTGAAATAATATAATTGGAATACTAAAAATTATTGACTATTTTGTGTATTACAGGATCTAGATGAGGCCATGCCAAAAAATCATTTCATATCAAATGAGGACACAATCACTACAACGAAAATACCTTCTAGCGGAGGTTATAACGAAGGTTATTAATATTATAAAATTAGCAAAATTTTTCAAAAAAACATCCACTAAAACATTTGTTTGTGATAGTGGATTTTTTAGCAAAGATTATAATGAAACTTCATCAAAACTGAAAAATCTCGACGGTCGAAGGTTTTAGCAGATTTTTTTTTTTTTTTGCGGTGCACTTCATGGAACAAGTAGCACCGATGTGCTACATGTTTAAATGCATCGGATAGCATACATAACTAAAAGCATTGAGGTGTTAAATGCAAAGAACACCGGTGCGTGAAATTTATACGGCACCAATGCTAATATATAAAAAAATCCTTAGGGTGTTCTTGTAAGGACGAACACCCCGGGACACAAAAAATAATTTCAGTCTCAGTGCTTTTATTTAAACTTGTAGCGCCGATGTGTATTGTTTATATAAACGCATTGGTGCGTTAGTTATATAAAATCACTGGTGCTGTTAATTTTCATAATGCACCGGGGCTGGAAATAATATTTTTTAGGACTGGGGTGTTAGTTCTATGAAATTACAAGTGCGTTAAGAATTACAATGCACGAGGGCGTTAATTTCAAATAATATTAGTGCTTGAAGAACTAAATGCCCGAGTGTTTTCATTTTATGAAAAGGCATTGTTCATGCAAGTAAATGTCATCACGGTGCTTTTATATAACATAACGCATCAGAGCGTTTTGATGTTATGGACACACCGATTTTTTGTATGAGATTTTCTCTTTTTTGGAAACATTGACTTGTGACAGTGCAATTATTGTAATTTTTAATTATGTTATTCATCGACAAATCGACATATATCTTATACCAGTATTCATATAAATTAAAATTTTATTAGTGTATTTGTATATGATGTTTGGATTAATGTGTTATATTATCATATTTCATATCTCTTTATTATAATATTTAATCATCCATATATTTAATCACTGGTGTAATACTTCACAGTGACATTGGATAACACAATACAATAAATTAAAATGTATTTTATTATATATCAATAAAAGGTTTGTTGTCATACAAAATGGGATTGCTATTGGTAACCCCTTGTCTTTCAATTAGGACACTATGTCCATTACATTAAACAAAATGTTTGATTTTCACAAACAATTATTTCAAAAAATACAACAGGTTGCATTAATATCCAAATAGATCATCATTCTTAGCTGGAATTTCTTTCAGTTCTCAAGCTACTTCTATGACTTAGGTTATTTGGAGGAATTTTTTGTTGATTGCATCGATTTTTTTCATCTTCTTGATCTTGTTCCATCTGTAAACATAAAAATAAAGTGTAATGAGTGTATCCACATTGGGGAGAATAATGAAAATTAAAATAAATAATATACATCAATGTAAATTGAATAGAAATGTACCATAGGAAGAAGTGACTCATAAATTGTGCACATGATTTCAAAACCAAGTCTCATGCTTGTTGAAATAAATCTTCTGCTGGCATAGTTCCATACTTTGTTTCCTGCATGTTTTAAACCTTATTATAAATCATAGATTTAATATAAAGTATTTTTTTGTTCTATTAATTATTAACTTAGAGAATTAAAACAACATAGATACTTAAAAAATCCACAATTAATTTTACGATGCCAACATATACTCACAACCCATATTTAATCCAATGTCAATCAATTCTTCCGATGACTCTTCTTTATATGTTAGCACCTATTTGAAGACATTTAAGGGTGGTTGCTATAAACCAACTTAAAATATACAAAAATGAAACCTTGAGTTGTTATAAGGAAATATTAAAAATTACTCACAATCTTTGATATCAACCCTTTTCTTCCTTTTCGTCATGTTTTATGTGTTGAATGAGTTCCATTTTGTTTTCTTTTCTGCACGAAAATACTTGAAAATTAATATTTAATGTTAAATTACTTTTTTATATGTACAAATTCAATCATGTTTACATACATTTGAAGCTTGTTGTTGTTGAGATTGATCCTCTTGTGATGCAATTATGTCCATTTCTTTGACCATCTCCTTGTACACTTTTTTGGACAGTCCTACTCGCATGTTTCACATATCATCTCGTTAATCATTTAAGATTTCACAGTCTTCATGATAAAAGTAATAAACTATTATTATATTGATATATGAAAACTAAATATAACAAAATTGATATTAATAAATGAATGGTTTGTATTAATATATACATATAATTCTAGAAAATCATTTTAATTAGAAATATTACCTTTTGAATTATTATTGTTTATTGTTGTATATTTTTGCTATTGCAAGTCTGACATATCTCATTGACCATTGCTCTGGAAACGCTTCTTGTAGTTTAGATATAATTTGGTTCTTAGAATCATTGGATTGATTTTTGTATTGTAAGTGGAAAGTACGTCTATACGTTTGTTCCACTAGATCCCTCATAGTTTTGTAAAAACAATTCCCCCTTTCATTAACCTCCAGCACCACTCCAGATGAGTTAAGGACCAATTCATTGTCATTTACATGTTCTATAATTTTTATTTTCTTATAATGACATCGATATTTTCTTTCGTTATTGCTCCCTGTAGAACATTAAACATATATGAATTAATATATTGTTTGAAACATGTTATCTAATATTCTTAATTGTATTATTAATGAAAATTCAAAAAAGAAAAGAAAAAACGCATATTGAATAGTAGTTTTTCATTCACCTGATTTAGCCTTTTGCAATTTTTCTATCAGGATTTTACACTCTTATGTACTTAGTTTAGAAATAATATTATCGACCTTCTTCATTTTGTGGCTCTGCATGATACACACTAAACCACATATTAATTAAACTTACATATAGTTCAGACATATTAATTTTGTAAAGAATTTACAAAGAACTTGTCTTCTCTGTTTTTTTCGATGTGCTATCATTATGTCGATTAATATTTTTGTTACTCGACACATTCTCAGACATGTTTTATCAATATACAACATGTACCATTTAATACAATTTTCAACCAAAAAAAACTTTGTTAACCAGTTCGTTTATCCGAATAAGCACATCAATGTGTTTATCCCATTAAATACACTAAGCGTTTAATTGTTCAACACAATCAGGGAATTTTTTTTTTTTAATAATTTTAAATTATGACAGTGTGATTTGTAACAATAAACACACCACAATGATTTAAAGGTGATATTTAGCATATATGCGCCAATGTGTTATATTACACCAGGAGCAATGATGAATAGACTGGACATAACTGACAATGTTATAATATACTGGTGCATTGTATTACACAAGGGGCACCGATGTGTTATATTACACAGGGTGCACTACGAAACATATATCCATTTTTTTTAACAAACAAGGCCGACATGCTTTGGATCTAATTCAATAAGTGATTCCCCTTTCTTACATGTCAAACACCCTATATATAGTAAGTACACAAACCCATTAAAACTAAAATGCCTAAAATGAAAAACCCTAATTGTGAAGTGGTAGAGAAAGTTAAACCCTAAGGTGAAATTTTGCAGGAAGAAACAAGGTTTTAAGTTAAATATTGATCTTTTTTTTTTGCAGTTTTTCTGTTTTTTTTAATTAAATTTAAATACAAATAAAGATCGTAAAAAAATTTACTAGTAAAATCAGTAGTAATGTTTTTATTATATAGGGTTTTAATTTTTTTTCTAAATTGTGAATAAATCTAACAAAAATCATAAAAAAATTTAACAATAAAATTTAAAATTTTTGTTATCCAAGGTTTTAGGTGAATCACCATACCTTTCAAATTATGATCTTTCTATGGTTCCAAAATATTTTTCTGCTCAATAGTGCTCCCAGTATGTCTCTCATGGAAATTATCTCTCTTTTAATCAAACCCTAACAAAAATTGTAATTTTTTTATTAGTAAAATAAAAATAAAATTAAGAACTTTTGCTATGCAGGGTTTTGAGTGAATCAACATACTTATGATCTTCTGAATAGTTACGATGCTCCAAAGTTTTTTGCTACTGCAAAATGCTCCTTGTATGTCTCTGTTGCAAATCACTCCCTTGAATTTTTGGGAAAAATAATGAAATAGTGAATAGCTTTTTACTATTTAAAATTTGAAATTAGATTTCAAATAATCAATTGTTTCTCATTTTTTAATTTAAAAAAAAAAAATCATGCTTTTTTTTCTTCAATTTATCTGAACATCAGTTTGTTCATAGTCAAATAGTCAAGTAACTGGTGCGTTTATAAGCAAAATGCACCGACATTGTCGGGGCGCCAAAGTTTTTCAATGCACCGACATAATACAATTTTTTTTTTAATTTTGAACTCCCGAAACAGTGTGATTAATATTTTTATTGCAATGGTGTAGTTTGTATTTAAAAGCATCGGTGTTGTAATTGTTATAAGAGCACCGAGATGGTTGAATTCATTTTTATTTTCTAAAATCTGGAAACAAGTGAGTACGGTGTTTTTTTTTTTAACACATTAGTGTTATATGTATATGTATATGTATATGTGTGTATATATATATATATATATATATATATATTTATTTATTTTCTTTTTCTTTTTCTTTTTCTTTTTCTTTCGGAATGACGTAAACTGGTGTAGGTATTATTTGAACACCCTGATGCTAGTATTATTTAAATGAATTGGTACGATTCGTTCTAACAAGCGCACCATTCGGGTTTAAAAAGCTATCTGGAATTTTATTTTCACATAAAATGACATATTAATCTAAAATTATCCTTTAGGACACATCCACATGAATTACAATAGTTCATAGTATACATTTCATTATTTCTTGAAAAACGGTTTGAAAACTATTTTGAAATTCAGATTGTGGTCATATGGTTCTCAAGATTAATTTAAGATACGCACACAAAATTTTATTTCTGATTTTTCTCAAATGCGGGGAAAATTTCTCAGTAATATCAAATGGCCAATTCTTCAAATTTGGCTCGTTGCATATTGTTGATCGAAGTCCTTCACAAAGTTATCCCTTTCAATCTCTAGTAAGTTTAGATTTTATTTATATTTTGATTATCTAAATGATTTGTTTTTTTTAATCCATGTCAATTTGAATAAAAAAGTATCCAAATTTTTAGGATCCTGATTCAGAAGCAAGTTTAGATGCAGGAAATATTCCTCCATTTCAAAAATGTCGGAAGCTCTTATTAAGAGAAACATATCACAAGCAGTTGGTAGATGAAAATGGATAGCCTCTTCATCCTGCTAATTGGAACATGGCATCTTCAAGCTGTAATCTTGCATCAATGATGGTAATAATTGTTTGGTATAATGTAATTTCAATAAACCAATTGCATTGACGTGCTTACTAATATCATTGATATTGTACTAATGACGTTCAATAATTTTTGGAATAAGGATTCTAGTGATGACGAGCGACTCATCTACCATATTCCAGTGCACTTGCCTACAACGTCAACTCGAGAGAAGGTCGCATTAAGAGCAAGACTCAGAGAGGAATCATGCAAAGAATGGTTTAATCAACCACCTATTCAATTCCCACTTCATCCAGATTCACAAATTAGAAATGACTACAACGATAGTAGTTCTTCATCACAGGTTGGCAATGGAGGTATTCAAATAGAGGTTGGTATGGATGATTACTTAAAGGATATGACTTCCATGGAGACAATGTTGTTAGAGGGATTTCAGAGTGATGAGCTAGGGGATGATGCTCATATCAATTATACCTTATTCTAAAGCCTGAAATTTCCTTCCACCACCCTTCTCTTTGGACCTGACAGCAAGTCAAAGTTTACTCAACTGGGGACAACGTTGTTGCTATATAACTTGAAAGCAAAGTTTGGCATGTCAAATGCATGTTTCTCGATAATATTGAGGTATTTCACCTACATGATCAATCAAGTCCCTTATATTTTGAGAAATATTGTCACAATATCAACATTAAAAATGGTCAATTTTACGAATGTTAAATATTGACATTGTAAAATTATATTCCCCACCAACTACAAGTTATTCAAAGATAAGGTTCTTCTGAGTGATAATGTCTTGTTGGGTAGTTGCGAAGAGGAAAAGTAGTAGTTCAAAGTGTTGGGTGTTGAGTATATATCATATCATGCATGTCCGAATGATTGTATTCTATATAGAGGAGAATATGCAGACAAAGATATATGTATGAAATGTGGGCATGACAGTACCATAGTTAAAAGAAATGGGTAAATCACATGGTACCCCTCATATTGAATCACATGCCTATAATCCCAAGGATTCATAAACTCTTCCATTGTAAAGAATTAGCTATGTTGCATGGATGGCATGCCTCACATAGAAGTGAGTCAGGAGTTATGCAAATCCCAACATATTCAATAACCATGAAGCATATAAAGGATACATGGGCTGAAAAAATCAGGGATGAAGTATGAAGTCTATGACTAAACATATCCATGGATGGTGTCAACCCATAATCCCTCCAAAATATCAACTATTGTGTTTTTCATGTAGTAGTGATCAATAAAAATACCCCCCCATGGTTTTTCGTGAAGAATGAACACCTTATGTTGGCTCTCATAGTCCCTAGTAGAGGAAACGTGAAGAATATGGATGTCTACTTACGACCATTGGTATATGAATTGAAGGAATTATGGGAAGGGATACATGTGTACAATGTATCAAGGCCCATTGCAATAGATATGATTTTTACATTATATGGCATATGTGCTTACACTATACATGATTAACTAGGCTTAGGAGTTTGCTATGGTAAATTACATTTTTATTTATTTGTTTATATACGTAATAATATTGTTTCACATATTAATTTAGCTCATTGTAATTGTTCTGATCTTCATGGTCACTAATGTGCTAACCTATATACAATAATTTTGCAGGTCTTGTAACAAAAGGGTATCATGGATGTAAATGTTTAGGACGTTCTCTGAAGGTTAGGTGGTCTGACCATCTATGAAATCCAATGTATGACTACTCCATGGTATTCCTCCCAGAAGAACAATCTTACAAAAGAGAAACATCAACTTTCAATGGTAAACTAGAGAGAACCCAAAGGTCTGCAATAATGACACTAGTTGAATGGCTTATAACATATGAGAGAGAGAAGGAGAAGGATTTGTTGAAAATAGCAACAAGAAATGCTAAAAATAGAAATGTTATAAATAGCATTGCTATAAATATCATTTCAGGTACCAGTGTTGGAGATAGCAGTAGGGAATGATAAATAGAAATGCTAAAAATAGCATTGCTATAAATAGCATTTCGAGATAGATTCCAATTTTAGTTAGTCCCTGAACTAAAATTGAGAATTAAAATTCGAATTTGATCTTAGCATCTATTTGTAAAATAATTAATTAATTCATCTTGAGTTAATTGGTTGTAGGAAATCAAACATGAAGTCTATGTGAAGACATGCAACAGTTTCTCCATTGATTGAGGAAGTTATCCCTTGATTAAGGAGATCGGGATGAGTTGTACTTTGAGTTTTAATTAGTTAGCTCAGTTATCTGAGTTAAGTCCTATTAGATTAGTTCCAATAGTTTTTTGAACTGATTGTGAGTTTAGTTAGTTAATGCATGCATGCATGTAACTGCTGCACTTCAGATAACTGAATATTCTCTCATAAATAACTCATGCATGTTAGTTCAGTTAGAGACCCAGTCGAGATAAGAGGAAGGGATAGTGTACTATCAGTTGGAGGAATTTTCCTATAAAGGAAACTCATCCATGCAGAAGGAATTATCTCCTTCAGGACTGCGCAGTTACTTTTGAGTTTAATGTGTTGTGTGAAAGGTAAATTCACACAGGTGGCAGCATTGGACCCCAGGAGAAACTACGCAAGGAAATAGGAGGCTTGGAGGGTAGAGGAGATGTTTGTGAGAAACCTTTGACAGTCTATGAGCAGCAGAAAGATTGAACTGAGAGCTAGATAGCTTGTGAGCTAAAGCTTTGTGTAATCTGGACATATTTCCACTTGTATGATATTAGAGATCAGGGTTTTTAGGCTGAGGCTTTCCCCAGAGTATTCTTTTGTGTTCATGTGTGATTGCTTTCCCATTCTCAGTTATATGTGTTCCAATTGATCTTGCTCATATTCGATTAAGCTTCCGCAAAGTTTGTTGTAGAAGTAGAACTGGTATTTTGCTTTAGTATATTGCATAATCTGTTGATCTACAATGGGAAATTCTTAAGGAGTTTGCAGAAATTCAAATGCGGAGTTTATGTTTGATGATCCAAAAATCTTCGACACCTATGTTGAGAAATTTCCCATTGGGATGACAAGGAAACATGTCTTTTAAGAGCTCCCATATTCGGAGCATATTAATATTGCCCACTCACTAGATCCCATGCATATATTTAAAAATGTTTCATCTTCTTTATGGAGGCACATATCATCAAAAGAAAGTGACACATTGGTTTTTAGGAGAGACCGTATTTCTTCAAAAACTAAACGAAACATTGGCCAAGACAAGAAACTAGAGGAGAGGCTAATCCCTCTTTTTCTTTCAAAGAAGGTGATGTCCCATGGATTTTAAAGAAAGATTATGTTTCTTTGGAAAAGGAAGTTATAATGAGTGTGAGGGTGCCTTCTTTATATGGGTCTTCACTACGACACTACTTCACTATGGAAGTCTATTTTTTGGGGTTGAAATTGCATGACTATTTGAACCTTCTAAGGGTATGTATGTCAAAAACATGATTTTATTATTATTTTTTAAATTTTTATCTAATGGGATATTTTATAATTAATTTTTGTATAATGTAATATTTATTGCACAGTGCCATTATCCTTTGCTCGTGTGTAGGTGTTTGAACCATGAAATTCCCCAAGACCTACGACGTGTCATATCTAAATTGTATGCATTTGTATGTTGGATCACATCAAAGGAGATGCATATGGATAGCATTCCACGGTGATGTCAAGAGATGTACTTGAGATTGTTTGTATGTTTAACAAGGAATTGTCGACGAGTTTCATGGACTTGTAAGTTTATCTTCTAATTCACCTAGTAGATGAGATTGAAATAGTTAGGGTGGTCTATTGTCATTGGATGTTCTTCTTAGATAGGTACATGAAAAAATTGAAAGGTTTTTTTCGACAAAGGGAAAAAACTGAGGGGTCTATGGAAGAGGGGTATATATCATATGAGTATTTCTATTATGCTAGTGAGTACATCAAGGAGATCAAGAACACACCATGTGCAACAATTTGGGACGATGAAAGGGATGAAGATAAAAGAGAATGGGAACTTCTCGAAACAAATGGAAACAGGTGCATGATAAAGAGTAAGTGCAGGCTTATCATTTGTCAAATTACTACACAGTAACTATTCACACTGAAATTCATATTAATACATCTTTTGGTCTCATACTACTATATATATATATATATATATATATATATATATATATATATATATATATATATATATATATATATATATATATATATATATATATATATATATATATATATATATATATGTTGGTTTGATTTCATCAGCGAATTCAGAAATTGAAGCCATCAAAAAATTCATTCTTTATAACATGGAAGTGACAAAACCATGGGTCACATTGTACAAACAAAAGAGGAGGAAATGGGATACTAACAAGAAATAATTCAAGCAATTGAATGGTAGAAGCGTGCCTTATCCTAATTATTTAAAAGAAAATATGACAATGACATGCCCTAACGGTTGGGTTGTTGATCAAGTCAAAGAGAAATATGATGCATCTGGTCGATACCTGCGTATTGAAGAGGATGCACTAAACATAGGGATTGGGTGCAGCAAATCAATAATTATAATCTCTTTTTGTACAATTTTAACTTCATCCTATACTTTTTTTTTGTAAGATTGGTAGGACTACATCTTCATCATGTCCAATATATCACCCCAATCGAGGTGGGGAATTGAACCGTTGACTTCACATCAAGGAGCGTCTTAGTAGAGCACCCGATCACTATCTATCCAAGACCCTGTGGAAACTTCATACTGTACCTTTGAATTGTAACATCTATATATATTTTATATTTTTAATTATGTTCGATTATTAAACACGTGACACTGTGATTTTTTCACTTTTTTATAGGTGAATTTGTTCCCATCTATGTGGGCGTATGGACATCATTTTCACACTGAGGATGTTGATGATGGATGCATGACACAAGATTGAGGAGTGGAATTCAAGTTTGACTAATCTAGTCGTGCTATCCACCGCGATAAAAACCTAATGCATTGGATGTTAGGTTACGTTGGAAAGATACAAGAGATCATTCAGGTGGACTTCTCTTCGTTCCAATGTGTTATTTTTAGGTGCAAGTGGTGGGACATCTTTGATCAGAATAATGTAAAGAAAGATCGTAATAGTGGGCTAATATCTATCAACTCTAGAAAGATGTGGCATGAAGCTAGGGAGCCTAAGGTTTTCCTAAAACACTACAACCAGGTGTTTTTTTACACATATGTGTTGGATAGGGATTGATGGTTCGTATTAATACACAACACTAGATCAAAACATATTTTTGAGAACAACATTGTTATCATGCCAAGCGAGGAAGATAATCATGGTGATGACAATGGACAGTGATATGTACTTGTCTTATTTCATCATTTATACTATTGTTGTATGTTTTTATTTTCTTTATTTCGTTAATTATATTGTTTTTTATTCATCTTGTTGGCATTTTATAATATAATTGGTAAGATTCACAAATGCTTTTACACATTTTTTGCAGTGAAAACATTTTTACACTTCAAACTAAGTATTTCCAATTGTGTACAATATCTATGATAATAAGGGTTCAATGTCACAATCCTTCTCAAATAGGAAAATGAGAAGAAAATAGTGAATTTATAAATAGCATTGAAGATTTAGTCTCTATTTAGATACTAATTGGTTTATTAATCAATTCACATGTTTTTTCTTCCTTTTTAGTTCAAAATCAATATAAATCATCAGGTAGTGATAACTCTATGAGGACTTTAACAATGAAAAACTTGTGTATTAATATGAAAAATTAAATTTTTGACATGAGAGGTAAAGTCATGTTTACTATATTTAAATTAGAGTTCTTGTTATGTAAACTAAAAGGAGGTCTTATGCATGTATAATGTTGATTACATATTTTTATGGACCATAAGAGAAAAACAAATGGGCTTACATGGATGCATGAGAGGTTTTAATTTTTTCTTTATAGATAATGAAGCAATTTTTACTTTATTTTCAATGGTAATTATAAATAAAAGTTGAATAGATAAATATTTTATGGATAAGAATTAAATGATAAATAATGTGATGGTGATTAAGAGGCATTTGTTTGACTTTCAAATATACTTGGTGATGCATTTTCCCTTCCTAGTTAGATTATGTAAAATAAATATCTATTTTTATGTATTTATAAGTTAATGATTTAAAGTAAACATGTCTTTATCATTGTGAACATGATGTAATATTAGCTAGGAGAAATGTGAAAACATGAATTTTAGTTTACAAAGGATTTTTCGGCGAAGATCACATTGACAAATGATGTCTCATGTGATCTTCGCCAAAAAATCCTTTGTAAAATTGATATGGATCACAAAAGCCTAAACTCTACTAATGAATTTTAGTGACTATCTAGTGATAAGTATGTGGAAAAAATAATATTTTTTGAGTTGTTCATTAAAAAATAATCAAATATATTATTTTTCAAAAGTTTAAATCTAATATAGTATCATTTTTGTATTATTTAACTCATATTTATTATTAAAAAGAGTTAAATTTAAACTAGTACAATAGCAAATAAAGAACCAAAATAACATCAAAATGTTATATCTTTATTACTAGAAAAAAATTCACTTGTCTCTTTAAGGGAGAACTTCCAATAGAGCAAATCCCCAACTACAAGTAACTTCACAAGCCTTATTTTACATTTCTTGATCCTCATCTTTAGAGAGAGAAATTTCTAATTTAAATTGGTAAGAGTTGCTATAAATATTAAATTTAAATTGCTTGAAAATCTCATAACTTTAGTAATAAATTAATTTTATAAAAATATAAATTTTTAAGTTATATTAAATCTAAATTAATTATAAAAAAATTCTACTTAAGTTTTTTAAATTTAACAATAGATTGAATTTTATAAACCAATATTGAATTGATTAAATTGTATTTTTGAATAATTTATTATTAATAATATTTTATATTAAAAATTGAATGAGTTACACATTTTCGTCTTATTAAGAACCAACTAAATTATTTTACTTTTAATTATTTTTTCCTTGTGAGTATAGAAATATTATACTAATTAAGCTAGATTGAATATCAATGAACTATCTAAGCAATAGAACGATATTTATCGTAATTTTACAATCATGGTTTCCATACTAAATTTTGTAATTTATAAAAATATCTTTGCATTTTTTTTAAGGTAAGTCATTTTGCATGCAATTTGATATATAAAAGTTTGATATAAGTTCACCAATACATAATCTATAATAAATAGTATTTCATAAAAATAAACATTATGATGATAACCATCTAACAAACGTAAACAACATCTAAGATGCACATTCAAATTCACTACCATCATTTAATTATATACACCTCTAGCACATATAAATGTCATTAGCTAGCACAAAAATCTAATAATCTAGTAGGGAATGATCATCGTGATCACATCTAACAAAACACAAACATTGTAATCTAACATCATCACCACTCACATCCTCAAATTAATATACATCTCATATCAAATAACTGCTATCACATACAAATCTATCTGCAAGCACATTAAATGAATATATCTAACATGACCTAACAATATACACATCAACACCACAATATAAATTAAGTACATAAACATGTTCAATGAAAAAAAGTCAATATATATATATGTGTGTGTGTGTGTGTGTGTGTGTGTGTGTAAACAAGTCAAATAACAACATCAAGTTGAATAACTGCAATCAAAAGACGTAGTAGTGCCAACCTAATTTGTAGTAAAAGACGATGGATGGTCAGCTATTTCCTCAACGTCTGTCGAACTCTGAGGTGGAGGAGGAGGTGATTGGTCTGCAGCAGAAGACAATGGGTGGTCAACTACTGCCTCAATGCGATTTCTCAAACTCAAAGGTGGAGTAGGAGGTGGTTTTTGTGCTTTGTCAAGAGAAACATAAGGCACATCCTCTAGCTCTAACATATCATCATCAGGTGATTGAGGAGGAGGTGTGTTAGCACCTAAATCTACCTTAGGCTGAAGGAAGGCAAAATTCAGGGTAACCACAAACCACGCTCAGTCTGGTAGCTATCCCTACCAGAACAGGAGAGGGCTCTCTCCGAGTCACTCTCAGTGAATGGATAAACGAAATGGTTTGAGATGACTTACAGTGAAATATTTATCTTAGGCTAGTAAGTGAAAATGGATACAAGAAACAATTTTCATGAATGACCGAGCTTCTGGGATGGTATGGGACCAATGGTCAGCAAAGAACAGAGAATTTAATACAAAGGCACAGATTACTTCGTGAGGCAAGGCAGGCGGAAAGTGTAGCAATTTATTTTGAAATAACGCGGAATGGACAGATTGTTTAGGAGAGTGAAAAGGGCATAGGAACATGAATCCTTTTCAACAGAAGAAGAACACTGAACATGAAATTTTCCCACAGGCAGAGCAATAAAATTGAATTCTACCTTATCTAACTCAGAAAATTTCACTAGAAATGAACATGAATTGAATTATGAAACATAACGAAATACATATGAAAACATAAGAGACACATTTGCTACACTCACAACCACATGAATCTCATGAAACAGAGCCGCTGCCTTTCATTAATTCTCTGTCAAAAATATACAGTGAAGAAGCAGAGTTTCTTTCCCACAATCTCCCAGAAGTTACAAGCCAACCAACCCTTTGAAAATAGTTTGCATACAATATATAGAATGTGCCATGAAGAGATAGAACGCCCAAGGGTTGGGGAGTTACTCGAATCATTACAAAATGGAGGTGAAGAGCCAACCATCAGCTACAGGTGCAGCGTTACAAACATGACAAATGGCTTGGGTGACCGTTTGCCTTCCTTCGCCACTTGGATAGAAGCCAATCTGTAGAGAAAATACTTTAAATCCTGCCTTAGGTGCCAAAAAACCGAAATGTAGATGAGTGGACCCACTTGGAAAAGTCGTGAATCGAAATTTCGCGAAACGGAAGCAAATTTGGCAATTTTTCATGTGTGCGCCGCGCCATTTTCTCTGTGTGCCACGCTACTTTGGAGCCTGATTTGAGGCACTTTCTGGTGTCCAAAATGTTCCCAAGTGTGCTTGTTGGAAAGCCTATCCTATCTACTTTCTAACCCAACTGGAATTTCTAAATTTGGTGCTCATTTTCCCTTCTAAATCTTCATTGTCCCAAGACTACTTCTTGTGTGTCAAAAAAGGGGCAGAGAGGCCCTTTTTTGGGTGTTTTTGACCTCTTGGAGACTCAAATCTTGCCCAAATTTCTTGTCCAAGCACCAGTAGTCGTGATTTTCCATGATGAATCCAAAAATGCAAACCATTCTTCATTTGGAGCTCCCAATTTTTAGCGCCGCGCAGGGAGAAAAAAACCTGTGTTTTGCCCAAAACTTTGTCATGTGACCACAATTTCCCCAATTTCCTTGAAATTTGGGCTGGAGGTTCTCTATGGGGTACTATGCTGTGCCAAAGAAGCCTCAGCCAAGATTCGCCGATCTTGCTCTTTTGCCTCTTTTGCCTCTTTTGCCTCTTTTGTTGCTTTGCTCAATTTTGCCTTCAAGCTCCTTATCCGGGCCTTTGCACTCATATTTCGTGTCCTGTAATGATAAGCCATGTGTCTCAGCAAGGCATGGTCCTTGTCAGCTTTGTCCAGCAGCCTCTCCAAGTGCATGTTAACGCTCTCGAGATGGGCCTCCCGGTCCTCATTGATCTCTTTCTCCAATGATGTGAGCTCAACTCTTCTTCTTTGTGCAGCTTGGCGGTGCTCTTGAATGTTTTGTAGCTCCATGATCGCCCGTTGATCCTCTAGCTGTTTGTTTCTTTGCTCCAGGTACTTCATGTTCCACTTAGCCCTCTCCAAGTCAAGGGATAAGGCCTCAATCACTGATTGCTGCTCCTGGATGATCTCTCTAAGCTCTGCATTTGTAGGTTCTGTATCTGTCTCATCATCACGAAGGAGAACAAATTCTGTCTCTCGTTCACCTAATGGCTCACCTAAAGGCCCCTCATCATGCATGGGCTCCTTACCTTTGTCCTGTTCCTGTGTCTTCGATGTAGGAAGCGAGGCCCCTTCCACCCCGGGTGGAGATAACCCTCGTTTTTCCGCTGCAAACAAATGTCTACTGCCTCTATGATAGGTGATGAATACTGGTATAGTAGTGGCCTCATGGTGCTCATACTGATGAGAAGGACCACCTATCTCATGCTCTGCCTCTGATACTACCTATGGAGCGCTGAAGAAGTCATGGGAGATGAAGTCCTCCCAAGAAATGCCCTCCAATCCGAACTGATGATCCACCAAAATCCGGATAAGAGCAAAGTGATAAACACTGTTGAGCTGCTGCTGAGGGGTCTTATGCTGCATGAAATTTTTCATCCTCTCTATGTTCCTGCAAATGAAAAATGGGAGGTTCATCATCCGCACCCTCGTAAAGTGCATGAGCAACCTGATGTGATAGGCATATAGGCGAGAAAACCTCCCCTCACAACTGAAGTACTTCATGATCAATTTCATGAGCGGAGCATACTCATCTTTCAAAAATCTGAATGGGAAGACTCTTGTGAGATGCCTCAAACAACTGGCCTTAATGTAAGGCTCATAATGATGCCTATCCACCTTCTTTTTCTTATGCCACTGTTCTCCAACATTTGGTATGCCTATTGCCACTGAGATAGTTTCGGGTGTCAATGTGAAGGTGACCCCGGCCAAGATAGACTGACCTCCATGTAGGTGAAGCACAAACAGATGGGCCAACTCATGATGAACTCTGACATTCACCACCCTTTGACAAAATTCAAACACATGCTAGGTACTAGAAACATGACATAGAAAGAGGGCATGCCTGTAATTCAGTGAGGGTGTTTGGCTCATCCCTAACATGTTTTCCACTCCTATGATGTCTCCTGGGGACCTGTTCTCCTGAAGCTGTATCACTGTGAGTTTCCACCTCATACTCTGATGAACCCTCAGATGCCATGACTGTTGTTTATAAACTGTATTTAGGCTGCCCCTTTGATGATGGTGAAGCTGGGTGTTGTTTGTGATATCTGCCACCAAGGGGAACAATGAAACAAAGGGAGTGTTAGGAGGGGAGTAATGTAATGGGAATAGGGGTTATAGGGAGAATTTTGTTTAGGGATATGTAGGGGTTTTGGGTGTTTTGACAGGTTAGGGTTTGGGGTTTTAATTGAGCAATAGGAGGAAGGGAAAGGGAATATGAGTTTGGCAGTGTTAGGGTAGTGATAATAGGAAAAATGGCATAGGGGAATAAGGAAAAATGGTAAGGAAGGGAAAATGCGACCTTGGCATCAACAACACAATGGCACAACCCTAGCAAATGGTTTTTTGGTGTCTTCTTGTGGTTAACTTTACGAAAAAATTTTCATTTAATCATAGGAAATAAACCACCATATCTTTATCAAATTTGATGCACAAGTGAGTTTATGGAGCCTACCTTGCAATTTATGTGCTTCACAAAAAAATTTGAGGGAGTTTGGCACTGTTTCTGGCCCTTTGTCTATGTGCGCCGCGCGCAAAACCCAGTGCGCCACGCTCTGGGTGTGGGCCGCGCCAGTTATAAAAAAGCACTGCGGGCGGGCTCTGTGTGCGCCGCGCCCTGTGTGTGTGCCGTGCCCCTGCCTGTGTGCGCCGCGCCCCTGAAACCTCTTCCAAACTGCTCCAAATCGCGCGATTTCACACTCCACGACCTTGCAACGTTTTCCCTATGCCTTTGATTGCACAATGGGTTTGGTTTGTGATGGAAACTTGTGTATAAGACTTGGAGGTCATGATTTTAAATTTTGCTTTTTCAAAAAACCCACTTTTCTAATGTCATGTTTGACACTTTTTCACTGACTTTAAAACAACCCTGATTTTCACTTTTCCTCTGAATTTTGGCTCAAGTGATGAAATTTTCGGCACTCTTTGCAGGGATTGCTTGACAGGACATTTGGCCACGGAAACCATGACTGCACTTGAAGAAATCAACTGGAGACCTTTTTGAAAATTTTGTCACCAATAACACTCTTTGACTTTTCTTCAAAACAGAGTTTTGAAGAACAGTCAAAGTTTATCAATATGACGATGAAACTCTGTGAATCATCACTTTACACGGGCACCACTCTGGCCTGCATGGCTTTACTGGACATATTTAAAGACCAAACTGATAAATCCCTAGACCTAATGATCGAAAATTACCTTTGTCCATCAAAGGACTAGACCTTGACTGTCATGGACTTTTGTGATCATTGACCAAAGACCTAAGCCAGCAGGAGCCAGACATGAGGGGAAATGACTAGCATGACCTTCTCCGTCAGATCATGGCATGCCCCTAGCAGAATGCAGCTGAATGAATGGAGCGGGACACCTAAAAATGAAATGCATAAAGAGTTTTGATCTCTGACGGAGGGCTGACCAGACCGACTCTAACATTGGCTCCAATGGGGGATGGTAGCTCCTTGGAGGTGCCAAGAACAACAGATCTCTAGAAGAGCTAGACGGTGCCTTCATCCATTGGGCTAAGGAGTCATCATTTCGAAAACAACACAGGACTCTGAATCATTTATGAAACTAAAATGACAAAAAAATTGACTCAAACTTGACATTGAAATGACTCAAAGACTAACTTGACAGACTGAAACCAAACTGAAATAAAAATGGTATTTACAATGATAGTGGAAGCAGCGTTAATAACTCAATAGTGGTACCGCTTGAGCAGCCGACCATTGTTCAGCGCTCCTGGACAATCTTCCCCATTCATTTCCTTCAAAAGAAAGGCATTCTGACCCCTATATGCTGCAATCTTGAAAGGACCTTTCCAAAGATTCTCGAACTTTTCATGCTTACCTTTCTCTTCATTCCTTGCATCCCACTTCAGCACCACATAATCTAACTGAAATTTATCTACCTTTGCTTTTCTATCATAAATTTTCTTTATTTTCTCCTGCAATTTGGATGTGTTCTTGAAAACTTCTTCTCTTGTCTGCTGCAAGTGGATCATTTGATTCAACCTTCTCTGCATGGGATCTTCTTCACTGCCGGCCTCCTGAAGAAGTCTGACTACCGGGGCAGCGAGAGAGGTAGGAAATATTGTATCAACTCCATAAACAAGCTCAAACGGTGACATACCAATGGATTTTTTCTGACTGATCCGATTTGCCCAAAGCGCATGGACCAACCTCTTATTCCAGCTCTTTTTATTTATTTCCAGTAGCTTTTTGATGATGTTGATCAATGATTTATTCGAAGACTCCGCCAATCCATTGCCTTGCGGATGATAGGCAGTTGAATGACCCAAAATGATGTGATATTTATGACAAAATTCTACCATCCTTTTTTATTTGAAAGCTGCTGCATTATCGGTGATTAACTTATTTGGACAACCAAAACGAGACAAGATGTTATTTTCAAGAAATGAAATGATTACCGTATCTGTAGCTTGTCTGGTGGGAGTTGCCTCAATCCATTTTGTGAAATAATCTGTCACTGTGAGGATCCATCTATGCTGACCGAAAGAAGCGGGATGAGTTTCACCAATGAAATCTAACCCCCACTGCTGGAAAGGAGCGCTCATCTCAATAGGCTTAAGTGGCAAAGGCTGTAACTTCTATTTTCCTTCGAAAATCTGACATTTATGACAGTGCTTGACCATCTTATGTACATCAGCAAATAATGTCGGCCAATAGTACCCTGCTCTCAGAATTTTATTTGTTGTTGACTTCCAAAAAAGGTGACCACCACACTCTCCTCCGTGGAAATCCTCCATGACTTTCTTTGCCTCCTCTTCCACCAAACAATTTAACAAAACGCCACCAGGATCTTTCCAATACAACGCAGAATTTAGAATGCAAAACTTGGCAGCTTTCAACTTGAGTGTTCTTGCTTTGTTTCTAGGCATGCTGGGTGGTGGTGACAAATTTTTAAGCACATATATGATATCTGAATACCATGGAGAAAGAGCAAACATTTCAGATACCTGAATTGATGATGATTCTTCGTTCTCATTGGACATAGCAGCGATCAGGTTTATGTCCAAGGCATGCAAGTTTGATTCGGCCATTAGCTTTGCCAATCCCTGTCCTTTGACCAGCTTTGTGGGCTTTATTTCCAAATCATATTCCGGCAAGGCTGCAATCCATTTGCCTCTTCTTCCTTCAGGATCGGTCTGCACTAAAACATCTTTTACAGCAGCGTGAGGTACATAGGCCAGAATATGAGAATGTAGAATATATATCCAGAAATCTTTCAATGCCTTCACAAGTGCCAGGGCTTGTTTCTCAATGATGTTGTACTTTAAGGTTGCATCCCTTATAGCTCTGCTAAAGAATGCGATGGGTCTTTCATGATCCTCTCTTTTCTGCAATAATACTGCTGCCATAGTGTGCTCCGAAGCAAATGAAAACAATATGAAATCCTGAGTGTAGTCCGGGCTGACTAGAACTGGAGCTGAAGAAAGAGCCAATTTGACCAAATTGAAAGATTTTATAGCGTCCTCCATCCACTTTACTTGGCTATCCTTCTTAAGCATGTTTGTCATTTCTCTTAGGTGCTCAGCAAGATTAGGTACAAAGCGACGTAGAAAATTCATCTTACCATTGAACGATTGTATCTCTTTCTTATTTCGGGGTAGATCAATTTTCTGAATTGCTTGCACATGTGTTGGGTCAATACGAATGCCATCCTTTGAGATAATATGCCCGAGTAATTTGCCTTCCTCCATGGCGAATAAGCTTTTCTTCGGATTCAGCGATAAACCATATTTTCTGCACTTTTGAAAGACAGTTTTTAGATGATGCATGTGCTCTTCATCAGATTTGGAAAACACTGTCAAATCATCCAGGTACACCACCAAAAACACATCCTTCTCATTCGCAAAAGCCAAGTCCATTGCACGCTGAAATGTGGCACCTGCATTCTTTAAACCGAAAGGCATTTTGGCGTAATGAAAGGTTCCCCATGGAGTGGTGAATGTTGTTTTGTCCCGGTCATCTTCATGGACAGAAATTTGGTTATATCCGGAATAGCCATCAAGTAGTGACATACGAGATGCCCCCACTACTCGCTGAAGTATATGGTCCATTTTGGGCAGTGGATAGTTGTCCTTCAATGAAACTTTATTGAGATTTCTGAAATCAATGCATAAGCGGATCTCACCTGTCTTCTTTCGTACGGGCACCAAGTTAGATATCCAATCTGAAAATCTGATGGGCACAATGATCCCTGATTTGTACAACCTGTTTACCTCCTTTTCAATAGATGGCAACAACTTTGGATTTATCCTTCTCAACTTTTTTCTGAATGGTTTTTGATTGGGCTTGATGGGTATCATGTGTTGAATTATGTTGGTATCATAGGTCTTTAAATCAGAATAGTCCCAAGCAAACACATCTGCAAATGAAGCCAGCAAACTGATGTATTTGTCCTTGATCTTTGGCGGCAATGCTTTGGACAATTTTACCAACTTAGGATTGGCAGCTGTTCCGATGTTGACCTCTTCTACACCCTTCTTTGTTGGCTGCAATGTTGGCTTGTGGGCTACATCATCTTGATCAAAAAGTTCTTCTAAAGGTATCAAGCCTTTAGGAATAATGTTATTCTTCAGCTGTAACACGTCCATTTCATTGATCTACACTTCATCTGTACCATTCCCTTTACCATCGTCATTTTCTACATCTATTGAGGTTTCTTTGAACTTGCCTTTGTTTTGCAGAAAATCTTTAATCTCCTCATCATCTTGAAACACCTGCCAATATCTCTGATTGTCTGGAATGGTTGGACGATGCTTGACATGGATTTCAAATTTATTGCTGGAATTCATGGGGATCTTCAAACTACTTGTTGCCTTGGCAAGAGCGTCAGCAATACTATTTTGTATACGAGGCACACATGTCAAGGTGTATTCTGAAAATAATTTTAGGATGTCTAGAACTGCATTACGGTAGGCCCACATCCTAGGATGCTTTGCTTGATACTCGCCTCTGACCTGCTTTATTACCAATTCGGAGTCGCCATATACCAAAATCCTCTTAGCATTCAGCTTTCTTAGAATATTCAGGCCAGCAATCAGAGCTTCATATTCAACTTCATTGTTTGAACACTCAAAATCCAACTTGTAAGAGCAAACCCTCACGCTACTAGGCACTTTGTTTGGGGCGGAGAAAGGACTGCATACCCAAATTCCAATTCCAGCACCATCATTTCCCACTGCTCCATCAAAATCCATGGTCCACAAACCTTCTTCCTCCTCTTGCAAGTGCTGGAAATCTGTTTGTTATGCCTTGTCTGCTTGCTGTCCATTACTTTCAGCTGATTGCCCAACATTGTTCTGTTGTTCTTGTCCTTCTTTCTTTAAAATTTCTCTAAAATTTTATGTTATTTCCGGAATATCATCTGCTTCTACTAACTAAGTATCTATATCATTTAAACTATCTGAATACAAAACAAAAGACTCTAAATCTGTATGTACATAGTTAATTGGATGATTTATGGGTTTCTCCTTGCTTGTGATCATATATTTCATTTTTTGTTCCCGATATAATTTCCTCATTTGTCCGAACACCGGAATCATTTCATAGGAGAAATCTAGTTGTAGTGTCCCTTTCAATTTCGCTACCCAAAACCTGGAAAGAAGCATGCCAAACCTAGGAGGAATATCTGGTACAACCACATCCATCAAAACATTCTTCATTAGGAGCTGATACAGACTCACAACCAATTCTTTGATGAGTCCTATACATCTTACTCTGCTGGAATCAAATGAATAGAGATCATGGTATTACCGGATGATGTCCAGACCAAGCTTATCCATGATAGCCTTGGTCATGAGATTGTGAGAAGCTCCGGAACCGAACATGGCATTATGTAACACAAAATCATGCACTCTTAAACTGATAAAAAGGGTGGCACATCACTATCAGGAGACTCACCATTCGATGCTGGTCCAAAAATCATTTCGGGCTGATCGTCTTCAACATTCACCATGTTGGACATTGGGTCCAAATTCAACATCTTAGATATTTGTCCTCTATAACTGATGTTCTTCATTATTTCAGTCAAGGGGATGGATACTTTTAATTTGGAAATCTCATTCTCTAAATTAAAAGCGGGAATCTTTTCTACCTCTTTGACTAGGATTTCTTTCTTTTCCTTTTCTTTTGATGCAGCTTGTTGATGTGATTGTTCTGCTAATGGTGATTTGCTGCTCTCTGGACCAACCGCCTCCTTTCCTTTCCTTTGTGAAACTGATGAATCATTCTTTGATGCTTCAACCTCCTTCCTTTTCTGAATTGGTTTGGCCGGCACATCTCTGTTTCTAAGTGAATATCACTACTGTTGTGCTGACAGAGCATTCATATATCCCCTTTGATACTCCTCTGGTTCTTCTTGTAAAATAGTGTCACTTGCTAGAATGAAATTTGCATCTTTGTGTGCAGCTGAGCTCACCGCACACTCCTCTTCTTCGGTAATGTAAGTAGGTAGCTCATCTGGAGTAAAGAGGTGGTTTTCTTCACCTATTACATTTCTGTCCTCATCTGACTCCGGTCCATGCACAAAATTTTGCTGCAAAGGTATCTGTGCTGGCTGTTGTGATGTCTGCTCTTGGGCGCGCTGATCTCTCTGTCTTATTCTATATTGTGGCTGCTGTTGGCCACAGAAGTTAGGATTTCTAACTTGTGGCTCGGGTTTGTCGAGCTTCACCCTTTCAAGTATCTGCTCTACCTTTTTGAGTAATTGATCCATTGAAGAAGACTCTTCCTTAACCGTGACTTTATTTTCTGCTTTTGCTCTAGCTCTCTTGGACAACAAATTCGCTTCAACGCTGACCGCGATTTTCTACGTGTCTTCCATTGTGGTTGGTTCTCTCTCTCTTAATTGGTAGGCCATATCAGCATCAAAACCATCTAGAAATTTCATCATAGCTAGTCCCACAGGTGGCTTTAGATGATCTGGAATCTCGTTATAAACTTTATTGAATCTAACACAATAATCTTGGACCGACTCACCAGTGTTTCATTTAATTTTCTCATATTCAGCCAGAATTTGAAGAGGATTCTTTTTCACTTCCCATCGATTTAAAAATTGTCTTTGTAGTTCAGCCAAGGTAGCTATACGTGCTGCCGGCAAACCTCTGAACCATTTCCTCACTTCACCTGCAAATGTCTATACAAAGAGTCTCATTGCCACATTCTCCGCATTGATCTCATGAAGTTCATAGAAGTCTGCCATTTTGTCCACATGTTGCTGGGCAGTAATGTTGTTAGGAGGGCCATCAAAAAATGGGATTTTACTTTGATAATCTATGGGCATGTCATCTAGAACTTGAGGCAGAACAAGGGGTGCAAAACGGGCAGCCATCACTCTCGGTGGATTTGGCTTTGGAGGTGTTTGAGGAGTTTCCACGGTTTGTAAGGGGCTAGCAATTGGAGTTTGAGGTTGTGTCGCAATATAACTATCAATTTTCCAATTAGCTCTTTCAGTTTCTAGATATACAAGAAATTGTGGATTGGGGACAGTATAGTCAACAGCCCTTTTGGATTTTGACTCAAACAATGATATTTCAAACCGCTCGTCAAACTCAAGCTCTTCAAGATACTCAAAAATGTCAAGACATGAATGGGATTTGAACACGGGAGTTATGGTGCTCTCTTGACGAATGAGTCTCGGAATCAAATTGGGAGTTTTGTAAATATGAGGAGGATCCGGGTCTGGATTGGCTCTGGTATATTGTCTCGAAGCCAGCATGCTATTGAGAAAAACCACAGGACACAACCAACTTACTCAGCCTATCCAATCCTAAACTTATCATCTGGAAGCTTAGAATTATTAAGAAATAAGGGGATTTGATTTTAGTTCCCCAGTGGAGTCGCCACTATGTTAGCACCTAAATCTACCTTAGGCTGAAGGAAGGAAAAATTCAGGGTAACCACAAACCACGCTCAGTCTGGTATCTAGCCCTACTAGAACAGGAGAGGGCTCTCTCCAAGTCACGCTCAGTGAATGGATAAATGAAATGGTCTGAGATGACTTACAGTGAAATATTTATCTTAGGCTAGTAAGTGAATATGGATACAAGAAACAATTTTCATGAATGACCGAGCTTCTGGGATGGTATGGGACCAACGGTCAGCAAAGAATAGAGAATTTAATAAAAAGGCACAGATTACTTCGTGAGGCAAGGCAGGCGGAAAGTGTAGCAATTTAGTTTGAAATAACGCGGAATGGAGAGATTGTTTAGGAGAGTGAAAAGGGCATAGGAACATGAATCCTTTTCAACAGAAGAACACTGAACATGAAATTTTCCCACAGGCAGAGCAATAAAATTGAATTCTACCTTATCTAACTCAGAAAATTTCACTAGAAATGAACATGAATTGAATTATGAAACATAACGAAATATATACGAAAACATAAAAGACACATTTGCTACACTCACAACCACATGAATCTCATGAAACAGAGCCGCTGCCTTTCATTAATTCTCTGTCAAAAATATATAGTGAAGAAGCAAAGTTTCTTTCCCACAATCTCCCAGAAGTTACAAGCCAACCAACCCTTTGCAAATGGTTTGCATACAATATATAGAATTTGCCATGAAGAGATAGAACGCCCAAGGGTTGGGGAGTTACTCGAATCATTAAAAAATGGAGGTGAAGAGCCAACCATCAGCTACAGGTGCAGCGTTACAAAGATGACAAATGGCTTGGGTGACCGTTTGCCTTCCTTCGCCACTTGGATAGAAGCCAATCTGGAGAGAAAATACTTTAAATTCTGCCTTAGGTGCCAAAAAACTAAAATATAGATGAGTGGCCCACTTGGAGAAGTCGCGAATCAAAATTTTGTGAAACGGAAGCAAATTTGGCAATTTTTCCTGTGTGCGCCGCGCCATTTTCTCTGTGCACCGTGCTACTTTGGAGCCTGATTTGAGGCACTTGAAGGTGTCCAAAATGTGCCCAAGTGTTCTTGTTGGAAAGCCTGTCCTGTCTACTTTCTAACCCAACTAGAATTTCTGAATTTGGTGCTCATTTTCCCCTCCAAATCTTCATTCTCCCAAGACTGCTTCCTGTGTGTCAAAAAAGGGGCAAAGAGGCCATTTTTTTGGTGTTTTTGACCTCCTGGAGACTCAGATCTTGCCCAAATTTCTTGTCCAAGCACCAGTAGTCGTGATTTTCCATGCTAAATCCAAAAATGCAAACCATTCTTCATTTTGAGCTCCCAATTTTTAGCGCCGCGCCACACAGGGAGAAAAAACCTGTGTTTTGCCCAAAAATTTGTCATGTGACCAAAATTTCCCCAAATTCCTTGAAATTTGGGTTGGAGGTTCTCTATGGGGTGCTATGCTGTGCCAAAGAAGCCTCAGCCAAGATTCAAAGCCGATCTTTCTCTTTTGCCTCTTTTGCCTCTTTTGTTGCTTTGCTTAATTTTGCCTTCAAGCTCCTTATCTGGGCCTTTGCACTCATATTTCGTGTCCTGTAATGATAAGTCATGTGTCTCAGCAAGGCATGGTCCTTTTTGGCTTTGTCCAGCAACCTCTCCAAGTGCATGTTAACGCTCTCGAGATGGGCCTCCCAGTCCTCATTGATCTCTTGCTCCAAAAATGTGAGCTCAACTCTTCTTCTTTGTGCAACTTGGCAGTGCTCTCGAATGTTTTGTAGCTCCATGATCACCCGCTGATCCTCTAGATGTTTGTTTCTCTACTCCAGGTACTTCATGTTACACTTAGCCCTCTCCAAGTCAAGGGATAAGGCCTCAATCACTGATTTCTGCTCCTGGATGATCTCTCTAGGCTCTGCATTTTTATGTTCTGTATTTGTCTCATCATCATGAAGGAGAACGAATTTTGTCTCTCGTTCACCTGATGGCTCACCTGAAGGCCCCTCATCATGCATGGGCTCCTTACCTTTGTCCTGTTCCTATGTCGTCGATGTAGGAAGCGAGGCCCCTTCCATCCCGGGTGGAGATAACCCTCGCTTTGTCGATGCAAACAAATGTCTACTGCCTCTCTGATAGGTGATGAATATTGGCATAGTAGCAGCCTCATGGCACTCATACTGATGAGAAGGACCACCTATCTCATGCTCTGCCTCTAATACTACCTGTGGAGTGCTGAAGAAGTCACGGGAGATGAAGTCGTCCCAAGAAATGCCTTGCAATCCCAACTGATGATCCACCAAAATCCGGATAAGAGAAAAGTGATAAACACTGTTGAGCTGCTGCTGAGGGGTCTTATGCTGCATGAAATTTTTCATCCTCTCTATGTTCCCGCAAATGAAAAATGGGAGGTTCATCATCCGCTCCCTGGTAAAGTGCATGAGCAACCTGATGTGATAGGCATATAGGTGAGAAAACCTCCCCTCACAACTGAATTACTTCATGATCAATTTCATGAGCGGAGCATACTCATCTTTCAAAAATTTGAATGGGAAGACTCTTGTGAGATGCCTCAAACAACTGGCCTTAATGTAAGCCTCATAATGATGCCTATCCACCTTCTTTTTCTTATGCCACCGTTCTCCAACATTTGGTATGCCTATTGCCACTGAGATAGTTTCAGGTGACAATGTGAAGGTGACCCCGGCCAAGATAGATTGACCTCCATGTAGGTGAAGCACAAACAGACGGGCCAACTCATGATGAACTCTCACATTTTCCACCCTTTGACAAAATTCAAAACATGCTAGGTGCTGGAAACATGACATAGCAAGAGGGCATGCCTGCAATTCAGTGAGGGTGTTTGGCTCATCCCTAACATGTTTTCCACTCCTATGATGTCTCCTGGGGGCCTGTTCTCCTGAAGCTGTATCACTGTGAGTTTCCACCTCATACTCTAATGAACCCTCAGATGCCATGACTACTGTTTATAAACTGTATTTAGGCTGCCCCTTTGATGATGGTGAAGCTGGGTGTTGTTTGTGATATCTGCCACCAAGCTTAACAATGAAACAAAGGGAGTATTAGGAGGGGAGTAATGTAATGGGAATAGGGGTTATAGGGAGAATTTTGTTTAGGGATATGTAGGGGTTTTGGGTGTTTTGATCTGTTAGGGTTTGGGGTTTTAATTGAGCAATAGGAGGAATGGAAAGGGAATATGAGTTTGGTAGTGTTAGGGTAGTGATAATAGGAAAAATGGCATAGGGGAATAAGGAAAAATGGTAAGGAGGGGAAAATGGGACCTTGGCATCAACAACACAATGGCACAACACTAGAAAATGGTTTTTTTGTGTCTTCTTGTGGTTAACTTTACGAAATTTTTTGCATTTAATCACAGGCAATAAACCACCATATCTTTATCAAATTTGATGCACAAGTGAGTTTATGGAGCCTACCTTGCAATTTATGTGCTTCACAAAAAAATTTGAGGGAGTTTGGCACTGTTTCTGGCCCTTTGTCTGTGTGTGCCGTGCTCTGGGTGTGCGTCGCGCCAGTTATAAATAAGCACTGCGGGCGAGCTCTGTGTGCGCCGCGCCCTGTGTGTGCGCCACGCCCCTGCCTGTGTGCACCACACCCCTGAAGCCTCTTCCAAACTGCTCCAAATCGCGCGATTTCACACTCCACGACCTTGCAACATTTTCCCTATGCCTTTGATTGCACAATGGGTTTGTTTGTGATGGAAACTTGTGTATAAGACTTGGAGGTCATGATTTTAAATTTTGCTTTTTCAAAAAACCCACTTTTCTAATGTCATGTTTGACACTTTTTCACTGACTTTAAAACAACCCTGATTTTCACTTTTCCTCTGAATTTTGGCTCAAGTGATGAAATTTTTGGCACTCTTTGTGGGGATTGCTTGACAGGACATTTGGCCACGGAAACCATGACTGCACTTGAAGAAATCAACTGGAGACCTTTTTGAAAATTTTGTCACCAATAACACTGTTTGACTTTTCTTCAAAACAAAGTTTTGAAGAACAGTCGAAGTTTATCAATATGACGATGAAACTCTGTGAATCATCACTTTACAAGGGCACCACTCTGGCCTGCATGGCTTTACTAGACATATTTAAAGACCAAACTGATAAATCCCTAGACCTAATGATCGAAAATGACCTTTGTCCATCAAAGGACCAGACCTTGACTGTCATGGACTTTTGTGATCATTGACCAAAGACCTAAGCCAGCAGGAGCCAGACATGAGGGGAAATGACTAGCATGATCTTCTCGATCAGATCATGGCATGCCCCTAGCCGAATGCAGCTGAATGAATGGAGCAGGACACCTAAAAATGAAATGCATAAAGAGTTTTGATCTCTGACAGAGGGCTGACCAGACCGAGTCTAACAAGGTGCACTACCAGAAGGATCACTAACACCCTTATAACCATGATCTGATGGGGTAGTACTACCATAATCATCATGATCACTACCATTATCATCATGATCACCACTCTCATCATCATGATCATGATCACCACCCTCATCTAGCGTATCTTCTGTTGTGTGCTTTCCATCCCTCATCGCTTCCAGAAGCCTACTAGCTATGACGATATGACGCATAAGAGACATCATATCACGTGCACAGTCCCTGTAGAGATCCATGAACCTAGGATCTACATTGATATCTTGAGCCCTTGCATGACAGACTCCCTCCTCAACCAAAACTTTGGCCAATCTGTCGCAGTAGTCCATTTGAAATCGCATACTAGCCCTATGGCCCCAAACACCCATTGGCCCCTAAGGATGTTCCTCGCCCTCTTGAGCCTAACCCATCTCCTCTTCTCCTCCATCCGATGGTGGAGGAGACATGTACCCATCGAATGTGTCAATGCCTACAAAATATATAGTACACAACAATAATTAGACAATTTGATTAAACAATTTAATAAAACAAGTTAAAGAACATGTGTTATGCCTTTATAATACTATTGATTCCCCCATTACTATTGTCATTGTATCCTTTATTGTTATTACTGTGCCCCTATTGTCCCCATATTGTTATTAGTATGCCCCATAGAAACCCAATATTGTTATTTTTGTTCCCTTATGTTATTACTATTATGTCGGCTTGATTATATTGTGACCCCTTAGACTCCTATATATAGAAGGGAGGTTTAGTCATTTGTATCATCTAATAATTTTTCATTTGTGTAATGTAAAGGAGGTTTCCCACTTGAAGAGGTTTATTTCTAAGGCATTGATCTATCTTTTCTATCTTTTTGTGAGCTAGTTTCATAACATTTGGCATTAGAGCTTTGGATTCTAGGGTTTTGCTACTCCAAACAGGTCATCGTAGAATTTTCGTTATAGCTTTCTTTTTCTGTGACATTTCAGAAGCTACAAAAAAATCCCATGTGAGTCAAAATTGTTCTAAACTTCGGGTTCAAATTTCAGAGCTTTTCTCGCTATATTTGCATAGATATGATCTGAGGAAGTTATGGTTTTCGCAGACTCCCGAATTACATTCCAAACAGGTGACCGGGGGAAAATCATCATAAATTTTGTTTTGAGCGTTAGATTCAAATTTCGTAAGATGTTTCAAAAAAAGGACGGCCTATAGTTTTCTTTTTATTAGTTTCAGGTACTAAGGTCGAAACAGTGACACGTGGCATGTCATACAAGTTCGCTCTACTGAACTAGTCTATAATCAGGTCACCGTGGGAGATTTGGCATAAATCTTCCTTGGAGAATCCAATCTTCATCAGACTTGTGGGGTTAGAAAGAGGACTCAAAGGGCTACCATAGGATCAGATTTCAGATATTCAATATCCGCAGTTACAGAGATACAACAGATTCAATATCTAGCTCTTACAAAGTAAAAAAAGGGTGTGTAGCTTGTTTTTAATTTTGCATAAGATTGGTTTGAAAAATTAGTTTGAAGGAATTCAAAGGGAATAGTGAAGAATTATTAGCATTAAGTAATGCCCCAAAGAAAGAAAATGGAAACACATAGTAAGCAACCTGAAAGATCTAGCATGACTCATTAATAAGAGGAAGAAACGCAACATGATATATCAAAATTACAAGACCAAGTACAACAAATTCCACTCACTAAAGGTAAATGAAGCCAAGATGAATGGCATGTAAGTTAATATGAATGGCATGCAAGTTAATATGAATGGTGTGGAAGCTAATATGGATGGCATGGAATCTAAGATTAACGGAATGGACACTAAGATGGAAGCTAAGATGAATGGCATGGATGATAAGATGGAAGAATTGAAGATAAATTTGAATAAGTTGCTACAAGAAATGGTCACTAATGGTAAAAGGGTAGTAAAGGAAACTCATGATGAGAACAAAAAAAATGTTAATCATGATTTCATAGAGTCTAATGTTGGATTGAAGTCCCACCATGTTCCAAAAAACGATATGAGGAAGTTTGATGGCAAGGATCCCAGAACATGGATATTACAGATGGAGCAATTTTTCGATCTCCATAATGTGCAAAATACACAAAAGGTACATATTGAAACTTTATATTTGGAACCCAATCAATTTGTATGATATCGATGGCTTTGCTCTCGTAAACAAATTGTCAATTGGGCAATTTTTACAGAAGAAATGATAGCACATTATGAGGATACAAAAAGCAACACCTTTCTTAGCCAATTGATAAATCTCAAACAAAAGGGTTCAATGATGGAGCACATTGAGGACTTCCAAAATTGAACATAAGGGTAAAAGATATTCCAGAGGAGCATAGGGTTGATGTGTTCATAGGGACTTTAAGGGATAATATCCAACATGAGGTTCGCCTTTGGGAACTTGATTCATTGGAGAAGGCATTCATGTTAGCAAGAAAAATGGAAAGCAAAATTATGGCAACCAGAAAGCCTACCACTCACAACTACAAAGATGGAAGTGTTGTGTTATCACAAAATCAGTACTAAGGGCTGCAGCCAAGCAAGATTTCATGTAACTCTTTCAACCAGACTTTAGACTAAGGATTAGCCTCCTTAGTCAGAGAGGGCTCTCTCACAAACTTTTGATAAAAATCATTCATAACAACAGATGGCTAACTCTTCACACATTCATAAAAACAAAGCTGGTTGGACACATATCAAATTGGTCTTCATTGGGCTATGGAGTCTCACACATTTAGTAAACAAAAGCACAATCATTTCATGGAAGTCAAGGCTCTTTGCATTATATGTTCAAACATACTTCACATAAACCACAGCTTGCCAAACATACAGGAAGTCAGAGCATTAAAAATGAATTATGAGTGATTATGCTATAGCAAGGCTGTAAAAGAACATTAAGAGAATAAACCACCATCATATTTGAAAAAAATAATCCATTGAGAATCTTGAGAAGAAACAACCACTATTTTACTATTACTGTAATAAGTCTTTACATTGGCCCAAATAAACTCTGTTTTTGTATAAAATCTCCAACCCCTATTACATCCTAGTTTTCACCATATATAGGAAAACCCAAAACTATCCCTATCTTGAGTCTCCTCAACAAGCATGAAGGGAGAACTCGATGATCTACCATTAATTACCCTTATCTATTTCTAAACCAACTAATTAAATACATGAAGTGTTGGGCTGTAAATACATAGAAATATTTCAAATCCAACTCCATCTCCTCGTATGCATGATTCTCCTTGGATCCTTGACAGCTGTACAATTTCTGTTGTGGCTGAGACATGTTAAGGAACATTCACTGAACGAGCTAACCCTCGAGTGCTAGCTGTATAGATGACTCATAAATTGGCAAACCTGACCACCCTATTTTCACGGTCCCTGTCTTCCATTTTTCTTTACCATTTAAAGAGCACACTCCAAGCTCTTTAATACCTTTAATAACCACGCATAACACCATATGCCTTATGATCTGGATGCTTAGTGAACTGAACAGGTGTCTGCAGTTGCTTGTTGGCCCTTAATATAATATGTTTTCCATCACCCTGAAATATAGGAAACTGTTCCTGTTTGTCGGTCTTTGATTTGCCTCACCATATTCGAATCCAAAAGAGCTTGCCTTTTATCCTTAATTGACCAGAATAGAGCGAACTGCCACATATTGGATGTGCTGTAGGCTATACTGATAGACAGGTGTCTCTCTTTCAAGTTTCTCAATCATCTCACCAACATAGCTGCTCTGCGTTTAAAATCATCACCTACAGCAGTTTCGTAGCGCGCTACGAAACTGCTGTGTGATTTTAAAAAACACAGTCTTGTACTTCCTCTGAGCTTTTGAGATCCCTGCCTATGCGAAACTTCTTCCTAAGGTTTTGTAACCCTTCATCTCTATCACCGCATGTCTCCAATACTTTCCATGTTTGTTGTATCACCCTGAAACAGCTTTCATTTTCCCGCTTGAAATCATTGAAACAAGGTTGTAGAACATAACAGATGCTACAATGTCTTCAAATTGCAATATTGGTGCTTATGAGGTTGGACATTTCAACTTCATCCAAGCGGTTAACATTCCCCTATAAAAATCACCAAGGTATCTGTTCCACTTGAGCCTCTATACTGATTATCATCTGTTGAAAGGGTATTTGACATAGAACAAATCTCAGAAACAATGGAGTTATAGAAAAAACAGTGCTGGTTACTTCCTTGAAATACACCGAATACCAGGCTTGTGGTTACATGGAACAAATAGTGTGTCAATTTCACAGACACAGCAGATGCATCAAGTTTCTCCGTACTCTCTGTTTTAATTTGATATTTGTCTATCTGCGTTTGGTTTCATTTTGACAATTTCTATAAGAGATGCCAAAATCATTTCCCATTCTTTACAGTCCCAAATAACATTATTACCCTCTAGCTTACTGATGCCCAGCTTGTTGGAACTATCAAAATCCCAGTGTAGTATGCAGGACTCTCATGGAAAAAGCTCTGTGGGGTTAGGACTTTGTCCTGCTTGCATGGATGCAATTTCGAAGCTTATTATCTGTACTTTGTCAAACACATAACTTCCTGGCTTTTTCAACTCAGTGTCCACTAAGAAGGAATTATTACGAATATTGTAACAAGCAGATCTGATTTTCCCCAGCAGGGCGCATTCGATGAGATTTCCTTTGTCATCCCTAATAGCTGAGATTTGATCTCCATGTCGTCTGAAGAACACAATAGAGGCCATGGAATAGACAACAAATATAATATCATCCCCAGGGACAATAAACAGAATACTGCCAATGTCAAGAAACTCAAAGTTGTGTACATAGTAATCCCTATAAAACTTTGGTAGCTTCACTTTTTTGCCCAACTCTCAGAGACGCAAGTTGTGGAAGTATGAATCTCGCTCTATCAGCTCTTCTTGTATTTGAGGTTTGTTTCCATTCGTGAGTAACTCTGACGAAGACATCACTGCATTCAGAACTATATTTGGTTGCGGCCATGCCATAAATTTTTCATTTTCTTCTCTCGGCCTTTTCTTCTTTAATTGATCTGCCATATTTCGCAAGAGGTGGAAGCATTTAATTGAGGATGAAGCTCTCTCTATCATGCCGCCTCCTAAAGCAACTTTTCGTTCCAGATATGCACAATAGGTCTTAAATAATATGAACACCTTTCTGGCAACGATAAACTAATTTCGACCATGTGTCTCTGTCTTTTGTCGGTGGCAGAGCTAATAAACGAACAGCTAATATCGTTTGCCACATCTTCAACATTTCGTTTGTCAAAACTCATAACTGACACGTACGCGATCCCACAATCATGTACACCTGTATGTATAGATGATTGAAATGCGTATGTTTCACAACACTACATTTTTGCATCAGACTTGAGCATGCGAACACCAAATGCTTCCATCACCTGCAGACTCAATATAGATGAACACATCAAACCCTTCATTAATAAGTTTACTCCACATTCGAGGTAGATTAGACTACGATGAGTCATGGACCAACTAACTAGTAGGATTTACAAAAAAGACAATTCCATAGCATCATCTCTGTTCTTTCCATATACAGCCCGTGACCCTCAGTTTCAGCCTTGCCAACACAGCTTTTGTCCATTTGCCCGCACGCCAAATTTTTCTTCATTATCATCATCCATAAAGCGCAAAAAGGCCATATACACAGGGGCTATTCTAAGCTGGAATGTTACAAAATGAAGACAGAATTGTTGACCAAAACAGCTGAATACCGTCAGCATCCATGTTGCATTTTCCACCTCCTGAGGATTAGGTTTTACATATTGATGATTGAAGGTGCAGCCATTGTGCATATCCACCTTGTGATCATTTCTCAAGTGAGTCACAAGCGCTGGAATGTCCCCAGTAACTGAGCATTCAGAATCTGCGTAAGGGCAACTGTAAGGCCTGAACATGCATTGTCGTTCATGCTTGAGCTTGCTATAATATGGGAATATGTCGCGACAACCAAGCTTTTGATGTCTGCAAGGAAGTTCCAGAGATTCTGCAATCTTTTCAAGAGCCAAACATCTTATATTCCCTAGTTCATGTCTGCTAGTGGGGCAATGGTTATGCACCCTCAACTTGCCAGAAGTTTTTACATGAGAAGATGAAACAGAATGCTCAGGTCAGTAAGGGACATAGTAACAAGAAGAATCAAAATGACATTCATTTGAACCCATTGAATTGTTTTGTTCAGAGCCACTTTCGGGAAATGTATATGGCAGAACAAAGGCTCGGAGTTCTGAATTAGTTGAGGATGGCATGGGGTATAACATACAAGAATAGAATCTGCTTACGTATCCGTTGCTTTGCCTCTGGCAGATACAATCACATGGAAGAAATAATACACGAACAACCTTGTAAACCTTGATATCTTCAATCTCATCTGAAAAATCTGACATTAGACCTTTTAAGCAGATCAACCTCATCTACAGCAGTTGTAACCCGTGTACAATAGGCATGATAGGATTTGGGCCTCCACTGAAAACTCGAACAAATCCCCAATTTCGTAGCACGCTACGAAATCACCTAAACAGGTAGCGCTGCGAAACTGCTAAAAAGAATTCATGCGCTGCGAAAACACCCTGTCTTTAAGCTAGGCTAAAAAAATTTTAGCAACAGAATTTTCAGTGATAACAGTGGCTCCACTTGGGATAGTGTGCCCTTGTGGTGCACTAAGAACCTGCAGTTCCAGTGCCTTGTAAAACTTATTTGACAAACAGAAATTTGCTTGACCAGCATGACTGTAGGAGAAAGAAAGCTACATCTACTGAAAAAAGAAATGCTCAGTTAACCTTGAGCTTATTTGCATTTACCTCTACCTACCTACCCTAACCATTTCAACTTCTTTCTGTTCAATCAATATGAAATTTCCAATGTAGCCAATCCTCTACTTTATCTGATATTTGATTTCTTTGACCGCATTGGAATTCAGAGCCAATCTGACAGTGTGATGACCGCTGCCACTGAAACTGCCTCTGATCTTTATAGGAAAACTGAAACACTGGAGAGTAAAACTCTTCCATGTAATCAGCTATAGGATCCCAGAATATATGATCAGCTTGATTTTCCTTGTAACTTTCCAGCTGTGCAAACTGATCTTCAACCACAGTGTTCAGTTCCTCAATCGTGAAAGAGAAAGGAACCAGCATTGTCTCCTTGCGTTCTGCCATAGAAAATTTCTGAGAATAATGATCATGATCATGGAAACTGTATGCCTGAATTTGTCCTTCTAAACCTTCAATTTCTTTTTCAAGGTCCTCAGCAAATTCATCCAAAAATCTCATCCTATCCTCTGCCTTGCAGTCAAAAGATTTTAGATATGAGGATAATGACAAAGAAAAAGATTCATTTGTTTCTTCTTTACTATGATCATCATTCCATTGTTTGAAACCTTCAACTGAGGGAGAGTCTACCACCAATTCTGACCTATCTATCCATTCCTCCAAAAACATGAGCCAAAGGTCTTGAAATGACTTAATGGATTTGGCAGGAAAGCATTCAACCCACTGTTTGCATTTCCCTTGAAGTGAATCATAGAATAACATAATGCAAACATCCTCATGTTTAACTCTAAGAAGCTGTGTAAATTCACAAAAATCTGATATATGATTCAAGGTTAAACTCAAATCTTCTCCGTTGTATTTGGGACCATTCCTTAGAAAATATGCATCCTTGGGAAAATGATTTGGGAAACCATGAATTCCTGAGAAATCTATGCATGCATACCTTGAACAAAGAATGGCAGCTTCTGGGTCCTTCATAACTCCAGTGGAATCACCATGAATGTATAAACCTTGAATTCTTCAACAATGGAGTCGCCAAGGTAGTTTTGCAGCCACGAAAATCATTTTGAACTCCTGCTACCTTCAGAAATCCAATCTTCAAATTACGGGAGAGAGTAAGCTTCAGGCTCCCGGCAGACGCACCAAAATGTTATCACAAAATCAGTACTAAGGGCTGCAGCCAAGCAAGATTTCATGTAACTCTTTCAACCAGACTTTAGACTAAGGATTAGCCTCCTTAGTCAGAGAGGGCTCTCTCACAAACTTTTGATAAAAATCATTCACAACAACAGATGGCTAACTCTTCACACATTCATAAAAACAAAGCTGGTTGGACACATATCAAATTGGTCTTCATTGGGCTATGGAGTCTCACACATTTAGTAAACAAAAGCACAGTCATTTCATGGAAGTCAAGGCTCTTTGCATTAGATGTTCAAACATACTTCACATAAACCACAGCTTGCCAAACATACAGGAAGTCAGAGCATTAAAAATGAATTCTGAGTGATTATGCTATAGCAAGGCTGTAAAAGAACATTAAGAGAATAAACCACCATCATATTTGAACAAAATAATCCATTGAGAATCTTGAGAAGAAACAACCACTATTTTACTATTACTGTAATAAGTCTTTACATTGGCCCAAATAAACTCTGTTTTTGTATAAAATCTCCAACCCCTATTACATCCTAGTTTTAACCATATATAGGAAAACCCAAAACTATCCCTATCTTGAGTCTCCTCAACAAGCATGAAGGGAGAACTCGATGATCTACCATTAATTACCCTTATCTATTTCTAAACCAACTAATTAAATACATGAAGTGTTGGGCTGTAAATACATAGAAATATTTCAAATCCAACTCCATCTCCTCGTATGCATGATTCTCCTTGGATCCTTGACAGCTGTACAATTTCTGTTGTGGCTGAGACATGTTAAGGAACATTCACTGAACGAGCTAACCCTCGAGTGCTAGCTGTATAGAGGACTCATAAATTGGCAAACCTGACCACCCTATTTTCACGGTCCCTGTCTTCCATTTTTCTTTACCATTTAAAGAGCACACTCCAAGCTCTTTAATACCTTTAATAACCACGCATAACACCATATGCCTTATGATCTGGATGCTTAGTGAACTGAACAGGTGTCTGCAGTTGCTTGTTGGCCCTTAATATAATATGTTTTCCATCACCCTGAAATATAGGAAACTGTTCCTGTTTGTCGGTCTTTGATTTGCCTCACCATATTCGAATCCAAAAGAGCTTGCCTTTTATCCTTAATTGACCAGAATAGAGCGAACTGCCACATATTGGATGTGCTGTAGGCTATACTGATAGACAGGTGTCTCTCTTTCAAGTTTCTCAATCATCTCACCAACATAGTTGCTCTGCGTTTAAAATCATCACCTACAGCAGTTTCGTAGCGCGCTACGAAACTGCTGTGTGATTTTAAAAAACACAGTCTTGTACTTCCTCTGAGCTTTTGAGATCCCTGCCTATGCGAAACTTCTTCCTAAGGTTTTGTAACCCTTCATCTCTATCACCGCATGTCTCCAATACTTTCCATGTTTGTTGTATCACCCTGAAACAGCTTTCATTTTCCCGCTTGAAATCATTGAAACAAGGTTGTAGAACATAACAGATGCTACAATGTCTTCAAATTGCAATATTGGTGCTTATGAGGTTGGACATTTCAACTTCATCCAAGCGGTTAACATTCCCCTATAAAAATCACCAAGGTATCTGTTCCACTTGAGCCTCTATACTGATTATCATCTGTTGAAAGGGTATTTGACATAGAACAAATCTTAGAAACAATGGAGTTATAGAAAAAACAGTGCTGGTTAATTCCTTGAAATACACCGAATACCATGCTTGTGGTTACATGGAACAAATAGTGTGTCAATTTCACAGACACAGCAGATGCATCAAGTTTCTCCGTACTCTCTGTTTTAATTTGATATTTGTCTATCTGCGTTTGGTTTCATTTTGACAATTTCTATAAGAGATGCCAAAATCATTTCCCATTCTTTACAGTCCCAAATAACATTATTACCCTCTAGCTTACTGATGCCCAGCTTGTTGGAACTATCAAAATCCCAGTGTAGTATGCAGGACTCTCATGGAAAAAGCTCTGTGGGGTTAGGACTTTGTCCTGCTTGCATGGATGCAATTTCGAAGCTTATTATCTGTACTTTGTCAAACACATAACTTCCTGGCTTTTTCAACTCAGTGTCCACTAAGAAGGAATTATTACGAATATTGTAACAAGCAGATCTGATTTTCCCCGGCAGGGCGCATTCGATGAGATTTCCTTTGTCATCCCTAATAGCTGAGATTTGATCTCCATGTCGTCTGAAGAACACAATAGAGGCCATGGAATAGACAACAAATATAATATCATCCCCAAGGACAATAAACAGAATACTGCCAATGTCAAGAAACTCAAAGTTGTGTACATAGTAATCCCTATAAAACTTTGGTAGCTTCACTTTTTTGCCCAACTCTCAGAGACGCAAGTTGTGGAAGTATGAATCTCGCTCTATCAGCTCTTCTTGTATTTGAGGTTTGTTTCCATTCGTGAGTAACTCTGACGAAGACATCACTGCATTCAGAACTATATTTGGTTGCGGCCATGCCATAAATTTTTCATTTTCTTCTCTCGGCCTTTTCTTCTTTAATTGATCTGCCATATTTCGCAAGAGGTGGAAGCGTTTAATTGAGGATGAAGCTCTCTCTATCATGCCGCCTCCTAAAGCAACTTTTCGTTCCAGATATGCACAATAGGTCTTAAATAATATGAACACCTTTCTGGCAACGATAAACTAATTTCGACCATGTGTCTCTGTCTTTTGTCGGTGGCAGAGCTAATAAACGAACAGCTAATATCGTTTGCCACATCTTCAACATTTCGTTTGTCAAAACTCATAACTGACACGTACGCGATCCCACAATCATGTACACCTGTATGTATAGATGATTGAAATGCGTATGTTTCACAACACTACATTTTTGCATCAGACTTGAGCATGCGAACACCAAATGCTTCCATCACCTGCAGACTCAATATAGATGAACACATCAAACCCTTCATTAATAAGTTTACTCCACATTCGAGGTAGATTAGACTACGATGAGTCATGGACCAACTAACTAGTAGGATTTACAAAAAAGACAATTCCATAGCATCATCTCTGTTCTTTCCATATACAACCCGTGACCCTCAGTTTCAGCCTTGCCAACACAGCTTTTGTCCATTTGCCCGCACGCCAAATTTTTCTTCATTATCATCATCCATAAAGCGCAAAAAGGCCATATACACAGGGGCTATTCTAAGCTGGAATGTTACAAAATGAAGACAGAATTGTTGACCAAAACAGCTGAATACCGTCAGCATCCATGTTGCATTTTCCACCTCCTGAGGATTAGGTTTTACATATTGATGATTGAAGGTGCAGCCATTGTGCATATCCACCTTGTGATCATTTCTCAAGTGAGTCACAAGCGCTGGAATGTCCCCAGTAACTGAGCATTTAGAATCTGCGTAAGGGCAACTGTAAGGCCTGAACATGCATTGTCGTTCATGCTTGAGCTTGCTATAATATGGGAATATGTCGCGACAACCAAGCTTTTGATGTCTGCAAGGAAGTTCCAGAGATTCTGCAACCTTTTCAAGAGCCAAACATCTTATATTCCCCAGTTCATGTCTGCTAGTGGGGCAATGGTTATGCACCCTCAACTTGCCAGAAGTTTTTACATGAGAAGATGAAACAGAATGCTCAGGTCAGTAAGGGACATAGTAACAAGAAGAATCAAAATGACATTCATTTGAACCCATTGAATTGTTTTGTTCAGAGCCACTTTCGGGAAATGTATATGGCAGAACAGAGGCTCGGAGTTCTGAATTAGTTGAGGATGGCATGGGGTATAACATACAAGAATAAAATCTGCTTACGTATCCGTTGCTTTGCCTCTGGCAGATACAATCACATGGAAGAACTAATACACGAACAACCTTGTAAACCTTGATATCTTCAATCTCATCTGAAAAATCTGACATTAGACCTTTTAAGCAGATCAACCTCATCTACAGCAGTTGTAACCCGTGTACAATAGGCATGATAGGATTTGGGCCTCCACTGAAAACTCGAACAAATCCCCAATTTCGTAGCACGCTACGAAATCACCTAAACAGGTAGCGCTGCGAAACTGCTAAAAAGAATTCATGCGCTGCGAAAACACCCTGTCTTTAAGCTAGGCTAAAAATTTTTTAGCAACAGAATTTTCAGTGATAACATGTTGTTTCCCCTAGCCTTCCACAACCTACAAGGTTGACACCACAACAATTGGAAGAAAAAATATCAAAAGGGCTTTGTTACAGTTGTGATAGCAAATACACTAAAGGTCATAAGTGTGCTGAGAAGAAATTATTCTACATAGATTTTGAAGAGGAGGAAGAAAAGGAACAAGAAATGTCAAAAGAAGAGGATATACTCCAGGAACAAACCCTAGATAAAGAAGAAATGAATTTGACCATATCTTGTAATGCATTGGCTGGAATTACCACTCCTCAAACTATCAAGATAGAAGGACATATCAAGAAGAAAAAGGTAATAGTGTTGATTGATTCGGGAAGTACCCATAATTTTATTCATTGTAAGATAGCAAAATAATTGAATTGCTTCCTATATCCAGCACCATAGTGTCAAGTGATGGTTGCAAGTGGAGGAACCATAAATTACTCTGGAAAGTGCCATAATTTCAAGCTATCCATGGGAGAATATGTATTGAATAACCCAATGCTTTCCATTCCAATTGGTGGTGTTGATGTTGTACTATGGGTCCAATGGATACAATCCTTGGGTACAATAGCTTTTAAATTTCAAGAACTTTTCATGAAATTTTATGTGAAAGGAAAGGAAGTTGAATTAATAGGTATTACAGGGAAACAAGGAAAGATAACCATCTCTAACAGTATGACAAAGCTTCTAAAGAAGGAACAATGAGGTGTAATTGCACAATTATGTTTGCTAGAGGTTTCCACATCGAAATCATCTATTTCTCCAGATCTCCAAAAAGTCGTGGACAATCATTCCAAGGTATTTGAGACTCCTAAAGTGTAGAAATTCTCACTGTAGATTATCTGATAATGCAATATACTAAATCAAAATACTTAATCTACTTCTACAATAAAACTTGCAGAAGCTTAATCGATTTGAGCAAGATCAAATAGAACACATACAACAGAGAAGAAGAATCAATACACATGAAACACAGAAGAATGCTATGGGGAAAGCCTCAGCTAAAAACCCCACTAGCTGTATTATCATACAAGTGGAAATATCTCAGGATTACAAAAAGCTTTAACTCTCACAGCTATCCAGCTCTTAGTACAATCCCCCATTGCTGCTCATGGATAGAATAGACAACTCATATGCCTTTCCTCTGCCTTCCAAGCCTCCTATTCCCTTGCGCAGTTTTCCGTGGGTGCTCCAATTGTAACCTTGTGTGACACTGATCTCACACACTACTCTAACACACTGTAAGACTGTACAAATCTCAAGGAATGAATTCATTCTACATGCAAGAGATTTTCTTATGGGAAAATTCTTGCAACTAATAGTACATTTTCCCTACCTTGAATCTCAACTGGGTCTTTGTCTGAACTGACATGCATGAGTTATTTATGAGAGAATATTTAGTTATCTAGAGTACACTAGTTGCATGCATGCATGCATTAACTGACTAAACTCACAATTAGTTCCTCCAATAGTTTGGAACTAATTTAACTGGACTTAACTCAGTTAATTGACCTAACTAATGACAAATCATTCTTATCTCCTTATTTAAGGGATAACTTCCTCAATCAAAGGGATAATTGTTGCATGACTTCACAAAGACTTCATGTTTTAATTTCTCCAACTAATTAACTCAAGATGAATTAATTAATTATTTTTCAAACAGTTGTTGAGACTAAATTCAAATTTTAATTCAAGGACAAATTAAAATTGGAATATCCTGAAATGATATCTTTAGCAATGCTATTTTTAGCATTTCTTGTTGCTATTTTCAACACTCCCTCTCAACAAGAAAGGGATTATCTGCCACACCAATCCTATCTCTATGGAACTCAAATTTACACTTTGACAATGCCTTAGTCAAAATGTCTACATCTTGCTCCTCGGTCAAAATATACTGCAACAACATGATCCTCCTCGCCACACAGTCCCTGAGACGATGATACCTAATTTCGATATGCTTGGACCTATCATGAAATACTGGATTCTCAAATAGTTTGATACAACTCTGATTATCACAATAGATCACAGTTGGATCCATCCTCTGATCAAACAAACCAACTAGAATTTTCTACATCTAGATGGCCTCACATGTTGCCTGACTTGTAGCCATGTATTCAGCCTTTGCCAAGTTGAGTGCAACTGACCTCTATTTTGTACTGTTCCAAGAAACTGTTGCTGACCCAAGGTTGAAAATTCCTCCTGATGTGCTCTTCCGATCTGATGGACTCCCTACCCAATCTGCATCAGTGAAGCCCTGTAGCTTCACTCCCTTTGCCCATCTGTACCATAATCCATACTGAGAAGTGCCTCTAAGGTATCTCAAAACATGCTTAGCTACCTTCCAAAACAACTTGGTAGGCTGAACCATAGCTTGACTCATCTGGTACACTGCATAGCACAAATCTAGTCGTGTGTTCACTAAGTACATCAGTGAACCAACAAGCTTCATGTACAAAATAGCTTCTACTACTTCTCCTGAAGTAGCATCCTCCTTCCTCCAATTACCTTCTAGAGGATTCTGCATGGGCTTGCACTTCTCCATGTGGAATCTCCTGAGTATCTCATTGGCATACTTGCCCTGAGACACAAAAAACTCCCCATCCTTCTACCACACTTCCATGCCAAGGAAGTAGTGCATGAGACCCATGTCTTTCATTTGGAATTCTCTTGCAAGGTCCTCCTTGCAAGACATGATCAACTAATCATCACCTCTCAATATGAGATCATCAACATAAAGAACAATGATCAACTACTTACCTTCCACCATGTGGTATAAGTTTGCATCTGGTTCACTCTTTGTGAAGCCCAGGGAAAATTTTAAGAACCCCCCCTAAATTTATAAATATAATAAATGGGCGAATCTCCATGGCATATAGGAAAAATGGAAGGCGATTTTATCAATAATATAATATGTATATATAATTTTTTGGCGAATCTCTCACTAGGCATGGCGAATATTTTACTCAATTATAAAATCTTGTAAGATCTTGGCGAGTCTTTCACTAAATAATAAAACTTTGTAAAGTCCTAGTGAATCTTAGGATAGGCTACATGCTGGTTTAATTCCCCCATTTAAATAGGCTACATTCCAGGTGAATACCATGGGTCAATACCATGTGCCATTTTGGTGAATACCATGGGTCAATACCATGTGCCATTTTTATTTTCACTAATTCTAATATTAGGGTTAATAATGGTTTTTTGCATGGTATTAATAACAATCTAGTCCATGGTATTTGTCCCATAGTATTTTGGCCATAGGTTTCACCTAAATATAACCCATTTTTTGAGTGTTTGTAAATATAAGGTGACTTATGGAGTAAATATAAAAAAAATGTTTTATTTGTTTACCATACCTCTGGTTTATTTATATTTTTATTAATTTACCATACCTCTTTTACAAATATGGTATTTGGGCCATAGGATTCACTTAAATAAAACCTCTTTCTTGAGCCTTCATAAATAGAACGAGGGTTATGGACTAAATATAAAAAGAGGTTTTATTTATTTACGATACGTCTAGTTTATTTATATTTTTATTTATTTACCATATCTTTTGAGTAAGTATAAAAAGACGTTTTATTTATTTACCATACCTCCACTTTACTTTATTTTTATTTGTTTACGCCCTTACATGTATATAAGGTGACTTATGGAGTAAATATAAAAAATGTTTTATTTATTTACCATACCTCTCATTTATTTATATTTTTATTAATTTACCATACCTCTTTTATAAATATGGTATTTGGCCCATAGGATTCACTTAAATAAAACCTATTCTTGAAAATGGGCGAATGGATTCACTTAAATAAAACCTATTCTTGAAAATGGGTGAATGGAAGGTTGTAAGTCCTAATTTCAAGGGCTAAATTTACCTTTTTTACCCTCTCCCTTAAAATAAGGTGGGCTATTTGAGGTGATTTGTAAAAATGTACTATGATACAAAATATTCGCCCGCTAAAAATTTAAAACCCCTTAATTTCGCCAAAGGGCGAACATTCGCCCCTAAAATTATCCTTGGTGAAGCCAAACCCGGTGAAGTAGTTCTTTACCCTGGTGTACCAAGCGCGAGGTGCTTGCTTCAGCCTGTACAAAACTCTTTTGAGTCGACACACATGTGACTCATGATCGAAGGTCTCAAAACCTTCTGGCTGCTTTATGTACACCTCCTCCTCAATCTTTCCATTGAGGAATGAAGTCTTCACATCCATCTGATGGATCTTCCAACCCATCTGTGCTGGTAGTGCCAACATCGATTTGATAGATGAGTACCTTGTGACAGGAGAAAAAGTCTCATCATAGTCAATCCCCTAAACCTGTGAGAAACCACGGGCAACAAGCCTTGCCTTATGTTTCTCCACACTACCATCAATAGCTTGCTTTACCTTGTAAAGCCAACGGGAACTCACAACTGACTTGTTCTCTGATCTTGGAACCACATCCAAACATTATTCCGAACTATGGAGTCATACTCCTCCACCATAGCATCAACCCAAATTGGCTGCTGCATTGCTTCCTCAAAGGAAGATGGCTCAATCTCAATACATTCCCAAACAAAGGCCATGTATCCAGTGTACCTATCAGGTGACCTCCTCTTTCTGCGCTGAGAATATGCTTCTCCCACATTCTCTCTCACATCCGTCAACAATCTGTCAGCTTCCCTTGAGTGCTTCCACCCATCTTTGGAAGACTCTACTTGAGTGGATGCCTCCATTCCTGGAACCTTTGCATTTGGCTGCTTCGCATCAGTCTAAATCTCCTCCTCCTTAGGAACCAAAAGTTCTTCCACAGCCTATAGTCGGAGCTCCCTCTCAAGGGAAACTCGCATGGCCTTCTGCTCATCAAACTTTAGATCTCTGCGTACCATTATCCTCCCATCTGATAGTTGTGAGGTGTATCAATGTACCCCATAAGTATCCCCAACTCAGTTGTCAGCTTAAGTTTATTCCCAGCATCCTTGGTCACATGGAAAAATACAGATGAGCCAAAGATCCTGAAGTGACTCACATCTGGTCTCTTCCTGGAAAAAGCTTCTTCTGGTGTCTTCATCCCAAGTATGCGATGTGGGCTTCTATTCCGCAAATAGACCGCTATGTTGCATGCCTCAGCCCATAAATGAAGTGGTAGGCCTTGGTCATGCAACATCGCCTGAGCTACCCCCACAATCATTCTATTATTCCTCTTGGCCACCCCATTCTGCTATGGGTTATGAGGTTCCGTCAATTCCCGTGTAATTCCTTCCACTGCAAAGAAGTCCTTAAACTCTTGAGAGACATACTCTCCACCATTGTTGCTCCTCAAGGCCTTTTTCTTCTTCCCAGATTCTTTCTCAACCAAATCTTTGAACTCACAAAAATTTGAGAAGGTTTGATCCTTCCTCTGCATGAAATAGATCCAGCATTTACGAGAAAAATCATCAATGAAAATCACATAATACCTTTGTTTCACGGTGGATGCTGTCAAGAATGGTCCACACACACCTATATGAACTCGCTCTAAGATCGCCTCAGCTCGACTGTCTCAATCATGAAAGGAAGACTTGACGTAATTTCCCAAGGTACAACCTTTGCATGTGTCCACTTGCTCAAGTTTACCTTTGGGAAGTCTGGTAGAAATCTGCTGCATTATCTTCAAGGCCCCATGATGCAAGTGGCCCAACCTTCTATGCCATAACTCGCCAATGTCTTGGCTTTGCACCAATTCTTCTTTTGAACTCAATGCAGCACAGTCATCTACCTCTAGTTTGTAGAGATTCTTCACTCGAATCCCAATGCTCCTGGTCTGACCCGTGGCTATGTGTCTCAGGAACGCCTTTCCTTTACTGAAGACTACATCATAGCCTTTGTCTTCCAACATCGCGACAGATACCAAGTTCTTCTTCAGTCCAGGCACATACTTTACATCAGTCAGGGTGAGAGGAGCTCCATGCTCCCTCTAAAAAACAACCGTGCCTTCACCTAAAACACGGTACTTTCCATCATCACCCTTCTCTATGCGCATCTTGAGGTCTTTCTCCTCCAAGGTACTAAATAAACTCTTATCGTCAGTCATGTGGAATGAGGCTCCACTATCCAAGTACCAAACACAACCCACCATTGATGAAACCATACATGCGATGAGGGTAAAATCCAATTCGAACTAAGAGGCCAGTGCCTCACCTTCTAATCCTTTTGAGGATCCCTTCTTGGATTTCTTCAATGGACAATTAGTTTCATAATGGCCCACCTCATGACAATTAAAGCATCTCACTTTAGATTTGTCAATATTCTTCCCACCATGAGAAGAACTCGATTTGGAATGGGAAGCCTTCCTTTTCCCTTTCTGTGCCTTACTGGTTAAGGCTAGATTTTCTTCATCATCATGCTTAGATGAAGAACCATCTCTGGTGCTTCTCCTGATCTCCTCCTGCATCAGATCTGACCACAGTCATTCCCAATCCGACAGTTCCTCTCCTCCATTCATAGAGTCCTGGTAGCTATGCTAGCTCTTAGGAAGACCGAGGAGAGAAAGACTCACCATATCATCGTCCATTGTAGTTATTCCTACACTACCAAGATCATCTTTGCAGGTGGTGAGCTTGTTCAGATATGTAGAAATAGTGTCACCCTTTTCACACTTGATTTTTCGAAGCTTTTCCTTGAGCGCTAGTTTCCTCTGGTCGTTGTTGTTCTGACAGAGATCCTTCAGTGCCTTCCAAATTGAAAATGGAGTCTCCTTCCCATGGAGACTCGAGACAACATGGTCTCAAACTCCCTCCAGAAGAATCCGCCTCACCTTCGCCACACACTTCTTCCATTCAGCCAATTCTTGGGCATTAGCTGCAGCTAGCTTGGGGATTTCTTGATCAATGAAATCCTTCAAACCATTGTCTTCTAATACCACTTCCATGTGATCCTTCCATGCTATATAATTCGAGCTTCCATCCAATGCATACTCGAGTCTCAAGCCATTGAATGCCATTGGTGAACTTAGAGGTATGATAAGAATTCGATTTTACTTTTCCAACCAAGAACTTCAAGCTTCGAATTTTTCCTTCTTCAGTATACTATTTACTTCTTCGATCACCTTTACTCTAATACCATGTAGAAATTCTCACTGTATATTAACTAATAATGCAATATACTAAAGCAAAATACTTAATCTACTTCTACAATCAAACTTGCGGAAGCTTAATTGATTTGAGCAAGATCAAACAAAACACATATAACAGAGAAGAAGAATCAATACACATGAAACACAGAAGAATACTCTAGGGAAAGCCTCACCTAAAAACCCTGCTATTTTTATTATCATACAAGTGGAAATATCTCAGTATTACGCAAAGCTTTAGCTCTCACAACTATCCATCTCTCAGTACAATCCCTCACAGTTGCTCATAGACAGAATAGACAACTCATATGCCTTTCCTTTGCCCTCCAAGCCTCCTATTTCCTTGCATAGTTTTCCCTTGGTGCTCCAGTTGTAACCTTGTGTGACACTAATCTCACACACTACTCTGCCACACTGTAAAACCGCGCAAATCTCAAGGAATGAATTCCTTCTGCATGCAAGCGATTTTCTTATAGGAAAATTCTTGCAACTGATAGTACATTGTCCCTGCCTTTAATCTCAACTGGGTCTTTGCCTATACTGACATGCATGAGTTATTTATGAGATAATATTCAGTTATCTAAAGTACACTGGTTGCATGCATGCATGCATTAACGGACTAAATTCACAATTAGTTCCTCCAATAGTTTGGAACTAATTTAACTAGACTTAACTCAGTTAACTGACCTAACTAATTACAACTCAAATATAACTCATTCTTATCTCCTTAATTAAGGGATAACTTCCTCAATCAAAGGGATAATTGTTGCATGACTTCACAAAGACTTCATTTTGAATTTCTCCAACTAATTAACTCAAGATGAATTAATTATTTATTTTTCAAACAGGTGGTGAGACTAAATTTGAATTTTAATTCTCAATTTTAATTCAAGGACAAATTAAAATTGAAATATCCTGAAATGTTATTTTTAGCATTTCTTGTTGCTATTTTCAACACAAAGGTCTACCACTTATTCGTGATCATGATCATGATATTCATTTGATTCCAAGAAGTGTTCCTCCAAACATTAGGCCATACAGATATCCCTATGCCCAAAAGAGTGAAATTAAACATATGGTTGCAGAAATGCTAGAGGCTGGTATAATTCAACCTAGTCAAAGTTCTTTCTCTACTCTAGTAGTATTAGTGCACAGGAAGGATGGATCATGGCACATGTGTCTGGATTATAGGGAGCTCAACAAGCTCACTATTAAAGATAAATTTCAAATTCCTGTTGTTAGTGCCTAAATCTACCTCAATTTGAAGGAAGGCAGGTCTAGGGTAACATCAAACCACGCTTAACCTGGTAGCTAGCCCTACCAGGTTGGGATAGGGCTCTCTCCTTGTCAACATCAAGTAGGATATTGGTAATTATGGCTTGAGATGGCTTAATTTAATGTATATTTTAGGCTAGGTATAGTATCTCAGGGTTTCTGGTTTGATTTTAGGTTTTGGTTGCTGGATCAATTGGAGAAGGTAGATTGGATCTGGGAAATCAACTCAGGGATACAGTCATGTCCTGTGGGGCGAGGTAGACAAGCGTTTATGTACTAGCAATGGATTTGAGATGGTAGAGTAGACAAGTGACAAGTTGAGGAGGGCATAAGAAACTATGAATCCTCTTCAAATAGTGAAAACATTGAAAACCAAATGCATTCCCAAGACAAAGCACTGTAAATTTAGTGTATTTTGTCTATTCACCTTGATTCATTTAGTTTAGAAGAAATAGAGAGATGTGGATACATATAAAACATCAAAAAAAACTCATTACAAAGAAGAAATGATACATAAACTCATTGTCACAAGAATTCCACAAAAATAGTTGTGAAACCTGGTTTTATTCCTTGCTAAACTACTGATACAAATGTTCAATGAGTGCCAACACTTCTGCCAATGTCTAACCTTTACAAATGAATCAAAAAGTACACGATATAGGAAAGGAAACTACTCAAGCTAGATATCAGGGTCGAATCCATGAGAAAATGGGTGGTTTCAACCATATCTAATCTAAGAACAGGAATATAGGCAGTGAACAGCTTGCCTCTAAAACCAAGGAAACCAATTCATTACAACTCGAAACCACTTGGAATTTGATGTATCTACCCTATGAAGTGATTTTCAACCATATTTACATCGAATTCATCATTTACCATGCTTACATTTACCAAGAAATGAGGAAAAACTGATCTCCCAATAAAACTAGGAAAAATCTGGAAAATCAAGCAAAATTGGCAAAAACAGTTTAATGCGCAGTGCCAAGATTTTAATGCACAATGCTTTTTCTAGGCCAATTTTGGAAGGCTTCCTGAAGACCAAATCAAGTGTAGGATAGCTTGTTGAAAATATTTTCAAGTCTACATTCTGGAACAACTTGAATTTCTGAATTTGGAGCCCATTTGCCTCCAAAAATTGATTCTCCCAAGATTGCTTCCTGTGTGGCAAAAAAGTGGCAGAGAGGGCACTTTTTAGGTGTTTTTTACCCTTTTGGAGACCTAGAACTTGTCCAAAATTCCTCGCCATTTCTGGGATTTCATATTTTTCCATGCTGATTCCAAAAAAGTGAACCATTTTGCAAGAAGATGTCCCCAACAAAAGCATAATGCCACTGGAAAAGTCTGTTTTTCACATTAAAAATTTCAAAAATGACAAAAATTTCTCCAAATTTCTTGAAATTTGGCATGATTGACCCTTGTTAAGTGATTTTATGGGCCAATGATGCTTCAGCAAATATTTTGAGTTTATCATGCTCTTTTTTGCTTCTTAAGGCCTTTTCCAACTTAGCCTTAAGCCTCTTCATCATACTGTCAACATACTGTCCTTTGTTCCACTATTCACCAACATTTGGAATGCATGTTGCTTCTAAGATGGTGGTAGGTGACAAGGTGAAGGAGACACCAACAAGGTTCACTTAGCCATTATGTAGATGAGTGACAAACAACCGGGCAAGCTCATGATGAAACTTTACCCTCTCCACCATTTCACAAAAATCATAGCAAGAGTGATGTCTAAAACATGATCTAGCAAGAGGACAAGCAAGCAACTCTGTGAGATTGATATGTTCCTCCTGGATAATATTTCCCCCTTTGTGTGGCTTTCTTGGCACATGTTCTTCTCTGGAAGTATCACTGAAAGTTTCTTCCTCCCTCTCATAGTCTATGTCTCTCTCCGTGGGTTTTTTGGTGATGTGATAGTTGATATGAGATGAAGGATTGCAGTGGGACCAAGATGAGTATGAAGAGATTTTAAAATATAAGGCAAGTGAGATATATGGGGATGTTAATGCTTGAGGGAATTTTAGGGTTTTGGAAATGAGAGGAACGAGTAGGGTTTAGAATGTGGGATAAGGGTTTGATAATGAAGTAGGTGTAGTGAAGATGTAGGATTTGGGAGTTAGGGTTTGGGAATAGGGTATAGGGCTAGGGTTTGATGTAGAAATTAGGGTTTAATGGAATGAAGCTTGATGAGTGATGGATAGTGAGGAAGAGTTGATAAACCAAGTGTAAATGGAGGAGAAAGGCAGCCAATGACCCTTAGTGGCTTATGAGAGGTAGGTTAGCTTATTTAGGGTTTATGAGAGAAATATAAATGCTAATAGGGTTTGCTATGAAATGATGCCAAACACACTCAAGAAATCAAGCACACTTCTTTCTTAGAAAGGAGGAATGGTAAAATTACTTGGCACAAATAGCTTTGGAGGTGTTCTGATAGCAATTTTGAGGTGTTTTCAACAAGTGCGTAGCGACAATTTAATGCGCAATGCCTTTTTGTAGACCAGTTTTGGAGGCCTTCCCAGAGTCCAAATTGGGCATGTGATGGCTCATTGGAAAGATTATCGAGTCTACTTTCCATAACATCTTTAATTTTCCAATTTTGAGGTCATTTTCCCTATCAAAAGTCCAATCTCCCAAGACTGGTCAAAATGTGAAAAATTAGGTTTCCTAAATGCAGAGTGTTGTTGTAGTAAACTTTTGAAGGTATTACTCAACTCCAAATTGAGCTCATGAGAGCTTATTGGAAATATCTCTCTGTCTAGATATCATTTAAATCATCAAGAAATTCATTTGGTCAACCAAGCTAGGAGAAATCTTGATTTTCCTAAGGCCCCTCTAGAGGTGCAACAACCCTCCTGAGGAAACTTTATTTTTGACATTTCTCTAAAACCATGACACATGTGTAAAAAGTGAAGGATTTTTTCTTCCTTGGCCTATTTTGGACAAAAACCTCCGTCATTTTTCCCAAATTCATTTTGTTGTGCTCAAAAAAATTATTTGAGTAAAACCTATCTTGATGTGTAAAACAGGGGATTTGTCGAAATGAAGTGAAATGAAGGAGATAAGGGGCTTCTAAATTCTTGAGAAGATTTTGGAAAATAGGGAGGGATGTTATGACAAAAGGGAAAGTGTAATTTCAAAGATTGAGTTAGGGGAAGGGGTCCAAAAGGGAAAAACACAGGGTTAGCCTAGAAAATTGTCAAATTGTAGCAAGAAACTAGGGTTTGTGGGAAAATGAGGAATTAGAGGGATATCAGTGACGGGAAGTGTTTAATAAGGTACATTAAGGATTGAGGAATGTGTATAAGCATTAGGATGCAATTTTTGCTGATGATTTGACCATCCAAGAGAAATTACCTTTGTTGTAGATCTAATACCACTTGTTATAGCTCTAATACCACTTGTTATAAATCTGATATGAAAATATAATATAATGCAAATAAACCCAGAAATAATATGAAATGATTCTTTATTGATCAAACCCTTAAGGTAGGGCAACACCATACATTCACTCCTTAAGGAAGGAGAACACTCCACAAGCCATATGCCTGTTCATACAATAATCCTTGACTATCTCCCATGTGGAGTCTCTAGCCTCTATATAGGCCTCATACATACAATACCATGGATCATTACCATGGTTCCCTCATACCATCAAACTAATACCATGGGCCCATTACATTATTATTAACTACTTGTGGTCCCTTACATGACATGGGTTAACCACTTATTTATTACTATGGCCCATCCCATTATTACATTAGTACCTTGGGTACCTCCCTCGGTACCCCATATTATCCCCCCTAGGTATATAACATTCCACCCCCCTAAGCATGTTTCGTCCCCGAAACATGGGAAGAACACAAATAATAAGATCTACTCAAAAGCGTAGTCCACTGGTACCATGCACGTGCATCTAGCCATCCAAGAGAAAGGTGAACCCTCGATCTCGCTGGTGCCTCACTCGCTTGAGATGGAAGTTGACCGTGGTAGCTCTTCTGTGTGGATGTGTAGTAGGTGGACCTCCGCTCCTCTCGATCTGTCATGCGGGGGTTGTTGTCCATGTTGCTAATTGGTTGCCATCTTGATGGTTGTCTTGCGGGGTGATGTGGGTGATGATATGTTGAAGTTTTAACCCACGATGGCTTTTTCTTTACTTCACCCTGATGTGGTGGTTGTTGTGGTGTCTTCTTTTTCAATATGACTTCAACCATTGAGCCCTCCTCATATGTGTCAGCACCTGTTACCTTTTCGGCTTCAGCCTCTGTTTGTGTTTGATTGTTGATCATCAAAGGCTCATCATCTGATATGTCAGTCCCTAGAACATCTTCTGCTTCAGCCTCCATGTGCTCTACCTGTTTATGGATGGAAATATCCTGTAATGTAATTTTCTTCTTTTTATACCATAGCTTCAGGAATTTCTTCTGCACATTAATATTGATAGTACCCGCAGATTCCATCCAAGGATATCCCAAAACAACATCCATATTATCCATCTCTAAAGTATAAAAATCACCATGCAACACATACTTATCCATAGAAATCTTCAAATCCTTATACACTTGAACATCCTCATCATTCACCTGTGTGTTTTCAATGTGTTTTGCTGGAACTGGCAATTTTTTTGCCAAATTAACATTGATAAAATTATGCTTGCAACTAGGATTTATAGACACAATGATCTTCTCCTTTTGAATCAATCCATGAACCTGCAATAAGGAGACACCAGTAGAAGATAACCCCTTACGTGGCTCATTCTCCTTTTTTCTAGCACGAGACCATTTGTCTAAAAGGACTTTTTCAAATTCTGCATCTGAGAGTTTGGTCAACTGTTTGTCATCAAGTGAGAAATACCATTTGTAAGCCTCATCTTTGAAACCAAACCACACTGAATCCCTCCAATTTTTTTCCCATGCTGACTTTTGTTGTTTTATGTATTCTTCAATAGTAAGACCATTATCTTTCCCTGTAAAATATTGCTTGCTAGAAGCCATGAAAAGGGTTTTGAAAAAATTCACTCACTTGGCGAAAATTTAAAGTGGCCACAGTTTAGTCAATATTGCTCAGAATCTTTATTATGACCTGTTTTCGGAAATGGAATGACCATTCTGCATCTGCCCATGTGATAGAAATCCTGATCCAGGCACTAGAATTCCAGATCTGCGCTGCAACTCTCCCGCCGTCACCAAAATTTCTGCAAAAAAGAGCTGATTTTAAATCAGCGATATCTCCCTCATCCGGACTCCGATTCGACTGATTTTTTTTTTGAAATTGGGTAATTTTTCTCAAACAATTCAGATCTACAATTAGATTTTGTAGATCTTGCACCAGGACGTCTAGATCTGCGCCGCAAACTCGCTGCCCTGAAAATTGTCTGCAACCCCACTGATTTTTAAATCAGCGATATCTCCTTCATCCGGACTCCGATTCAACCAATTTTTTTTTTTGAAATCGGCTATTTTTTCGCACAGAATACAGATCTACAATTAGATTTTGCAGATCTTTCACCAAAACGTACAGATCTGATCTGCAAACTCGCCGCCCCCGAAATCCTGCAAAAAATTAAAAAAAAAATTCCACTTTTGTGCCCAAGAAAGTGCTCTGATACCACTTGTTGTAGATCTAACCCGGAAATATTATAGATCTGATATGAAAATATAAGATAATGCAAAGAAACCCAAAAATAATATGAAATGATTCTTTATTGATCAAAACCCTTGAGGTAGGGCAACACCATACATTCACTCCTTAAGGAAGGAGAACACTCCACAAGCCATATGCATGTTCATACAATAATCCTTGACTATCTCCCATGTGGAGTCTCTAGCCTCTATATAGGCCTCATACATACAATACCATGGATCATTACCATGGTTCCCTCATACCATCAAACTAATACCATGGGCCCATTACATTATTATTAACTACTTGTGGTCCCTTACATGACATGGGTTAACCACCTTATTTATTACTATGGCCCATCTCATTATTACATTATTACCTTGGGTACCTCCCATATTATCCCCCCTAGGTATATAAAATTTGTAGCTCTGATACCACTTGTTGTAGCTCTGATACCACTTGTTGTAGATCTAATACCACTTGTTATAGCTCTGATACCACTTGTTATAAATCTGTTATGAAAATATAATATAATGCAAATAAACCCAGAAATAATATGAAATGATTCTTTATTGATCAAACCCTTAAGGTAGGGCAACACCATACATTCACTCCTTAAGGAAGGAGAACACTCCACAAGCCATATGCCTGTTCATACAATAATCCTTGACTATCTCCCATGTGGAGTCTCTAGCCTCTATATAGGCCTCATACATACAATACCATGGATCATTACCATGGTTCCCTCATACCATCAAACTAATACCATGGGCCCATTACATTATTATTAACTACTTGTGGTCCCTTACATGACATGGGTTAACCACTTTATTTATTACTATGGCCCATCCCATTATTACATTATTACCTTGGGTACCTCCCTCGGTACCCCATATTATCCCCCCTAGGTATATAACATTTGTAGCTCTGATACCACTTGTTGTAGCTTTGATACCACTTGTTGTATATCTAATACCACTTGTTATAGCTCTGATACCACTTGTTATAAATCTGATATGAAAATATAATATAATGCAAATAAACCCAGAAATAATATGAAATGATTCTTTATTGATCAAACCCTTAAGGTAGGGCAACACCATACATTCACTCCTTAAGGAAGGAGAACACTCCACAAGCCATATGCCTGTTCATACAATAATCCTTGACTATCTCCCATGTGGAGTCTCTAGCCTCTATATAGGCCTCATACATACAATACCATGGATCATTATCATGGTTCCCTCATACCATCAAACTAATACCATGGGCCCATTACATTATTATTAACTACTTGTGGTCCCTTATATGACATGGGTTAACCACCTTATTTATTACTATGGCCCATCCCATTATTACATTATTACCTTGGGTACCTCCCTCGGTACCCCATATTATCCCCCCTAGGTATATAACAACCTTCAAAACCCTAGGAGAGGGAAATGAACCTTACCCAAGTACAACTGAAGCACGAACAAGGTGTAAAATGACCCATTGGAACCTGAAATGATGATGACAACTCTCTGAATGATGGTACAATGAGCTCAATGGTGACATGGACCGTCACTTGGAAAACCTTGAAAGGAGTGTAGACAAATCCTAGACCTAATACCTAGAGACCAAATTTTACTTGAAGACTTACTGAAATGACAAAATTTGACTTTGACACCCTAAGACCACTTTGTAAGAGAATATTTGATCACTGGTTGAAGCTTTCAAAGACTAACACTAACACCTGTCATTGATGAATTATTGGATGAATTTCATGGATCAATTTACTTCACCAAGTTGGAATTGCGTTCAAGATATCATCAAATCAAAATGAAGACTGAAGACATTCCGAAACCAACATTTAGAACTCATGAGGGTAATTATGAATTTTTGGTCATGCCTTTTGGCCTTACCAATGCACCTTCTACATTTTAAGGTTTGATGAATTCCATTTTCAAACCCTTCCTTAGAAAATTTTTGTTAGTATTTTTTGATGATATACTAATCTACAGCAAGTCTTGGAAGGATCATGTTGAACATGTTGACAGGGTGCTCAAACTATTGGAGGAGGAAAAATTATATGCAAAAAGCTCCAAGTGTTTCTTTGGACTACAAGAGGTGGAATAACTGGGTCATATTGTATCTCGTGAAGGTGTTAAGGTAGACCCTAGAAAAATTAAAGCCATTAAGGAATGGAAAATCCCCACATCCATAAAGAATCTGCGAGGATTTCTCGAATTGACAAGGTATTATCACAAGTTTGTTAAGAATTATGGGAGAATAGCAGCACCTCTAAGAACATTATTGAAGAAAGATTCATTTTCATGGACTCTAGAAGCATCAAAGGCCTTTGAACATCTTAAAGAGGCAATGTGCCAAGCACCAGTATTAGCTACACCAGACTTCACAAAAACCTTTACTGTGGAATGTGATGCTTTAGGAAATGGAATTGGTGTTGTTTTAATGCAAGATGAAAGACCCATTGCTTTCGAAAGTCATCCAATCAAGGGAAACTATTTACACAAAGTTATTTATGAGAAGGAGATGTTGGCAATACTACATACACTTAAGAAATGGCGACCCTACCTAATGGGAAGACACTTCAAGGTAAAAACAGATCATGATAGTCTTAAATACTTTTTAGAACAAAGATTATCCTTTGAAAAACAACAAAAATGGGTCACAAAGATGTCGGGTTGTGACTTTAAAATAATATACAAAAAGGGAAGCAAAATGTTGTGGCTTATGCACTCTCAAGAAAGGATGAGGATGTGGAAGCATTGTTGTGCGCCATTTCTATTATCCAACTAGATTAGATAAACAAAGCAAGGGAAGAATGGAAGAATGACGAAGAAGTGTGGGAACTCATTCAAAAGCTACAACAAGATCCTAGTACATCTGATAAATTTAGCTGGAAAAATGATTCTTTATGGTACAAAGATTGCTTATACCTATGTAAGAATTCCCAACACAAACAAAAGATTCTTATGGAATTGCACACTTCTCCCTTAGGAGGGCACTCTGGATTTTTAAAAACTTACCACAGGGTTAAGAAGGAATTTTTTTTTGGCGAAATGTTTGGTTTGCCAACAAAATAAAGTTGAAACAATTAAGATCCCGAGTCTATTACAACCTTTATCCATTCCAAGCCAACGTTGGGAAGAGGTTTCAATGGATTTTATCACAGTTTTACCCAAGTCTGAAGTAAAGAGTGTCATCATGGTGGTAGTTGACAAAATTACCAAGTATGCACACTTTTGTGCATTATCACATCCATTTAAATCCAGTACAGTTTCTACTGCATTTATGGAAACAATTCAAAAGCTACATGGAAACCCAAAGATCATTGTAAGCGATAGAGATCCCATTTTCACTGGAAATTTTTGGACAAAATTATTTTCTTGTCTCAGTACTCAGTTAGCTCATAGCTCATCTTATCATCCTCAATCTGATGGGAAAACTGAGATAGTAAACAAATGTTTGGAAGGATATCTTCGTTGCTTTGTATCTGATAAACAGACACAATGGGTCAAATGGTTGCCTCTGGTTGAATGGTGGTATAACACTTCCTTCCATACTACAGCAAAAATGACCCCATTTATGGCACTTTATGGGTATCATCCACCATCCATCACATCATATTTAAGAGAAAAGTCTAAGGTTCAAGTAGTGAAACATCACATCGAGCATCAACAAGTAGTTCTCCAACTCTTAAAGGATAACCTCACGTTGGCGCAGAATAGAATGAAACAACAGGCAGATCAACATTGCATCGAAAGAAGTTTTGATGTCAGTGACTGGGTATTCCTATGGCTACAACCATATAAACAAATGTCCCTCAAGCAAGCTAAGAAGGATAATAAATTATCACCAAAGTATTATGGTCCGTACAAGGTGTTGCAAAAGATTGGTAATATGGCATACAAATTGGAGCTTCCTACAGCTTCTTGAGTGCACCCAATTTTCCATGTTTCATGTTTAAATAAGGTTATAGGCGACAAGCTCCTAGTTCAAACAATATTTCCAAAACTTGACGAAGAAGGAAAAATTATATTGGAACCAGAAGCAGTCACAGAAACAAGAACTCGACAGCTATGAAATCGATCAATTTCGGAGTATCTCATCAAGTGGAAGAACTTATCTACTGAAGATTCCACATGGGAGGATGAGAATTTTATACAAAAGCATCCAAAACTACTCAAGCATTGTGGACAACGCTTTTCGGAAGGAGAGGGGCATGTTAGGCCCCTATAATACTAGTGATTGCCCCATTACTATTTTCATTGTATCCTTTATTGTTATTATTGTGCCCCTATTGTCCCCATAGAAACCCAATATTGTTATTTTTGTGCCCTTATGTTATTACTGTTATGTCAGCTTGATTATATTGTGACCCCTTAGACTCCTATATATAGAAGGGGGGTTTAGTCATTTGTAATGTAAAAGAGATTTCCCCCTCAAAGAGGCTTATTTCTAAGGCATTGATCTATCTTTTCTATCTTTTTTATCTTTTTTTGAGCTGGTTTCACAACAACATGCCAGAATAAAAAAATTTCTAATTAATTAAAACAAGAAAATGAAACTAGATTAATTTAAATAAAACACTAATATTCTCTATTATTTGGAGGCTAGGCTGATGTGAAGAGGATTTTGGGACATTGTCTCCAATCAATCCCCACGTACGAAAACAACAAAAAGATAAATGCATGGTTATCCTCACTAGCCAGTAGTACCAGTGCCTAGGCAGTAATCTTGGTTGGATACTCTAATAGGCCCCTCTTGGGCATCATCTCCTCCCACATGTGCATCTGGACCTTAGTGATCAATCTAGGAGGGCGATGGGTCAAATGTAGGCCTCATATCTAGAAAATTCTCAACAAATAAACAAAAATGCTCTAAAGTGAAAGGGAAGGTCACCTTCCCATGTATCATCGCACAACATCTATATAAATTCATACAAAACTGCCTCAAAAAAATGGCATACCATATGATATGACGTGGCACCTGAATCAAAAAATCGGCATAATATAAAGAGTGAAACTAATGCACTACCCATCACTACTAAAGTGTGCAATGGTGGTGAATAATAATAAGAGGCACCTAACCTCCTATGTAGAAAAATAATAAATCCATAGCTATCCACCATGCACCTAAAAATCTAATGGATGGATTGCATGAGGCCTGATATATCTATGAGCATAGGCAAGATGACTCTCAACAAAAACCCCATGGGGGACACCGGGAAACAAGGGAAAATCCTCCCCTCTCCTAGATAGGCCAGTAATAAAACATATGTCCTCCTCATAGTGCCTATACCATGCCCCAAGTCTGACATGGAACCCTACTCTTGGACACTCCATCGGTGGATCAGATGCACCAATAAGATAAAGTGCACCTTCAGGGATGTATCCTCCTCATAGTACTTGAGGAGGCCTACACTCCTTAAGAGTGCTCGAGTCGTTGTAGTAATAGGGTGAGGGTATAAATCCCTCTCCCTCTCCCTGACCTCCCATGTTCGGACCATATTGTATTGGTCCGCCATTTTCTCCGACTCATACTATTGCTCCCTTTGTTGACGTCTGCTACATGATTAACATATAAAATACATCAACCTTATACATAAAATACATTTTTTTTTATTAAATGAAAAATGTATTTATAAATATGGAAACATAACTTTCAATTAAAAAAAAACATCGGTGCACCCAAAAAACAGTCATGCACCAACTCCAGTGCACTGTCAAACACAACTGCACCAACATCGATGTGCACATATTTATGACACACTAATGTTGGTTCACAAATTTAAATTTTCATCGTGTTGCATCACATTTATGCACCGATGTGCACGTGTAACCTTTTTGTACTAGTACAGAACATTTAGGTTATCGAACGCATCGAGTTATAGCTATATTTTCAAATATTATTTTTGCAGTGCATTTGGTAAATATAAATGCATGAGGCATAGCCTAAAAATTGTACTCACTAACGTACAATTTATAGCTTTCCTAGTGCATTTTCATTTATGAAATGCACCGCAACAATAGAGGTGCGGTATGTTCATGCACTGATTGGTGGTGCACCCTGTAAATTTACAAGGTGCACTGCTACCATTGCGAGCCGAACATATAGAGTCCACAACACATGATTTTTTCCCCAAAGAAATGGAAATTTTAAGCTAATTTACAATTCTAATATGCTAGAAAAATAAATTAGAGAGAAACATAGGCATTACTTGGTCATTTTGTCATTAGGGAGTCATTGTTGACACGTAATGGAATAAAAAAAAATTACCACGATTTGAAAAAATTGGAAAGTTAGGCAGTGAGAATGGTACAGAAGGATGGTGAGCAAGAGAAGAATCGACATCAGGGCACTTGCATGAGGCAAGAGTGGCACTAGTGCTTCAAAACTCTCCAACACTATAGATGGTAAAAATGAAATTTATGGCCGAGAGGTTTTTTTAATTTAACCCTCCTCTGGTGCGTTACTGTAACTACACCAATGCTGAATATATTCAAGAGCACTATTTTTTTTTAATTAAAAAATATATAGTGGTGCTTTTGTTAAGACACCCCAGGGAATTCTAATACAGGTACCACATCGGTGCTTTGTTTGACTATAGCACCACTCTTTTTTTTTTAATTAAAAACCTCCTCACGGTGCTCTTTACAAGACGCTCCAGGGAATTTTAATACATTTACAGCACTAGTGCATCATTGGAAAATCACATCGCATTTTTTTGAAATTTAAAAACTATAGCGATGTTCCTTCTTGTTATGCACCGGGGCATTTTGCTACATGAAGGGCACCGATGTTGCGCGTGTATATAGAACCGAAAAATTTTAAAATTTAACCTTTTTATTGTGTTATCAATTATTCAAGCATTGATGCATTGTGTTATTTAGCACACTATGAATTTTTATTTTATAAAAATAAATTTTCCATGGTGCAACATGTTTTATGCGGCACTAGTGCATGTATGAATAGTAAAGTATCGATTCATTTGTAGTTTGTAGATGCACCATCCAAAAAACATCCGCTAAAACATCCACCTACCCACCTCTGGTAGTGACCTCTACTACAAACATATTTTTGGGCCCTTTTTTAAAAGGAGGTTCCTCAAAAACCTCCGCTGGAAGGTCTTTTCCTTGTAGTGAATGGAGATAACACAAAACATCAGGTAATCAAAGTTTGACTTAAATTAGGAAAATTTGATATAATGTAATTTTATGATACGTCCATATTTTTTTATGATATTATTAAAATTGATAGTGTATTATCCAATCTTGATAGAAATTAATGCATGTTGTTGATTATTTTAGATGGACATTGGAGCAAATGTAGAGCTCGGGCCTTCAACTAGAAATAAAAATATATGTATGTGGATGTGGACCTAAAACTGTTAAATCACATAGAGGACAACAACTGGAAGAGGATATGACAATGGATCTTGTAGACACAACAAATGATTACCTTGAACATGAGGTTGGTTAAGACTATAGTTCATGGGATGAATACTTTGAGAAAATTGTTGTTTGTGGATGTTTTGTATGGTGTGGAAAGAAAAAATTCAAATGAGTGATTGTACAAATACATTACATAGATGATGAACTTCCAGTGGGTAGTATGCTTCCTAAAATAAATTTGAATCCAATAGGAATTGTGGTAAGGAATTTTCTAATTTGATATAAATAATATGTATTCTTCTTTTAAACATTGTTTTATATTATTTAAATAGTTGATTTTTTTCTTAATGATTTCTTGTAGGATAAATTTCTTTGTTTAAAGTTTCATGTAGAACTGATTTCTAGCCTAGAGGATGATGATCATTTATCTGATAATACATCTAACAAAAGTATGTGCACATAACCAACTCAGAAGATGATGATTTTATGAAAACAAGTAACAAAACAAGAATGAGTTTAAAGATGCATAATTTTCTTAAATACAAGGGGAAGGCAGAACACATACCCTATGAGAATGAATGTGATGGAGATGATGACTTTCCCTTGAGTTTGATAACAATTTACAAAGAGACATTTGATCGTCGAATATATTGTGCTTGGCCCTGTGATCATCAACTACTTAGACTGTATGTGGTGTTTCAATTTTGGGGATACCGCTACATGATAAGACCCTCCAATGTTCATGGAGTGAATTTAGGCCTCTTTATTTTCCAAAATTCCAAGTGGGATATAAACATAGAAACAATTCACAATAAACCACTAGGAGATTAATGTCATATTATGGCTCGTCATATTATAGTGGTGAATGGAGAAGGCTAGCATAATATAAGCATAACATGTGAGCATATGGTCTACATTCAAATATGTACACACATCATCTCCAATTGGAAAGTGGAAAATAAATTAATATAGTTCATCTTATGTATACAGATGGACATGCATACACACACAAAAATATTGCAGGACTGATAAATAGTAGTAAGGAAAGGGACCCTATTGTAAGACCAAATTGTCAATTTGTTGACGTTATAAATGATAAATATGGATATATGGAAAGAGAGGTTGATATATTGATAATGTTTGAGGCTATTATGGACCTTACCATTGGGGATGAGCTATTGATTAATTGCCCCTTCTTAAAATGCACTCCCGTGTGAAAGAAAAGGGAAGAACAAGGTCTCCTTAAGGATAAGGGAAAAAAACCAAAGAATAATCAATGAGTGTGGATTGACATTTTATAAACTATGTTGTCAAATTTGTGTTTTATTTTAAATTATTGTACAAAAAATATAGTCTATAAAATAATGTTCCATTTGTCAATATATATATATATATATCTGTGTGTGTGTGTTCGTACATTTTATATTTTTATTTGTTAAGACATCTTTGATTATATCTTTTTGAAATTGATACATTTATGATTTATCCAATTGTTTCCTAACATTAAATAATGCTTGTGTTTTTTGATAGGTAGACAATATTGATGATACACCTACTAATACCCAAGACCAAATTTGGTTATTTAGATTTGGAAGGGATGATAAAAATCATCCTTTAAACCATACCAAGGTGAAAGGCTTGCAAGATTGAAAATAACACTACCAACTAAGAAATTTGAAGAGTTGATGAGATTAGCATACATTGATGACATGCTACCTGGCCTTAATGATGATGATGATAGTGAAAATGCAATGCATGAAGAAGGATTGAATGAAATTATTACAGGTTTCTTTGGGGATGGAAACAACGATACGATAATGATCATATGGTTGACAGTATCAATGATAGCATGGGTAAGTACCACCAATGTAATCTTGATCATAAAAACCTGAAATACTCAATCAAGCCAGAAGCTAAGACAATCCTATTCAAATCAAGTGCAAGCATAACCTCAAAACTTGCATGCATGTTAATGTTATTAGAAATCAAATAACTATTTGATTATTTAGACAAAGGATTCACCACCCTACTGAAGTGAGTTGAAATCTATTTCTTACTTTGCATTGCCAATTGGTGTGCGTAATTCATAAACATTAATCAACTCGATTTATATCTCTTTAAGAGGGTTTTCAAACCATACAAACCTAGTGCAGATTGACATATCAAACATGTTCATCATAAGTAAAACATTCAATTGATTTAATCTCAGGAATTCCCTAGAGAGAACAATGTTGCCATCAACTTGCAAAGAAGCGCATCAGTTGTTATTTGAGTTCAAGATTAAATGTAAGAAAAATCATCCATGTAAAAATGATTGCAATTTATACAGTGATGAATATCAACACAAGGTATAATTCCTTGTATGTAAAGAGAAGATATATCATACAATGTACAAGGTCCTACAGTTCCAAAGAAGGTTTTACATCACATCCCAATTATACCTAGACTTCAATGAATTTCATTGCAAGTCACTTGCACAATTGATGGATTGGCATGCAAAGAATATGAGTAAATATGGATTCATATGAATTATGATCGACTCTAAAGAAATGAAAAACATTGAGGAAAAATGGCCAAGAAAATTCAAAAATAAACACATAGTATTAGGTTCATTCTTGCATTTGATGGAATGTGGACATTGTCTTTCGAGAGGTGAAATTATAGTGTTTGTCTAGTCAGATTGATAGTATACAATATTCCCCCATGGATGAGTGTTAGAAAGGAGCACCTTGTTTTGATTCTCATTGTTCCAAGAAAACATCAAGTAAAAAAATGGAAGTTTATATTATGCCTTTTATTAATGAGATGCAACTACAATGGAAAGGAATAAGAATGTATGAAATATCACACCCTCCATCAAATAAGTCCATGTTTTATGGTGTGCTATGTTGGACTATTCATGATTTCCCAACACTTGGTGTTTTTTCTGATAAGATAAGATATTTATGTATTTACACTTATAATATATTTTCATCCCAACTTTCATACTTTCGCTAATACTATTATTTTGATGTTATTAAAATTAATTATAGAATTGTAAGGCTTCAAACAAAGGGAATATTTGCATTTCCAAGATGTGCAGAAAAATTTCAAGGGAATTATTCTAAAGATCTACATAAACTTATTTATGCAAACAACAGAGTTTTTCTACCACCAGATCATAAGTTTAGAAATCACCAGAATAATCAATTTGATGGAAAAGTTGAAAATAGAGGCCCTCCCATGATTATGGGTCCAAGTGATTGGCTTAGGAAGTATGAAGATGTTAAGTTGAAAGCTTAGGAGGATTTTTTTGATTGGGGTGATTCAATTGAAGAACCAAAAAAATTTGTAGTTAAAATGCCAGAAGGAATGAAAAGGAAATCCATATTTCATGAGCTCCCTTACTAAAAGTATCTATTGATAGATCACATGTTAGATCATATGCACATCTTAGAAAATGTCCTAGATTTTATATTTCGACATATATTGAGCGAAAAATAAGGACACCTTATCTTCAAGGAGAGATATTGCTCTTTCACATACCAAATTTTATAGAAGACATTTGTGGAAAAACAAGGAAAATGAAACATATGAAGAAGCTCCATGGATTTTGAAAAAACTAGATCTAGACCAACTAAAAAAATCCATATGTTTAATGAGGACACCCACTGACTATGGGTCATCATTGGAAAAAACTTTTACAAGTTGATGGACATGTGACAAGATTTAAAACATATGATTTTCATAATTACATGAAGGTATTATTATCATTTAACTTTTACTAGTAACATTGATTAACTACAAAATATATTTTGATATTCTGGTCTATGAGAAAAACTAATAATGATCTTTGAGAAAATTGTTTTATAGCATATCATGTCATTGGAAATTAGGGGGGATTCATGTCTTACCATTGACTTAAGGAATGCCATACGTGGATTGTCAACATTTTCAAGGTATGTGATAGGAAATGTTCATTTGTGAGAGACGTAAAGATATTATATTGCCTTTTATTTTTTGAATAAAGCTTCATACTAATTTTTTATTCTTATATTCGGTGGGTGACCTCCAAGGAGATCCACGAATGTGAAGTGCCAAAATGGAAGAAGGAAATTGTAGAAATTGCATGTGTATTTGTAACAACCCTGGTGAAAATTCCATGTAATAAAAGTTAAAAACAATAACCACGGTCGATGGGAAACTTATTCCACTCTGAATGTTGACCAAAACATCCTAGGGGGTGTTCATTTGGATGCTTCAGGCTAAGGAAATTGGCAAAAGCAATGGCTAAGGCATTAAAAGGCAAAAAGACATTTTTGGCACATTTATTTATGAAAATAATGGAAAATAGGAGAGAATGGAGGTGAAAGGTCACGGGTTGCATGTGAGGAGTTAAATGAAGGAAAATAATGGAAAACGAAGAAAAAAGAGGCCGCCTCATCTGTAAAAAGGCTTATGAGAATCAGTTGGTAACCTTTTGTCAATTCAGTGTTGGAGCTCCCTCTCATTATTCTCTCTCTCTCTCATACTCTTGGATACTTGAGTTTTCTTGGAGAACTCTTGGAGGGTGTGGCATACTTGGATTCTTGGAGCAAGAAGGAAAAGGAGGAGAAGGAAAGCACAAGAAGGCATCAACATCAACATGCATCAGATTTTCTTGCAGGTACCAAGTTGCATATATGATTTCTTCACTAGTTTTGTCATGCATGGCATATGCATGTGGTTTCTTGGTTGTGATCTGTCATTGGCATGGAGGATTTCCTGGATCAACAATGGATTTCCTAGCCTTTCCATTTCCTAGATATCCATGTTGATTATGGGTTTAATTTCATTATTTTTTTTTGGTTGGTTCTCATGTTTCCTTAGCTTGGGTTGAGTTATTAGTCCTGGAAGCCCCGGTTGAACAAACACTCTGGAAGCCCTGTAACAACTTGGGTTGAGTTATTAGTCCGGGAAGTATTTGTTGGAAAAAGGCTTGGAAGCACTTGGTGGGTTTAGTTGCTACCTTGGTTGGACAAATGCTCTATAAGCCCTATATAATTTGTTGGTTGAGTTACTAGTCCTGGAAGCCTTGGTTGGACAAGCGCTCTAGAAGCCTTGGAAGGCTTGGATGGATATCAATCTGATGATGGTTTTGAGATGTCTAACCATGAGGTGGAACCATTGTTTGATGGGTTGAGCTGGATGGTGTTTAGAAGCCCTGGATGAGTTTGATTGTTGTGTTCTATGAATTCCCACATTCATTCTTGGAATATGGCATGGGGGTGAATGGATGAAGAGAGATTTGGCTCAGCCATTCTATGGTCGGGTGGAATGTGGTAGTCCCATCTTTGGTTTATTTATTGCATTCATTAATGATAAATTCATTCCCTTGATTTTTATGTGTAAACATACTGATGTATATATGGATTTTGATGGCTGATATGTTGATTTTATTTATGCTCCTACTATGTTGGTCATATGCACATTTTATGACAACAACTATGTATGGCTCTCAGTATGTTTTTACTTTTATATGAATGGATAATGTGTCTATGACCTAATAGATGAATATGCAACAAATTGCATGAGGGAACAATGGTTCATGGCAATTCTCAGATAAGTATGATATCCCTACACTTAATTTTGTCGTTTACAAATGTAGGTTACATGTCGATGATATGTTTGAAGTGTTGGGTGTGGAGCCTAATTATCTTATGTATTCAAAGGTATCGTCACATTGGACCCCAGTTTGTAATGGGGCAGCAACGCTTCCCATAAAATATATGTTGCAGGGGGGGTCCAGGGGGGTGGCTGCAACCTTTGGGAGCCCCCCCCCCCCCCCTGGGATAGCGCCCCGAAGCTAAAAATAGATGTAAAATTGTCTTGTAAAATGTTGTAATTTTGTAGTCAATCTGAGCCGTTCATTAGGCAGAGATCTGACGAAAGATGTTATGTTTAATTTAGGGATTTTTTTCCCTAGAAGGCACCCCCTCGCTATATATGATGGAATTGTATTGCGTCTATGTAGATTTGTATTCTAAGTGAGGAAGAGAGAGAAGATTGAGAGCGAAGAGGAAATTACAGTGGATCTGTCATAGGTTGTATCTCTTTAGTTTGCTAGATAATATAAAAGGAAGTACTAGCTGTTTCTCCGTGGACGTAGCCGAAACTGGGTGAACCGCATATATTTGTGTCTCTTGTTTTATGCGTTTTCTGTGTTTATATTTCTGCAATATTTTATGTGTTCCATTGCTTTGTAATATATAATTTTTAACAACTGGTATCAGAGCCGAAGGTCTATTTGGCTGATAAACTCGCAGGAGAGAAGGGTTCCTGGTTCAAGTGGGAGCAATGGTTGAAGATGTCAGGTTTAGGGTCAAAAAATTTAATGGCCAAAACTACCAAATGTGGAAGACGTAGATGGAAGATTATTTGTATCAAAGAGATATGTACCAACCATTGAGCGGAAAGGCAAAGAAGCCGACGAGTATGATAGACACAAAATGGGATATTCTTGACAGAAAGGCACTTGGAACCATATGGTGTGCCTAGTGGCGTCGGTAGCATTTAATATTTCAAAGGAAATGACAACAGAGGGTTTAATGTCGACATTGGCCAAACTATATGAAAAACCCTCGGCCTCAAATAAGGTATTTCTTATGAAGAATTTATTTAATATGAAAATGTTAGAAGGTGGATATGTTGCTGGTCATTTAAATGAATTTAATACAGTTACCAATAAGTTAAGTTCTGTAGGGGTAACTTTTGATGATGAAGTTAGGGCTCTGTTATTTCTATGCTCATTTCCAGAAAGTTGGAATGGTTTAGTTATGGCCATTAGTAATTCTATCTCTGGATCTAGTACTTTAAAGTTTGATGCTGTTGTCGGTGCAATCCTTAGCGAGGAAATGTGACAGAAAATCTATGGTGAGACATCAGGTAATGATTTGACTTCAGAGACTAGGGGAAGAAAAATGGAAAGAGGAAAGAGCCCAGGATATCGCAATAAGTCAAGGAAAGAAAAATCCAAGTCAAGATCGGGAATAGTGTGTTGGAAATGTGGGAAGAAAGGACACCTGAATAAATACTGCAAGTCTGGGAAGGGAAAAGAAGGAGACGCGCAGCAAGAAAATAATCATGAAGCAAATGTAATAGGTGATGTGTTGCAAAATGCTTTGATTCTTTCATTAGAAAATATTATTGATGCCTGGGTGGTAGATTCAGGGGCCTCATTCCATGTCACACCTGATAAGAAATGTTTTCATGATTATGTTCAAGGAGATTTTGGACAGATTCAATTGGGTGATAATAAACCCTGTAAAATCATTGGAATGGGTACAGTTTTCATAAAACAACAGAATGGAAACCAATGGCTATTGAAGGAGGTAAGGCATGTTCCAGATTTGAAGAAAAATCTTATTTCAACAAGGCAGTTGGGAGCTGAAGGTTGCGTAACTACTTTCACAAATAAAACCTGGAAGGCCACTAAAGGAGCCCTGGTAATAGCAAAAGGAGAAAATGTTGGTACATTGTATTTATGCAATGGTATTTCTAATTTTGTTAATGTTTTAACCTCTATAGAAGAAGGTACAACATTGTGGCATCATAGGCTTGGGCACATGTGTGAGAAGAGGATTCAGATCCTTCACTCAAGAAATTTGTTTCCAGGTTTGAAGCATGTTGATTTGGAATTCTATGAAAATTGTGTTTATGGAAAACAGAAGAGAGTTAGATTTCTCAAAGTTGGGAAAGAAAAGAAGAGCGAAAAATTAGAGCTTATGCATACAGATGTATGGGGACCTGCTCAGGGATCATCTCTAAGTGGCTCTCGTTATTATGTTACTTTTATTGATGATGCAACCAAAAAAACCTGGATTTATTGTATTCGAAATAAATCTAATGTATTTGATACTTTCAAGAAATGGAAATATTTGGTTGAAAATGAGATAGGAAAAAGGTTGAAGTGCCTCAGATCAAACAATGGAGGTGAATATTGTAGCAAAGAGTTTGATAGGTATTGTTTAAAAAATGGAATTCGCAGAGAGAAGACAGTTCCAGGAACACCAAAACAAAATGGTGTGTCAGAAAGGATGAATAGGACAATCATGGAGCGTGAAAGATGCATGAGATTGCATGCAGGATTGCCTTTACAATTTTGGGCAGACATTATAGATACTGTTGTTTATCTAATATATAGAGGGCCTTCAAGTTCCTTGGATGGTGGTATTCCAGAGAAGGCATGGACAGCTAAAAAGGTAAACTACTATTTTTTAAAGACTTTTGGTTGTGAAGCCTTTGATCACATTAATAAAGAAAATAGAACAAAGCTTGAGGCAAAATCAAAGACATGTACCTTTATTGGATATGGGGTTAATGATTTTGGTTATCGCTTTTATGATTATGAAAAACATAAAATCATTAGGAGCAAAGATGTCATATTCAATGAAAAGGTTTTGTATAAGGATCAGCTGCAGGAAAAGAAACAGGAAAAAGAAAACAGAGAATACATAGTGCTTGAAGAGATCACAGAAAAAGTGAAGGTGCCTGAAAATCATAATGATCAATAGCTAGAACAACAACCACAACAGCAACAAGCACCTCAAACACCTGAAAATGGTGTTAGAAGATCTACTAGGATAATTTGACCCCCTGAACGATACTCTCCTTCATTATATTATGTACTATTGACTGATTCTGGTGAACCAGAATGTTATGAAGAAGCAGTGCAGGTAGAAACCAAGAAGAAGTGGGAGCAAGCCATGAAAGAAGAGATGTACTCCTTAACACATAACTAGACTTGGGACTTACTCAGGTTACCTACAAGTAAAACATCATTGCAGAATAAATGGGTTTACAGGTTGAAGGAAGAAGATGGAGGTAGACAAAGGTATAAAGCTAGACTTGTGGTGAAGGGGTTTAAATAGAAAAAGGGTATAGACTTTGATGAGATATTTTCTCCTATTACTAAAATGACTTCAATGAGAACTATTTTAAGTCTAGGAGTAGCTGAAGATTTGCATATTGAGCAGTTAGATGTAAAGAGAGCTATTCTCCATGGGGAATTTTAGGAAGAGATATATATGCAGCAGCCACATGGATATGAGGTAAAAGGCAAGGAGAAACTAGTGTGCAAGTTTAAGAAGAGCTTGTATGGCTTAAAACAGGCTCCAAGGCAGTGGTATCTAAAATTTGACAGGATTATGTATGAAAAAGGTTATACTAGATGTCACTCTGATCATTGTGTTTATCTCAAAAGGCAAAATGATGGCGGTTATATTATATTGGTATTGTATATAGATGACATGCTTGTTGAAAGTTCTAACATGCAGGAAATAAATGTGCTCAAAAGAAAATTGGCAAACTTGTTTTCAATGAAGGATTTGGGTGCTTCAAAACAAATCCTTGGTATGAGAATAACTAGAGATAAGAAGAATCGCAAATTAACATTATCTCAAAGTGAGTACATACAAAAGGTGTTGAAAAGGTTTAATATGCAGAATGCAAAACCGGTTAGTATACCTTTGGCTAGCCATTTCAAACTAATGAAATGTGTCGCAAGACTTAAGAAGAAATGGTTGATATGTCTAAAGTTCCATATGCATCAGCAGTTGGAAGATTAATGGATGCAATGGTCTGCATAAGGCTTGATATTGCACATGCAGTGGGAGTTGTAAGCAAGTAAATAAACAATCCAGGAAAAGAACATTAGATGGCAATAAAGTGGATTCTCAGGTATTTGAGAGGTACCACAAATCAAGCATTATGCTTTGGTGGTTCAAACATTGCTCTACAGGGATATGTTGATGCAGATATGGCAGGTGATAGAGACAACAGGAGGAGAACCACAGGGTATGTGTTTACTCTAGGTGGAACAGCTGTCAGTTGGGCCTCAAAACTGCAGTGTTATTTCACTCTCAACAACAGAAGCAGAGTATGTTGCTGCTACAGAGGCTAGTAAAGAAATGATTTGGTTACAAAGGTTTCTGGATGAATTGGGTAAGAAGCAGGAGTTGGAAAGGTTATACAGTGACAGCCAGAGTGCCATACATCTTGCAAAGAACTCTGCATTTCATTCCAAGACTAAACATATACAACTCAAGTACCATTTCATACGGTCAGCATTGGAAGATGGATAGTTGAAGATGGAAAAGATACACACTAGCCAAAATCCTGCAGATATGTTAACAAAAGTTGTAACTAGGTAGAAACTCAAAGTCTGCTCAGTTTCAATTGGTATTCAAGTATGATGAATAAGATGAGAAATAGCTAGGTCTAAAGTGGAGTCATTGTCCAGCAAATGAAGCAGCGGTGGAGTTGCTATAATTAGTCTCCAAGTGGGAGATTGTTGGGTGTGGAGCCTAATTATCTTATGTATTCAAAGGTATCATCGCATTGGACCCCATATCGTAATGGGGCAAAACACCCCCCATAAAATATACGCTGCAGGGGGGGTACAAGGAGGAGTGGCTGTGACCTTTAAGAGCCCCCTTGGTGGGGGGATCGGGGGCAGTGCCCTCGAAGGTAAAAATAAATGTGAAATTGCCTTGTAAAATGTTGTAATTTTGTAGTCAATCTGAGCCGTTCATTAGGCAGAGGTCTGACAGTAGATGTTATGTTTAATTTAGGGTTTTTTGCCCTAGAAGGCACCCCCTCACTATATATGAGGGAATTGTATTGCGTCTATGTAGATCTATATTCTTAGTGAGGAAGAGGGAGGAGATTGAGAGTGAAGAGGGAATTATAGCAGATCTGTTGTAGGTTGTATCTCTTCAGTTTGTTGGATAATATAAAAGGGAGGACTAGCTGTTTCTCCATGGACATAGCCCAAACTGGGTGAACCACGTATATTTGTGTCTCTCTTTTTTTATGTGTTTTATGTGTTTATATTTCTGCAATATTTTATGTGTTCCATTGCTCTGTAATATATAATTTTCTAACATGAAGTAATGCATGTCATGGCTAGTAGGGGTCTGGTTAAGGTCTTGATCAACTATTTAATTTTTCATTATTGTTTCCATGTACTTTACTTGATTCTGAGCTTTCATTCCATTCTAAGCAGTGGCCTGGGATCTGGGCCTGAAAAAGTGGCTTAATTCTCGGGGTCTCTGGCATGAAACTGACAAGTTTGGTCCACAATCGCTGGCAAGTAGACCTATGAGAGTGACTTTGGGTTTTTGACCGCTCCCTTGCCCATAGCATGAGAGCGACTATGGCCTAAGAGACCTAAAACAACAGTGGGACCCAAAGACAGGCTATCTGAGTGGCTGACTTGTCTCCTAAGGGCTCTGTTGATGATGTTGGATGACTGTGTGTGATGTTTCATCGAATCCACTTCCTTGAGGTCACATAGGAGGTCGAATATGATCATAGTAGCCTCTCATCTCATTTTTACCCGGTTGGCATGGTTACTTTAGGTAAGCCTGAGAGGAGGGTGTTAGAGAGTGGTATCAAAGCATGGTTCAACTCTCAGACTATATGGATTGAATTTGTTATTCATGCAGGAATGTCAGTTGCTTTTGTGTCTCTTACACTTATATACTTGTTACATTTTCTTGATGATTTATTAGTGTTGTAATATGGTTATCATGGAGAATTTGATATTGGTTTCATGAAACATATTTGTCATGAGCATGTGATTGTTGCATATGGTTATATGTCGCTTATATGTTGATTTTGTGTCACATACTTACATACTTGTATGTTAGGTTACATTCTTGAATATTTGGATTGCATGTATCAATATTGTAGGTTGATTGCAAGAACTGATCGATTATGTTCGACTATATGCATTTATGGGTATTTGTAGTTGATTAGGAATTGCTTATGCATATTTTCGATTGCATGTAGCAATGTGTATAATGGAGTAATGGTTGTTTTCATGCATGAGGTCATAGCATACATTGTTGATATGGCCTTGCATTCATGACTAGACCCTAGCTAGAATGATGTTTATGAGTTGATACATTTACTTTCATATGTTGATATGTTGTTATGATTATGTTATACATGTATCACACTGATTTGGTGATCTTGTAAACAAGGTATCCTCCCCGAGCTATAATAAGGTACGTTGATTTATTGTGATTTGGTTTAGCTGGCATATTATGCCTTACAGGAAGAAATATAAAATGGCTAGCAAGATGGTTGACTATAGATATTCTCCCTATGAATCCAAAGAGTATTATGGTGTTTGGAACTCTTCCGATTTGGCAGTGACACAAAGAAGCTTAAAGGAAGAGATAAGGAGTTGTAAGGAAGATAATGACATAATCATACAGACACAGGAAAAGCTAGCATAGGTAAATGCACTGATACTCCAGAGCTTGTCATATTTGTAGTTGCAAGGGCCACTTCGGATCAATCATGAGAAGGAAGAAAAAACTAATGGGGCATATGGAAGTAGATCGCATGGTGGTAATCGATCAGATAGAGAGGACAAAATTCAAGATGGAATATTGTTAGACACTCCAGAGAGGAGAAGGGATAGACATAGGTATGATTCTAGTTCTGATTCATATAGGCACTATGATTATCATCGATATCATCCTTACAGGGAGAGTGATAGGAGATACTTACAGGATGAATTTAAGAAAGAGAAACCACCTACTTCTGATGGAGGGATAAAGAGATCACATGTTGTAGAGGCTTGGTTACTTGGTATGAAGAAGTTCTTTAGGTTGCATGACTACTCAAAGAACATGAAAGCTAGAGTAGCTACTTTCAGTCTTAAAGGTAAAGCAGACATCTGGTGGGAAGATGTGAAGAATGTCAAGGACATAAATGAGGAATATCTGACTTGGAGTGAATTTGAAAGGCTATTCAAGAAAAATTATATGTCGGAAAGGAACTTTGATGACAGGGAAAAAGAATTCTATGAACTAAAGATGGGATCCATGACAGATGATGAGTACACTAGTAAGTTCTTGGAACTGTTGAGGTATGTGCCTTACCTCAAGGAGGAGAAGGCCAAGAATGAGAGATTCATCAGTGGACTACCGATTACATTTAAAGACAAGATTGAATTCGATGAGCCTATATCATTGGAGGAGGTCATTCGAAAGCTAAAGCATTTCTATGAAAAATCGAGGCGCAACACTAAGACTAAGCCAAGTTGGAGAGGCAATGTAAAGAACAAAGGAAAATGGGATAAAAAGCAATCAAGGCCATAGGGTACAGATAACAAGGATAATGTTGCAGCACCTAAGAGGTTTAATGCATCAAATATAGGATAGGGACATTGATCTAAAGAAAATAATAATGATGAAGACTGGAAGGCTATAGAATCTTGGACTTGTGGAAAATATCATCACAGGAGAGATTGTCCACAGAATCAGGGTGGTAGACCTCAGATATACATTGCATGGGAGGCACAGACTGTTGGAGATGTTGGTTAGAGTATTCCACGTATCTATGCAACTTTGGATAACAAATATGCAAAGCATCGGGCATTTATCATCGAGATGGATAGTAAGCTTTGTGATCAATTTATTTATATTTTCATTGACCCTGGATGTAATTATAGCTACATTAGTCTTGACTTGGTGGATAAGTGTGGTTTGAATAAAGAGTCGCACACAGACTCTTGGTTAGTGCAGTTGGCAATAGGTACAAAGAAGGGAGTGCATTAAATTTAAATGGTATGCCTACAACAACACATTTAAATGTATTAGCATTGGGTTCATACAGTATGTTATTGGTCATGGATTGGTTGTATCTACATAGAACCAAGGTAGACTACTGTGACAAAGACATTGAGTTTGTTGATCACAATGGAGAACCAAGAGTCTTACAAGGTAAGAAGAAGGCCACATCAATTAGGATGGTGACAACTTTGAAAGTAAAGCATAGCCACGAGAAGGGGTGCAAGTTATTTGTAGTACACATTTATAGTGATAAGGGTAAGGATGTTGAGGATGTGGAAGTGTCGAACAAGTATCTAGTGTTGCAACAGTTTTAGGATGTATTCCCATATGACATTACAGATTTTCCACCTCACATGGAGGTAGACTTTTCGATTGAGTTAGTGCTAGGGGCAGCTCCAGCATCAAAAGCACCTTACAGGATGAGCCACCTGAGTCAGTTGAGTTAAAATTGTAGTTGAAGGAAATGTTGGAGAAGGGGTCCATTAGGCCAAGTGTATCACCATGGGGCACACCAGTATTGTTTGTAAAGAAGAAAGATGGTACCCTCAGATTATGCATTGACTACAGGCAGTTGAACAAAGTGACTATCAAGAACATATATCCATTGTCGAGGATTGATGACTTGTTCGATTAGCTGAAGGGAGCAACAGTGTTCTTGAATATTGATTTGAGATTCAGATGCCATCAGGTACACATCAAAGAGGAGGAAATTTACAAGACTACATTTAGGACCAAGTATGGGCATTATGAATTTGTTGTAGTTCCATTTCACTTAACTAATGTTGCAGCTACATTCATGTGTTTGATGAATAGTGTGTTGTGCCAATATTTGGATAAGTTTGTTATTATGTTCATTAATGATATACTGGTATATTCTAAAACTAAGGAAGAGCATTTCAAGCATTTAGTAGCAGTGTTGAGGTTGTTGAGGGAGCATCAGTTTTATGCTAAGCTCAGCAAGTGTAGTTTCTTTCAGACTGAGGTGAACTACTTGGGACATGTTGTCTCTAAGGAATGCATTGCAGTAGATCCAGAGAAGATAAGGGCCATCATGGAGTGGGTAGCTCCTAAGAATGTGGATAAAGTGAGATATTTCATGGGTTTGGTAGGATATTACAGGAGGTTCATCAGGAACTTCTCACAGATTGGTTATCCCATTACATCCTTGCAAAGGAAAGGTAAGAAGTTTGAATGAACTGAGGAGTGTGAGGCTAGCTTTGAGCAGCTTAAGCAGTTGTTGATACATGCACCAATGTTGAAGATTTCAAACCCGGACAGAGAGTTTATTGTGTGCACAGATGCCTGCAAGCAAGGACTTGGTGGATTCCTTACGCATGATGGACATGTAGTATTCTATGAGTCGTGGAAGTTGAATGAGCATGAGCAGAACTATCCCATTCATAATCTTGAGTTGGCAACAATTATACATGCACTGAAGATGTGGAGACGCTATCTTCTGGGAAGGAAGTTCACATTGATGAGTGATCTGAAAATGTGATCTTAAATCAATATTAAGGTATTACAAACTCATGTGTAGGAATTCCTATATTATTTAGTGCAACGGATCGAAAAGATTGTGAATAATATAGACAATGAACAGTTATAAAACATAATAAACACACACATCAACACAGCAAATAATCAATGAGTTCACCAAACTTCCTGGCTATGTCTCCTAGTCCAGATTTCAATGTCAACCTCTATATTATGTCTTCAATAACAGAGTTTACAAGTGTGAGCTCAATCAGAGTCTCAACACAACCCTTCAAGAACAGAGTTTACAAGAGTGGGCTCAATCAGAGCCATAACAAAACAACAGTGATATTACACATGGATTTACTCAAAAACCTCGAGTCTAAAGAGTACACAGACTCTCCCTCTTAGTGCCTCGGATCAACTATTCGTAGCTGCTTTTTCTCTGACTCTCTGTCTCTGAGCAACTACTTCTAAACAACCCTTTAAACTCCAAGTTGTTTATGTTCTATTATGGGATGGCTTTTTAAACTTATCAGCCCTATCTATTTTCCTTCCCTCTTCGGGCTCTCTATCTTCCTCTTTTGTTTGTTCACCTCTCTTCTCGTTGTGGACACGTTTTGTTAAAAACGCTTAAGGCACAAGAACAGTTTCTTTTAGAAACGAAAGGATTGGCGGCCACGGTGAAACCAACCGTTCGGTCTTCCTTCGCACAAATCCCCTGACATAATACATATTTGGGCCTTATTTCATTTTATCGAAAATACAAAGTAATACATGAAAAATCCATCCAAAAGGACTAAGCCAGATCCCAAAATAAAATATAGTTTGCCTTATAAACCTTTCAGGTCTGCGTTTGATTGCTATCGCAAGTCCACCATTGATCCATGATCTCCCAATCCAACGGCTGACTGCCATTTCGGGTGGCCTACTTGCACGGTGATCACCCGCCCAAAAAAGCGGTTTTCTCTTTCCTTGCTGCGTGTTACGTGTCAGTCAATGTATGGGATTGGGCGGAGCCCATCCAATACCACTTACTACCTGAAGCCCACCCGAAATACCATTTACCACGGAACCCAAATAACATAAAGTCGCCTTCATAAATCCTTTCAGGTCCGTGTTTTATCACTGTAGTGCCATATGCCATGTCTCCTTTGTATTTCGGTTTTATAATGGAAATACAATAATAAAAGCCCGACAAAACACTTTTATATTGAAACTAAAATTTTATAGAGCTGCATTTATATGCCTTCCAGGTCCGTGTAGTCTTTGGGTCATTTCCCTTTGTATTATAGCGATGCGATATCGTGATCGGAAATCGCATATCGCTAATCCTCAAGCCCTTGGTAAGTCCTCCTTTGTGTTATAGCGATGTGATATTGCGAGTTGATATGGATTGTTGATCTGCACGCTCGATCAACGATCCCCATTAAATCGCATTGGTCGCTATTACGATTTCCATAGGGCCACCTCCGATATACTCCACTAGCCTCTCCCGATTGTGATATCCCGATTCAATCTTTGTCGTTGATCTGTCTGATCCAACGGCTCTGGTGCAACGGCATTTGAACCTCCGATAGCTCTGTTTTCTGCCATTCTTTCATTGTTTTCCCTTGCGATAATGTTTCTGATAGTTAATATACATGAAGACTTAGAGGTTTCAAGATCCATTTTGGATCACGCCTTCCTACTGAAAAGATTTTGGACCACCAAAAGTTTGTTTTTAGGCATCGATCAAGTGAGGATATAGCTCCCTCACTTGTTTAACTTCTATCTATCATGCCTTGCTTGGATTTGAACCTTTGAGCCCTATCCTCAGGTACTCAACATCCCCTCGATGCGTAGTTCTTACCTTCCTGTCTAGAACTGTGTGTTCTTGTAACTCATTGAGATACTACGGCAAAAAATCCTCAATAGAAGACAACTAACTTTGCTCTTCAAGATATTCAATCATTGAAGGTTCATACAATCTCAAGTTTTCTGCATTAACGACTGAATAGATCTGCATATAAGCTAGCAAATCAAGGTGAAAAGAATTTTCACCAATTTTATCAAGTATCTTGAAAGGTCCATACCTTATTGGTTTTAGCTTCTTACCTTCACCTTGAATTTTGTCTTTGATGATGTATATCTAGACTTCATCACCAACTTGAAATTTATGTTCAACTCGATGCTTGTCATGTCTTGCCTTGTACTTAGCTTGACTTCTTTCCAGCTGTTTCGGTACCGCCTGGTGAATTTCTTGGATTTTTTCAATGAACTTGGTTGCTTTGTCCACATCACTGTGTCCATCAACTTCTATGTCTTTACCAAAGACAAAATCCAAGGGAGACTTTTGTATAAAACCAAAAGAAGTCTCAAAAGGATATCTATGAGTAGAAGAGTGCTTGGCATGGTTGTAAGCATGTTTCACATAACACAAATGCTCATCCCAAAGCTTCGGATGCTTGCTGCAATAGCCTCTGAGCAACTAGATCACTGTCCTGTTGACCACCCCTGTCTAACCATCTATTTTTGGATGAAATGAAGTGCTCTTCTTCAACCTGGTGTCCATCAACTCCCATAAACTTGACCAAAACTTCCCAACAAATCGAGAATCTCGATTAGATACAATAGAAGTGGGAAACCCAAAATGAACCCATACATTTTGAAAGAACAACTTTGTTGTTTGTTCAGTTGTAACCTACTTGTTACATGGTATAAAAATACACATTTTATTGAACGTATCCACAACAACATACAAATAATCATGACCTTTCCTAGACTTTGGCAATCCCCTAACAAAATCCATGGAAACACTTTCCTAAGGACAAGAAGGAATTGGAAGTGGAGTGTACAAGCCTAATTTTCTATTACTTAGTTTGCTTGTAGCACAGATTGTACACCCTTTGATATATCTAGAAACAGTCTCATGCATTCTTGGCCAATAACAGAACCTTTGCAATTATGCAACTGTTTTATTACACAAAAATGACCTGATATAAGAGAAGTATGTGCTTCTCGGATTATGTTAATTCTTTCAGTTTTTGGAATGCATAACTTTTCCAAATGATATAAGAGTTGGTCCTTTACATAATAATCCAATTCTTCTATTTTCTTGCCATGACTTAAAGTTGCATATACATCTTTAAAATCTACATCTTGAGCATATTGTTCAATGTAACTCTGATGCATTACTGAGTTATACTTAAGTATAGTAGATGCATTTATGATTGGTCCTAATAACATATATGCAAACTTATTGTGTATGCCCTTCTTATATCTGATGACAAGATGAAATTGTTGTAGAAAACCCATCCACCTCTAATGTCTTGATTGCTGCAATTTAGTTTGTGAGTGCAAATATTGAAGTGGTTGATGATCTGTATGAATGATTGTTTCTTTACCCATTAGGTAATGTTTCCACTTTTTCACACTTTGTACTAATGCATACAATTCTTTATCATATGTGGGATAATTAACTACTACAGAAGTAAATGTCTCATAATGGTAGCATATGGGTTTTCCGTGTTGCATCAACACTGCTCCCATGGCATAGTCACTGGCATCTGTCTCAATCTAAAATGGATGTCGAAGATCTGGCAATGCTAGTACTGGTGTTGTACTAATTTTCTCTTTTAAGGTGTCAAAGGCTTTCTGTTGTTTGCCTCCCCACTTAAACACCTGTTTCAATCATGTTAAAGCATGTAATGGAGCTGCAATCAAAGAAAAGTTAGCAATAAACTTTCTCCAGTATTGTGCTGCCCCTAGGAAAACCCTAACCTCTATAGCAGATTTGGGCTTAGGCCAGTTCACAATGACTTCAACCTTAGAGGTATCTATCTTCAATTCACCACCCCGTACAATATGACCCAAATAATTTAAAGATGTTCTGCCAAATTCACATTTTGACAGTTTTACATAGATATTTTCTTTTTTAAAACATCTAAAGTCTGCTTTACATGCTTCACATGGTCTTCCCATGTCTTACTAAAAACAAGAATCTCATCTAAATAAACAATTACAAAATCATCAATAAATGGTCTGAGTACATCATTCATAACTCTCATAAATGTAGCAGGAGCATTAGTTAAGCCAAAAGGCATAACCAACCATTCATAAAGTCCTTGCTTTGTCTTGAAAGCAATATTCCATGCATCCTATTCTGCAACTTTGACCTGATGATAACCACTTCGCAAGTCTAACTTAGAAAAGTAAACTGCTTCTTTCAATTGATCTAATAAATCATCAATACAAGGAAGAGGATAACGATTCTTGATCGTTATTTTATTCAATGCTCTATAATCAATGCACATTCTCAACGAACCATCTTTCTTTCTCATCAGCACGATTGGAGATCCACATGGTGATGTGCTTGGTCGTATAAACCCTTTATCGAGAAACTCCTGTACCTGCTTCTTTATCTCTGCATTCTCTAAAGCTGACAACCTGTACATTCCAATGTTAAGTAATGGAGCATCTTGCTGCAAATAAATATCATGTAATATTTCTCGCTTGGGTGGTAGACCTTTTGGTTCTTGAAATAGAACATCATACTCTGAAACAACTTTAACTAAATCAGCTTTCTATTTAGAATCACAGCCTTCAAATGCATTGGATTTTTCAGGATCATTTGCCTTTACAACCATTAGTAAAAATTGCTTACTTGAATTCACAATTCTTTTCATCTGTCCTGAGTTTATGAGGGAATAGTTATCTTTGAGTTTATGAGCTCTTACAATATATTCTATTCCATCTTTAGTGAGTTGATACTTATTCTCAGCTCTATATAAAATATCTTTCCTATCATACAAGTATGGACTTCCCAAAACAATACCACATATATCCAATGGAACTATATCTAACTCAACCTCATCTACAAATGTTGATCCAATAGCAAACCTAAGTTTACATTGTCTCGTTACTTGTAGCTTTGTTTTATCACACACCCAACCTAATGGATATGGCTTCTCATGAGGTTTTGTTTGTAATCCCAACTTCTTTACAATTGTTTTAGAAATAAAATTTACTTGTGATCCACTATCAAACAAAGTATCAATCTTATTGTGCATGGAAATCACTCTAATACGAAAAAAACTCATTTCTTTCTCTCTCATTATTTTCATTCTCAACAAATTGTGTAGAATTACTTGTGGATGCTTCAGAATATTTACCTTTAATACCTGTGGTTGTAACTATTGTTTCATCGCCTAAATCTGATCCCAAGTCCTTCTGAATAGTTGCAGCATTCTTTTTCTTCTTACCACCAAACTTCTTAGGTTTCAGTTCTGGATGCAGAAACCAACAGTGTGCCTCATCGTGTCCTTCTTTCTTACAATGAGTGCATGAGGGTTTATCCTTCTTTACAGTGTTTGATTTCCTCTCCTGCCATTTCAGTTTCTTCTTTTCCTTGATTTTGCTTATAGAATATTTAGATGATCCCCCAAACTCTGGGTTTACATTCTTACCTCTAGCTTCTAGATGTGTGGCTTGAACTGATACATCATCTAAGCTAGTGGGATTAAACATGAGAATAATATGCTTTAAATAGCTATGAAGACCACCTATATACTTCAATAAAGTCTCAGGTGAATCTAATGATATACCTAGAGTTAAAGCTCTCTTCTTGAATTCCTGAGTATAACTCTGTACACTTTGACCCTTCAACTGACGAAGAGTTTTCCAACTCATCATTGCCTGTTGCATATAAGCTAAAGGATAGAATTTCTTTTTGATAGCAGAAACAAATTCATTCCAGGTAGAAATGATTTTACCATGTTTTTGCAGATCATCTTGTGTCTTGCCTTCCCACCATACTAGTGCAGTTCCTCCAAGTCAAAGGATAGCCAGCTGAATCTTCTTCCTTTCTAAAACAACGTTTTGTACCCTGCAATATACATCAATTTGTCTTATCCAGTTATCTAGCTTTTCTGCATTAAGTTCTCCATCATAAATTGGCAAATCAAACTTCACATCTAATTTTATTAAGGAAGTTTTCTTCTTCTTCTTAGAAGAACTAGAAGATGATGATGCAGGAGATGGTGGAGGAGTCATTCATCCTTTTCCTTCTGGAGAGGCAACTAGAAAAGGTTCCTCTGCTCCTTTGTCTGGTTTGGGTGTTGAAGTGCTTTCACCTCGACCCTTCTTAGACTCCAAATACATCTCTTCCACCATGGCTTGGAGTGTCTTAAAACCTTCCATAAATTGAGATTTTGATCCCAATGCAGTGTCTTCTGCCATTCTTCTCTGAGAAAAGACTCTTCCAATCTCTGGATTAGCCTCAACAAGTTCTCCTTCTCCTAGTCTGAGCTTTAATCTAGTTAGCATTCAAAATCTAGCACAAGCTTGTCTAACCTTAACAAAAACCAAAACCAAATGCTCTGATACCACTTGATCTGAAAATGCAATCTTAAATCAATATTAAGGTATTAAAGACTCATTTGTAGGAATGCCTATATTATTTAGTGCAACAGATCGAAAAGATTGCAAATAATATAGACAATGAACAGTTATAAAACATAATAAACACACACATCAACACAACAAATAATCAAGGAGTTCACCAGACTTCCTGGCTACGTCTCCTAGTCCAGCTTCCAGTGTCGACCTCTATATTATGTCTTCAATAATAGAGTTTACAAGTGTGAGCTCAATCAGAGTCTCAACACAACTCTTCAAGAACAGATTTTACAAGAGTGGTCTCAATCAGAGCCATAACACAACAACAGTGATATTACACAGGGATTTACTCGAAAACCTCGAGTCTAAATAGTACACATACTCTCCCTCTTAGTGCCTCGGATCAACTATTCATAGCTACACTTTCTATGAGACTCTGTCTCTGAGCAACTGCTTCTGAACAACCCCTTTAACTCCGAGTTGTTTATGTTCTGTTATGGGATGGCTTTTTAAGCTTATCGGCCCTGTCTGTTCACCTTCCCTCTTCAGGATCTCTGTCTTCCTCTTTTATTCGTTCACCTCTCTTCTTGGTGTGGACACATTTTGTTAAAAACTCTTAAGGCACAAGAACAATTTCTTTTAGAAACAGAAGGATCGACGGGTGTGGTGAAATCGACCGTTTGGTCTTCCTTCGGAAAAATCCCCCGACATAATACATATTTGGGCCTTATTTCATTTTATCAGAAATACAAAGAAAAACATGAAAAACCCATCCGAAAGGACTAAGCTAGATCTCAAAAGGAAACATAGTTTGCCTTATAAACCTTTCGAGTCTACGTTTAATCGCTATTGCAAGTCCACTGTTGATCCACAATCTCCCAATCCAATGACTGACATCCATTTCGGGTGGCCTACTTGCGCGGAGATCACCCGCCTGAAAAAGTGGTTTTCTCTCTTCTTGCTACATGCTACGTGTCGGTCAGTGTATGGGATCGGGCAGAGCCTGTCCAATACCACTTACCACCGGAAGCCTGCCCGAAATACCATTTACTACAGAACCCAAATAACATAAATTTGCATTCATAAATCCTTTCGGGTCCGTGTTTTATCATTGTAGCGCCATATGCCATGTCTCCTTTGTATTTCGGTTTTATAACAAAAATACACCAATACACTGAAAAAGCCAAACAAAACACTTTTATATCGAAACTCAAATTTTATGAAGCTGCATTTATATGCCTTTTGGGTCTATGTAGTCTTCGGGTCATTTCCGTTTGTATTATAGTGATGCAATATCGCGATTGGCAATCGCATATAACTAATCCTCAAGTCCTCGATAAGTCCTCCTTTGTGTTATAGCGATGCGATATTGCGAGTTGATCTAGACCATTGATCTACACGCTCGATCAACGGTCCCCATTAAATCGCACTTATCGCTATCGTGATTTCCATAGGGCCGCCTCCGATATACTCCACTTGGCCTCTCTCGATTGCAATATCCCAATTCAATCTGGGTCTTTGATCTGTCTGATCCAACGGCTCTGGTGTAGCGGCATTTGAACCTTCGATAGCTTTGTTTTCCTCCATTCTTTCACTATTTTCCCTTGTGATAGTGTTTCCAATAGTTAATATACATGAAGACTCAGAGGCTTCAAGATCCACTTTGGATCAATGAGTGATCACAGTGGGTTGAGGTATCTATTTGACCAACCAAATCTGAATGGTAGGTAGGCTTGATGGTTGGCTATGTCAGCAAGTTCGAATTTGAGATCAGATACATCAAAGGCAAGGAGAATAGAGTGGTCAATGCTCTTAGCAGGTAGGTAAAGGTGAATCACTTAGAAGCTATGAGATCTTATGGGACAGATTTACAGGTTAGGATCTTGCGAGCAAGACAACTGGATGTCAGATTTATGGAGATTGTGAACATGTTGCAGCAGAGTACAGGTACAGGTACAGGTGATGGTATAGGTACATGGATGGTACAAGAACATATACAGGTACAGGTAGTGATACAGGTACAGGTGCAGGTGCACAGGACTTGGACTATTGTCTTACAGCAGATGGATTGGTCAGGTTCCGAGACAGTATATATGTGTCAGATGACAGTGATCTCAAGAAGGTGATATTGAGGGAGTTTCATGAGAAACCGTATTCAGGTCACCCAGGTTACCAGAAGACACTGACAGTAGTAAAGAGATCTTACTATTGGGAAACTTGAAGAGGGATGTAGTAGTGTTTGTGGCTAGATGTTTTGATTATTAACGAGTGAAAGCAGAGTGTAAGAATCTAGGTGGACTGATACAACTAATCATGATTTCGGAATGGAAATGGGAGGTCATTTCCATGGACATCATCACAGGGTTTTCGAGGACAGTGAAGCAGTGTGATTCCATCATGGTCATTGTGGACAGGTTGACAAAGGTTGCACACTTCATTCCAGTGAAGTCTATATTCTTAGCTAATGATGTGGCACAGGTATTCATCAGAGATGTGGTTAGATTGCATGGTGTTCCAAAGAAGATTGTATCAGACAAGGATGTGAAGTTCACATGCAAGTTTTGGAAGGAGTTATTTGTAGGTTTGGGCACAAATTTGGCCTTCATCACATCTTATCATCCGCAAATAGATGGACAGACAGAGAGGGTCAATAATATATTAGAGGACATGTTGAGGATATATGTGATCCATCAACAATGGAAGTGGGAAGAGTATCTCCCCTTGGTAGAGTTTGCATATAAAAAAGGTTATCAGGAGTCATTAAGGATGAGTCTTTTTGAGGCACTATATGGGCAGACTTGTAACACTCCTAATAGTTGGAGTAATCTAGTTAGAAGGGTATTGATTGGACCAGATATGTTGCCAAACATGGAACAGAAAATGCAGGTAATCAAGAAGAATATAAAGGCATCACATAATAGGAATAAGAGTTATGATGATAAGAAAAAGTTGTTCAAGGAGTTTCAATTTGGGGAACATGTGTACTTGCACATCAAACCAAAGAAGAGCTCCTTGTGGATTGGCTCATGTGCTAAGCTGGCACCATGGTTTTGTGGACCCTTCAGCATCACTGAGAAGATTGGGCCAATAGCCTATCAACTTGCACTGCCTCCAAAATTGAAAGTCCATGATGTTTTCCATGTCTCATTGCTTAAGAAGTATGTTAAATATGTTGATCATGTAATTGACTGGTCTATATTGCAAGTGGAACCAAATGGAGAATTCCAACTGGAGCCTCAGTGTATATTGCAGAAGGTGCTCATGCTCCAGAACCGAGCAATCGATCAAGTTGAAGTGCAATGGAAGCACTTTGGGCCCGATGAAGCTACATGGGAGATGATGGATCATATGTGGGCCATGTATCCTTCCTTGTCTTTCGGTTGAGGCAAAGCATCCTGACATAGTGGTTTGGTATTTTCTTATGGTGGTTTGTTATTTGCTTATGGTGGTCTGGTATTTGCTTTATGATGGTTGATATATGCTTTATGATGGTTTGATATATGCTATATGATGTTTTGATATTTTTTTATACATGGTGTTTAGTATATGTTTTGATATATACTTTGGTATATGATTTGGCATATGTTTTGGTATCTATATTTGGATGATGTTACTATATGTACACCTGTGTATGGATGTAAATATCGTAACAAGCTATGTTATAAAGCTCTACTATGCGGTATCAGTGTCATGTTATTATGCTATCATGTGGTTATGTTATCATGATTTTATGATGTTATGTGAGTTGGAACTCAGCAAGATGAGCATTGTAAATACCATAATGGGTTGTGTTATAAGGCTCCACTATGTCGTATGTTGTCATGATGTTACGATGTTTTTCTCTTGAGCATATCTTTCACTATAAATACTGCATCAAGCTATGTTGTAAAGCTCCATGAGTAGTGTTTCTTCTTTCAGTAGGTTGTTAAGGTATATGTGTGATTGAACACCAAGGACAGTGTCCCCCAAGGGGGAGGATTTTGTAACAATGGGGAGGGTTCTGTAACAGCGCTGGTGAAAATTCCATGTAATAAAAGTTAAAAACAATAACCATGGTCAATGTGACACTTATTCCAAGTTAATTGTTGGGTAAGACATCCTAGGGGGTGTTCATTTGGTTGTTTATGGCTAAGGAAATTAGCAAAGGCAATGGCTAAGGCATTAAAAGGAAAAAAGACAGTTTTGGCACATTTATTCATGAAAATAATGGAACTTAGGATAAAAGGGAGGTGAAAGGTCACAGGTTGCACATGAGGAGGAAAATGAAGGAAAATAATGGAAAATGAAGAAAATAGAGGCCTCATCCATAAAAAGGCTTTTGAGGATCAATTGGTAACCTTTTGTTAGTTTAGTGTTGGAGCCCTCTCTCATACTCTTGGATAGTTAGATTTTTCTTGGAGCACTCTTGGAGCGTGTGGCATACTTGGATTCTTGGAGAAAGAAGGAAAATGAAGAGCAAGAAAGCACAAGAAGGCATCGACATCAACAACTACGTCATATTTTATTGCAGATATCAAGTTGCATGTATGAATTCTTCACTAGTTTTGGAATGCATGTCATATGCATGTGATTTCTTGGTTGTGATCCGTTATTAGCATGGAGGATTTCCTAGATCGACAGTGGATTGCATAGCCTTTCCATTTCCTAGATAGCCACAGTGATTGTGGGTTTACTTTCATTGTTTGTTTTTAGTTGGTTCTCATGGTTCCTTAGCTTAAGTTGAGTTATTAGTCCTGGAAGCCTTGGTTGAACAAACACTCTGGAAGTGATATAATAGCTTGGGTTGAGTTATTAATCCTGGAAGCCTTTGTTGGAAAAACTCTCTGGAAGCACTTGGTGGGTTGAGTTACTACCTTGGTTGGACAGACACTTTGAAAGCCTTGTATAGGTTGTTGGTTGAGTTACTAGTCCTGAAAGACTTGGCTGGAAAAACGCTCTAGAAGCCCTGGAAGGCTTGGATGGATATCAATCTAATGATGGTTTTTGGATGTCCTACTATGAGGTGGAATCACTTTTTGATGGGTTAAGGTGGATGGCCTCTATAATCCCTGGATGATTTTTTATTTATGTGCTCTATGAGATCCCACATTCATGATTGGAATATGGCATGGGGGTGAATGGATGAAGAGAGATTTGGCTCAGCCATTCTACAGTCAAGTGGAATGTGGTAGTCCCATCTTCGGTTGCCTTACTACATTCATTAATGAGAAATTCATTCCCTTGATTCTCATGTGTAAAGGTACTGATGTATATGTGGATTTTGATGGTTGATATGTTGATTGTATTTATGTTCATACTCTGTTGGTTATATGCACATGTCGATGATATGTTTGACGAAATGCATGTCATGGCTAGTAGGGGTTTGGTTAAGGTCTTGATCAACTATTCACTTTTTCGTTATTGTTTCCATGTACTTTACTTGATTCTGAGCTTTCATTCCATTCTAGGCAGTGGCCTAGGCTCTGGGCCTGAAAGAGTGGCTTAATTCCCGGGGTCATTGGCATGGAACTAACAAGTTTAGTCCAGAGTCCCTGGAAGGCAGGCCTATGAGAGTGACTTTGGGTTTCTGGCCGCTCCATTTCCCATAGCATGAGAGCGACTATCGCATAAGAGACCTAAAACAGTAGTGGTACCCAGGGATAGGTTGTCTGAGTGGATGACTTGTCTCCTGAGGGCTCTATTGATGATGTTGGATGACTGCATGTGATGTTTCGTCTATTCCACTTCCTTGAGGTTAGATAGGAGGTTGAATCTTATCATAGTACCCTCTCGTCTCATGTTTACCCAGTTGGCATGGTTACTTTGGGTAGGCATGAGAGGAGGGTGTTATAGTATTTGAGAATGACGTCCCTACAAGTTTTGTGGTCCTACAAGTCCATTTAATTATGCACCTAGTCGATCTCATTGAATTAGCGAGTGTTGTATCAATGAGGTGGATGTTTTTCTTTGAGAGGTATATGAAAAAACTAAAAATATATGCCCGACAAAAGGCACATCCATAGGGTTGCATGGTTGAAGTGTATGTATTGAATGAAGCATTTTTCTTCCTATGTGAATTCCTTAGTAAGGATTTTGAATATGAGCCATGCTTTTGGGATGAAGAATGAGCATCAAATATTATCAATGGAGAAAAACTACAATCTAATGGTTTTGAAGTAGAAATTAGTAAGTAAATTCATGATCGGTGTGGTTGTTTTCCTTGCAAACATTAATTTACCCTGTACTTTATTTGTCAAATTAACAACATAAAATTTGGAGTTTGAAATAAACATGTTGACATGTAATAGGTGTAGACCAAAGTGCTATACTTGACAAGTTTATTCTGTACCACATGGAATTTAGAAAAAATGTATTGATTTATATGATAAAAAGTGAGAAGTAGTGTTAGAGGTAAGGAGACATTTTAAGAGATCAAACCCAAGGAATAATCCACTTCCAACTAATATGCTTGGGAATGGGGAAAATATTGCACACTACAATGTACTACTAAATAAATTCAAAATCAAATAGAAGATGTAGGTGTAACAAAAGATGAAATCAACATGTGTAGAGGATGTGAAAGAAAGGTACAATTGGAATTTTATAAAATGTTCTTTCCTTACAATTTTCACACTATTAATTATTTTAATATTTGTCATTATATTTGTTTTCACTGAAATAAATGGTCTTTCACAGGCGAGGAAATATCCTGCAATGCGGACATATGGTCAACATAATTGTGTAGAAAGTGTAGATGTAAAGAGACAATCCTTTGATTGTGGAATCATGGTTGATTTCAAGAAATCCAGTCAATCAAGATCAAAATATAAGAATATTATTGAAGGGAATCTACAATATGTTGGGAAAATCCAAGAAATTATTGAGTTGGATTACCGCTCTTTTAAATGTTGTATTTTTAAGTGTAGATGGTATGAAGCATTTAAGAGGACACAAAGACATGATACCCATAGTGGATTGTTTTCTATAGATTCCTCAAGGTTCCTACCAGAGGATAAGGAGCCTTATGTTCTTCCATTTCATTGTGAGAAAATATTTCTTTAACTCAAACAAGAAGTAATAGTGATCATTAATCTATGAATTCATAGTTTATTGTGAATATGTGTGTGTGTATGTGTGTGTTTATTAATCTATAAAATTGTTATAACATAGGTCTAATATATGTAAGTCATTCATGTGCAGGTATTTTTTTATGAAGATATTTTGGACCTGAAATGGATATTTGTCATACATTATGATCCAAGATTAAGGCATGTATTTGATGATGCTTTAGTGGATATTGAGCAGAACAATGATGGCCAACAAAATGAGAGAGAGAGGAATTAGAGAACATCGAATAAATTGGCATCCATGATGATGTTGAAGGTGGTTATGTTCTGATCTACTTTTTATTGTTAGTTTATGTTGTGCCAATATCAATTACAGATTTCTAAACATGTGCTTTCATATTGCTTCTTGTATTGAGGCTTCATTGGCTGTTTGTGTATGTAATCATGTAAATTTCCTTAAGTTTAAAATTAAATTCATGAAGTAAATAGCTTCAAAAACAAGTATTGAACGACAGAAATTCAAAGTACATCAAACCATCAAAGAGACACTTTAACACAGTGTTTTAATGATGGAGTTCACCCCTCCTAGGGTACACCTCCTTGGTCCAGCTTCCATGGCTTAGGCCTCTGTATTAGCTCAATATGGAAAAATGTCATTTTACAAAGATCTATGGCTCTTGATACCTACATCAATGTGTTTAGAATGTCCAAATTAGCCAAGAACACCAATTCCTGAGCTTGATTTGGTCGAAATTTTCCTTCTCTATGACTCATATAGTCTTTTCCTAGAAAAGTTCCACTAATTTTGGAATAACCCCAGTTAGGGCCGCCAAATCTGGAGGCAGGCCTGAAAATGGTGGAACCACCACAATTCCTACCAGTTTAACTACACAATTAATTAGGCTAACTGCAGATTAGTGGAGTGTTAAACCAAGATTAGCTTATAATTATGTAGATAACCCTGACCATTTTTGAAATCGTTGGTGGTTTCTACGGAGGGGTCACATGCTGCAGTTACCTCGCATTTCTCTGTCGGGTTAGTTGACTGTAGCATTAACTGCAAACCTATTAACATATGGTTAGCACTAACCTTCGTAGGTTTGTTTGGATAACTGCCACACTAATCGTTTGATGTAACACCCATTGTGTTGACATGGGGAGGGTTGGCCTGTGAGCTAGCCCTCCTCTAACCGCCAACCCAATAATCGTTGCACTTTAAATAATAATGGATGACTAATGGGGTAAGAAACAAATGGTAGCGGGGTGGTTAAGATATGTGAAAGGTATTCCGGAGGTCGCAGGTTTGACCCCGACCTCCACCATAAAAAATTTCTCCTCTGTCGAGACTGTCAAGGCCTTTGTGAGGTTCCACGTGGCGGCCTTCGCGCTTGCCAAGTGGCATTCTTTCATTGGCCCAAAAACAAACCAATAGAATTGTGCCAACGCATCACCTGTGTAACCCAATGAAACGATGCCACTTGTCCATATGTGGTTCATTGTTGACCACCATTGACCCTGCCTAGTCACTTGCCACATCAACATTACGGACTAGTGACTGTGGAGTGATTGGGTTTTTTTTTTTTTGCTAATTTCGCCTATTTAGCATAGCGATCATAACACAATAACTTTCTCATACGAACTCGGTTTTTAGCGAAATGAGTTGCGTTAGGATCTTCTCTCCGAGACGGACACAGTCGTTCAATTTTAAAGCCATTTTGAGAACTTTGATTTTTGAGCTAAATACTGAGCGCCTGATCATTCCTCCCAACTAGAAGCCTTTTGGACCCCAAAAGATACTATCAATTGTTCAGCAGGTGAAGGTACAACTCCCTCACCTTCTTGATCTGCAACCATTTGGCTTGAGAAGTTTTTTTCCCTTGAGTCCCACTCTAAGGTATTCAACATCCCCTCTCTTTGAAGTTTTGATTCTTATGTCAAGTATGAGATCATGCTAAAGTTCATTAAGATATTATGGTGAGAAATAATCTATTGATGGCAGTTGAACATGATCTCCTTGATCATCAACCAAAGGAGGCTCAAGAAATCTCAAATTCTGGAGATTAACAACAAAGTATATTTTCATGTAAGGAGAAAAATCAAGCTTAAAAGCATTATTACCAATATTTTCCAGAATTTTAAAAGGACCATAACAGATTGGTTTAAGCTTTTTACCTTCCCCTTGAAGTCTCTCTTTGCTAATATATAACCAAACTTCATCGCCAACTTGAAATTTATGATCAACCCAGTGTTTGTCATGCCTTGCCTTGTAGCTACTTTGACTTTTCTCAAGTTGTTCCTGCACTGTATGATGTATCAACTGAATTTTCTCTATGAAATTCCTTGCCTTATCGATGTGACTGTGGCAATCGATGGAGACATATTTCTCAAAGATGAAGTCCAATGATGATCTTGGCAAGTAACCATAACATGCCTCAAATGGTGATGTTTTTGTGGAAGAATTCTTTGCCCTGTTGTATGCATGATGTATGTAATGCAATTGTTCATCTCACAACTTGGGATGTTTTCTGCAATATCCTCTAAGAAGATGAATGACTATTCGATTGACCACCTCAGTTTGTCCATCTATTTGTGGATGAAAGGCTATACTCTTCTTCAACTTTGTGTCCATCATCTCCCACAAATTTGACCAAAAATTCCCAACAAATCAAGAATCTCAATCACTTACAATAGAAGTAGGAAGACCAAAATGAACCCAAATGTTTTGGAAGAAAAGATAGGTTGTTTGTTCAATTGTAATTTTCTTTTTACATGGTGTTAGTATGCACATCTTAATGAACCTATCTACAACTACATACAAGTAATCATGACCTTTCCTTGACAATGGAAGACCTCCTACAAAATTCATTAAGATACTCTCCCATGGATGTGAAGGTACCGGAAGTGGAGTGTATAAACCAAGTTTCCTATTTATAGGCTTACTTTTAGCACATAAACAACATCCTCTTATGAAACGAGAAACATTATCTAACATGTGTGGCCAATAACAATACCTTTGAAGATTCGCTATTATCTTGCCTACACCAAAGTGTCCAGAAATCAATGAAGTGTGTGCCTCCCTTATGATACTGTTTATTTCTCCCTGTGGAATACACAACTTGCCCAAGTGATATAAAAAATCCTTATATACATGATAATACAACTCTTCAATTTGATTTCCTTGACTCAAGCTTTCATATACTTCTTGAAAGTCACTATCATTTGCATATTGTTCTATGTAACTTTCATGCAAAATAGAATTATGCTTGAGTATAACATATGAATTTAAAATAGGCCTTGAAATCATATCAGCTACCTTATTGTAGACTCCCTTTTTATACCCGATAACCAAATGAAATTGTTGTGGAAAACCCATCCATCTGAAATGTCGTGACTGCTGCAACTTTGACTGTGACTGTATATACTGCAATGGTTGATGGTCAGTATGGATGATGGTCTCCTTCCCCATCAAATAGTGTTTCCATTTCTTAACACTTTGTACCATTGCATAAAGTTCTTTGTCATAGGTGGGATAGTTAGCTACAACTCCATTAAAAATTTCAGAATGAAATGAAATGGGCTTACCTTGTTGCAATAGAACTGCTCCCATAGCATAATCACTTGCATCTGTTTGAATCTTGAACGGTTATCTAATATCCGGAAGAGCCAATACTGGTGTTGAACTTATCTTTTGCTTCAAAGCATCAAATGTTTTCTATTATACATCTCCCCAATGGAAGTCTTTCTTGACACTTGTCAATGCATGTAATGGACCTGCAATGGAAGAAAAGTTAGCATTAAAATTTCTCCAATATTGTGCTGTCCCTAAAAAACTTCTTACCTCTATAACTGTATTGGTCTTGGGCCAATTCAGAATTACCTCAACCTTAGAGGGGTTTATCTTCAATTCACCTCCTCCAATAATGTGTCCCAAATACACTAAAGAAGTCTTGTCAAATTCACACTTCGACATCTTTAAAAACAATTGTTATTTTCTCAAGACATCTAGTACTTTGTTTACAGGCATGACATGTTCATCTCTTGACTTGTTGAATATGAGAATATCATCTAAGTAGACAATGACAAATTCATCTAGAAATGGTCTCAACACATCATTCATTGCCCTCATGAAAGTATCTGGAGCATTTGTAAGACCAAAATGCATAACAAGCCATTCAAACAATCCTTGTTTAGTTTTGAATGCGGTTTTCCAAATGTCTTCTTCAGCTATCCTAACTTGATGATAACCACTTCGTAGGTCTAACTTAGTGAAATACTTTTCATACCTCAACTGATCAAGAAAATCATCAATTATTGGGAGTGGATAATTATTCTTTACCGTGATTTTATTCAGTGCATGGAAATCCACACACATGCACCAAGTTCCATCCTTCTTTGGCACCAAGACAGTCAGCGAACCACATGGTGAAGTGGATGTGCATATGATACCTTTGTTCAGCAATTCTTGAATTTTATTTTTGATTTCCATGATCTCCATAATCGACATGCGATACATGCCTATGTTTGGAAGTGGAACGTCCAGTTGCAACTGAATCTCATGTTGAATTTTCCTCTTGGTAGGTAACCCCATTGATTCCTAAAACATCTCACTGTGCTTGCTTACCACATCAAACAAATCAGATTTCAATTTATCATCACAACTTTCAAAAAGATTCATAATCAATACCATTTTTTTCTTGATCATGAGAAGCACAAAATGTTTACTTGCATTTACTAGTCTCTTCATCTACCTTGTATTAACCAAAGAAATGTTCATATTTTGTGATGGGCTCTCACAATGTACTCCACCCCATTCTTGAGAAATATGTATTTGTTGTCATGGCAATAAAATAATGCTTTCCTATAATACAAATAAGGACTACCCAAAATGATTTCTAAGATGTCAAGTGGAACTACATATAACTCAACTTCATCAATGAACTTTTCAGTAATGGTGAACTTGAATAAACACTTCCTTGTAACCTGTAAGTTTTCATTGTTAACTGTCCAACCCAATGGATATGGCTTATGATGAGGTACAATTTCAAGGTTTTGTTTTTTAACCAATTCTTCTGAAATCAAGTTTGATTGTGACCCACTATCAAATAATGCATCAATCTTTGTATGATTTCAAATCACTCTTACATGAAACAACTCTATTCTTGACTCTTCATTTAGAGTGTTGTTTCACTATGTGATGAACTAGTGCTTGCAATAGTTTATTTTCCTTTTGTCACCATGGCTGAAATCTTGGTCTCATCACTAGAATCTGAACCAAGGTCATGTTGTGTGGTATTGGTCATCTTTTGTTTTCCCTTATTGTTTTGTTTCTTAGGCCTTAATTCGGGATGTAATTTCCAGCAGTGGGATTCATCATGCCCCTCTTTGGAACAATGTTTGCATGTGATTTTCTCCCCTTCTTTCTTCACACTTGCATTTTTCTTTCCCTTCCATTTTCCACCATTCTCTTTCTCCTTGCCCTTGAATGGCTTCCTCTTCCTACCCTCTTCTTGAATGTTCCTTCCTCTAGATTCAAGGTGTGTTGCTTGTACACATACCTCATCTAAATTGTTTGGATTGAACATAAGAATAGTATGTTTCATATAGGAATGTAAACCCCCAATATATTTCAGTAGTTTATCTTGGGAATTCAAATTTACTCCTAACAACAAATCCCTTTTCCTAAACTCTCGTGTATAATATTTGACTATTTGGCCTTTGAGCTACCTAAAATTTTGCCAACTCATAATGGATTTTTTCATATAGGCTCAAGGATAAAACTGTATTTTAATTGCAGAAACAAATTTAACCCAAGTAATGGATATCTTACCATGGATTCACATTTCCTCTTAAGTCTTTGCTTCCCACCAAACTAGTGTTGCTCCTTCTAGCCTCAATGAAGCCAACTGGATATTTATGTTGTCTTCTTGAAGGTTCTTAATTATGCAGTATACCTCCAACTGTCGAATCCAATTGTCCAACTTCTATGAATTCACCTCTCCATTGTATATGGGAAGTTCAAACTTAATGTCCAATTTAAGTAAGGGAGTTTTTCCTTTTGGGGTTTTTGAATGAGTATGGGCAGTGTTACACAAAATATTGTCACCATGACTATTTGCAGTCAGTATGGGTCTATCATCATTCATATTGTCCTCCTAAGCAAGTCTGAAACCTCAGCTCTCCATGTCAAGCTTTGAAAATGAGAGAAAGACCTTAAAAATCAATAAAGCTCTGGTTCTGCACTTTCTCTCACTGTTGCCTATGGTCCTGCACCCCTTGTTCATATTACCTGTGGACCTGCCCGCTCTGTCTCTAAAGGAGTGGGTGAGGACCCCTGTGAAAGTAAAAAAGGCACAAGTTTATTCTTAAAAACTCACTTGTGGTTAATTCTAGATGATTCTAGAACGAATCTTGATGTGGATGGTTCGCTCCTAGGTGGTTCATGCATCCCAAAACTGAAGGAGCTAATCCCTTGATGAGAGGAGCTTATCCCTTTGAAGGAGGGCTTTATCCCTTTGAAGGTGGACCTAGTAACTTCCCTCCATTGCACTATAAATTAAGGCATTGGGCTGGTTGCTAGGGAGGTTAGAAGCTGAACATTTTTTAGGGTAAATGCTGTTGGAATTGAGACTTCCTAGTTAAGCTTGAGAGGAGAGATTACATACCTTTTGGCTTCATTGGGAAGAGAGTGAAACTTGTCAAAGTAGAGGAGACTTCTTGCTGGACACTAGGAGGAGCTTGTACAGCATCAAGGCACCAAGGTTGTAAAGTTCTTATTTTATTAAAGTTAATACAATCAGATTCATTTTTCTCAACAAATTGTCTTATGTGATTTGTTTCATGAATTCCTTGATCATCATGATAAGTATGCTTTATTATATTGGCTTTTCAGGTGCTATTTAATGTGTGTGCTTGTTTGTGTTTGCAGATTCTTCACAAGGAAGCTCATTTGGATCAACAGAGCATGGCTTCTACAAACTTGCACTGGACCCAAGGTAAGCCTAAAACACTTGTTTGCCTTTATCTATAAATTGCATATTTAGATAAAGATAGAATTTGTTTGGTTTGCTTGTAGCTAGATATCATTAGATACTAGGGAGGTCGGTCTTGTCCGCAAGAACGACTTATCCGGCCGACAAAATGGCAACTCCGCTGGGGACTTTTATTTTTCCTTTGCTTTTACTTTGACTTGAGAAATTGTGTTTTTGTTTCTGTTTTTGGCTTGATGTGTGTGGGATTGGGTAGGTTTAGTAGATCTTGAATTATTTTTTGTTTTTCATACTTTTGGGAGAGGACAGCACCCTCTGCTTGTAACACAGTGCGGACCTATCCGCACTTTTTCTTTACACACAGAGCGGTACCTCACCTGTGTGAACTGCGGGCATGCGGACCCTGTCAAAATTTTGAAAAAAATTAAGATTTTCTCTTTCAGTCAACTTAGGATTTGTTTAGGTGTTTTTAGCCTCTACCCAGATCTGCACGTGACTTGTCAAGAACTTTTCTTAGGTTAATTCCATTGGAATTAGGGTTTTAGGTGAAATTCCTAGAAGTTTTGGTTACCAGGCTTGATTTTCATTTTGGTCTTGTAGTAGCTCAGAGCTTAGAAGCCTTAGAAGCCTCAGATCACCTTGGTTTTTACTGGCCTTCTTATGAGTCTGACCGTTTGCAAAATATGCCTTTGTTGAGGAATCCATCTTATTTTTCTCTTTGCGAAACTTCGAAAGGACTTGTGTTGAAAGTTTTTGATTTCATTTTTAGAAAAGAAAACAAAAATTGGTTGTTTTTTGACTGATTTGTGATTCTGGACAAATTAGTCCTTAGTTTGCTTATAGCTAAGTAAAACATCTTTGAAAAGAAATCTTCTAAGATTTTACTTCAAATAGTTTTTAGAATTTATAGATCTCAAGATTATATTTTTCCATAGTTTTGAGTGTTTTATAAAAATAAAAAAATCTCTTTTGGAGAAAGTTTGTTTTTGTAGTATTTGAGTGTTTGAAAAGAAAGGGAAATTTTCGTGAGCATAACTAGTTGTCTCGTTTTGAGTGTATTGGAAAAGACAAAAAGCTCTTCTTTTGATTTGATTGTTAAGGAAAGATTTTTTTTTACAAGCATTTGCATTCTCAACTCTTTCCTAGCTAGAAATTCATTGAAGGGAAAAGATTGCTTATCATATTAAGTGCATTTTTTAGTGATTTGGAGTCGAGTCTTCACACCATAAGTTTCATCTCCGCACCTTTTGACTTAAGAAAAAACCAATAAAAATAACGCTTAAAGTAAAATCTATCTAGTAATCTTTTTATTTCTACGGCTCTTTATCACCAACATAGCTTAGGCTAGTATCTTGGAATCTTGGAGTAGGGAGTAATTAACTCTCCAAGATAGTAAAACAAACAAGTAGTTGTATCTTTTTGAATCTTTGACCGGAGAATCCACAGTAAGAGCATTTTTACACCAACGTTTCAAATCCAAATGGGATCCATCATCAGGGTTTGAGAATGATGATAAAAGAAGAGCAGATTGGAAATAATAAATACTCATGAGGGAGACAATTTTAAGGAACAGCACAGGTCGGCTAGAATAATTTTATTTTTATTCTTAATTTTAATTTTTAATTTTTATAAATTATTATTATTTATTAAATGGAAATTTTTAATAAATAATAATTAAAAATTAAATGGATATTAGTTGTATCTTGTGGTAGGAGATAAATTCCAATTGTTACATCTATGCTCTAGGAAAGCTCCTCTTAAAGGAGAAGCACGAGATCATATCTAAACCAGTGTGGGAATCAATCCTTCCTCATTAGGAACGATAGAAGATATTCACGTATTAAAAATGGTAAACCTCAGATTAACCATTGTCGAGGAGCCTGGGGTCACTTGTTGGTAAACCTTGGATTATTTCAAGGAGCCTTCAAGGGGATTGAGCTTGTTACTCTGCCCTTGCGTATTGTATCGTAGACTATTCCCCCAGGTATATTTGTTTCCGTTGGTAACCATAGTGACCATATTATATATGATTCTTTCCTAAGGTGATGGTGGAGGGAAGATCCCACTGTACCTGGAGCAGACGTCGACTAGACTCACTTGGATTTTCTGCGGGGTTCTCTTCACTCAAGACGGTTTAGTGGAGAAACTTGTGCCAGTCTATTCATTAAGCAGGTTGTCGAGGTAACTATTCCAACCGCCGTTTCTGTATTGAATTCTGCGACGTTGGATTTCATCACCAACTAGTGTTTTCGGTATGGAAAATTACTGTTTGTGTGTGGTTTGACCTCCTAAATTCTTTAGGTGTGTGATTCAAAATTGTTTGGTTCTTTATAGGCTTTAGGTGGTTTTCATTGAGATTTTTCTTTGTTTGCGTGTGAAGTAGTTAAAATATTTAATCGTGGCTGAATTACCGAGGAAGTCCTGTAGACTTCGGGGCCAACCTCTTGAGTTTTCACCAAGCCAGCTTGAAGGGCTTCGAGTCCTTGTAACTCCTAGTGACAGTAGAGTTGGGTCACCTGAAGAAGGAGAGTCTTCATTGGTTGTACATCCTGATTATCAATCTCTAGTAACAGATTATAATCCATAATCTATTTCATTTTCCGAAGTTACTGGTAGTTTTTCATCTACTAGTGGTTTAGCTGAGGAACCTGAAATATCTGAACCTAAAACTGAATTTGCTACTACTCCAACATCAGGATTTGCCTCTCCAACTTCCAGTGGTCCTGGTTCACCCAGGGTAGAAAGAGTCATTACCCAAAATCTTCCTTCTGGACTTATTGCTATTGAAGAACTTGTTACTCCGGAAGAAAGTATCCCTATCCCTGAAAATCAACCAGCTATAGAACTTAGGGAGCATGAATCGATCTTTTACAGTCCACCTAGGAGCGACGCTTGGTATCTTTCATTGACCAATTTTTTGGAAAACTCAGGACTAAGTTTTTCACCACCTCGCATTCCTTTTCACCCAACACCTAGGGGTTATTATCCTCCATTAAATATGTCAAGACAGTCGTCCATGTTTTCTCAATCTCCAGAAACCTTTTTATACGGCGGTCCTTCTGTTCGCTCTGGGTATCAGTCTCTTATTGGTACTTTTTCGGGAGCATCTCCTCAACCTATTGAACAAGGGTTATTAACTGGTAATAACGGAACTAAGTCGTTGAGTGTAGAAGATATTCTCATGATGTCAGGTACTATTCCTAATCCGCAACCTCAAGGTACCCAATTTTCGCCTGGGGGGCAACCTCAAGGACAGTACATACCTACGGGACAGTACATTCCTCAAGGTCAACCCCAGACTCAGTACATACCTCAAGGTCAACCCCAGTATCAATATGTACCTCAAGGTCAACCCCAGTATCAGTACGTGCCTCAAGGTTATCAACCTCAAGGTCAGTATCCAACCCAAGGTTTCCAACCACCTTCCAATCAATCATTTGTTCAAGGAGCTGGAAATGTACCTTTGAATTATCAACCCTACCCTCAACCCGGTTATGGTCCTCAATATTCTCAACCTGCTATGGGTCCATACCCTGGAATGAATTTAGTGTGGGATCCATCTCAATCTCAACAGATCTTGCAACCGAACGTGCAGTTTTCATCTCAAACTGGACAACCTTTGGTTTCTGGTTCACCCCAGCAACCTATCCAGTCTACTATTCAAACTTCTGCACCTTCTGTAGTTTCTCAGCCTGGGCCTAGTACGCCTCGTACTCCACCTCAAACGACTGCTGCAACATCTATTCAATCTACCCCACCTACTTCTAGAGTATTGACAGCTCCGGTTTCTAATGTTCCTGTATCAACTCCTCAAGCATCTTTACCTCAGTCTGGATCCACAATTCAGACTTCGGTTAAAATGTCTGTAGGACAACCTGGTCCAAGTACGGTTGTCACAAGTCAACCTCAATTTACTTATCAACCATACCAGGGATAGTGCCAATTCGGTCCTACTGTGCAGCAGCCAGTCTATCAGTATCAACTGTACCCTGGATATACATATCAACAACCTCAACAACCCTATTATGGTCTGGTTAATCCTAGTTTTCCGGGAGGATATAATATCCCAAATGCAATTCCAATTCCTAGTTATCCTGGATATCCTCCTCCTGGGGCTGGTCTCATGACCCAGGGTTTCAGGGACCCTAATCGTCAGTTACCGTTCATTGCAACTTTGGACTTGCCTAACTTGTCGCGCCTTACGAACGATCCAATTATCTTCTGTTTTGGCCGCCAATGCCGAATAAGTTGCCTAGTGATATTTCTAAGTTTGAAGGAAAATTAGGAGAGGACCCGTCGAACCATGTGATGACTTATCACCTCTGGTGTGCATCTAATTCCATTTCAGATGATTCAATCCATTTAAGGCTTTTTCAACGCACTCTAATTGGTCTTGCAGCCAAGTGGTACATTGAGTTACCGCGAGCCACTTTTTATAACTTTAGTCAGTTAGCTACTTCGTTTTAAACTCATTTTCAGTTTCCAGTCAGATATGACAATGGCACGGAATTATTAACTTCATTAAAATAGTCAACATCCACTTACATTTCAGGTCACATTCATGAATGGAGACGTCGACGGTGTTTAGTGAAAGTTTCTATCCCGGATCAAATCTTAGCTGAATGGTTTGTAGAATCTTTATTACCGAAGATCACTGAGGATGTAGCTAAGGCAGGAGTCGTTACTGAAGAGCAAATAATTGCTTAAGCTTAGTACCTTGACTCAGTTTATACGCAGTCAGGTACGTTACACGAGAAAATCCCTGACCTTCCTAAACAAAATCAAAAAATTGTAGATCCTTCAGGGTCTCATGCCGCTGATGGTATGATTGGTACAGTTAATACCAAGAGTAAGAAGAAGTCTTCCAAGAATTCTTCTCCTATTATAACTTTACCAGATTCCCCGACAGGAAATTCTTCCGTAGAAATTTCCGCCGATATTCATGTTGTAGAGTCATCTACAGCCAAATCAAAATCCGGCGGTAAAAAGAAAGGGAAGGAGAAAAAAACGGAATCAACTGATGAGAAACATAAACCTCATTATGCTTGTCTCATTTGTGATGAAGAGAATTTTACAAGAGACTACCCTCATAGTGCAGAGGTTGCGAAAATTGTCAAAGGTTCTCAAATGCCTGCTGTTTTGAAGGAGCCTTTTCCTAGTCAAGATAGTAAGATGATAGGTTCTTCCTCAAATGCCTTCGAAGAACCCATAATGATGATGTCCCATGTTAGGATTGCGACTCGATCACAAGATTATGGAAATAAAAGTCCTGTTGATGGTAAGGAAGCATAATCTTCTCATTCAAACCCATCAAATTCAACTCCCGGTTCCGATCCAGCACAGAGTAAAATTGCTATTGTCGGTTATAGGAGCTGTTGACGTTCAGGACTCGAACCTTATAATTTTCGATCTAGAAAATAGTACACCTCGCTTACCTCATCAAATGGCTTTCTAGATTCTAGTGTTAGTCAAAAACAAACTTTGTTATAGGACTGTGATTGATGAGGGAGCCTCAACGTGTATTATGTCGATCCAGTGTTGGAGATCACTTGGTTCTCATCAAATGGCTTTGGAAGTGCTGCAATCATGTCCAGCACAGCATAAATTGCTATTGTCGGCTATAGGAGCTGTTGACGTTTAGGACTCGAACCTTATAATTTTCGATCTAGAAAATAGTACACCTCGCTTACCTCATCAAATGGCTTTCCAGATTTCAGTGTTAGTCAAAAACAGACCTTGTTATAGGACTGTGATTGATGAGGGAGCCTCAACGTGTATTATGTCGATCCAGTGTTGGAGATCACTTGGTTCTCCTACACTTAACCAATCCCCGACGATTCTAAAGGCCTTTGATGGTCATGGGTTCCATCCTTTTGGAATTCTACAGGATTTACCTATAGGGGTAGAAGGCAAACTGTTAATCTAGATGTGGAGGTGGTTGATGCCCCTCTAGATTACAACATTCTCTTGGGTCGTAGTTGGTCTTACGCCATGACAGTTGTTGTTTCATCAGTCTTTCGGCTTATAAAGTTCCCTCATAACGGAAAGATCGTAACTATAGACGAGCTAACTTACTTTTCATCTGACCCAGCCTCTTCTTAAAGTATTCAGCATGTCGGCAAAACAACTATCCCGTATAAGGATGTTGGAGTAGGACTAGTTAAAGATTCTGGTTTACTAGGAACTTTTCCTTTTCCTCCTATCAACGCATCGTCTTCTACTGCAACCATTCATATGATTTCGTCAGACACTATTGTTTATGATGATCCTTGGATCGTACCTTTCGAATCTGAGATAGATTCATTTGGTGATGTTATGCCTTTGAGTCCATATGAAATTGCGTATCAGGCCGTGCAGTCGTTTTCCGACCCTTCTTCAACCGAAATTGACTTAATGAATGTGGTCCATGAAGAATCACTTTCAACATCAAACTCAGATTCAACAACGTTTTCCGAACTTGTTCACACAGATGAGAAAATTCGTGAAATCCTGTGTGTCGATGATTTACCATGGGAAGATCTTCATCATAGATCTTCATTTTTACCTGAGATTGATCGCTTTGAAAATGTTTTTTCATCTATTTTTACGACTGAATATGTCAAGGAACCTCAGAATCCAATGAAAAATCCTGATTCTGAGTTAAATTTAGGAAAAAATTCTCAAACTATTCCTATTGATATTTCGGTTAAGCCTGGAATTGTTGAAAACATTCATATAGGTGCCTCTTGTACGGAAGATGAAATTCAAACATATAAGGCCCTATTTCAAGAATTCTGCGACGTGTTTGCCTGGTCATATGAAGAAATGCCAGGAATTGACCTAGCAATTGTTGTTCATGAAATCAAAACTTACCCGGATGCTAAACCCGTCCGGCAACGTTTGCATCAGATCCACCTGCGAAAAGTTGCTGCTATTAAAGCAGAAGTTGAAAAATTACTTAAAGCAGGTTTCATTTATCCAATTTCGTTAACGGATTGGGTAGTGAATATCGTTCCTGTTAACAAAAAGCAAGGAACAATAAGAATATGTATCGATTATAGGGATATTAATCGAGCCTGTCCAAAACACAATTACCCAACTCCCTATATCGATCAAATCATTGATGATTGTGCCGACAGTGAAATATTCTCCTTCATGGATGGTTTTTCTGGATACAATCAAATAAATATTCTACCTGCTGATCAACCAAAAACGGCTTTCATTTGTCCATGGGGGACATTTGCTTATTGCAAATTACCTTTTGGGATCAAGAATGTCGGGGAAACTTTTCAAAGGGCCATGTCTTACACGTTTCATGATATCAAGCACATTGTGCAACCCTATCTTGATGATTTACCTGCTCATTCATTACATCGAGCTGATCATCTCATCCATTTACGAGCAATCTTTATGAGGTGTAGGCATTAGCGAATTAGGTTGAATCCACACAATTGTGTTTTCTGTATAGAAACGGGTCGGTTACTGGGGTTTGTTGTTTCGAAAGCCAGCATTCGCGTCGATCCCTCGAAGGTTGAAGCTATTGTCAAAATTGCCTCCTCCTTCGAGTCTTCGCCAACTCCAAAGTTTGCAGGGGAAAGCAAACTTTTTACGTCGATTCATTCCTAACTATGCCGAGATGACAAAGGGTTTTACCCGGTTGTTGAAATAGAATACTCCATTCTTTTGGGATGAGATAGCTGAAAAATCTTTTGATGCACTAAAACACGCATTGACCCATGCACCGTTATTGCATCCTCCCAACTACAACCAGGACTACTTCTTATATCTCGTCGCCTTGCATTCCACCATTGGAATGGTGTTAGTTCAGGAAGATGAATTCGGTAGTGAACATGTGATATATTACCTTAGTCAAACTTTAAATCCAACTGAGTTAAAATATTCACATGTGGAGAAATTGGCATTGGCAGTTGTTCAAGCTGTCCAACGTTTTCGTCATTACATTTTACTACGCAAAACTACAGTAATTTCCGATTGCAACCCTATGATCTATATTTTGACCAAACAATTGCTAGGGGGCAAGTACTCCAAATGGATTGTGATCCTGCAGGAGTTCGACTTGGAATTTGAAAAGTCTAAGTCGAAGAAATCTTTAGTTTTTGCGGAGTTAATGTGTGACTTCCCGCGTGCTGACACGGAAACTGTGGCAGAGGAGCCCATTGCGGATGAATCCTTGTTTCTAATCAGCACTTTAGATCCATGGTATGGGGATATCATAGTTTATCTCCAGACCCAATCCTTTCGGCCATAAATTTCAAGATCAGAACGTCAGAAAATACGATTCCAGTCCCAACAATTCAAAATTATTGGAGATACACTTTATCGTTGTGGGGCAGACTCTGTTTTCCGACGTTGTTTAACTCATGAGGAAGCTGAAAGGGTTCTAAATGACTGTCACTCTGGAGCGTGTGGCGGTCATATGTCTGGGTTTGCCACAGCCCAAAAGATATTGCACGCTGGCTATTTCTGGCCGTCTTTGTTTAAAGATTGTATTAACGCGGTCCGAAAATGCCACAACTGCCAAATTTTTTATCGAAAGATGCGCGCTCCACCTGCTCCTCTCCACCCTATAATTGTCGTCAGTCCTTTTGCGAAATGGGGTATCGATTTTATTACATGTAACCCTCACTCGGCCAGGGGGCATGCGTATATCATCCTTGTGGTAGATTATTTTACCAAGTGGGCCGAGGCGATGCCTACATTTGAGGCAGATGGCAAAACTGCTGCGATTTTCGTGTTCAATCATATAATTGCTAGGTTTGGTGTTCCACAAGCGATTATCACTGATCATGGGCGTCATTTTCGAAACATTATGATGACTGAACTTACAGACCAACTTGGCTTGCGTCACGATAGTTCAACTCCATATTATCCACAGGCTAATGATCTGGTTGAAGCCATCAACAAAGTTCTAGTCATCATGATTTGATGAATCATTGGGATTCATAGGTCGAATTCGCATAACATGCTATTTTCAGTGCTTTGGGCGTATCGAACCTCAGTAAAAACGTCAATCGGTTTCACTCCTTTCCAACTAGTTTATGGTCTGGAAGTTGTGTTACCCATTGAATGCAAAATCCCGTCATTGCAAATGGCCATCAAATTACTTCCAGCCACTTCCGAAGAGGAAAAAAGTTTGTTATACTTGGCTCAGCTAGATGAGAATCGACGTGATGTTGCATTAGCAATCGAAACTCATGCCAAACGTATTAAAGCTCAGTATGATCGAAATGTTACCCCTCGTAATTTCTCGGAAGGTGACCTAGTCTTATTGTACGATCAAGCAAATGATAAATTAGGCGCTAGAAAATTTGTACCCATGTGGCATGGTCCTTATGTTGTTAAGCGAAAGCTGGCAAAAGGGGCCTATGAATTGGTAGACTTTGACGGGGTCTCTTTAGGTAAACCCAGAAATGGTCTTTACCTTAAGAGATATTATGCTTAAATCTGGGTGTGGAGATTTTTAGTTAGGTTAGTTTTCTTTCTAGCTGGTGTGTTTTAGATTAAAAAGTGTGCTTAGTTTAGAGAGTGTTTTTTGTCATTATTCCTGCTTATCTTGATTTTACTCTTGATATTGCAGATGTCGACGCCTCTCCAAACATACATTGGTTTTGCTGATGGTGCTTGTCGTAATACACGAAACATTTCTTCGGCAGCTTGGGTTATCTATTCGCCCTCTAATGAGTTGGTATCTATGCATGGGGTAAGCCTTGGTCAAATAACGAACAACATTGCAGAGTATAGTGCAATGATTGAGTTATTATCTGAATCCATCTCATTTGGGATTCAGAGTTTGATAGTGAGGTTAGATTCTGAACTCGTTGTATTACAGCTTAATAGAGTATATGCCATTAGAAATCCAGTGTTATTGAGATTATTTTTGAGAGTTCATCTCTTGGAACGTGAATTTGACTATATTGAATATCAGCATATTCCAAGATATTTAAATACATTAGCAGATGCAATTGCTTCTCGAATGTTAAGTAGACATTTGCAATAATCATACAAGTAAATTTAAAAACATTCCATAACATGTTTTACAAGATAAGCCGGTAATAGTGATATAGTATAGCATAGAAGTGTGTCAAATATACATCGTCTTCGATCATAGGTTGAAAAACACCTTATGATCAGCAAAAATGATAGTACAAAAAGCAAAAAATGTCATATGTGTCTACAATAGGCGATCATCCTATCACTGGTGATGATCACGATAAGAAACCACTGTACGGGCCACCCTACAAAGGAACCTCCTGAAAGGTCCTGGGACCCCAATCACATAGCGTTGTAGCCTAAGAGGAATGTCATCTATGCTGGTCTCCGGAATGTCTGCTGTCAAACGCTCTAGATGACTCTCCAATTTGGCCAAGGTCTCTGTAGATTCGTCCTGTGGGGTTGGTGCTGCTGCAGCTAGTTGTTTCCTCTCATAGGGCCAGAGAGTGGCTGGTCTTCGTGGACCTACATCTGCATTTGAAACTTTTACTATCAATTTTGGGACGAGATAAAAACAAAAAAACAAAAAAAATTAGAAAATGTTGAAAATGATTTTACCTTAGTCATCCCATTGCTCTCCTGGTGGAAGAGCCATGTCTGGGTCACCACGATAATCTACCCTAGCATAAGGAAAGTCCTGAATAGCAAAAAATTGGTTCTCCAACCAATGAAAATACTCAGGAGTGAATCGAACGACTTCTGTTCCCTCCTTAGGATGACGGGCCATAACTGCAACCCAACGCATCAGTTTGGGCTCTCGGGGAAGTCCAGCTCCAATAGTGAGATGCTGTGGGACCAACATTGGAACCCTCTCCAGACCAAAGCTCACAACTAAAGCACCATATCCAAAGGTCTTCAGTTGTCCGTTCTTTGCTCTAGTCAGTTGGCCTTTTATATTAGCCAACACAGCATCGCACCAGTTGAAGATGGTGCCTCGAAAGCAGTCTACTGCCATCCGCATTTGGGATCCAGTGGCTATATGTAGTGTTGCGCTTCCGCAGAGCCTGGTAACAGTAAACGCAATCACTTTCAGTTCAAGAAGGGATATGGTTTTGATATCTATCCCTTTGTCTCTAGTTTGGTCGTTGCAGAACTCTAGCCGGAGGCTATCGACAGACTAGCCACCTGGCCTAGTCCCGAATAGAGTCAAATGTTCACCTCTCTTAGGCAAACCAGTCAAAAATTAAATGTCTTCCGGCTCCATTTCGAGCTAGTGACCACCAATAAAGAAGCACTGGTCCTGTATGTTCCACCTGTCTACTAGCCACTGCAAAAAGTCCACTCGGGCCCTCATGCCAGGTATGGCCCAGAATTTGTATAAGCGACATGCCTTCAATGCATCAATCAAAGGTTGATGATTTATCGCGGTGAGATCTACATCCTCGTGCTTCCGTTCTCAACAATCAAGCATGATGTATACCCTAAATTCAATAAAAAGGCGAATTAGAATATCTAAAATCAAAATTTTTGGGTGAAATTTGAGAAATTTAGGTTTAAAAACCTTTGCTGCGGGGACCGCACCCTCTTTGTTAGAGACAGTGCGTGGGTCCGCACTCTGCCTTCACGGCAGGTGCGGACCCCTGAATTTTTTCCTTTTACGAAAAAGTCGGGGTCCGCGAGTTACCTATGTTATGCCTGTGGACCCCCACGCGCGGGTTTTAACCTAAAAATTTTCCTAAGAAAAAAATGAAGCCCTAAAAAAAATTTTAAACGGATAAAATGAAAGAGTAGGATGATGTGGATTACCTGGAGGAGACGGTGTTCGATTCCAACAGACGGATTTTCCACAATCTTCTCGGGAAGTTTCTGACCAAAAGCTCTCTTTTCTCACTTTGAAGTCAAACGGTAAAAATGAATTTACGGAAGCCCTTTTTATAAGTGTTTTTGAATAAATGAATTGTTTATTTGTTTATTTTTCACTTTAAAGAGGTAACTTTTGAAGCATTTTTGTCTATTTTAAACAGGTATGAGTAATGTTTGAGTTTTTTGTGCAGGATAATGGATTTTTCAGGCAAAGCTGGTCATTTTTTACGAAAAAACATTAGAGTCACCTTTAAGCTCTTTTCTGACTCCTAAAACATGAAAAGATTGCCGAGTTTTTCTTTTTAAGCTCGTTAAAACATAACTAAAAATATGGTCCACTTACAGCCCTTTTTTGACCGTAAAAACACGAAAAGATTACCGTATTTTTGTCGTTTCAAATTCGATATTGGTTATAAAATGACGTGTCATTGATCGCTTTTTTACTTTTTCGGATCAGAGGCACTAATTATGAAAAGTACCCCTTGGTCGTAATGATCAAGTGGTTCTCTCAAGTATTATTTTATACTTTTTCGGGCCTGGGAGACACAAATTTACGAAAAAGGACAACCATGGAGTCTTCTTAAGTTTTTTCAGACTCTCTAAAATTGAAAAACGCCGAGTTTCTCCTATACTGGACTCGTTAAAATTTAACAGTAAAGGACCTGTTCAATTACAAACAGGAACGGACCACTCCTTCTTAGGGTTCGAATTTAAACTAAGTTGGACTCATCCGAAGGATGAGCTTATAATCAAGCAAATGTTATCCTCCTCAAGCTTGTCAAAAATAAAGAGGTACTTGCCAGAAATGGTGGGGGAAAAGAGAGAAAAATGAGCCTGTTTGTCATACTTTGTAACCACTCTTGAACATGACACTTTTATTCACCTGGGTTGGGAAATCCTTTGCCTAACAGTTGATCAAAACATATTGAAAGTCTTCAGCTGGTTTCTGGGTATTAACTTTGGGTCAACTTTCACCAAACCATCTGTTGTGTCGTTATGTGTTCAAGAGGTCAGTGCAAATAAACCATTCATCTGCAAAATATTTGTCATCCATCTTGACCATCCTTAAGTCAGTCCTTGCAACTAAATTTCTTCAAACTTGATCTATGATTTCGTGTTGTGGGCTTGCCTACGACGGATCGCTTTCTATCGACTTCAGCTCATTATCTAGAAATATGATCTAGAAATCGTCAGTATCTTGGGATCTGCATGCCTCAATGGCAGGTTTCTCGCCTTCGACGATAGGTTGCATCATTGACCTTCGATCAAAGGATTCTGTGACATGTTCGACATCAACACATCTATTCACATCTCATGGATTGTACTGAGTACTTTGAGAGCCATTGACATTACTGGTGGTTTCTCTCACACTTGTTAACAGTTTACATCATTGACTGGTAATCAAGTGGTTTCTACCATGTTCGACTTCGACACATTCATTCACATGGTTAGAATCGTACTATTTTGGGAAGTAGAAATCAAGACCCTGGATCTAGTTTCCACCATCCAGGCTGTGAGGAATTTTGTATTCATTATACAGTGGACTATTCATAAACAGATGGTTGCGTCCATACTATGTCTACATGTGTCTATACTTGTGATGTATTACAAGATCATTCCTATATCAGAGTAGTAGTTAGTTTTCTAGTCAGTTTTGATCTGAGTATGGGAATGCCTACCTCAGCGATGATATGATCTCATATATATATTTTGCATTGAATGTTTTTACAGGTTCCAACCGGGCTCTCCACAAGATGATCCTCGAAATGATAAAGTACTTCACTCTTCTTAGATGATAAATGAAATCCTCATCTACTATAGACTTCGCACTTTAGGGGGCAATCTGTTACACAAAATATTGTCACCATGACTATCTGCAGTCAGTATGGGTCTATCATCATTCATATTGTCCTCCTAAGCAAGTCTCAAACCTCAGCTCTTCATGTCAAGCTTTGAAAATGAGAAAAAGACCTTAAAAATCAATAAAGCTCTGGTTTTGCACTTTCTCTCACTGTTGCCTGCGGTCCCACACCCCTTGTTCATATTACCTGTGGACCTGCCCGCTCTGTCTCTAAAGGAGTGGGTGCGTACCCCTGTAAAAGTAAAAAATGCGTAAGTTTATTCTTAAAAACTCACTTGTGGTTAATTCTAGATGATTCTAGAAGGAATCTTGACGTGGATGGTTCGCTCCTAGGTGGTTCATGCATCCCAAAACTGAAGGAGCTAATCCCTTGATGAGGGGAGTTTATCCCTTTGAAGGAGGGCTTTATCCCTTTGAAGGTGGACCTAGTAACTTCCCTCCATTGCACTATAAATTAAGGCATTGGGATGGTTGCTAGGGAGGTTAGAAGCTGAACATTTTTTAGGGTAAATGCTGTTGGAATTGAGACTTCCTAGTTAAGCTTGAGAGGAGAGATTACATACCTTTTGACTTCATTGGGTAGAGAGTGAAACTTGTCAAAGTAGAGGAGACTTCTTGCTGGACCCTGGGAGGAGCTTGTACAGCATCAAGGCACCAAGGTTGTAAAGTTCTTCTTTTATTAAAGTTAATACAATCAGATTCATTTTTCTCAACAAATTGTCTTATGTGATTTGTTTCATGAACCTTGATCATCATGATAAGTATGCTTTATTTATTGGCTTTTCAGGTGCTATTTAATGTGTGTGCTTGTTTGTGTTTGCAGATTCTTCACAAGGAAGCTCATTTGGACCAACGGAGTGTGGCTTCTACAAACTTGCACTGGATCCAAGGTAGGCCTAAAACAATTGTTTGCCTTTATCTATAAATTGCATATTTAGAGAAAGATAAAATTTGTTTGGTTTGCTTGTCGCTAGATATCATTAGATACTAGGGAGGTCGGTCTTGTCCGCAAGAATGAATTATCCGGCCGACAGGCAGTTTCAATGGTGGTAGTGGAAGATGATGATGTGTAAGATGATGAATATGATGAGGAAGATGATGAGGATGGTGGAGATGGAGGTGGCTTTCCACCATTCCCTTTTGAATCCTTCTTCTCATCTTTTTTATCCTCTAAGCTTCCTTCTCCATGTGGAGGTTTAGAACTCTCTCCAACCATTCTAGTGTTCCTCTCTTCATAGAGGACTTTAACCATCTTAGTTAAAGTGAAGAAAGATTTCTTGAATTCTTCCTCTTTTGAAGAAGTACCTTCAGACTCTCTTTCTCTATACATAATGGGTGTGGATTCAGGCTCAGAAACTGGTACTGCTTTTAACTCTTCAATCTCAGTTGAAGGCAAAACTTGAAGAGTTTCAAGTGCAGCAGAATTGGAACTTTGGGTGGTAGAGATTGTGGCCTTGTGGTTCTCCTTCTTCTGGGCATTACCTCAGAAGTTGTATCCAATAGGTTCCCTTCTCCTTTCTACAAATTTATCCTTGTAAGCATCACAGTTTTGCAACCATTAAAACCCTAATTGCACAAACTCAAGAAATCAATCAATTCAACCTTTTCTTTGACACCAAATTGATCTATTTTTTATTGTTAGTTTATGATGTGCTAATATCAATTACAGATTTCTAAACATGTGCTTGCATATTGCTTCTTGTACTGAGGCTTCATTATTTATTTGTCTATGTAATTAGGTAAATTTCCTTAAGTTTAAAATGACATTCATGAAGTAAATAGCTTCAAAAGAAAGTACTGAGCAACAGACATTCAAAGTACAGAAAACCATCAAAGAGACACTTTAACACAATGTTTTGATGAAGGAGTTCACCCCTCCTCGGCTACATCTCCTTGGTCCAGCTTCCATGGCTTATGCCTCTCTATTAGCTTAATATGGGAAAATATTGTTTTACAAATCTCTATGGCTCCTGATACCTGCACCAATGTGTTTATAATGTCCAAATTAGCCAAGAAAACCTCTCCCTGAGCTTAATTTGGTTGAAAATTAGTTTCTCTATGACTCATACAGTATTTTCCTAGAAAAGTTCCACTAATTCTGGAATAACTCTAGTTAGGGCCGCTAAATCTAGAGGCAAGCCTGAAAATGGTGGAAATGCCAAATTCCCGCCACTCTAACTGCGCAATTAATTAGGCTAACCATGGATTAGTGGACTGTTAAACTGGGATTAGCACGTAATTATGCATATAACCCTAACCATTTATGAAACCGTTGGCAGTTTCTACAAAGGGATCACATGTTGTGGTTACCTCACATTTCTCCGTCGGGTTAGTTGATCGTAGAATTAACCGCAACCCTATTCACATATGGTTAGAACTAACCATCGCAGGTTTGTTTGGATAACTATCGCACTAAGCATTTGATGTAACACCCATTGTGTTCACATGGGGAGGGTTGGCCTGCAAGCTGTCCCTCCCCTAACCTCCAACCCTGTAACCATTGCACTTTAAATAGTAATGGAGAACTAATGGGGTAAGCAACAACTGGTAGCGAGGGTAGTTAAGACATGTAGACGGTATGTTGGAGGTCGTGGGTTCGATCCCAACCTCCACCATAAAAAATTTATCCTCTATTGATATTGTCAAGGCCTTTGGGAGGTGCCACATGGCAGCCTTCAGGCTTGCCATGTGGCATTCTTTCATTGGCCCAAAAATGAACCAATAGAATTGTGCCAACACACCACCTGTGTAACCCAAAGAAATGATGCCACTTGTCCATGTGTGATTCATTGTTGACCACCATTGACCCTGCCTAGCCACTTTCCATGTCAGCAATACGAACTGTTGACTATACAGTGACTGGGCATTTTTTTTTTCAAATTTCGCCTATTTAGCAAAGCTATCAGAACACAATAACTTTCTCATACAAACTCGGTTTTCGATGAAACGAGTTGCGTTAGGATCATTTTTTATGAGACGAACGTGATCATTTAGGTTTCAAGCCATTCTGAGAACTTTGATTTTTGAGCTAAATATTGAGCACCTAATCATGTTCAGACAAAAGAAGACAACAATCCAGAGTTAGATGACGTTATAGAAGACAATAATATGGATGGTATAGAAAATGATGATCCAAATACATATTGTAACAACATAGATGGTCTATAGTGAAATTTCAATTATAATGAAGATGATGCAAGTCAAGATGAGGATGATCATAATATTGAATACTTGAAAGAACATATGGACATTGACAATGATACACTAGATGACATTGTTGCAGACAATAATTTTAATGAGCAAGGCTTCTAAATTTTTAGAATATTTGTAATCCACTTTTAAGAAATGATGGTTTTTATGGCCCAAACTTTGAAATGCTTTTGTATTATTTGTGTCGATACAAATTAACTACTGCAATATCCTTAAAGTGTTCAATATTTGGTATGAATTACTGGAAGAAAAAATAGGATTACTTGGATAAGAGTTAGCATGGTGAGTGGTTATTTATTGGTAGATAATGATTTAGAGGTGTTGTCAATTTATTGGTTACACTCAGATTGTACTAGGAGAAGAGCCTATTGAATAACAATACATTAAATATGCAATTGTTAGAAAATATAATTACATATATCGTATATGTAAAACAATGTAAAACCAACACATTATGCTAAATGTATCCAAAGTTTGTTCATTAATTTATATTATAAAACAAATTGAAATATTTCACTAATCCTAAGCAAAATTCTTTTCAGTGTGAAAAAATAGAAAAAAAATAATTGTATTAATGTTCTTTATGAGTAGAAAAATACTTTCCAAACTAAATCATCCAATTTGGCCTTATAATGAAGGTTGGGCGTGCATTTCTACCAAGCAGACCAAAATTGCATTGCTTCACTAAAAAGAATACCTAGGCTTCATTTCTTAGCCAATATGGTTGATTCAAATTGTATATCATTTATTTACTAACTAAATAAATACATTATGTCTTTTACTTGATTCTTTGGAATGTTGGAGCTAGAGTTGGTAATTTCTTGAGACTTGAAGCCTTATTTTTGTACTATTTTGTTAGTCTTAGAAGGATATTTTGTTTGGTGAGATAAGGATATGTGGATTATATTGTTGGTGATGTTGATATATATAGTGTTAGTATTTAGCTATTTTTTTATGTTTCTAAATTTGTATCTCATTTAAGCTTTATGCAATTTTCTTATTAATAGAAGTTGAATTTTCCTATGGAAAAAAATATTGGAGTCTCCCACTACAACAACAGACTTAAAACCAAGCTCGAGAAGAATGAAGAGATATTTCTAGGTATCCCACATCTCTGCCTGATTAATTGAGGCAGTGTTAATCCCCCAAGCATTAGACAAGATATTTTTACCATTTTGATTAAAAATTACACCTCCATCTCCCGCAACCCCCAAATTTCCTTTTGTGGCACCCTATGGTAGTTTTTTCCATATGATGCACTAAGCATATTGTAAATTTGTTCTACTATGGAAAATGACATATTTTATATTTCAAATAGAAATTTAGTACATTCCATAACACTGATTTCTTGGTTCAGTAAGCTATCAGCTTATAAAAGTCCATTACATTGTCTAAAATATAAAAGAGTAACTAGATCTCAGTGAGACTGTTATCAAGTAAAAAGTCCATAAAGGAAACAAAAAAGTAAGTCCTCAAAAAATTGTAGAAGTTTCTTCATAAATTAATGTTAACGAAAAATAGAATGATATATAATGCATGTTAACAAAAAATAATGATATATATATTACATATTGAAATGTGTCTACATAGATACAACACCTAAAATTGTTATTTTCAAACTCTAAGATGCTTGGGAGATTTCTGCAAGCCATCCTCTTGAGAAGAAAAGTGTCTATTTCCTTCTATGGAGACCTGTGATTGTTCTGACGCTACAACAGACACGTTCTTTAATTTTTGTTGAAGCTCTTGAATTTTATTTTCATAATTTTCTCTCAATTTGGCTTTTTCTTGGCTTTGCTTGTGCAATGAATCCATATTCTTCTTATATTTCTCCTTTTGCCAAGTTTCCTTCCTTTCAAGATCTTCGTTTGTACATTTCAATTGATATGTAGATTTGACCAATTCACTAGTGAGTTGTTGTACTTTATCCTCAAGTTATTTTTCCCTCTATTGTTGCGTATTTGAAATAAACATAAGTGGTATTGCCTCATGTATGGGCCTCTGTAATTGATTTTACAAATCAGAAATCTAGGATTTCAAAGTTTGTATCTCCATATCACATCCCAAATTCTATGCTTTTCGGTCGCTCACGAGATCTTTCTATAGCTATGTAATTCTTTTTTCTTTCTTAGCTAGCTTCTTCTTCAATGATTCAACAAGTGGTGGTGAGGCATACAAATCACCCACATAATTCATGGCTGAGATAGTGTCCTCTAAAGCCTTCACTTGTGCTTTTAGTTGGGATTTATCCAAGTCCATTGAAGGCATTTGTTTTACTCCTATATCCCCACTTGTACCTTTAGCCTTACCCTTACCTTTAACCCCACTCTCAGTACCACCGTCTTTACTATGCCAATATTTTTCCTTTTCAAGTTCTTTAATATTGTGTTCTACCTAGATAATTTCAAGATATATCTCTTTCAATTTATTAGCTTACCTATGACAAGTTTTCTCCAACGTAGTCACTTTTTTCTTGTATTCTTCAACCTGTGATTCATGTTTCTATTTGTCTTGATTTATTTGAAAATTCAACCTTTAAATATTCAATAAATTTATATTTTTCATTCAATATCTTGACTAATTTAGCCTCAGAAGTATTTGAAGTTGCCAATGGAGGTATATTAAGAACCTCTGGTCTTCTTCTCAACTCCTCTTCAAGTTCATTAATTTTTTCATCATATGTAGCCTCAACTTCTTTGAAATTTTCTTGTAGTGCATCTATCTCCCTCATACCTTTGTCGCTCATTATGGATACTTGATTACGCAATTCATCAATAATTGTATCCTTGGCATTTATGCCTTTCATTGATTGTTGTGTTTGTTACACAATTGTTGATTAAAACACTACATTCTTCTTCATGCATTCAACAATACCCTTATCCTATAGTTCATACTTTTCCTTCTAGTTGTATATAGAGGAAGAGTCTTCCATTGCAACTTGTTTGTAATGGATTATTCTATTATATACTAAGAAAACAGATATGTTGAGACTGTATGGTGGAATGTGCACATTTAAATTTGTAGATGTAGATGTTGAATCACCCATAAAAGGTAAATTATACTCAGGTGCCAACTGTTTAGAAGGAATTTTGTCTATTATAGAAAAATCATCATTGCATGTTTCCATATAATGGTCCATACCTTCCTACTCCTCATCTTCATCCATACATACATGTAAGACTGCTACAACACTATTATATATACCTTCAACATAAAAAATTGTATCAACAAAATTTTCCACACCTTCAACTGGAGTCTATTTAGGTTCTTCCTCGATGGTTTTCTTTGGTTTTGATCTCATAATGTAAGTTTTAAGAGGCCCTGTTTGAGTGTCAGGTGAATACAAATCAACAATTTTCTATAATGTTCCCTAGAAACTGAACTTAACCTTCTTAATTTTATATCTTGCAAGGCATAATGTAATTTTTTAGCTAATAGATGAGGGGCATCTATAGCCCTACCTTCAACCCAATGAATAAATAGCCTCATGTAGTCACCAAAAATATCAAGCTTGTGGTGATTCGTAGTTGTCCTAAGGACAACTTGAATCAAGAATTTATATAGTCCTTGGGGTACATCTTGCATTTTTAATCCATTCCTCGGAACAAATACTTTTTTCCCACATATTTTACTACCCATTTCAATCTTTTCTAGATTAGGTGTTTTCTTGGAGTTAAATATTGCTCCCCCTCTGCGTGGATTTTTTTCTCTTACAACCAGATCAATGTCCAGAGAAATCCTCTGCCCAAATATTTTTAATTCCATGGCTTTATCATCATAATTTTCTATGGCCTTATCTATCTCATCATTTTGGAAATCGAATTGTCTAAATATAAATTTATAAAACTCTACTCTTCTTAGGATATCTAGCATACTTGGTGGAAAATTGTTTGTATCTCTCCATGTATCGACACCCTCTTTGAATTTTTTGACTGTGAACTTCTCTTGGGAACCCCATGTGTCAACTATTTGCGGGGAAGAGGACACCCCTATTTCAATTGAGGCCATCATTGTTTGGGTTCAAGGCACACTAACTGAATGCATGTTGAATGCAAGAATGCGTGATGAATAAACTGTGATGAATGCACGCACAAATGAGTTCTTTTTTTAACTTATTGCTTTATTTTTCTATAAATCACTTTTATAAAGAAAATAAAATTTTATTAAGTGAATAAAATTATTTATAAGGTGATTTAACTTTTCTCCTTTACTCATATTTTTTCTCAGACATAAAATTAAAAATTCAAATTTAATATTTGATATAATATATAGTTTATTAAAAATAACACTTTTAAAAATAGGGCTGCAAGATTTTGATGGCATGTAAGATGACCATCACTTCTTTCTCATAGGTAGAATTGACCAAATTTCCATCATGCAACTGCTTATTGATAAATGATAGTAAATGTCCTTTTTGTATTAAAATGACACCCAAACCTTTTTATAGTAAATGTCCTAACTAGGTCACTTGACCTAATCTTAAACTTAAAACCCTAAAAAATATGTACAATATATAAAATCCCTAAAATAGACCCTACAAACCCTAGGTGTTTATATCTCTTTATCTATCCCTTGGCAACATTTAAACCTAATTACTACTAAAATAAGGTCATCCAACCTTACTTATAGGGTTTTAACCAAGAAACTACAAGTTTCAACTATTAAAATTCAAGTTTGATTTTTCTTAGTCCATCCCCTTGTTCCCAAACATTCCTAGTGTGCATTTATTTGAGGCATACAAACCCTGCCTTTTACCCTATGAAATCCATGCAATTTGGAGCATTCTTGAACAAAAGAAAGATATATGTGAGAAATTAAAAATATTTATTTGTATTAATGTTACTTATGAGTAAAAAGATACTCTCCAAGTTGAATCATTAAATTTTGCCTTGAAATGAAGGTTGGGCATGCATTTTTGTTAAGTAGGCCAAAATTGTCTTGCTTCACTAAAATGCATGCTCTGGCTTCATTTATTGAACAATTTGATTGATTCAAATTGAAATTTTTTTGTTTAATGAGTTTAACACTTTTACATTGTTATATCTTTACTTTGAGCTTAAATATTTACACTTCACATTTCATACAACATTCTAAGTTTTTCTTCGACTTGCCTTATGTGAAAGTTGTGTATAAGTGGGAAACATAATTATCTAGTATATTTGTTAGAAATTATGTAAGGTTAATATTCTAAGATTAGGTATTTTCCAATCATGTCCCATCTCAAATTTTATTACCAAGGGTGTAAGTGGTTTGGACCAGGTGTCCACATTTGTCCCGACTTGAACATTGGCAGATATGATGAATTGCTACATTGTCAAACTTGGATTTTAGTGAGTAAGATTTCATTTAGGATAATGAGTATGGTATGTTGTAAAAAATGCTTGTATCTTTAGGATGGAATTATTATTGTGGCTCTATCAATTAATTAGAAGTCCTAGTGTGCATTTATTTGAGGCACACAATCCCCGCCTTTTGTCCTATAAAATAAATTCAATTTGGAATATTCATGCACAACAAAAATTTAATGAGGATGAATTATTGTCACCCAAATTTAATGAGGTACTTCACGCTATGTGGGGATTCATGTTCCCCGCACTTTTCAAACGCCTCTTAGGTCATGTATAAATGGGAAGATACTTCTAATTTGTAAATCATAACACATTAGTGACAAGAGGAAGGAGTTCACTCTCTTTTACCTTTTGATTTTTATTTTATGAAATTATACTACTATTGGGGAAGAGTAGCACTATTGTGGAATTGATGCTCATGATGATGAAATTTATTGGTTTGTGAGGTACTATGTGTTTTTTTAAGATTGGTTTTAAGTTTTCATCTTTTAATATTTGTTTAACATTGAAATGCTATGTATTTTCTCGAGGGATTATCATGGCATGTTAACCCCTGGGTGAATCTTAAATAATAAATGCTAGCAGAAAGGTCCTAGTTGATAGTGAATCCCATAATTTTCTTCATTCTCTTAAACCCTAGAATTATAGTCACCATTTTCATGTGTGTTTGGAATTCCTTTTCAGGACTTTTCCAATCAATGAGTGGCATTGAAACCCTAGATCTACTTAGAATTCATTGCCAAACAACAAATAACAAATAGTCATATTTGTCTCCATTATCCCTATCTATTTATCTTCAAACCCTAACAAGTTCACTTCACCTAATATTAAACTTAAAACTCTAAAAAATATGTCAAATATAGAAAAAGCCTAAAATAGACCTTGCAAACCCTTTGTGTTGTCTCTTTATATATCCCTTGGCAACACTTCAACCTAATTACTACTAAAATAACATCTATCTTGCCTTAATTATAGCGTTTCAACGAAGAAACTACAAGTTTCAACTACTAAAATTCAAGTTTTATTTTTCTTTGTCCATCCCCTTGTTCCCAAACATTCCTGGTGTGAATTTATTTTAAGCATGCAAACCTTGCCTTTTACCCTAGGAAATCCATACAATTTGAAGTATTCTTGAACAACATAAATATATATGTGAAAAAATAAAAAATATTTAATTGTATTAATGTTACATATGAGTAACAAAATACTCTCCAAGTTGAATCATTCAATTTGGCCTTGAAATGAAGATTGGGCCTGCATTTGTGTATAGTAGGTCAAAATTATCTTGCTTCACTAAAATGCATGCCCAAGCTTCATTTATTGGCCAATATGATTGATTCAAATTGTATATTGTTTAGTTAACGATTTTACACACTTTTACATTGTTATATCTTTACTTTGAGCTTAAATATTTATATTTCTGATTTCAGACAACATTCTAAGTTTTTCTTTGATTTTCCTTATGTGAAAGTTGAGTGTAAGTGGGAAACATAGTTATGTAGGATATCTCTCTAAGATGATACAATGTTATATCCTTAGGTTAGGAATTGTCGAATCATGTCCTATTTCAAATTTCATTACCAAGAGTGTAATTGGTTTGGCCTAGGATTGCATATTTGTTTCAACTCTAATCATTGGCATATATGATCAATTGGTTTTCCAGCAAACTTGGATTATCAGTGTATAGCATTTCCTTTATGAAAATGAATATAATATGTTGCATAAAATGGTTTTATATTTAGGTTGGAATGATCATTATCGCATAGTCAATTAAGTGCAGATCTTGGTATGCATTTATTTGAGGCACACAAACCTTGAATTTAACCCTACCAAATCGATCCAATTTGGAATATTCTTGCACAATAGAAATTTCTATGTGCGAAATTGTTGTTAATTATGAGTAAAAAAGTACTCTCCAATCTAAAACATTTGATTTGGCCTTGTAATGAAGGTTGGGCATGCATTTTTATGAAGTAGGCCAAAATTCCCTTGCTTCACTAAAATGCATGCTAAGTCTTCATTTATTGGAAAATCCAATTTATTCAAGTTGTAAACTATTTATTTAATTATTTTACACACTTTTTAATTATTATATGTTTACTTTGATCCTTAAATAATTTTGCTTCAAATTTCATACAATATTCCAAGTTTTCTCCAATAAATGAAATAGAAATAGTGGTTTTCCTTTCACAATCTTCTTCCTCCAACACTTCCTTACATCCATCACATAATCTAAGTGACATTACTTATGTCAATTCTGCCAAGGTTTCTAGTCCACTTTGTTTTCTAGAATGAAGCTTCCCTTCAACCATGGTAATTTATTTCCTTAAATTTTCATTTTCCTCCTTCAATTTATTAATTTTCTTAATAAGGAGGTTAGTTTTAAACATACTTGGTAAAGAGACATCTTCTTGTTCCTTTTTCATCTCCTCCTATTTTTGTTGTTCCTTAGGTTCCTTTGATTCAAATGGAACAACATGAAATTCAAGTGTTGGGGTATGTTCTTTTACAAATTCTTCGTCTTTATCTTCATTATGATATCCCTCAAACTCCTTTCATTCTATTATATTATTACATTACTTAGATATTGGGGTAGTTGATGGTGTAACAATTACCCACACTCTCTTCTTGGGATAATTTCCACCCAATAGCTTCTAAAATTTCCCCTTTTGCACCACAATTTGTACAAGATTATATTTTTCATATACTTCCTTAGATTCCATGGGAATTTCTACTTCAAAAACCCCTGCTTCAATTGACTTTGTTCAAGGTACCCCTATTTCAATAGTCTTTGGCTCAGGGCCTTCTTCCTCAATAGGGCATCCATAATAACTATCCTCAAATTGTCCATTCTATATATCCATAGGTTCTTTAGTGCATTCTCTTTTTCCTTCAAAGGATGTACTAGTAGATGTTCTTATGGAACTCTGTCTCTCAGGGTTTCTACAACATGGTCTAGGAGGTGAAATTTCTCTTATTTTTCTAGGAAGTGTAGCTTCTCTACTTTGTATGGGAGGTGCAACTGCTCTATCTTCTAGTGTTATTTCAACACTTACCTCATATTCTTCACTTTCAGTTTCCTATGTTTTAGTGGATTGTGCAAGTGACCTTTCTAATAAACGGGTCCATGTATTTCCTTATTGTTGTAATGAATGAATTATAATTAACTTGATAAGTGCATGGTTGGTTAAGCAGGTCTTTGGATTTTTTTCCATGCGCACTGCCTTTTCCATATGTTGTAAATATCTCAGCAAATAATAGGAAAATTTATTAGTTGTCCATTATGAAGATGTGTCAATAACTGAAAATAATAATTGAATACTATCCCAAAATGTCCCTCGCAAGTAATGAAATTTTGAATAAAGAAAGCCACATCATCCCAAGGGTGAGGAAAGGGTGTTATAGCAATACCTCTCCCCTTGCTCCTTACTTCCTCTCCTAGCTGTAAAAATGTTTCCCTAGCTATTGGAACTTTTATTTTCCTAGAAAACCAATGAGACCTTGTCCAAGGTAAACTTGTCACACTAGAAATTATGTCCTTTGTAACAACAATTATTAATCCTCTAACCTATGAATGTTGCTCTTGCAAAGCTTGTGCAAATTCCATAGAAATATGTTCATTGAAATTCTATAGCTTCTCAAAGTAGAATAACCACCATGCATTCCTAAATATTTCTAGGTCTTTTGGATGGTGTACCAGTGCATCAATGGAGTCTGGCTCATGATGGACTGTCACTCCTCCCATGGTTGTTTCAGAGACTATTACTACTCAGAGACTATTACAGGACCACACTTGGTCAATACAGACACTTGGGTAGAGAATATCGGTTGAATGAAATTTGGCAATGGGTGAGGAATAATTAAGGTTACCCTTTGAATGAATTGAGGCTTTTCATCATAAATGACAACTACCAAGAATGATTTCCAAGCAGTCACATTGATTTTCAGAAATGACAGCAATAGTAATGACGACAGTGGGTAATTATGTTTTTAGGATAAGTGCATTGTGCATCAGCCAGATGGTCATTACCAAATTTGGGTATAATCATACTATATCATATGATAGATATGATACACTCCTCCCCCAACTTAATTATGAAAGTTGTCCTCAGCATGCGTAACAGAAAAAGACATACCATCCCTTAAATCCAAATCTTACAAGTAAATGACAATCAATTGTACATGCCTTGGCTTACCATTATGATGACGTAGGGTTGTACAAGAAAAGTGTCTCGATTAATGTTGTACAAGATTTCATGTGTGGCTAAAAAGGAAGCTAAAGTGTACGCTAAAAACAATGCCATAACGAGGAGAAAAATAAGACGTTAAACAGGAAGATAAAATGGAAGCTAACAAGGAAGCTAAAGTGGACACTAAAACCAATTCCATAACGAGGAAAAAAATATGACATTACATAGGAAGCTAAAAAGGAAGCTAAAGTGGACACTAAAAATAATGCCATAACAAGGAGCAAAATTGGAAATTACATAGGAAGCTATACATGAAGCTAGATTAAGAACTAAAGAAGAGGTTAAAGTGATTGTTTATGTCAGCACTAAACTCCACATATTTAGTGTTGACTGGTTGTGATTAGTGAAAATAATGTCAAACTGATAAATAGCACTGATTTTTTCAAAAAAGTGGAGAAACGTACACTAAAACTATTAGTGGAAGCAAAAAAGAGATCTAGGGAGGAAGCTAATTACAAGGATTTATTGTAGTGATATTAGAAGTTACATTAACAAGTTAACATATCAAATATTTTGCTCATTTGGAGCCATGATAAAAGATAAAAAAATAAAAAATAAATAAAAAAAGAAGTCATTTTTTTACACCAAACCACGATTGAGATCCCCACCAACAACTATAATAAGCATAGCCCCTTGCTAACAACAAAACTATTATAGCCACATAAAATATAAGAACCAAATCAAATAAATCCCTAAACACCGTGCTTATCTCCTCTAGGAACCATTCAAGCCACCATCACTAGCACCATAGCATGATCAACCATTATCGCCATATCCTCCCCTACCATCTTAACCACCGTCGCTGCCACCACAACCACCTCCTTAACTGCCATCGCTACTACTACAATAGCCATGACCACCGCCACAACCACCTCTATTTCCTCTGGACAAGGCCATATTAATAGTGATGTTCTTGTTGTCAAGTTCTTTTCCACTTATGACATCGATGGAATACCTCATTGACTGCTCATTGGAAAAGGATACAAATCCAAATCTGCAATATATTCCAATTTCTCTATCACTTATAAATGTTGACTCCAAAATTTTCCCAAAGGGGATGAAAGCTTCCTATATGATTCTATCATCAGTGGCCCAAGTGAGCCTACCAATGAAGTAACAATATTCAACCTCAATCGAAGCCATCATCTTAAAATAAAATCACTAGAACCTCAACAGATCAAGAATCCACCAACCGAAACCGAAAACTAGAAATAAACATAATTGAACCGCTGAACAAAATAAAAGGGATAGGTCGCTCCCATGTGTGATCAACTCTATATGTATGTTACCTTAAGGAAGTGCACCTATATATGCACTTGCCTTTAAGTAAAACAACATATGTATATGAAATGATGTTAAAAATGGAATTTTAATGTCAAAATTGATTTTTATGTAGCACTATGATCATGTGGAGAGAAAGAGAGCATGAGGACATTCATAATCAAGTGCTTAATGATGAAAAGGCACTAAATTCCCTTCAATATTACGGAAACTTAGTGTTTTAGAATGCCCAATATGCAAGCAAACAATGTCTCTTGTAGATATTGAATGGATACTAAATACCTAACCATGATGCTTTCATGCTAGATGACCAATCATTCAAGATGAAAGTAGAGATATTTACTTCATAATAAGTCTCTCTCAGTGTGGAGAGATGGTGATCCTCAAAATTGGAAGCAGAGGTTGAAACACCATTGATTGAACTCTATTGTATCATTGGGACTCAAAAAGTGGTATCCCAGATACTAATCCAAGACATAGAATATTGCCTTTGAAATATAATGTCCACCATAGCTTGAGTGGTTGCCTCTCAATCATTACATCATGCATTGCACCCACATATGTGTTATGCAGTCTAGTGTAGGAACCTAATATTTAACTACTACACTGCACTCTTATCCAACATGAAAACACAACTTATAGAGTGCAAGTTGGTAAATATGACGAACTTTGGATATGGGAGCATACTAATCTTCTTCTTCTTTGAGTAATTTTTATCACTTAGTCCACATATGGAAAACAACATATCAGATCCACAAAGGCCTTGCATGGCTCGATGGGTTGAGATGATGATGAGTCTGGGGATGGATGACTCATTATTTACACCTTTGATAATGATTTCTTCACCTAGTGGTTGAAATTGATCATTGAAATCGAGGACTACCCATATGCTAGCTAGCACTAACTCCTAATGTCGGATGGGGAAACATAGGTTCAATTTTGATTTTAATATTATTTATTTTTTATGATTTTTTATTTTATAAAATTTAAGTAGTAAACAAAGACTTGATTTTTATGTAAATCATGGATTCACAAAATATTCCAATATGCATATATTGGATTAGTGAGACCAAAGGGATACCCTCACCATGGATGTTATAGTAGAGGAGAGGAGTGGTCTGATGGAGATCCTGAGAGGATTATACATTATGTTCAATGGAATTTTTAGGTTTTCACTTTCAAATATTCATGACACACATAGAGGATCTTCTAGAGTGACACTAGAAGAAAGTGGTTGGAGTACGAGGAGCTTGGAAATAGTTATATCACCAAGTATCCACTACTATAGTGTGCTACCATGATACTCATAATCTCAACAAGTCGTCAACCTAGTTACCCATATATTATATTTTGTGTATTGTGTAACTATCATAGACATGACTGGGGACTAAATGCCCAATTCCTTACATGACGATCCATGATTATGTACTCGATGAATATTAAAGTAATATAAAAAAAAGGTTGTCAACTATTAAAAAAAATGTGTGAATGGATAACGTGGAAATGAATGATTCCTTTACGTGCATTCTTGCTATGATTTAATTTAATGACTTAAATTCCAGTCTAATACAAGGTTTTCTAATGCATCAAGTGCTAAATTAACGCTCCTTAGAACATGAATATATGTGATAAAAATAAAATTATCATTCCAAAAACCTTACTCATAAGAATTGTTGGAGTAAAAAAGGATAGCGAACACTATATTCACCATTCAACTAATCCACTACCAAATAAGAGTCTAGGTGAACTACCAAAAACCAAACACCATGACCAATAACATTCAAAAGCAATTTACTAATGATTATATACTCAACCACATTATTAATGGTAGGTACAAGATAAGCACCTTTTGTAAAGACACATTGGTTAGTGGGGGAATAAATCACCCAGGCTGTCGAATCAATATTTTGAGTATGATGGATCATTCCATCTGCAAATCTTGTGAACATCATTGAATACATTGGCATTTTCCAATGAATTCAATAGAATGAAAAATGAAATTGACAAGGAGGACTACAAACTTGCCTAATACTACTAATGTACAATAATTTCAAGGGTAAAATGCCTAAGCACCATGGATTAAGCAACGAATAGTTCAAGGGCTAATATTCAAAGGTGGGCCCTTTTTCCAAAAATAATATTGCCAATATCCATTTTTTATCAAATTTAATCTCCCAAATTTTATGTTATAAAATTATTTTACCTTAAAATTTGCAAAAAAATTATAAATACTATATAAAATCATTATAAATTTGAATATTTTTACAAAAATATCATCAAATAGTTTATAATTTGCATGGTGACTAGAGACTAGTAAGATTCACCAAGGTTTCTAAACTTTAAGACAAATTTCCATTCTTAAAATTTTCCTTGGGCTTAAGCATAATATCTTTTATGATAGAGCCCATTGTAGGGCTCACTCAACACATTTCCCACATAATTAACAATTTCATAAGCCCCTTTCTTTAGGGCACGTCTAACGATGTAGGGTCCATACCACACCGCCTTAAGCTTCCCTTCCCATAACGAATATTTTTCTTTGTCATAGCCCATGACTAGATCACCCTCATAGAAAATTTGAGGTTGGATTGACTTATTGCAATGGAACTTGACACACCTTTTATGTGCCTCATTTCTAGTAGTCACATATCCATGGTGCTCATCAAGTTTATTTGAGTAAATAAGGTGTTCTTCAATTGAAGTAGTATTAGGGAGGAACTCAATTCCAAGCTTGAGTGAGATAATTTCACACTCAATTGGAAAGACTACTTCCCCCTCATGAATGAGTTAGAAGAGAGTGAATCCCTTGGTAGTCTTAATTAATGTATGATAAGCCCAGAGTGCCATAGACAACATGATATGTAAGTTAGTTTTACTTGCATTAATAGTACATTGGAGGATAGTTTCGAATGGTTTATTTACTGCTTCCACTTTTCCATTAGTTCACAAGTAATAAGGAGATGAATACTTCTACTTAAAACCAAACTTAACCATCAGTTACGACATCATCTTATTTTGGAAATGATTTCCATGGTCAGTGAAAATCTCCCTAGGAACATTGAAATGAGCTATCACTTGACTAAATATGAAGAATGTAGATGTATCACCATTGTTTTAAAAGGTAGGCATAGCCTCATCCCACTTTTTGTAGTCTAAAACTATGATGATGCACTTGTGCCCCATAGATAAAGCTAGGTGGTACATCGTGAAATATACCCCCCATTTCATGAATGGGATGATAGTGATGAAAGGATACATTGGAGTAGGATAGTCACATCTTACAAGTAAAAACTTGACATTGGTGGAATTTATTAACAACCCCGACACAATTTTAAAAGATCATGGGACGTAAATACCTTGCACATAAATTTTTCTAGGTTGTTTCCAACTCAAAAATGATAACCACAACAAGATCCACTCATATAAAATCCATCTAGAATTCTCTTAGCTTCTTCATGAGTTACATAATACTAGAAAATTGAGTCTAAGCCTTAATGATATAAAGTATTATTGCTAATGAGAGAAACTTTTGCTAGATGTAAAACAAAATGTCGATCTACCTCGTGAGAAGTGAGAGGGGAACTTAGGACTCTAGAGATACATCATAATATCAACATACCAAGGTGTAATATCATTTTTTATTATTTTCATTAAAATATTAGGTATTTTACTTTGGAAAAACGATTCCATGAATTACATCCAAAAACGCCATAAAATGTGCATAATTTTACATGATAATATTGCCAACAAATTAATAAAATTTACAATAAAGACCCAAAAATTAAATTAAATGTTTCAACTCAAAAATACACATGAGAAATGACAACAACATTAACAAAAATTACCCTTATTATATCAAATAGGGTTCTAATAAGTTTCTACAAACACCAAAAAATGGCTGACAATAACTCTTGATCTCCCAGTGCATCACTAGAAATGAAGCCCAAATTGGAGATTTGGGTGATCCCAGCTTCCAACCCATAGATCTACTCCTAATCTATTCACCAATTGATGACGATGAATCCCTATGATATTTGTAAATGAAATTTCCACAATAGTGAGTTGGGGTTTCACCCAACACACCAAGAAACCCAAGGTTTTCGTCCTAGGGCTCTCTGAACTCAAAAACCAAGTTCTCAAACTTCCCAAGAGAGAATATTCCAAACCCAAGATATCCCAAATGAATTTATTTCCCCTATTTAAAAGATTTGATGGATCTCTCTTCAACCTTCTAGAAGCACTTTTATTTTATTAAGTGACCCTTTTTATTTCATTTTATTTAAGTCACTTTTAATCCTAGAAAATGATTAATCTTCCTCTATGATTCCTTCAACCACTGAAAGTCACTTTTCATCATCCCACTTATTAATAGTTTACCATAGAGAGATAAATTATTTAACGATATTTACCAAGGGGAATAATAACTAGAAACAATCATAAACCATAAACAAAAATGTTTATTTGGGAAAACCCCAAATCTGGGGGAAAACCCAACTCATTAGCCTCGGCCCAAACCCTAGCCAACCCAGCCAAGTGATCCTCTACTGCTCACATCACTGGAATACATTACAATTAAGTCCTCTCATTCTTTTATAGGCTCCATTACATGCAATACCATGGGTAGTAATACCATGGGTACACTATACTAGGTGCCCAAAAACCATTACTATTTAACTTGGTCAACCTTGACTCTAAACCTGAGTCAATTTTACCTAAAACTACCCCCCTTAAACTTGAATTGGGGTTCCTTAACTAAATCCAACCAAAAATTCTAAGTGAGACAATCCCGCTCACTCTAGCCCTGACCCCCCTCAAAAAAAGTTATCGAGGGTATCTGTTAACCTAAAATCTCCCTATCGCCTAGGTCTAACCCAAACTTTACCATTGATTACCCAAGGGTACACATGCCTTACCAGATCTTACAGTAGTATGCCCATTTACATGCAATAAACATTGTATGACTCCATTATAAAACAAATTGTTTACCTTTGTTGTTGTTTTTATTTGACCATCCTCTCTCGCTTTTGCAGCCTTTGAGTGTTCTCCTTTTGTGTGGACCATTTCCATAATCACCATCAATAATCATCAATCTAAGTGCCAAGACAAGTAGTTTAACATAGGCGGCACCACAACTCAAATACTCTCACAGCTCCACAAGGCTCCACTTTTTATACCTTTTATCGTGGAGACCTTAATTTATTTTCTTATCCAATAGTAATAGTTTTGAATTCACACATCACTCCAGACATCTCATCGCTTCACCCCCCTTTGCTAAGGTATAGTGTTAAGGATTCCCTTAACATGGTCTTTCACATATTTTGCTGAGGACTATAACAAGATTTTCGCTTATGGTTGGTTTCTACGGCCTTAATGTTGAACACATGATTACTCCTCGATTTGCTTCAACAAGACTTGGGCTATCACTATGAGCAGCCTCTGCAACCACTACTAGACCCTTGCAAGCATCGTAAACCCTTACAATGCATTAGATACCAATTCCACACATTCTTGTAACAATTCCCTTTCCTTAACCACGCTTTTTGCTAGCTTTCAAAGCGGTGAATCAATCCTTGCTTCTTGGAGCATGAACTTGCTAGTTCTTGCTTTCCATGTACAACAAAATCAAATACTTGTTTCATGAAGCGTACATTTTCCTTTGTTCCCACAATAAGAGGGGCTATAACATCACCCAATTCTCGAATTAAGAACACCTGCACATAAACCTAAAGCTTCTATAGCGCTGACAACTGTGGTGGCTCTCCCACTCCTACATAGCGTGCACCTACCACTCGGCCCACATTTCCTCACTACTTAGACTGGAATTTTTGAAAGCCCACGTTACCCAATTGCATGTGTGTAAGTGTTCAGCTCGAGCTTACTCCTTTAGGCCACGTGCCTTGGAAGCCTACACAACATTCTTGTCCATTGATCGAGTCTCCCCACTTCGAGAAAACTTGAGCTTCAATATAAATCCATGATTTTCTTTGCAGATCCAAGTAGCCAAACAACATATTTACCTTTGTCACTTTCATAACCATTAGCATTGGTTCTACCATGATCCCCTAAGATTTAATGCTCAATAACTCATCACCATACATCGTAAACAAGGTATCTGAAACACAACAACTATAATAAACACAAGTAAATCCCAGTGTTGTAGAATAACCTATCATATTTGACTACTTCTCGAAACTGATCCGATCTAACCCACACCAAACAGAAAGAATAATACAACCCTGCTAGGGTTGGCTGCATCTTGATTCACAAGCTATGGCTTTTGATCCAGATCTCCATATATGCAAGAAAACTCAGTTATCTCTCTATCTACGGTTAATATAAACCCTTGGAAATAGAAATATCCCTTTAAAGCCAAAATGGCTCTGATACCGATTGTTAAGAATTTACCACAAAGAGATAAATTATTTAATGATATTTACCAAGAGGAACAATAACCAACAACAACCATAAACCATAAACAAAAATGTTTATCCAAGAAAACCCCAAATCCAAGGAAAAACCCAACCCAGTGAAATTTCATTAGCCTTTGCCAAAACCCTAGACAACCCGGCTAAGTGAACCTTTACCACTTACATCCCTGGCCTACATTACAATGAAGTCCTCTCAACCTTTTATAGGCTCCATTACATGCAATACCATGGGAAGTAATACCATGGGTACACTATACCATGTGCCCAAAAGCCACTACTATTTAACCTGGTCAACCTTGACTCTAAACCCGAGTCAATTTTACCTAACACCATCCTATAGATCTCTTCTTCCTAGTTCCAATGAGATATTACACTAAGGTGTTTCTGCAAATAATCCACTCCAAATAACAACTTTATCATATTTAATTAAAATATGCTTGATAATAACCTCGTTTTATGGGAATCACCATAATGTAATAGAACTACAAATGAATTGTGTAGAACTGACCTTGATGATGAAATATAGTAGGAGAACGCCATCAGATCCCATAAAACTCCTCCAAAATCCTCTGATCCCATCGATGATGTAATCTTGCTCTTGTGACCTGGCTAACACAAACTTTTGAAATCCACCCTAAACGCACCATAAGGGAAACCAAAAATGGGGATATTACAAGTCCCCCTGCCTTGATATTTCATTCCCTAAAACAATCCACATATATCAATTGTAAAGACATCTATACACCAATACGTTGATCCCATATGAACCATTGTGTCACATCATGTCGTTCCATCTAATCATGAATGGATCTCTCGATGTTGGGATCCCAAACAAAACTCTGACTCATATTGCCACCAATAGGTCCACCTGGTTCCCATTTCCAAATCGAGCATCTCGTATACCTCATGTCAAAAGGATCTTGTTGTGTTATTCCCCTGAACAATAATATCTTCCCAAGAATCACCCCAATAATAGAATACCAACTCCTAATCTATCACCAATCCATCCTATGGGAAGGATCGAATGCATGGACAATTGTACATGGAACAAGTCCACAATGCCAATGTTGCACCATGCTCAACTCATGTTGATCTACAACTAGTAAAACCATAAGATCCATCTAGGAAAATGTACCCCTCTCTCCAATATACAAAGGTTGGTCAATAGTGCTGCAAGTCCTATCTATGTACCCTTGAAGAGGGATGTGGTGAAAATCCAGAATATGTTCCCTTGATTGCCTAGTTAGGAACCTTAGTTGTCCACCAATACTAGACAACTTGGTCGCTGACATAGAATACACAACTCCAAGCTCCTCAAGTTCACTTATCTACTGCAAGATGGTGCATCATAGTGTTTGGGTCTTCTTCTTCATCACCATAAGATCTATCCTTAAATGCTCAATATTCTTTTGGTGGTTATAACCTAGAATTCCTTTAGCCCTGCTAGATGATTTTGCATCTACTTGCACCTCATCAATGGTTGGGCCCAAATATGGATGCTTAACTCCCTCGACGATGGCTCCAACTTAAGCCTTCAATGGGCTCTCCAGAGATAACTCATAATTCATACTATGTATATTATACTCCCCATCATGTTCATGCATCTCTGAGTGCTCTTTTCCTTGGCCTTATTCACACATGGGAACAAGTTGCTGCTTACTAGGAGTTTAATTTATCTCCTCCCTATCCTGACCATTTTCAACCAGCAAACATCGATTCATAGGTGAACTGTTGTCAACATATTCACATGATTTCTCATGCCCTTCAAGGGTATTCTCGTGAAAATAAATGGACTCAACTATAGTAGAAGAACCCATCCCATTCTCATTAGAATTATCAGAAGGAATGCCCTCTTATTCTACCCTTGTCATCTTTACCATTTTACCTGAGCATGGGTGATTAGGCTTCCAAGCTCCCTTGCCACTAAAGCAAATATTTTTCCTCCTTAATTCATTCGTCGCTCTTGTTTGAACCTTTGTACAAGAAGCATCCTTGTTTTTACCAACACTACTCAAGTGGTCAAATGAACAAATTTTCCCCTTTCTTGTAACTTGCATCCTCATCAATTCTTCCTTAGTCAAATACATTTTGAACAGTCTCATGTTCTACTCAACCAAACTTTCTTTTAGTTCATAAGAAGCAAGTGAGACAATTTTTTACCTTCTCCAAATGGACAACAACTTTGATTGCAGCTGCTTAGAAATGGCATCATAGTCACCCATAACTGAAGACAAAATGGTCTGCATGCTTGTTTTGACAATGTTTGGATAATGTTCCTTAATGTTGGTGAAGAAGCATTGGAACATTTGAAGAATCAAATCATTGCAATCTCTATCAAGCATGATGGTCTATTCTTTGGCTCCGGCCATGATTTCCAAAATCTTAAGTCTCTTTCCCAAGGTAGGACCCATGCTGTAATCCAACCCCTGAAAGATTTCAACTATCAACTGTCAAACTTTCGCCATAATTTCATCATTGTAAGGAGGTATAGGTGAATTTAACCTTACTATCTCACTAAAATAGGAGGAAACTATAAGTCTTACCCCTCCACAAGGGTGCTCCAAGAAACTGTGTTGTATCAAAGGAAAGCATTGATGGTTTTAGGTCCCAGTTAAACTCCTTTAATATGATTGGTTCACCTTGGAAAAAAGTGAGTCTATTTCTTAAAATTTGAAAAGGGCCTTAACTATAATCTTCATGATATTCAAGTCCAACCCAAGTGCAAAGAGCCCATTTCCTATTTCATGTTCTTTCTTCATATTCCTCGGGTCCTCCAACAATAGAATAACATGGAATCCTCTTCAGAAGGATCTATTGTTTTGCCTTTTTCTCTGGTCTATAAAAGCATTGCATTCTAAAGAACCAATTAATTTACATAACTATTGTTGTCTTCTCTAAGTTGTTCATGGAATTTGTGAGGTCTTCCAAGGTTGTTTTCCATCTATTGTTGATGAGAAAATTTTCAACAACCATTGAAAAGTCCTGGTAACAAACTCGACCTAGCAATAAAACAAGCTCGGCCTATATTATCGATCTTCCACAACATATGCATCAAACCCTAGCATTCATACTCACATAATCTAGCTTATCCATACAAAAATACCAACAACAGATAGCAACAACATATACGTTATTCACTCAGCCACAAAACTCACTCTCAACCTCAATCAATACATCAATGGCAGATATACATTGCATTAAACACTATCCAATACTTTGACTCAACTCATTCAAACTAGCAACAATGAAATCATACATAGAAACAACCTACAGGTCAACATGCTTAACCCTACTGTAGCTAGGATCAAGATAGTACACAACAGCTACAACAATGACCTAGCAGTCCCCTACCTCCAATCACAAAAATTTACTCATACTCTCACTGCACACGTGTATATACATTTATATGATCAACCCTTCAAAAAAAACACAAGAAACCAAAAAAATACAAAATATATAGCTACATAATCCCTACAACACAACCAAACAAACAAGACTATATTCAAGACGAATATAGCCACAAAAATCTGCCATTGAACTCCATATAACAGTAGCTACGCACAGGCTATCAATTCTCATGTTTTGTCAATACAACATGTTTAGACCACGACCAATTTTTCACAAATCCACCGGCCATGCTAAACCATACGCATCACATTCCATATGAGGCTCATCGCATCGACCAACACTAAATTCGTTAATTATGCTACATGATTTTTTATGGGATCCTCTCCCTTTTTCCATACGCATTGGTCACCATTCATATTGACCCAATGTTACTAGTGTGCACTTCATTCAGGTCTCAATCACAATTTTGATTTCTACGCATCAATGTGATATGCATTAGGCATTTTATTATTGACACATAGACATAAACATTCAAATTTCACGTTCAACTTCCAATTTCTCTTATCCACAAGAAGTTAGATCGCATACTCTCTAAATCGACTTTCAATCCATGGCCATGACAATTTAAACACATCAACAAACACCAAATTGGGCCAAGAAGCACGATAAGATCAAATCAACGATCACATCAACATTTACTGTGTTCATACAATTTGGAGACCAAATCAACCTTCAGACCAGATAAATTCACCTAACTTTGTATGAATCTAATCGATCCAACCATCATGACCAGATCCAACAGATTAACCATTACGTTCTACTTTTTCGAAACTTCACAACACCTGCAAAGAGTTTGGTTTCGCAAATATGACTCAGAAGAAACTAGATTTGTCTCCCTTTTCAAAGCTCAGACCCATTTCAATGAGAATGAACTCGATCCTCTATGGGAAAGAACCTACCCAAATTAATCACGCCTAACCTCAAAAATGGAGGAGATTCGGTCCTATGTTTTTTTTCAACTCCAGGTCTTTGCTTAATGATGAAATCAAATCACACATGATTTCACTATTGTGACTTCAAGCTGATGCGGATTTGGAAGATGGGAAATTAGGCCAAACTAGAAATCTATCCATGAACTTGGCTTTAGCTCAATATGCACTTGGGCTCTGAATGACTAAGTCGGCCCTCTAACAATTGAAATGGTCTCCCTCGTGAATTTGTTTGCAATGGAACTCCGGTCTTAGAAAAATAAATTTGCTAATTTGTCTCCCAATTCACTGCTACAGGAAGGACTCACCATTTTCTTTTATTCAACCCTCTAGTATGACAATGAATTTCGATAAATAAGATGATGCGGGCCCTTAAGACACTCACTCAACATCTTGAGAAATTCATCCCTGACAAGCATAAACGATCTAGGTTGTTGCCATACAAACACAACCTTGAACTCAACTGCTAATGCAGTCCAGAAATGAAAAGTCTTACTTGACCTTCTTGCAAAGTGAAATTCTCAATGCATTTGACCCCAGTAAACAATTAATTTTGGGCTAGGAAAGAAAGCTAGCTCAGACTCAGTGAAAACCTTCAGACTCAACCCATATGAATTAACAATTTTCGATTTGCAAGAAATTTTATTTCCTGACCCACCATGATGGATACGTGCCTCAGATTGATTTCCTGGCCTGCTAAAAGTCACTTATGAATTGCTGATATTTCTGGTGGCGCTAATGAATTCATCCCTCATCAAAGTGGCACAATTCCTATTTCTCTCTGAGGGTGGATAGGAGCTCGATCCAACAATTATAATAATGAGTGGCCTTGATAGGAGATTGGATCTGGTCTGATGCTTTGATTCGGACCCTCCACTACTTCAATTCAAATTTGAGAAAAGATAATTGGTCCCTGTTGGATACACTACTACCTTCTTGGCCGCGACTCTTCCAAAAACGAAATCTCAATTTTTCACGTGTCAATTGAAAGACTTGTCTAGGGTTTTAATCTGGTTAGAATTTCACATTCCGGGAATAGAAATAGATCTTCCACTGCGAAACCTCTCTCAGATGACATGAAAATGAGAATTGATATCATTTTAATATCTTTTTTTATTAATATACAAATTCAGTGGGCTTAATGGTTAAGAGCGTGTGTTTGTTCCTAAGAGGTTACATGTTCAAAACTAGAGGGGGGTAGAGTATGTATGCTTTCGTAGACTTAGCATTCAAATGCTTGTGTGGATTTGGGTCCCTTGTCCCACAAAGGTTATTATGGCTAAAGAAAATGGCAAACTCAGTGTGGGTGTTCATTTGCTTATTATGGCTAAGGAAATTGGCAAAGACAATGCTAAAGGATTTGGAAAGGCAAAATGGAATTTTTGGCACATTTATTTATAAAAATAAAGGAAATTAGGAGAAAAGGAAGATGAAAGGTCACATGTTGCATGTGAGGAGGAAATTGAAAGAAAATAATGGAAATTGAATAAAATAGAGGCCTCATTAATAAAAAAAATTCTAAGGGTCAGTTGGCAAGCTTTTTCTCAGGTTTTGCATTGGATCCAAAAAGCAAAAGAAGGCAAGAGTAAGCAAGGAAGAGCAGGATCAAATTCATTTGCTTATTATGGCAAAGACAATGCTAAAGGATTTGGAAAGGCAAAATGGAATTTTTGGCACATTTATTTATAAAAATAAAAGAAATTAGGAGAAAAGGAAGATGAAAGGTCACATGTTGCATGTGAGGAGGAAATTGAAAGAAAATAATGGAAATTGAATAAAATAGAGGCCTCATTAATAAAAAAATTCTAAGGATCAGTTGGCAAGCTTTTTCTCAGGTTTTGCATTGGATCAAGAAAGCAAAAGAAGGCAAGAGTAAGCAAGGAAGAGCAGGATCAAAAAACTACAACATAATTTTGTGCAGGTATCAATTTGCATGTGTGTTTTCCTTACTAGATTTTGCATGCATGGTATTTCATGTGGTTCTTTTGCTATTATGGTATGGGTTTTTCCAGGTGTGATAGTGTTTTCATCCTATCCTTTCCATTTCTGGATAACCATGGTGTGATGGGGTTCTCATGTTTTGGTTGAGCTGGATTGCCAGATGGATTCGAAGCTGAGTGAGGTGGATCTCTAAATGATAGAACACATGACCTAGTGGTCTCTAACCCAGATTGTAGATTGCAGTAAAGTTGCTGGCCTAGTAACCCCTAGGCCAGACTGTGGGTTGCAATGAAGTCAAGATTATGTGCCTCGGTGGGCCTAGGAATCCTTCCCGATAATTGGCAGTATATACAGTAAATCCAAGAGGTGGATTGCTCTTCGTTGGGCCTATTAATCCTGGGTTGGGATATGTGTTAAATCTTGGAGAGTGAGTCTCAGTTTAGGGCCTAATGATCTGTGGTGAATTGTGGTAAAGCCTAAGAGACTAGGAGACAAGAAAATTCCTCAAGGTGTAGATGGATAAATCCAGTGGCATCCATGCTTGTTTGGCCTAGTGATCTAGTGGATATCATGGTAAGGCCTGTTATTACATGTTCATTGTGTTGGCCCAATGATTCGAGATGTATTACAGTAAAACATGGTTTCTATTGATGAGGGTGAGGTGGTTTAGCCTCAGGATGCCCTGGTTGGTTTGAGTCCCACATTTATGCTTGGAATATGGCACAGGGGTGAATGGATGAAGAGAGATTTGGCTCAGCCATTATATTGTCGAGTGGAACATGGTAGTCCCATCTCGGGTTGGATTTTTCATCCATTAGAAATAGGTTCTCTCCTTGAATTCTTAGGTAAAAATGTATTGTTTTATATTTGGATCATATGGCTATGATTTTCTTGGTATTTCTATTGCTATTATGTTGGTTATGTATATATTTTATGACGGTGGCTATGGATGGCTCTCATCATGTTTTTACTTGTAAATGAATGGAAAATATATCTATGACCTAATAAATGATAATTCAACTAATGATATAAGGGAACAATGCTTTGTAGCGATTCTCAGATAAGTATGAAACCCCTATGTTCAGATCTGTTATTTAAACCTGTAGATTTCATTCATGCCAAATGTTTGACAAAATGTCAGTCCTAGTTGAGGATGTTCAGGTCAAGTCCTAGAGTTATTTTTTGGTTTATTAGTCTTCTCATAATGTGTTTAATGGATTCCGAAAGTTACAGTAAATTCTGGGACGTGACCAGAATTATGGGCTTGAAAAGTGCCTAAAATCTCACAGACTCTGGCACAGGTCTGCTAGAAATAGTCCCTGGACACAGGCATGCAGGCTTGTGGGAGCATCTAGAGTTCTCTGGATGCTAACATGACCATAGTATGGGAGCGTCCAGAGGTTTTATAGCTTAAAAGCTCAGTGGGACCTAGGGGCATGATACCTGTGTCATTGGGGTGGCTCATGGGAGTGTTGTTGTTGACGTGGGAGGTATGTTTGATATGTTTCCATCAATTACACTTTCTTAAGGTTATCTAGGAGGTTGAATCATATCATAGTAACCTATCATCATATGTTTACCCCAGTTGGCCAATTACTTGGGTAGATGTGAGAGGAGGGTGTTATAGAGTGGTATCAAAGCATGGTTCACCCCTCAGACTGGATGGGCGATGTGTTGGTCATGCATTCATGCAGGTTGCATATGTGTTCCTTATGTTTGTAGTTCATGTGCTTGTTGCATTTGCATGGTTTTGATCATGGTTGTAGTGATATAACCATGTGGAAGTTGATGATGGAATGCATGTTAGTTGTATATGCATTTGTTATGCATGTCGATGTCTATATGTTGTTATGCATGCTATTTCACGGTGAAGATTGTTGTGTGTAAGACCATTGTATAAAATTAGGTCATCATGATGATATTGGTATGTTATGAGGCCAATGTGTTTGTTGAGATAGAAAAAGAGATGCAGAGCATCATAATGAGATTACAACACTAAACTTCGGGGTAAGAGAAGATCATCATACAAGTTTGTATGATAGGCATGCAAGGATGTGGTTAATGGTTGTTATAAGAATTAGGGTTACTTATATACTTGTCATTTTATTATTGATATGGTTATATGTATGATAAATGCTAGTTGATTAGTGTAGTCATATGCACGTGTCGATAGTCATGAATGATAGTGACCTTTGGTGATATGGACTTCTATTGTTGTTTTAGGTTAGAATAAGCTTTCCAATGGTATGTGGAAGTCCAAGAATGGACTTATGGATCAAAAGGTATGGTCTGTTGAAATTTAAGGGTTGTGTTGCCTTTGAAATGAAGAAGAAGAGCATATTGGAGGTCTGGGAAATGTTGCAAATCGAAAATTGGAGAATCAGGTAGCATGGTATATTGGTGATTGCAATATCGAAGGTCCCAGCACATCGATGATCGCAATGTTGAAGGTCATGGAATAAAGGAGGTCCTGCAAATTGGAGGTATAGGTGTAGAATTTCAGTGGCATCCATTCTTGTTTGGCCTAGTGATCTAGTGGAAATCATGGTAAAGACTGTTATTACATGTTCATTGTGTTGGCCTAGTGATACGTGATGGATTACGGTAAATCCTAGTTTCTATTGATGAGGGTGAGGTGGTTTAGCCTCAGGATGCCCTGGTTAGTTCTTCTGGTTTGAGTCCCACATTCATGCTTGGAATATGGCACAAGGGTGAATGACTGAAGAGAGATTTGGATCAACCATTCTATGGTCGGGTGGAACATGGTAGTCCCATCCCAAGTTGGATTTTTAATTCATTAATAAGAGTTTGTCTCTTTGATTTCTTATCTAGAAATGTATTGGTTTATATGTGGATCACATGGTTCTGATTTTCTTGGTATTTCTATTGTTATTACATTGGTTATATATATATTTTATGATGGTGGATATGTATGGATCTCACATGTTTTTACTTGTAATTAATGGAAAATGTATCTATGACCTAATAGATGATAATGCAGCAAATGATATAAGGGAACAATGCTTCTTAGTGATTCTCATATTAGTATGAGATCCCTATGTTCAGATCTATTATTTAAACCTGTAGATTTCATTCATGCAAAGTGTTTGACAAAATTTCAGTCCTAGTTAGGGATGGTCAGGCCTAGTCCTAGAGTTAGTTTTTGGTTTATTAGTCTTGTCATCATGTGTTTAATGGATTCCAGAAGTTACAACAAGTTTTGGGTAGTCGCCGGAATTATGGGCTTGAAAAGTGCCTTAAATCCCACAGACTTTGGCACATGTCTGATGGAAATAGTCCTTGGATGCATACATGCAGCCTTGTGGGAGTGCCCATATCTCTCTGGATGTTGGCATGCCCATAGCATGGGAGTGTCCAGAGGTTTGATATCTTAAAAACTTCATGGGACCCAGGGGCATGATACCTAGGAAAGAACTAACCAACCATATATTGGGTATTTAATGCCGAAATATATGCGCGCAAGTTAACACGATAACACGGGAGTGGGAAATTTCGGCATTAAATAATATTTTCCCACTCCCGTGTTATCGGGCTAACTTGCGCGCATATATTTCAGCATTAAATACCCAATATATGGCTGGTTAGCTCTTTCCATGATACCTATGTGGTTGGGGTGGCTCCTGAGTGTTGTTGTTGATGTGGGAGGTATGTTTGATGTGTTTCTATTAATTCCACTTCCTTTAGGTCACTTAGGAGGTTGAATATTGTCATAGTAGCCTCTCGTCACATGTTTACCCCCATTGGCCGATTACTTGGGTAGATGTGGGAGGAGGGTGTTACAGAGTGGTATCAAAGCATGGTTCAACCCTTAGATTAGATGGGCCGTGTGTTGGTCATCCATTCATGTCAGTGGCATATGTGTTCCTTATGCTTGTAATCCATGTGCTCATTTCATTTGCATGGTGTTGATCATGGTTGTAGTGATGTCACCATGTGGAAGTTGATGATGTTGTTGTTGGGATGTGTTTGTCATGAATGCATGGCATTTGTTTATGCATTTGTTATGCATGTCAGTGTTTATATGTTGTCATGCATGCATTTTCATAATTAAGGTTGTTGTGCGTAATATCATTGCATGCAATTAAGTCATCATGATGATATTGGTATGTTTTGAAGCTAATGTGTTGGCTGAGATAGAGTAGGAGATGCAGATCACCAGAATGAGATTACAACACTAAACTTCGGGGTAAGAGCAGATCACCATACAGGTTTGTACGGTGGGCATGTAGGTATGTGGTTAATGGTTGTTGTAAGAAATAGGGTTACTTGTAATTTTATTATTATTATGGTTACATGTATGATAAATGCTAGTTGATTAGTGTAGTCATATGCACATGTGTCAGATAGTCATGAATGATAATAACCTGTGGTGGTGTGCATTTCTATTGTTGTTTTAGGTTAAATAAATTGATGATTATTTAATATATCGTTGATGAGTATGTTATAGGTTAACTTATTGTTGTTATATGATAGTTAGCTTGATGATTAGGTTATATGTTGCTGATGAGCATGATATATAGCTTATTGTTGTTATATGCTAGTATCTTGATGATTAGAGTTATTACATTAAGATCTTGATGTTATATGTATCATACTAATTTGATTTGGTATATGTAAATTTGGTTAGGCCCTATGACATTCATGTATGAATTAATATGTTGTGATATTATTTCATACTAATCTAGATTGACTGTTTATATGTGATTATTATGTATGAATGATAATTGTTTATGAGTTTATGATGTGAACATGTTAGTTAGGTACTATTATGGATATAATGAAATTATTTATGTTTGAAAACCACCACAAGGCGATTCGATCTCTGCGATGGAAATGGCTTCACTTTGCCTTACCTGCATCTGCCAAACTTTCGGTGATTCTATAAGCCAAAAGTTTGAATACGCACGACTAGCACTGGTCATCTTCGCGCTGTCGAGAGTAAGGATTTCATGTTATTTGTTGTAGTTAGGGTTTATAATAATATCGGAGGTGTGAATCCGGCCGACTCTGTTGCATACTGTGGTTCCTCAGGCAGCACATATAGCTGATAAACCCCCGATCGGCTTAAATGGGTCAGCTTTGCTTTTGAAACGCTCGTGGATCGGGCCCTTGACAATTTGCTCTGTGGCAGCAACTGATGAAGACGAAAATGCCGTCTTTTTGGGGATAGAGAAGCTGCCGCAGAACTTCATAGACAAATATCCTGTGCTGATTACTGGTTCTTTCCTATGTTTATGGGCTTCAGGAACAGAGATCGGCGCTGCCATAGCACTACAAACCAGAGAAGGGGGATATAATAGAACAGCACAAAGTCTCCATAGGAAATCGATAACAGAGTTGGGTGAATATGAGGTGACGTCAATAATTTGGCTCTGATTCGACCCAGAGAATGAATACACGACGGAAGATTGACCCCCATTCAGGCCCAGGGTACGCTCTTTCCTCCTGAAACAGGGTGATTTATACGGTGAGGTACATAGATCTACCACAAGGCTAGAACCTGGAGCTTACCAACCAATCGTCCACAAGCACAAAGGCAAGAGAATGGCTATCTCGCCGGAAGGGGATGAGCATGATTGGTTCTGGGACACGCAACCTACTCACCAACAACCTCTGTTTGGCCATGGATCGCAGCATGCAGCACAGATTTGGGGGCATGAAACTGCCAAGATACCCCTTTGGCCTGAGCTTCAGCTAAAATGTGTTGAAGAACAGATCGGCAAATAGAATGCAGGTAAAAACCTCAGATCCATCACTGACCAAATGGTTTTGATACCTAATAAACAAATCAGTCTACACCAAACTCAGATCTGGATGCTTGATAACAAAAAGGCTCCTCATAGATCTGGATAACAATCTCAGATCATAGATCGGAGCAGGCAACAGAGAGATGTGATGATTATGTCGAATCAGCAAAAGATCCAAACAGCACCTGCATCGGATATGCTCGAAGGAAGAAAAAGTTCTCTCTTTATCAGATCCATGGGAGGGAACACAATATGCATCAAGATAGGGAAATGGGAGGCGACAAAAACACTCAAATAGAGGATACAAGAAAGGATTGGAATCCCACCATGTAAACAACTCCTCTACACAGGGAAAGTACTATAGGAGGAGCACAAGCTAATAGAATACGGTATAGGAAATGACTCAACCATTTGTCTTAGCACAAGACTCCACGGAGGCTATTCTGGCACAAGCTCAAAAGGACCTGCTTCCTTCAAAGATGCAGTAAAAGGGAAGATGGAATCGCAAACGAAAACAGAACAGCAAGCTACAACACCAAGGGCCTACATTGTTGATCAGACAACACAAAACCCTGCATTAACAATCGCCATACCAGAGGTAAATGAAATACACTCTAATTATTTAACTAAAGCAGTGATATGCATGTTTAATGGTTTTTGGCCAAAACTGGAAGCCCTTCGTCAATGGATTTACTCCATATGGACAGAAAATTGTGATATCCATCTCTGTTCAAAGGGATTTTTTATTGTCAAATTCGACACCATAAAGGACAAGGAATATGCATTGAACGAGGGACCATGGTTCTGGGGTAATGCAAGCCTTTTTATGAAATCTTGGTTCCCAGATTTCAATCCAAACAACATGGTGGTCTCCAAAATGCCAGTGTGGGTAAAATTATTTAACTTACCTATACACTTTTGGCATTACAAAGTATTGGAAGGAATTGGCAATGCCTTGGGGACATTCTTAAAAGTAGACAATGAGTGCCTATCCAAGGATATCTACATTTTTGCCATGATCTGTGTGGAGGTTGATCTTAGTCAAGGCTTACCAGGTCACATTCTCTTACTCCATAATGGAAAGCAATGGGCACAGCCACTTGATTATGAAAACACTGCCTTTCACTGCCGCATATGCCGACAAACTGGTCATCTTCAGATTGCATGCCCACAAAACAAAAAAGATAGGAAAAGAAGACAGCCACCAAAGCCAAAAGGATGGAAGTTTACAGCCACATGGGCAGAGGATATAAATGAGGAAAAGAATGCAGAAACCACTATTATACTTCAAGAAGCTGAAGATGGAAGAAATAATCTAGAAATCAGCGAAGAAAGCATTCCATACAACTTACAGAATGATGAAAATATGATTGAATATGCAACAGATCCAAATGCAAGCAACCCACAGCAGCAATATGAGACCACGGGGCAAGAAATTAGAGGCAGAAAGCGAGTATACTCTACAACAAGCTCAGATTTTGAAAAATAAATCATGGCAGCCACAAACGAAGCACAAATGACTATTGTAACAGCCACGCCCAACAATGAAGGCTGGCAGAAAGTGGAAAAAAAGAAAGGTAGGAAAGCATAGATAGATAGTTAATTATTATTAGATCCTGTTCTTAGCGGGACAAGTTTTGTTACAGCATATGCTATTACAGCGTCTACAACATGTAATTTTACTCAATGTTGAATAAAATTACGATTTTTCCAGTGGAAAATAAATAAATAAATAAATAATTTAAAAAAAAATATATATATATATATATATATATATATATATATATGTTTGAGTTGATATGTCGTGAAGTTATATGATGCTACCTAGATTGATTGTGCATACAAGATAGCCTCCCTTGAGATACATTAAGGTATGAGATTTCTTATTTCGTATATTTGGTGCTTGATTGTTTGATTATGTCATTTAGTTTATTAATTTAACATGGTATGTTTGCAAGTTGGTTTGATGTTTGATGAACTACATAATATGAGTATGTGTTTGGATTAATAAATGATATTGTTTTAAGATGATTGTACTAACACATATGTGTTAAGACAATTGATATGTACTTGAGTGTAGTAGGTGACAATTGTAGCAGTATTTCTAATGACTATGAGTTGACAATGGATTATGAAATGATTATTAATCTTGGTAAAGGTTGATATCAAATTGATAGATATGATTATCTTGATATTTGGAACATGTGGTTGACATCTATGAGCAGTTGCTTGGTAATAGTGTGATAAGGTAACAATTGATTTGTTTATATAACTAACAGTTGGATGATGTGATATTGCATAATAAGACTTAATTGCAGCAAGGTAAATGGTAAAAGAAAGGAATTGGGTAAGAATTCCTTTGGCCATATTTGGAAAACCTAATTCCAAATGAATGATTTCTTTGCATACAAAAAGTCTTCTTAGCCCTAATTTGTATGAAATTATGTGGATTTTCTATGTTCATAGACATGTATTTGACAGCTATAGCAGTTGGTGTTTGGTTATAGCTAGGTCTGTCAAGGGGATTGGAGTCCCTTGAGACATGGCACATATGTGTTTGGTTACAAGGAAGCGTGCTTGGCACGACAAGATAAGGTAACTAGTGTATTTTTATGTTAATTTATGACTGACATTTATGTGTTTATGGCAGTATGATGCAGGGGATTGCATGGAAAAATAGATTGCCATGAAATCTTAAAGAAGGCTTGGGTTGATCTTTCCATTGGAGGCTTTGGGAACCATGGGGATTGAGTCGTTGTGTTTATTTTAGTCTTGTGCTTTTGGTATTTTGTGATTTTTTGTGCTTTGTCTTGTGTATGGCCATACCACTTTGTTTGTGGTGTCGTATTGTTATTGGTTTCCATGGTTTTCTCTTGCTTGCTTCTTGGTATTGCCTTTTATGTTTTGAGGGTCTTGGGAATTGGTTGAGACAGAGGAAAGTTAATGGAGCTCGAGAAGAGCTTAATGAAACCCAAGAGGTCATGTAAGGATTGGATTAAGCTCAATACATGTATAAGGAAAATTGAGGGCAAGCATATGCCAACTAGTTGGATTGGTTGGGTCCATCGAGGTAAATTGATGGTGATAGGACAGTCATGAGAAAGGTAACATGAAAGGTGAATTAAATGGATCTGAGACATCATATGCCTTGGCTATGTTGGGAATAATTGTTCTCAATGTTTTTCATGGTGTGTACAGATAAAGGGAGTTCTCTTAATCTTGACCTTATGCTATCTAGTAATTAGGTTATGATCATGATTATGCTGGTGTTTATATATGTATACATGTATGTATGTATGTGTGTCATGTTTGATAGAGTCATCATGAATCATGATTGTTTAATTTTAATGTTTATATGTATATGCATATGTATCTATGTATCTATGTCATTATATGACAGGGTTGTCAGGGATAATTCTCGTGGAGGAATGACTGCTTATGCAAGTGAATGACATGAAGAGGTTCCTGGTTCATGAGGAATCAATTGGGAAGAGTAACCTAATAGATCTCTAACTGGTTAGTATCATGTGGATATGAATTGGTATTATGTGATTATACTATGCCTATGTTTATGTTATGGACAAGCTAATGTTGAGAGATACATCAACGGAATGAAAACAATGTGATTTGTGGCATGTGAAGATAAACATGAATGGCATAGAGACACTGGAAGAAAGATTGCTTGGTAGAGGTAGTGTGGTTTTGGATGTGTAGTGCCACTGTTGTGCATATGTTGTATATGTTGTACATGTTGCATTTATGAAGTTGTGTGCATGCGGTGTCATGTATATATTGTGTGTGTACATGTTGTTTATGCAATGTTATGTACAAGGTGGCACAAATAGTGTTGTGTGAATATCACATATGCAGTGCTGGGTATAGATGGTGCTATGTACATGTTGAATATGTTGTGATGTCTACATATTGTATTGTGTGCATGATGGATATGTGGCATTATGTGCATATGGTGTTGTGCGCATGTTGGATATGCAGTGTTGTGTGCATATGATGTTATGTACTTGATGGTTATGCAATTCTATGCACATGTGGTGTTGTGATCATGTTGTACATGTGGTGTTATATACATATGATGTTGTGTGCATGATTGTACAAGTGGTTTTGTGTGCATGTGGTGCTATGTGCATGTTGTACAAGTGGCGTTGTGTGCAGGTTGTGTTGTGTACATGTCGTGCATTGGGTGTTGTATACATGTGGTGTCGTGTACATGTCGTGCACGTGGTACTGTGTACATGTGGTATTGTGCACATGTTATACAAGTGGTGAGATGTACATGTGGCGTTATGTACACATTATGCAAGTGGTGTCATTTTACATGTGATGATGTGCACGTCCTGTGGGTGGTGTTGTGTATAGGTGGTACTGTGTACATTTTGTACATATGGTACTGGTGTACATGTGGTATTGTGTGCATTTCGTACATGTTGGGTTGCAGGCATATATGTGCATTGTGTAGTCGTGGTATCGTGACATATGTATTCATTGTGTTGTACTCTGTGGACGTATTTATGTTGTGGTGTACATCGGATGTAGGAGTATGTATTGTGTTTTGTTGTACACTAGGTGTCAGTGTATGTGTGGTATGTTAGGTGTAGGTGTGTGTATTGCATTGTGTTTTATGTCGTGTGTGGTTGTATGTGTGTGATGCAAACTATATGCATATGCACATGGTTGAGGAGAAGGCACTGGGTGTTTTTTGGGTGTGGCAACAGATCCAGAGTGCGTACATAATAAGGACAAAGTTAGAAGCTAAGGATTAATTAAAGTATCAGTATTTTATTTCATTTTTATTCTGCATGTGATTTATGATTCTGGTCTATGATGATTACATGTGATCTATGACTCTGGTTTATGATAGTTACATGTAATTTATGATTTTAATCTATGATGGTTATATTTTGAGCTAACCTGCTGTGATGTGTTTAGAGATGATGGTTTGATCAAAGATGCTAGTTTGACTTGTTGTGACAGGAAGTAAACATGATTGCAAGTGTACCTTATTGACGAGTTACCAGTGAGGTATGATGTGAATTTCTTTCAATTCATTTAAAATATAATGGAAGTTATGTGCTTAGTACAGGAAGCACAGAAAAGCACGAAAATGCTTGGTTGGGTGGTTGAAATTGACTACAAGAATTAGCAGCAATAGTGAAGGAAATTGGAATGGGTAGCAGTAAGTTGGTAAAGCACTTTAGGAGTAGGGCCATTGTGGGACACTGGTACCCAATAGTGTCCATTGATTTCCATGAGCATGTTATGACCGGTATGATGGTTTTGAGGCAGGTATATGCCTTGGTTGTTTGACCTTCCAATGTGAGGAATCCTTGCCAAGGGATGGATTTCTCGGGATAGGGGATGTCGGAAAACTTGGAAGGTGAGTGACTGCATGGAAGGGGTGACTGGATTGCCCGAGGGACTATGTAACAGAGAAGGGAAGGTCGAGGATGGATTTATTTTGGTCATTAGCAATTTCCATATGGAATCAGATGCATATTGTGAGTGATCCCTGGAACAATGATCTAATAACTGTTCACTAATAGGACAAGTGGCGCAGGATTGCAGTGCTATACATTGATGTAGTTTTGACTTTGGCAGTAGATTCTGAACTTGTTGGGAAGGAGGTGAATCCTAGTATTACTTTGAGGGTGGAGGTGTGAGCCTTTAGATTCCCTTGTTGCAGATGCAGGCATCATATCCTTTTATTTTCTGGTTGAGAAAATGTGCATATGTGTATGTGTGTATATGCGGTTATTATTGTAAATACCATAATGAGTTGTGTTATAAATCTCCACTAAATGGTATGTTTGTCATGTTTTAGCAGGAGGTCATTGTAAATACTGCAACGAGCTATGTTATAAAGCTCCATGGGCAGTATGTTTTGTTTTCAGCAGTATTTTTGGTTATAGGTGTGTTGGTGTCATCCTAAGACCCTTTTTCCTTCCCAAAAACATATCATTTATCCATACATTTTCATCATATATCCCTCAAAATCCTTGAATATTGATTATTAATCGTTCTATAGTTATTAAATTGCATAGAAATTAATTTAGGGGTTTTATGTTCCAGAATTAGAGGTTTTTGATGACATGGTTACAGGAAGTACCCACATCCTGTAATGAGCTTACCGTTTGACATGTGGCGCAGCAGATGAGCTAGAACGAAAGGCATGGGCGAAAAGCAGAATGTCCAAGCATGGACAAACACCTATCTCCCAGCCAAATCGAGCCTCCTATGCATGCGGTCAACTTAAGTCAAAGCAGGGTACTCTGGCAAATAAAAGCAGCAACAGCATCGTTCTATTTTTCATTTTTGATTTTTGTTCTTTTTGAAACATATAGCATGGAAACATTTTGAAAAGGCTATGTAATAAACGCGGCAACAGCACTATGTACATTCATTGTATCGATGACATGGCTGTGCGTATGCATATGTAAATACAGTTAGTTTAATGTTTAAAGGTTAATCGTTGAATCGTTTTCTCAGAACAGAGTTTTAGTTTTAATACAAGGACATATTTACAGTCACGAAGTGTGTATACCCTTTGCATTGGTTTGATTGCTGAACGGTGATAGCCAGTATATCCTTAGGACGCGGACGGGCCCTGCGTTCTTCGATTGGTATACTGTCCATTCGTTTTGTTACATTTCAGTTCTTATATGTTGCACAGCGTTTATATTCGATTCGATTTCTATATCACATGGTTTGCATCACAGTTTCGATTTACATAGTTGTTGATTTACATAGCATACGGGTTGCATAACATTTATATAAGCTTTCGATTCCTACAGCCTTTGAACTTCATTACATAGATATGGTGTGTGCTTATGAACGGTTTATGGTTATGTTGAATGGTCAGCACTAGGATCTGGAAGGGAGTCTTGTAAGGGATTCGGTCCCTGTGTGACTTATAGATGCATTCTCATAAACTCTGCTTCATTTCACAGTCCATTTATGTTCTCTTTATATAGTTTAATAGTGTAAATATCTTGCATGATGTGTGTGTTTACCAAGCAAGGGTTTTCTGAGTGATACCTCTGTAAGGAGGTTAGAATCATTGCCACAGTCATACACAGTACTTAGATTCATGATTTGATTTGATAGATACATCTCATAACCAGCATTGTAATCAAGTATATCAGTAGGGTAATCTAGGTGTGTGAATGATAGGCTGCAAATCTCGGTCTTCCGTAAAGAAGCCTTGTAACCTACCTCATAATCACCTGGTCGGTAATTCTTTATGTCTATATATTTTAGACCACGCCTCTAAGCTTACGCACCTCGGTCGATATTAAATATAGAGTCCAGTCTAGTACCCTAGCTGGAACCACTACATTTTTGCGCCGTTGCCGGGGAGGCGTACGTAAAGGATTCAAACAAAAAGAAAAAAATTTCAATACACAAAAACAACCAAAAACACAGTTAGAAATCATGTTCATTTATGCCTAGACTTAGAGACAATCAAGGGAGATTTGTAAGAACCCCCCACCATCTCAACACTAACCCATCATCATCAGGAGCAGACTCTCCAGGGAATACAACACCAACTGAGGAGGATATTCACACAATAGCTGAGAAATTTTATTCAGGACAGCACATTACTCTTGCTGAGAGGGAAACTCTGTTTGCACATAAATCACAGCAGCAACCCTTTCCTAAATCTTCTATACAAGGGAAAAGTAGCACCATTACCAAACAATCTTCCTTTCTCTCTTTTCCACCAAGAGACACTAAGAGACCAAGTAGAATGGCTGAGGAGGGATCTGGATCAGTTCCCCATCAAGAGGAGGAGGAATCAACTTTTAAATTCCCTATACAAGAACCATAGGAGGATGAGGAGATCAAAATGAAAAATATACCCCCATCCATGCTACCCAATTTCTATGGTATGGCTTCAGAGGATCCGGACTCATTCTTATTCGAGTTCGATATTGTGTGTCGAACTTATGGCTATACTAATGATGCTCACAGACTGAGATTGTTTCCAGCCACATTAAAGGCAGCAGCCTTGAAATGGTTTATGGGGCTAGGTGAGCATGCCATAGTGGATTGGGATGGATGAGGAGAATATTTCTGAGGAAATATCAGCCTTATTGCAGATCCAAAGACTCTAAAGATGACATCTTTAGAATGAGTCAGCAGGAGGATGAAACCTTAGAAGAATATCTAGAACGGTTTGTCTATAACTTGCAAAAATCTAAACACCGAACAATGCCTCCTGATCTAGTCCGCACAATATTTTTGAAAGGTATCCGGGAAGAATACATGGATGATCTCAACTTAATGGGCAAAGGTGATATCTCTGCCTTACCCTTTGAAGAAATAGCTGAACTGTGTGAAAAATATTCAAGAAGTAAAGCCAAAATGGGAAAGAGAACCTTGTCATCTAGGGTCACAAAAACTGCCTCTGCTAGTGTCACCCGGGCTGAAATTGGTAATCTTTTAGAAGAGTTCAAAACAGATTTGTTGAGTACTCTAGGAAACCAAATTGATACCTTAAAAGCCAAAAAGAAACAGGAGGAAGAAGACAATATCATGGCTATTTTCTGCCCCAAGTGTCGCAAGAAGCATGCATTAAAAGACTGTCCTCTAGAGAATATCCAAGTATGTGCTTTCTGTACTGAGCATCATGATATGTTTAACTGTCCTAAAGTTAAAATTGTGCAGAACTGTAACATGGCAGCCAACACAGAGATGGAGAACGTGTACTACATGGGTGCAAAGCGACCATGGCAGCCAAGGCAAGCACCCCAAGGTATGTTTCCTAATCAAAATATGCAATTTCCTATGAATGATCAGATGTATGCACAAAACTCATGGAATATACCTATGCCATGGCAGCATGGAAACCAATCACAAAATCAATGGAGACCGTCTCAACATTATTCCCAATCCTACCATCAGTATCCTCAATCATACCCACCTTACTCACAGCCATATCCATCACATTCACAGTCATATCAGCAGCACCCTCAGCCAGTTGTTTATCAGCCCCAACCTTCTCAACAAACTCTGCCTGCTCCTCCACAAATAAATGTACCACAACTTCAATTTCCAACTAATCCACAACCTCCCAGACCCACACAAATACCTGCTCAAACTGTCCCAAATCCGAACAATAGAGCAGAGAGGCCAGCCTATAATGTAGAGGAAGGAACTTCCTACTCCACACTGCCTTTACAAAACATTAATCTGAGGTCTGGTAGGGTACTCCAAAAAGATTCTCCAATAACAGACCAGCAAGAAGAAAACTTAGAAAAAGAAAATGAAATGACAACTCAAACAAAACCAAGCAGTGAAACCAAAGACAAACAGATGCAATCACTGCAACCACCTTTTCCAGACTGTTTGGTCCAAGTAAAACCACCATTGCCTCCACCACAATTTGATGTCTTGGATGAACTTAAAAATGTCTACATAAAAATCCCTTTGCTGCAAGCTATAAAGGACATTCCTATTTACACCAAAGCCATCAAAGACATGTGTCTCAAGAAACCTGCTAGAAAGAGGATTGATCCTCAGACCATTCATGTTTTAGGAAATTTAGCAGGCCTTATGACCAATACCGTCTCCATGGAGAAGTATGTTGATCCAGGCATTCCAAAAGTGACCACCATCATTAACAACATACGGATCCCAAACACTTTGATAGATCTTGGAGCTGCAATCAATGTCATGACCCTTGAAACTATGAGAACACTCCAACTCATGAATTTGCAACATACCACAATTGTTCTTGAATTAGCTGATAGGTCCAAAGTCATTCCTGAGGGGATTTTGGAAGATATCATCGTCTCACTAGACTCTTGGGAGTATCCGGTGGATTTCCTAGTCCTTCAACCCAAATCCAATCTAGGAGGACATCCTATCATTCTAGGTAGACCATGGTTAGCGACTGTTGATGCATTTATTGGATGTCGATCAGGTAACATGATTATCTCTAGAGGGACCGAAAGGAAACAACTCACCCTCTATCCATCGGCACAATCACCTGCAGTGACACATAACTTGTGGCTTGATGACAAATTTAATGACAAAGAGGAGGTACAATCTGTTTTTAGCATTGACCAGATCTATGATTTCCATGAAGACAATACTGATTTGGTAGAATTATTTCTCTCACAGCCTGATATATCTGAAAATTTGAGAAATGAACAATATAATGCTGCAGATGTACTTCTAGCTCAAAACTTTCAAGAAACATGCACTATCCATTCCTTGCAATCTACATTTCATGACATCTTTCCAGTTCAATCCATCACCAATACACAGAGTCAAGTCATAGAGATCAGTCCAGGCAAAACTTTGAACATAGGCAACCACCTAGACTCATCTCAACAAGAAAAATTGATTAGGCTCTTGACGAAGTACCAAAAAGCCTTTGCTTGGGATTACACTGACATGCATGGGATTCACCCCGACACATGCACTCACCACATTTACACTGATAGCACCATTAAATCGGTGAGGCAACCACAAAGAAGAATGAACCCCATGCTCCAAGACATTGTCAGAGAGGAGTTGCAAAAACTTTTGAGAGTCAACTTTATATATCCTATTTCTGACAGTCAGTGGGTATCCCCATTGGTTATTGTGCCTAAGAAGAATGGCAAGTGGCGTATCTGTGTTGACTACAGACAGTTGAAGAAAGCCACGCTCAAAGACTACTTCCCACTGCCATTCATCGACCAAGTGTTAGACACCATAGCCGGAAAATCATCATTTTCCTTTCTTGACGGTTTCAGTGGCTACAACCAGATCCAGATTGCCTCTGAAGACTAGGACAAAACCACCTTCACCTATCCTTGGGGCACCTATGCCTACAATGTTTTGCCATTTGGACTTTGTAACGCTCCAGCTACATTTCAGCGAGCTGTGTTAGCTATCTTTGCTGATTTGATTCATGATTGTGTTGAAGTGTATATGGATGATTTTTCAGTATATGGCAATTCTTTTGAACATGCATTAGAAAATCTAGAGAGAGTTTTGAAAAGGTGTATTGAAGCTAACCTGTCCCTCAGCAACGAAAAGTGCTTCATGATGCTAAATGAAGGGATAGTGTTGGGCCATTATATCTCTTTTCAAGGCATCCAGGTTGACCCAGCCAAGATACAGATTATTGCCGATTTGCCTATTCCACAGAACCAGAGAGAGGTAAGAAGTTTTCTCGGGTATGCTAGCTATTACCGCACATTCATTGAACATTTTAGCAAGATGGCCTTACCTTTGTTTAAACTTCTAGCCAAAGATGTATTTTTCAATTGGACTGAGAACTGCCAACATGCATTTGAACAACTCAAGAAGAAACTATCTACTACACCAGTCCTGAGAGGGCCTAATTGGAGCTTACCATTTCATATTTTTACCGATGCATCTGACACTGCCATAGGTGCATGCTTAGGCCAAAAAGAAGAATCTTGTACATATGCAATTTATTTCATTAGTAAAAATCTCACACCTGCCGAGCTAAACTATACAGTTACAGAGAAGGAAACACTTGCCATCATTTATGCTGTGAATAAATTTCGCCATTACATAACTGGTTATGAAGTCTTTGTACATACTGATCACTCTGCCATTCGACATCTCATGAGTAAACCAATAACTAGTGGCAGAGTTACCAGATGGTTACTATTGTTACAAGAATTTAACATCACAGTGTTAGATAGACCAGGCAAAGAAAACCAGGTGGCAGATTTCCTATCTAGACTGCAAAATCCAGGTGAGATTGTTCCTGTTGAGGATTCTTTTCTGGATGAGCACTTATTTGCAATTTCCATAGTAACTCCTTGGTTTGCTGATTTAGCTAATTACTTGTCTACAGGTAGGACACCTCCACATTTCACTGCAAAGGAAAGGAAAAGACTGATCAAACAAAGTGTTAGATATTCATGGCTCAATGGCGATCTCTTTTACACTGGTTTTGATATGATCATTAGGAGATGTGTACGAAATGATGAGGTAATTGACATTTTAAAATCTTTCCATGATGAACCGTGTGGTGGGCATTTTGCAGCGAAGCGGACAACCTTCAAAGTTCTTACTCTTGGATACTATTGGCCATCCATTTTCAAGGATGCCAAGAATTATGTAAAGAGTTGTGACAGCTGCCAAAGGATAGGCAGACCCATAGCTACCAATCAGATGCCCCTTCAGCCCCAAGTTCACTTGGAACCATTTGATAAGTGGGCTCTGGACTTCATAGGACCTATCAACCCAACCTCTAATGGTAAGAAGTACATCTTAGTATGTACTGATTATGTCACAAAGTGGGCAGAAGCAAAAGCACTGGTAAGAGCAACCGAACACACAGTAGTCAATTTCCTTTTTGAGGAGATCTTTGTGAGGTATGGAGTGCCAAGAGAAATTGTCACTGATCAAGGTACCCAATTCACCTCAAAGCTCATGAAGGACATCACAGACAAGTAACAAATAAAGCATAGGAAAAGTACCCCCTACCATCCACAGGCCAATGGGCAGGTGGAATCAACCAACAAGACTTTGGAGGGGATCATTACCAAAACTGTTGCAATGAACCGCAAAAACTGGGAAGAAAAGCTCAAGGAGGCACTCTGGGCTTACCGGATTACTTGGAAAGATACCACCGGATTTACACCATACCAATTGGTGTACGGTAAGGATGTCATGCTTCCTATTGAATTCCAAATTCACACTTTTAAATTAGCTGCAGATTTACTAATTGATTTGGATCAAGCACAAAAAGAGAGAATCCAGCAGTTGAACCAGCTGGATGAGATGAGGCAGCAAGCAGAACAAACCGCCACCCTCATGCAAAAGCACAGGAAGCAATGGCATGATTCACACATTAAGAAGAAGCACTTCAAGGAAGGTGACTGGGCTCTGCTTTTTGATTCAAAATTCAAGGATCATAAAGCTAAGTTCACCACCCATTGGATGGGCCCTTATGACATTGTTCAGGCTTATGACAATGGTTCAGTAAAACTCCAAACTATTGATGGCAAAGGTCATTCTTTCACAGTCAATGGTCATCGCCTGAAGCTGTACAACAAGCCCATCAGCAAGCAAGATTTTCTGCATACACTATCTCAGCAAGAAGAGGTTGAGGTACTGCAGCCCTCAGCTGCAGTATCACTGCCTTAGTTTTATTTCCTTTCAATTTCAAAATCAAGAAGAAAAATAAAAAGAAAAAAAAAACAAAAATAATAAAAATAAAAAGAAAAATAAATAAATAAAACTAAAACTAAAAAAAATAATAATGGGTTAGATGTGAAAACCAGTATCTGGCACAATCTAACCCCGAATTCCTACCTGAAAACCAATTTATTGGCGGGTATGAATTCTCTTTCTGTTGTTCATTATTTCATTTCTTAGTTGCATCATGACTTGAGGACAAGTCAAACTTTCAGTCGGGGAGAGGGAGACATCTGTTCTGTTACTTTTATCTCTCCCTTGTAAATTCTTCAGATTTCTTATTCTATATTTCACTGTAAATTTCCAACAGCAGCTTGTTACCAGCATTCCAGACTTTAACAAATAAGTTGTTCTGTCATGATTTTCAGAGGGACCTGGTTATAAATATTTTGCAGGGGGACCTATTTTGTTCAAGACATCTATGCTATTAACACCAGCAGCAATGGGACCTGTTTAAGATATTCAGAAGGGACCTGTTAAAGCAATTGACACCTGTTTGAGACATTCCAACCAGCAGTAAAGGGACCTGTTTGAGACATTCCAACCAGCAGTAAAGGGACCTGTTTAAAACATTCAGTTGGGACCTGTTAAAAAATTCTTGACATCAAAGGCTACTTCAACAGACTTCCACCAAGCTTTTACAAGGATTTGGGCACCAAGACTTCCAGCAAATTGCAAGCTCAGTGAACCTGTAACAATACAAAGAGCTGCATGAACATCTTCAGTTTTTCCAAAGGACCTGTATCTTCAAATTTTCTTAAGGGACCTATTGCATCTTCAGTTTTCCAAGGGACCGATTACATTTTCAGTCTTCAAAAAGGGACCTGTACATTCCAATTTTTCAAAGGGACCTGTTACATCTTCAAAACTTTTCTCAAAGGACCTGTGTATTCAACCTCCCTCAGAGGACCTGTCAAAAAGAACAGTCAAAAGGATTAGCAACTCAGCATGTCAAATGATCAACAAAAGAGTAATGTATTTCTGTTCTTGGGCATTTAATTTCCTAGATTAGTTTTTAATGTAATTTTGGTGACTATAAGCTGTTGTAATTGATTTCAAGGACACCTTCATACATCCACTTATCACCCGTATCCCACCAAGTTTCATCATTTCCCTACATCAACCTATCCCTAAAACCCATCACCAACACATTCACCATGTCATATACCCTACAGGCATACCAACATTCTCTACATGACCGAGTATAATTGAAAAGGGCACGTGGTGAGCTGTGTGTTTGTTTTTAAAAAAATACAAAGGATGAGATAGAAGCGGCCTATATATATATATATATATATATATATTCTTCACCCCATACAGTCAAATCATAATAAGCGGCCTATATGTTTTACAGCACACACACCCGAATCATAACCTCGCCACCCAGCATTATAGCTCAGCAATATGGGTACGCTCTCAGCGTTCTTATGCTAACATGCATACAAGCGTACAACACTCTGTTTTTAAATGAATGATTACATTGTAAGGCGAGTACAGGTTATTTCACATCCTTTCCACCCTCAGTTCCCATAACTTACAAAGTGAAAATCTGAACAAGGAGCGCCGAGGAGAGTATCACTGTTTGGGGTCAGTTTACACAGTGAAACCGGTGAGCACCGAAAAGGGAAGCATCACCATTCTATCTCTAACTCCCACCACAGTCACATCGACCAGCCAAGCACCATAATTGAAGACTGAAGGAAGCGATATATGCCAGGTAACCAACTTGACATTTCTGTGTTAAAATTTTAAGGGTATAGACAGAGAAGGGTTAGAGGCACAACCCTCTGCCATCACCATGACTAATAGGGTCGAACCCAGTACATTCGATAGCTCACAATACCATGAGGATTGTATTGAGATTCTTAGAGAAACACAGTGGCTACCTTTTCTGGAAAAATTCCATGGGAGTAATGAAGAAATCACAAAACAATTTGCCTTTACCTTTAATGGAGAAAAGGCCCTAATAGGCAACTTCTCCTTCAGAATCTCAGAGGATACTATAGCTCAGGAAATTGGAATTAGTCCTGAAGGAGAGAAGTACTTCAAAACCAAGCAATTCAAGGAGAAATCATGGACACAGTTCATGTCCAGATCTAGAGTTTCCTCAGTAAACTGGAAGAAGGGAGTTCCAAGAAGCTGGTTAGTTCATCCTTGGGATGAAATGGTTTACATTCTTCAGAAGTTTATAACCTGTGAAGGTAGATACATCATTGTTTATCTATACCACATCAAGTTACTCCTCCATTTAAAGAAACAATGAGTAATCAGTGTGCCATATTTTCTGCTGCAAAGTTTAACAAAGATGGCCAAAACTATCCAGAAACAAAAAGGGAATGAGGACAAAAGCCTGTACCATTTTGGCCTGATTAAAATCCTCATTGAACATGAGTTGCAGAAGCGAGGGAAGCCATGGAAAGAATTCATAGCTGTCAACCAAATCAGAGATGAGGAGGAAAAAGAAGAAGTGCAAGAAGATTCTGGGTTTATGAAGGACATAGATGAGGAAATTCCAGTGTCCAAGGCCAGCAGATCACCTCAACCTGTGGGCAGCATAAGGACCAGGAACATGCAAAAAGAGGATGCCAAGAGGGCTGAGAAAGACAAAAATTTTACCACCTACTCCCGAAGAACAAGGAGGACACCAAAAACTCAGCTGCAAGAAGACCAATTTGAATCTCATGCCCCTGCACAAATGGATGTTGAAAGTGGTGATCATTCACCACCAGCACCAGAAGTTGACATAGAGGTGGAAAGCCATAACAAACAGGAAAAATGTTCACCACCTCCCACCAAAAGACAGAAGAAGTTAGAAAAACAAATTGAAGAATTGAAAGAAGAGCTCATGGAAGCTAACATGTTGGAAAAGGTTATTAAAAGAGAAAATGAAATGCTTAGGGCGCAAAGCAAAGAAACACAGAAGACAAATGAAAAGCTAAAGGAAAGAATCAATGAGTTAGAGACTGAGCAATCTGAGATTTCCAACTAGGCCACTAAGTGGTACAATCAGAAGAAGGCTCTTAAAGAGAAATATAAAAAGTTAAAGAAGGAGCTAAAGGGACAGAAGGATCACCAGGTGAAGAAGAATGTAGATACCTTGCTCAAGGCAGCAGAGATCCATGCAGGCACAGAGTTCAAGGGGAGTACTTCTGGGGTAGCATGAGGACATGCTAAGTCCTTAAGTCGGGGAGAGATGTTGGTATCATCCTAAGACCCTTTTTCCTTCCCAAAAACATATCATTTATCCATACATTTTCATCATATATCCCTCAAAATCCTTGAATATTGATTATTAATCGTTCTATAGTTATTAAATTGCATAGAAATTAATTTAGGGGTTTTATGTTCCAGAATTAGAGGTTTTTGATGACATGGTTACAGGAAGTACCCACATCCTGTAATGAGCTTACCGTTTGACATGTGGCGCAGCAGATGAGCTAGAACGAAAGGCATGGGCGAAAAGCAGAATGTCCAAGCATGGACAAACACCTATCTCCCAGCCAAATCGAGCCTCCTATGCATGCGGTCAACTTAAGTCAAAGCAGGGTACTCTGGCAAATAAAAGCAGCAACAACATCGTTCTATTTTTCATTTTTGATTTTTGTTCTTTTTGAAACATATAGCATGGAAACATTTTGAAAAGGCTATGTAATAAACGCGGCAACAGCACTATGTACATTCATTGTATCGATGACATGGCTGTGCGTACGCATATGTAAATACAGTTAGTTTAATGTTTAAAGGTTAATCGTTGAATCGTTTTCTCAGAACAGAGTTTTAGTTTTAATACAAGGACATATTTACAGTCACGAAGTGTGTATACCCTTTGCATTGGTTTGATTGCTGAACGGTGATAGCCAGTATATCCTTAGGACGCGGACGGGCCCTGCGTTCTTCGATTGGTATACTGTCCATTCGTTTTGTTACATTTCAGTTCTTATATGTTGCACAGCATTTATATTTGATTCGATTTCTATATCACATGGTTTGCATCACAGTTTCGATTTACATAGTTGTTGATTTACATAGCATACGAGTTGCATAACATTTATATAAGCTTTCAATTCCTACAGCCTTTGAACTTCATTACATAGATATGGTGTGCGCTTATGAACGGTTTATGGTTATGTTGAATGGTCAGCACTAGGATCTGGAAGGGAGTCTTGTAAGGGATTCGGTCCCTATGTGACTTATAGATGCATTCTCATAAACTCTGCTTCATTTCACAGTGCATTTATGTTCTCTTTATATAGTTTAATAGTGTAAATATCTTGCATGATGTGTGTGTTTACCAAGCAAGGGTTTTCTAAGTGATACCTCTGTAAGGAGGTTAGAATCATTGCCACAGTCATACACAGTACTTAGATTCATGATTTGATTTGATAGATACATCTCATAACCAGCATTGTAATCAAGTATATCAGTAGGGTAATCTAGGTGTGTGAATGATAGGCTGCAAATCCCAGTCTTCTGTAAAGAAGCCTTGTAACCTACCTCATAATCACCTGGTCGGTAATTCTTTATGTCTATATATTTTAGACCACGCCTCTAAGCTTACGCACCTCGGTCGATATTAAATATAGAGTCCAGTCTAGTACCCTAGCTGGAACCACTACAAGGTGTCACTGAAAACCGAGGAAAGTGTTCCTGCAAGGGGGAGGGTTTTGTAACAACCCTCATTAAAAATACATGTAAATATAAAAATATAATACCACAGTTGATGGGGCTGTTGACCTAGATTGTCATTGATGTCAATATGGCAATATTATAGGACATTAAATGATGATATGAAGCCAAGGAGAAGTAGAGCAGATCTGTGAAGAAATAGGAGCAAGAAGCCATGAGGAGAAACCAGAGGAAAGCCAAGACAGTCAAGCCATTGGATAGAATATCGGAAGTCATAGGAGCTATCAGAGCAGAGCTATCAAAGCAGATGAGAGGTATTGGAGCGGTATCGGAAGCCACAGGAAAGCCAAGTAAGTGTAAGAGCGAGAGATTGAGGAGGAGCCACACCGGGAGTATCGCATGTAATATATGCCAAAGAATAACTATCAAAATCCAAAGGAGTTAATAGAGGATCCATATCAGACTAGAAAAGAATGGAGGAGTATATAATATCAGTAGAAATCAAGAAATGGGTTAAAGTCAAAGTGAGGAGACGGATGAAGAGTGAATGTGCGTGGTTATATTCCAAAAATCAGGTTTGTAATAGTGGCAGTGGTTATCGGGTGGATGTTAGGCAGTAAGTGGTATTTAGAGGAGCTCCCCCGATTCCATTAACCGAGCGACACATAGCACTCAAGTGGAGAGAGAAAACCACATTTTTCGGGTGGTTATTTCCCTTGCAAGTGGCTCGCCTGAAATGCATGTAGGCCGTTGGATCTAGCATGGGTTGATTGACGGCGAAGGATCAACGGATGATTATGGGTTGATCGGGTTAAGTCGGGACTGTTAGATCTGGAGAGAAGAGATCTACGACATAGTAAGCTTCTGATGGATTGTGTTGATCAGACCGAGTGTTGATCATCGGATCTAATACAGAAGAAAACGACAGTGCAAAATGAGGACCACTATTTTAACATGCCCTAATGTTATATCATGTCTATTGTATCGGAAGGTATGTATCGCAAGTTATAAATGGATGGCACACTATAAACTGTGATTGAGATATATACATACAAGCCCGACGGGTATATTAACTATTGCTTAATATCATATCACATCCGCTCCATCGGCAGAAGGGAATTGGCCATGTTATGTGCAACCTTCGATTACGATGTATATAATATTGCATCCAGTAGGAGCAATCGGCCATCGGTGATGGTATAGGCACGACTTATAAAAGACCTCCAGAAAGTTGTGATTGCAATTGGATAGTGACATGGCATGTGGGACCTCTCTGTTGGTATAGCCTCTCCAATGAAATCCTTCGTAAATAATGATTGAGTCTATTGTAAAAATATTAAAGAAAAAGGGCCTCTATGATATTTTTTAATATGAAACATTTCTTTGTAATTCGGCCTCTCTTCTGAATTTACGTGTCCTGTGAGTATTGGAACACTCAAATAGATAGAGGAAGCCATGGACCGGGAAGCCGAAGAATCAAGCGAGCATAGATGGACGAGCGAGCGCAAAGGAAGATAAAGCGACCGGAGGAGGGAAGCCAAAAGGTCGAGAGAGCGTTGAGGAAGCCAAAGGTCGAGCGAGCGTTGAGGAATCCGAAGCTCAAGCGAGCAAGGAGGAAGCCAAAGGTCAGCATATCAGGTTTATATAATAGAGAAAAAAGTGGTTGTGGTTGGTGAACTGGAAGCAAGGAGCAAGTCGTAGGTCTAGTAGGAAAGAAAAGGGCCGAAGGTCTAACAGGATAGGAGGAAGCTGACGGACGAGCAACTCTATTGATAGGGCTAACCTGTGAAAGGCTCAAACCAGTAATGAATTAATCAGGTACATAACACAACCTGAAGAACAATTTTGTGAAAAGATAAATAAAGTTTCATTTGATATCGCTTGAAGGGAACAGTAGCCAGCACCAGTATTGAAGCATATGTGAATGTATTTTTGGGAAGTAAGAGATTGCAATAGCAAGAACAGTGCACAGTAGTCACGCTGGAAGCATTCACCGTGACAGTGAGAACAGAGGCTTGAAACAGAGAGTTGGTTCTTGTGCAGAGCTTAGTGCAGCTAATAGTAGACTCACTAAAGCTGTGTGGAGACATTATCAGAGATCATGATGGCTATTTGATATCATCATGAGATAACTTTTGCAGACTCTGTGTGGACAGTATGAAGAGTTGTAAAGACTTCTTCATATGAATATTGGTTTCCATTGATGTTGTAGCATGGAGACTACAGTGAAGCTGTAAATAGACAAAATTCAGTAAAGAAGAGTTTTGGGAGCAGAACATTACTATCAAACATGCCTTGACAATATTGGGTCAGAGCCCTTAGGGTTGGTGCCTCAGGAGTTGGAAGGATTGGTGTCCTTGGAGTTGGTGCTCCTATATCCAAGGTTGGTGCCTTGACAGCAGAGGATTGGAGCCCTTGAGGTTGGTGCCTCAGAACTGGAAGGATTGGTGTCCTGGGAGTTGGTGCCCCTAAGTCCAATGTTGGTGCCTTGAAAAAATAGAGTTGGTGCTCTGGAGGTTGGAGCCTCACAAAAGTCCAAGTTGGTGCTTGGCAACAAATTGGAACCAAATATATATTGTATCTATTTTATTGCAAAGATTATATTAATAAAATCATTTATTCTTGTTGTTCATCTTGTGTTCTGAATATAAATGTTTTAATTGGTAAAATAACAGTTGAAAAGAAATACTGATTCACCCCCCCTTCTCAGTATTTCCAACAGGGACACGTATTCCAAGATGAATGTTGGGCAAAACATCCTAGTCTGGGTATTCATTTGGTTTATTATGACTAAGGAAATTGGAAAATGCAATGGATAAAGGCCTTCGAAAGGAAAAATGACATTTTTGGTACATTTATTTATGAAAATAAAGGAAATTAAGAGAAAAGGGAGGTGAAAAGTCATAGGTTGCATGTGAGGAGGAAATTGAAGGAAAATAATGGAAATCGAATAAAATAGAGGCCTCATTAATAAAAAGGCTTTCGAGGATTAATTAGCAAGATTTTGCTCAAGTTTTGCATTGGATCAAGAAAGGAAAAGAAGGCAAGAGGAAGGAATGAGCAAACAAGGAAGAGCAGGATCAAGTAGCTACAACAAGATTCTTTGTAGGTATCAATTTGCATGTGTTTTCCATGCTATATTTGGCATGCATGGCATTGCATGTAGTTCTTTTTTTGTTATGGCATGGGTTTTGCTAGGTGTGATAGTGTTTTCAACCTAGCCTTTCCATTTTCATATAGCCATGGTGTGATGGAGTTCTCATGTTTTGGTTGAGATGACTTGTCAAAAGGATTTGAAACTGAATGAGGTGGATCTCCAAATGATAGAACACATGGCCTAATGCTCCCTGAACCAGATTGTGGAACATGGTAAAGCCACTATCCTAGTAACCCTTGAGCCAGAATGTGGGTTGCAGTAAAGCCAAGATTATGTGCCTTGGTGTGCCTAGGAATCCTTGTCGATGGTTAGCAAGATATATGGTAAAGCCAGGAGGTGTATTTCTCTCCATTGAGCCTAGTAATCCTGAGTTGGGATATGCAGTAAAGCCTGGAGAGTGGGTCTCATTTTAGGGCCTAGTGATCCAGTGTGGATTTTGGTAAAGCCTGAAAGACTAAGAGACAAGAAAATTCCTCACGGTGTAGTTGGAGAAATCTAGTGGCATCCATGCTTTTTTGGCCAATTAATCTAGAGGAGATCATGGTAATGCATGTTATTACATGTTCATTGTGTTGGCCTAGTGATTCGGGATGGACTACAGTAAAGTCTGGTTTCTATTGATGAGGATGGGGTGGTTTAGCCTCAAAATGCCCTGGTTGGTTCTTTTGGTTTGAGTCCCACATTCATGCTTGGAATATGGCATGGGGGTGAATGGCTTAAGAGAGATTTGGCCACACCATTTTATGGTTGGATGGAACATGATAGTCCCATCTTGGGTTGGATTTTGCATTCATTAATAAGAGGTTATCTCCTTGATTTCTTATGTAAAAATGTATTTGTTTATATGTGGATCATATGGTTGTGATTTCCTTGGTATTTCTGTTGTTATTATGTTGGTTATGTGTATATTTTATGATGGTGGATATGTATGGATCTCATCATGTTTTTACTTGTAATGAATGGAAAATGTATCTATGACCTAATAGATGATAATGTAGCTAATTCATGCAAAGTGTTTGACAGAATTTCAGTGCTAGTTGGAAATGGTCAGGCCTAGTCCTGGAGTTATTTTTTGGTTTATTAGTCTTGTTATCATGTGTTTAATGGATTCCAATAGTTGCAGCAAGTTTTGGGCAGTGGCTGGAATTCTGGACTTGAAAAGTGCCTTAAATTCCACGTACTCTAGCACATGTCTACTAGAAATAGTCCTTGGACGCATGTATGCAGGCTTGTGGGAGCGTCCAGAGCTCTATGGAAATTGGCATGCCCATAAAATGGTTGTGTCCAGAGGTTTGATATCTTAAAAACTTCGTGGGACCAAGGGCATGATACATGTATGGTTGGGGTGGCTCCTGGGAGTGTTGTTGTTGATGTGGGAGGTATGTTTGATGTGTTTCCATCAATTCCACTTCCTTAAGGTCACCTAGGAGGTTGAATCATATCATAGTAGCTTCTCGTCACATGTTTACCTCGGTTGGCTAGTTACTTGGGTAGATGTGGGAGGACAGTGTTATAAAATTAATGAAATGTTGCAACTCAAAAATACACACGTGAAATTCCAGCAAAATAAAAATAGTCAACATTATTATATTAAATAAGGCTATGAGAACTTGTTACAAACACCAACAAATGGCTAATAATAACTCTTGATCTTCCATTACATTACTGGAAATGAAGCCCAAATTAGAGATCTGGGTGATCCCCACTTCTAACCCACACATGTGCTCTAGATATGTTCACCTACTGATGTTGATGAAATCTTATGATATTTCTAAATGAAATCTCCACCACACCAAGAAACCCAAGGGTTTTCATCCTAGGGCTCTCTAAACTTGAAAACCAAGTTCTTGTTTTCCCATATTTTAAATATTTGATGGATCTCTCTCCAACCTTCTAGAAGCACTTTTATTTATTAGTGACTCTTTTTATTTCATTTTATTTAAGTCACTTTTAATCCCATAAAATGATTAATCTACCTCTATGATTCCTCGAGCCACTAAAATTCACCTTTCATCATCCCATCCTATATATCTCTTCATCCTAGTTCCAACGAGCTATTACACTAAGGTGTTTCTCCAAATAATCAACTCCAAATAACACCTTTAGCATATTTAATTAAAATTTGCTTGATAATAATCTTATTTTACAGGAATCACTAGAATGCAACAGAACAAAAAATGAACTATGAAAAACTGACCCTGGTGATGAAATATAGTAGATAAACCTTGTTGGATCCCATAAAACTCCTCCAATACCCCTTGGGACCACTAATGACGTAATGTCGCTCCTATGACATGGCTAACACAAATCCTAGAAATCCACCCTAATCGCATCATAAGGGAAACAAAAAATGGGGATATTACATAAGGATTGTTGAAATCGATAAGGAAGATATGTTTTTATGGTAACAAGTGATCTTCAACAATGTCCTCATTGCTTCGAGGAAGAGTTGAAATTGACTTTGTGAAGATTAAATATTTTGTTAGGTTTGGTTGACGTGAACTCGATATTGAATTATTGTAAAATCACAATCCATTTATTTCTGAAATTAGGCTTCTGTGATTCAAATTATTTTGTGCTTCATATTATGGATCCATCACATTGCGATATTTATTGCCAACATTTCAAACCAGCTGATGTGGTTCATCATCCGGGCGAAAAGATGAGGTAAATTTGATCAAGGAATAAATAACGAAGGAAACCTAAAATTGAGAGGATCAAGTCAAAAGGTCAAAAATATAACAATTAAAAGTAAAAATAAATTATAAAATCAAAGCTGAAACAAATCTTAATAAGGGAGAATAAGACGAATATAAAATCCAATGAAAAACTAATAATAATTAAAGATAATAATGAAATTAGAATTAAATTTAATTCAAAATTCACAAAGAAAGAGAAAAATCATAAAAATAAAGACAAATAAAAAATAAAATTATAAATTAAAATATATATATATATATATATATATATATAGATAAAGTATAAAAATTCAAAAAAAAAATGACATCCAAAGCAAAAACAAAAAAGAGTTGGGGGAATTATATAGAAATTAATAACTAATAGAATATTATGTATTAGGAATTCAATAAACATGTAGAAATTATGATGTAAATTTGCAACTCCTCGTGAAATTGTAATCAAAATCACAAGACACAAACCTACTCTACTGCTCTATGGAATTAAATTCACAATTTAATACATCAATCGCAAACATGCAATGAGAAATAACACACATGCACACAATATTTTTCCAGGGGAAAGAAATCTGTTGAAAACCCCTTTACCTTCTTGCATTAATCTGATTAATAGAGATGTATTGTAATTGCTTTGTTTAACTAAGCACAACCTGCAAGTGAATAACATATATCTTTGCTCACTTAAAAGCTCTGATCTAGACTTAGTCAATTTTTGCCTTTGCTTGAGCCCCTATTTCCTTACGTAATTCCTTGAGAAATTAGGCCCCTATTATTTAGGAAATTCCTCCAAAATAATTGTGAAATTCCCAAGGTTGATCATTTGATTGCATGCAATACTTGTACACTCAAGACTAGTTAACAACTGATGTTCCACTGCCTTGGAATCTCCATCATAGCTTGGCAACTCGAATTCTCTACATGACTAGCTATTTTGGGCTTATTGATGAGTTAATTGGATGATCACTGAGTTTGATTGAAATCCCACTGCACAACTAACCTTCCAATACATCCTACAACTGTTAGAACTAGTTTAACTAAAAACAACTTGAAATAAATGACCTTGATTGCTACAAATTAGCAATCACACATTCTTAACTAAACTCTAACTCCTATAACTCGAAATTACTGAGCTAATTGAGTGACAAGAGCCATGTCACCTCAGTTAACTACATCTAAGTTGTCTGCTGATGTGGAAATTCGAATTTTCTCAATTTAATCAAGGCAAAATCAAATTGAGAATTTCTCGTTGCAGTTTTCAACACTCCCTCTCAGCAAGAAAGGGATTATCAACCACCCCTATCCTACACTTGTGGAACTCAAACTTCCCTCTTGAAAAAGCCTTTGTCAAATTGTCAACATATTGTTCCTATTTCAGAATGTATTGTAGCAACATTATCTACCTATGCACAGAGTCTTGTATATGGTGATACCAGATATATATATGTTTCGATCAATCATGAAATACAGGATTCTCAGAGAGATGATGTAACTTTAATTATCACAGTAGATCACATTTGGATCCATCATCTGACCAAACAGTCCCACAAGTATCTTTCTCATCTAGATCACCTCACGTACTGCTTGACTTGTAGCAATGTATTCTACTTCTACCGAGTTGAGCGCCACATGTCTTTTCTTGTTGTTGTACGAGGAAACCACTGCAGACTCAACAATGAAAATTCCACCTCATGTACTCGTTTAATCTGATGCACTCCCCGCCCAATATGTATCCGTGAAGCCATGCAAATTCATTCCCTCGGTCAGTCTCCAAACTAGGTAGTGCTTCTGAGGTACTTTAAAACATGCTCAGTCGCCTTCCAAAATAATTTTGTTGGCCTAACCATAGCTTGGCTCAGCTGGTTGACTGCATAGCACATATCTGGTCATGTGTTCACAATATACATCAATGAATCCACTCACTGTTGATAAATGGTAGCATCCACTTCTTCACCTGAAGTGGAAACCTCCTTCCTCCAGTTGGTCACTAGAGGTGTCTCCATGGGTTTGCAACTCGCCATGTGGAATCTATGTAGTATCTCATTTGCATATTTTCCTTGAGACAAAAATAGTTCCCCATCACCTTGCCATACTTCTAACTTGAGTAAGTAGTGCATGAGACCCATGTCCTTCATGTCAAATTCCCTTGCAAGGTCCTTCTTGTAAGATTTAATCAACTTCTCATCACTAGTTAAAATTAAATCATCAACATATAAGACAATAACAAGAAATTTACCTTCTACCAATATATGATAGGCGTTTTCATCCACTTCACTTTTGGTGAAGCACAAACCAGTGAGATAGTTGTTGATCCTAGTGTACCAAGCATGAGGTGCTTGTTTGAGATTGTACAACTCTTACTTCAGTCTCCACACGTGAGACTCTTGTTCAAATGTCCCAAAACCTTTTGGTTTCTCAATGTACACCTCCTCCTCAATAACCCCATTGAGAAATATTGATTTTACATCCATCCGGTGGATCTTCCACCCCATCTGCACAGTTAGTTCAAGAATTGATCTAATGGATGTGTGTCATGCTACAGGAGAAAATCTCTCCTCATAGTCATTTCCCTCAATTTGAGAATACCCCTTGACCACAAATCTAGCCTTATACTTCTCTATGATTTCATCTACTACCTGCTTAACCTTGAAGATCCATCTCGAACCTACAATTGATTTATCTACTTGTTTTGGGACCACTTCCCAAACATTGTTCTTTACAATGGATTCATATTCCTCCACCATTGCATCAATCCATATAAGTTTCTCTACCACTTCCTCTAAACAAGGTGGCTCGGTCTCTACAAGCTCAGTCATTAGAGCCCTGTAGCCAGTGTACCGATTAGGTGACCTCCTCTACCTGCACAAATTTAAAGGAGCTCCCACATTCTCCCTCGCGCCCTACACAAGTCTATCAGCTTCCTTATTTCTTTTTCTGTCCTCTCTGGATGGTTCTACTTGAGTGGATGTCTCTATGCTCTATTCCTCAATTTTTGGCTGCTCCACAATTTCTTGAGGCTCCTCCTTTGGAGCTAAAATCTCCTCTTTTGGTGGGATCCAAATCTCCCTCTCAAGAGAGCACCGCATCACTTTCTCCTCATCAAATTTTACTTCCCTTCACACAAATGTGATTTTTAGGGATGACAAGTACACATGGTAGTTGTGAGTAGTTTCTGTGTAACCCACAAATAACCCCAATTCTGTTATCAGCTTAATATTCTTCCTTGATTCTTTGGAGACATGGCAGTAGACAGAGGCTTCAAAAATCCTAAAGTGTGACACATCCAACTTTTTCCCTGAGAAAGCTTCCTTTGGTATAATCATGCACAAAACCCAATGAGGACTTTGGTTCTGCAAATAGACTACTGTGTTGCATGCCCCTTCCCACAAATGCAGTGGTAGGCCTAGGTCATGCAACATACCTCGTAGCTCCCACAATGCTACGGTTCTTTCTCTCGACCACCCCATTCTATTGTGGGTTGTGGAGTGTTGTCAACTCTCATCGAATGCCATATTTTGCATAGAAATTCATGAATTCATTTGACACATACTCACCTCCATTATCACTCATAAGAGCCTTCACCTTCTTGTTGGTTTCTTTCTCAACTAGTGCCTGGAATTATATGAACTTGGAGAATGTCTCATATTTCTTCCACATGAAGAAGATCCAACATTTCCATGAGAAGTCATCAATAAAAATGAAAAAATAATTGTGTCTAGAAGTGGAGGTTGTAGAGAAAGGTCCACAGACATTAGAGTGGATCCTTTCTAAGACCACATGTACTTTATTTTCCTGATCATAGAATGTGGATTTTGTATACTTCCCCAAGGTACATCCTTTCCAAACATCATGTTGCTCAAGTGCTCCTTTAGGGAGGCCAATGGTTATTTGTTGCATAATCTTCAAGGCACCATGATGCAAATGGAAAAGTCTGTTGTGCCAAAGTTCACCGACATTTCGACCTTTCACTTTCTTCACCTTACTTATTAATGCAACACAATCTTCCACATCTAGCTCATATATGTTCTTCACATGAATCCCAATCTACTTCACATGTTCCGTGGCTATGTGTCTCAGGAATTCCTTTCCTTTTTTCAAGATCACATCACAACCACGGTCTTCCAAAATTGCAACAGATATGAGACTTTTCTTTAGGCCCGGAACAAACATGACATCCTTGAGTCTAAGAGGGGATACCGACTCCCTCTGAAAGGTGACTATACCAACCCCAATTGCGCTGTAACTTTTGTCATCCCCCAGCTCGATGGGCATCTGCAAATATTTCTCCTCCAAGTCACTGAAAAACTTTTGACACCCTGTCATGTGGAGCGATGCACCTGAGTTCAACTACCACGCTCCCCATCATTGTGTTGACCATGCATGCGATAAGGGTAAAGTCAAGCTCGAACTGTGAAGCTAAGGCTTCACCTTCTGGTCCTCCTAAGGTCTCCTTGCTTGCCTTTTTGTGTGGATACTTCGTGGCATAATGCCCAAATTCATGACAATTGAAGCATTTCATTTTGGAAAAAAATTATTCTTGCCCCCTTGGTTGGATTCTGATTTGGTTTGAGATTTCTTCCTTTTTCCCTTATTTCCCTTTCCAACTAGTGTAATTTTTTCTTCATCCTCGCCCTTGGATGAACTCTCATCTATGGTATTCTACCTTATTTCCACCTATACTAAATCAAACCATAGGTGTTCCCAATTTGGTAGTTTCTCCCTACCATTCACCGAATCTTTGTACCTATGCCAACTCTTGGGAAAGCCTAGAAGGGCTAGGCTTACCATGTCATCTTCTGCAACATTTACACCAACCACACCAAGTTCTTGTGTGAACCTGCTTAGATAATGCAGAATAATGTCACTCTTCTGCATCTCGATATTTCGAAGTTTATCCTTGAGTGCCAGCTTCCTGTGATCACTACTATTCTCGAACCATTTTGTTAGTGCTTTCCACATTTCGAAAGGATTTTCTTTCCCATGGAGATTTGAGACAATGTGATCTCACACTCCCTCCAAGATTGTTTTCCTCGATTTGGTTACATCTTTATTCCACTGAGCAATGTCCTGGGCATCAAATGCTTGTGGTTTTGAAACATCTGTCTTGATGTATTATAACAAACCATTATCATCCAATACCGCCTCCATGTGATCCTTCCATGAAATGAAATTATAGTTTCCTTCCAAGGCATACTCTAGTCTCAGCCCATTGAAGGTCATCTTCCTAACTCTATAGAGATCCTGCTACACTGAATTGAAAATTCAATCCTCTTGAGAAACAACTTTGAAATTCCTGCTCTAATGTGAATCCTTCTTTGATACAATGTAGAAATTATGATGTAGATTTGCAAATGCTCATGAAATTTTAATCAAAATCACAAGACACAAACCTACTCTACTACTCTGCAGAATTCAATTCACAATTTAGAACATCAATCACAAACATGCAATGAGAGATAACACACATGCACATGGTATTTTTCCAGGGGAAAGCAATCTGCTAAAAATCCCTTTGCCTGCTCGTATTAATCTAATGAATAGAAATGTATTACAATTTATTTTCTCAACTGAGCACAACTTGCAAGTGAATAACCTGTCTCTCTGCTCATTAAGAATGTATGACCTAGACTTAGTCAATTTCTACCTCTGCTTGATCCCCTATTTCCTTTCACTATCCATTGAGAAATGAGGCCCCTATTATCTAGGAAATTCCTCCAAAATGATTGTGCAATTCCCAAGTTACATTGTCTTCGAATCTCCACCATAATTGGGGAACTCAAATTCTCTACATGCACTATCTATTTTGGGTTGATTGATCAATTAACTAGATGATCACTGATTTTGACTGAATTCCCACTGCACAACTGACCTTCCATTAGTTCCTCGAATAGTTAGCACTAGTTTAACTAAAAACAACTTGAAATAAATGAATTTGATTGCTACAAATTGGTAATCACACATGCTTAACTGAAATCTAACTCCTCTAACTTGAATTTACTAAGCTAACTGAGTGACAAGAGTCATGTCACCTTAGTTAACTGCATCCCAGTTGTCTTTCAATGCGGAAATTCGAATTTTCTCAATTTAATCAAGGCAAAATCAAATTGAGAATTTCTTGCTGCCTTTTTCAACAATACATGCCTATTGTTATTAATAATTAATTATTACTATACTAATAATAATAAATGCTAATAGTAAAAATATAATAATAATTGTAATATTATTATTATTATGAAAGGTTTTCCATATATATGTGTGTGGATATCACAATTTATCCAAAATAAATATAGTAATTAACAATTAAAAATATTGCCTATTATTATTATGGATAATAAAGATAGTAAAGAAAAGAAAAGGAATTATTAGATTAAAAATTCAAATGGCAAGATAAATCTCTATATATAAAAATAAACATGGATGAAAATCCAAATCAAAAAATTAAAACCATGAAACAAGGAAGAGTAAAGATGATTCAAGATGAAACAAACTTGGAGGTGAGAGTAGGAATCCAATCTTTGCTAATTTTCCATCCATAGTCCCTGTTAAGATTATCAGCTCACTTCTCAATTTCAATAGTTTCCCTCAAATTACAATGATGGTAATGATCTACTTTACCAAGGACACTAGAATATTCAATACAAATGTGGTGCTTAGTTTTCGCAGAATGTTCATAAAGGGTTGAGGTGTGAGAATGATTTTCTTTAATGTCAACAGAGTGCTCCTAAATTTTGTGTTTAATTAACTGGTCAATTTCACCTATACAAGGTTTACCACACGAACACAAGACCAGGTAATCACCTTTCATGCTTGAGGGGTCAATGGGGTCTTTAACATACTTAAGGGAGGCACTTAAAGTTCCTAATGGTTTGAAGGTAGCATGGATGTTATTCTTTCTCAAAATGCTAGCAAGCTTGTCAGGCGTTCCTTCGATGTATGGAAGATGAACTTTAGCGATGGGACCAATAGGGTCCACTTTTTCTTTAGATCCATAAAACATCTTTTGGAAGGCTATAAGGCCTTATAATTTATTTAAATCATTGTTCTTAAACATCTTCAAAAGATGAGATTTCTCGACATCAAGGTGATTATTATCATAAATTCTGAGGGCTTTGGTGGCAAGGGTGTTTAAGACGCCAAATTTCTAGGCAAGATGATGATGGAATTTGGCATGAATATATTGTTTAGTGTGAGTATTTTTTGGAATACCTGATGGGATATGGAGCCATCTCCATTCTCGGTGACGAGGAAATCAAGGAAAAACATGCTACATTCAACCTTGACTTCTGATGAGCCCCAAAAATGGACAATTATTTGGGCTCATTCAACCTCCTAATTTGGCTTAGTCCACCATTCTCAGTTGTTTATTGCATGTTTTTGATTATTTTTATGTTAATAGAGTGAATTTGGTTAGTCATTATGCCAACAAGTCTAATGGGTGCTTTGTGTAGCCTTTTTGGTCAACTTGGAGACAAAATGGAAGGTCTTAATGAGCACTTGGCAGCCAAATTCGTGGGAGAACAAGCTAGAGGATTTGTAGGAAGGTGTCCCCCTCATTTATGGGCCCTTACCTCGAATTCTCCACCATCAGCTCGGAACTCAAAGGCCACCAAATCAATGAGCACAAGGGCAGCCAAGCAAGTCAAGTAGGATTGTTGTTAACTACAAGTCTTGGGCAGCCAAGTCCCTAAATTTTAGGAGGGCTATTGGGTCCTCAAATTGTATAAATAAGAAGGCTTAGGGCCTCATTTTGGTTAGCTAGTTAGTCAATTTGGTTAGCTAGTGGTTAGTCATTTTGTAGCCAGTTAGTCAATTTGGTTAGCTAGTGGTTAGTCATTTTGTAGCCAGTTAGTCATTTTGTTTTAGCCATTAGTTAGCTAGTTTGTAGTTCGATTTTTATGCAATAGATTAGTTTTTCTTTCAGCTCATTCTCAAGCTCTCCTTGTGGACAGTTTTGATGTAACTTTTCATTCTTGATTAATAAAGATGAATCCAGCTTTGCACCAGCTCTAAATCTTTCTTAGGAGGCTGTAGCTCTTGGGTTTGGGCCCATCTCAAGCGCCCAGTACCTCCTTTGTTTATCTTTATGTGTCTTTGCTGCATTCTCATAATAAAATCTGCAATTTAGATTTAAATGTTGTGTTGTTGTTTAGGTTGCTTTTGATGATTAGAAAAGGTTTTTAATGTTCAGATTTGCTTGATAGGTTAATCACAGGGAAGATCTTCAGAAAAAGGCTGCCAAACACCTTGGATCTCACCTCCCCCTTTGTGGAATCATGAGCTGGGACCAATGTGACTTTGCTGCCAACAAAAACGCTGTTTTGCTTTGCCATGCAATTCTTAGTGTTGGAATCCTCGTTTGTAGATGTTAATATTAGTAGTGTCAAATGCTTCAGTTGATGATTTCTTAGTGGCATAAGTTAGTTCATGCATTTCATTTTGAATAAGCTGCTGTCCATTCTTGTTACTGTTAGCTAGGTCATATTAGGGTAGCATAACTAGATCTTTGTTTTCTTGCATGTCTTTGTTTGTCCAGTTTGAAAAACCACTTGCAGAGTACCTGTTATCCTTCTCTATCTACCCATAATCCATCTGATAATCTGCTCCAACCCTTAGCCCATGATTCGTACCCTTCATTTGCCATACTTTCCCCACCTTGCCCTAATTACTACATTCTTGTGCATCATCACTTCCTCCATCCTTGAACAAATCCAATCGCTCCTTAGCCTCATCCACCAAGTCCTAGGCCTCTTCACACCCATATTTCACCTCCATACTCATTCGTCCACCTTTTTCCCTCCATCCATTCTCCAAAATCCTCGTTTCAGAACATCCTGTAGAAATCTCTGAACATCCTGTAGAACCCCTGCAGACTTCCTGTAGAAGCTCATAAACACGGTTTCGTGGCAGCCAAACTTTGTGAGACTCTCTGGAAGGGTGTTAGGGACCCCTTAGACCCTCTCTGAACCTTCCCAACCTTTCCCAAGCATTTCTCCTCCTTGATCCACCTCTGCACAGTCAAAAATAGTTAAAAGCACATGCATGATAATTCTAATAACTTAATCAAAAATACAAAAAGATGTTTTCTTCAGATAGTGATAACTTAGACACATGCATTTTACCTTCCTAGAAGTAATGGCATCTCTTCTCGTAGTTTGCATTCTCATTTTTGCATCAGTAGGACTAGCTGGTAGAATTAGGGTTTGCTAGGGTTTGTGTTTCTTTTTGGCTTTCAGTTTCTTTTCGCAAGTAGATTAGCTTCTTTCGAGTTAGCTTTCATCCATCAGTTAAAAAGCTTCTTCTAAGAGCTCATAGAAGTTGTCTTGAGCCCCTAGCGGACTTGTGCCAGCTGACCAAGTGACAGCTGCGGCAAGAGCTAGTACTTGTGCATAGAGCACCGTCGCTTCCAAGTTTGTTACGAACTACCGGGTTGATAAAATTAAAGAAGGGAGTTCCAGGAGTTGTAGCATTATTGCTACAATACTGGGGCCCACCATCTTTTTGGCGCCGTTGCTGGGGAAGTGGCAGAGTATTGGTGATTGTTGCTATTCTTCTATTTTCTACTACAACCTTCTGCTCAGTAGTTTATTTCATTTTCATTCTGCAAAAGTAGCATAGACATTTCCTGCTTTCATAGATTAGCATTTCCTGCTTTCCTAGATTATCCTTTCCATTCCTTCAAGCGTAGATTAGTATTTCAATTATGCAAGCGTAGACTAGCCTTTCCATTCCTGCAATTTCATTTGAGCAAAATAGATTAGTCCTTTCCTGCTTTCATTTCAATTCCGCATTTTCATTTTAGCAAGACAGTTAGTTGCAGTTCAATCTATTTCAGTTTTGCAAGTAGAAGTAGAAAAAAGAAAAAAAACAACCAAAAAGATTTCATTGCATGCTTTGTAGGAGTAGAGATAAGTTAGAAAAATGATTGCACAACACCCCCACTGCTTCACACAGCCAACGTTCTTCTTCGATGGCTGTGATGAAAGAACCCTTGGGTGGACATCAAGACATATCTGAAGAACCTCTAGGGGAGAAGAAGAAGAAAACATTCCTTTGAAGCAAATGGCTACAAGCAGAACTGTTGGGAGCAGTCCCTTGTCCAAAGATGAATTTGCAAATCAGATCGAAGATTTCAAGAGTGATATGAGGCAGTTTCTTGCCATGCAACTGGATGCCTTGCGGATCCAAAAGAAGCAAGAAGAAGCCAAGAGGGCTTTGGCCATTTTTTGTCCTAGGTGCACTAGAAAGCATCCTAGGAACGAATGTCCATTGCACCCTCTAGAAGTGTGTTTCATCAGTGAAGAATACCATCCTACAGATCAGTGCCCTTCCTTGCCCAGAATCAAAGCTACATATCAAAGAGCCAAGGGAGCCACTGAATCACTCTGTTATATGAACCAAAGGAGGCCACATGGACTCATACCCTACCAGCAGGAACTACAAGGGACACCCGAGACCTATTATGACCCTTACCAAGCCACCTTCATGCCTTCTTGGGGTCCCCCTGCTCATCCTTCCTGGTTCACACCTCCTCCTTATTCCTTCACAGATCCATATTATGCCCAACCAGCTGCTCATTCGTTTCACTCTTATGCTCAGCCACAGCCTCAGTGGAATGCACCTTATCAGGAGTGGAGGCCCCAGTACAACTCTCATCCCACTTGTTTTCCTCCACCACCTGCTCATCCACAACCATCGCCTCCTCCTCCACCAAGGCAACCCCAAATTCCTATCCAACCACAATGCCATCCATCTCCATCTCAATTTCACACCCCCACTCAGCTACCCGTACCTCCATTTCCAAAACCCTGCAATGGAGCAGCTCAACCCAATTGCAAAGCTGAGGCACAACATGTGCAAATGACTCCTTTTGAGCTCAATGATGTTCACCAAAGCTCAAGAAGAGTGTTGCAAAAGAGAGAATCTATTGACAACATTGAAGGACCAAAAGCAAAAGAAGATTCCAAAGAGGAGATCAAAGAACCATGGGCTGCACTTAATGAAGAGAAGAGATCAGAATCAGAGATCGAGAGAGTTCCTTCATGGTTACCATCAAATCTTCCATGTATTCAAGAGAAAGATCAACAAAAAGAGGAAGATCAGAAGGTCATGATAGAAGGTGACATGAAGAATGATCCAGATCAGCAAAAGAACCAAGGATATCAAAGCTATATTGAGATATGGTTTCAGAAGGTCACTAAGTTGCAGCAGTACTTTCTTCCTCAACTTCGTTTGATCCCTTCAAAGCCAGATACTTTGGTCTCTGAGATCTGGATACTTGTCCAAGCATGCATTTCGAGCCTTCACATCATTTTTTCTCTAATCTCGATGTGCACATGGCTCCATTGGAAGTATTCTTATACTTGAAAATGATTTTGTTTTTCAAGTAGGGTAGGGTAGAAAAAAAAGAAAAAAAAAAAAAAAAAAAAAAAATGAAAAAAGAGGAAAATAGAAATCTAAGGTGAAAACCTCCTCGGAGGCGCCTTAGATTGGCTCATTGATTGAAAACCTCCATGAGGCGGTCAATGGGTAGGGAAAAAAGAGAAAAGAGAATAAGATCTTTGGGTGAAAACCTCCCTTGGAGGCGCCCAGGGCAGGCAATTAGGGTGAAAACCTCCATGAGGCGCCCTAGTTGTTTTTCAAAAAAAAAAAAAGAGAAAAAAAAAAAAGAAAAAGAAAAATAAAGCTAATCTCCATTGAATAATTTCATGTTGCAGCAATGACATTGCAGGTTGCAAGAAGGACGTTTCATGAAAGGAGGAGCATGCAAATCAAGGTCAAAGTAATTTTTCTTGTGCCTTCTACAGGAAGCTCTGTATTTCTACAGGAAACATCCTGTAGAACCTTTGGACGAGCCAAATCCAATTTCAAAAGTGAATCTGATGCTGGGAATCTGTTGATTAGGCCTACAAGCACTTGTGTGTCCATCCCTTGCCTTTCTCCATCATTTTTCCACCTCCTTGTGCTTCTCATTGTGCTTCTACACGAACTTCCTGTAGAAATTGTGGGAAACTAGGCATGCATTTCAAAAAGTGGTTTGGCGAGCATGGTAGCTTCCTCAAGGGTTCAGAAGCCCTCATGCAATCTTCCAACTCCTCCTCCATCATCTCCATACCTGCATCACAGCCAAAATTCATTTTGTCATACCATGCAACCAAAATGCAAAGTGCCTTGAAGCAAAAACACATAGAGAAGAATTTGTTTATGCCATAACTTGAAAACCATGCATCCATTTGACAAACCATTTTATGGGGAATTGTACAAGGTTGATGACAACATGCCTGAGCAGTTTCATGCAATTCTGATGCACGGTTTCCAAGAAATCAGCCTCCATCACCATCAGCCATTTTTGCATTTTCTCCATATCCGTGCATCCGTTTTAAAACCTGTTTCATGGGGAGATGCGCATGGGTGATAGTAGCCTATCCAAGCAGTTTCAGCCGATTCCGATGCACGGTTTCCGAGAAATCGAGCTCTGAAATCTTCAGCCATTTTCCATTTTTCTCGAAATCCGTGCATCCATTGATCACGCTTTTTCTATGGCAGATGCATAATGATGGTAGGAACATGCTCACCGAGTTTCAGATCAATCCAATCTACCGTTTGGGAGAAATGGCAAAAAGAAGTTCTGGTTTTGTGACCATGCAGCAGCAGCAGCTTGAACGGGCAGAGTTGAGCGTGGAAACGATTGCATGCAGCTCAGATCTGGCCAGAGGACACCTGCACAAGGAAAAGAAATCAAAAATCATTAGCCAAGCCTCATGCAATCAAAGGATCCAAGCATGCAGCAGCAAGAAGCTTCACAAGCAGCCGTTTGGCTTCAGGTACGTGACAAAACCTATTCCTCTATTGCATGAATCTAATTCAAGAACTGCATGAACGAATGGAGAGATGGAATTAAGCCACGAATTTAGGAAGGTTCACTTGATGTCCAGTTCTCTAGCAAGTCACGCAGCATGCATGGGTCAGCCATGCACGTGAAAGTCAAAAAAACGGACAGTATGGGCAGTCTAACTCCAGTGCAACTGAATCGATGAGATTTCAAGCAGAGAACAAATAGTGACCACTGCAGTTCATGATTGCAAAACAGTCGCATAAGCCAGCACACGTATGTGCCACCTCACTCCAAAAATCACGCAGAAATCTGAGCGCTCAGCTGAAACTCACGAACTGCTGGTCATCTGCACTTGCCACATCGTCAACTGAAGTTTCCACAATCTATTAACTTTTCATCCTCCACCAATCTTTCTCGGCCATTTTTCAGAACCCTTCGGCTTATCGGCATTCTACAGGGAGCACTGTTTCGTTCTATAGGAAACGAGAGCCGCCTACAGGAAGGCGTCTATAGGAAAGGCAGAGAACAGCTCTGCGGAAGGAAAACCCAGAATTTTCATTGAATTTGGAGCTCCAGACGAGACACTGTGATTGTCTGCATGAAAGCTTGGGTTGCAGAACCTTGATATCAATTGGAGGATGACCTTGAGAAAGGGATCTATCACCATATTGTTGGCTTGTTTTAGATGTTGTGACTAATTTCAGCGGGACCAACAAATACAAATGGCCTATTAACATTTTGGGAACTTTATCACTTCCTTTTCAAGAAAAATATCACAAGTTCAATTCCTTTACTTCCTATTTCATAAGAAGGCATTCTTGCACCTTTGATGCTGAAAATTCGAGGATGTCCAGTGTTTGGTCTTCTTTAAGTTCTTCGATGTTTCAAGTTTGAAGTGAAAAACCGGTTATCAAGCATCCAAAGTATTAGAAAGATGATGGTTGATGATGAAAATTCAGTATATGTTGGTGGCCTTCCATATGATTCTACTGAAGATTCCATTCAAATGGCCTTTGAGATTTATGGCACTATTATTGCAGTAAAGGCTCTATCCAGATATTCATATTCCAGATTTGCCTCATCATGCATCCTTATCCGAGATAGTTGGGCTTCTACACATGTGAATTTGACATCAATACACATCTCTTCTCAAAACGATCATTGCTTATCAACGGGAATTTTTTGCTCTAATATCACTTTTAGTCCGGCAACATATGGCTTATCTTTATTTGAAACGTGGTATTTCTGGGCTTTCATCGATATATGTATACTTCATTACTGTTCTAATTGCGCATTATTGGGACTCTATTCTCGGCTTGAAGAGTGCAGCGGTGTTATTGTTGGACCTAATCAGATATTGGTCAGGTCCACTAGTGGTCCCTGGTGCCAGACCTAATAACAGAGGCATCATACACTGCATTATAAGAAATTATCAAGGTGCCAATGTTTCAGGAAAACTTGGGCAGTAGACCTAATTGTCAAGCTTTATTGTTTATGATCATTACTGTCTGGATTGTGATAAATTCTATGCGGAGAGCCTGATGATTGTGAATGACCGAGAGTTTGGGGGCAAATGCTATGGATTTGTCACTTTTACTAATCCCAGAACTGCAGTTAATGCAATCAATGACATGGATGGAAAGGCAATTGGTGGGAGGACTGTAAGAGTGAATGAAGTAAAGAGTAAGTCATCAAGGGCCACATTTGCTCGAGAAAATCACTTTAGGGACAGGATCAGAGATAGAGACAGAGACAGTTCTACAGGAAGACAGAGAACTGTTAGCAGACTGTTTCTACAGGAAGCTAGCAGACTGTTTCTACAGGAAGACAGCGAACTGTTTCTACAGGAAGTTTGAAAAGAGGGAAGCCAAAGGAGGAATCGGCCGAGATGTTAGCCAAAGAAGCCACCAGGGCCATCAAAGACGAGGAGAGAGATTGGTTCCTCTGAGCAACACTTTCAGTAGGGGGGTGATGATGAGCCCCAAAAATGGACAATTATTTGGGCTCATTCAACCTCCTAATTTGGCTTAGTCCACCATTCTCAGTTGTTTATTGCATGTTTTTGATTATTTTTATGTTAATAGAGTGAATTTGGTTAGTCATTATGCCAACAAGTCTAATGGGTGCTTTGTGTAGCCTTTTTGGTCAACTTGGAGACAAAATGGAAGGTCTTAATGAGCACTTGGCAGCCAAATTCGTGGGAGAACAAGCTAGAGGATTTGTAGGAAGGTGTCCCCCTCATTTATGGGCCCTTACCTCAAATTCTCCACCATCAGCTCGGAGTTCAAAGGCCACCAAATCAATGAGCACAAGGGCAGCCAAGCAAGTCAAGTAGGATTGTTGTTAACTACAAGTCTTGGGCAGCCAAGTCCCTAAATTTTAGGAGGACTGTTGGGTCCTCAAATTGTATAAATAAGAAGGCTTAGGGCCTCATTTTGGTTAGCCAGTTAGTCAATTTGGTTAGCTAGTGGTTAGTCATTTTGTAGCCAGTTAGTCAATTTGGTTAGCTAGTGGTTAGTCATTTTGTAGCCAGTTAGTCATTTTGTTTTAGCCATTAGTTAGCTAGTTTGTAGTTCGATTTTTATGCAATAGATTAGCTTTTCTTTCAGTTCATTCTCAAGCTCTCCTTGTGGACAGTTTTGATGTAACTTTTCATTCTTGATTAATAAAGATGAATCCAACTTTGCACCAGCTCTAAATCTTTCTTAGGAGGTTGTAGCTCTTGCGTTTGGGCCCATCTCAAGCGCCCAGTACCTCCTTTGTTTATCTTTATGTGTCTTTGTTGCATTCTCATAATAAAATCTGCTATTTAGATTTAAATGTTGTGTTGTTGTTTAGGTTGCTTTTGATGATTAGAAAAGGTTTTTAATGTTTAGATTTGCTTGATAGGTTAATCACAGGGAAGATCTTTAGAAAAAGGCTTCCAAACACCTTGGATCTCACCTCCCCCTTTGTGGAATCATGAGTTGGGACCAATGTGACTTTGCTGCCAACAAAAACGCTATTTTGCTTTGCCATGCAATTCTTAGTGTTGGAATCCTCGTTTGTAGATGTTAATATTAGTAGTGTTAAATGCTTCAGTTGATGATTTCTTAGTGGCATAAGTTAGTTCATGCATTTCATTTTGAATAAGCTGTTGTCCATTCTTGTTACTGTTAGCTAGGTCATATTAGGGTAGCATAACTAGATCTTTGTTTTCTTGCATGTCTTTGTTTGTCCAGTTTGAAAAACCACTTGCAGAGTACCTGTTATCCTTCTCTATCTACCCATAATCCATCTGATAATCTGCTCCAACCCTTAGCCCATGATTCGTACCCTTCATTTGCCATACTTTCCCCACCTTGCCCTAATTACTACATTCTTGTGCATCATCACTTCCTCCATCCTTGAACAAATCCAATCGCTCCTTAGCCTCATCCACCAAGTCCTAGGCCTCTTCACACCCATATTTCACCTCCATACTCATTCATCCACCTTTTTCCCTCCATCCATTCTCCAAAATCCTCGTTTCAGAACATCCTGTAGAAATCTCTGAACATCCTGTAGAACCCCTGCAGACTTCCTGTAGAAGCTCATAAACACGGTTTCGTGGCAGCCAAAATTTGTGAGACTCTCTGGAAGGGTGTTAGGACCCCTTAGACCCTCTCTGAACCTTCCCAAACTTTCCCAAGCATTTCTCCTCCTTGATCCACCTCTGCACAGTCAAAAATAGTTAAAAGCACATGCATGATAATTCTAATAACTTAATCAAAAATACAAAAAGATGTTTTCTTCAGATAGTGATAACTTAGACACATGCATTTTACCTTCCTAGAAGTAATGGCATCTCTTCTCGTAGTTTGCATTCTCATTTTTGCATCAGTAGGACTAGCTGGTAGAATTAGGGTTTGCTAGGGTTTGTGTTTCTTTTTGGCTTTCAGTTTCTTTTCGCAAGTAGATTAGCTTCTTTCGAGTTAGCTTTCATCCATCAGTTAAAAAGCTTCTTCTAAGAGCTCATAGAAGTTGGCTTGAGCCCCTAGCGGACTTGTGCCAGCTGACCAAGTGACAGCTGCGGCAAGAGCTAGTACTTGTGCATACAGCACCGTCGCTTCCAAGTTTGTTACGAACTACCGGGTTGATAAAATTAAAGAAGGGAGTTCCAGGAGTTGTAGCATTATTGCTACAATACTGGGGCCCACCAACTTCCATAATGAATTTTGTGAAATCTACTTGGCTATTAAAATGATTTTTGAAAAAATTTAACTAGTCCAGGCCATGGGTATAGATGATGAAAATTTCATCAACATGCGGTTTCCAGATTTTAGAGAAAAATGGAGAAGAGGCTAAGGCTTTGGTTTCAAAATATTCCATGAAAATATTTGCCACAATGGGAGACAACATGAATCCCATGACAACTCCACAAGTTTTCTCATAGATCTTATTTTGAAAGCTAAAGGATTTCTACTTCTTGTATTAATTCTTTTGACTCCTTTCATTCTTTCAACAATGTTACCCTTTCCAATCCCTTGCTTTTGACCTCTCCATTTTTAACTTTGTTAATTTTGAACCCTAGTTCCATTCTCCCTTCCCCCTCCCCTACCATCTGCACTGAATTTCCTAAGAAGAAGTTTGATAACCTTTCTAGCTTTGATATTGATTCCTATTTGTTGTGTCTTCTTGAGAAAGTGTTGAACTTTACCATCGCCCCTCGTAAAATCCCTATTGAGGATATTATGTGTAATATTGAGTTTGGTATCAAGGACGTTCCTAATAACCTCAAAGAAGAAATTGGGCAATATTGTGCTATTATCCTTAGGAAAGCTAAAACCCCTAAGAGCAACATCACCAAGGAGGAATTCCTATCTCTTAAGGCCCTTAATAATAATGAGCACATTACTCTTTTAAAATTAGACAAAGGGGGAGTTTTCATAATCGTAGATAGAAAAGATTACATCACTGTGTGATCTGGGTGGATATTGGTGGCTACCCACCTATTCCACCTAGACCTCCAGTTGGTTTCATTTGTTTCCTTGTTTATTTCAGCAATTACTATTTTTAGTAGTTTTTTGGGTCCTGAACTTCTGGAGCAGTTTTGACCCCCTAAACGACGTTTTTTTGAGGTCCGCTACAAGCCCATTGTCATAAGCAAGGGCTTTCCACAAATCATGTAGTACTCGGTGATCCGGATTTAAACAGGAACGCAGAAAATTACAGAGATAACCATATACACAAAGATGCAGCGGAAATAATACTTCATTTCATTAATGGAAAATACTGAAATATGCTTACAACCAGAAATGGAAATAAACCAGCTAGGGCGATGGTAGCTTATCTCTGAGAAGAGATGTGGTGGATACATGCCTCTGAACTGTCTTAAATGAGGCTCGAAGACCTATTTATTGTTGAGAAACAATGGAAAACCCTTAACATTCCAAAACCTAACCCTAGGAGATGAAACGCTAAACTGTGGGCCCCGTTTGGGTAAATTGGTACATCAACTTCCCGGGGTCGTAACTTTGGCATACGATCTCTGTTTGACGCGTACAATAGCTCGTTAGAAAGATCTATCCGAGCACTACCACTTTGAGAAGGGCAATATCGGTCCATGGACCCATGTTGCCCCCAGATTTCCCAAAAAACGTCGTTTAGGGCCTCAAAACGGCTCCAGAAGTTCAGGACCCGAAAAATGCTAAAAATAGTAAGTTATGCTATAATTAAGGAAACTGAAAATGCTGAGAGAAACAATGGTGGGGGTCCAGGTGGACTTGGCAGGTGGACACCAATATCCACCTGGATCACTCGGAGAGTCCTTTCCAACATGGTATCGTACGCACCAAACAGAGGTAATATGACCAAGTTACGACCTCAGGAAGTTGGTTTCCCAACTAACCCCAATGGGGCCCACAAACTCTTGGTGTTACATCTCTTGGGGTTAGGGTTTTGGTTCTTTAGGGTTTTCTCTTGTTATTCAATAATAAATAGGCCCTTGAGCCTCATTGTAACACAGTTCAAAGGCATGTAGCCACCATATCTCTTCTCAGAGATAAGCTACCATCACCTGAGCTAGTTTATTTCCATTATGTTTGTAAGCATAGTTCAATATTTTTCTATTAACGAAATGAAGTGATATTTCTGCTGCATCTCTGTATTTATGGTTATATCTATAATTTGTTGCGTTCTTGTTTAAGTTCGGATCACTATGATGCTTAACCATCTAAACAATGAAAACTACATAAAATTGAACAAAAATGTGTGCCTAATGAATATTTTAGAAGAATTTTTTGATTCCATATGATCTTATAATGAATGTTGAACTATTAGCAAGAAGCTCATCAAAAGAAACCCACTCACCCCTAAAATCTATGGCCTTCCAAATATCCATAAGGGTGGTGCTCCCCTTAGAACCATAGTAATTAACACTATCAATCGATTGGCTTGCAAATCCTCTAGCCAAATATTTATCTCACAAGATTAAACCCCTAGTTGGTAATTTTGACTCCTTCATCAATGAATCATCCTCATTCATCAATAAAATCAAAGACTTTAAACTAGAACCTAATGATATTTTGGTTAGTTTCGATGTTGTTTCTCTTTTTATAAATATCCCCATTAATGAAGCTATTGATATCATTAACAATATCACCAACCATAACACTGCCAAATTAGTTAGCATTTGCTTAAAATCCATATTTTTTTCATCTTTCAAAATGAGATCTATGAGAAAACCTGTGGAGTTTTCATGGGATCCCTGTTGTTTCCCAATTGTAGCAAATATTTTAATGGAGTAATTTTATACCAAAGCCTTAGACTCTTATCCATTCCACCCTAAAATATGGAAACGATATGTTGCTGACACTTTCATCATCTAGCCCCATGACCTTGACTAGTTAGAAATTTTCAAAAATAATCTTAATAGTCAATCCGATTTCATCAAATTCACTATGCAAGTCAAGATTGGATGTAGTATGTCGTTCCTTGATGTACTCATCACCAGGAATGGATATGGCTACATCTCCCATCGGGTCTTCAGGAAAAAGATTCATATTGAACAATATCGGCATGCCACCTCCCATCATCATCCTACCCAAAAATGGTGTGCCTTAAACACCCTTTCCACCAGAGCCCTAATAATTTCTTATAATAATCACCTTGATGCCGAGAAAGCTCATCTTTTGAAGGTGTTTGAGAACAAATGTTACATGAAATTCCAAGGCCTTAAAGCCTTCCAAAAGGATTTTAATGGACCTAAAGAAAAACCAGACCTTGTTGGTCCCATCACTAAATTTCATCTTCTATACATCGAAGGAACTTCTAACAAGCTTGCTCACATGTTGAGAAAGAATAGCATCCATGCTACCTTCAAAACATTATGCACTTTACATGCCACCCTTAAGTATGTTAAAGACCCCATTGACCTCTAAAGCATGAAAGGTGTTTACCTTGTCTTGTGTTCATGTGGTAAACCTTATATATGTGAACCAACCAGTCAATTAAATGTTGAATTCAGGAGAACTTTGCTAACATTAAACACAAACTTTATTGCTCCTCAACCCTTTCCGAACATTCTGCAAAAACTAGGCACCACATTTGTATTGAAGATTCTAGTGTCCAAGTGAAAGTAGATAATTACCATCACTATATGTTTAGGGAACCAATTGAAGTTGAGAAGTAGGCCAATAATATTAACAGGGATGTTGGATAGAACTTAGCAAAAATTGTATTTATGCTCTCACCTCCAAGTTTGTTTCATCTTGAATCATCTTTAATTTTCCTTGTTTCTTGGTTTTGATCCATTGATCTGGATTTTCATCCATGTTTATTTTTATATATAAATCTTTATCATATTATTTGATATTTTAGTTTTATAATTTCATTTCTTTTCTTTACTGTCATCATTTAGGAATTTTTTAATTATTAATTATTATATTTATTGCGTAATGTATCGTATCCCTCTCTATATAATTATTAATTATCGTATCCCTCTCTACATAATAATTAATAATTATAGTAACAATTAATTATTATTAATAATAGGCATGTATATTGGATTCCTAATCATTAATATTCTATTAATTATTAGTTTCTATATAATTCCATCCCCTTTGGATATTAATTTTTATTTTATTTTGGATTTTTATAACTTTAATTTTTATAATTCAATAGTTTATAATTTATATATATATATATATATATATATATATTAATTTAGCTATAATTATAATTTAATTATTATTTTTTCACTGGATTTTTTATTTATGGTATTTCATTTTAATGAGATTTGTTTGGTTTTTATCTTATCATTTATTTTTACTTTTAATAGGTATATTTTTTACATTTGGACTTTATATTTTTAATTCCATGTTTCTTCTTTTATTTATTCCCTGGCATGATCAAATTTACCTCATCATTTAGTGTTGATGATGAACCACATTGGCTGGTTCAAAATGTTGGCAATAAATATCTCAATGTGATGGATTTGAAAGATGAAGAGTAAAATCCATTTATTGTATTTACTGCCAATAACCTAGTAAAGACATAATGAAATTGATTGACTTTACAAACCACCAATGTTTTTCTTATTGAATGTAATGACAAGGAAATTGTACCACATGAATGAAAGCTAAGGCTAGTTTCATAGCATGAGAATAGTTAAGTTCATGACATGTTCTTCTTTCATGTCATCTTCCTGAACTAGTGCAATTCTAATAGTGAGACTAGATGATATGAGATACAAAATAAAGTCTCTACCATAATTTGGAGAACTAAGTAGAGACACTGATATAAGTATATAAGCTCCTTTTTCAAGGCATAAAATAATCTTTGGGTGAAATTGTTCTAGACAAACAGGGTCTCTTTTTTAAGAAGGTGCATGATGCTCAACATAATTGATGATAAAACACCAAAATAAATTAACCTTTTCTTGTAAACTCCGAAGTTAACGAATGTTAAGCGAGGGAGGGAACTGAATTACTGCTTCCACTTTAATTGTATCTACCAAGATCCCCTTGTTCGAAACTATGAATCATAGTAAATCTTTCTATTAACACTTGGAAAAAATCTACCAACAATCATGAGGGAGGATCACCATGACAGACCTTAATTAGACCCATTCTCATTTGGTGCAATGATATTCAGCAATATATGGACCCGATTGCTACCAAAAAAGATTTTGAATATTATATAATATCAATCGAAATGAGAATATATCTAATCTAAAAGCTTAATATCTATCATATATATTGTGTATGTTTTTCTAATATATATGTGTGTAATTAGTTTATTCAAATCAAGCACAAGAAAAAATATTAATAATTAAATATAGGAAATTTATTCATTTATTAAAGACTTACATGCATATGCATATGCATATATTTCTATTTTTTGAATAAATAGATATTAAAAAATAAATAAGTATTTTTATATCCAATAAATATATATGAAATAAATCACTAATTTACGAAAGAAAAATCATGAAAAGAAAAAACATGTATACATCTCAACTTAAAAAATGTAGATTAAATAATCTTATGGAAGAGATATATGGCTTTCTCTTTACTATTAATATAGATAAAAAAAATTACAAAGACTCAATCCAAAGGTTTCCAGCCTTAAGAATTCTTGATAGTAAGAACTTTTCCCATTGGACAAAACTCCCCTTTTTCTCTTGTAATATGCAAGAAAAATATAAAGGATTTATTATTCTTCCTCCCTTTTAGCTTAATACAAATATACAAGCATATTCTGAGGAGTCCAAACATGGGGTAAGAAAATTCAACCACTTTTTCCTTTGTCTCCTTGTTGGTTACATTTGCCTCTATATTCCATCTCATGCTTTGATAATTTTACTAAAAATAGTTGGAACAATATACGAAATAGGTACAATGTTTTTTCCATTAATGAAATTGTTATAATCTTTTTTATTTTCTAATTCAAGGATTCCTACTGTATAACAAATTTCAATATGTTATACATGTGACCTCACATGATTGAGGATGTTGAACTTGTACTTTCTTTTATTTCAATGTGAGCATGTTTTTTTTTTCTTTTTTAATTCATTTCCTTATCCCCTACACTAAACAATTTTGAGATAATAATTGTATTTATATTTAAAATAAATATTTATGGAAGAAAATAAATTAATATGAGGAACCTTCTTGCCAGCTTATTCCTTTACTTTAGAATTATCGCTTTTATTTTCCTTAAATAACTGAAATAATCACTATAATATCAATAAAATAAATTTATATCATATAGAACTTACCTATATATTGATTAAATCAAATAATAAGTAAAACTAATACAATTTGTTATTCAAAATACAAAACAAAATAATTATGAAAAGTAAAGTATAATGATTAAAATTTAAAAATCTTCCCATAACCTTCACTATTTTCTTCTTTGCATGTTAATTTAATGGTTTTGATATAGCAGTTACATTCATATTCTAATATATAGAAAATTCAACCCTGCTTCTTTGTATTTTATTTGCTAATTTTGATAAAGTAAATTCATGGCCCTTTTTATTTTAATTTTCCTAGGAATTTTTATGGTAGATTTATAAAAAATTATTTATTCAAAATGTTCTTCACGTTCTCAACTTTCTAACAAGTCATTTCTTCCTTAATTTGGTCGTCTAAAACTCAAGAAATGGCTCATGCAAGTTGACACTAAGCAATTGTTGATTTTTCCCTTAGATTAATTTTGGACTAATGATTTGCAGGCTTATTATTTTTTGAAAATGAATTGTGGAAAGACATTACATAGTGCTTATATTATTTTTGTTGCCCGTAGTAATTTGTATTTGAAGCAATAGGTAGTATGGAATGTGGATCATTTGCCAAATTTTTATCTAAATACACACATGTGCACATCTGATATCCATAAAATCTATAAGCTAGCATATCTAGAAAACCCAAAAATGTCACAAGTGTGACAACCTTCGATACTCAAATTCCTAAATACTTCTGGGGAATCTTGATAGCCAAGACCTTTAGATATCACGCAGTGTGAAAATGTTTGGATGTTGAGATGCTCAAGCACCTCTAGAAAATCCAGACACATGGGACCTTTAGATGTCATGCAGTGTGAGAAGGTTTGGATTATTGGATCATCGAATCCCTCCAAAAAACATAATTATCTCAAATATTTAGATGTCATGTAGTGGGAAAAGGTTTGGATGCCTGGATGTCTAATAATTCTAAAAATAAATAAAAATCTTTAAAAAATGTCAAAGAAAAACAAAATCAAAATTAAGTAATAAAATTTGAAAATTTGGATCTGGATATACCTAGGACCTGGGAAATCCATGATACATCCATATCATGATACCAATAAACATTTTCAACCCATTGGTGGACTCATCCATGTAGTAAGATGAACACAACACACATCACAAGACACATCATCTACCACCACCAATTTTTTAACTACACATGGCATTTATGTTTACCCAGAAATAATCTTGTAATGAAATGTGGATTTCGGAGACATGTCATTTGATACATCACTAAAATATGGCGATAGTACAAAAAAAATATGGGGCTATACCTTTGTATCTCGAACTCATAATGAGATAGACGTTATATATCCAGAAAGTTTTAGATGAGTAGAAGATGATGATGACTTCAAAATAAGGAAACAATAAAATTGAGTGAAGCAAAATTTTTATATACTCTAACTCCACAAGATGAACTAATGTGTGTGTTATAATGGATTTTGGATAAATGAACTAATGGATAAAGCAAATACTACTTAGTGCATTAAAATTAAATTTCACACCAATTTATGACCTATCACAAATAATGAATGTTATAAAAGTAGAAAAAAAAATTGAAAATTTATATATCCAATTCAACACCAAACAAGCAAAAATAGAGAAAATTAGAAGTTTGATAATAGTTATCATATCAAAATAATAAACTAAAATAAAATTCAAATAAAAATAAAGAAGTGAAATGTGAAAAAAGGAAATGTGAAATCAAACATTCGGTTTCTTGTGACATGAAATGAAACTTCACAAAGATTCAAACTTGAAAATTAAATGTAGTCAAAGAATAAATAGTAAACTCATATTAGGAATTAAAATTAAAAATATTGGATGAGGGAACCATTTTATTATACTTCGTAAAGAAAAAATAAAAGGGGTGGTTGTCGTAACCACAACAATGTCTTGATATGACAACAAAGATGCATTTGTGAGGATGTATCTTGGTATTTTGATGCATGCATCTTTTAAATATTGTAGGTAGATGCAGGATGCTCCATCATCTTGCAAGAGTGAGTAGCCAAGTCATCCGAGTATGGTTCAACAATCTGCTTCATGTCATGGAAGATGTACTACATGACACACCACAATGTTGCACCAACATTTTGAAGGTTGAAAGAAATTTTATTGTATGCAAAGCTTCCCCAAGGACATATGAATGTTTTGTTATGTTGGTCCTAAAGCTTGATTTGAATTTGATTGTATCCAAACAGTCCACCTTAAAGGAAAATATATTATAATTAGCACACTCACTAATAATATTATTGATGAAATGGGTCAAATAATTTCCTTTTAGACAAGGCTTATTCAAATTATGGAAGTGCATGCATATGCAAACAATTTTTTGCTAGTCATCAGTTGGAACACAGTTTGATGCCCATTATGTCAGAGGAACCAGGAAGATGAAACCCACCTTGAGAAGTTTCTCCACCTCAACCTTTATTGCTACTTCCTTCCTAGGATTGACTTGATGAAACTTTGTCAAACATGGTTGACATTATTGTAGTTTTTTATTTCATGTTCAATAATCCTAGGGTCAATCCCAGACATTTCCTTGCATGACCAAGGAAAAACATCGTGAAATTCCTTAAAGAGATTGGTATAAATTTGAACCTCTTCAGGAGTACAATCCTCCCCAATGAAGACATTTACAATGACATTTATATAAATTGATATATTGATCTGAATGGCGTTTGAGATATTCAACATATTCCCTTCAACATACATATCCTATTTCTCTAAAAGGTTTGTAGGCCATACCATCTCATTTTCCAAAGTACCCTTGAACTCATTGCTTTCGACTTTTTTAGTTTTTGGGAAGAAATATGATCAATGATGAAAATCCTCCCATGGTTGTTTAGGACCACTCATAACCTCCATGATTGCCTCATGATATGGTAAAACTAAGTCCAAAAAATTGATGGTGTGGTTGGAGTGGAAAGAAAACACAAGGGTATTTAGATGTTCCAACTCTTCCATCTAAGAGGATTTGGATTAGGGTTTACATATCCTACTTGAATTTCTTGATAAGAAATATTAGTTATAGATAGAGGTACAATCATTCCTTCATTCCTTATCTCTTATGGCACTTCCATAGGAGAGGGAAGAATCCGTGGGTCCTCAAAATAATAGGTTCAAAAGTAACAAATATGAGGTTAGGTCATGGAATCGCTAACTGTGGGGTTCATAGGAGTAACATAGATATAATTTACAGGTGAGGAGAAGCTAAATGTTCCCATAATGGATGGATATAGTCCAAGACCCATACTTTTCAACATCTTATCAAGATTATCAATGAAAGGGAAATTAGGTTCCTTCAAGAGAGACAAGTATGGAGGCATGCAAGGCAATTGTTTAATTGTGATATTTAGTGAGGAAAACAAGGGACTCATAAGATTGAGGATATGACTAATATCATAGCATACATTCAATTGCATCCTAGCAATAAATTGTAGTTGGCTAGATCATCAACCACTCCAACTACAATTGAAACCATTTTACCACTTAACTGGATAAAAAATGAAGGGATAATTCCATGATACCAAAAAGAATATCTATCAAATGAAGTTAACATGCTAGGAGAAGGAACAATCTCATGAGACACAATTATTTCCCAATTTTCTTTGGACATGATGTATGTGGTGGTTTCTTTTCTGACTAATGTCATGAATAGATTCTTCTCCAAGGAAATGGAAAAAATATGGGAAGGATATTTAGGTGGGAGATTTGGTTTTACATTGATAGTGTCAAGCACAATAACCTCAGAACTAGTAGGATCTATGACTCTAATCGCAGTAATTAGTACACCTATTTGCATTGCGTAGATTTAAAGGATTATAATTCCAAAATAACACAAGGTTTATGAGTAATATATTCTATAATGGAGTAGTTTTGAGCTACTCATGCACTATGGTTTCATATCACCTTGAGCACACCCTTAGGCATGCATGGCACTAGCTATATGAAGGGTTTTCAAAATGTAAGTGTTCCAGAGACTTGTTATATTATTTTCCTAATGAGTGCTCAAGAATATCTTAATTATGAGGCTTGGTTTCAAGGTTCACTTCTATGTCACGCATATATACATTTGATGGAATTATGCTCCCTTTCTAGGGCTAACCCCAACTATGCCTTTACAGAGGTGTAACGTTACTAATCAAACCAACAACCATATGCTAGCCTTGAGGAAAATGATTTGTTAACAAAATTGACTAGTAAGTAGCATACTTCTAACCTAACATGAATTGTGATTCCTCAAGTTCATCGGATTGATGAATAAGATGGTAAACCTTACATAACTTGTAAAGAAACTTGAACATATTTTTATCCTTCTTCAACCCACCGAGATCATTATTATTGTTGTTGTTATTATTACCTTTGGTATTTTTCATCTTATTTATATTTCCTCTTTTATTCCCTTTAGGTTGTTGGTGTCTCTTATCATTCAAAGTTTGTATCGTGAGTACATTGGAAGGTTGGAGAAGAGTTGAGTTCTAAGCATTTGATTATAGGGCCACAAATGACTACAATGAGAGTTGTCCTAACTGTTGAAATTGGCAACAAGAAATGCTAAAAATAGAACTGCTATAAATAGCAGCTTGGGTACCAATGTTGGATTGAGCAACAGGGAATGAAAAATGGAAGTGATAAAAATAGCAATGTTATTTTTAGCAGTTCGAGATGGATTCCTTTTTTAGTCAGTCCCTAAACTAAAATAGTGAAGTAAAATTCAAATTTGAACTTAACAGCTGTTTGAAAATAAATTAATTAATTCACCATGAGTTAATTAGTTGTGAAAAATCAAACATGAAGTCTATGTGGGGACATGCAACAGTTTCTCCATTAATTTAGGAATTTATCCATCAGTTAAAGAGATAAGGATGAGTTCTAATTTGAGTTGTAACTAGTTGGCTCAGTTAACTGAGTCAAGTCCAGTTAGATTGATTTAAACAGTTTGTTTAAATTAAGTAAGTTCAGTTAGTTAATGCATGCTTGCATATAACTGCTACACTTCAGATAACTGAAGATTCTATCATGAATAACTCATGCGTGTCAGTTCAGACAGAGACCTAGTTGAGATCAAAGAAGGGACAGTGTACTATCAGTTGGATGACTTTTTTCCTATAAAGGAAGTTCATCCATGGAGAAGGATTTATCTCCTTCAGGACTGCGTAGTTGGATCAGAGGTTAGTGAGTGTGTGAAGAGGCCAATTCACACAAGTGGTTGCATTGGACCACAATCAAAATTGCGCAAAGAAATAGGAGGCTTGGAGGGTAGAGGAGAAGGTTTGAGACAGGCCTTTGATTGTCTATGAGCAGTAGAGGTATTGCAGAGACAGCGGGATAGCTTTTGAGCTGATTCCTTTTGTAATACTGGCTATATTTCCACTTGTATGATAATACAAAGATGGGGTTTTAGGCTGGTGCTTTCCCCTGGTTATATCTTTTGTGTTATGTGTGTTTGATTCCTCCATATCAGTTATATGTGTTCTTATTGATGTTGCTCATGTTCGATTAATCTTCCACTAAATTGGTTGTAGAATTAGATCAAGTATTTTGCTTTAGTATATTGCATTATCAGGTGATCTACAAGTGGGAATTTCTTCATGGTATCAGAGCTAGCTGATTTGTAGAAAAATTCTACATGGTATGAAAGCGAGGTTTTGTAGGAAAAATTCTACATGGTATCTGAGCAAAGGTGATCAAAGGAGAGAACAATATAATAAGAGGAGATTTCAAAGTTTTGAGTTTTGGGCCGAGAGTTTGCAGAGAATATCTAAAAATTTCTGTACAAAATTTTTAGAAACAAATAGCAGATTTGGATTCCTTGCCGAAAAAGACCCAAATTCAAAAAAAAAAAAACAACTGAATCGAAGTTCAGATGAGGGAGATATCGCTGATTTAAAATCAGCTCTTTTCCAAAAAATTTCGTGACGGCAGGAAAGTGGAAACATATTGGTGTGCTAGCCAAGAACCTGTATGCACTTGAGGTACAAGATGCATGCAAAGCCTTGAGGAGCAAAGGTTAGATACTTGGTGGTTGAGAGGGAGAGTAAATTACCTCTCAATATGCAGCCACTGAAGAAGTCTCAGACGATTGTGGAGGAGCCACGATTGGTGAAACAGCTTCAAGAGGTTGTGGAGCAACCACAACATGGGAAGGTGAGAGGAGATCGAGTAAAGACATATACTCATGTAGAGACCTCCAATAAGGGGAAACTTCGAGCCAGGTGGGCAGAGGGATCACATGGAACCATACCTCCAGGTAGGAGGTGGGGCGATGTGGAGTGATTATCCCAAGGAGGAGGGGTAGGATCCTTGAGGTACCCAAACTCTTTGATTCTACTTTGCTACAGAAGCCCCGACGAGGAGTAGCAGGACTGACTGATTGGGTAGAGACAGATGTGGATGGAGCGGCAGAGAAGGCTACAGTGCAGGAGTCTCAGAACTGTGTAGAGCTAGTAGGCTACAACAATGCGAGAGGCATAGAAGTGTTGGATCAGTGTAGGATGGCACAAAGAGGTGTGCAACGGTGCGAGATGCATGGAGTGTTGCAGCAGCTCAGAGGTCAGAGAGGGAGCACTTGTCAGCAGTAGGTAGAACTTCAACATTAGAGTATGTTTCTAGCCCAACAGAGAGGTCAGTTGGGAGTTTTTTGTTCCGAGAGTTGCTGGAGCAACCACAATTGGTAGACTTGTTGCATGCAGAACATTCCGAAGGTACAAGATCCAGTTCGTGTTGAAGCCTTTCTTGTTGAGAGGGAGTGTTGAAAATGGCAACAAGAAATGCTAAAAATAGAAGTGCTAAAAATAGCACTGCTATAAATAGCAGTTTGGGTACCAGTGCTGGATTGAGCAAGAGGGAATGAAAAATGGAAGTGCTAAAAATAGCATTGTTATTTTTATCAGTTTAGGATGGATTCCTATTTTAGTTAGTCCCTAAACTAAAATAGTGAAGTAAAATTCGAATTTGAACTTAACAGCTTTTTGAAAATAAATTAATTAATTCACCATGAGTTAAGTAGTTGTGAAAAATCAAACATGAAGTCTATGTGGGGACACGCAACAGTTTCTCCATTAATTGAGGAATTTATCCATCAGTTAAAGAGATAAGGATGAGTTCTAATTTGAGTTGTAATTAGTTAGCTCAGTTAACTGAGTCAAGTCCAGTTAGATTGATTTAAACAGTTTGTTTAAATTAAGTAAGTTCAGTTAGTTAATGCATGCTTGCATATAACTGTTGCACTTCAGATAACTAAAGATTCTCTCATGAATAACTCATGCTTGTCAGTTCAGACAGAGACCTAGTTGAGATCAAAGAAGGGACAGTGTACTATCAATTGGATGAATTGTTTCCTATAAAGGAAGCTCATCCATGGAGAAGGATTTATCTCCTTGAGGACTGCGTAGTTGGATCAGAGGTTAGTGAGTGTGTGAAAAGGCCAATTCACACAAGTGGTTGCATTGGTCCCCAATCAAAATTTTGCAAAGAAATAGGAGGCTTGGAGGGCAGAGGAGAAGGTTTGAGAGAGGCCTTTGATTGTCTATGAGCAGCAGAGGTATTGCAAAGAGAGCAGGATAGCTTTTGAGCTGGTTCTTTTTGTAATAATAGCTATATTTCCACTTGTATGATAATACAAAGATGGGGTTTTAGGCTGGTGCTTTCCCCTGGTTATATCTTCTGTGTTATGTGTGTTTGATTTCTCCATATCATTTATATGTGTTCTTATTGATGTTGCTCATGTTCGATTAAGCTTCCGCTAAATTGGTTGTAGAAGTAGATCAAGTATTTTGCTTTAGTATATTGCATTATCAGGTGATCTACGGGTGGGAATTTCTACATGGTATCAAAGCTAGATGATTTGTAGAAAAATTCTACTCTAACTAACTCGTTAATTGAGTAACTCTAGTAGAAGAAATAGAACCAACTACACCATTGATTGTTGTAATATTTAGCTTGGATGGATCAATATCCAACATGGGCACATTTGGAAAAGGTTTGTACAAAACCCATTACTATGAGTAGACTAGATCAAATTGTTGAGCATGAAATATCGTCGCTTGTTATGAGTAGACTCTGGTTAGAACCACATCTTTCAATATTTGTGGAAATAATGATTTTAGCAACCATTGCAATAATAATTCCTTTGGGATCAAAGCCTTGATCATTTGGCATCAATGCCACTAAATGTTATTAGATATGTGTGTGGCATTATCCTATTGAAGTGACAAAAGCAATTTGGTGCTCATTGTATGTTTAATAAGTGACTAGAAATGGTTTAAGAATGTGTTAGCTAACACACTAAAGTTGTGATAAGAAGTAGAGTTAAGATCAATCTACCATCTAGCAATGAATCTACTTAGAGCCCATTTAAAGACTTTGAACTTGATGGAATCATTTATCATAGTTAGAAGAGCACCATAAGTAGAAAGTCATCACATGATTCCCTGGATCCTCACGAAGTTTACCTTCAAAATTTGGTATATCATAAGGAAATTCGGTTGTGATTGGGGGCCAATGTGGGTAATGCATGATCATATCATTATTTAACTTCATCAAATTAGGGATATTTAACATAACCAAGAAAGTAATTTTATAGTGAGAAATCTAGTTCCCACTTCCAGTCATGGAGCCCTAGGGTTTGAATTAACTTGGTATCCCTTGGTTGAAATGAGGAAAGCCTCCACTCATTGGGTTCATAAGCGAATAAAATAAATTTCCTCCTACTGACCCCTATAAGGTGTTAAAGCACCATACATAGGGGGGCCATGAGAAGCATAGTGATTTCTCACTATTTACATCCCAAAATAAGGGAAGACATTAGTCCCCTATTATCAAAATATTGAAAAAAGAATATTACTAAATGGTGCACTAGAATATGGAACGTTTCCACCCATTTGAATTCCAAATCTCGGGAAAGAAGTTTCCCCCATTGATACACCGGAAAATAGGAAATTCCCACTTCCTAATGAAGGATTTGGAGTAGGAATATCCCCCCCCCCCAAAAAAAAAAAAAATCGGAAAGCTTGAACGAGAGTTGATGAAATCCTGACATTTGAGCCTGAACTAGAAGAAACGTAGGAAGAATTCAAATAAATAATTGCAATCCAAACAAATGACATTCCAAAAGAGAAGGAATTCCCACCATAAGAAGTAGAGGTTTGAGTGCCCCCACTCTGATACAATATAGAAATAGAAGTGGTATCGACCACAAGAGCAACTATAGTAGTAGCCTAAGAAGTTAGGACATGAGGATTAGCTTTTCCCCCACTAATGTTTGAATAGGGAACTTGAATTCCCACCATCCCAAAAGAATTACCAAAAGATTTCACATTAGACCACTAAAAAGAAAGGGCATGAAGAAGAGTTGGATCCTAAGTAAGCCTAATGAACATAACAACTAGCATATTGGGCCCAGTGATCGAGTTGAAATTTAGCCCATTATTGCCAAGGATATCAACAATCTTGATTCGTACAAGATCATCCTAGAATTTGGTTATAGCTTGCCTAGAGATAGGGATATAACCATTTAGATCGTGAAGATAAAATTGAGCTTCAAGATCTTCTTCACTCCATGTCTCCTCCACATGAGGGTTTATTTTTTCCTGAGTTGGTTGAACTAACTATGATGAACCAATTTCATCCAATTTGTGCCTTTGAGGAGGTGACTCCATCTTTTCAAGAGAAAGGCAATATACCCTTCTAGACTGATGGAGCAGTCTCTCAACCATTTTCAATAAAAGACTCAAAAGTGGCAATTCAAAGACTCCCTAGGCTATACTAGAAATAATGATCACACTACTCTATTAAAAAAATGTCCTAAATATAATCAAAAAGCAAATTACTCTGCTAGATTCTACCTGAGGTGGTTAGGGCCTAATACTAGAGTAGATAAGAGCCGAGAAAATGGCCTTCAATAGGCAAGTTTGATATAACTAGGGCCCAATATCTACCAACAAAGGTTTGAGAAATAGTTACACTGACCTCCAAACATGACATTTACTAGTCCAAATACCCTCACTTCATGGGGAACCCTCTAGGATAACTATAATGGTGATGCAATGTTTGTCTGAGATACTATAAGTATTCCCCCCTGTAATCACGTAATTGGAACCTAAGATAGACAACTAAGGATGCCAAATCATACTCAAGAAACAAAAAGAATAACTATACATTAATAGGTAACTCATCTTGAAACTTCATGATGGGAAAATAAAAAAGGACCACATCCAAAGAAGTCCCCCACACTTCAAAAATATTTTCAAGTTCAAGTTACGCTTGATAAAATTCGACTAAATTGCTTTTTCTTCTACTTTTACTTTATTTTTATTTTATGTTACATGTCTCCAATATTTTAATTTTACTTCAAATGTGTTCTAATGTGTTCTAATTTTAAAGTCTCCTTTAAATTCAAACTTAGTTCACCCCAATAATTCAATTTGGGCTGTTATGATAGCCAATGTAGTCATATCTATTCAAATTTTACCACTATAATGAAAACGAAAACATGCATAGCCATCAATGTAATGAAAACGAGCGTAGGCATCCAACGAAGGGCCGTGATGCCTCCAAAATAAAAGCATTGTATGTAAAGTGTGTTCCCTGAGAAAATCGACGGAGTTGCACTCGAATAAAGAGGATTGTCCCTTTGGCAGCAATAAGTATTATCGCTTTTTAATTGAATCATATTGAAATCGTTGTATAATTTGCTTTATACACTGTCTTTGTTATATGTTAAAAAAATAATATATTAATATTATAATGAATTATATATTGAATTTAACTAAAGTTCATAGTTTTTTATTTATTTTGAATATGGTTAAGATAGTTTTATAATTTATATATATATGAGTTACAGTTTACGCTTAATTAAATTTTATGCGAAAGTTAAGTTAAGTTAATGAGAATATGTGTGTTTATAAGTAGCAATTTTATTTTATTTTCGTTAAAAATATAAAAAAAATTAATATAAGAATATTATATTAGGTTATATATTAAAGGTAAATAAATTATGTATATGTATGAATTTAATGTGAATTTTATTAGAAAATTCGAATTCGAATTGGAATTGAAATTAATTATTGTTGAACTCGAACTTGTAGGTTAAAATAAAGGATGAGTGCTAAAAATGCAAAACACAGAATCATAATTAATTATGTGTTCTAAATAAAATAAAATAAATAAATCAACACAACATACCCAAAATAATGGCAAATTCATAAAGAGAAACATCGCAAATTATTTAAATAATTTCTCAATTTCAATAAGAGAAAAAGCATCAATTTCCTCATTTCTAAATATTTAAACAATGTGATTTTTCAAGTTCCAATCTAAGTCTTCTTGTAGCCTATCCTTCAAGGAGAAATGACCAACAAGAGGATTCAATGTCACACATAGTAAACTCATAAACAAATTCATTCAATTCTTACCTTGATTTTCTCTTCATAAACCATATAAATTTCTTAAACTAAGCATTCATATGAAATTATAGACTATAGAGGAGGGACTTATCTGTTTATGAATTGAAAACCACATAATTGAATAAGGGTGAGTGATTTTCTACCCGACTTTAGAGTCTAATGCATGTCATTTTCTCTACAATAGAAGGGGAAAAATTGCAATCTCAAGGATTTGTAGTTAGCCTCTATCACTCAAAGAAAGGATTTATTGGTCAATTTTCTTACTACAATTCCTAGGGAAAAAAAAACAAATATTGGGAACCTTTAATGCCTACCCCACACAACATAACGAGAAAACCCCCTTTTATGCTCCACAATCCCTTAGAAGACTCCCCCGTCCAATTGTCTCTAGTGTGTGCCTAGCAAGGTCCCAACTGGGGCCTTATAAAATAGTAGTTTATATTGGTTTCCTGATCTTTTCAAGGTTCTAAACACTTGCTTCCACAATTTTTCTTCTTCACACACTATGGTTGACTTCCTTTCTCTCCATCAACTCTATTTTGCTTACTTCCTCCCTTCTAAAAACTCATTTCTCTGCTTTAGTCAAATTTCCTCTCCCGTTTTCCCATGCATGTTTGGCTTTCATAATTCCCCAAATTGATTGTATTAAGCCCATATCTACCTGACTTAGGTGAGTCAATTTTGTCACCCACATCTTACATGCATTGAATGGCACAATTCCCGTCATGAGAGTTATTTGCACATATAACATAACTAGGTGAGATAACTTTCCTGCCAACCTCTTACATGCATTCAATAATTGAGTTAGGGATAAGTCAAAAAAAAAATTAAATAATTTATCACAAAAATAGTTTAGCAAGATGGTTTGGAATTTTTGACATGTAAAACCCCTTTTAGGCCACCTCACTTTTCCCCATTTGTGAGATCATGACCTTTATAAATTCCCATTTTGAGTCAACAAATTTTTTTAATAACTAAAAATGAAATATATAATGTTCAATAGGTTCATATCGCCATGGATGCATAGTAATAAAATATCCATGCTAAAATAAAACCAATATTAAACCTAATTAATTAATTACAAAGTAATTAGGAGGTCAAATTTGGGACATTACATTAATGCCCACACAAATACCTTTCTACAATTGTGCTTTTGGTAATAATATTTTTTCCCGATCTGCACATATATGATGTTATTGGAGCGAGTTTTTAATAACTCAATGTGGCTTCACTATATTTCATTTTTAAGTTAATAATTTATTATTATTTAGTAATTATGTATTTAAGGTTATAATGGTTAAGGTTGTTGAGTTTGAATTGAAAACGTAGTTCGTCAAGGATATGAAGTATTTTGATTATTTTTGCAGGTTAGCTGTTTTTGTTTTTGTTTGTTTTTTTTTTTTTTTCATTTATGTGTGGTTAGGTGTGTCACTTAGGTGTGTTGTTTATACATGTATTTTGAATTTTGTGAGTTAGACACATCATTTATATGTTAGATATATTGATCATGTTTATCATGTATGTGTGTGAATTAAGTATTGTTTATATACATAGATTAGGAGATTCACTTGTGGGTATTAGTTAGATATATTATTTAAGTGCACAGGTTAAATTTATATATGTGGGTTAAGAGTGTCATTTATGTGTGTCATTGACATGTACCACTTATGTTGATGTTTGTTATGTTGGCTGTGTACATCATTTAAGTGCATGGATTAAATTAATTGTTTATATGTGTGTTTTAAGAGTGTCATTTATGTGTGTCATTTACATGGGCCACTTATGTTCATATATGTTATATTTTGTAAGATCTTAAAGCCAACACTATATACAACGTGAATAAAAAATAAACTTATATAACAATCAATGGAATTTTTATCTTAGACTAGATAAGATGGAGACCTTTAATTACATTCTCAAACATATCAATATTATAATATCAATGTAAACACTTTCTGATTGTTTAGGAGGTAATCTAATTACCATCTAGTGAACTTATAACACTATGGAAAGAATCATGTATACTTATCTATTTTTACTAGTTTAACAATTTTTATGTATTATAAAGATAATACCTCAAATATACATATCTTATTATCTGTATGGTTATATTTGTATGGAGTCTTTAATATAATGTCATAGTGATTGATTGGAGAAATATCACATTTAGCTATATCTATGATGCCTTATGTGCAATCACAAAGGTAACACAACAATACTTATAAAACTCCAAATTTCCCAAAAAAAAAATAAAAACTTTAAGCTAACCAAGATGAGATGGATCTAAATGTCATATATAATGAAACTTTAAGCACTCAATAATAAATGATGAATGCTGGCAAAATAAACTCCAAGAAATTTATTTAAGTTTATTAGTTGTGTGTTCATTGCACATGAGCATGTCACTTATGTGCATGGAATCTTAAGTGTGCATAAGTGTACCATTATTTATGTTAATTGATTAGGTTCATATATTAGATGCATCATTTATGTGTGGGGATAAGTGCATGAGTTAGATGCATTGTTTAATATTTGGATTGTTTATGTGTATGTTAGGCGCAACTTTTATATAAGTAGGTTTGGTGCTCCAATGTGTCAGTTAGGCGTGTTTTGTATGTGCATTATTGGGTTCATATGTATATGAGTTAGTGAGTCATTCATATGTGTCAATTATTAGGGGTGTATTAGGTGTATTTTTTTTATGTGCATAGTTTAGTTGTGTTGCTTATGTTCATGTTCCAATTGTGTTTTTTTATGCGAGTTATATAGATGCATCTCTTGTGTGCACGGATTAAAAGGTGCATTATTTATTTGTGTTGCTTATGTGCATCATTTATGTTCATCATGGGATATGTGATTAATTTATGTGTGTCAATTATAATTGCATGTTTTATTTATTTGGGTGGATTAGTGTTTGGTTTATATGCTTCACATGTATCCTTTAGGTGCTTATATTTACATACATCATTTAAGTTTATATGTGGGTAGTAGGTGGGTTGTTTATAATGGGTATTATTTATTTGTGTGGGTGAGTCCATCATTTATATTTATGTGTGTCCTTCATGCTTATCAGGTATCCACATCATTTCTTTTTGTGGGTTAAATGAGTTGCTTAAGTGTGGGTTGGGTGATCTCTTATGTGTACCTCTTATGTGCATATGTTAAGTGTATCGCTTATGTGTGTGTGTGTTCACACATTGCGTATGTGGGTTATGCATGTTGCTTATGTGTTTGGGTTAGACACATCACTTATATTTGTGTTCAAGTACATTACTGTGTGTAGTTCAGATGTGTCATTTATATGTATGGTTTAGGTGCATTATGTATTTATATGGTTTAAGTGTGTCGATTATATGTGTGGCTTAAGTGCATCATTTATGTGTGTGTAATTAGATGTGGTGTTTATATGCATAGATTATGTGCATAGGTTATATTCCACCATTGTGAGCTCTTAGTGCAAACATAATATACAACTCTATTCAAAACTAAATATTAGACTTAGTTTAATAGATTAATGTTATACACATAACAAAGATTGAAACTTTTAGCTTCTTAAATATATCAAGATATATGTGTAAGTGTTCCCTCATTTAAGGTGGTAACTTATCAACCACTTAAATTTTAACAGTATAGAAAAAGACATGTATACTAGTTAGCATAGATTGGGCAGTAACAATTCATTGTCTTATTGAGCCACTCATATAAAATTTGTGCAAGCCATTGCACTACTATTATGATTTCTCCTCCTATAAAAAATTAATAAGATAATGCTCATTTAATAGCCTAAAACATAAGGTAGGTGGGGTCCCCCTGAGAAATAAGTGTTACCTTCATTTCATATTCTTATGAAAATTCAAAGCATAACAAAAATATTATAAATTATGATATATATATATATATATATATATATATATATATATATACATATATACAATTTCGCACGTGGTTCAAAAGGATTTGATTATTATGGAAATATTGATATATTTATAAGGGTGATGAAAATAGTTCCATCATATGTATTTTTTTTCTACATTACAATTCCACTAATTGTCTTCATCATCAATTGCATAATAGGATCATTCCTCAAGTGATTGTTTATGCTTTGGACCAAGAGAATGTATACATATATATTGATATTTTCTAATGTGAGTATTTCCTCCTTTGTGCCCTCCCAATGCACCAAAGACATATATAAAATAAATGTGGTAATGTAAATTATGACCTCAAGCAAGTATAGTGATATAAAACAATTGTCAACAAAATTTGATTGTGGCACTTAATTTTGTGGCATGATCCCCAACACCATCAAAGTAGTTAATGTATATACGACTTAACCTATATGTCATGGTTGGGGCCAACTCGGCTCTACGTAGGATTGCACTCAATGCACCACGTTATGTATCGAAACCTACATGTAAATATAAAATATGCAATAATCGTCAATGTCATGCATGTGGCCATAATGAAACACATACAATGCATGACTGCAAAAAACTTGACATATAACAACACCATTGGAGGTTTACTACGTGGATTTGTTTTGCATACACTTGGTGTTACTGACATTTATGAGTTCGTAAACACTAGACTACGAGAGTAACTAATTAGATCATAAAAAGTGAGATTTGGGTGTTGGTCAGAGTTATTGGACATGACTTCAGCTTATCCCATTATTTCTCAAGGGGCATGTCTTGGTTGTAATTGAACAATGGTGGTTGCCATTCACTCTACTTATTGTAGGAGGACCAACTTAGAGCCTTGCTAAGAACTCCCCCATATGCACTTGCAATGGCCGAAGGGAACTGAAAATAACCGCTCCTAGAAAACACAAAACCATTTCAACACATGTATGGGCACTATTTTAATCTTGGCTTTCATTGTTGGTAATTTTATTGCAAAATTTTAGATTGTTTTTTTAAATTAAGCCTTTTTCTCGGAGTTAAGCCTCACCAAAATTACCCTTCACATGATTCCCCTTTGTGCTTATTCTTTGTCATCCATGTACATGGTCAAAGTGTTGTTTTGATAAGTTCTAACTCAAGCTTCTAGGCTTGTTGTTTTTAGTTGATTCTTACTGCCCTTTCACTACGTTGGTTATAGCTATAGATTTCGAGAGCATTTATGTAGAAATTCCCACTGTAGATTACCTGATAATGCAATATACTAAAGCAAAATACTAGGTCTGCTTCTACAATAAACTTTCCGGAAGCTTAATCAATTGAGCAAGATCAATAAGAACACGTATAACTGATGAAGAGAAAGAAAACACACATGAACACAGAAGAATAATCCTGGGGAAAGCCTCAGCCTAAAACCCCAATCTCTGTAATATCATACAAGCGGAAATATGTTCAGATTACATAAAGCCTTAGCTCAGAAGCTATCTAACTGTTATGAAACCAACTCAAGAAAAGATAGAAAAGAAAGATCAACGCCTTAGGATTCAGCCTCTTCGAGGGGGCAACCTCCTTTACATTACATAAATGAACAATTCTTGGATGATACAAATGACAAAACCTCCTTTCTATATATAGGAGTCTAAGGAGTCACAATATAATCCAGCCGACCTAACAATAATAATATAAAGCCACAAAAATAATAATAGAGGGATTCTATGGGGCACAGAAATAACAATATGTGGGTAATAGGGGCACAACAATATAAATAAGGGGTATAACTACAATAGTAATGGGGTAATCACTAGTATTATAGGGACCCAACATGCCCCTCTCCTTCAAAAAAGTTTTGTCCTCAACGCTTGAGCAGTTCTGGATACTTCTGCATAAAATTCTCATCCTCCCATGTGGAATCTTCAGCGGATAAGTTCTTCCACTTGATAAGATACTCTCAAATTGATCGATTTCGTAGCTGTCGAGTTCTTGTTTCTGTGACTGCTTCCGGTTCCAATATAATTTTTCCTTCCTCGTCAAGTTCTGGCAATATTGTTTGAACTGGGAGCTTGTCGCCTATAACCTTCTTTAAACATGAAACATGGAAAACTGGGTGCAATCGAGAAGCTGCAGGAAGCTCCAATTTGTATGCCATAGTACCAATCTTTTCCAACACCTTGTACGGACCATAATACTTTGGTGATAATTTATTATCCTTCTTAGCTTGCTTTAGGGACATTTGCTTATATGGTTGTAGCCGTAGGAATACCCAATCACCTACATCAAAACTTCTTTCACTGCGATGTTGATCTGTCTGTTGTTTCATTCTATTTTGTGCCAACACGAGGTTATCCTTTAAGAGTTGGAGGACTTGTTGTTGATGTTTGATGTGATGTTCCACTGCCTGAACCTTAGAATTTTCTCTTAAATATGATGTGATTGATGGTGGTTGGTACCCATAAAGTGCCATAAATGGGGTCATTTTTGTTGCTGTATGGAAGGAAGTGTTATACCATCATTCAGCCAGAGGCAACCATTTGACCCATTGTGTTTGTTTATCAGATACAAAGCAACGAAGATATCCTTCCAAACATTTGTTTACTATCTCAGTTTGCCCATCAGATTGAGGATGATAAGATGAGCTATGAGCTAACTGAGTACCAAGACAAGAAAATAATTCTGTCCAAAAATTTCCAGTGAAAATGGGATCTCTATCACTTACAATAATCTTTGGGTTTCCATGTAGCTTTTGAACTGTTTCCATAAATGCAGTCGAAACTGTACTGGCTTTAAATGGATGTGATAATGCACAAAAGTGTGCATACTTGGTAAGTCTGTCAACTACCACCATGATGACACTCTTTCCCTCAGACTTGGGTAAACCTGTGATAAAATCCATTGAAACCTCCTCCCAACGTTGGCTTGGAATGGATAAAGGTTGTAATAGACCCGGTGTCTTAATTGTTTCAACTTTATTTTGTTGGCAAACCAAACATTCCGCTACAAACTTTTGAATATCTGATTTAAGGCCATCCCAAAAAAATTCCTTCTTAACCCTGTGGTAAGTTTTTAAAAATCCTGAGTTCCCTCCTAAGGGAGAAGTGTGCAATTCCATAAGAATCTTTTGTTTTAGCTGGGAATTCTTACAGAGGTATAAGTGATCTTTGTACCATAACGAATCATTTTGCCAGCTAAATGTATCAGAAGTACTTGAATCTTGTTGTAGCTTTCGAATAAGTGCCCACACTTCTTTGTCATTCTTCCATTCCTCCTTTGCTTCATTTATCCAATCTGGTTGGATAATAGAAATGGCACACAACAATGCTTACATATCCTCATCCTTTCTTGAGAGTGCATCTGCCACCACATTTTGCTTCCCTTTTTTGTAGATGATTTCAAAGTCGTAACCCAACATCTTTGTGACCCAATTTTGTTGCTCTTCAGAGGATAATCTTTGTTTTAAAAAGTATTTAAGACTATCATGATCCGTTTTTACCTTGAAGTGTCTTCCCATTAGGTAGGGTCGCCATTTCTTAAGTGCATGGAGTATTGCCAACATTTCCTTCTCATAAATAGCTTTGCTTAAAAACTTTCCCTTGATTGGACGACTTTCAAAAGCAATGGGTCTTTCATCTTGCATTAGAACAGCACCAATTCCATTTCCTGAAGCATCACATTCCACAATAAAGGTTTTTGTGAAGTCCGGTGTAGCTAAGACTGGTGCTTGGCACATTGCCTCCTTAAGATGTTTAAAGGCCTTTGTTGCTTCCGGAGTCCATGAAAATGAATCTTTCTTCAATAATGTTGTTAGAGGTGCTGCTATTCTCCCATAATTCTTAACAAACTTGCGATAATACCCTGTCAACCCAAGAAATCCTCGCAGATGCTTTATGGATGTGGGGATTTTCCATTCCTTAATGGCTTTAATTTTTCTAGGGTCTACCTTAACTCCTTCATGAGATACAATATGACCCAAATATTCCACCTCCTGGACTCCAAAGAAACATTTGGATCTTTTTGCATATAATTGTTTCTCCTCCAATAGTTGTAGCACCTTGTCAACATGTTCAACATGATCCTTCCAAGACTTGCTGTAGATTAGTATATCATCAAAAAATACTAACACAAATTTTCTAAGGAATGGTTTGAAAATTGAATTCATCAAACCTTGAAATGTTGAAGGTGCATTGGTAAGGCCAAAAGGCATGACCAAAAATTCATAATGACCCTCATGAGTTCTAAATGCCGTTTTCGGAATGTATTCAATCTTCATTCTGATTTGATGATATCCCGAACGAAGATCCAACTTGGTGAAGTAAATTGATCCATGCAATTCATCCAGTAATTCATCAATGACAGGAATGGGGAACTTATCTTTAATAGTGAGCTTGTTGAGCTCCCTATAATCTGGACACATGCGCCATGATCCATCCTTCTTGTGCACCAATACTACTGGAGCTGAGAAAGAACTTTGACTCGGTTGAATTATACCAGCCTCTAGCATTTCTGCAACCATACGTTCAATTTCACTTTTTTGGACATATGGATATCTGTACGGCCTGATGTTTGGAGGAACACTTCCTGGAATCTGATGAATAGCATGATCATGATCATGCATAGGTGGGAGACCTTTGGGAGTCTCAAATACCTTTGAATGATTGTCCAGGACTTTTTGGAGATCTGGAGAAATAGATGATTCCAATGTGGAAACATCTAGCGAACATAATTGTGCAATTACACCTCTTTGCTCCTTTTTTAGAAGCTTTGTCATGCCATTAGAGCTGATTATCTTTCCTGGTTTCCCTGCAATACCCCTTAATTCAACTTCCTTTCCTTCCATAGAAAATTTCATGAAAAGTTCTTGAAAATTAAAAGCTATTGTACCCAAGGATTGTAGCCATTGGACTCCTAGTACAACATCAGCACCTCCCATTGGAATGGAAAGCATTGGGCTAGTCAATACATATTCTCCCATGGATAGCTTGATATTATGGCACTTTCCAGAACAATTTATTGTTCCTCCATTTGCAATCATCACTTGACACTCTGGTGCTGGATATAGGAAGCAATTCAATTCTTTTGCTACCCTACAATGAATAAAATTGTGGGTGCTTCCTGAATCAATCAACACTATTACCTTTTTCTTCTTGATTTGTCCCTCTATCTTGATGGTTTGAGGAGTGGTAATTCCCGCCAATGCATTACAAGATATGGTTGGGTTTATTTGTTCTTCATCTAGGCTTTGTTCCTGGAATATATCCTCTTCTTTTGACCTTTCTTGCTCCTTTTCTTCTTCCTCTTCACAATCTATGTAGAATAATTTCTTCTCAGCACACTTATGACCTTTTGTGTATTTGCTATCACAATTGTAACAAAGCCCTTTTGCTCTTTTTTCTTCCAATTGTTGTGGTGTCAACCTTGTAGGTTGTGGAAGACTATGGGCAACAACACTTCCGTCTTTATAGTTGTGAATGGTATGCTTCCTAGTTGCCATAATTTTGCTTTCCATTTTTCTTGCTAACCTGAATGCCTTTTCTAATGAATCAGGTTCCCAAAGGCGCACATCATGTTGGATATTATCCTTTAAAGACCCTATGAACACATCAATCCTATGCTCCTCTGGAATATCTTTTACCCTTATGTTCAATTTTTGGAACTCCTCAATGTGCTCCATTATTGAACCCTTTTGTTTGAGACTTATCAATTGGCTAAAAAAAGTGTTGCTTTTTGTATCCTCATAATGTGCTATCAATTCTTCCGTAAAAATTGCCCAAGTGATAAACTGTTTACGAGAACAAAGCCATTGATACCATACAAACTAATTTGGTTCCAAATATAAAGTTGCCATACGTACCTTTTGTGTGTTTTGCACATTATTGAGATCGAAGAATTGCTCCATCTGTAACATCCATGTGGCGGGATCCTTGCCATCAAACTTCCTCATATCGATTTTTGGAACATGGTGAGTCTTCGATCCAACATTAGAGTCTATGGAATCATGATTAACATTTCTTTTGTTCTCATCATGAGTTTCCTTTAGTACTCTTTCACCCTTAGTGACTATTTCTTGTAGCAACTTATCCATCTTATCATCCATGCCATCAATTTTAGCGTCCATGCCATTCACCTTAGCTTCCATGCCATCCATCTTAGCTTCTACACCTTTCTTTAAACCATCCATCTTAGCTTCTACATCTTTCCTTAAACCATCCATTTTAGATTTTGTTGCTTTTTGTGCAAGTGACACTCGTTGCACTTGTTCTTGTAATTTTCATATATCATATAGCATTTCTTCTTCTTCTTCATGAGTCATGCTAGAGCTTTCAGGCTCCTTACTAGGTGTTTGCATTTTCTTTCCTCGGGGCATCAGTTACTGATAATAATTCTCTAATATTCCCTTTGAATTCCTTCAAAATAAATTTTCAAACCAAGCTTAAGCAAAAATTAAAGAAAATCTACACACCTTTTTTCACTTTGTAGGAGCTCGATATTGCCTCCGATGTATCTCTGTACTTTCTGATTATCTAGTTCTGAATTTGTGACCTGTAGTAGCTCTCTGTGTCCTCTTTCCAATGCCACAAGTCTGACCCAAATTGGATTCTCCAAGGAAGAGTTATGCGAAATCTCCCACACTGACTTGATTATAGACTAGTTCAGTAGAGTGAAGTTGTACGACGTGCCACGTGTCACTGTTTCAACCTTTGACTCTGAAAAATATATACAAGAAAACTAAAGTCCGTCCTCTTTCTGTACCTTCTTACGAAATTTCAATCCGATGCTCAGAAAGAAAGTTATGACGATTTCCCCAGGTCACCTGTTTTGAGTGTAATTCAGGAGTCTGCAAAAAGACCAAATTCCTCAGATCATATCTCCGAAACTATCGCGCGCAAAAATCTGAAATTCGGACCCAAGGTTCAACGCAATTTCTTCTCAAATGGGTTTTTTTTGCGACTTCTGAAACGTCACAGAAAAAAAGTTATAGCGAAAATTCCACGATGACTTGTTTGGAGCAGCGAAACCCTAGAATCCAAAGCTCTGATACCAAATGTTATGAAACCAGCTCAAGAAAAGATAGAAAAGAAAGATCAACGCCTTAGGATTCAGCCTCTTCGAGGGGGCAACCTCCTTTACATTACATAAATGAACAATTCTTGGATGATACAAATGACAAAACCTCCTTTCTATATATAGGAGTCTAAGGAGTCACAATATAATCCAGCCGACCTAACAATAATAATATAAAGCCACAAAAATAATAATAGAGGGATTCTATGGGGCACAGAAATAACAATATGTGGGTAATAGGGGCACAACAATATAAATAAGGGGTATAACTACAATAGTAATGGGGTAATCACTAGTATTATAGGGACCCAACACCAACTCTCAATACAATACCTTTGCTGCTCATAGACAGTCAAAGGCTTCTCACAAACCTTCTCCTTTTCCCTCCAAGCCTCCTATTTCCTTGTGCAGTTTTTCCTGGGGTCCAGTGCTTCCACAAGTGTGAATTCCCACCTCACACTGCTCACTTGGTTCAAAAATAACTGCACAAACCTGAAGGAGATAATTCCTTTTGAATGGATGAGTTTCCTATATAGGAAAAATCCTCCAACTGATAGTACATTGTCCCTTCCTCTGATCACATAGATTTCATGTTTGATTTTCTACAACTAATTAACTCATGGTGAATTAATTAATTATTTTTCAAACAGCTTGTAAGATCAAATTCGAATTTTTACTTCTCTATTTTAGTTCAGGGACTAACTAAAACAAGAAGGTATCCTGAAATGCTATTTATAGCAGTGCTATTTTTAGCACTTCCATTTTTCATTCCTTGTTGCTATGTCCAACACTGGTACCCGAACTGTTATTTATAGTAGTCTTATTTTTAGCACTTCTATTTTTAGCATTTCTTGTTGCCATTTTCAACACTCCCTCTCAACAAGAAAGGCATTCAACTTGAACCCGATCCTGAACCTTTGGAATGTTCTGCATGCAACACTTCTCCCAAGTGTTATTGCTCCAGCAACTCTAGAAACAAAAAAACTCCCAATTGACCTCTCTGTTGGGCTAGAAACATCCTCTGATGTTGAAGCTCCATCTGCCACTAACAAGTGCTCCCTCTCTGACCTCTGAGTTGCTACAACACTCCATGCATCTTGCACTGTTGCACACCTCTTTGTGCCATCTTGCACTGGTGCAACACTCCTGTGCCTCTCGCATTGTTGTAGCTTGCTAGCTCTACACTGTCTTGGGATTCCTGCACTATATCTCTCTCTATCGCTCCATCTGCATCTGCCTCTACCCACTCAGCCAGTCTTGCTACTCCTCATCGGGGCTCCCGTAGCAAGGTCTAATCAAAGAGGTTGGGTACCTCAATGATCCTGCCCCTATTCCAACCTTCTTGGGACTATCACTCCACATTGCCCCACCTCTAACCTGGAGGTATGGATGCATTTGATCCCTCTACTCACTTGGCTCGAAATTTCCCCCTACTAGATGTCTCTACATGAGTGGATGCCTCCACTTTGTCTCCTCTCAACTTCCCCAGTTGTGGCTGCTCCACAACCTCCTGAAGCTACTTCACCGATCATGGCTCCTCCACAATTGTCTCAGACTTATTCTAGCACTGCATGTTGAGAGGTAATGTACTCTCCCTCTCAACCACTAAGTCTCCAACAGATGCCTTGCTCCTCAAGGCTTTGCATGCATCTTGAACCTCAAGAGCATACAGGCTCTTGACCCGTGAATCGATCTGCTTCACCTATCTCGTGGTGATGTGTCTAAGGAAAACCTTTCCCTTACTGAAGACTACATCATAGCCTTTTTCTTCCAGCATTGTGATCGACACCAAATTTCTCTTCAGTCCTAGTACATACTTGACATCGATCAAGGTAATGCGAGCTCCATGCTCCCTCTGAAAAAAACCGTGCCTACACCTGAGACACTATACTTTTCATCGTTACCCATCGCTATGAGTATCTGGAGATCTTTCTCCTCCAAGGTACTGAACAAACTCTTGTTTCTGGTCATGTGGAAATAATCTCCACTGTCAAGAAAGCAACCACATCCCACCATGGATGAAACTATGCATGCAAAGAGGGTGAAATACAACTCGAACTTTGAGCCCAATGCCTCACCTTCAAATCCTTCCTTGGATCCCATCTTGGATTTCTTCAGTGGAAAATTTGTAGCAAAATGGCCCACCTCATGACAATGAAAGCATTGCACTTTCGATTTGTCAAACTGCTTTCCACCATGGGAAGAACTCGATTTGGGATGAGAATCCTTCTCCTTCCCCTTCTTCGCCTTACTTGCTAAGGCGCAATTTTCTTCATCCTCCTTGGATGAAGAATCATCTCTGGTGCTTCTTCTTATCTCCTCCTGCATCAGATTCGACCAAAGTCGTTCCCAATCTGGCAGTTTTTCTCTTCCATTAACCGAGTCTTAGTAGCTATGCCAGCTTTTAGGAAGACCGAGGAGCGCAAGACTCACCATGTCATCATCAGCTGTCATGATCCCCACACTTCCAAGCTCATCCCTGCAGGTGGTGAGCTTGTTAGGAATGTAGAGATTCTGTCGCCCTTTTCACACTTGATTTTCTAAAGCTTGTCTTTCAGCGCCAGCTTCCTTTGATCACTGCTATTCTGATATAGATCTTTAAATGTTTTCCACATCAAAAATGGTGTCTCCTTCCCATGGAGACTCGAGACTATGTGGTCTTGAACTCCCTCCAGAAGGAGTATCCTTGCTCTAGCCACATATTTCTTCATTCCGCCAATTCAGTAGCATTAGCCGTTGCAGGCTTGGGGACTTCTTAATCAATGAAGTCCTTGAGATTGTTATCCTCTAATAATGCTTCCATGCGATCCTTCCAGGCTATATAATTTGAGCTGCCATCAAGGGCATACTCGAGCCTTAAACCATTGAACGCCATTGGTGAAATTGAGATGTGATAAGAACTCGATTTCTATATTCAGGAACCACAAATTTCAAACTTCTCCCTTCTTGTATATTGTTCTCTCCTTGATAACCTTTGCTCCGAAAACATGTAGACATTCCCACTGTAGATCACCTGATAATGCAATATACTAAAGCAAAATACTATATCTACTTCTACAATAAACTTTGTGGAAGCTTAATCAATTGAGCAAGATCAATAAGAACACATATAACCAATGAAGAGAAAGCAAACACACATGAACACGGAAGAATAATCATGGGGAAAGCCTCAGCCTAAAACCCCAATCTCTGTAATATCATACAAGTGGAAATATGTTCAGATTACATAAAGCCTTAGCTCGGAAGCTATCCATCTCTCAGTACAATCCCTCTTCTGCTCATAGACAGTCAAAGGCTTCTCACAAACCTTCTCCTCTGCCCTCGAAGCTTCCTATTTCCTTGTGCAGTTTTTCCTAGGGTCCAGTGCTTCCACAAGTGTGAATTCCCACCTCACACTGCTCACTTGGCTCAAAAATAACTACACAAACTTGAAGGAGATAATTCCTTCTGAATGGATGAGTTTCCTATATAGGAAAAATCCTCCAACTAATAGTACAATGTCCCTTCCTCTGATCTCCATTGTGTCTCTGACTAAACTGACATGCATGAGTTATTTATGAGAGAATATTCAATTATCTGGAGATCAGTATTTACATGCATGTAAGCATTAACTAACTGAACTCACAATTAGCTCAACAAAATATTTGAACTAATATAACTGGACTTGACTCAGTTAACTGAGCCAACTAATTACAACTCAAAATACAACTCATCCTTATCTCTTTAACTGATGGATAAATTCCTCAATCAATGGAGAAACTATTGCACGTCTTGACATAGACTTCATGTTTGATTTTCTACAACTAATTAACTCATGGTGAATTAATTAATTATTTTTCAAACAACTGGTAAGATCAAATTCGAATGTTTACTTCTCTATTTTAGTTCAGAGACTAACTAAAATAGGAAGGTATCTCGAAATTCTATTTATAGCAGTGCTATGTTTAGCACTTCCATTTTTCATTCCTTGTTGCTATGCCTAACACTGGTACCCGAACTGTTATTTATAGCAATGCTATTTTTAGCACTTCTATTTTTAGCATTTCTTGTTGCCATTTTCAACAATATACAGAAGGAATCTACTTGGTTTGGGTTGTTGCTCCACATGTTATTATGTCTCCTACTTTACACAGACATCCCACTATGGATTCATGATGATGAATGACTCAACCCACAACCTTGTTCGTCAAACATAAAATATTACATGTTGCCTTATCCCTTGCTCTCGTGACCTAAGGTCAAATTTCAAGAAGTGTTTATTGACAAACAATATTTGAGGGATACACTCTCGTAACTATGATAAAAGACTCATGATCTTACCACCCTCCCCTAAGCTATTAAGCATTCGAGCCCTACCCCTTAAATAAGTCTCACTTAGACTATTTCTCATTTGAGTTTACTCTATTGACCATCATACAAATTCAATTTGTAAAGTGAGTTAACGCTCAACTTGATGTCGTATTAGTTTGAATAAGTTTGTTGTGGTGCCCGACCTTCCAACTACTATATCTCTTAGGAGAAAAATGTATAATAATCGAGTCTGGACATAAATGAACTATACATTTCGTTTTTAATTTATTTTTTTCACATCCCTATTGATTTGATCAGCTTATCTGACCGTATACCTCAACACTTTAACACATTCCATTATAAAGGACAGAACATTGTTTATTTCAAAGGGCCTTTATAATCATATACAAGAAGCACAAAAATACTACCATTACTCATTATCTCTTAATCAATCTCTGATTTTACCTGTTCCCAATTCGCATAATATTTCTCACAACATAGTTGGCACATATTTTATTTATCTCCCTAGCATTCAGTATGCACATCTTCGTGCTCAATCTCCCTTTGCTAGTGCATATTGAACTCGTCTTTATTCCCTCAATAGTTAAATTATCATTTTCGATTCCATGAGGGACATGCTCCATACAATGCAAAAGAAGAAAAACATGGTGTAATACCCATCCCCTTGTCAGTTACTATTCATGATTAGAACCTCTCACTTAAAATCACTTCTTGGCCTAGGTCAACAGAATGCTACTATTCAAATACCTATTTAAACACATAAGTTGTGTTCTTCCAGATGGCGTACGCTCAAGCATCATGGTCTATCTCATGCTTGTAGACTAATTCACATATTCTTGTTTAAAATTTGTAACTATTGTGTGCTATGCTTGTTTATCCCAATATATAAAATTACATTTCTTTGTTACATATAAAGGGTTTAAAATGTTTTTTATTCTACTTTTAGCCAGACAAATTTCTCTCATAAAAAGCTGAGATACATATGTGTGCACGATAAAGTCACTCCATATTATATTTCCACTTTCCATCTCATTTCAAGTCCCTTTCATAATTACCATTCAAGAAAATGCCAGGTTGGATCTTCTTTCCTCGTATGTTTGCTGATCATATATATATATATGGTCTCATAGATAAGTAGCATTTATAGTGACACCAGAAATTATGGTCATAAAGCAACGAAAATAAAAAATAAAGTATTATTGTCTCCTTTACATGATGGTCTCTATATATGACCTTTTCCTATCTATGGAATATATTTGTTGCATGCTATAACATATTTTTTTTATCAGTAGTTGCAAAATAGTGTCATTCATCTTGCCACATCATATACATATTTTCATCTAATTGGCCTTATTTACATGCATGTACAATATCCTTTCCTTTTGTTGTATATCTCCCTAGTGTGTACAAATACTCCAAGATTTGTGTGAAATATTATTTCAAATAGTCCATATATATATATATATATATATACACACACGTGGGATAGAACAAAAGAACTAACATGACATTTAAAGAGAAAGTAGAAATAAGAAGATCAAATTTTCTACCCATTTCGATGTAGATTCATAGGTGTTTAACCAATTAAATTAGGATGATATTTTGTACCTTGGAGATCCCCCTCCTCCCACACCACATACATCTCAAAACATGGCATTGCCTCACCCAATCATAGTATAATTTCTTGAACCTCAAGCTCCGCAATAATAGCTAGTTCAGAATGATGAATGGGAAGCTAACCTTGTCAATCTCGCCTCAGGATTTTCTCATTGGCCCACCTTCTCTCATCACTTTGTGCATCCTGTCATTGCTCCCCCTCAAATATCCTCTGCTCTATCTCATGCTCTGTCACTTCACGCACAACAACCTGTCAAATCTCATAAATATTTGGTAGTAGGAAAATTGCATGTGTTTGTTATTCATGTACACTTTCCTTGTGAGGCCACCTCATCCCATACTCGTTCTAACACCCTAACAGTTGAAGGAGGGAAAAGTAAGGAGATTTATTTCACTGATATGCATCCAAAGACACAAGGAGAAAGAGAAAAGGAAGAGAAAAGACCTCCCTACTGGGTTGGTCCAAGCAGAGATCTTGAGTTATTTTGAGTTTTTTTGTGTTAATATGGTTTTACCTTATTTTACTTGCAGTATCTCAGACTTTGACATTGGTATATGTTGGGATAGCACTTTGTCATGATTATATATATATATATATATATATATATATATATATATATAGATATAGATATAGATATATATATAGTTGATGGTTCACTTCACACACATGATTATGATGATGGTGGTGGTAGTGGTAGTGGAAATGATGTATTTAATATGTTTATTATGGAGTTACAAGGCCAATGTTAATACTTCACTGACATAGTCAAGGACCCCACCTACTTTATGAAATTAAATTAATTAAAAACTAGGAGGTATAAAACTAGATTGAAGGCAAGAAAGGAAAGAAGGGAAAAAAACTAGTGAGGAGAGGTATGCATAAAATCTGAAAGTTGTCATTTCTTCCTTTGATTTATTATTTCAAAACTAGTAGAGCTTACTTGTTTTGGTTACAGTAGAAATCCTTTCAGGAGTGACAAGGAGTAAAGGGAGTTCATCTAATTATGGTCCTTTTTCTTAATGTTTTTATTAATTTTTATTTTTTTGCATCAATTATTTCTATTAGAAGGTCAAATATTTCTTTATATGAGTGCTAATTGGTATTATTTTTGCAGAAACTTTGTTGTCCAACCTTATAAAAAAGAGCCCATGCTTCCCAACACTATATCTCGCTTTATTGTTTAACATTTTGATGTCTATTGTATAAATTATGTTGCATTTTAGACATTTTTAAGTGGATTTTGGTCCTAATTTTCACATAAATCAACTTAAGTAACAAGTTGTACTTAGATTTTGTCAATAAATTCATCATTTTTTACAGCTCATATTTTTAGTATGTTGAACTCCAGTGAATTTATTGTATATTTCCTCATTATTTGAGGTAGATTTATCTGATATTTATGATAGAAAATTATTATTAAACTTTATATCAGATTTAAAACACATACTTGTATAGTCTTATGGCCGAGAGGGTATGATTTTTTAAGGAATCTATTTGCAAAGTAACTTATTTATTTTTTGTTTTCTTCGCTTTAATTTTAATTGATTAACTTGCAACATAATATGTGATTATTTATTTAGATTATTTTCTGTTTATTATGCTTTTGTAATCAATCTTCTCAGATTTTGTTGTACAAATTTTCCATAGATAATTTTCATTCTTTGACTTGTAAGAAGTTACTGTAAATAATTGTATCATAACTTTTGGGCATTAAATCTCAGGCCTAGTTCCATTATCGCACCATCCCAGTGAGATTTGAGGGTGCTTGTAGTGAAGCACAAAATCTCCACTCATCAACATGTCTTTAAAGCACATTTATAAGAAAAGATAAGGCTATAAACCTTATTATTATTACGATGTAGATGATAGTGTTTTATGATAGATACATAAACTATACTATGGTGATATCACATTGAACTATATCCATGAAGGAATCTACAATCACAAATTATGGTAACACAACATATATCAACAACCCCAACATTACCTAAATTCTTACAACCAAGATTATATGGATGTGTAGATGTTGTGTAACATGCAATTTTAAGGAATAGAAAGTTTGTGATAAAGGTTTAGATAACTACAACAAACCCATTTAAGTTTGTTAAAGAGTGAGGGTGAGGTGTGCATTAAGCACATCACTTATGAGCATGTATTAAGAGTGTGTAATTGTTAAAATTGGCAACTAGGGCCAAACTCCATGTGGGTTAGCTTATTTATGGAAGCTGATATTTTTATTGGATCCCTCTCATGGAGAGGTGTAGGATTGATCCTAAGATCATCCAATTCCGATAAGTATTTATGGAGATATGAATTTATTTTGATTATGTAACTGTTATCAAGCCAACCAGCACTTGAGTAGGCTCAGAAGCCCAATAACACGTGTCTATTCATCATCCACGTTTTAGTATAAATTGGTGAGGATTTGAAGTCATTTGGACATGTATTATTGAGGTGATCTCCTCTCCACGTCTGGGTTTTTGGAAGGAGAGAACCAAAAGATACGTTGGACTAAAGATGATGCCCTAACCACTATGATGCCCTAATTGTTGTAATACCCTAGTCGCAATAAGCCGCAGGCTTATGAGGATGCATGACGAGACCTTATACGCTGGACCTTAGTTAATGGAGACCATTTATACGCAGAACATGATGGATACTTACACGCTATACATGAGAGGAATGCAACACAGTTCACAAATGGATTACACGTTGTCATGAAAACAATATACGCACAACTATGGAAACCCTATACACTGTGCAGGCAATGAACGCATCAACGCAGTGCAGTCAATGATAAACGTTGCTCGTGGAATGCATCATCGCAATCAACGTGTGGATGTTAACATTGGGTTCACACAATCACATATGATATACGCAGGTCAACGTGTGGGTTATACGTTGTCATATTCATGTAGGTCAACGTGTGAATGTGATACACTATATTCACGCAGTCATATATGAGACAGTCAACGTGTGAATGTGATACACTATATTCACGCAGTCATATATGAGACAGTCAACGTGTGAATGTGATACACTATATTCACATAGTCATATATGAGACATGGTCATACGCTACCCAGAACACGCAGTCATGTTGTGAACGTAGTCAAGGGTCATAACACGCAGTCAATGGAACAGTTATGAATGCAGTCACGGGAGCTCTCATACGCTATCCAGAAGATCTGTTCACGCAGCCATAAAAGCATAGATCTCACGCATGAAAATATTCAGGTGGTTCTGAAATTTCACAGAAGGGGAATCGTTGTAATGAGACCGCAGACATCGAGCTACAGTCAAAGCTTGAAGCTGCTGGAAGAAGACAACAAAATTTGTCTAAGGGCATCAAGTATTATTATCTTGCTATGACTCTATGATGAGATAAGGATTCAATGAGGAAATTCTTGGCACATGTAATCAACGTATTCCTGTGATAAAGAAGATTTATGAAACCCTACAACAGTAGTAACTCAACATAGGAGTATATTACAATGAGAAGACTAGATCTGTCATTCTCAGCATATTTGGGGTAGCAATGTAATGTTCTATGATGAGAGCAGCATAACAGTCATTGAGTATACATCAGATGGGTGTAGATCCATGATGTTGAGAACAACTCAGTGATATTTGGGTGCAACACAACATGATGATATGTGCATGGGCAGCAAAACGATACATGGAGCAGAGGCAGTAGCATGATGATGATGGACATTAGTGTGAGCAGCATGATGATGGATAAGATCATGGACATGGGCAGCATGATGATAATCATGATCAAGTATAGCATGGTGCAGTATGCAGTGGTGCAACTAGAGGACCAAATGCAACACGATGATAGTTGAAGGAGTCACCTTGAGAATCAGTTGAAGCAGAATGTCTTCAACTGATCTCATCGTTATACGAAATGATCTATGCTAGATCTAGATAAGTCAAAGTGTTGACTTCTGTTTTAAATGTACTCTCTCTCTCTCTTTCTCTGCTGAACTTTGAAGATAAAAGAAGATTTGATCAAAGGGTTTCCCCACACATGGTGGGGTTTGTCCTTGGCTTGCGCCACATCTTGTGTCCTCTTGTCTTAGCTTGTCTTCTACGATTTATATTTATGTTCTACCTGTAGTTTACTTTATGTTGATGTGATTGCTCATATGGAAAAGAAATTAAATAAATTGCTCTAACACAGAACATACCAAAACTTAACATGGTATCGGAGGTGAGGTGAAGATAATTCCCAAGCAAGAGTGTAAGAGCAATCACCAAAGACAGTTGGGACAAGACAAAAGGATCAATGGGTTCCTCATCCCTCTTCTATTTCACTAAGTGTGAAGTCGAAGCAGAGAATATTATCATAATGGTGCAGCGGAATTTCTGATGGCCTACCTAAAGATCACTTCATTGGGAAGTTCGGATCTAAGGGTGGAAGGAAAGGCAGATGCCTTGGTTATAAATTCGGCCCTTATGCGTAGGACTGTCCGAATGGTAGAGATGCAGGTCATCAAGGACATGGCCAACCCTTCATGGAAGCAAGGAACCCCAGGAATTGAAGTCGAAGGTTTTAAGGTGGCATTCGTCGATGGAAAGGTACATGTTTGAAAATAGATTTTTCAAAGATATTTTAGAGTTCATGGTTGTATCAAGTCCACTGGGGACCATGTCCATTGACTCAACATCGGAGGTCTATGAGTCAGATTGTGACCAAGATGCCTGAATTCAAAAAGAGCATGAAGGTACATGTCTGAGATGTACCGAAGGAAAATCTTATAAGGGGACCATTCCCCTCATACCACAGGTCCACAGGTTTGAAACAACTCGGGGGGTTTGAGATTCATGATCGGGAATCTCACGTATGCAGGTGGTAGAAAGCCCTCTATGGCTTGAAGCAAAACACCCTGGGCATATTATGAGAGGATCAACAGCTGTATGATGAAGCCGAGATTCATCGATCCAAACCATCCGAAGGTTGTGGATGACAGTCCTCTCATACTGGCACCTATGTCTAACAGGTGCAAACCCTCTCATTTGTAGAAGACAGAGGGAGTTGGATTCTGAATGTGGAAAGATAAATTGCAAGCCTGTGACTACGTCGAGGATCTTAACTTTCAGAAGTTATATGGTAATGATGTCGGATGAGATTTGGGAAATGCCTCTGAGTATCATAAACTCATTCGCGTTGATTTTCTTGGTGAACCTCCGTCCGGACATATGTTTTGCCGTTAGTATGGTGAGCTCATATTTGGTTGAGCTTCATTGGATTGGTGCCTATAATCTTATCATATATCTTCAGGGCACAATCTCTCATGGATTGAGATACACTGCCGAAATATTTCAAATGTTGAGTGGGCAGGCAGTGTAGAGGATCACTAGAGCACTTCTCAGTGCTGGTCCTCCTTGGGATCTGCTTCGATATACTGGTTGAGTAAGAAGCAGAAGTCGGTGGCTTTGAGCACCACTGAGGCAGAGTATATTGCTGCTAGCATGGCTACTTGAGAGGCAGTCTGGTTACGGAAGCTCTTCAGTGAGCTGTTTGTACACATGATGAATACCATTGTGATTCTCTGTGACAACTAGAGGTGGGATTTGATTATTGAGGAATCCCGTATTTGACGATTGCTCCAGTAGATAGACATCAGATACTACCTTATCGAGTATGTGGTAAGTCGATGAGCAAGGAGGCTCCATCGCACTGAGATGATGTACAGGTCGCTAAAGCCCTAGGGGGGAAGATCAAATCTATGATTTTCCCGAACGACTTGGAGTCGTCAAGAGACCCTTGTACAAGGGTCCTGCATATTGCATACATTGAGCTCTAGGAGCTCTAGGGGATTCCAGTTCTTACTGGAGCAACGTACGACCATAGGGTGACTCACCCTCCCCTAGTGGTGTGCACTAGGAAAAGATGATTCACTCTCTTGTGAGGCAAGATGATTCGCTCTCTTTTGGAACAGGATGATTCACTCTCCTGTGTAGCAGGATGACTATTTCTCCTGTGAGGCCTAGATTTATGTGTTCTCCATGTCGATTGTAGCAGGATTGATGTGTTCTTCTGTGAGGCTTATATTGATGTGTTCTCCATGGCAGCCTGGATTGATGTGTTCTCCATGGCGATTGTACCAGGATTGATGTGTTCTCCTGTGAGGACAGGATTGATTAGTTCTCCTGTCGAGGCATCCTACCCATGTAGTCTGGGACTCATGGGAAGTACCTCTCATCTGATCAATGAGCAAGGAAATGAAGTTAGGGACCATAGTAGTACCGATGGATGCATCGTTGTATCTATCGTACTCCCTACGCTAGGATGACCTCCATTGATCTGGGATCAATGATACTGGTCTGGGACCAGTGGTAGGAGTTGTACCATACTATGACGTTGACTTCGGGTCGATTGAGACTAGTCTGGGACCAGTGGTACATACTCTAAGACTAACTTCGTGTCAGTGCAGTACTGGTCTGGGACAAGTGAGAGTGGTACATACTATGACGCTAACTTAGGGTCGACTAGGACTAGTCTGGGACTAGTGGTACACTCTCTGAGACTGCGATACTGGTCTGGGACTAGTGGTATGGGTGGTACCCACTATGGCGCTGACTTCGGGTCGGTTGAGACTGGTCTGGGACCAGTGATACATACTCTAAGATTGACTTCGTGTCAGTGTTGTACTAGTCTAGGACCAATGAGAGTGGTACATACTATGACGCTGACTTCGGGTCGGTTGAGACTGGTCTGGGACCAGTGGTACACTCTCTGAGAGTGTGATACTGGTCTGGGACCAGTGGTACCCACTATGACGCTAACTTTGGGTCGGTTGAGACTGGTCTGGGACCAATGGTACGCACTCTGAGACTGACTTCAGGTCAATGGAGAATGGTATGAGACATTCTCGATCAATTCTTCTTCTTCATAGTTTAGCATAGCAGAGCTAAGCAGAGCCAGCTGAGACAGTAGAGCTAAGCAGAGTTGAGTAGAGCCAACAAAGCTAAGCAGAGCCAGCAAAGTTGAGCAGAGCTAGGCAGAGCAGTGCAAGGCACTAATGACAGAGATAGTACAGTCGAACATATGGATCAGCGAATGTAGTTATCCCTAGTTGAGAGGGAGTGTTAAAATTGGCAACTAGAGCCAAACTCCATGTGGGTCAGCTTATTAATGGCAGCTGATATTTTTATTGGATCCCTCTCATTGAGAGGTGTAGGATTGATCCTAAGATCATCCGATTCTGATAAGTATTTATGGAGATATGAATTTATTTTGATTATGTAATTATTATCAAGCCAACCAACACTTGAGTAGGCTCAAAATCCCAATAACACGTGTCTATTCATCATCCACATTTTAGTATAAATTGGTGAGGATTTGAAGTCATTTGGACATGTATTCTTGAGGTGATCTCCTCTCCACGTCTAGGTTTTTGGAAGGAGAGAACCAAAAGATACACTGGACTAAAGATGATGCCCTAACCACTATGATGCCCTAACTGCTATAATACCCTAGCCGCAATAAGCCGCAGGCTTATGAGGATGCACACCAAGACCTTATATGCTAGACCTTGGTTAATGGTGACCATTTATACGCAAAACATGATGGAGACTTACACGTTGTACATGAGAGGAATGCAACACAATTCACAAATGGATTACATGTTGTCATGAAAATAATATACGCACAGCTATGGAAACCCTATACGTTATGCAGGCAATGAACGCATCAACGCAATGCAGTCAATGATAAACGTTGCTCGTGGACTGCATCATCGCAGTCAACGTGTGGAAGTTAACGTTGGGTTCACGCAGTCACATATGATATACGCACGTCAACGTGTGGGTTATACGTTTTCATATTCACACGCAGGTCAACGTGTGAATGTGATACACTGTATTCACGCAGTCATATATGAGACACAGTCAACGTGTGAATGTGATACACTGTATTCACACAGTCATATATGAGACACGGTCATACACTGCCCAAAACACGCAGTCATGTTGTGAACGTAGTCAAGGGTCATAACACGCAGTCAATGGAACAGTTATGAATGCAGTCACGGGAGCTCTAATACGCTGTCCAGAAGATCTGTTCATGCAGCCATAAAAGCATAGATCTCATGCATGAAAATATTCAAGTGGTTCTAAAATTTCACTAAAGGGGAATCAATGTAATGAGACCATAGACATCGAGCCGCAGTCAAAGCTTGAAGCTGCTGGAAGAAGACAACAAAACTTGTCTAAGGGCATCAAGTATTACTGTCTTGCTATGACTCTATGATGAGATAAGGATTCGATGAGGAAATTCTTGGCACATGTAATCAACGTATTCCTGTGACAAAGAAGATTTATGAAACCCTACAACAGTACTAACTCAGCATAGGAGTATATTACAATGAGAAGACCGGATCTGTCATTCTCAGCATATTTGGGGTAGCAATGTAATGTTGTATGATGAGAGCAGCATAACAGTCATTGAGTATACATCAGATGGGTGCAGATCCATGATGTTGAGAACAACTCAGTGATATTTGGGTACAGCACAGCATGATGATATGTGCATGGGCAGCACAACGATACATGGAGTAGAGGCAGCAGCATCATGATGATGCACATTAGTGTGAGCAGCATGATGATGGATAAGATCATGGACATGGGTAGCATGATGATAACCATGATTAAGTACAGCATGGTGCAGTATGCAGTGGTGCAACTAGAGGACCAAATGCAGCACGATGATAGGTGAAGGAGTCACCTTGAGAATTAGTTGAAGCAAAATGTCTTCAACTGATCTCATTGCTATACGAAATGATCTATGCTAGATCTAGATAAGTCAAAGTGTTGACTTCTGTTGTAAATGTGCTCTCTCTCTCTTTCTCTGCTGAACTTTGAAGATAAAAGAAGATTTGATCGAAGGGTTTCCCCACATATGGTGGGGTTTGTCCCTGGCTTGCGCCACATCTTGTGTCCTCTTGTCTTAGCTTGTCTTCTGCAATTTATATTTATGTTCTATCTGCAGTTTACTTTATGTTGATGTGATTGCTCATATGGAAAAGAAATTAAATAAATTGCTCTAGCATAGAACATACCTAAACTTAACAGTAATTCTATCATCACTTATGTGCATAGGCCATGTGTATTATTTATGTGATCCAGGTGGATGTTGGTGGCCACCCACCTATCCCACTTGGACCCCCACAATTGTCTCTTTCAATTTTTCAGTTTCCTTAATTGTAGCACAATTTACTATTTTTGGCAGTTTTTCGGGTCCTGAACTTCTGGAGCCGTTTTGAGGCCCTAAACGGTGTTTTTTGGGAAAACGGGGGTTAACATGAGTCATTGGCTGATGTTGGCCATTCGAAAGTTGTATTCCTTGGATATATCTTTCTAACGAGGTATTTTGCGCATCAAACGAAGATCTTATGCCAAAGTTACGATCCCTGGAAGTTGATGTACCAATTTACCCAAACGGGGGCCATAGTTTGGCGCTTCATCTCCTAGGGTTAGGTTTTTGGATTTTTAGGGTTTTCCATTATTTCTCAACAATAAATAGGCCTTCGGGCATGTAGCTGCCACATCTCTTCTAAGAGATAAGCTACTATCTCCCTAGCTAATTTATTTCCATTTCTACTTGTAAGCTTATTTTCAGTATTTGATATTAATAAACTAAAGTATACTTCGGTGGCATCTCTGTATTTATGGTTATATATGTCATTTGTTGCATTCATGTTTAAATCCGGATCATTATGTGTGTTTATTACGTGTGTGGATTAGGGACATGATGTGTCTTTGTGGCCCATACATAGGGTCCTAATTCATCGGACATTCCCTATAGAGAATATTTCACCTACAAATGGAATACTATTTCCATGTCAATATTTATAACACCATGGATGGTTCTTGGTCCTTAGGCCATGCTTTAATATCAATAGCTATTGTCCGACTTAAACAATTTCCTTTGATTCATGGTCTATGTGAAATGCCTTAGGAAACCACACAAGCTCTACCTAGGGAATCTTTACACTACAAGTGAGATGTGCTCATCATTTTAAGGATCAGCACACCAAAGATGGCTCTTGGTATCCACTCCATGCTTTATGGCTAAAATATAATGTTTTATGACATAATATTTGTGTGTGGTAATCATGTACCAAGTGAGGGCCACCATGCCACCACACATGTCCTAAATAGAGACTCTTTGCGCACAAGGTTGATATAGAGGTCATTTCAAGGCTCAGTGTCTTAGATGTGGTTCTTGGGGATAAATACATGATATAGGACCAAAATGTTGAATCTTAGTCCGTGCATCTATCTTTTGGGGTCATTTTAGTATTGAGATTTATGAATAATGAAGGACAAAAGGGGCGGGGTTGTAGTTCCATGTCCCTTAATGAGAAAAGGAACCACCAAAGAACGTTATAAGAAGGGATATAGGATAAATCGTCGATGGACATTCAAGGAAATTCATCATATGTGATACATGCCTAAAGTGGATGTCTAACCTCAAGAGAAAAGATTATAGTTGTGAAGAGGAGTATCTCTGGTTTTCTATGCTAATTGTTGAAGGTGAGGCCGAGTATTCTCTATGTTTGAGGGAAAATTTTCTATGTAGGTTGGATGAGAGTTTGGGCTAATATTTTGTGCATAAAGGTGGTTTATTCTTTTTATTAGGGTCGAGCTGGACTATGCATTGAGGAAGGGTCAAGTACATGTTGGTTGTTGGATGTTGGTCTTGTGACATGAGTCAGAGTTGTGATTAAAGGCTACATTGCCTCAAGGATAAGAACAAGAGATTGATCCAGGATTGGGGTAAAATTCTATGGTCTATAGTGGATTTTGGTGAGGGTCATCCTGAGGTGACCACGTAGAATTCTGATAGGGTTGAGGAGGATCAGACATACAATTGCACATAAGGTGTCTCGTTGTTGATGATTGCAGGTGATGTTGGAGTGTTGAGGTATGATCTAGGTGAGAATAGACTATTTTAAGAGATACCCTAGTACTATCAACAAGTAGCAAACTTGTGACAATTAAGAGGGTTGTTTTGGATGCCCTAAGGAGAGTGACGAAGGGGTTTATTTGTTACTATGTGTGAGTAGTCCTGTAGAGCCCTAATATTAGACTTTTGTAGTGAGGTAAAGGATAGTTAGTGGGAAGCTTGATTGTGGTTCCCTAGATTAGTGAGTGCAGGAGGAATTTCAAAAATAAGAGGGTTGATTATGAAATCCCTAGGTTTGTCTTTCTTGGAGCAGCTAAGAGACAACAAGAGGGAAGATCTATTGTGCCTAAGGAGTAACATTCTGGAGCAGCTATATCAATGCTAGTGGGAAGTTTGTGAAGACCCTAAGATAAGACATTTTGGTGGAGTAAGAGGGTTGCTAGTGGGCAGATTAGTGAGTCTATGTTAAAACACTCTTGGAATAGCCACGAGAGTTTATAGTGGCATATTGTGTGGTTGGAGATGCAAGCATTCTAAAGTGGCAGAAGTTATGTGATCAGAAAATGGGGAGGCAAAGTGTTTCCGGGAAAACTAGTGTCTTTTCGATCGACTAGCCCTCTAGGATTGGCAGCTATCTTAGAAACAAATAGTTTAAAGCAATCTGCGATTTCCTCTATGTATGATAGATAAGAGAGAGGCAAGGGAACCAACCTGGATCTTCCGCTTAACTCCTTGTTTGATCTCTCTCCCCCTTGACAGAGCTTGCAACTCCTCTTCGTACTTATCCTGCTTGGAGAGTACCTGTAGAAACACAGTAAAAAAACACCATCAAAGCATCTTGATCTATTATATCATAAGCATTGCAGAATCAGAAATACAATGAACATACAATAGCATTCACAAATAACAACATTCACAAATACACAATTGTATGGAGGAAAACTCAAAGAACTTTATTAAAATAGAAGGGAGAATTACAACCCAGCTGTCTGATCTAGCATCATCCTCCCAGCATCAAAGCCCTCTTCACCTCATGAAAAGCAAGATCACCCAACAACACAATGCTCTTAGATATAAACTATTAGCACTTCCTTACAAATTACAATATTCCAGCCTCCAGATCTCTCAGATGAGGGATCCATTTATAGATGTCTGCAAGGGTGTGAGTCATCTTTGGGTTTTTGATTAGTGTCATTCCACTTGTTGTTTTTGGTTCCACTTGGAGATTTCTTGGATCTCTTACTCATCCCTGGGCGAATTCAGAGAAACAAGTGTCATAGGAGAAGTTTCTAGTAGATTCCATGAGCATCCACTTAGCAAACTGTCTCGGACATTTGTCCATTCTCGCTCATCGCACCTCACAGAAGGCCTCTTCAGTATGCATCGCACTTGGCTAGTGTAGAAGTCAGTATGCATCGCACCTGGCTAGTGTAGAAGTCAGTATGCATCGCACCCTGACAGTGGAGCTTTTAGTATGGTCCAGTTTAGGCCAGTTCTGGATGGTTTTTCAGGTGGAACTTTTGGGGAATGATGTAATCAGTTTACCATGATCTTTTAGGGTATGAAACAACACTTTTAGGGATTAAATATCCCTAGTTTATCGACATATAAGATTAGGGTTGAAGTGCCCAAATATGTCTATAACAGTTTCCCCCTAAATCATGAAGTCGTAAATCTTTGATGTCGGGTGAAATGCTTTAACATGAGGATCCGAGGTTTTCGAAATTGGAAGGTGACCTGTATAAGATACAATAAAATACATCATCATCATATAATTTTCATGATCTAGCTGAGGCGGGCATTCCCATGCTCAGCTTTATAAATTCATTTCATGTACATAGAACAGATAATCGTCTGCAATTGCAGACTGGTGATTCTTCATATGTAGGGTCATCGTCCCTGGCTTGGATGACCATATGTGTAGCTTCTGTGTACATTTGATGTCTTTATATTCCTGAATATATCATAGCCTGGATGGATGAGACTAGATCTGGGGTCTTCAAACTCGTTCAATCTTTGCCTGATGTACGATTCAATCCATGTGAAAAGATGTTTTGAAGTCGAACATGGAAAGACGTCGCCTGATTACCAGCCAATAATGTGAGTTGTTAACAGACGCGAGAGGAATCACCGATAATGATAATGACCCTCAAGGTACTACAGTACAATTCACGTGGTGTGAATATATGATCCGATGTCGAACACCACGCAAAATCCTTCGATCGAAGGCTATTGATGTCAACCTGTCGCCGGAAGTGAGAAACTTGCCATTAAGGCATGCAAACTTCAAAGTATTAAAAGGGTTGTTTCTAAGTCAACTTCTTGGATAATGAGTTGATGTCGAAAAGAAGTGACTCTTCATAGGAGGGCCTTAATGTATCCCACATCTACGACAGGAAATGAAGCAAATGATTTTCTGGAGGTGAAAACGATCGACGACACAAGGTTCAGGAATGGTGGTCATGAAGTTGAAGGTATTGCAGTGGATGAGGCATTAACCGGATGGTGAATTCTCAATTGAATGACTTCTCTTGAACATATCGGCAACACTGAGATGGATTGGTAGCGTTAGCCCCAAAGATGGATGGTGTGAAAGACCAATGGTGAAATGACCGTGAACAATAAAACCCAACCCAACTCAATCATGGTGATGGAGTGAAAGTGTCATGTTCAAGAGCGACCTGCAACCATAAAATTCTTCAAGTTTTCTTCCCTTTTTCCCCAGTCATTGCTGATCAGTACCTCTTTATTTTTTTCAAGCTTAAGGAGGATAACATATGCTTGTTCTATAATTTCCCCTTCGGGCAAACCTGTTGCTATGTTCTTGGCGAGTCTAGCGACAGTGAAACTCGTTCTTGTCTTGGTGGACAAGTTTGTCGCTATTGTTTTAACGAGTTTAACGACAAAGATAACTCGGTCCTTTTCATGTTTAGAGAGTTTGAAAAGGGACGAAAAGAAAACTCCAGTAGTTCTTTTTCATAGCATAATCCCTTAGGTCCGAAAAAGATTAAAATAATACAAAAGGGATGACTTTTTGATCACTTTAGCGAGCCGAAATAGACAAACGCTCGAACTTTTTCGTGAGATAATCCCTCAGGTCCGAAAAATATTAAAATCTACATGAGGGATGGCACTTTCGATTACTTTAGCAAGCTGGAAAGGCCAATAGCTCGACAATCTTTTCATATTTAACGAGTCTGAAAAGGGTTTAAAGAGGACTCATTTTTTAGGAACGAGTGGTGTCTAAGATAACAACTGGTTCCGGGTAAGCTTGGAACTTCTCAAAACATGGTGGTGTGAAGAGGGTGGCTAATAGGACCACTTGTCGCAGTTGTTCCTCAAAAAGGTAAACAATCAAGTGGAAGCATATGATCGGCCAAAAGAATGGAGGTGATGGCAGGAACACAATCAAGGCTCAAAAGGCTGATGTAATGGCAATCACAAAGGTTATTTACCGACGGTAGGTTCATTTTTCAACGAGCTTGAACTCTGGGGGAACATATTCTCTGAAGATAGGTTCATTTTTTAATTAGCTTGAACTCTGGGGAAACATATGCTCAGAAGGTAGGTTAATTTTTTAACAAGCTTGAACTCTAGGGAAACATATGCTCAGTTTTTAGTTTCATTTTTACACAAGCTAGAAATGACAAAACTAAAAATTGAAAATGGTTTGCATGCCCCCATCATAATGAAAATGAGAGTATCCAGTAACCATATGGAAATCACTGTGGTTATGTAGGATTGTTTCGTCTGTAGAATAGACAAAACACTTCCTTGGCTTCGTCCGCCAAATAGACAAAGGTGAGTGGTGTCTCAGACCAATCACACAACCTATAGGGAAACCTATCTTTTCAGCTGGGTTCGTCCGCAGAATAGACAAAACACTTCCTTGGCTTCGTTCACCAAATAGACAAAGGTGAGTGGTGTCTCAGACCAATCACACAACCTACAGGGAAACCTATCTTTTTAGCTGGGTTCATTCGCAAAATAGACAAAACACTTCCTTGGCTTCGTCTGCCAAATAGACAAAGGTGAGTGGTGTCTTAGACCAATCACACAACCTACAGGGAAACCTATCTTTTCAGTTGGGTTCGTCTATAGAATAGACAAGGGTGCATGCCCCCCAAGCTTCATTACATTCACCTAAGTAGACTACTCATGGCTATCAGGTGGGTGGAATGAAGGTTCCTTTACGAGATCAAGTGAATGACTCGACTTGGAACTTTGCTCCAGGGGTCCTTGTTTCATTTTTTAACGAGCTTGACACAAGACAAGGAACTCTGCTCATATCCTTGGTTTCATTTTTTAATGAGGTTGACACAAAAGAACTATCCTTATAGACTCTGATTATAACTCATAAGTGGTCATGAAAGGCAGATCCGGTTCCAATGCTCCCAGTACATAATGTACAAAATCACTGAATTGATCGTCAGTTAATGTAGGTATGGAACAGGTTGCCACATAATTAACCCGTGGCGAGGATGATACCATTGGTATAAATGGACTATTTAGGGATGATGGCTGACTAGGAGCTATATTTGGACCGGGAAATGAAAGTTGGTCAACGGTGACAATCTTGCCTTCATGCGGAAAACAAATCACTCAAAAGAGTGTTGAAACACTAGCTCCCATGCGATAAACATAGTCACGCCCAAAAAGTAAATTGTAATATAAAGGTCCTGGGACTACCATCACATTCAGATAAACGGTTTTTCTTCCCAAAGTGATAGGTAACTGAGGAAGGATCCCTAACGATCGATTGGTTCCTTTGTTAAAGCCCAACAGATTCTATGTAACATGCACAAGCGATGGCGAACCGAGCGCTTGCCAAGAAGTTGAGAAAGGATACTCACAGATGCACCTTCATCTATAATAGTGCCAGATACAATCATATTACAAACCTGTACTATGATCTGGAAAGGCACATAAAAAGGAAGGCGGGATCCTGCCAGTTGATTCCAATCGAAGGAAGTAACTAGACTACTTGGAGGGGGTACCATAGAAACGAGAGAATTAACCCCTTGAGTTATGAGAACTGGAGGATTTTCCTCCTGTCATGCTAGAGCATGTGGACTGCCCCCAAGCTCATTTGAATCTGAGGTAACAGAAAGAACTTGAGTGGTATCGTTTTCACTCTCTTCAGGAAGTGTATGATCTTCTAAAGGTAAAACTAGGTCAACTATCATCTCGATCTATTGACTTTCGTCAGGTATAGACTCAGAGGATTCACTTTCAGTGATAGGCATTTCGACCAACGGTTGAGTTAATTCAGTCGGTTTTTTAACTAATAAAGGACTTGGGGAGAGTTTCTAGTAACTAGATGGAAGTCGTTGTGGTGAAGCAGGACGATTATCCAAGACTCTTTTGGCTTCATCCAAAAACAACAACGGTGAAGGGTATGGTTCCCTTCACATAACCTACATGGAACTTTGACCTTTCCTTTTTGTCCATGAACTTCACTATTACTAGTTGATGGAGTGTTACCAACATGATCATCAAAGGTTGATGACACCGGACAGTGCGAACGAGAAGACCATTCTTTCAAGATCCAAGGAAAACACAGACAAACTCGATGAAAATGATCTCCTCTACAGATTACGCACAGAAATCTGGGTTTAGGAGCTTTAATGTGTGGATTTTCACCAGTTGATGCATCCAAATGTATGGTTGTTTGGTTGCCCCCTCGCTGAATTGGCTTCTTCTTCTTCTCCTTACCTTTCTTCTTCTCCTTAGCCACCTGGTTATTAGCATCACTACTTTCACCAAGTGAAGAGGAAAAAGGGGAAGGAGGAACAAACGAAGAAGAAGGCGCACAGTCAACTTTAGTATCAACTGGATGCTGATTAGATTACTGAAGAATCACATTATTTTGAACCATAGAGGTTGAGAATAGCCATACTGGTAGGCTAATAGTAAGTCCCGGAAGGGACAATGTGGCCATATGAGGAGCACCAATATTTCCCCAAGATGAAAAAGGACTAGGATTCCCCTCAAAAGGGATTCCATGATTGGTGGACTCCATTATCTCAACCTAAGATCAATGAAGGAAAAGGGATGTTATTCTGAATTTAATAAATTTTAATGATGCTTTGACAGAACTTTGCTTTTTAAATTTTTAAGAGTCGAGAAAAAGCTAAAGATGACTCTAGTCCCCTTCGATTTTTAATGAGCCTGAAGTGACAAGTGCTCAGATGGACCTTTTCTTTTAAAGAGTCGAAAAGGAACGAAAGTGACTACTATGGAAATCTAGACAAAGGGATTACAAAACCAATCGCAAAACTGCAAAATACACCTTGGTGATAAATTAAAGAGAAATTACCAAGGATTTATGTACGGCAGTCAATCTTCCCAAATGTTGTGTTCAGTGCATTACGATCGATAGGGCATCAGACATGGCTTCCTATGGATAAATGATATAAGCCTATTGTGGTCTTCCAATATATACTCGACGGTACGGGGAGCACAAGTCCATGCTTGCACTTGTCGTTTCAAAGAGGAGGAATCACCCAACCTTCAATGAAAATGATAGTTACTAGTTTTTACAATGCCAGAACACGTCTCTAGCCTAGACCTCTAGATGTGTTGTGTTAGGTTCCAAAGCGTTCTTGAGTTCATTGAATTTTATTTTAGAGTTGATCTTGTTTAAAAGTTTTCCTTTCAATGGTTCACCGCGTGATGTCGATTAAAAATTCCTAAATATGAAATCTACAATGATAAACAATCGTTGTTTATTTTGATCAATGAAAATCCTAGCTACTAAGGAAAGAAGATTATGATTTCTTTCAAACAAAGAGCAAAGAGCACACACTAAATGCACTTTTCCTAGATCATTTTTCGCACATAGTCTAAATGCAAATGCAAATGCATGTATTTTTTTTCGTTCTCTTTAATGTGAAAATGCCAAAAAAGAAAACTAAATGTAGTAAAGATCTGAAATATTTTTACTCAAAGCGACATTTCAACAATTTCTTTTTCAAAATAGAATGGAAGACTAAACGACACTTTTCGATTTCGAATATAAAATGCTTTCGAGACTTCAAATATCAACAAAACAAATCAAATACATGACAAAAGTTCAATCGACTATCCAAGGAAGGAAGACTCAACGACACTTCTCTTTTTGACACAAAACGACAGTTATGACACTTTTTGCACCAAAATGACAGTTCGATTTAAGAAACTTTTTGACAAAGGATCGTAAATTATGGACAAATACATAAAAATATTTACTAATCCTAATCAATGGAGGCTGATCTATCTGATGCAAGGAGGCTTCAGTAATGAGGTATTGTTCATAAGCAGCAAACAACTAAACAGAGCTGAAAACAAGGACAAAATCCCCAAATTTCAAGAAGGGAAATAGACTCAGTTAGTCATCGCACCTGGGCTTCACAGAAACAAGGATGCATCACACTTTTCAGACTCACAAGGAGCGATGCATACTGGCAGACAGTGACAAACAGTGCGATGGGCCAAGGAGCGCAACTGAGATGAGTTTTGGCTCAAATTTGCAGCTGATTTCAGTGAGTTAAACTGAGCTATGATAGACAGTAAAAAGCAAAGTACAGAGGTATGATCTTGGGAGGTTATTGAGCTACCACAAGGGCATATATAATGTTTGTAATTCAGATGTTCAGTTCATAAACTAAACCAGAGATTGACTGAAGCAACATTCATCTACTATGCAATTGCATAGCAAGAGTAGTTCGAAGGCTATCTAGCTAACTTCAGGCTCCGTATATAGTTTATAAAACAAACAACAATAACCAACAGACATCTATTTGATCCCCAGTGGAGTTGCCATTTTGTTTCCAGGAAAACTAGTGTCTTTTTGATTGACTAGCCCTCTAGGATTGGCAGCTATCCTAGAAACAAATAGTTTAAAGCAATTTGCGATTTCCTCTATGTATGATAGATAAGAGAGAGGCAAAGGAACCAACCTAGATCTTCTGCTTAACTCCTTGTTTGATCTCTCTCCCCCTTAACAGAGCTTGCAACTCCTCTCCGTACTTATCCCGCTTAGAGAGTACTTGTAGAAACACTGTAACAAAACACCATCAAAGCATCTTGATATATTATATCATAAGCATTGCAGAATTAGAAATACAATGAACATACAATAGCATTCACAAATACACAATTGTATGGAGGAAAACTCAAAGAAATTTATTAAAATAGAAGGGAGAATTACAACCTAGCTGTCTAATCCAGCATCATCCTCCCAACATCAAAGCCCTCTTCACCTCATGAAAAGCAAGATCACCCAACAATACAATGCTCTTTCTCAGATATAAACTATCAGCACTTCCTTACAAATTACAATATTCCAACCTCGAGATCTCTTAGATGAGGGATCCATTTATAGATGTCTGCAAGGTTGTGAGTCATCTCTGGGTTTTTTATTAGTGTCATTCCACTTGTTGTTTTTGGTTCCACTTGGAGATTTATTGGATCTCTTACTCATCCCTCGGCGAATTCAGAGAAACAAGTGTCATCGGAGAAGTTTCTAGTAGATTCCATGAGCATCCACTTAGAAAACTGTCTCGGACATTTGTCCATTCTCACTCATCACACCTCACAGAAGGCCTCTTCAGTATGCATCACACCTGGATAGTGTAGAAGTCAGTATGCATCGCACCCTGATAGTGGAGCTTTCAGTATGGTCCAGTTTAGGCTAGTTCTGGATCATTTTTCAGGTGGAACTTTTGGGGAATGATGTAATCAGTTGACCATGATCTTTTAGGGTATGAAACAAAACTTTTAGGGATTAAAGAGCCCTAGTTTATCGACATATAATATTGGGGTTGAAGTGCCCAAATATGTCTATAACATAAAGTACTCACCATATGTGTTCTAGGTACGTGGACTAGAAGGCTTATGGAGCGCTACATCAACAAGTAGTTCAAGTGTGTCTTGTTCAGGGCAGATTGGTGTTCATACTTGTTGAGATAAAGCCATAGTTGCATCCTTGTATTAGGGCTGTATGTAAGGGCCATGATCCCTGGAACGAGAACCCTAAGGTTGTTGAATTAATGTTTGTAATATAACAGATTGTGGGTTAAAGGATTAAAAATTGTCATGTGCACTAGTTGATTCAATTCTATATGTTTTATGTTGTGCAAAGTAGTAGTGTTGGGGCATTTTAGTGTATTTATATTCATGATATTAGACTCAAACCTCATTCTGAAGTGTCATGGAAAATTCAACATGGTTTTAGAGCTACTTTGAAGGGACATTGGATTAAAGCGTGCACAACAAAGCAACTCAAATGGAGATGAGAAATTGTCTAGAGCATGGAGTAGGAGATTCAACTGAAGACATGGAGATGTGGTCTTGACTGGCTAGGTGGCTAGATGGCCTAGGAGTTCTAGTGGATTGGTGGTAAACTTTGGTGAACAATAATTTGTTGTGTGGTAGTTTGTTGATCGTGGACTTTCAATGACTTTTCATGGATCATTGGGACTGCTCATGGGTTTCTTTGGCATGGATAAGTTGGCTTCGTGTGATTGATGAGATGATTGTAGATTAGTTTGGTCATTGGGTTGTTGTATCAACCCTCGTGAAAATTCCATGTAACTAAAGTTAATAAAGAAAAAATAACAACCACGATTATGGGACATGTATTCCAAGCTGAATGTTGGGAAAGACATCTTAGTGTGGGTGTTCCTTTGGTTTATTATGGCTAAGGAAATTGGAAAAGGCAATGTAAAAGGCTTTGGAAAGGAAAAATGGCATTTTTGGCAATTTATTTATGAAAATAATGGAAATTAGGAGAAGAGGAAGGTGAAAGGGCACAGGTTGCATGTGAAGAGGAAAATGAAGGAAAATAATGGAAAATTGAAGAAAATAGAGGCCTCGTTAATAAAAAGGCTTATGAGGATCAGTTGGTACATTTTTTTTCAGTTCAGTTTTGGAAATCTTTATTTATTCTCTCTCTCACATTCTTGGACACTTACATTTTTCTTGAATCACTCTAGCATTGGATCAAGAAGAGAAAAGAAGGAAAAGGGAAGAAAAGATCAAGCAAGGAAGAGCAGGATCAAGCAACTACATCATGATTATTTGCAGGTACCGATTTGCATATGTGATTTCCTTGCTAGTTTTGGAATGCATGGTTATGCATGTGTGTTATTGGTTCTTTTTTTGTCATGGGCATGGGTTTTTCCAGGTGTGATAGTGTTATTCAGCCTTGTGTTTCCATTTCCGGATACCCATGGTGTGATGAGTTCTCATGTTTTTGGTTGAGTTGGATTGTCGCATGGATTCGAAGCTGAGTGAGGTGGATCTATGAAAGGAAGAACACATGGCCTAATGATCCCTGAACCAGACTGCGGATTGCGGTAAATCCATGGCCTAGTGATCCCTGAACTGAATTATGGTTTGTGGTAAAGCCAGATTTTGTGTTGCCTTGGTGGGCCTACGAATCCTCAACAGGTGAATGGCAGGATATATGGTAAATCCTAAAGGTGGGTGTTCTCCATCAGGCCTAGGAATCCTGGGATGGGATATATAGTAAATCCTGGAGGGTGGAGTCTTGGTTAGGGCTTAGTGATCCAGTGTGGATTGTGGTAAATCCCAGAGAATGGTTTCTTGATTAGGCCTAGGAATCCTCAACTGATGAATGGTGGGATATACAGTAAAGCCTAGAGACTAGGAGACATGAAAATTCCTCACGGTATAGGTGGATAAATCTGGTGGCATCCATGCTTATTTTAGCCTAGTGATCTGGTGAGGATTGCAGTAAGGCCTGGTTCTATTGATGAGGGTGAGGTGGTGTAGCCTCAAGAAACACTGGTTGAGTTTTGGTTATAAGTCCAACATTCATGTTTGGAATATGGCACGAGTGTGATTGGTTGAAATAAATATTTGGTTCAACCAATCTATGGTCGAGTGGTTCGTGTAATTCCCATACCCGGTTGGATTTTGCATTCATTAATAAAAGTTCATTTCCTTGGTATTTTATGAGCAAATGTACTGGTTCATATGTGGCATTTATGGTTGATGTATCCTTATTACTTCCATTGTTTATATGCAGGTAATGAGCATGTTTATGACAGTGACGATGTATGGCTCTCATCATGTTTGGATTTGTAAATGAATGAACAATTAATATTGTTAGGAAAAATAATGAGAGGGGGGGGTGAATCGGTATTTTTAAACTACTTAACCTTATCTTTTCACATTCATATTTTTGCACACTATTGTTATGAAGTAAACCTGTGTATGTAAGCGACTGTAATGAAGACAAGTAGCATATATCTAGTTAACTAAGTTTTCAGTTAATTCATCAATTGTTTAACTTGAACCAGTGTATCAGTAATTTATTAGACATTAATTAAATAGTAACCATGTGCAGTAAGAATAGAATAAACCATCACACATAAGCAACACACCAACACTCATGAACACCAGGTGTTTTAGGTGGAAACCCAATGTGGAAAAAAACCACCGTTGTTGGTTTCCATTGAAAATTTTAGGGGCTAATATTCGCAAGTGGATTAATTTTCCATGCTTTTTCCAAAAACAAGATTCACCAATTTTCAATTTTTCTAAAAATGATTCACCAAAATTTTTTATATATAATTATTTTACCTTAAATATCGCTAAAATTCTATAGACACTACATACAAAATCATTAGAAATATGAATATTTTTACATATAAATCACCAAATATTTTATAGATTGCATATTAGGGACAATTAAGATTCGCTGAGCTTTCCAAACTTTAAAATAAATTTCCGTCCTTAAATTTTTCCCGGTTGTCATATCTATCTTATTCTTTTATTATAAAGAGAAATTTCTTACAATCTTGTACTAGCGCAGACACATACCAATGCACAGGCCCACACCTGCAGAAGACTACAACCTTCTCTCATTCTCCAGCTTCTACTGAAATGGAGCTACAACCCCTTTATCCTATGTTATTTTTGGATCACTTTTCAAAATATTTCAAACTGGATCCATTCCAAATATTAGATAGCAATACTAAAATCAACACTATATCAAGTCATTGAACCAACTAGATCACAAAATATTGAAATAACTTATTCAAACAACCAGTCCAACTTATATCATTATATTCCCATACATTAGAATACCATACTACATATTTTTCATCTCAGAAACCAGATCCTGTCACTGCAAATCCTGATTAAACACATGTCAAAATATATATTCTACTGTTTAGAAGCATACCCAAGTATATACATGATTTCCCTTTCGAAGACCCACGTACAAATCTCAAAACACAAAAATCTGAATCTAAATTACTGCAATACTAAAACAAACACTGAAACGCATACTTACCCCATCACAAATCTTTGAACCACATACATATCATCACATAGCAACATCATTACTGTTCATCAATTCAACCCAACCAACACATATTATCATGTAAGACTTCATCGACAAACAACAACAAGCATAATAAAACAAATCAATCATTTTCATAAGCTCATACTGCAAAACCATAGAAGATGTATGTGACCATTAGAAATTATTTCCACGTATGTACGTGCCTCTCATCCTTAACACCCACGTAGAGATTTATCCATACTGCAGAATATATACACAATTACCCAGAAGAAGATTCACGTATGTACACAACCTTTTTGAAGTAAAATTGCATACCGATATGTAATTACTGAGTCAAACCTTCGTTGCACACCAGAACACCTGTCAAAGCCAAATATTGGCATACACTATAACATATACACGTCATAAAATCATCATCACAGATCTATCAAACCATAAGTAGATTATTCAATATATGGTCATTTCATATCTAATAGATCTTATCCAATATCATACTCCTTCATGCACACTTATTTCATATCAATCCAATCATCAATAACCCAATACATGCACACACAGCACTTTGATCTCCATCTCCTTATATAGCTTAGGCCTTAGCCAATACCTTAGACCAATTTCATAGTTATGTCGATGGTATTCTTTGATTGGATTAAATATCCATTGTCACGCTCTTACTATGGGCCCATACCATAGTAAAGACCCCTGATATTGATAATACTATGGTGCGGAAATTGCGACTTTGCTTCACCATACCCATGTATGTATGTGGCCTTTGTTCACATGACCCACGTATAATTCTTAAAACATTACCTTTATCCTTCCTATGTCTCTGGAATAATATTCCTTTGTCCAATATCTCTATCACATATGTGCTAACATGTATAGTCATTCTGCTACCATCATGTTGAAAACTTTATCAAGTAGGTTGCAATGAAGGATGATAAATTAGTCATAATGCCAACAATATCCCCCTATAGATTTGATGGAAATCACTTTGGTGTTTGGTCACCACCACCTGTAGATACATGTAACCACATCTTTAGATATACCAAGTTGTATAAATTCTCACTGTAGATCACCTGATAATGCATATACTAAAGCAAAATACTTGATCTACTTCTATAAACAAACTTGCGGAAGCTTAATCGAGTTTGAGCAAGATCAAATAGAACACATATAACAGATGAAGAAGAAACAATCACACATTAACATAGAAGAATACTCTGCGTAAAGCCTCAGCTAAAAATCCCGCTATCTATATTATCATACAAGTGGAAATATCTTAGGATTACACAAAGCTTTAGCTCACAAGCTATCCAGCTCTCAGTACAATCCCTCAATGCTGCTCATAGACAGAATAGACAACATATATGCCTTCCTTCAGTCCTCCAATCCTCCTATTTCCTTTCGCAGTTTCTCTTGGGTCCTCAAGCTACCACCTGTGTGTAATTTCCTCACACACTGCTCACCAAACTCAAAAATCACTGCACAATCCTCAAGGAAAGAATTCCTTCTGCATGCAAGAGATATCCTCATGGGAATATTCTTGCAACTACTAGTACATTGTCCCATCCTTTGATCTCAACTGGGTCTCTATCTGAACTGACATGCATGAGTTATTTATTGATCTGAAATGACCATATACTAAAAACTGATCTAGAAGTGATTAGCCATCTTAGAATCGAATGTTAACTAAAAGTGCGAAAATCGAGGAAAACTGTTGGAGCAGAACACTTTACGACAATTGATAAACCATAATTAAGATGCAAAACAAAAGTGAAAACAGCAAAAACACAAATATACCAAATAGCAATATTGATTACGGAGTTTGTCCCTGATGGACTACGTCTCCGGGTCCGCTGACTCCAAGGTTGAGTTGGTTTGATTTTTGGCCACCTTAGGGCTTAGTCATGGTTCTTTAATTAATTTTAAAACAAATTAACACTAAAATCCCACTTTTTACTTTAGAATAGCCCGAAATCATTAGCTGGCAGCTAACCGGGTGGAGGTCGTTCACTGTGTATGTGAACAGGTCATAATTATTGTTAGGAGTCTAGAAGTTTCATTGACCATTCATCATAACGGTTTGTGGTGGCGGTTATCCTGGCACTCAGATTGCGTTGCTACACCTAACCTTAACTTCCCACCAAACCCGTTGCGGCTAACACTGACAGTGAATCCCCCGCAGCATTCACATGCTACCTGTCCATTGCGGTTATGACTCCGACATGGTCAAGTGACTGTGGTCACTCGCCGGTCTTATCCAAACTCTGTCACATGTTTCCCCGATGCGGTTTAGGCAACACCATGGTTTGGACAGTGTTTATAAATTGTTTGTAATGTTTTTGGTAATTACATTTAGACCGAGGGTTATTTAGAGTTAGGATTATTGCATGGTTTTGGTTAGGACCTAGGTTTACATTTCCACCATTGTAGTGCTAGGTGTTAGGCTTAGGTTTAATGTATTTAAAATACATTTTAATTTGTTGCATAGATTAGGACTATGGTTTGAATGGTTTAGCATAGGTTAGATTTTGTAGATTTTAGGGTTAGGTAGCATAGGATTAATACACATCTTTAGGATTTATTTTAAAACCGATGTGTAAAACATTGTCAGAATGCGACATTCGCGACTTCGTCACATGAAGACAATAAACCCATGCCGATCGTCGACACACGACAATATCGATCCTCTACCACGACGACAACCAATGCACATCATCGACTCCAATTATCTTTGCAATGACAACTCAAACGATGAATCTATGCCACTGACGACACTGATGTCGAAACACCAAACCTACAAAGTCAAACGAAAAACGCATGTCGTCAATCAATCCTGGTGGAACTGTCGATGAACATAAGTCGACAACTAGGTACAACACCACATCAACTGAATCCCATGAAACCATAACATTACCTGAACAACCTGATCATAACCGACACTTTCGATCTGTGGAAGTTGAACTGAAGCGACGACAATGAACGACACCCATGAACACTGATGAAGACACTTTGAACATCTGTACAATTGGATCGATGGATCCTCCTGGATCATCCCTCTCCACTTGAAAGCTTTTGGACCACAAAAGTTTGACTAATCAATTAGTTGATGAGGGTAGAACTCCCTCTCTTTCCACCTTGACCTGATGATGTACCAATGCATTCGATCAATCACCTGCATGTGATGACCCTGATGATGTTGACCATGATACCTTTTTATTCGGTGACCTGTTTCTTCCATCCATAGTATGAACAACTTGCGACGATGAGCAAACAACCGGTTATCAACATGGCAATTGTATTCTTTCCACAAAGAATCATGAGTTAGTGATTCAAAAACATCTTTGAAAACAGTGTTTGTAGAACTTTGTTCAATACATCTTATGGGTATTGACAATCTACTTTCCTGAATAACTGAAATATTCAAAGACTCCTTTGATTTTGACTTCATATCAATTACTTGACTTGATTTACTTTCTTGTTGACTCATTACTAAGTGAACTTGCTGCACAGAACTCATCGAGTTGTGATGTAAACACGCTACAACTTAGTTTGATTTTGAAAGTATCTAAGTAATTGTTGATTTACTTGAATCACTATTTCTTCGTCTATTAACTGATATTTCCATTGACTAACACTTTTAGTTAATGCATTAGTTTTCAAACCATGGTAAGGAAACTTTAGATCTACTTTTGAAAATTCTTTGTCATGAAAACTTATAGACTTCCTCTCCACTTGCAAAGAGGCTTCATTACTTTTTAAAGCATGAAATGATGATGCATTACCAAAGAAATGTAACACTGACTTCCCCAATACTGACCTGCACCCCTGAAACTGAAAATAAACATTGCATCTGAAACAAGTCTCTAATTAGACACATGTACCATTCCCTGCAATACATTGCTGATGTTGATAGCTTCTAGAATTTAGTTGAATGAATGAATTGAGATTCATTCTGTCTTTTTTTCTAAGTAACATTATTCTATTAATCTGAAACAAAATAAAAATACAGTGAGGCGTCGGCCTCTGTGGTACTGAACAGAGTTTTTGTCAAAAAATATCACAAGCCTAAACATGACTGCCCAACGAGGGGAAACCAGTCCGAGTGAACACAAGAAAAAGCCCACGCAGGGGTCTCGAGTTTTAACATAAAAATGCCCGCACATGGGTCCTAGATTAAAAGCAAGCAGACCATGCCAGAAGGAATGATAAAAAAACAAAACACAAGAGAAAAACCTCAGACAACAACTCTTGAAACCTTCAACGAGTGGCAAAGCGACACCTGGCAGCCAGGTCCTCAGTCAGGATGGACCCCTGGATGTTGTCTGGAGTGGGCTCTTCTACAATGTGACACGTGTACTCGTACCATTCATCATCCTATGCTGACGTGCCGTGCGGGATGCCACTAACTGTTTGTATGCCTACTGAGCTGCCCTCAGCTGCGTGCTTGCCTGACGTGTCGCCCGGGTCACCACCAGTTGCCTTCGTGCCACCCGCTCTGCCTTTGGTGGCATGCTTGCTTCCAGCTAGCTCCTCGCCATGCAGAGTGCCAATTTTCTCTACCATCTGCTACTTGCCTGGGTCTCGATCATCCCTGTTCCGTTGAGCGGCCCTTTGCTACTCACCACTATTCCTTGTCTAAGCTTCCTGCGGGTTGATTTCCTCATTGAAGGTAATGGTAACAGTGGATATGATGACTGGCCAAGGCAGAGAACTATGGAAGCGGAATTGGGCCGTATGTTGAGAGGGATGAGGGGGGAGGGGAAGATTGGCAGTTTGGGTAGCAACATTCATTCTACGGACACCATGGGCCCGTGGCCGTCCTCTGCCACTGTGAGTATCGGGGTATCTTCCAGAGAAGGGACCATGGGAATGAGTAATAGAAGGAGAAGAGGAAGGAGAAGTAGGTTTAGGGCTGGGCATAGCAGGGGGGAATGCTTCCACCACGACTACCCCCTCTTCTACTGTGCATTCGGTGGCGAGTGCGCGCCATGACTGTATTAATTTCAGAGTTATCAATTGGGGAGGTAGAGGTATTTCTGGGACTAGAGTGGCTGTTCAGAAGGAAAATAGAGGGATTCTTAGCGCAATTCAACTCACAGTGAGTCGGTTGGGAGAAGTGATAACCATTTCCCAAATCAACACAGCTGAGTATCCAACAACATTTACCAGTGATGGTACGAGAGCTCGACTCCGCAGCTTGAGGGGGGCATGAGTAGTTTAGCAAGGGAGGGAAGGATGAATTGTGGCTTGTGGAGGCCATAGCCATATGCTTGCTCCAGATTTCTCAACTTGAGCACCAAAGTAATGGTGCCTGCAAGTCAACAATAATTTGCCATAAATTGGCCTGGAAGGGGATGCAGGTGGCCATGTGGCCAAGCCGCCTGTCGTCCTTCAGTATAATATTCATTAATTTCATCATGATCACCCACATCCAGGTGTGCCTCTTCACTCTATACCAATTCATTGTAATCCTATATCTCGGAAGTGGTGGCAATACTGTTGAGCGAACCTGTATGTAGAGTCTAATCACTATCAACCCCTATATTAGCCAAGAGACCAGCCACTTTGTTGCAATCTCTTCGAATATGTTTGAAGGTGACTGCTCTATTGGTGGAGAGCCATTGTTCGATGAGCTCTACTCTTTCTTCCAATCTCCAGCTGTTGACCACTTTGTATGTCGGGGTCCCCTGCAGAATCTGATTAACCATGTTAATGAGAATATGAGAGTCGCCTTCAATTATTAGGGGGAAGAAACTGTGATGTTGAACTAAAAGAAACCCCTACCATAGCCCTTCTATCTCTGCATAATTGTTCGTATCCCAACCAATTGAGCCTAGGAAAATTAAAAGAGGTTTGCCCATATGATCCCTGAATGCTCCTCCATAGCCTGCTTTGCCTGGGTTACCTTTGGAAGCTCCATTGAAGTTTAATTGGATTACATTATGGGACAGAGGGAGCCATTTGTTTGGTATACTGTGGTGTAAAGAGAATTTACTATGTTTTGCCTGTACCTGGTTCAGCCGAAGATTCCAGTTTGTCCATATGTTCTGCTCCTATGGAAGGGAAGGAAAGTCCTCTTCATACCAAGTTTGGAGCGTTAATGTTTCTTGAAGGTTTTTGCAAACATTGTTCCATAGGACTTCTAATGGTGTAGATTGGTCTTTGAAGATGTGGCGGTTTCTTTCTTTCCATATAGTCCACATGAGAAGACCTTGGATGATTGTCCATAAAGAGTTTAACAGTTTACTCTTATACGGATTGATTGCCCAACTACATATGGTGTTGGTAATGTCCTCTTTAATTCTTCCTTCTTTTTGGCATCTTAAACTTGCTTTTTCCCAGAGTCTGTTTGCCGAAGGGCAGGAGTTCATGAGATGCAAAATGGTTTCTTCCTGTTGTTTACAGTTGGGGCAAATGGAGGGCTTGTGGAAACTTCTTTTCCTTAGATTGTCCCAAGTGAGTATTTTGTTTTGACATAACAACCAGAGGAAAGTAGAGACTTTTGGCCATATGTTGGGGGACCATACTTTGTCCCATAGATGATCCTTGACTGCTTGATTGCCAATTATTAGTTTGTAAGCCTCTTGAGTGGTGAAAGTTACTCGTGCATTATAACCCCATCGTATTATATCCTTCTTATCAAAAAAACAAATTTTTCTATTAAGAAGCTCTGCCTCCAAATTTTTTTGAATGGACTTTGTGCCTTGCCTGATGATGTGGGCTGTGTTTATCCATTGTCTGTATCCCTGCATGAGAGTAGGTGTCCAGTGCTTACTAACCCTATCCATCTAATGCTCTTCCCATTCCTGTATTTTGTGGGGTCTGATCAGGTCCCTCAGCTTGGGTCTTTGCTGCCATGAGTCATCCCAAAAACGTGCATTGTTGCCATCCCTTATTTCTCGGAAACTGTGTTGTTGGATTATATCTTTGTGCTGACTAGCCGCGTTCCAAATTAAGGACCCTTTTCTTGCTTCTGTGAGTCAAATTAACTCATTTTTTGGTCATTTATTTGCATATTTGGCTGTCAATGGGATGGCCCAGGGAGCATGTGGTGCAGAGATCCAATTCCACCATAAACATGCTCCCATGACTGCATTGTTGTGTTGAGGATCACGGAGCCCGGTGCCCCCTAAAATTTTTGGAAGGCAGACCGTAGCCCACTTGACTAGTGCCCATTTTCTATTTTGTCCCGAGGATCCCCATAAAGAATCCCTCTGAAGAATTTTGATTTTCTTAAGCACCCATTTTGGTGCTACTAGTACTGAAAAAAGATAAAGAGGCATGGATTGTAGGACAGCTTTGACTAATACTAGACGACTAGCCATATTGAGGGCTCTATAAGTCCAGGAGGAAAGGTGAGCTTCCAATTTCTCCAAGAGCAGTTGCTAGGTAGAATGCTTTAAAGTAGAGTCAGTCATAGGTGCACCAGATATTTAGAGGGGAGAGTTCCAACCGTGAATCCAAAAATGTGAGCTATGGAAGATTGAGTGATGGAAGGGGTATGAAAGAAAAAGATTTGGGATTTAGCGTTATTAATGTTGCCACCAAAGGTATCAGAGAACTCATTCAGAAGGGATTTATTTTGAGGGCTTCTTGAACCGAGGGATGGCCAAACAACATGTTATCATCCACAAATTGTTGGTAGGTAAAAGCAGGGGTGTTGGGGAAGGAGAGACCTCTGAGATGCTAGGACTGAAGAGCTTTTTTGATACTTCATCCAAGCCCTTCCGCCATTAAAACAAACAGAAAGGGGGAAAGAGGATCTCCTTGTCTGATTCCTCTAGAAGGATGAAAGGGAGTGGAAGGGATGCCATTAACTAGAATGGAGAAAAAAGTGGAGGATATAAGACTCATAACCCATCTAACCCAAGGAGGGGAGAATCCAAAGGCTATCAGCATCTTTTGAATGTAAGTCCAGCTTAATTTATCGAAAGCTTTTGAAAGGTCAATTTTTAGGAGCATACCTGCTTTTTTGAGCTGCTTCAGGGAATGTATAATCTCATGGGTGAGAATGATGCCATCCGTGATTTGCCAACCTTCCACATACCCTGATTGCTCTGGCGAGATGAGTAAAGGTAGCAACGACTTCAATTAAGAGGCAATAACTTTAGATATGACTTTGTAAATGAAATTACAAGAGCAATAGTCCTGAATTTGTCCGGAGTCAGAGATTGCGCTTCTTTGGGGATAAGGGCAATAAAAGTCGCGTTCAGAGAGGGAAGCATCCATCGAGTAGTCTGAGATTCCTCAACAACCTGCCATACCTCCTCTTTAATGAGATTCTAGTAGTTGTGAAAGAAATTAGAGGTAAAACCATCAGGGCCAGGCGCCTTTCCTTCCTTGAGTTGTCGCATAGCATACTCGACTTCATGTAAAGATATCGGGCGAAGGAGGAGCTGATTGTGTTCTTCTGTTATGATTTTCGGAATGTTCTTTATAATCTTCTCTATAGTTGGCTGTCGATCGACTTGTGGTTCTTGGTGCACCTGTTTGAAGTAAGAAGCTCTTGTTCTACGTCCTCATGGTTTTCCAAGCATTCTCCTTGCTGATTCTGGATGTAAGTGATGTTGTTGTGCATTCTTCTCTGTATAGTAGTGCGATGAAAAAAATTTGTATTTCTTTCTCCCTCCTTAAGCCATCTAACTCTACATTTTTGTTTCTAGAGTATTTCCTCTTGCTTTTCTCTTTTTCATATTTGTGTCTGAAGGAGCTATTCCTGCTCTGAGAGTGCTTCAATTCTTCCCTTAGTAATGATCGTTTGCTAGATTCTTTTCATTTCCTGATCTAAAGCGTTCTGAGCTTGGAAGATATTTCCAAAGGTCATTTGATTCCATTGCTTGATGTTCTTTTTGAGATGTTTGAGTTTTTGTTGGAATTGGTACATTTTTGAACCTTCCGGGGGGTTGAAGCTTTTCCAAACTGTATTTATCAGGTTGTTGAAGTCTGCATGCATCAACCAGAAAGCTTCAAAGCGAAAGGGTCTCTGTGTGTTTCTCCTGGGTCTTTGCCATTAGAGCGAGATAGGCCAGTGATCTGAGCCTATAAGAGGTAAGATCGAGGCAGAGTAATCTCCTCCAAGATGGATGGCATTGTCTGAAATCAGAAATCTATCCAGTCAAGAGGCAATTTGTCGGCTGCCAGCTCTTCTGTTATTCCAAGTATAGATTCCATTATTGAGTGGCATATCTATAAGCTAGTTATTTTGGATGAAATTCTTTAAATGGATGCTTTCACTATCCAGTTTATTCCTACCTCCACTTTTTTCTTCCAGTTTAGTAATCATATTGAAGTCTCCTCCTGTGATCCAGAGTGGATGTGTTTTGGTGGAGTTGATCAAAGATAATGTATTCAGAATGTCTATCTTATGTGTTTCCTCCTGGGGAAAGTATACGTTGGTTAGGTGACCACGCACATTTGTCCCTATTATATGAAAGGTGGCTTGAATGAAATGCTTACTCGCATGGATATTAGTAAGTGTGATAGCTTGTTCATCCTAGGCTATTGCTAGTCCTCCTGAAGCTCCTAAGGCATTCATTGCTATTGCTTGACTGCCTGGCCATGCTTTTGCAAGGGTTTGACCAAGTGTGGTAGAGTTACATTTTGTTTCTTGCATGAAGAATATTTGGGGTTTCTCCTACTGAATCATGTTTTTTATCATTCTGTATTTCCCAAGGCTATTTAGCCCTCTTATATTCCAAGATGTGAGCTTCATGTTTCATTATTGGGTAGGGGACTGTAATATTTTGTAAGCTTGGAGTATCTTCCTGATTCCACTAGCATTTCCCCAATACGAATGGTTCTTTGGAGGTTTGTTTTCCTCCCCCATTTTTTATTATCTTTAGGAATGTTTTTTCCATCCCATTGACTTTAGGGTTGAATGCCTAGAGATCTTTGCTGTTGTGCTCTAGAAAGGATGACTTCCAAGTTTTCCAGTTGTCTTTTTGGGATCCTGTCAAATTCTTTTTTCTTGCAAGCTTGTTCCAATCCTAATATGTCCAGATCTCCTATATCTATACTTTCATGCTCTTCTTCCATATGCTTAGCCTCGCTATTTTCTTCTGCAAATTCTGTTGCAACGGTGGTTTCTTGCTGCAAAATGTCTATATCCATGCCATGAGATTTCCAGATCGGTATCAGACTAGGTGAGGAAGTGGTTAGATCTATGGATTGCGAATGCTTTTGGGTTTTCCCTGAGCCTGAGGGGTTGAATTTGGATGGTGCCTTAAGAGGCTCCTCAGAGGGTAAGGGGAACTCCTTGGTGGTCGACTCTGGTTGAGCTAAGATCTAAAATCTATTACTGGTGGATGGCATTGAAGTGTTGGTAGAAGGCTTTTTAGGGTTTGATGCAGGTTTTTTGTGGTTCTTTTTGCGATTGTTAACCTTGGTGAAACCTTCAAAATCAGGTTTTCTGAGGTATAAGTCGGGGGTTTCAGATTTAACAGGTAATCACGAAAGAGATGGCCAAGGGCATGACATTTTCTACATCGAAATGGGACATGTTCATAATATATTAACTGAATCCACTCAAAATCATCATGATATAAACTTACCGCATCCGGAAGAGCTTTGCTTAGATGCATATAGACACAAATGCGGGCGTAGGAAGTATATCTTCTGAGTTTTGTCTCCTCCGCAATTTTAATGAAGTCCCCCAATCCATTTCCAATATCTTTCAGTGAATCTTCATCCCAGTACTCCAATGGAAGGGAATAAAGATGGATCCATACTAGTGCCCAGCTTAGGTCTTCTTTGTCCGAGTTGAATCTCTCAATCTAGTCTCTCAGGTAAAGACCAGCTGCATTGAAGAAGTATGGTCCTCTATCGATGACCCTATTTCGGTCTTCTATATAGTTGAAAACTGTTGTGAAAAAGCCCTTTGGTCCCATCTGCAAGGTGATGTGCCCTTTTGGTTTCCATTTGGTTGCGATCCAACCATACAAGGCTTTCTCTATGGGCCAGAAGCCAATAAATTTCCCTATTAAAGCATGATCCTTCATGTATTGGATTTGGGAGTTGATTCTTTGACTTGGTAGCTCAATCTTAGGTATTTCAACTGCAATAGGTTTACAGGTGGACGATGTTGCTTTTGGAACCTCATTTATTCATGTATTATCTGTATGTGCAAAAGGAATCGTTTTCGCCTCTTCTTGGGGATTTTCCCGTCATTTTCCGTGTGCATCTGAGTATTTTCTTGATCATTGGGGGGAGGCGTTGTGTCCTCCTCCTGGAGGTTATCCATGACTTGTACTCTATTCTTTGTCATGTATTACTGCTCGTATTGCTAGAGAGTTGTTACAGTGATGTCGTGGTCTGTGCAGGTTTGCCGTTGCAGGGTCTGACAAAAACCCTATACCGCCATCGCTTCCTCCACCCCCAAATTCATTCTATCTTTAAAAATATGTTCATAGGACATTAAATGTATCTCATGTTTCTTATCATGTTTATGAATAATATTTCTTGGAGAATAATTAACCACCTTGACCAATTGATCTATAAATTGAATCTCGCATCTCGAACAATCATCCTTATGTTGTTCCTTAATAAACATGAGTACATATTTACTTGAACTTATTAACTGCTTAACTTGATTTGTAACAATTAAATCCAAGTTTGATTTGACTTTATGTGCCCTAACAATAAATTCAACCCCTTCTTTCTTTAGGTGATATTTATGTTCTCTTCTGTAAAACATTGCATCTCTATCATAAAGATAAGGACTTCCTAAGACAACTCCACATATGTCTACTAGGACCACATCTAACTCCACTTCATCAATGTACTTAGATGTAATTGCAAATTTTAACTGACACTGCTTTGTGACATGTATCTGAGTTGATTTATTAATCCAACCTAATGGGTATGGTCTTTGATGATTATGTGTTTCCAATCCCAATTGATTAACTATATGTTCAAATATTAAATTTGATTGTTATCCACTATCAAACATTGTGTCAATCTTTGTATGCTTAGGAGTTATCCTTAAGTGGAAGAGTTCAACCCATTTATCCTCATGTGGAGGATTTATGTTTGAAGAAGAAACATTAGATTTCGAACTTGAACCAGTATCAGAAGTTTTACCTTTCGTAACCATGGCAGTTATCCTCCTTTCATCACGTGAATCTAAACCTAGATCCTGCTGGACTACTGTAATGGCCTTCTTTTCATCTTTCGCCTTAAGGAACTTTTTGAGCTTAAGTTCTGGATGAAGTTTCCAGCACTTCAATTCATCGTGACCGATTCTCTAGCAATGGCAACAAGTAGGTCATTCCTTCTGAACGATCGTTGATTTCTTTCTCTTCAAAATGTTCTTCCCCTTACTGTTACTGGAATCTCTGGTTTCCATCTCTTTGGATGACTCAGATGACAACTTGAATGGTCTGCCACCTGATTCAATATGTATGGCCTGAACACACACCTCGTCAAAATCATCAAGATTAAACATTAATAAAGTATGTTGCAAATATGAATGTAAACTTCCAATGTATTTTAACAAAGTTTCATGTGTATCCAATGAAATACCAAGCTCCAATGCTTTCTTTCTTAACTCCTAAGTAAACTCCTGAACACTCTGCCCTTTACCTTGCCTCAAGTGCTACCAATCAATAATAGCTTGCTGCATGTATCCTAAAGGATAGAACTATTTCCTAAGAGCTTTCAAAAACTTAGACCACGAAGACATGACTTTTCCTTTACGCTTTACATCTATCTGAGTTTTACTTTCCCACCAAATTAAATTTTTTCCCCCCATTCTAAGTGTAGCTAACTGAATTTTAGTTTTGTCTTTAGAAATGTTCTGAATGTGACTATACACTTCTAACTGCTTTATCCAGTTATCTAACTTTTCAGGATTCATTTCACCATCATAAACAAGTAACTCAAATTTAACATCAAGTGTCAAAAGAGATGATTTCTTAGGTTTCTTATCCATTTCAAATGCTCACTAGAAGAAGAAGAAGAAGAAGAGGATGATGGAGATGATGGAGGTGAAGGAGGTTTATCTTCCTTGCCTTTAACTTTGTCCTTCTTCGACGCCTTCAAAAAAGAAGTTGCATCTCTCGCTTTCTTGTCTTTGTACAATTCTCCCAACATCTATTGCATAGTTAAGAAAGCCTGCTGAAACTGTTCCTCACTCATCTTAGTCTCAGTGTTTTCACCTGCATCAAGTCTTGACATGGCCGATTTCTGAATTACTCGTTGCTTTCCAATCTCTGGTTGATCTACTCAAGGATTCCTTCTCCTTGTTATGACTTAGACCTGGTTAACATTCAATGACACATTCTACAAATGAAACCTGCTCTGATACCAATTTATATGATTTGAAATGACCATATATAAAAACTGATGTAGAAGTGATTATCCATCTTAGAATTGAATGTTAACTGAAAGCGCAGAAATCGAGGAAAATTGTTGGATCAGAACACTTTACGAAAACTAATAAACCATAAGTAAGATGAAAAATAGAAGTGAAAACAGTGAAAACATAGATATACCATAAAGCAATATTGATTAAGGAGTTTGTCCCTGATGGACTACGTCTCCAGGTCCGCTTTCAAGATGGGCGACCGTTTTATTAGGAATGAGAGAGAAGAAGTCGGTTACAAAGTGAAATGGATAGAATTAACTTGCACACAAGAAATTCTAACCTCTATCATCAGATATCTCTCTGAACCAGCTTTCTAACGCCACTTACGGTTTCCAAATCCAACTCTCGATGCTCCTGCAATCCTGAAAACAAAATCGCCTCTATTCCTCCAGAATCTGCACATGAAAACTCAAAAACCACTCTCTTTTCCTCAATGAGAAAACCTACCTTTTATAAGCCTGTAGATGCATAAAACCACTTGGGCTAAACTCAGGGATGAATGTGCTAACTCCAAGGTTGATTTGGTTTTATTTTTGGCCACCTTAGGGCTTAGTCATGGTTCTTTAATTAATTTTCAAACAAATTAACACTAAAAACCCACTTTTCACTTTAGAATAGCCTGAAACCGTTAGTTGGCAGTTAACCGGGCAGAGGTCATTGACTGTGTATGTGAATAGGTCATAATTCCAGTTAGGAGTCTGGTAGTTTCACTGACCGTTCACCGTAATGGTTTGTGGTGGCGGTTATCCTAGCATTCACATAGCGGTGCCACACCTAACTTTAACTGCCCACCAAACCCGTTGAGGCTAACACTGACGTGAATCCCCTGTAGCATTCATATCCTACCTGTCCACTGCAGTTATGACTTCGACACGGTCAAGTGACTGTGGTTACCCGTCGGTCTTATCCAAACTCTGCCACATGCTTCCCCGATGCAGTTTAGGCAACCCCGTAGTTTGGAAAGTGTTTATAAATTGTTTGTAATGTTTTTGGTAATTACATTTAGATCGAGGGTTATGTAGAGTTAGGATTATTTCATGGTTTTGGTTAGGACCTAGGTTTATGTTTCCACCATTATAGTGCTAGGTGTTAGGCTTAGGTTTAATGTATTTAAAATACATTTTAATGTGTTTCATAGATTTAGGACTAAGGTTTAAATGGTTTAGCATATGTTAGGGTTTGTAGATTTTAGGGTTAGGTAGCATAGGATTAATACACATATTTAGGATTTATTTTAAAAACCCATGTGTAAAACATTGTCATAATGCGACGTTTGCAACTTCGTCACATGACAACAATAAACCCATGTTGATCATCGACACACGACGATATCGATCCTCTACCACGACGACAACCCAGGCACATCGTCGACTCCAACTATCTTTGCAACAACAATTCGGATGATGAATCTATGCCACTGACGAAACTGATGTCGACACACCAAACCTACAAAGTCGGACGACAAAACACATGTCGTCGACTAATCCTGGCGGGACTGTCGATGAACATAAGTCGACAGCCAGATACAAGACCACATCAACTAAATGCCATGAAACCATAACATTACTTGAACAACCTGATCATAACCAACATTGTCGATTTGTCAAAGTTGAACTGAAGAGACGACACTGAACGACACCCATGAACACTGATGACGACACTTTGAACATCTGTACAATTGGATCGATGGATCCTCCCGGATCATTTATGAGAGAATATTCAGTTATATGAAGTACACTAGTTGCATGCATTAATTAACTGAACTCACAATCAGTTCCACAAATTGTTGGAACTAATATAACTGGACTTAACTCAGTTAACTGAGCTAAATAATTCCAACTCAAAGTATAACTCATCCTGATCTCCTTAATTAAGGGATAACTTCCTCAATCAAAGGGATAACCGTTGCATGCCTTCACATAGAATCCATGTTTGCTTTTCTCTAACTAATTAACTCAAGATGAATTAATTAATTATTTTACAAACAACTGTTGAGCTCAAATTTGAATTTTAATTCACAATTTTAATTTAGGGACTAATTAAAATTGGAATGTATCCCGAAATGCTATCTATAGGAATGCTATTTTTAGCATTTCTTGTTGCTATTTTCAACACTCCCTCTCAACAAGAAAGGGATTATCTGTCACCCCGATCCTGTCTCTGTGGAACTCGAATTTGCATTTTGACAATGCCTTAGTCAAAATATCTGCATCTTGCTCCTCGGTCGAAACATACTGCAACAACATGATCCTCTTCACCACACAGTCTCGAAGATGATGATACCAGATATCGATGTGCTTGGACCTGTCATGAAATACTGGATTCTCAGAGAGTTTGATACAACTCTGATTATCGCAATAGATCACAGTTGGATCCATCCTCTGATCAAACAATCCAACTAGAATTTTCCGCATCCAAATGGCCTCACATGTTGCCTAGCTTGCAGCCATGTATTCAGCCTCTGCTGAGCTAAGTGCAACTGACCTCTATTTCCTGCTGTACCAAGAAATTGCAGCTGAACCAAGGTTGAAAATTCCTCCTGAAGTGCTCTTCCAATCTGATGGACTCCCTGCCCAATCTACATCTATGAAGCCGTGAAGATTCACTCCCTCTATCCATCTGTACCATAATCCATACTGAGATGTGCCTCTAAGGTATCTCATCACATGCTTTGCTACCTTCCAAAACAACTTGGTAGGCTGAACCATAGCTTGACTCAGTTGGTTCATCGCAAAGCACAAATCTGGTCGTGTGTTCACTAAATACATCAGTGAGCCCATAAGCTGCCAATACACAGTAGCAGCTACTACCTCACCTGAAGTAGCATCCTCCTTCCTCCAGTAACCTGCTAGAGGAGTCTACATGGGCTTGCACTTCTCCATGTGGAATCTCCTGAGTATCTCATTGGCATACTTGCCTTGAGACACAAACACTTCCCCATCCTTTTGCCATCCATGCCTAGAAAGTAGTGCATGAGACCCATGTCTTTCATCTCGAACTCTCTTGCAAGGTCCTCCTTGCAAGACTTGATCAACTAATCATCACCTGTTAATATTATATCATCAACATAAAGAACAATGATCAATGGCTTACCTTATACCATGATGTGGTATAGGTTCGCACCCGCTTCACTCTTTGTGAAGCCCAACCCAGTGAAATAGCTATTAATCCTGGTGTACCAAGCACAAGGTGCTTACTTCATCCCGTACAAAGCTCTCTTGAGTCGGCACACATGCAACTCATGATTGAAGGTCTCAAATCCTTCTAGCTACTCTATGTACACCTCTTCCTCAATCTTGCCATTGAGGAATGCAGTCTTCACATCCATCTAATGGATCTTCCAACCCATCTATGCTGATAGTGCCAACATCAATCTGATAGATGAGTACCTTGCTACAGGAGCAAAAGTCTCATCATAGTTGATCCCCTCGACCTGTGAGAAACCACAGGCAACAAACCTTGCCTTAGGTTTCTCCACACTACCATCAGCTACTTGCTTTACCTTGTAAAGCCATCAAGAACTCACCATTGACTTGTTCTCCAGTCTTGTAACAACATCCCAAACACTATTTTCAACTATGGGGTCATACTCCTCCACCATAGCATCAACCCAGACTGGTTAATGCACTGCTTCCTTGAAGGAAGATGGTTCAGTCTCTATACATTCCCCAACCAGGTCCATGTACCCAGTGTACCGCTCAGGTGACCTCCTCTATCTGCGCTGAGAGGATGGTTGTCCCACATTCTCTCTCACATCCGTCAACAATCTATCAGCTTCCCTTGAGCATTTCCACCCATCTCTTGAAGACTCTGCAAGAGTGGATGTCTCCACTCCTGGATCCTCTACATTCAGTCTGAGGCTCCTCCTCCTTAGGAACCAAAAGTTCCTCCTCTCCATGTAACTTGAGCTCCCTCTCAAGGGAAACTCACATGGCCTTTTTCTCGTTGAACTTCAGATCTCTGCGTACCACTGTCCTCTAATTGATAGGCAAGAACACCCAATAGTTGTGGGGTGTATCAGTGTACCGCACAAATATCCCCAACTTTGTTGTTGGCTCTAGCTTCTTCTAGGCATCTCTGGTCACATGGAAAAATACCGATGAGCCAAAGATCTTGAAGTGACTCACATCTGGTCTCTTCTCGAAGAAAGCCTCCTCTGGTGTCTTCATCCCCAGTGTGCGATGTGGGCTTCTATTCTGCAAGTATACCGTTGTATTGCATGCCTCAACCCACAAATGAAGTGGTAGGCCTTGGTCATGCAGCATCGCCCAAGCTGCTCCCACAATCATTATGTTCTTCCTTTCGACCACCCCATTCTGCTATGGGTTATGAGGTGCCATCAACTCCCATTTAATTCCTTCTGTTGCATAGAAGTCCTTAAACTCTTGAGAGGCATACTCTCCACCATTGTCACTTCGCAAGGACCTTATCTTCTTTCCTGATTCTTTCTCAACCAAGGCTTTGAACTCACAAAACCTTGAGAAGGTTTGATCCTTCTTTTGCATGAAATAGATCCAGCATCTACAAGAAAAATCATCAATGAAAATAACATAGTACCTTTGTTTAGTGGTGGAGGCTGTCGAGAATGGTCCACACACATCTGTATGAACTCGCTCCAGGATTGCTCCAGCTCGACTGTCTCGATCCTGAAAGGAATATTTTGCATACTTACCCAAGGTACAACCTTTGCATGTATCCACTTGCTCAAGTTTACCCTTGGGAAGTCTGGTAGAAATCTGTTGCATGATCTTCAAGGCCCCATGGTGCAAGTGGCCCAATCTTCTATGCCATAGCTCGCCAATATCTTGGCTTTGCACCAACTCTGCTTTGGAACTCAATGCAGCACAGTCATCTACCTCTAGCTTGTAGAGATTCTTCACTCGAATCCTAATCCTCTTGGTCTTTCCCATGCCAATATGTCTCAGGAATGCCTTTCCTTTACTAAAGACTACATCATAGCCTTTGTCTTCCAACATTACAACGGATACCTGGTTCTTCTTTAGTCCAGGCACATACTTTACATCAGTCAAGGTGAGAGGAGCTCCATGCTCACTCTGAAACACAACCGTTCCTTCACCTGAAACATGGTACTTTCCATCATCACCCATCTCTATGTGCATTTGGAGGTCCTTCTCCTCCAAGATACTGAATAAACTCTTGTCGCTGGTCATGTGGAATGAGGCTCCACTATCCAGGTACCAAACACAACCCACCATCGATGAAACCATGCATGTGATGAGGGTGAAATCCAATTCGAACTATGAGGCCAGTGCCTCACCATCTGATACTTTCGAGGATCCCTTTTTGGATTTCTTTTGTGGAAAATTTGTAGCATAATGGCCCACCTCATGACAATTAAAGCATCACACTTTAGATTTGTCAATCTTCTTCCCACCTTGGGAAGAACTCGATTTGGAATGGGAAGCCTTCCCTTTCCCTTTCCTCACCTTACTCACTAAGGCTAGATTTTTTTCATCATCATGCTTTGATGAAGAACCATCTCTGGTTCTTCTCCTAATCTCCTCCTACATCAAATCCGACCATAGTCATTCCCAATCTGGCAGTTTCTCTCTTCCATTTACTGAGTCTTGGTAGCTATGCCAGCTCTTAGGAAGACCGAGGAGAGCAAGACTCACCATGTCATCATCGGTTGTCGTGATTCCTACACTTCCAAGCTTATCCCTGCAGGTGGTGAGCTTGTTCAGATATGTAGAGATCGTGTCGCCCTTTTCACACTTGATTTTCCGAAGCTTGTCTTTTAGCACCAGCTTCCTCTGATCGCTATTGTTCTAATATAGATCCTTCAATGTTTTCCACATTGAAAATGGTATCTCCTTCCCATGGAGACTCGAGACAATGTGATCTCGAACTCCCTCCAGAAGAATCCTCCTCGCTCTAGCCACACATTTCTTCCATTCCGCCAATTCTTGTGCATTAGCAGCTGTTAGCTTGAGGACTTCTTGATCAATGAAGACCTTCAAACTATTGTCCTCTAATACCGCTTCCATGCGATCCTTCCAGGCTATATAATTCGAGTTGCCATCCAGCGCATACTCGAGTCTCAAACCATTGAACGCCATTGGTGAACTTTGAGATGTGATAAGAATTCGATTTCTATAATCAAGAACTTCAACCTTCGAACTTCTCCCTTCTTTGTAGATTGTTCTCCACTTTGATCACCTTTGCTCTGATACCATGTTGAAATTCTCACTGTAGATCACCTGATAATGCAATATACTAAAGAAAAATACTTGATCTACTTCTAAAAACAAACTTGGGGAGGCTTAATCGATTTTGAGCAAGATCAAATAGAACACATATAATAGATGAAGAAGAAACAATCACACACAAACACAAAAAAATACTCTGGGGAAATCCTTAGCTAAAAACCCCGCTATCTGTATTGTCATACAAGTGGAAATATCTCAGGATTAAACAAAGCTTTAGCTCACAAGCTATCTAGCTCTTAGTACAATCCCTCAATGCTGCTCATAAACAGAATAGACAACACATATGCCTTCCTTCAGTCCTCCAAGCCTCTTATTTCCTTGTGCAGTTTCTCCTAGGTCCTCAAGCTGCCACCTTTGTGTAATTACCTCACACATTGCTCACCAAACTCATAAATAACTACGCAATCCTCAAGGAAAGAATTCCTTCTGCATGCAAGAGATATCCTCATGGGAATATTCCTTCAACTGGTAGTACATTGTCCCATCCTTTGATCTGAACTGGGTCTCTGTCTGAACTGACATGCATGAGTTATTTATAAGAGAATATTTAGTTATATGAAATACACTAGTTGCATGCATGCATGCGTTGACTAACTGAACTCACAATTAGTTCCACAAACTGTTGGAACTAATCTAACTGGACTTAACTCAGTTAACTGAGCTAACTAATTACAACTCAAAGTACAACTCATCCTAATCTCCTTAATTAAGGGATAACTTCCTCAATCAAAGGGATAATTGTTGCATGTCTTCACATAGACTTCATGTTTGATTTTCTCTAACTAATTAACTCAAGATGAATTAATTAATTATTTTACAAACAGCTGCTGAGCTCAAATTCGAATTTTAATTCACAATTTTAATTTAGGGACTAATTAAAATTGGAATGTATCCTGAAATGCTATCTATAGGAATGTTATTTTTAGCATTTCTTGTTGCTATTTTCAACACAAGCTTCTCTCCCAAGTCACCAAGAATTCCCAAACACCAAGCTTCTCTTCCCCTTTGACATCAAGGGCAAAGGGTTGACCAATGCCGATGAGCACTATAGATCTAATGCTGCTGAGGATGAGCACTAACCATGCTCCCCCTGGGCATATGCTAAAACTTATAGAAGATATACAAAGAAGTACATGATGCTATTACTCAATCGAATTTTCACCAACGCCTCGTGCTTACATCAATTACCCACCACAGTGGGGTTACATATTTGAGTCAACATTACATCAAATGCCCAAAATAATGGGATTACATACATAATGAACTTGACTTCAATAGTCCAATCATGACTGAATATAACAATTTTACATCATGATTTTGTTAGTGTGAAATTTCTTAGAAGGTGTACAAAAAACACATCACTTAAGTCACTAGGTGACAAGTGACCCTAACAACAAGTTTACGGTTGTTGTTGATTTAAATCTGCAATAAAAATAGAAAACCTGCAATAAAAGTAGAGACGATCTAGAATAGAAAGAAACAATGTAAAATATCCAATGCAATAACCCAATTGGAAAGAATTTGAATGAATAAATATTTTATTAATAGCACCCGGTGAAAGATATCTATAGATGGGTTTGCAAGTCCCCCTCTGTGGGATGGGTCCTTTGATGCCCTTGATGCTTCAGAAAAATGATTCTCTCTTAATATGTGAAAAACCCAGACAAAATATGCAAAACCCAAAATGGGAGCTCAAAGAAAAAAGATGATAATGTTGACGATGATTATGATCGTGGTGAAGAATGAATGAAAAACCTCCTATTTATAACAAAGTATGGAGTTATTCTCAAAAATGGAGAATAATAAAATAATATTAACCAAATTCATATCTAACCACTTTGAATACTTTATTATAATTATTGGAGAGGGAAAATATATTTAAAATGGTCAAATATCTTTATCTAGAAATAATTAACAAATAAAATGATTTATTAATTATTTAGCGAGAATTAAGAATGGTGTGAAATCAAAATAATTATTAAATATTGATTTAATAATTATTCTAATAACAAAAATAAGGAAAATTAAATAAATAGTGATTTATTTAAATATTCCTAAGGGATTTAGTCAAATCTGACAAGGAATAATTATTTAAACAAAGATTTAATAATTATTCCTAGAGAAAATTAAATAAATATTGATTCATATAATTATTCTCATGGGGTTTTTTAATTTAAATCAGAAAATAATTTAATAAAAGTGGTTTGTGAAATTATTTTCCACAATGAAAGTGATTTTACTATGGTAAAATTAAATTTACATGGTGTATTTCGATCCACCTAGTTAGAAACGGTTAGGTGATCTTTTTTTGGTGATAACAGATTGCCCCCATGTGTATGGCTATTAGGAGAAAATCATATGACCTAAATACATTGTAGATTACACTTCCATGAGACACCAAAAGGAGAGTCAAAGAGAGAGAGAGATAACTGAAGCAAGTCAAGGACGAACGAATAATGGAGGGGGCAAGACCTACTAAACTTATATAAGTCTCCTTTTATGTGGTAGTACATGATCTCAAATGAGGTGGGGGAGGCATACCCATACCCATCGATATGACTGTGTACAAAGAATAATGATAAGCCCATCAATGTGGGACTAAGCTACAAAGTACATAATACATGATACATGATACACTAGCATCAATGGGTCAAAAAATAATACAATGGATCCCATATACATAATGCGCCTCGAAAAACATAGGGAAGGACTGAATACAATAACATTTGAGTACATGATACATAATGCCCCTCAAGATGACATGTGTTAGGTGTGTGTTATATTCTTTCCACGACTAGCCCCATGCATCGGGCAGACCTACCTATGGTTTTGTGCATGGTTTTCGCACATGGTTTTGAGCATGATGGTTTTTGTCCCATGGTATTTTGTAGATCCAGTCAAGGGAACTACGGTTATGTTCTTATCCAGCGTTAATGGATTGTGGTTTATGGATGCTTCGGCATGTATATATGTGTAGTGTAATATTGAGAGGAATATAATGAAAAATCAATCTGGTAGTCCCGATTTTGGGATCCAGGAGAAAATATTTGTGTATATATGTTTTATGTTTTATTCTCTCACCATTGCTTATTTTATGTTTTTAGAATTCATATGCAGGTAATTTCTATACGAGTTTAAAACCTACAACATGGGGACAGGGGATCACAACCAAGGAATCCATGTTAAACAAGAAAGGGCTCTGAAGATCTAAATGGATCATCTGAAGGAGACTTGCATGATGTGGGCGCTGCAAGCGACGAAAACCAAACCCATCACATCTGCTTAACTGCATCTGAGACTGGATCAACATCTATGGTCATTCGGGAATGTGGGGGGATACCTGAAGGGCCACTCCCTCATGAGGATTGAAAAATCTCACACACACCCGGGAATCACTGGGACAATCGTCTGGATCACTGAACAGTCAAGTGTACGAATCTCAATCGTGTGATAAGGAGCTGATGTTGAGCACGTGAGAAACAACTAAGTAAAAGGGTAATAATGAGTCCCTTTGCTTAATATGAGACGCCGAATAAAGATGGAAGTTGGAACTAGGGTACACCACCCTCTAGACTACTCTTTTGGAATAAATGTGCTGAGGTCGACAGAAGAGAGCCCGCCAAAGTTAAGGCAATGAGGAATCCTCAACAAAGGCACAAGGGAACATAGTAGAGTGACTGATGGTATGACACCAAGCATGATGATGGAAGGAAACAAAATGGGTGGTGAACTGATGACTTCCCTTGTCAGAGCATAATAAAAATGGTTGAACTTGCAGTGACTGCCTCGATTCTAGAGGGGATGGTCAATGACTCAAATAGGGGTTCGAAAAAGATGGAGAAAAAGAACTGGAGGCCATAGATGAGTAAAATGGAAGGGATGTGACACAACAATGAATGAAACATTATAATTGGACTCAAGGGGACGCGGAATAGACTCCATTAAAACAAGGGTGACACATCTTAGATGCTCTGAATAAGGGTGACTCGATGATGTTGCCACATTGGGGAGGCCCAGAGGGGACCAAGAAAACATGAGTAAATGATTGTTAATCATGATGAAAATCATCACGTGAGTCAACCAGTAAAAAGGTAAAGTGGTACCAAAGTAAGGGTGGCTCAAATGAATAGATTCAGTTTTAAGAGGTGGCAAAGTGAGACCTCGTGGAAAAAATGGCTTCTTGGTGAAGTTTCAAATTACCAAAAACAAAGAGAGACACATTATAGAACTTGGTGAGAACTTTCCAATGGTGTTGACACTTCATCAAACAGAGCTATGGTTTGGCCACAATGGGCGACGAAAAAACTAGGTTTTTTCCTATAAAATGGTTTTTGGCCTCCAAATCTAATTCATTTGCATAGTGAGTTGTGGAGAATTTGGAGAGGAGGAGAAGGCCCTAAATCTTATGGAGATCATAGGGGACAAACCGACCATCGAAATCAAGATCTGAAAGTTGGAGGTAGATGGCCTAACCATACTCATCATTTTTGGTGGATTAGATTTTCAGATTAGGGCTTCATCTCTTTGTGTGGGACTCTTACTCATCCTCATGGTCACAACGCACTTTTGGGGGCATGATCTATGCTCTAGAGCGCAGAAATGGGGCCCACAAGTGCGTCCAACGCAGTTTTGAGGGAAAAAACTGCGTTCTAGGCTGAGAGGATAGGCAAGACTAGTGGTATGTTGAAATTTGAAGCTAAGTCTTGGTAATGAATGTCTTTGACTCTTGGCTGACAAAACATAATGGCATTTTGTAGGTATGGCAAAGTTAAAGATATTATGGCGAGAACGAAATTTTGAGTCCCTAGGTGCTGAGATTCAGGGGAATCAAGCAGTGAGAGGGATGTTGGCACAATATGGCATATTGAAGTTCTTAGAGAACCCCTTGATGAGGGATGGTGAGCCCTTGATGTCGAGGATAGCGAGTTACTAGGACCTAGATCAAGAGGCCTTTGTAGTACAAGGGCATAGAATCGAGCTCACGATCCAACACATATATTTTCTGATAGGACTACGCCCCTTGGGGGTGGTAGGGGAGATACATCCAAGGAAAAATTTAAGGATAAAAAATAGTCTTAAAGTTTAGAAACTTTAGCGAATCTTACTAGTCCCAAAATTGAAAATTATAAAATTTTTGTTGATATCTTTGTAAAAACATGCAAATTTATAATAGTTTTATATATAGCCTTTATACAATTTTGGCAATTTTCAAGGTAAACAAATTTTCTATCATAAATTTTGGGCGAATCTTTTTGAAAAAATAATGGAAATTGGTGAATCTTTTTATTGGAAAAACTATGGAAAATTAGCCCACTTGTGAATATTAGCCCCTAAACGTTTCCATGGATACATCCAGCGCTGCCTTGTGGGAGGCATATTGATGAGTTTTTTGATCGTCACTATGTACCGGGGAGTCAACCTAGTTACCGATCAAACGGGAACTATTACCTCAAAACGGGTACCCAAGCCCAAAAACCCTAAAAAAACATGAAAAAACAACCCAAAAATGAAAATTGGTTATGCCAGAACAATTGTTTTTTTTAGGGTAAATTTTCAACATTTTTTTTAAATGGAAGTAAAAATCATTTTTGTTTTGAAAAATAGATGAAAAACAACCCTTAAAACAAATGTTTATTATGGAATAACAAAAAAAAAAATTGGGTTACAATTTTGACATTTTTTAGCAATGGAGTTAAAGAGAAAATATCCGGACTTTGAAAAACTGTAAAATTCCAACAATTCTCGGACATGATGTTAAAGATAAAATATCTTGTCTCGAATCTTGATAATTGCAACTATTTCCATCCATGTTGTTGAAGATAAAATATCTTGACTCTAAAAAACCTTGAAATTGTAATTGTTTTCGACCATAACATTAAAGATAAAATATCATAATTCAGAAACACCTTAACAATTTAACAAATTTTCAACTTTGTAATTAAAAACCTTCAGTTTGTAACATATTTCAACCATGAAATTATGGACAAATTATATGACTAAAACAATTTTTAAAAATGAACAAGTAAATGAAAGATTCATTATTCTAAGAGTAATTTTTAGCAATGGGGTTAAAGATAAAATATCCGAACTATGAAAAACTGTAAAATTCCAACAATTCTCTGGCATGATGTTAAAGATAAAATATCATGTCTCGAATCATAATTCCAACTATTTCCATCCATGTTGTTAAAGATAAAATATCTTGACTGTAAAAAACCTTGAAATTGTAATTGTTTCAACCATAGCATTAAAGATAAAATATCATAATTCAAAAACACCTTAACATTTTGACAAATTTTCAACCTTGTAATTATAAACCTTCAGTTTGTAACACATTTCAATCATGAAATTATGGACAAATTATATGACTAAAACAACTTTTTAAAATGAACAAGTAAATGAAAGATTCATTATTCCAAGGGTAAATTTTAGCAATGGAGTTAAAGATAAAATATCTCGACTCTAAAAAATCTTGAAATTGTAAATGTTTTCAACCATAGCATTAATGATAAAATATCATAATTCAGAAACACCTTAACATTTTGACAAATTTTCAACCTTGTAATTAAAAACCTTCAGTTTGTAACACATTTCAACCATGAAATTATGGACAATTTATATGACTAAAACAATTTTTTAAAATGAACAAGTAAATAAAAGATTCATTATTCGAAGAGTAATTTTTATTTCAAAGGATAAAATTATAGCTCTTTTCAAATTTTAGCCTAAGACAACTTATCCTATTGTAAGAAAAACCTAAAAATCAACCATTAAAATGAAGTGTTCTTTTTAATGAGGCATTAAAATTTCAACAATTTTAAAACTATCTTATGCCAAATGATAACAATAAATAATATCATGGCAATATCACTGTATAATTTTAAAAATCAACATTAATTTCTAATATTTATTTACTTTTAATCAAAATATCAACTTTCGTAGATTGAATTTCACATACATTAATGCATATAATCCAAAAAACATAGAAATGACCCATAACTTCATGTAAGATCATATGGAAGTCAAAAATATTTATTTCAAATTACCATGCAAACATTTCTAAAGACATGAATTTCTTTTAATTAAAACATTAAATCCAACATAGAATTGACTCATAAATTCATGTAAGATCATATGGATGTCAAAATATTTATTTCAAGTTACCATGCAAACTTCATTTACATAAAATGTCTTAGACATTTATTCAAAATCATCCATAGGATCTGGCACACCATCAGAATCTACATCTTCATATGAATGACTAGATGCAGATGAAGATGACCCATATTCTTCTCTTTCATCAACTAGAGCCCCATCTGAGTCAACATGCATGCCCACCATTTCAGGTTTCAAAAGTCTTCTAGATCTATGACTAGGTTCAGTAGACTCCCATCTCAACATTGTTCCTTCTGGTAGCAACTTCTTCAAAATATCTATGGTCTTGAAGCGAAGAGTTCCTCTCTTTGTTAAATTGAAGTCATAGACAAGTATGTCAACATCCTCCAATTTTAATAGGTCTGTGCGGTGACGATTTATATTTGTACCCTTTCTTTTTCTCTTTCTGTGAATTTGTTTATCAACTACCATCTCTGGCTTGTACACACCATTGAATGGGTGGGTATTTGTGGCATACCAATGTACCTCAACAATTATAATATCTTCATTTTCTTTAATGACTTTTATAACCTTTGCAACCCAAAATGGATAGCCAAGTGGATCTCCATCTACTAATAATGCTATCATGCAACCCTCCTTAACATCCTACGTAGAACCCCTGTAAAGGTCTTCCATGGCTTCACGTTGTGCACACGATCTTCTAGAACCAATATAGATTTCTCTTTCCTCTTCCTGTTGAGAATTAATAATGCCTTGAGATTGTTGTTGTTCAACAATGTGTCTTTCCTCCTGTTCATTTGGCATATTTTGAGGCCAAATAAATGGAGTCTTCAAAAGTGTATATTCATTTCCTGATATTGAGATGATATCACTTTGATCATTGAAAAAATACTCCCACCAAACTGAATCAACAACATCAAAGTAGTCATATGTATCCCTAATACGTTTTTTATTTCTTCTAGACATTAGAAATAATTTATCTCTCCCTTATGCCTTTGTGCATTATTGAGTTCAGCAACTGATTGTAATAATATTATCTTTGATGCAAATATTGGATGATCTGGAATGAACTTCAAAAATGCTAAACCTAATGACGGCCCCCATTCTGCAACAGTTGAATACTTCTTGCCCCATATAAGTGTTTTGCCATCAATTTTTTTGATACAAAATTGATGCTGGAAGCTAATGTCATTAAGTTGTTCAATGCATTTCTCCTCACCATGCGATCCCAAAATAAACCTTTGCATGTCAATAGTTTCTTCCAGCACATGAAAAACAAGCTCTAGAATATATGCTTTCTTAATACATTCAATTAATGATGGAAGGCTCCCAACATTCTTCCTCCTCAATGTTACTGAAAAACGACTAAACATATGATCAATATGGTCATGAGTGTGCCCAACAAGAAGGAAACCAACCTTTACCTTTTTAAAAATTCCCAATTGAACAAGCATGTTTAGATATCCAAAAAGAACTTGATTTTTATTTTCACAACTTGTGTTGTCTAATTGCAGATACAAAACTTCAAGAAGAATACTAGACCAATGAGAAAGCACATCATGGATTATAGTTATGGTAATATTTGCATCATTATGAATACTTGGAGCTGTGAAGTAAAACCTTGGAAACATCTTCCCATTAAAGACCATACAGCCAACCAAGTGAAACTGAATAAAATTTTCTTCCCATAAATTTTTTGGTGTGCAGACAAAATGTGGCAGAAGTGTTTTCTTTTGGTTCATACCATCAATTATCAAACCCAAATAGTTATTTGGATTATCATAACACTTTTTCCTATGTTTATACAATTTTTGTCTTTCACTTGTTTGCTGATTGTGATGCTCTTGAAGTGCTTTGACAATGGAATCTGCACATAAAATAAAAGAAATCTATTAATAAATATATTTTCATAGTTGATAACTATCCAATTTTTAAAAATAATGTTATGAATGCATACCTCTTTCTGCCCCTTGAAATTTAAATCTTTTTTTATTTAAGAGAAGCACATGTACTGCAAATCCCCATCCTTGTCTTCTTAGGAATACAAACATTCTTGAATCTGTTCCTCCATATCCTTGTAAAATATGAATATGTAATAAAATTACCATCTCCTTCAACACCTTCTGCATATTCTTTGTATAAGTTGTAGATTTCTCGTCTTGAGAAATTATCTAGAATATGTATTGTGTCTTTATTTGGCATACACTCTCCATGCTTTGAAAAAAAGTCTTTCATCCATGACATTGTAGTAATTATTGATGGTCCAACCTCTCTTTTATAACGTACTTCTGAATAAATTATATGTAGGGTCTTTTTCCAATCTTTCTTGGATTCTTGACAAACAAAAATTACCAACTGAATGCAACATTTTGAAAGACTTTCTACATATCAATACATTCCTAATATGATAGTCATAACCTGCCAGTGTAGGTTGCATGAAACCCACTAAAAATGAATTTTGCATGCTTTTATTCATTGAAAAATATTTCTTCCTTTTCTCCAAAGCAAAATTGAAATCCATATGTTTCAAGCAATCATTTCGACAACATTCACTTGGAATCAAATCACCGACAGAACTTCTACTTGTGAGATATTCCATCCTAGCCCTTGTATAACTAAAATATTTTGGATTGATATGGAAAGGCCTAATCCTACTCCTAGATACAATATTTTCTTGCAACGTCTCCCTCTTTTCATTATTATCTGCAGAAGAATTTTCATCATCAGTGGGAGGAATATTATACTGACGAAGATAGTTATAAAATTCATCATCATCATTGCTTGGAAAATATTCGTTACCATCCTCACATGAAGAAAATTCTTCACTACCAACATCTACGCTTTTGAAATCTTGACTCAGACGAAATTCTTCACCATCTTCATCCCTACTTTTGAAAACCTTCCTTGGAGGACTCAATTCATCATCACCATGAATACCTTTGAAACACTCACTTAGAGAAAATGCATTATTGACATTTGTGCCTCTAAAATTATCATTTGCAAGAAACTCTTCATCCTCCCCTTCATCACTAGTGCTCGCATAATCCTTAGGATTATGACTAAGTGGAAAATATGACTCTCTATTCATAGTAAAATTATCATTTGCACGAAATTCTTCATCCTCCCCTTCATCAATGGTGGTTTCATAATCCTTGGGATTAGGAACAAGTGGAAACTTTGAATTTCTATTTAATGGAAATTCTTCATCCTCCCCCTGCGTCAGTGGTACTCTCATAATCCTTAGGATTAGGACTAAGTGGAAACTTTGAATCTCTATTTACTGGAAATTGTTCATCCTCACCCTCCCCTTCACCAGTGGTGCTCTCATAATCCTTAGGATTATGAATTGAAGATGTGGAAACTTTGAATCTGCAAATTCTTCATCCCCCCCTTCAACAGTGGTGCTCTCATAATCCTTAGGATTAGGAATATGTGGAAACTTTGACTCCGCAAATTCTTCTTCCCCCCCTTCATCAGTGCTGCTCTCATAATCCTTAGGATTAGGAATATGTGGAAACTTTGATTCTACAAATTTTTCATCCCCCCCTTCATCAGTGCTGCTCTCATAATCCTTAGGATTAGGACTATGTAGAAACTTTGAATTTGCAAATTCTTCATCCCCCCCTTCATCAGTGATGCTCTCATAATCCTTAGGATTAGGAGGAAGTGGAAACTTTGACTTTGCAAATTCTTTATCCCCCCTTCATCAGTGTTGCTCTCGTAATCCTTATGATTAGGAGGAAGTGGAAACTTTGATTCGGGAAATTATTCATCACCCCCTTCATCAGTGTTGGTTTCATAATCCTTAGGATTAGGACAATGTGGAAACTTTGACTCTGGAAATTCTTCATACCCCTTCATCAGTGGTGCTCTCATAATCCTTAGGATTATGAGGAAGTGGAAAAATTGACTCTCTATTCACGGGAAATTCTTTTTGCTGCCCTTCATCAATGTTGCTCTCATCATCCTTAGGATTAAGACCAAGTGGAAAATTTGTCTCTCTCTATTCATAGTGAAATAATTCCTATTACATTCATCAAAATGAATAGAGTTGTTGCATGATGAAGATGTTGATGCTAAAGAAAGAAAAACTTCACTATCAGAAGAATACATGACCTTCAACTAGAAGATGTCGAATGACACAAATGCACTCTCTCCCAATGACAATATATAAATTAGAGATTGAGAATTTCCCTCTAAAGTGCCCCCCCCTCCTGCCAAAAAAATTTCGCCAAACATTTTCCCTCCAAAGTTTGCCCCCAAAAACTTTCTCTGAAAATTTTCCCTCCAAAAATTTTGTTTTTAAATATTTCCCTCCAAAATTTTCATCTATAATTTACTTGAAAACATATTACTAAACTTTTGGTTTTAGAAAATTTCACCCTAGTTTCTATTTAAAATATTGATAGAAACTAAAAATAATTTTTCTATTTAAATTATTTAACATTGACTATGTAAGTAAATTAATTTTTATAATTAATATTTTTTTTTATCCCGTAATGAATGAAAACTAACCTAAAGCTATAATATTAACTATAATTTATTTATTTTTAATTTTATGTTTAATCCCACGTTCAAGTAACAATAAATCAATCCCACAATCATCGCTATAAAATAAAATTCATCGTTTCTATTCATCACATCACATTAAGTCTTCTGGGTCTTGTTAAAAAGACTGAAGCGATTTTGCAGAGGAACTACGAAGGAGCTGCATTGTCATAGACAACACATTAAAGATGTTGAATTTGATGATAGTACACATCTCTATCTATACTGTAGTATGATTTACACGGATGAACCGTATGAGGCGACAGCCAGAGTATGAGACATATGTTTGGTGCGGAATTCAAACATTGTTTATGTTCTTGCAAAATTGCCCAAGTCACATGAAAATATTAGATATCGTCTTTCAAAGAACAAGTATGACACAGATGAATAGTCTACACCATTGTGTGAAGAAATCTCATCCAACATTTCAAATAACATTGTAAGTATGCTTATTTATATTTATGTATAATGTATTATTGTAATGATCATTAATTCTTTTATAAATGATTAATCATTGACATATTGTATTTTATTTGATAGGATTTTTCTAAGAGTCTTTCAATGATGTTGGAGGGTATTTATTATATGGAACCAAATATTATGCATGTGATCAACAATTTCCATATAGAGTCAAAACAGGAAAAGAGAATGAAGCAAAAATCATCCATGACACTGCAATGGTACATGTAAGGGATCAACAAAGAATCCATATGGTGGGTCAATCTAACAAAGGTAAACATGTTTCTTTTGAAGATGTGGCAGTTGTAGCTCAAGATGAAGCTCAGAAATAGGTTTCCATTAGTAAGGAGGAGGTTAGAATTGTTGTTGAAAATGAGAAAAGAAATAAAACACCGAAAAAAATGCCCATGGATGTCACTCTTCCACTTGATGATGAGGAGAATATTTCTATAGAAGAAGATATGTTAACTAGTAAGAGGAAGAAATCAAAAATTGGTGAATCTGTTAAAAATATAAGTAACAATCAAGAACAAAGTGAAAGTTCTAAAAGCAGCAAAGAAATCATAACACCAGGTGCTGATTTAAATGATGGAATTATGAAAACAAAACAAAATGTCATTCAGAATCACTTGAGGAAGAATAAATTAATTAATGGTGGCAAAACATTTGAGCTTAATGTCACCCAATTCTATAGGTCAAATGAAGGACAATCTCAATATCAAATTAGAAAGGCACATCACCTACATGTCCATAATTTGAAAACATTGTTCAGGTACAATCCATATGCACATGTGGTGGATTATGTGGTTCTTGTTGATCCAAATCAAGTTCCCAATAAGGAGGCATTTGATAGGACACAATGTTTTGACTAAAAATATTATGTAATTGGATGGAACCATTCAACAGAGGCCAAAAGACAATTGATCGAGGAATATCCTGGAAGCTATCTTTTTGAAATAGTGAAATGCATCATTTATATTGGTTTAACAGAAACAGAGGCAAAGTTATTGGCATGGGATCATAATGCAAATAATGAGTATAGAATATCTATGACTTTTGTTCAAAAGGTCAGATTTATTCATAATGAATTTTTAAAAAGATGTGGTGGGGATAAGACAAAGGTCAGTTTAAGCTTTCGGAAGAAATGTTGTACGGAAACAAGTTATCAAATTGATGATAGAATCAAATCAAAAGGTGGAAAAATAAATTCAGAACTATTCAAAGGAATAGATAACATTTTCCAGTTGGAATTTAGAACAGGGGAGATATGGGAATTGATTGATGACATTTTCGAAATGTGGGAGAATACTGCCATAAAAAATGAGAAGGTTAAAAGGTCTAAACCCATAATATGTACCAACAGTAAGACTGGTCCTGAAATGAAGCAACTTCTAAATGATATGACTATCACACCTTGGAGAACATTGCAAGGTGTGAAAGATGACAAACTAGTCAAATCAATATTATTTCGTGTGAAGTCAGGTGAATTTTCATTGGAGGAAATTTGCTCGAAATTTCAAAAGTAAGTTTGTTGAATTACTTTTACTTTTTCTTGAATTATAATTTTCTTTTAAATATAACATATTGTTGTTGGTATTATTTGTTATACATATCATTATATTAACAATTTTTACTTTATTTATTCAGTCATAATATTTATATGAAAATACAAGAACATATGGTTAAAATGTTGAATGAAGAGAGTTGGAATGATGTTGTACTCAACTACCCATAATCAAGTTCTATAGCAACACTTAAAGATTTTTATCTTGCATTCAAAAATGTATGTTGATTTTTACATTCATTTTATTCATATAATTTTTTATTTTATTATATTACTTATACTTATATTTATTTATTTCATTAAAGATGTCGAAGAAGGATGTGAATGGAGTACCAAATACTTTCAAAAGTTTCATTGAAAAAATTAAGTTGGAAAGGTTGAGAAAGCAACGTCTTAGGAATGTTGAACTTGATCCTACTCTTACTCATTCATTTGGAATGGGTTGGACACTATCCAATATCAAATAATGTAAAGTGACTGTCAAGACATTGCAAAACTCATACCTAAAAGGGAATATGCCCTAGTTATTGCAGACATTCCTCATGGTTTCAATTTCCCAAACATTGAATATGATAGTGAGCCTTACACTTATCAAGCTTTTAATAAAGTGGTTATAAGCTTTCAAGAATTCACAACATCATCACTTTGGAGATTTGTGACATTCATTGAGACACACAATTTGCAATGTTATTAACAAGCTCCAAGGGAAAATCAAACTCAAGGATGCAACTTACATGGTAAGACATTGAAATTGTATGTTTGATTAATGTAATTTTTTTTATGTACAAGTGGATTGGACTTTTACTATGTCATGTTACAGGCAAAAGCCAAATCTTATTTCTTTAAGAGATCAACCAATTTCAAGTGAATGTGAGTTCATCCATGTTGAATGTTGGGCAAAAGATGATAGCTATAAGTCCATTCTTTTGAACCAAGTAGAAGGAAAGAGTCATAGACATGTACGTGTTCATGATGCTGTCGTAAAAAAGTTAACATATGAGGATAAAGATGCAAAAGGAGAGATAGTTAACATTTATCAAAAACCACAAACATTGATTAACTATCTTGGATTTATTTTTAGGTTCACATAAGTTTTATTATATAAAATTGAATTTTAATATTTTGTTTTTTTGTTTTTATGTGTTCATACTAATTTACTTACTTATTGTTTTTGTGCTTGATGATTAGGTACAACACTAGCATTGTAGTGGGTCTCTTTCAATCACAATGCAATTTCTTCCTCTTTGTAGGCAACATTTTCTTCCAGATGCAATGCAAGAAGTTGGTTTGAGGAAAGGAGATTTTAATGAATCACGTCTGGAAAAAAAGGCAAAGGAACCTCAACCACCATTATATGAAATGATTGGAAAAGGACACTTTGGGAGATTTGCAGACATGAAAGATCTATTAGAAGAGGAAAATGAGGAAACTCAAGCAGGAAATATTGTGGAAGAAGAAAATAATGAAGCTGAAGAAGACGATAAACATGGATTATATGATATTCTTGATGACATTTAAGTTATGATTGCAAATCAAACTCAATTTTGAGAGATCTTAATTAGTTTTACTTGTAATGTTTTGACTTTGAGATTTTATGAGAAGAATGAACATTTGATTATTGTTGTTATATGTTCAATATTTGTATTATCTAATTTTCACTTTAATTTTTATGTGAATCATTTTTTTTTGTAAAAACTTGTGATTACTATTATTTTTTAACATAAAATTCATAAAAATGTTATTTTTTAAAGTTTTTTTGTTAGGATTTTCCCATAAAAATCATTTATTTGACATGTCATTTTTGACAAAATTTCTAAAAATGTGTATTTTTTTCATTATATTTATATAGAAAATGTGTTTTTTTTTCAAATGTTTAAAATTATTGTGTCTTAGTGACAATTATTTGATGTCCATTAAAATATTAATTAACATTACATAAACATATAGAAAATACTAACTTTAAAATATTGACCATTTTTTTATTTTTTTAACTACGCGAAAAAATTAAGATTTCATTACAAACAAAATTGAAAAGAAAAATGAAAACACACAAGCACAAAAAATACACTTAAAAAAAAAATCTTACAGGAAGAAGAAGGCATTAAAAAATTTAAAGTGTCAAAAATCAATCCTCTAAAAACAAGGGCTTGATGTTGTATCAGCACTTTTCAAAATCAGCATGAAAATCACTAACATCTAAAAGAAAATGTTCATACTTGATATATAAGAAAATTTAAAGTGCCAAAAATATGCTAAAAAAGTGTATTCTAGCTTCACCACTTTTCAAAATCGGGTGATTGTTTGCTACCTCAAAAAAATGGGTACCAGTTCATTTTATCGTTTGATCGGTAACTATGTTAGTCGTGCAAAGGGCACGACCATATAGATCAATGACTTGGAGAGGCTTGAGACGCGAGCTACATCCCCAATGGTGTTACAAATATGTGGTAGCCATGCCCTCCACCATATCACTAGAGGGTAGATGATGTTGGTGGAGAGTGTGTTGGGAGGGACCTACTATGGGTGGGCCCCAATGATGTTGTCGTCGTTGAAATGACAATTGACATTATGCAGACAGAGGACCAATGATGTTCATTTGGGACAGTTTTATGCTCACTCTTCTTTGAGAACATCCCCATTATGCGACCTCATGTTCAGATTCGTGATGGGGGCTTATGGGAGCCCAGGATGCGCCACTGGGGGCAGCTGTTGAGACAAGGAGGTGTAGGGAGAGCCAGACGAGTGTTCCGACATGATTTTTTTTTCATTGGGATAAGATGCCACTATACATAGACAATTATCCATACAACAACATGAACTATCAGGGGATCTTGGCTTACCACTTCCACCAAGACGAGAATGGGGCTCAAACGGTAAGTGAAAGTTTCTATATATTTGATGCATTTATAGTTTAATAAATATGTGTATGCGGTACTGATTTCTAAACTTGTTGGTATGTAGATACAACATCGGTGAGGTCGGCAAGATACACGGAATGTGTCGCAATGCTTGGGCAGCAAATCAGGGTGGTACCTCATCACGACAGAGACTAGATAATGGTGCTCTACTGGAGGATCGTCGACATAGATGAAACATATTACTGACCGAGGTGATAGAGTGAGGGTGGCATGAGCTATAACATTGGTATACAGATGAGTGCATGGGTCTTCCCTCGAAGTGGCCAGGAATCATGCAGCACATGGTGATGGTCGATCAGGGGATACAAGATCTATGGGTTGGGGGAATGGAGCCATTGGCTCGGGAATCTCTAGACGATAATGATTATGCATAGGGACATGTGGGTCCCCATTTTTGTTTTATGATAACATGCTAGTGAGCATGTCATATTTATTTAGAGTAGTGGACTCAAAACATTGTATGACAATACATATTTATGATTTTGCGTCTTTTGTGTGACGACTGTGGTTCACCAGTTTTTTTATGGATGTCTTATTACATGTGATAAATGCAAATTTAGAATGTTATTTGAAATGGTAGAGTGCATTTCGAGGATTGGGAAGGATTTCTCTTTCTGTATCCTTTAATAGGTATGCCCCCTTGCCAAAACACTTATGGGTGATATAAGGCCCTAGCCATAATGGTTCAAATTGTCCATGCCCTAGGACATCATGAGCTTGGTCATACACGAGAACAATGTCACCTTCATGGAAGATACGAGGGTGGACTTTGCTGTCATACTGAGCTTTGGTTTGCTTTTTTGCCTCTTCGATGGTTTGAAATGCAACACAACAGTCTTTAGTGGCATGCTCAAGCATGATGAGTCATTATTCTAAGGGTTGGGTTTCCTGGAGGAGTTCAAAGGCAAGGTGAAGGGAAGGGATTTCGCACTCGATTGGTAAAACTGCCTCCTATCCAAAAATAAGGTGGAAAGCAGTGAACCCGGTGGCGGTATTGAAAAAAGTTCTATAGGCACACAAAGCAAGGAATAACATTAAATGCCAATTGGTCTTGTGTTTATTCACCATATGCTGAAGGATATTCTTAAGGATCTTGTTGAAAAATTCAACTTGGGATACTAAGACGATGAATATTGATGTTCAAAACCCAACAAAGAGGATAGCTCACACCATATCTCATCTTCAAAGTGTCGGCCATGGTCTGAGACCAATTATTTCAGAACCCCAAATCGAGCGATAACATGGTTGAAAAAGAAGAGGGTTGCAGTAGGCATGGTGTTATTTAACATTGGCATGGCTTCAACCCATTTGGTAAAATAGTCAACAACCACAATAATATACTTGTGGTTATTAGTGGATGGGGTTCGACACTCCATAAAGTCAATAGCCCACTTACAGAAAGGACCGGCCGCGACAATTGGATGGAGGGAAGAAGGTGGAGCTTGCACCTTAGGGGATTATAACTGGAAATTGGCATAGTGTTTGACTTCCTCAATACAATCACTAAAGAGAGAAGGCCAAAAGTACCAAGCACGCATGATTTTCTAGGCAGTGGCCATTCCAAAGAGGTGACCACTAGAAGCGCCGCCATGACAGGCATTGAGCACTTGCTCAACTTAAGGATGGTTGAGACAACGACGAAGGATAGTATCGAAATTGCGATGATATAGATCATAATTGATGAGGAGGTAGCGGGGGGCTTGATGTCGAATACGTCATCGATCATCACAAGTAATGTGGGGGGAGAATTTATGGGTTCGCAGATATGTAAGGATGTCACCATCCCATGGATCATCTGAGGTGATGGTGAACAAGTGTTTATTTGGGAGATCGTCATTAGCCAGTGGATCAGGCGCACCAGTGAGAAATTCGGGAATGAGTTTGATGAGGGCCAAACCTTTATTACTTTTGGGTGTGACAAAATCGAGATTGTATTTTTGAAGGATAACGATCCAACAACCATACTTCTCACTAATGATCCATCGACTCAACAAGAAAGCACAACTTTGGTGGTATGCGTAAGGATATAATGACAAAGTTTCTAAACAGAGAACACAACAGCCAGCACTAGCTTTTCTTTGTGGGAATAGGACACAAGGGGGACATTAAGGTTCTTACTGACATAGTATATGACATGTTCAATTCCTATAGAATCTTCTTGTATGAGGACCCCAACAACTGAATAGGTGGATGCATAGATGTACTAGATGAAATCCCTTTCAAATTTTGATGGACTAATCAAGGGAGTAGAAGGGAGAGAACTTTTTAGGGCATCGAAATATTGTTGAGCTTGGTCATCCCAAACAAATAGAACGGTAGATCGAAGGAGTATAAAGAACCCATGAGCCGTGGTGGCATAATCAGGAAAAAATTGACGAAGGAAGTTAGCTTTGCCTTGGAGGCTTTGTAATTGGCGAAGGGTATGAGGAGAAGGAAGTTCAAGAATGGCTTGAACTTTAAGTGGGTCAAGAGTGATACCGTATTTGGACACAATAAAGCCTAAAAGGTGGCTGACAGGAATGCAAAAGACACACTTTAGGGGATTAAGGTGAATGTTATACTTTCGACATCGTAGAAACATAATACGCAAGTCATGAAGGTGTTGTAACCAAATTTTGGAACGAGCGGTGAGATTGTCGAGATATGCAAGGATAATATGAGGCAAGTTGTGAAAGAAATAGGGCATGGCATGCTGAAAAGTGTCCCTAGCATTATTCAAACCGAAAGGCATGACCTTATAAGCAAAAGTTCCCCACGGACTAGTGAAAGTGGTTTTCAACTGATCGGCATAATAGATATGTATTTGGTTATATCGAGAGAATCTATCCATAAAGGATAGAACCTTGTGCCTCACACACTCATCAGTGACCTAGTCTATGAAGTGTGTGGGAAAGTTGTCTTTGGGACAAGCTTTGTTCAAATCGCGGAAGTCAGTGCAAACACAAATGGTGCCTTGTTTCTTGAGAACGGGAATGGTATTGGACACCCTTGTGATGTATTCAATGGGATATATGAAACCATCCTGCTTGAGCTTATCGATTTGAGCTTTGATAGCTTCACGTTTGGAAGGATGGAGAGGCCTTTAACTTTGGCAGATGGATATGGCATCATGCCAAGTTTCGATGTGATGTTCAACAATGGTGGGATCATGTCTGGGCATTTCATAATAAGACTAGGTGAAAGCATCACGAAATTCCTTAAATATCTTGGTGTAAGCATCAATTTCTTCTAGGGTGCACTGTGCCCGCAAGACAATGTTTTCTTCGACCCTAAGTTTGTTCAAAATTTTTATTTTGATGGTGGGGGAAATGTTAGCCATATTTCCTTCTTTCAAAAGCATTTGGTGTAGGAATGGGACTTTTGAACCAATCGACTTCACCATGAATGAAGTCTTTAGACGCCACAGCATATTGGTCATGGGTCTATTATGGGAGGAAGTATGCACGATGGTACATATCATCCCAAGAATAATCAGGGGTGGACATAACTTCCATGATATCTTCATTAGAATGGAAGATTGGTAGACAGGAGAGAGAAATACCACATGATGGTGAAGAGATACTTGAAGCATCTTCATGAGAGACAAGGTTCACATACGCATTGTCAAGGTTGGGAGACATATGACTAGTAGATGGAATATCTACCGATGTTGAGACTGAGGTGTTCATCGAAGAAGGTTCAACATAATCACAAGAGGAGACATCAAATGAGTTCTAAGGAATTGATTGCATGGATGATGACAGGTAGAGAATAGGAGCGGTACTATCCGTCATCTCAACATCAGGGGGAGGGATCACAATGGGTGTTTGAGAGACCTCCTATTCTGGTGTAAGAGTGGGACCAGAATCTGTAGGTAAAGGAGAGGTGGACTCATTATGAGTGGCCTCTAATTCACAAATCACTTGAAGTGTATCGCGAAAATCTTTGAGACAGGGATAGTGATGATAATAGTGGCCATAGTTATCACACAAAGTGCATGGGTGGTTTGTGCGTAACGATTTGTTATTCTTAGCTGACTCAGGTAAGGTGACATGGAACTCAGGAATGTTAGAATCAGGAAAGGTATTAGCGACCACATCCTTAACATGAGGGAGTTCAGGACAATTATTGGTGGCATGACCGACAACATCACACAAAGCATAAGGACGAATAGGCTTTGGCAGCTTAGGAGGGGCTGGAGTTGTTGGGGGAGCCTTGTCTTTGGTTCCCTTTTTCTAGGATTTCCCCCCTTGCTAGATGCTTTCACAATAGGAGTAGGATCCTGTTGAGGTTGTTGTGGAACTGAAGCAAAGGCAGGGGTAGGAACAATTAGTTGGACCAGGGTCAAATAAGTGTAAGGTTTGAGTTGGTTGGGTGGAGTGTTTGTGGGGGGAACCGATGTACCACACTAGGATACCCAAGGTAATGTTGGGTAAACTCAACGTAGGCATGACAGGTGTAGAATAAAATCCAGGAGGTGGAAATAAGAACAGTATCTGACTAGAAGGATGAATGGCTCTGCAATGGCTATGGCTTGGGGGAATGGTTCCGGGTGGAAATGGATTAGGAGAGACACCAGTAGAAGGGAATGATCCTTGAGGAATAATACTGGTGAGCTGGGTTGAGTTAGGCACAACAGTGTGGAGGTGCGGTCTGCTATGAAAGCATACCAGGCCATTTGTGGGCGGCCCGTGATGCTTGGAGCATACAAACACTAGACGAGCTAGGCTCAAAAGGGGTAGGCAGTGGACCATAGTAAGCACCAAGCAAATTGGAATCTTTGTAGACTCTTGGAGAGACAGATGAGACGATCTTATTGGAAAACACAAAAGAAATGTTGGACTGAGGTGAAGTTTGGACTTTGGGATCATAGTACATCAACTTATCAATGGTAACGATCTTTCTATTGTGGGGAAAAGACATATTATGATGAACCAAAGATGTGAAAGCTCACATGGAATAAGTATAAATACGACCCAGAAGGATGTTATAGTCTAAGGGAGCATTAATGACTTCAATCTCAATACAAACAGTCTTGCCAGCAACTGTGACTGGGAAGTTGTGATATAAGCCAAGGGGTTATGAAGGATGACCATCCCAGGCCCGAAGAGTGATGGTGGATGGGAATAGGTCAGGGGAACCAAGTTTCTTCCAAACACTAGTGTCCATCGCACAGGTGGAGGCACCTTCGTTGATGATACACCATTGAACAATGGCGTTTCTAATGGAGACTAGTATTTGAAATGCAACAGATGAAGGTAGGGGAGGATTTTCTGACCTGTCAACATGAAAGACAATCATCTAATCATATTGGGGATCCATGACACCCATAGCAGATAGTATAGCTTTTCATTTTGATGAGCACATCTGGAGCACTTCCAGCGTTGACATGGCAGCGGGAGACTACGCCAAGTCATCTACTTTGTTATATGTATGGGCGGATTTAACAGAAGTAACATTTCAACATAACAGACCTTTAGGGATTTTGGGAGTAACCTTGGCCTTAGGCAGAGGGATCTGTAAGGTACCATTGGGTGACGATAGAGGCTCGGTGGAAACTTTGGTTTGGGACTTAGCGAGTGGCTTTTCATACTACGCGATTGAGTCTGAAGGTTGACTTGCTTGGTATTTACCTCATCAGAATTCATCATAAGAATCTAATAATCATGGTGACTAGATGGTGGAGCTGGTTGAGCTTCCTGACCTTGTGTAGGTTGGGAAGTTATGTATCCTTGGTGGGGGAAAAGGATTGGTAAGCATTGTCGGTTGAGATGAAGCAGGAGGGGGAGGAGGAATGGTGGGTTGCGATCCTCGAGAAGTAGCTTCCCATACTTGTCACATATGAATTAAAAGAGGACACTCATGGGTATAATGACCATATACGCTACAATAGGCACAAGGTTTGTCCGTACAAAGACCCTTTTTCTGCTTGGGTTGACTGCCCTTTTGCTAGGTTGCAGGATTAGGTTAAGGACCCTAAGGGGCATTGGGTGGAAGACCCTGGTTGCCTTGTTACCTAGAAACAGCTAATTCATATTACCCTTCCCCTTATTCCTTTTCTTGGGGTTAGGGGGATTGGGTCCACTATGCTAAGCATACACTTTTCCTTGCAGAGGAGGTGGTTGTTGTGATAAAGGGGGAGCAGGCATGGGGGTTGGGGCACTAGTGCCGGAGGAGCTGGAGCACTAGGATGTGCATACTAATAATAAGGAGATGGGTAAACATTGATATAAACAGGTTTTGCAATAGTTGGCCCTGGAATCTGTTGATGCAGATGGGGATATGCATATGGTGTGCTGGGACTTGGATAAGAGTTTCCCTGAGGGGGATTAGGGGAGGGATAATTGTAAGTGGAATTGGTCCCTCCCTAAGGTGGACCATAACTCATCTAAGGTTGAACATATGGTTGAGGGTGTGATATGGTTCCAATTATGCCATTCACGACATGAGATTCCCCCAGTGCATTACCCGCACTAGGTTAAGGCAGATCGACGATGATATTGTAAACATAACCTAATTGGGCGTAAATAACATAAAATTTTAAAGTTATTTGGAGTGCCTCTTCCTTAGACTGGGGGAAGTGTGACGCGATATATTTAGCAATGGGGGCCAACAATGATCTAAGGAACCAATCCATATAGGCTCGCTCTTCGAAGTCAATAACTCTACAGATGCTCACCCTTCTACGACATCCTTAAAAATGGTCGGAAAGGCAAGTGTCAGAGGTTTAATAGAAATAAGTCAAAAGTTTGGTACCGGTATCATAACGGAGAGGTAACTAGAAATACAAAAGAAAGGTTGTGGTAAGATTTGCTAAAGTGGAATCGCTTTCTCTGGACTGGTCGACATTCCACTTAGCAGTAGCTTTAGTGAGCGTGCGTTGGAACAAACGAAGACGGATGGAGTCTTCAATAATGGAATTTGATGAACACCACATATGGAATGAGCGAACATGATTAGTTGGATCTTCTCCAGAGTTACCTTCAAACTTTGGGATATCTGAAGGGAGTTTAGTAAGCATTGTTGGCCATGTGGGATCGTGGAGAACAAGATCATTGATAAGCTAGCTAAAATATGGGAGACTTAAACCAGCCATAAAAGGAAGCAAGGGACTAGGAATGACCACACTAGTGGGGGTACCGTGATTAGCACCTGGGTTACCACCCTGGGTTCTCGCACCCACATTAGTACCTGAAATGGTGGTGATATGAGGTTGAGAAGACACAAAATCAGAGGATGAACTAGAAGAATCAACAGAATCATAACGATGACTCGATGGAGGACGGGGAGGATGTACTCTAACTCGACAAGGAGGAGTAATATCTCCTAACGGGAATTGAGGGTGAAGACCTCGAATTTGACACGACAAACGCCCTGGGGGTGCAATGATGTCTAGACAATGACAATCTAAGAAATAAAGGGTTATGATAGGAATAAAAGAGTGACAAATAGCAAGCAAACACCTAGTGTAGTGGTGCCAAGTGTAAATTATTAAACAATTTAACAAATTACCTAACGGCTAACTCTGAGTAGTGATGCATCCTTGCTATTTATTACCTCAGATATACTGATTTCTCACCTTGTCCTGAAGATGAACCACATTAGCTCGTTCGAAATGTCTTTTTAAGACCCAATCTCAACTATGTGATTAATCTGAAAGACTGATATATACACTATGGATCACAAAAATCTTAGATCTAATATTTTAACGATGTTACTCTAATATAAGAAAACACGTCCTATCAAAGAAAAATACCTCTAGCCTATAGGTGATCTAAATCCTCAAAAAATCATAGATTTATTGTTTCATATTGCCTTCCAAATAATTTCTTACTTGACGAATTCTGATCCCCGCGAGCAGATCTGTTCAAAGAAAGGTGGGGTAGAGAACCAACTGGTTCCCACAGCCAGTCCTATAGGGTGTTTCCCTAAGATTGGTCACTACAGTTACATTCGTCCCATGGGGGTGGTCAAGTCTTGAGCTTCGTGGCAGTCAGACACCACACAGATTTCCCTTCCACGGGTTGGGTAGACCCGAGAAGAACTGTTTGCACGATGACCTAGCCTAACCCACTCTAAATCGGGTTTCTGATGCACTCTGGCTTTGACCATGGGATGGTGGAGGATTTTAAGCTTCCTAATATGTTGACTTATATGTCTCAATGAAAGCGACCGATAGGTTTTATTGGAAGCCTATCCCACTGAAGCTACACCAACACTACAAAGATTGTTTGGCCATGATGCCCAAGTGGGCTTAATCTATGTATGTTGATTTATTAAGGTGTAGTGTTTCAAGTCTTGGCTTGGCGGTGTTAACCAAGCTCACATTCGTTTAAGGTGTGAGTGTTTGAAAATAATGTGTCAAGTGGATGAGTTAATTAAGCATGTTTCACGATGCCACATCCTACTGAAAATAAAATGCTGAAATATTGTAAATAAATTTGAAAATGACAAAAAAATAAACAGCCAATCAAGCACACAAAACCCCACCCACAAGGGCTACTAAGAAGCTAAGAAAGAGATGGAAAACAAGCTACTCAAAGACACATAAAGAGACCAAAAATATCTAATGTTAAGGCATTTGGATCTAAAGGCCCTAATCTATTGTAAATGACGCAGACAAACAACAAAAACCAGAGGTGAAAAATGTTGCAAAGGATAGGTGTGAAGCTCTAAGACCTAGGATGCTCAAGGGGATCCTAAGGGGGGAAAGGAAAACCCAAACTCTAAAGGGAGAAAAGGTAAAAGAAACCTATCCAAAACATCTAAAAATTAATGTATCAGATCTGAAAAATAGTGGTTGAAAATGTTGAAAACCCTAGACTCCTCATTTAACAAATCTCTTCCTAATAATGTGGAGGTGTACTCTAAACCCTAAGGGATTTTTCCTTCCTAAAAGAGAAAAATAAAGTGGATCCATGCCTAAGGGACACTGAAAACAGATGTGAAGTACCCAAACCAATCTAGAGAAAACACTCTCGACAACCCTAAAAAAATGGAAAATTTCTGGAAAATTTCCAAAAAGTAGGTACCGACCTGAAACAGTGGAAAACGTAGATTGTGGGCCAAAAAGTGCGCTTTGTAACTCACTTAAGGGGATGAAAAGTGATTTTTTATTCCGTGACTCTTGGTCGGCATATCTCAGACACATGTTTCCGTCTCCTGCTCGGCTGGTCTCTGTGACCTGCGAAAAAGACCAGAAAACCACCAGAATCTGAAAATTTGACAAAATAAGGTTTAATAATATAAATAGAAATTGAGAGGCTAAAAACACTTCACTTAAGTCACTAGATGAAAAGTGACCCTAAAAACAAGTTGATGGCTTCTATCGATTCATATCTGTAATAAAAATAGAAAACTTGCAATAAAAGTAGAGACAAACCAAAATAGAAAGCAACAATGTAAAATATCAAATGCAATAACCTAATTGGAAAGACTTTTAATGAATATATCTTTTATTAATAGCACCTGGTGAAGGAGATCTAGAGATGGGTTTGCAAATCCCCCTCTATGGAATGGGTCTTTTGATGTCCTTGATGCTTCAGAAAATTATTCTCTCTCACAATATGTGAAAAACCCAGACAAAATATGGAGAACTCAAAATGGGAGCTCAAAGAAAAAAGACAATAATGTTGGCGATGATTATGATCATGGTGAAGAATGAATGAAAAACCCTCCGATTTATAAAAAAGTATGGAGTTAGTATCGAAAATGGAGAATAATAAAATAATATTAACCAAATTCAGATCTAACTGCTTGGAATATTTTATTATATTTATTAGAGAGGGAAAAAATATTTAAAATGTTTAAATATCTTTATTTAGAAATAACTAACAAATAAAATGTTTTATTAATTATTTCGCGAGAACTAAGAATGGTGTGAAATCAAAATAATTATTAAATAGTGATTTAATAATTATTCTAATAACAAAAATAAGGAAAATTAAATAAATAATGATTTATTTAAATATTCCTAAGAGATTTAGTCAAATGTGATAATGAATGGTTATTTAAATAATGATTTAATAATTATTCCTAGAGAAAATTAAAATAAATAATTATTTATCTAATTATTCTCACGGGGTTTTTTTATTTAAATCAGAAAATAATTTAATAAAAGTGTTTTACCAAAAAAATTCCACAGTGAAAGTGATTTTACTATGGTAAATTAAATCTGCATGGTGTATTTCGATCCACCTAGTTAGAAATGGCTTGGTGATAACAAGGTTTTTATATGACCTTCACATTAAGAGACAAATATGACATTTATAACCAAAACCAAAGACCTCAATAGGGAGGTAGCAAGACCATGATAGTCATTAGTAACCATCATTTACCATATAAGGATGAGAAGCTGTCAGCAGGAATATGATCATCATTATACAACAAGGAATGCTCAAGAAATCAAATGCCAACAATGTGCACTATTAGAGATATAGAAAATGCTCCCCCTGATCATGTGTCATTTGTTCACTGTCAGGACTGATTATATTCACCAGTAAAGTCATCAAAGCAATTTCATCAATTAGAAAAGTTGTCAAGGCAACAATGTCATTTAGCAATCATCATAAGCCAATATTATTTCTAAGTTTCATTTGAGCAAAAAAAATATTGTAACCAGTCAATATCAAAAGCAGAGGGCCAAAGAATCACTAGTTGAAGTATACCAGAACCTCTCCTTGATTCTATTCCATAGTTTCTTCTTCATAGAGAAACATATGCTATTGTCAAGAACCAAACCCGCGTATATACGTGACTATCCTTCATGGGATATGCGTATAGAAAGTAAACAATAGTAATTTCAGACTCAGGTGTCCCTAAACATGAAATATTTGTCAGAATAGTTAACAAAGTGATGAAGCAAAGATCACTCCTAGTTTTTGTGTGAGATATTCAAAGGAATCACGTGGAAGTGATTTAGTAAATATGTCTGCAAATTGTTCCTTTGAGGGAACATATCCTAGTTTGACCTTTTGTTCAAGCACATGTTCTCTCAAAAAGTGATATTTGATTGCAATATGCTTGGTTTTTTAGTGCATGACATGATTTTTAGAAATAATTTTGGCACTAGTATTATCACACAAAATAGGTATAGGTTAAGGACAAGTGATTGAATATCTTATCATGTTTGTATCATCCATAGAAGTTGAGTACAACAAGATGCAGCAGCAACATATTTTGCCTCAGCAGTAGATAAAGCGATGGAGATTTGTTTTTTGATGAACCATGATACCAAGCAAGGTCCCAGATAGAATTCTCCTCCACTAGTACTCTTTCGATCATCAATGTTACCAGCACAATCTGCATATATGTAACCATGAAGATCAAAATCTGTGTCTTTGTGATACCATATACAATAATCTTGAGTTCCTTGTAAGTACTGGAATATTGTCTTGACTGCATGGAGATGAATTTCTTTAGGATTTGCTTGAAATCGTCCAACAATCCCAACTGCATGCATGATTTTTGGTCTTGTGCCTTTAAGGTATAGAAGGATCTCAATCATAAATCTGTATTATGGTTGATTTACTGTGGGAGAATCATCATGTGAACTGAGGTTACATCCTGTTACCATTGGTGTGCATACAGACTTGCAATCTTCCATTCCATATTTCTTTAAAATCTGCTTGAGGTACTTAGTTTGTGAGAGAGAGATACCATTCTTTGTTTGTTGAATTTCAAGACCAAGAAAGTATGTTAGCTCACCAAGTAATGAAATTTCAAATTCTTGTTGCATGACTAAGGAAAAACTTTGACTCAGAATATTCATTGATTCCAAATATGATGTCATCTACGTAAACAACAACTATCAAAAGTTTACCATCATCCATCTTTATATATAGATTTCTATCTACAAATCCCTTAGTGAAACCTTTTTGTTGAAGATATTTGTCAAGGTGATAATACCATGCACGAGGAGCTTGTTTTAACCCATATAATGCCTTATTGAGTTTGCAAACAAGATTTTTATCATTTCCTAGAATGAACCCTTCAAGTTGTTCAATATAAACTTCTTATTCTAGGTCTCCATTCATAAATGAAAATTTAACATCCATATGATATACTTTAAAGTTATGAAAGCTTGAAAATGCAAGGAACGTTCTTATGGCTTCAAGTTTGGCTATAGGTGCAAATGTTTCTTCAAAGTCTATTTATTCTCATTGGGCATAATGTTTTCATACAAGTCTTGCTTTGTTTCTAATTACCTCCCCATTTTCATTTAGTTTGTTTTTTAATATTCATTTTGTCCCAATAACATTTTTATCATGAGGTCTTGGTACTAATTCCCATGTATGGTTCTTTTCTATTTGGTCAAGTTCTTCATCCATAACTTTAACCCAACATTAATCTTTGCTAGCTTGATTTACATTTTGTGGTTCAATTGTGGATAGTAAGGCTAGATAGCTAGAAGTTCCAACAAGAGTTCTTCTAATTTGTACTCCAGCTTCCTTTTCACCTAGAATTTGAGATTCTGGATTATTTTTCTAACATACTTTGATGGGGTCTTTTCTAATGCTTCTGCGTTGTCAATTCCTTCTTTTGATGCTTCATTAATTCCTCTCCTACATCTTGTTGGCTTGTTGTAGGAGTATCTTCATCATCTGTTGATGCTTCCCTTTTGGTACATCTGGATGCTTCATCAATCACAAGATCAATGCATTCAACAATATTTTGAATTCTTTTATTATAGAATTTATATCCTTTGCTTCTATAGGAGTATCCAAGGAGAATTCCTTCATCAGCTATAGCTTCAAACTTTCCAAGTTTATCATCATTAGTATTTATGTAACATTTTCTTCCAAAGACTCTAAAATACTTGACAGTTAGAGGTTTACCAAACCATAGTTCATGATGAGTTTTGTCACCGTTTACCCGAATATGAGCTTTGTAGAGGATATTTACTATTGTATGTGATGCTTCCCCCCCCCAAAGGTATGAGGTTTTCCAGACTCATCAAGAATGGCACGTTCCATTTATTAGATTTTTTTTTCATTATCTTCCACTCCGTTTTATTGAGGAGTTTTAGCTATGGAACACTGCCTCTTGATGCCATGTTGTTCACAAAATTCAAAAAACTCAACTGATATAAATAATCCTCCTCTATCAAATCTAAGACATTTCATTTTCAAATATAACCTGTTCTCTACTAGAGATTTAAAGACTTTAAATTTATCAAATTATTCATCTTTATGTTTAAATAAGCCAATCCAACACATACAAGTAAAATCATCAATGAATGATATGAAGTATTTTTCCCCCCTAGGAGACTTATTTCTCATAGGTACACACAAATAAATATGAATAAGTTCAAGTGGATTACATGAAGTACCTTCTTTCGCACTAAAATGCACCCTAGTTTGATTACCAAATTGACATGATTTGCATATGATTTTTTCTGGTAGATATATGTTAGGCAAGTCGCGAATTTCTCCCATTCTACTTGACTTATGTAATTGACTGAAGCTTAGATGTCCCAATCTTTTGTGCCAGAGCCAAATTTCTTCTGATTTTCTCAAGTAACAATGTTCTAAACAACCTTCCAAGAAGTAGACATTACCTAAATTTCTCGTTCCCTTTATTATGATATTACCTGTATCGTTATTTCTTACCACACAATTCTTTGATCTGAAAACCACCTCATTCCCTTGATCACACATCTGACTAACACTCAAAAAGTTGTGTTTTAATCCATCAAAAAACAAAACATTTCTAGCTTTAACCTTTTCTTTCAGCAAAACAATTCATTTTCCTTTGATAGCAACAGGTGATTTTTTCCAAATGTTACATTATTTTCTTTCTTTATTTCATTAAAGGACATAAACTTATCTTTATCACATGTCATATGCTTTGAACATCCTACATATAACGCTAAACCACAATCTCTTGCATATAAAGCTAAACCACAATTCTCAAATTCTATTGATCCAGGTGGATATTGGTGGCCACCCGCCAAGTCCACTTGGACCCCCACCATGGGTTCTTTCAGCTTTTCAGTTTCCTTAATTATAGCACAATTTACTATTTTTAGCAGTTTTTCAGGTCTTGAACTTCCAGAGCCGTTTTGAGGCCCTAAACAACGTTTTTTCGGAAAACTGGGAGCAACATCGGTCGTTGCTCTTCCCAAAGTTGTAATTCTCAGATAGATATTTCTAACAAGATATTGTACGCGTCAAACGGAGATCACATGCCAAAGTTATGACATCGGGAAGTTGATGTACCAATTTACCCAAATGGGGCCCACAGTTTGGTGTTTCATCTTCTAGGGTTAGGTTTTTGGATGTTTAAGGTTTTCCATTGTTTCTCAACAATAAATAGGCCTTCGAGCCTCATTGTAACACAGTTCAGGGGCATGTAGCCAACACATCTCTTCTCAAAGATAAGCTACCATTGCCCTAGCTATTTATTTCCATTTTCTGATTGTAAGCATATCTCAGTATTTTACATTAATGAAATGAAGTATTATTTCCGTTGCATCTTTGTGTTTATGGTTATCTCTGTAATTTGTTGTGTTCCTGCTTAAATTCAGATCAGTGGTATCAGAGCGGTCTTCTTTTTCTTTGTTTTTCTTTGCATGTCCCCAACAAGGTCAGGATATAAGGAGTTAGGGCTTGAACTGGTCAAACCTTTGCGAGACCAGCCTCGCAAAACCCGATGGCCTCCCATGGCGGATGAAAAGAAAGATGAGGGGGTAGGAGATCCTAGCAAAATATTGCTCGAAGAAGCCCTCGAGTGACAAAGGAATGCGATGATGGACAACTTTGCCCAGATCCTTCAGCGGCTACCCAGGGGCGACACATCGGCATCCCATAGCTACTCTGGAAACGCCACACAATTTAAGGTACAAGTTAATTTTGAAATCCCCATATTCGAGGGTCAGATAGATATAGCTACTATCGATAAATGGTTAAATCTGATAGAGGGTTATTTTTCTGTTCATGATTTTTCCAATCGGGAAAAGATTATTTTCGCTCTTCTCAAAGCAGCCCCCCACGTCAAGGACTGGTGGGAAACCTACTGCGAGCAGAAGGATGAAAATACCGACTCACTGTTTTCAGCCGCACCCACCTGGAATTCATTCCAAGATTCCATCAAGGAGCAGTACTACCCTGTCGGAAGCTATGAGGATCAATACATAAAGTGGACCACGCTGCAGCAAGGAAGGGACCAAGACATGCCGGAGTTTACCAATATTTTCCATACCCTTCGCACAAAGTTGGGTATCAAGGATTCAAAGCAGCATTTGATACTCAAATACCGCGGCTACCTGCACAAGTACGTCTAGGAAGAAATAGTTTTCCTAAACATCTCCTTGCTTGGCACGGCATACCAATATGCCGTCAGGGTCGAGAAAAAGCTTAAACAGAAGAAGCGAGACTTTGGATCTGTGAATCTGAAGCAAGGGAAAGGTGCCCCCAAACTGCAGAACAAAGGACAAAACCAAGGTGGGGTGGCCCAGGACAACCTGCCAAAGCTGTAACCAAAGAACAATGCCACAAAGCCGAAAAAGAACACAGGAAAATGGTGTGAGTTCCATAAGAGCTCTACTCACAACACAAGCAAGTGTCAAGCCAAGCAGTCACTGGTGGCTGAGCTAAAGGTTTCAAAATTAGATGCATGTTCTGACTCTGAGTCAGAACCCGACAAGGGGAATGACAAAGGGAAGTAGATTATCGATGCAAAGCCCAACGCCACCGTTGCCACCACGAAGATCCAGAAAGAGGAACCCGAATATCCAGAGGAGGAGGAGCGTCTCTTCCACTCCCAGATATGGGTAAAGGGATCCCCGCTGCAATTCATTGCCGACAACGGGAGCCAAAAGAACCTCATTTCAGCAGAGGTCGTGAAGCAGGTGGGCTTACCGACCATAGCACATCCACAACCATACACCATCGGGTGGCTTCACCAAGGACGGGATCTTCGCGTGAGCCAGCAGTGTCGCCTTCCATACAACATCAAGCCCTTCATGGATGAGGTATTGTGTGACATTTCTCCCCTTGAAGTTTGTGATGTATTATTAGGCCAACCATACTTGTGGAAGTGACATGCTGTGTATGAATCAAGGCTCTGTGCTGTTATTATTACTTTGGGAAATAAGTTGTACAGGATACCGAAGGTAGCACTGCCTACCGCCATCTCTTTGGTTACTGCAAAACAATGCAGTAAGCTCATTTCCAAAACCGGGAAATTTGTTTTCCTGATGATACACCCTCAAGAAAAGAAGAAGACGGTGGCCACAACCTCTAGACAGGGCCCCTCCGCATGACAACTCCAGATGGACAAGGTTGTGGAGGAGTACGAGGACACCTTCACCTCCCCCGCAGGGGTTCCTCTGCACTGTCAAGTCAAGCACTCCATCGATCTAACCCCAGGTGCACCGCTACCCAATGGACCAATCTATCGGCGCTCCATTTTGGAGAACGATGAAATCAAGAGGCAAATTCAGGAGCTGCTACAGAGAGGTCACATCCTTCCAAGTTCATCACCATGTGGGAGCCTGATCGTGTTGGTACAGAAGAAGGATGGGACTTGGAGACTCTGTATTGACTATCGAGTGTTGAACAAGATCACTGTCCATAATAGGTACCCTATCCCAACGGATTGATGACCTCCTAGACCAATTGAAGGGGGAAAAGTATTTCATCAAGATAGATTTGAAGTCAGGATATCACCAGGTACCAATTGAACCCTCCGATGTGTGGAAGACTGCCTTCAAAGCCAAGGAGGGCCTTTTCAAATGGTTGGTTATGCCTTTCGGATTGACGAATGCTCCTGTAACCTTCATGAGGCTAAGGGATGACATCTTGCGGCTATTCACCAACACATTTGTAATGGTATACTTGAATGACATCTTGATCTTCAGCCAGAGTTGGGAAGAGCACCTCCACCACATCCAACAGGTTCTCCAAACACTGCGACAACACAAGTTATGTGCCAATTTGGAGAAATGCACTTTTGGCATGACCCAGGTTCAGTATCTAGGATACATTATTGATGAACAAGGGGTGCATGTGGATCCAGCGAAGATCCAAGTCATTCGGGATTGGCCCTCTCCAACCACTCTAACGAAGCTCCGCAACTTTCTAGGTCTTGCTAACTTCTACCGCAGGTTCGTGTTGGGATTTTCTCATATCACTTGGCCCTTGAGTCAAGTCACCAAAAGAGGAGCGAAAGAAAAATTATTTTGGTCTGAATCTCAACAAAAGGCATTCACAGAGTTGAAAGATCGCCTCTGCTCGGCACCAGTGCTTGCATTGCCAGACTTGCAACAACCATTTGAGGTCGAGACAAATGCCTCTGACTATGCTATTGGGGCAGTCCTTACTCAACACGGGCATCCAATGGCATATCACAGTGAGACACTTTCAGACACAGTCCAGAAGTATCCCACTTATGACAAAGAGATGTATTCCATTGTGCAGGCTTGCCGATAATGGAAACATTACATTTTGGGGAAGGAAACGGTCATCCACACAGACCACCGACCCCTCTAGTTCATACAGACCCAAGGGAAACTGCAGAATGATCGCCATCAGAAGTGGTCCACATATCTGCAATAGTTCCATTTGAATACCAAGTATAAGAAGGGCAGTACCGATAATGTTGCAGATTGCCTTAGTCGACCACCGATCATGTCATTAACCACCTTGCTCAACTCTTGTGGGCACGAGACTGCTGATTGGCCACTTCTCTACAAAAGTGACCCAGAATTTGGCCACACATACCAAACACTCTTGGAGGGTCGGTATGTTCCGGATTTTCACCTCCAGGATGCCCTGTTATGCCACCTGGGTCACCTTTGTGTTCCTTCAAGCGAGCGTGCCAAGATGATTTGGGAAGCACACTACAGTCAGGTTGTTGGGCATTTCGGGGTCGAGAAAACGGTGGCAGTACTGCAAAATTATTTCTATTTGCAAAATCTTTGACAGGATGTCGGGAAGTACATCGGATCATGCACTTCCTGCGTCGTTGCCAAACCGACAATCAAGAAGCAAGGCCTCTATACCCTGCTGCCTACCCCTAGTCGACCTTGGGAATCCATCTCCATGGATTACATGTCAGGCCTTTCCTCCACTAAGCATGGAAACGACTGTGTTTTTGTGGTCATCGACAAGTTCTCGAAGATGGCCATTCTGGCAGCCTGCAAGAAGAATATCACGGTAGAAGCCACTGCTAAACTCTTCTTTGAATGAGTGTGGGTACACTTTGGGATCCCACAGTCGATCATCTCAGATCGGGACAGCAGGTTCCCCAGTACATTTTGGTCTATTCTGTGGTCGGTGTTGGACACCAAACTCACTAAGTCCACTGCCTTCCATCCTCAAACTGATGGCCAGACAGAGGTTGTCAACAAGATGATTGTACACATTCTGCACATGTACAACTCAAAGCATCCACGCACATGGGACAAGAGCCTCCCCTATGTTCAGCACAGCTAAAACCGAGCTCTCCATAGCTCAATTGGCCACAGCCCTTTTCAGGTGGGCTTGGGATTCTAGCCACTATGTCCCATTGATGTGGCATGCCATTTGCAGCTACTCATGCAGGTTTGGCTCATGTCCAGTCCGAAACAGATAAGGCAAACAACTTCATTGAGCACATCCAACATATTCGACAACAATTCCATGACATTCTGGAGAAATCAAATGCCAAGTATAAGCAGCGACATGATCAACATCGGGTGCCACACAAGTTTCAGGTGGGCAACAAAGTTTGGTTGCATTTGCAAAAGGAACGCCTTACCAGAGACAATGCATTTGAGCTCAGCATTCCCCCATTCCTTAGTCTACACCCAGTGTTCAATGTGGACCGCCTTTGGCCATACTTTCCACCATTACTAGACACATCCGACATTGCAGAACAGCTCACACCCACAGAGTTAAATCCAGATTGCATGGAACAAGCTGCAACTAATCGGATCATGGACACATAGATCAAGCACACTCGCCAGTAGAACATCCAACTGTATCGAGTTGTCAAAGCAGGCCAACTCCTTCACCGGGGCAAGTGACTCAAGAGGGACCAAGTTCAGCAGAAGTTTCCTCATCTCATGAGGAACTAAATGCAATGGGAACCATTGCTTCCTAATGGGGGAGAAATGATCCAGGTGGATATTGGTGGCCACCCGCCAAGTCCACTTGGACCCCCACCATGGTTTCTTTCAGCTTTTCAGTTTTCTTAATTATAGCACAATTTACTATTTTTAGCAGTTTTTCGAGTCCTGAACTTCCAGAGCCATTTTGAGGCCCTAAACGACGTTTTTTGGGAAAACTGGGAGAAACATGGGTCCATGGACTGATGTTTCTCTTCCCAAAGTTGTAGTTCTCAAATAGATCTTTCTAACGAGATATTGTACGCGTCAAACGGAGATCATATGCCAAAGTTACGACCCCGGGAAGTTGATGTACCAATTTACCCAAACGGGGCCCACAGTTTAGCGTTTCATCTTCTAGGGTTAGGTTTTTGGATGTTTAGGGTTTTCCATTGTTTCTCAACAATAAATAGGCCTTCGAGCCTCATTTTAACATAATTTAGAGGCATGTAGCCACCACATCTCTTCTCAGAGATAAGCTACCATTGCTCTAGCTATTTATTTCCATTTTCTGTTTGTAAGCATATCTCAATATTTTACATTAATGAAATGAAGTATTATTTCCATTGCATCTTTGTGTTTACGGTTATCTCTGTAATTTGTTGCGTTCCTATTTAAATCCAGATCATCTATGGTTTTTGTTTTCCATCCCTTACATGTTGTTTCTTTTTGTTCATTCTGAAGAGTTTATCGTATTTGTCTTTTGCATTCAGTTTCTCTATGCCTAGAGTTATTGCAAAAGAAATATTCGTATTCATCTTGAAGAGTTGAGAAGGTATTGTAATACTATTTCTTTAACCTAGTCTCATTCTTTTGTTTTATTTCTTCTCTAGACATGATAATTTTATAAGCAACACACTGAGCAACCTTACGACCAAAATTATGACAAGTGAAGCATTGACCATTAAAGTAAAAGTTCATGGGAGTGTAGTACCTTCTTGTGTATATTTCCCTTTGATTTTGATAACAGTGATTCACCTGAGAAACATTTGATCCCTTATTCCTTTCCTGAGAGCTGGAATTTTGTTGATTGCTTCCTTTTATTGCATTGAGATAGCTTCTTGTACCTATTTTAGAAGATTTTATAGTGTTTGATGATTCTCAATTATATCCAAGACTTGTTTCTATAAGAGGAGATCGTTGTAATTTGATGATTTCTTCTAATGTCTTGGATCCTTTACCAAATCTAAGGTTAGAATTTTTTCTTTCTCAAGTTCCTTCCTTAGACTTACAACTTCTAGTTCTAACTTTTCGTTATGCCTCTCTTTTTCTAGGATTTGTTTCTTCAAAGCTTCCCTTGATAATTTAGCTTCAAGTAAACAAATTTTAAGTTGAGTTATTTCTTCTATGGCATCCATAAAAACATCATTAGACTCATCAATAAATTTATCTTCAAATTCCATAAGTGATTGATATTCTTAATCAGACTCACCTTCTGCGTCGTTTGAAAGACCATCACTCTCTTCGTGTGTGTCGAATCTTCTCTTGGTTTCGAACCTTCCTCTAAAATTTACTTTTATTGGATTCTTCCCTTTCTCATGGTTTTCTTTATAAGGTCATTTAGCATCATAGTGACCAACTCTTCCACAAGCAAAACATTTGAAAGGAAGCTTACTTCTAAATCTGACAATGCCTACTTGGAGTTTCTTTATAAAGTTTGCCTCTTCTTCATCCAATACATACCCCGATCCCTTGAGCTACTCCTTTTCCTTTCCTTTAAAAGTAGCTTTGGATGCAGCTTCTTAGATATCTGAGGGACCCCCTTTTCTCATTTCATAGGTTGTTAAAATCCCATGAAGTTGTTCAATAGTAAGGTTTTTCAAATCCTACATTTCTTCAATGGTAGAGACTTTTGAATCAAATTTTTGGGTTAGAGATCTTAAGATTTTATCAACCAGTGATGATTCTTTTATTTCATCACCAAGATTTCTCATTGAATTAACGATCTCATCTACCCTAAGAAAGAAACTTGCAATACTTTCATCATTATGCATTTTCAGAGTTTCATATTGAATTCTAAGAGTTTGAAGTTTGTCACTTTTTACCTTGGTGTTGCCTTCATAACTTTGGATGATATTGTGCCATATATCCTTTGCGGTATTCAGCTGGATGACTTTGACAAATTCTGATTTTTCCAAGCTTCTTAACAGAGCATTGAAAGTCTTTGCATTGGTCTCATACTTTTTAATTTTTTACTTCATCTATGGGAATGGAGGATGGATGTTGATAACCTCCTTCAACGATTCCCCAAACATCCAATCCAAATGACTGTAGGTAAGCTCTTGTTCTGACTTTCCAGAAAACCAGACTGTATCCATTAAATAGTGGTGGCCTAATATATGTTTCTCCCTTTCTCATCTTGATGAATCCTCCTTCAAGTGATCAAGTTTCTTCTAAAGGACCCGTTCGAATGCCAATTGTTAGGAAAAATATTGGGGCGGGGGGTGGGGGTGAATCGGTGTTTTTAAACTACTTAACCTTTTATTTTCACATTCAAATTTATATACACTATTGTTATGAAGTAAACCTATGTATGTACACGACTATAATGAAGACAAGTAGTGTATATCCAGTTAACTAACTTTTCAGTTAATTCATCAACTATTTAAGTTGAACCAGTGTATTAGTACTTCATTAGACATTAATTAAATAGTAACCATGTATAGTAAGAAAAGAATAAACCATCACACATAAGAAACACATCAACACTCATGAACACCAAGATTTTTAGGTGGAAACCCAATGTGGGAAAAAACCATCGTTGTTGTCATATTTGTCTTCTTCTTTTATTATAAAGAGAAATTTCTTACAATCTTGTACTAGCACAAACTCATACCAGTATGCAAGTACCCACCTGCAGAAGACTACAACCTTCTCTCATTATCCAAATTCTACTAGAAGGGAGCTACAACCCCCTTATCCATTGTTCTTGTGGATCACTTTTCATATTATTTCAAACTGGATCCATTCCAAATATCAAATAGAAATACTGAAATCAACACTATATCAAGTCATTGAACCAACTGTATCACAAAATATTGAAATAACTTATTCAAACAACCAAATCGACTTATATCATTGTATGCTCATGCATCAGAATACCAAACTACATACTGTTCATCTCAGAAACCATATCTTGTCACTGCAAATCTTGATTAAACACATGTCAAAATATCAATGCTATTGTTTAGAAGCCTACCTGCGTATATTTGTGCTTTCCCTTCGGAAGACCTGCGTACAAATCTTAAAACACATAAATCTGAATCTGAATTACTGCACTACTGAAACAAACACTAAAACTTATATTGACCCCATCACAGATCTTTGAACCACATACAACTAATCACATAGTAGCATCATTACTATTCATCATTTCAACCCAACCAACACATATTATCATGTAAGACTTCATTGACAGACAACAACAAGCATAATAAAACAAATCAATCATTATCATCATCTCATACTACGAAACCCTAGCAGATGTACGCGACCCTTATAAATTATTTCTATGTATGTGTGCCTTTCATCCTTGGCACTCGCGTACATATTTGTCCATACTACATAATATATACGTGACTACCCAAAAGAAGATTTGTGTATGTACGTGACCTTTCTGAAGAAAACCTATGTACATATCTGTAATTACTGAGTCAAACCTTCGTTGCACACCAAAACACCTGTCAACCCAAATCTCGGCATTCACCATAATAGATACACATCATAAAATCATCATCATATATTTATGAAACCATAAGCAGAATATTCAATATATAGTCATTTCAGATCTAATAGATCTTATACATTATCATACTCCTTGGTGCACACCTATTTTAGATCAAGTCAATCATCAATAACCCAATACATGCACACATAACACATTGATCTCCATCTCCTTATATAGCTTAGGCCCTAGCCAATACCTTAAGACATAGCCAACACCTTAGGCCAATTCTATAGTTATGTTGATGGTATTCTCTAACGAGATAAAATATTCGTTGTCACGCTCATTACTATGGGTCAATACTATGGTAAAGACCCCTGGCATTGAGAATACTATGGTGCAGAAACTGTACACGACTTTCTTCACCATACCTGCGTATATATGTGGCCTTTGTTCATAAGACCAATGTATACTTCTTAAAGAATCACCTTTATCCTTCCTCTATCTTTGAACTGATATTCCTTTGTCCAATCTCTTTGTCACATATGTACTGGCCTGTATACTCATTTTTCTACCATCATGTTGACAAATTTATCAAGTAGGTTTCCATCAAGGACAACACATTAGTCATAATTCCAACAAATATATGACCTAATAGATGATAATACAACTAATGTGATAAGGCAACAATGATTCTTAGTGATTCTCAGATAAGTATGAGACTCCTATGCTCAAATATGTTGTTATGACCTGTAGATTTCATATTCATGATAGTTTGATGAAATTACCATCATGGCTAGTAGGGGTACAGTCAAGTATTTGCATTTGTATCAATGTCTCGATGTTACTTTTCATTCCTAAAGGTTTCATGGAGTTCTAGGCAGTGGCTTGAATCGTGGCCCCGAAAAAGTGGCTTAGAATTCGGGGTCATAGGCTCATAACTAGGTGAAAAAGACCCCGGTCGCTTGCATGCCCAGGTTGTGATAGCGACATGAAGTCCCCAGTCGCATGCATGTCCATGTCATGGGAGAAACTGAGGCCCTAGGGTAGTGATGGGTCGAGCAAAAAAGGTTAAAAACCATCACGGAACCATCACGGATGTTGGCTTAGCAAATTCGGATGTTGGCGGAGCCAATGAAGTGGGATGTTGGCGGGGTCAACAAGTGTCAAGTTGTCTCAGGGGTTGATCACCTAGAAGGGTTGGTTGGCTCCTATAGGCTCTGTGACATGTGCAGAAGTTCAGATTGGTTGTGTTTTGTTGGTTCCACTTAACTGTACATGGGGAATTGAATTAGATTATAGTAGCCTCTCATCACATGTTTACCCCATCAGACTGGTTAACTTGGGTAAATGTGGGAGGAGGGTGTTACAGAGTGGTATCAGAGCATGGTTCACCCCTTTGGACTGGATGGGCAATGTGTTGGTCATGCATTCATTTCGGTTTCATATGTCTTCCTTATACTCATCTTGTATGCACTTGTTGTGTATGCATTGTGTTGGTCATGGTTGTGTTTGTGTTGCCACGTGGAAGTTGATGGTGTGTTGTTGGATGTCTTTATCATGAGTATAGGTCAGTTATACATTGGTTATGCATGTCGTTGTTTGTATGTATCATGTGTGCATACAGGTTGTACATATGTTTATTATGCATACATTGACATGGTTGTAGTTGTCATGTATGAGGTCATGATGTGTGGTTGATAGGGTCATGCATTAAGGACTAGAATCTGGTTAAGGTGATATCTATATGTTGTTATGATTATGTTTATACATGTACTTTTCTAATCTAGTTGATCTTGCAAGCGAGATATCCTCCCGGAGCTACACTAAGGTATGTTGATTATGTTTATATTTTGGTTTAGCTCACATGGTATGTTTGGCAGGAAAGAGATCAAGATGACTAGCAAGATGGTAGACTACAATTCACGAGACTCTTACTATGGATCAATCTAGCAGCATGGTCTTGGGCACTCTTCTGACTTAGTAGACACATTGAGAAGCTTGAAGGAAAAATTAAGAAGTTGCAAAGTAGATAATGACAAAATCATGCAGGCACAAGAGAAGCAAGCAGAAGTCGATACAGTAATCCTTCAGATCAACCATGGACAGGAGGACAAAACTAATGAGGCATATGGAAGTAGATCTCATGGTGGGCACATGTCGGATATGGATCACATGGATAGAGATGGAAGGTTCTTGGACACTCCGTATAGGAGAGGTGATGGACACAGGTACTATTATAGTTCTCATTCTGATAGACACTATGATTGTCATCGTTATCATCCTTATAGGAGGAGTGATAGGGGATATTTTCTAGATGAGTTTAAGAAATATAAGCCACCTAATTTTGATGGATATTCAAAGAAGTCGGAGGATGTAGAGGCTTGGTTACTTGGGATGAAGAAATTATTTGAGTTGCATGAGTACACAGAGAATATGAAGGCTAGAATAGTTATCTTCAGCTTCAAAGGGAAAGTAGACATCTAGTGGGAAGATGTAAAGCGGGTTAGATACATCAAGATGGATGAGTTGAGTTGGAATGAATTTGAAATACTTTTCAAGAAGAAGTACTTGTCAGAAAGGTATCACGGCAATAAGGCAAAATAATTTTATGGCCTAAAGATGGGATCGATGACAGATGAGGAGTATATGACTAAGTTACTGGAGCTATTGAGGTATGTATCATATCTTAAGGATGAAAAGGCTAAAGTTCAAAGATTTTTTAATGTATTTCCATTAGCTTTTAGAGATTAGATTAGGTATGATGAGCCTCGGTCACTTGAGGAAGTTATTGGGAAATAGAAGCATTGTTATGAGCAGTCAAAGCATAACAATGAATCTAAACAAGGATGGAAAGGGAAAGATAAAGTTAAATGGCAACTGAAAAGAACAAGGCCTCAAAATGCAAAAGAGAAAGAGAATGTTCCAGCATACAAGAAGTTCAACGTAGCTAGACAAGGACATGGGTCACAACAACAGAATAAAGGTGATGGTACAGGACGATTGGAGTGTTGGATGTGTGGTAGGGAACTTTAAGAGAGATTGTCCACAGAATCAGGGTGGTAGGCCTCATATCTATAATACACAAGAGGTGTATACTGTAGGGGATGTTAGGAAGATCATTCCTTGTATCTATGCAACGCTGGATAACAGGCAAGAAGAGCACTAGGAAACTTTTATCGATATGGAAGGTAAGATTTGTGATCAAGTTGCTTCCATTTTGATTGACCCTGGATCTAATTATAGTTATGTTAGTCCTGACTTGGTGGATAAGTGTGGTTTGAATAAAGAAGTGCATGCATAATCTCCATTAATCCAGTTGGTTATTGGTACAAAGAAGAGAGTATATTACTGGGTAAGAACTTGTGCATTCGAGTTGAATGGTATGCCTACATCAACACACTTGAATGTATTGTCGTTGGGGTCATATAATATGTTATTGGGTATGGACTGGCTATATATTCATAGGACCAAAGTGGATTTTTATGACAAATCCATTGAGTGCTTGGATGATAATGGAGAACAGAGAATCTTACAGGGTAAGAAGAAGGCAACATCAGTTAGAATGGTTCTAGCTATGCAAGTAGGGAAGTCGCACAAAAGGGTGTGTATTATTTTCAGTGCATATTTCTAGTAACAAACATAAGGATGTTGAGGATGCGGAGGTATTGTGAAGGTACCCGATCTTGCAACAGTTTCAAGATGTGTTTCCAGAAGATATTTCAAATTTGTCGCCTCAATGGGAAGTAAAATTTTTTATTGAGTTGTTACTAAGGGCAATACTAGCATCAAAGGCACCTTACAGGATGAGCACACCATAGTTAGTAGAATTGAATTTACAATTGAAGGAAATGCTTGACAAGGGATACATTAGGCCAAGTGTATCACCTTGGGGTGCACCAATATTATTTGTGAAGAAGAAGGATGGTACTCTCAAGTTATGCATTGATTACAAGAAGTTGAACTAGGTGACCATCAAGAACAGATATTCGTTGCCGAGGATTGATGACTTGTTTGATCAGTTGAAGGGAGCAGCAGTGTTCTCAAAGATTTATTTGAGATCCGAATATCATTAGGTACACATTAAAGAAGAGGACATATACAAGACAACTTTTCGAACCCGGTACGGGCATTATGAGTTTGTTGTAGTCCATTTGGTTTGACTAATGCTCCAAATACCTTTATGTGATTGATGAAGAGTGTGTTGCATCCTTATCCGGACAAGTTTGTTATTGTGTTCATTAATGACATCTTGATATATTCTAAAAATGAGGAAGAACATGCCGAGCATTTAGCAACAGTTTTGAGATTGTTGAGAGAGCATTAGTTGTATGCTAAGCTTAGAAAATGTAGTTTCTTTAAGAAAAAGGTACATTACTTGGGGCATGTAGTCTCTAAGGAAGGTATACCAGTCAATCTAGAGAAGATGAGGGCTATCATCGAGTGGGAAAATCCTAGAAATGTGGAAGAGGTAAGATCATTTATGGGGCTAGCAGGTTACTATGGGAGGTTCATCAGGAACTTCTCTTGGATTGCATATCCTATTACATCATTGCAAAGGGAAGGTAAGAAATTTGAATGGACAGAGGAATGTGAAATCCGTTTTTGAGTAGTTAAAGGAGTTATTGACAAATTCTCCAATGTTAAAGATTGCAAATCCGTACAAGGAGTTTGTGGTATGCATAGATGCTTGCAAGATAGTACTTTATGGAGTTCTTATGTAGGAAGGACAAGTGGTATGCTATGAATCACGAAAACTGAATGAGCACGAGAAGAATTATTCGACACATGATCTTGAGTTGGAAACAATCATTCATGCATTGAAAATATGGAGGCATTATATTCTTGGAAGAAGGATTTTATTGATGAGTGATCACATTGGGTTGATATACTTGTTTGATTAGCTGAATATGAATGACAGGTAAGCTAGATGGTTGGCCATGATCAGTGAGTTCAATTTTGAGATCAGGCACATCAAGGGTAAGGAGAACATGGTTACAAATTTTCTTAGCAAGTGGATATAGGTGAATCATATAAAAACTATGAGTTCTTATGGGACGAACTTACAGGATCGAATATTACAGGCAAGCTAGTAGGATGACAAGTACATGGAACTTATGCACAAGTTACAACAGGGTACAGGGGATGAGGATGTGGACTATCGTCTTATAGTAGATGACTTGATCATATTTAGGGACATGATATATGTGCCAGACAACAGTGAACTCAAGATGCTCATCTTGAGGGAATTTCATGCTAAGTCGTATTCAGGTCACCCGTGATATCAATCTACATTGACAACAGTGAAGAATTTTTATTATTGGTCGAATCTAAACAAGGATGTGGGAGAGTTTGTGGCTAGATGCTTGGATTGTCAGCAGGTAAAGTTTTAATGTAAGCATCCATGTGGACTACTACATCCAATTGTGATTCCAGAGTTGAAATGGGAGGTCACTTCCATGGCTTTCATCACAGGTTTTTCGAGGATATTTAGACAGCATGATTCCATCATGGTTGTGGTGGACAGGTTGACAAAGGTAGCGCACTTCATTCCAGTGAAGTCTAATTATTCAGCTAGTGATGTAGCACGGGTTTTCATCAAAGATGTGGTCAAATTGCATGGTGTTTCGAAGAAGATTGTGTTAGACAAGGATTCTAAGTTCACTTCCAAGTTTTGGAAGGAGTTGTTTGCAGTTTTAGGGATAGATTTTTCCTTCAATACAACTTATCATCTACAAACATATGGATAGACTAAGAGGGTCAACATGATATTGGAGGATATGTTGAGGATGCATCAACAATGGAAGTGGGAAGAGTATCTTCCATTGGTTGAGTTCACTTACAACAATGAGTATTAGGAATATCTAAGGATGAGCCTGTTTGAGGCATTGTATGAGCGGAGTTGTATTATTCCCATAAGTTGGAGTGATCCAGTTAACAGGGTGTTGATTGGACCAGACATGTTGGCAGAAATGGAACAATAAATGCAGGTAATAAAGAAGAATATGAAGAAATCACAAGATAGACAAAAAATTTAAGCAGATCAAAATAGGTTGTTTAAGGAGTTTTAGGTTGGGGAATAGGGGTACTTTCATATCAAGCCTAAAAAGAGTTCCTTGTGTATTGGGTCATGTGCCAAACTTGCACCTCAGTTTTGTGGACCTTTCAATATTTTTGAAAGGATTGGACCAGTAGCCTATCGACTTGCACTACCTCCAACAATGAAAGTCCATGATGTTTTCCGTGTGTCATTTCTTAAAAAATATGTTAAATATGTTGATCATGTGATTGACTGGTCTGTATGTAAGTGGAGCCAAATGGAGAATTGCAGCCAAAACCTTAGTGTATATTGCAGAGAAAAATTCTCATGCTCTGGAACCGAGCAATCGAGCAAGTTAAAGTGTAGTGGAAGCACTTTGGGTCCGATGAAGCTACATGGGAGATGGTGGATCAGATGCAGGCTGTGTATCCTTCCATATTCGTTAGTTGAGTGAATTTTTTTTGTATATGTTTTGATAGAATGACCCTCCACTAGTACTCTTTCGATCATCAATATTACCAGCCCAATCTTCTTCTATGTAAGCATGGAGAGAAAAATATGCATCTTTGGGATACCATATACCATAATCTTGAGTTCCTTGTAAGTACTTGAATATTGTATTGACTGCATGGAGATGAGTTTCTTTAGGATTTTCTTGAAATCGTCCAACAATCCCAACTGCATGCATGATGTCTGGTCCTGTGCCTTTAAGGTAGAGAAGGCTCTCGATCATATATATGTATTATGTTTGATTTACTGTGGGAGAATCATCATGTGAAATGTGGTTACATCCTGTTACCATTGGTGTGCATACATGCTTGCAGTCTTCCATTCCATATTTCTTTAAAATCTACTTTAGGTACTTAGTTTATGAGAGAGATATCTTCTTTGTTTTTTGAACTTGAAGACCAAGAAAGTATGTTAGTTCACCAAGTAATGACATTTCAAATTCTTTTTGCATGACTGAGCAAAAACTTTGACTCATAGAATCTTCATTGCTTCCAAATATGATGTCATCTACGTAAACAACAACTATCAAAAGTTTACCATCATCCATCTTTATATATACATTTCTATCTGTAGATCCCTTAGTGAAACCTTGTTGTTGAAGATATTTGTTAAGGCAATAATACCATGCACGAGGAGCTTGTTTTAACCCATATAATGCCTTCTTGAGTTTGCAAACAAGATTTTTATCATTTCCTAGAATTAACCCTTTAGGTTGTTCAATATAAACTTATTCCTCTAGGTCTCCATTCAAAAATGTAGATTTAACATCCATTTGATATACTTTAAAGTTATGAATGCATAAAAATGCAAGGAACATTCTTATGGCTTCAAGTTTGGATATAGGTGCAAATGTTTCTTTAAAGTCTATTTCTTCTCATTGTGCATAGCCTTTGCATACAAGTCTTTCTTTGTTTCTAATTACCTCTACATTTTCATTTAGTTTGTTTTTGAATATTAATTTTTTCCAAATAACATTTTTATCATGAGGTATTGGTACTAATTCTCATGTATGGTTCTTTTTTATTTTGTCAAGTTCTTCATCCATAGCCTTAACCCAACATTCATCTTTGCTAGCTTGATTTACATTTTGTGGTTCAATTGTGGGCAGCAAGGCTAGATAACTAGAAGTTCCAACAAGAGTTCTTCTAATTTGTACTCCAACTTCCTTATCACCTAGAATTTGAGATTCTAGATGATTTTTCGGAACATACCTTGATATGGTCTTTTCTGATGCTTCTGCGTTGTCAATTCCTTCTTCGGATGCTTCATTGATTCCCTCTCCTACATCCTTTTAGCTTTTTGTAGGAGTATTTTCATCATCTGTTGGTGCTTCCCTTTTGGTACCTGTGGATGCTTCATCAATCACAAGGTCAATGCATTCAACAATATTTTGAATTCTTTTATTGTAGAATTTATATCCTTTGCTTCCAAAGGAGTATCCAAGGAGAATTATTTCATCGGCTATAGCTTCAAATCCAAGTTTATCATCATTAGTCTTTATGTAACATTTTCTTCCAAAGACTCTAAAAATGCTTGACAGTTGGAGGCTTAACAAACCATAGTTCATGAGGATTTTTGTCACTATTTACCCGAATATGAGCTTTGTAGAGAATATTTACTATTGTATGTGACGCTTCCCCCCAGAAGGTATGAACTGTTCTGGACTCACCAAGCATGGCGTGTTCCATTTGTTGGATTGTTCTGTTCATTATGTCTTCCACTCAGTTTTGTTGAGGAGTTTTAGCTATGGAAAACTGCCTCTTGATGCCATGTTGTTCACAAAAGTTGAAAAACTCATCTAATCCAAATACTCCTCCTCTATTAGATCTAAGACATTTGTCTTTCAAATATAATTTGTTCTCTACTAGAGCTTTGAAGACTTTAAATTTATCAAATGTTTCATCTTTATGTTTTAATAAGCCAATCCAACACATACTAGTAAAATCATCAATGAATAATATGAAGTATTGTTTCCCTCAAGGAGACTTCTTTCTCATAGGACCAAAAAAATCAATATGAATAAGTTCAAGTGGATTACTTGAAGTACCTTCTTTGCCATTAAAATGCACCCTGGTTTCATTACCAAATTGACATGATTTTCATATGGTATTTTATGGTAGAGATGTGTTAGGCAAGTCGCGAACTTCTCCCATGCTGCTTGACTTAAGTAATTGATTGAAGCTTAGATGTCCCAATATTTTGTGCTAGAGCCAAATTTCTTCTGATTTGATCAAGTAACAATGTTCTAAACCACCTTACAATAAATAGACATTACCTAAAGTTCTCATTCCCTTTATTATGATATTACCTATATCGAGATTTCATACCACACAATTCTTTGATCTGAAAACCACCTCATTCCCTTGATCACACACATGACTAACACTAAACAAGTTATGTCTTAATCCATCAACAAAAAAAACATTTCCATCTTTAACCTTTTCTTTCAGCAAAAAAATTCCTTTTCCTTTGATAGCAACAGGTGAATTATTTCCAAATGTTACATTATTTTCTTTCTTTATTTCATTAAAGGGCATAAACTTATTTTTATCAACTATCATATGTTTTGAACATCCAGTGTCAATGTACCAAAGATTTTCTTGATCTCCTACATATAAAGCTAAACCACAATTCTAAGATTCTATGGTTTTGTTTTTCCATCCCTTAGATGTTGTTGCTTTTTGTTCATTCTGAAGAGTTTATCGTATTTTGCTTCTGAATTCAGTTTCTCTATGCCCAAACTTATTGAAAAAGGAACATTTAGATTCATCTTGAAGAGGTGAGAAGGTATTGTAATATGATTTCTTTAACCCTGTCTCATTCTTTTGTTTTCTTTCATCACTAGTCGTGATAGTTTTATAAGAAACACACTGAGCAACCATATGACCAAAATTATGACAAGTGAAGCATTGACCATTAAAGTAAAATTTCTTGGAAGTGTAGTACCTTCTTGTGTATCTTTCCCTTTGATTTTGATAAGGGTGATTCACCTAAGAAACATTTGATCCCTTATTCCTTTCCTGAGAGCTGGAATTTTGTTGATTGCTTCCTTTTATTGTATTGAGATAACTTCTTGTACCCGTTTCAAAAGATTTTACAATCTTTGATGATTCTCCATTGTATCAAGACCTGTTTTTATAAGAGGAGAGCATTGTACTTTGATGATTTCTTCTAATGTCTTAGACCCTTTAGCAAATCTAAGATTTATACTTTTTTCTTTCTCAATTTCCTTCCTTAGACTTACAACTTCTAGTTCTAACTTTTCGTTATGCCTCTCTTTTCTAGGATTTGTTTCTTCAAATCTTCCTCTACTAGTTTAGCTTCATATAAATGAATTTTAAGCTGAGTTATTTCTTCTATGAGATTATCCTTTTCTTCTATGGAATCCATAAAAACAACATCAGACTCATCAATAAATTTACCTTCAAATTCCATAAGTGATTGATATTCTTGATCAAACTCACCTTCTGCACCATTTGAAAGACCATCACTATCTTCGTGTGTGTAGAATCTTCTCTTGTTTTCGAACCTTCCTCTAAAATTTATTTTTATTGAATTCTTCCCTTTCTCATGGTTTTCTTTATAAGGGCATTTAACAGCATAGTGACCAACTCTTCCACAAGCAAAACATTTGAAAGGAAGCTTACCTCTAAATCTGCCAATGCCTACTTGGAGTTTCTTTATGAAGTTTGCCTCTTCTTCATCTGATACATACCTTGATTCCTTAATCTCCTCCTTTTCCTTTCCTTTAGAAGTAGCTTTGAATGCAACTTCTCTAATATCTGAGGGACCCCCTTTTCTCATTTCATAGGCTATTAAAATCCCATGAAGTTGTTCAATAGTAAGGTTCTTCAAATCCTACATTTCTTCAATGGCAGAGACTTTCAAATCGAATTTTGGGGTTAGAGATCTTAAGATTTTCTCAACCAATGATGATTCTTTTATTTCATCACCAATATTTCTCATTGAATTAATGATCTCATCTACCCTAAGAAAGAAACTTGCAATACTTTCATCATTATGCATTCTAAGAGTTTCATATTGAATTCTAAGAGTTTGAAGTTTGGCACTTTTTGCCTTGGTGTCGCCTTCATAACTTTGGATGATCTTGTCCCATATAACCTTTGCGGTATTCAGCTGCATGCCTCTGACAAATTCTAATTATGCCAAGCTTCCTAATAGAGCATTGACAACATTTGCATTGGTCTCATAATTTTTCTTCTTTTTTTCATCTGTGGGAATGGAGGATGGATATTGATAGCCTCCTTCAACGATTCCCCAAAAATATGCTCCAAGTGACTGTACGTAAGATCTTGTTCTTAATTTCCAGAAAACTAGATTGGATCCATTAAACAATGGTGGCCTGATAGATGTTGCTCCCTCTTGGTTGCTCATCTTGATGAATCTTCCTTTAACTAATCAATCTTATTCTGAAGGACCCACTCTGATACCAATTGTTAGGAAAATTACTGAGAGGGGGGGGGGGGGGGGTGGCCACCGTTGAATCAGTATTTTTAAACTACTTAACCTTTTATTTTCACATTCAAATTTATGTCTGCTACTGTTAAGAAGTAAACCTGCGTATGTACGCAACTATAATGAAGACAAGTAGCGTATATCCATTTAACTAAGTTTTCAGTTAATTCATCAACTATTTAAGTTGAACCAGTGTATCAGTACTTCATTAGACATTAATTAAATAGTAGCAATGTATAGCAAGAACAGAATAAACCATCACACATAAGCAACACATCAACACTCATGAACACCGAGTTTTTTAGGTGGAAACCCAATGTGGGAAAAACCCATTGTTGTTGTCATCTATGTCTTCTTCTTTTATTATAAATATAAATTTATTACAATATTGTACTGGCGCAGACTCAAACCAGTACGAAGGTACCCACTTGCAGAATACTACAACCTTCTCTTGATCTCCAACTTCTACTAGAAGGGAGCTACAACCCCCTTATCCTTTGTTCTTTGTGGATCACTTTTCAGACTATTTCAGACTGGATCCATTCCAAATATCATATAGAAATACTGAAATCGACACTATATCAAGTCATTGAACCAACTGGATCACAAAATATTGAAATAACCTATTCAAACAACCAAACCAACTTATATCACTATATACCCATACATGAGAATACCAAACTACATATTGTTCATCTCAAAAACCATATCTTGTCACTATAAATATTGATTAAACACATGTCAGAATATATATGATATTGTTCATATACGATAAATCCTAGAGGTTGAAGTCTCGGTCAGGGTCTAGTGATCCAGTGTGGATTGCGGTAAATCCCAAAGAGTAGTGTCTCGATTAGGCCTGGGAATCCTTGACCAGTGAATGGAAGGATATACGGCAAAGCTTAGAGACTAGGAGATAGGAAAATTCCTCATGGTGTAGGTGGAGAAATCGGATGGCATCCATGCTTGTTTTGGCCTAGTGATCTAGTGAGGATTGTGTTAAATCCTGGTTCTATTGATGAGTGTGAGGTGGTGTAGCCTTGGGAATCCCTCATTGAGTTTTGGTTATGAGTCCCACATTCATTCTTGGAATATGGTATGTGGGTGATTGGCTAAAATAAATATTTGGTTCAGCCAATCTATGGTCGAGTGGTTCGTGGAAGTTCCATACATGGTTGGATTTTGCATTCATTAATGAGAGTTACTTTCCTTGGTATTTTATACTGAAAAAACATTGGTTCATATGTGGGATTTATGGCTAATGTATCCTTATTACTTATGTTGTTTATATGCTGGTTATGAGTATGTTTTATGACAATGATGATGTATGGTTCTCATCATGTTTGGATTTATAAATGAATGAACAATGAATATATGACCTAATAGATGATAATGCAGCTGATGTGATAAGACATCAATGCTTCTTAATGATTCTCAAATAAGCATGAGACCTCTATGCTTAGATCTATTATTATGACCTATAAATTTCATATTCGTGATATGTTTGACAAAATTCCAGTCATTTCTAGTAGGGGTCCAGTCAAGTATTTGTTCAAGTATTTACATTTGTATCATTGTCTCGATGATACTTTTCATTCCTAGAGGTTTCATGGAGTTATGGGTAGTGGTCCGAGTCCTGGCCCTGAAAAAGTGGCACAAAATATAGGGTTGTAGGCTCAAAACTAGTTGAAAAAGACATTAGTTTCTTGCATGCCCAAACCGTGAGAGTGACTGGAGGGCCCTAGTCACATGCATGTCCATGTCATGGGAGCCACTGAGGCCCTAGGGCATTGAAGTTTCAAGTTGTCTCAGGAGTTGATCACCTGGAAGGGTTGGTTAGCTCTTGTAGGTTTTGTGACATGTGTAGAAGGTCAGGTTGGTTGTGTTGTGTTGGTTCCACTTCCTTAACTGTACATAGGGAGTTGAATCAGATTGTAGTAGTCTCTTGTCACATGTTTACCCCAACGGACCAATTAACTTGGGTAAATGTGGGAGGAGGAAGTTATAGTCGTGGTGTTACACATCCAAGATTGGATCCATGTGCATGTGAGTATTTGATATAGGAGGTGTCACTGCCTAAATCTACCTCAGGTTGAGAAAGGTAGGATCTAGGACAACATCAAACCACGCTTAACCTGGTAGCTAGCCCTACCAGGTTAGGAGAGGGCTCTCTCCGGGCCAATCTCAGCAAAACATGATCAACAAGGGCTTGAGATGACTGATATGCTGACTGATTTTAGGCTAGGCATGTGTGTGGAAGAATTTGATTGAATAAAATGATGTTTTTTTTGGCTCAGATGGAAAGGCAGCGTTTGGGTGCGGGGAATGAGGCTCAGTCTGGTAGAGATCTCAATGGGGCAAGGTAGGCAACTGATTTGGCACTTCAAATCGAATGAGATGGAGAGATTAGACAGGTGAGGAGTTGAAGAGGGAAAGAAAAGCCATGGATCCTCTTCAAACAGCTGAAAACATCAAAATCTAAAGCAAACCCCAGGTAGAGCACTGCAATTTCAATGGATTCTACCTTTTCCCTCATTTGTTTTAGTTAAGAAGAAAGCAAGATGGATATGACATACATAACACATAAGTAAATTTACAATTACAGAAGAAAGCACTGTACCAAAGCAAAATGTCACATGGACCCCAAAGAGTGTTGCAAACCCTGGTCTCTATTCCTTAGCCAAAACTGCTGATATGAATATACAATGAAGCTCCAAGCTTTCTCTAGAGTCCAACCATGCTAATGACTGAAAAAACATAAGATATAGGAAAACAACAACTCATCCTAGCCTCTAGGGGTCGAGCTCATGAGTTTAAGAGTTGTTCCAACTAATTCTAAACTGAGAACTACAAATTAGGCAGTGGAACAGCATGCCTCTAAAAACTAGGGAACTGATTCATTCAGTTGCAAACTAACTTTTCATGGATGAATCTACTTTCATGAGTGAAAATTTGACATAATTACATCAAGATCCATCAATTTACATTAAATTACATCACAAATTTGACATTAAGAAGGAGAAAAAGTCAAACTGGCAAAAGCTAGGCGAAAAACAAAGCATTCTTGGTCAAACTAGGCCAAATTTCCTCTATGCGTCGTGCCAAATTCTCTATGCATAGCGCCTATTTGAAGCCACTTTTGGAGGCCTTCCTGGTGTCCAAATTTTCTCCAAGTGTGCTTGTTGGAAAGGTATGCCTGTCTACTTTCCAACCCAAGTGGAATTTTTGAATTTTACCTCCATTTTCCCCTCAAAAATTCAGTTCTCCCAACACTGCTTCCTGTGTGTCAAAATAGGGGCAGTAAGGTCATTTTTTGAGTGTTTTTGACATTTTAAGGGCTCAAAACCTGTCAAAATTTCTTGTCCATTGGAAGGAAAGCATATTTTTCCATGAAAAATCCAAAAAGTCTGAGCTCTTTTCATTTGGAGGCTCCCATCAAAAGTGAGCGCCAAGTGGCACAGCACATAGAGCAGAAAAACCTGTTTTTTGAGCAAAAAATTCCAAAAATGCAAAAAGTGCCCCAAATTTTTTGAAATTTGGGCTGAATCTCCTCCATCAAGAGCTATGTTGGGCCAAGGAAGCCTCAGCCAAGATCTTAAGTTTATCTTGCGCTTTTTGCCTCCTCGATCTTTTCTTCAATTTTGCCTTCAAGCTCTTGATTCTAGCTTGGCACACCATATTCCTTGAAAAATAATGATATGCCATGTTTCTCAACATATTCTTATCATTGATGGCTTTCTCTAACCTCCTCTCCAAGTGGATATTAGTCCTCTCCAACCAAGACTCAAGATCAGCATTGATTTCTTGTTCAAGTGTTGTGAACTTGACCTTCCTCCTTTTGGCAGCTTGCCGTTTTGCCTTCATGTTTTGGAGCTCCATGATGATTTGTTGATCTTCTAGTTGTTTGTTCCTCTACTCCAAATAGTTAATTATCCACCTGGCTCTTTCCAGATTGAGAGACAAATGATGAATGTCATCTTGCTGCTCCTGAATGACTACTTTGAGCTTTGAGCTTTGTGAGCCCAAATCTGTGTCAACATCTTGAATTAGGATGAAATCTGCCTCTTGACCTCCTGCTGGTCCCTCATCATGCAAGGGATTCTTACCCTTGTCTTGTACATGCTCTACTGATGGCGAAAACAAGACCCCTTCCACCCCGGGTGGAGATAGTACTTGTTTTGTTGCTGTTGCAACTCGGCAAGTGAAGTGAGCTCCTCTCATATATGTTTGCCACCCTTGTGGGGTCTCCTGGGTGCATGCATTTCTGTAGGAGAGTCACTGTGTGTCTCTTCATCTTGGTCATATGAAGGATCAGATTCCATGTTTTCCAAATGTTTGTGTTGTCTTAGATGAGTATGAAGAGATTTTAGGTGTCTTTGATCTTTTGCTACCAAGTGTATGAAAATATATGAGGGACTATGAAGGGAGAGGGTAAGAGGGGTTTGGGAATGTTGCTGACTGGAATTGAGGGAATAGAAGGGTTTTAGGGACAGTTTTTAGGCTATGGGATAGCAATTAGGGTTTGGGGATTTTGCAGCTAGGGTTTAGGATAATGGGAATTGGGGATAGGGGTGAATGAATTTAGGGATATGGGGGACAGTAAAATGGGTTAATGAAACTAGAAAAGAAGTGAGGGAATAAAAGGTGAGGGAGTGATGGAAACAAAAACAAATTTACAAACCCTAAGAAATCATGTTTTGAACAAAAATTGCAAGGAGGTAGGGTTTTGAATTTTTTTTACTAAATCATCATAAACATCTAGAGACACACATTCATTGGCATTAGAAGAACGTTTGACTTACTTGGACAGGTGGCAACCGAGCAAATTTGGCAATTGGATGAGTTTCGTGGGTGAAATTAGGCTTGCAACTCTATGCGCCATGCCACAAACCCAACGGGCCGCGCCTGCTCTATGCGCCGTGCCAATGTAATTTTTGCACTGTGGAGGGCGGCCCAATGCGCGCGCCAGCTCTATGCGCCACGCCAGTGACCCAATGCGTCGCACTTTTTGCAGGAGACTTTTGGAGGCCTTATTGGTGTCAAAATTGGGCGCGGGATAGCTCATTGGAAATATTATTGAGTCTACTTTCCAACCCAACTGGAATTTTTCAATTTGGAGTTCATTTGTGCTGTCAAAAATCAAATCTCCCAAGACTGGTCAAAATATGCAAAATGAGGCGGCCTAAAGGCAGAGTGCTGTTGCAGTCAACTTTTGAAGGTCTTCCTCAACCCCAAATTGAGCTCATGATATCTCATTGGAAATATCTTTGTGTCTAGTTATCATTTGACTCATTAAGAAAGTCATTTGGCCAACCAAGCTAGGAGAAAACTTGATTTTCCCAAGGTCACTTCAGAGGTGCATCAATTCTCCCGAGGCAACTGTATTTTTGACATTTCTCTAAAACCATGACACCTGTGTAAAAAGTGAAGGATTTTTTTCTTCCTTGGCCTATTGTGGAATAAAACCTCTCTTAGTTTTCCCAAATTCATCTTTTGTTGTTGAGAAACATCATTGGAGTAAAACCTATCCCGATGTGTGGAACAGGGTATTTGTCGAAATGAAGCGAAATGAAGGGGATAAGGGGCTTCTAATTCTTGAGAAAATTTTGGGAAGTAGGGAGGGATGTTAGTAAGTAGGGGAAAGTGGAATTTCAAAGATTGAGTGAGGGGAAGGGGTCCAAAAGGGAAAAAACAGGCCTAGCCTAGAAACCAGGGTTTGTGCGAAAATGAGGAATTTGGGGGGTCTCACTGATGGGAAGTGTCAAGTTGTAGCAAGAAACTAGGGTTTGTGTGAAAATGAGGAATTTGGGGGGTCTCAGTGATGGGAAGTGTTTAATAAGGTACATTAAGGATAGGGGAAGGTGTATGAACATCAGGATACAAGTTTTTCTAATGATTTGACCATCCAAGAAAAATTACCTTCAAAACCCTAGGAGAGGGAAATGAACCTTACCTAGGCACAACTGAAGCATGAAAAAGGTGTAAAATGACCCAGTGGAACTTGACGTGATGATGACAACCCTCTGAATGATGGTACACTCAGCTGAATGGTGACATGGACTGACATTTGGATAACTTTGAAAGGAGTAAAAGCAAACCCTAGACCTAATACCTAGTGACCAAATTTTGCTTGAAGACTCACTAAAATGACAAAATTTGACCTTGACACCTTAAAATCACTTTGTAAGAGCATGTTTGATCACTAGAGGAAGGCTGCAAAGACTGACACTAACATTAGCTCCAATGGGGATGGTAGCTCCTTGGAGGTGTGTTATAGACATTTTTGTGCCTTACAGCATGAAGCATGAAATGTCCATAATCTAAGGGATCCAAAGTCCCTAAACATGTTGTTCCTACCCCTAGAGGAACAAGGCCAGCAAACCACAGCACTTAATAAAAGTTCTCCACCTGAAAACACTCAAAAACAAGGCGATTCTGGATCATGTCAACTGCTCCACTGAGCATCTGCGCTGAATGTCAACTGCTCCACTGTCTACCTGCGTTGAATGTCAACTGCAAAGAAGGCTACCTGCGCTGAGCGAGTTTGGACATGTGGCAGAGTCATTCCTCAAGGTGTCAGTGCCCAGGAAGCTTCCAAAATGACACTTGGATCAGGGAATTCGACTGCTGATGAGTAAGAGGTTCCAAATCTCCAAGTGGAAGCAAGAACCTCCAAGTGGACTAAAGAACTGAAGTGGGAGAGGACACTAGTCAGCTTCATGCCAACCTCAAGTTGACTCATCCTTTCTCCAAAACTCCTATATATAGATCTCTCTCATGAGTTCTAGGGAGGGGAATCTGGTGAATGTAAAGAATTGCTGTTGGTTTGAGTTTAGAACTATTGGGTGATTTGCTTTGAAGGAGGTGAAGAGGAGATTTCTTTCTGCTGGGAAGGTGATGCTGGATTGGGCCTCTTATGGTTGTATCACTTCCTAAACCTTACTTCTTCCATTAATAAAGCATTTGAGGTTCTTCTATATGCATGTGTCTCAATGGTGTATTGCTATACTTGTGTATTTGATTTATTCTAATCCTTGAATCAATTATGAATGTATGCTTCTTGTAGTTTCCCTCTCTTGCTATTTTGCATGATCTTGGTGTAGCTGGGCCAGTGAAAGAGCAAGGAGCTGGGGGCAAGCAGCAAGGAGAGAAGATTGGATCAACCATTAGTGAAAGACATCGGTTAGTGGATCTCTTTCTCCCCTCTTTTACATCTCATAAAGAAGTAATCTCAGATAGCTTTGCTTTGATTGTTGCTAAGGAACTATCACCCTTAGAGTGGGATACGGTCATTCCGTATTGGATACTTTTCCCAACAACAAGGTGCCAAGAACTCAAGTTGAAATGCATGACTGAAAACTGACGACTTGATGACACAAACTAACTCTCACTCAACTAAAAACTGACTCGATACTTAAACACAACCGGCAAACTAGAAATGATGCTCAAAGTAGAGCTTATTTATCAAAACCTACTCTAACAGTTTCATTCATCACCTAATCAAGTGAAATGAAACAACCAATGCAACAAAGTAAGCATTCTAGCTGCTGTTTGAATTCTCTGCAAGTGCTTTCTTATGTACAACAAGAGAGAACTACTGAAAGGCAACTTCCATGAAAACTTGTGAACAGATCCGTTGAATAATATGGATTCTCTATCCGCCTCCAAAAACACTGCATAAGGATCTTGAAATTCATGCACACTAGGACTTAGCTCATCCAATGGATTACTTCTCTTCTCCTCATACCATGAATGCAAACTTTCATCTAAGCTTTGTGATGAGACTCCTGCTAAAAATGACAAAGAAACCAGCTGTTTGGTCAAGTTTATATCAGCACACGTTTCAATCTCACATGTAGTCAATGGAGAAGGACTTTGGCTGCAAACATCATCCAACAAATCAGCGATTGGATCGTGAAAAACCTGAAAAGATTGTTGCAACCCATTTTCTATTGGTTTCGATGAGATTACATGATTTCCTACAGGCTACTCATTTGAAGATATACTATGCAATTTTCCCTTCAAAAACTGAAATGATTGAAAACGGAAAGGTACGGAATCATCTTGTATCATATGATCGTATGTGCCAGCTTCCAAGTCCTCATCTGCAACTTGACAATCCATGGCATTCGGGGGCTGCAAATCTGGATATGAGAAGTCTTGTACAAGGTTTTCATTGCCCTCAAAAAGGTTCAGATCAAGACTTGTCGACAGTTGATTTCTGATTGCATGAATGTTGTCTCTGATGAATTAAAACGAAGCAAAACAAAAAGGCAAAGATCCTTCACTTACTTCAAAATTTGCTACACTTTCCTCCTCACTGTCATAGATGATATGCATCGTTTGATCACTATATTCGAGCTGCTGAAAGTGAACTTCCTCCTTCCACAAACTAGCTGCTGATTTGTCTGCAAGAGTAGCTTCTGTTTGGAGAACGTAATCATCATCATACTGATAAAACTGAGGAAAATCATCAGTATAAAAGACATCATCAAGAATACATGTCATATCAGTAGATCTCTCTTCTCCAAGATGATCTACAAAACAATCATTATCAGATCTATGAAAACTAGGATAAGAAAGAAGATGTTTTGGGTCAGCAACTTGTTGCTCTTCAATCAGCGAGCCATGGGCTTGAAAATTATACTCATTTCTTATGATGATCCTTTGCATCATCTCTTCCACTGCACTTACCAAAATGTCAAGCTTTACCTCTAAATATTTTGATTCCTCTGGATCAATGTTTTTCATCTCTTCTTCCTTCAACTTTTCCCTTCAGATCAGCAAATGAGCCTCTACATCTACTGCACTGTTCTGCATCTCCTCAAGTGTTGCAAGGTTCCTTTCTCTCAGCTGAAACTCCATTTCCGGATCAAAGGCACCTAGGTAGTGCAAGAGAGCAGATCCAGGAGGAGGTCTTATATCAACAGCCATCGAATAATAAACTTGGTTAAATATGGAAGAAAATTGCTGTACTGTCTCCCCTGGCAATCTTTTTAGCTGGTTATACTCTTCTATAATCAAGAAAAGGTTTTGTCTGACCACCCACCTGTCGAGGAAAACTTTGACGAACTGCTGGTAATCTGAGATGCTCGCATCAAGCAGGGTTTTGAACCAACTCTTGACTTTGCCTTGCAAAGAAAGAGCAAAAATCCTAATACTAACATCTTCTTCATCAACTTCAAAAAGGTTAAGAAAAGACTCAAAATTCAATAAATGTCTCTTAGCAGTGATGTTGTCGTGCTCACCATCAAATCTTGGTAGATATAGGTCATGATTTTTAGGGAAAGCATGGGATATAGGAGGTAAAATCAAAGGCTTGTATCGATCTGGAATTTTACAAAGTATAGGGGTATGTACAAAAAGTATAGAATCAGTCTTGGTCTCTTTAGGTTCATCAGTTTGAAGATGGTCATCACAAGATTCAGAAAAAGGGTCTTGATCAAGCTCAAAGGCATGCAATTCCTTGGTATTCACAAACTTCAAAGGGAAGGAATCAAATGCAGGCTGAGGATCTTTTCTCAAATACAATATACTTTGCAAAGACTTCTTAACATTCTCGGGAAAAGAGAAGAAACAATTTATAACAAAGAACAAAATGTCTTGGATGAAATTCCAACTTGAATACCTGATCTGTCCATATTATCCTTTCATGTTTCCGTTGGTCAGGTTCATCCTCCAGTGGAGTCTTTGGATCTGATCTCAAAACTAATTTGGAATCGCCAGGTGAATGATTTCAACCTCCATATGTGTCTAACTGTTTTCCACCATCAACAATCAGATCTAACTTGATTCATGTACTAGGGAAATTTGCAAGTCACATGTCCAGCTTATAATACTAGACCGGAGATTGACTAAAGCTGCTTTTATCTACTTATGCACTCGCAAAGCAATGTGCAGTTCGAAGGCTTCTTGGCATAACTTTAGGCTCCGTCTGTAGTTTATAAATCAAGAACAGTAATAAACAAATAAACTTTTCTTACCCAGTATGGTCGCCACTATGTTAGTGCCTAAATCTACCTCAGGCTGAGAAAGGTAGGATCTAGGACAACATCAAACCACGCTTAACCTGGTAGCTAGCCCTACCAAGTCAGGAGAGGGCTCTCTCCGGGTCAATCTCAGCAAAAATATGATCAAGAAGGGCTTGAGATGACTGATATGCTGACTAATTTTAGGCTAGGTATGTGTGCGGAAGAATTTGATTGAATAAAATGATGTTTTTGTTGGCTCAAATGGAAAGGCAGCATTTGGGTGCGGGGAATGAGGCTCAGTCTGGTAGAGATATCAATGGGGCAAGGTAGGCAACTGATTTGGCACTTCAAATCGAATGAGATGGAGAGATTAGACAGGTGAGGAGTTTAAGAGGGCAAGAAAATCCATGGATCCTCTTCAAACAACTGAAAACATCAAAAGCTAAAGCAAACCCTAGGTACAGCACTGCAATTTCAATGGATTCTACATTTTCCCTTGTTTGTTTTAGTTAAGAAGAAAGCAATATGGATAATGACATACATAACACATAAGTAAATTCACAATTACAGAAGAAAGAATTGTACCAAAGCAAAATTCCACATGGATCCCAAAGAGTGCTGCAAACCCTGGTCTCTATTCCTTAGCCAAAACTACTGATATGAATATACAATGAAGCTCCAAGCTTTCTCTAGAGTCCAACCATGCTAATGACTGAAAAAACATAAGATATAGGCAAACAACAACTCATCCTAGCCTCTAGGGGTCGAGCTCATGAGTTTAGGAGCTGTTCCAACTAATTATAAACTGAGAACTACAAATTAGGCAGTGGAACAGCATGCCTCTAAAAACTAGGGAACTGATTCATTCAGTTGCAAACTAACTTTTCATGGATGAATCTACCTTCATGAGTGAAAATTTGACATAATTACATCAATATCCATCAATTTACATTAAATTACATCACAAATTTGACATTAAGAAGGAGAAAAAGTCAAACTGGCAAAAGCTAGGCGAAAAACAAAGCATTCTTGGTCAAAATGGGCCAAATTTCCTCTATCCATCGCGCCAAATTCTCTATGCGTAGTGCCTGTTTGAAGCTACTTTTGGAGGCCTTCCTGGTGTCCAAATTTGCTCCAAGTGTGCTTGTTGGAAAGGTATATCTGTCTACTTTCCAACCCAAGTAGAATTTTTGGATTTGGCCTCCATTTTCCCCTCCAAAATTCAGTTTTCCCAACATTTCTTCTTGTGTGTCAAAATAGGGGCAGTAAGGTCATTTTTTGAGTGTTTTTTACCTTTTTGAGGGCTCAAAACCTGTCAAAATTTCTTGGCCATTGGTAGGAAAGCATATTTTTCCATGCCAAATCCAAAAATGCTAAGTTTTTGTCATTTGGAGGCTCCCATCAAAAGCGAGCGCCAAGTGGCGCGGCGCATAGAGCAGAAAAACCTGTTTTTTGAGCAAAAAAATCCAAAAATGCAAAAAGTGCCCCAAATTTTTTGAAATTTGGGCTGAGTCTCCTCCATCAAGAGCTATGTTGGGCCAAGGAAGCCTCAGCCAAGATCTGAAGTTTATCTTGCGCTTTTTTCCTCCTCGATCTTTTCTTCAATTTTGCCTTCAAGCTCCTGATTCTAGCTTGGCACACCATATTCCTTGACAAATAATGATATGCCATGTTTCTCAACATATTATTCTCATTGATGGCTTTCTCTAACCTCCTCTCCAAGTGGATATTAGTCCTCTCCAACCAAGACTCACGATCAGCATTGATTTCTTGTTCAAGTGTTGTGAACTTGACCTTCCTCCTTTTGGCAGCTTGCTGTTTTGCCTTCATGTTTTGGAGCTCCATGATGATTTGCTGATCTTCTAGTTGTTTGTTCCTCTACTCCAAATAGTTAATTATCCACTTGGCTCTTTCCAGATTGAGAGACAAATGATGAATGTCATCTTGCTGCTCCTGAATGACTACTTTGAGCTTTGAGCTTTGTGAGCCCAAATCTGTGTCATCATCCTGAATTAGGATGAAATCTGCCTCTTGACCTCCTGACGGTCCCTCATCATGCAAGGGCTTCTTACCCTTGTCTTGTACCTACTCTACTGATGGTGAAAACGAGACCCCTTCCACCCCGGGTGGAGATAGTACTCGTTTTGCTGCTGCTGCAACTCGGCAAGTGAAGTGGGCTCCTCTCGTATATGTTTTCCACCCTTGTGGGGTCTCCTGGGTGCATGCATTTTTGTAGGAGAGTCACTGTGTGTCTCTTCATGTCGGTCATATGAAGGATCAAATTCCATGTTTTCCAAATGTTTGTGTTGTCTTAGATGAGTATGAAGAGATTTTAGGTGTCTTTGATCTTTTGCTTCTAAGTGTATGAAAATATATGAGGGACTATGAAGGGAGAGGGTAAGAGGGGCTTGGGAATGTTGCTGACTGGAATTGATGGAATAGAAGGGTTTTAGGGATAGTTTTTAGGCTATGGGATAGAAATTAGGGTTTGGGGATTTTTCAACTATAGTTTAGGATAATGGGAATTGGGGATAGGGGTGAATGAATTTAGGGATATGGGGGACAACAAAATGGGTTAATGAAACTAGAAAAGAAGTGAGGGAATAAAAGGTGAGGGAGTGATGGCAACAAAGACAAATTTACAAACCCTAAGTAATCATGTTTTGAACAAAAATTGCGAGGTAGGGTTTTGAATTTTTTTTACTAAATAATCATAAACATCTAGAGATACACATTCATTGGCATTAGAAGAACGTTTGACTTACTTGGACAGGTGGCAACCGAGCAAATTTGGCAATTGGATGAGTTTCGTGGGTGAAATTAGGTTTGCAGCTGTATGCGCCGCACCACAAACCCAACGCACCGTGCCTGCTCTATGTGTCGCACCAGTGTATTTTTTGCACTGTGGAGGGCGGCCCAATGCGCCGCGCCAGTGTATTTTTTGCACTCTGGAGGGCGGCCCAATGTGCCGCACCAGAGACCCAATTAGTCATGCTTTTGCAGGAGATTTTTGGAGGCCTTCCTGGTGTCCAAATTGGGCGTGGGATAGCGCGTTGGAAATATTATTGAGTCTACTTTCTAACCCAACTGGAATCTTTCAATTTTGAGCTCATTTTCACTGTCAAAAAATCAAATCTCCCAAGACTGGTCAAAATATGCGAAATGAGGTTTCCTAAAGGCAAAGTGCTGTTGCAATCAACCTTTGAAGGTCTTACTCAACCCCAAATTGAGCTCATGATATCTCATTCGAAAGATATTTGTGTCTAGTTATCATTTGACTCATCAAGAAAGTCATTTGGCCAACCAAGCTAGGAGAAAACTTGATTCTCCCAAGGTCACTTCAGAAGTGCATCAATTCTCCCAAGGCAACTGTATTTTTGACATTTCTCTAAAACCATGACACCTGTGTAAAAAGTGAAGGAAAATTTTCGTCCTTGGCCTATTTTGGACAAAAACCTCTCTCAGTTTTCCAAAATTCATCTTTTATTGCTCAGAAACATCATTGGAGTAAAACCTATCCCGATGTGTGGAACAAGGGATTTGTCGAAATGAAGCAAAATGAAGGGGATAAGGGGCTTCTAAATTCTTGAGAAAATTTTGGGAAGTAGGGAGGGATGTTAGGAAGTAGGGGAAAGTGGAATTTCAAAGATTGAGTGAGGGGAAGGGGTCCAAAAGGGCAAAACACAGGCCTAGCCTAGAAAATTGTCAAGTTGTAGCAAGAAACTAGGGTTTGTACGAAAATGAGGAATTTGGGGGATTTCAGTGATGGGAAGTGTTTAATAAGGTACATTAAGGATAGTGGAAGGTGTATGAACATCAGGATACAAGTTTTGTTGATGATTTGACCATCCAAGAAAAATTACCTTCAAAACCCTAGGAGAGGGAAATGAACCTTACCTAGGCACAGCTGAAGCATGAACAAGGTGTAAAATGACCCAGTGGAACTTGACATGATGATGAAAACCCTCTGAATGATGGTACACTCAACTGAATGGTGACATGGACTGACATTTGGACAACTTTGAAAGGAGTAAAAGCAAACCCTAGACCTAATACCTAGTGACCAAATTTTGCTTGAAGACTCACCGAAATGACAAAATTTGACCTTGACACCTTAAAATCACTTTGTAAGAGCATGTTTGATCACTGGAGGAAGGCTGCAAAGACTGACACTAACAGGAGGATGAGATTACTTGCAAGGCTAAGTTGGGGTAGTGATGTGGCCTATGTTTGACCATAGATCAGACTAACCTTGCAGGGCACAAGTTTAGTAGTAGTGTGAGCCAGTGGAGGTTGTGTAGACTCAAAGGGAGTTTCCCTATGGAAGTTTGAATTTTCAAGTTCTTACGATATGAGGAAGAGACACTACCGACGAGAGTGTCATTCATTCTACAGGGTATGTTGTAGTGATGAACACCAGAGATTTAGCTAGTGTTGTTGACGATGATGATGGTTACTTCTATGTAGTAGGAATACATATCTTGCTAAGAGGGAGTGTTATTTTTGTAGCTTGGGAGGTACTCCATAACCCTAGGTGTTGGGTTTGTGACAAGTTTGACCCACACAAGCTTTGTGGGAAAGTGTACCCAAGCATATGGTTTTGCACCCAAAGTTGTGGTCATGAAATCAAGTGGGGTTTTGGATGATTTTACCATTAAGAGCATGTGGTGTACCCTTCAAGGGCAAAGGGGTACCTATGTACTTGATGGAGTGGTGAAAATACCAAATAAATAAGTTTTATTCCTTATGAAATGTTGTTCAAGCAAATTGACTAAGGTTGGCTTAGTTATAAGTCATAATCTTGGTGAGAAAAGGCAACACTAAGGAACATTATAAGAAGGGATATAGGAGAACTCGTTGGTGGACATACAAGGAAATTCATCATATGTGAGACAATCCTAAAGTGGATATCTAACCTCAGGAGAAAAGGCCACAAATTTTGAAGAGGAGTATCTCTAGTTTTTTGTGCTAATTGTCGAAGGTGAGGCTGAGTATTCTCTGTGTTTGAGGGGAGATTTTATGTGCAGGTTGGACAAGAGTTTGGGCTAATATTATGTGCATAGAGGTATGGTTTATTCCTTTTATTAGGGTCCATTTGAGGACTGCGCATTAAGGAAGGGCTGAGTCCCTATTTTTTTTTTATGATGGTCATGTGACATGAGTTAGGGTTGTGATTGAAGGTTGAATTGCCTCAAGGATGAGCATGAGAGATTTGGGTCTAGGATAAGGGTACAAACAAGGTTGTATGGTTTGTAGTGGCCGATGTTCAGGTGTAATGTCCTTTCCTAAATTATTTTGGAACATGATTAATTTCTACATTTTGGGGGCCAATTTTGGTGAAGACAGGGACCATTTGATTTTTTATAGAAGACTTAGGAGTTAGAGGCAAGTTAATTTTATTTTATTTTTCTTTGTTAATGATATGTGGGGACCACCCACATAAGAAATACACACTCCCTAATCCAATTATTCGAAATGCATGAGAGGGAAGAAAAGGTGAGAAGAAAGGCTCCACGAAAGTTATAAAAGGAAGGAAACACACTTCAATTGGCATTCTTGGCTTATTGAATTTGATTATGTTCCTTGAGCTGTTTAGCCATGTCACTTGTTGTTTAGCAAGAGTTCTACAAGGGGAGAACTCACCCTTTCTTCGGGGGACTTCGAGTGCCACCCTAAAGAGGTTCATCCATTATCATTCGGAGGAGATTTGTAGAGATATTTCCAACATTTGTATTCAGTTCGCCCCAACAATGCATATTTTTGGAGGACGCAGTAGTGGATCTAGTGTGGCCACTGCAACATTCTTATGGAGGGCTATTTATGAGAGAAATTAGGAGAATAAGGCTCAATGTATTTGTTGGATATTGGGTGAGTTTGAGGGCTAGAAGTGGAAACAATATTCAGGAGTGATTTTGCAGACTTTGTGGCCAGCGTAGAAGAGATAAACTGGGAATACGTGGGAGATAGAGTTTCAGCTATTGGGGCTATTTCTTGCTGAGAGAAATAAGGGAAGTATTAGTGGAGTTGATTGTCCATTTCAGGAGTGTCTAGGGAGGATTTTGCTGGTGGTTTGACAGACAACGTGGTTCAACGACTATTGGAAATCGTAGGGCTTTTGGGGGTCGATTTTGGGAGGTCAAAATCAAGCCAAACCATTTTTGGGTTTTTGTGGGTTTTGCCTGAGGAGCCTAGCTATAAATTTGCAAAAAATTCTGAGCACTGGAGGTGGGGTTTTAAGCCATATATTTGCAGTAGACAGTGTAAAATTGTTGCGGACTATGCAATGCCTTTTGGGGGTCGATTTTGGGAGGTCAAAACCAGGGAAAACCATTTCTAAGTTTTTCCTGAGGAGCTTAGATATAAATTTGTAGAATTTTCTGAGCACCGGAGGAGGGGTTTTCAACCATATATTTGCAGCAAATAGTGCTGAATTGTTGGGGACTGCACAATGCAGCAGTTGGTTAGTTGATTGTAGCTCTGGTTTGTCATTGCTTAACCTGGGCTTTTATCCACTTTCCTTTGAGGCAAGACCATGTGAATTCCTTCCATATTTTGTACTCTTGCACCAGTTTATAATAAAATGGATCAGTTGCTTCCATATTTCTAATAGTTATGGGCATTTTCTAATTGTTTTGAAATTCATGTGATAAAAATTGTTATTTGCTTACATATCACTATTTTTCCTATTTTGGAACATTACATTAGGGCTATCTTGAGGTCACCACAAAGAATTCTAATAGGGTCGAGGAGGAGCATATATATTGTTGCACATAAGGTGTCTTGTTGTTGATGATTGCAGTGATCATCAGAATTTTTGAGGTCTTTCTGGGTGAGAATAGATTTTTTGAAGAGATGCCCTAATATTGTCAACAAGTAACAAACTTGTGACAATTAAGAGGCTTATTTTGGATGCCCTAAGGAGAGTGACAAAGGGTCTAATTTGTCATCGTGTGTGGGTATTCTTGTGGAGCCCTAAGATTAGACTTTTACAATGAGGTAAAGGACTATTAGTGGGAATCTTGATTATGGCTCCCTAGATCAGTGAATGCGAGAGGAATTTAATATATAAGAGGGTTGATTGTGCAAGCCCTAGGTTTGTCACTCTTGGAGCTTCCAAGAGACAACAAGAGGGAAGATCTATTGTGCACTAGTAGCAACATTCTGGAGTAGCTAGAATGTTGAAAAGTGGGAAACATGGAATATCTCATGTACATTGTTCATTGGAGGATCCAATGGGATGTTAGGAAGTAGACTTACGCGAGCCCTAGTTCATCTAATGTAAGGAGACAAATGGTTGATAAGATGGCAAATATGAAGTCTCTAAGGATAGTGATGATGGAGTAGCCATATCAATGCTAGTGGGAAACTTGTGAAGACCCTATGAGTAGACATCTTAGTGGGAAGATTAGTGGGCCTATGTTCAGTCACTCTTGGAGTATCCAGGAGAGCTAATAGTGGAAGATTATGTGGTTGAAGATGCAAGCGTTTTGAAGTGGCAGGAGCTGCATGATTAACAAATGGGAAGGAAAAGTACCTGTCGGATGTGATCAAGGTACGTCGACTGAAAGGGATGTGGAGTGCTACATGAAAAGTAGGTCAAGTGTATCTTGTTCAGGGCATATCGGTGGTCATAGTTGTTGAAACCAAGCCCTAGTTGTGTCCTTGTATCAGGTTTGTATGTAAGGACCATGTTCCCTAGTATGGGAGCCTTAAGATTGTTGTATTAAAGTTTGTAATATAACAAGTTGTGGGTTAAAAATTTAAAAATTGTCATGTGCACTAGTTGATTCATTGTTTTATGTTTTCCACTATGCAAAGTAGTATTGTTGTGGCGTTTTAGTATGTTTGTGTTCATGATCTTAGACTCAAACATGTTAGGTAACCATATTGTGGTTGAAAAATATAGTGCCAACAATTGTGGCCTCATTAGAATCGTTGTATTATTCCTTTTAGTACATACCCAAAAGGTAGACATGGTAGTGTAATATTACATAGATTATGTCATCTTTTGTTGATTGATGGTTCAATATGTTCAAGTTTTGGCATCCAAAGGATGGTTGTTGGGGGTGACAACATCAGATAGGACCAAAATCCAAGGTTTTATATGATGTCATTTGTCTTTGGGGATAATTTATAGTATTAAGAGTTGTGAAGATTAAGGATGATAAGGTTGGTGGGGGGGGTTGTGGATACACATCAATGTCAAGATTCTTGTGTTGGGTATTCATATGGTAGTTCATAGATGCACTACTTGTGGTCAAGGCATCATTAATACCTTTATATTTATTCCTTCTACCGAGTATCGAGAATGTAGATGTTACATGGGGATATGATATGGTTAGTGATCATGGGCATCATATTAGCCACTACACTAGATGATTATCTATTATATTGCACCATCTATTGCGTATTATTGGTAAATGGAAGCCTTATATGGTTTCCACTCCCTCTTTATAGTTTGAAGGCATGCCCCATTACAATAAAATTATCTCTCTCTATAATTATCATCGATCTCATTGCAAGCAAACTTCTTCAACCACATGGTCCCTTCTTTCCCTTGATTGTGTGATTGTATCTCTCCATAAATTAGATGCTTTGGTTATGAGTGTGGATCAAGTGTGTCACTTATGTATGTGGACTAGGTGCATCACTAATGTGCATGGGATTATATATTATATGAGTTAGGTGCATTATTTATGTGCTCATATAGGTGCAACATTTATGTGTTTGGGCTAGATGTGTCATTTATGTACATGAGGGTATAAGATGTTTTCATAATGTATTTGGTAGATAATACCATGTATGGGGATCACAAAGATACTTAGATACCTATAGAAGTATGCATCGACATCCCTCCATTCTAACACTAACATTCCCTATGGTATTAGTGTCATGGATTATGGACCCTCTCTAGGATGTAGTTATTATATATATTATGTATTTATAGCTTATACTGCCATCGCAAAAATATTATAGGCCATAGCATTTCCATTTTTCCTTATGGACCATGCATAAGGCCCTAGGTCCTATATGAAAATATTTTAACTATAAGTGGGATGTGGTGGCTTGTTTCCATTACATATGTGAATTTTCCAATGCAATGATTATGTGCATAAGTTAGTTGCATAGGTTAGTTGTGTTACTTGTGTAGAATTAAATGTGTTTGATGTGGGGGATGTCAAGGTGTTAGTTATGTATTCTCATTTTTGTCATTTTGTCATCTCTCTAATTCAACACTTTGCATGAAACTAGTGCTACAACAAGTGTCCATGCAATAACACATTCATGGATGCACATACTCATTAGTTGCAAACATGCTTGAGGTTAGTGTTATGTGAGTTTGGGTTAGTGGGTTAATGGTTATAGTGGGAAATTATGGGTTACAAGGCAATGCATCGTTATGTCATTGGGTTAGGGGGTTAGTGGACCTAGGGTTCAAGGTTAGGGAGTCATTAATCCATTAACCCTTAACCCCTTAGGAGTTGATTGTGTTGTACTAACTCATCACTAATCATTCACTCTAGAAGAGAATGGTCAAAATTAAGACGATTTACTTAGATGTGTGGGTATTTGTACAAGTTGGGTGTTGGAACACTTATTTTTATAGGTGTGTGATTGCTTAGGTTCATGGTTGTATGAGATATGTGTGGGGTAATTAGGTGCATAGGTGCCTCATACTACCACACAAGGCTTGCATTGGTACCGTTTATATTCCAAGTGAAATATGTTGATTACTTAAATAACTAGCACACAAAGTATGGTTTTTAGTGCCCATGCCATGGTTCAAATGCAAAATGAAAATTCTTAGACCTTAACATTTATCTTTAGGAATTGAAAACCACGTACAATTCCTTGGGACATGAGACATGCCTTGAATGGGAATATTTTGACATTGAGTTTGATATAGTGGTCATTTCATGGATCAGTGCATCAAGGATGTTTGTAGAAATAAGGAACTAGTATGGATGAAAATTAGGATCTTAGGTCATAAATTTATCTTTAAGCATCGTAGGCCATGTATGGGGTTTAAGGCAAACACAAGCCTTACCAAAGGAATATTTGGCACAAGAGAAATATGTGGAAGTCATTTAATATTTTTCATACCAAGGTTGGTTCTAAGGGTCCAAACACAAAATATAATCTCATACCATAAATTTTTCTTAGGGGCTCATGGACCATACATGGAGCCCTTCATCATTGCATGAGACCTATATAGGATATCTTTTTACTAAAAGTGGGTTATGGTGGCCATTTCAATATTTAAAATATCAAGAATGTTTCTCAAGGCCCAATGCATGGTCTCAGGTCAAAATCCAATCTCTAACACCATAAGAATTACCTCTAGCGATATGGGTCATGCATAGTGCTCCATACCATCCCGCGAGGCTTGCATATGGAATATTTGGCTTACAAGTGAGAAATGATCATCATATTGATGCAATGAGGACACTTCTTGGAGCCCATGCAATGGTATAGGGTCAAAAAATAGGGTTGAAAGACATAACATTCGTCTATGGAAGCTCATGGGCCATACATATCATCAAATAATCACTCATGCCCTGAATATGGAATATTTGCCCTGCGAATTCAATATGGGGACCATTTTAAAGTAGATTGCATCAAGGATGTTTGTTGCTCACTAAGCCATGGTCTAGGGTGAAATCCAACATCTTAAGCCATAACATTATCATTGGGTCTCATGTCCCATGCGTGGGGCCCCAAGTCACTTCATAGAACTTGTGTATAAAATTTGTATCTGATGAGAAATAAGTGTTTTCATTTTTAGGTTTGAAACACTAGGGATGGTTCATGGTTCTCATAACATAAGTCAATAATGCACCATAAAAACCTAGAAAAAAAATTGCTTAAGAAAGTGCAAAAATGTCAACATTTGTATTTTTTTCTTAAGGGCCTCAATGCTTCACAAATATCTATTAGGATTATTGGCTATGTGAAAACAACTAAACTACTACACATACCTTGTACATAAAACTTTGTTCCATACATGAAAATGGGTGCAATTTCAACTATTGGTGGTGATAAGGAAGTGATTGATGGTCCATAAAGGACAAAAACTATATACATACTATGAAACTGTTATGAAACCAGCGCACAAAAAGATAGAAAAGAGAGATCAACGCTTTAGAATTCAGCCTCTTCGAGGGGGCAACCTCCTTTACATTACACAAATGAACAATTCTTGGATGATAAAAATGAAAAGACCTCCTTTCTATATATAGGAGTCTAAGGGGTCATAACATAATCAGAGCCGACATAACAATAATAATGTAAGGGCACAATAATAACAATAGTGGGCTTCTATGTGGCACAATAGTAACAATATGGGCACTACATGGGTACATCAATATAATAAGTGGATTGTACTAATAACAATAAGGGGTTACACTAGTAGTATAGGGGCCTAACATGCCCCTCTCCTTCTAAAAGCGTTTTCCTCAACGCTTGAGTAGTTCTTGATGCTTCTGTATAAAATTCTTGTCCTCCCATGTGGAATCTTCAGCTGGTAAGTTCTTCCACTTGATGAGATACTCTGAAATTGATTGATTTCGTAGCTGTCAGGTTCTTGTTTCTTTGACTGCCCCAGGTTCCAATATGATTTTTCCTTCCTCTTCCATTTCTGGAAATATTGTTTGAATTGGGATCTTTTGCAACTTTTGAATAAGTGGCCATACTTATTTTTCCTTCTTCCATTCATCCCTTGCTTCGTTTATCCAATCTGGTTGGATAATAGAAATAGCACAAAACAATGCTTCCACATCCTCATCCTTGAAGAGTCTTTCCATTCGGTAAGGTCGTCATTTTTTAAGTGCATGTAGTATTGCCAACATTTCCTTCTGATAAATAGTTTGCTTGAGATGTAGCAGTAAAAATAACCAATCACCTACATCAAAACATTTTTCACTACGATGTTGATCTACCTGTTGTTTCGTTTGATTTTGCGCCGAAGTGGCATTATCCTTTAAAAGTTGGAGAACTTGTTGATGATGCTCGATGTGATCTTTCTCTGCCTGAACCTTTTTCTTCTTGATATGTCCTTCTATCTCTAGAGTTTGAGAAGTGGTAATTTCTTCCAATCCTTTACAAGATATGGTCGGATTCATTTCTTGATGCTCGATGTGATCTTTCACTTTTTGAACATTTTTCTTCTTGATATGTCCTTCTATCTTGATAGTTTGAGAAGTGGTAATTTCAACCAATGAATTACAAGATATGGTTGGATTCATTTCTTCTTTCTCGGTGTGATCTTTCACTTCTTGCACCTTTTTCTTCTTGATATGTCCTTCTATCTTGAGAGTTTGAGGAGTGGTAATTCTTGCCAATGCTTTACAAGATATGGTCTGATTCATTTCTTCTTTCTCTGGGGTGGGGTCCTGGCGTATATCCTCTTCTTTTGATGTTTCTTGATCCTTTTCTTCCTCCTCTTCATATTCTATGTAAAATAATTTCTTCTCAGCACACTTATGACCTTTAGTTCATTTGCTATCACAATAGTAACAAAGCACTTTTTCTCTTTTTTCTTCCAATTGTTGTGGTGTAACCCTTGTAGGTTGTGGAAGGCTGGGAGAAACAACACTTCCATCTTTATAATTGTGAGGGGTATGCTTCCTGGTTACCATAATTTTGCTTTCCACTATGTCACAAAGCCCTTTTACTCTTTCCAATTGTTGTGGTGTTGCTCTAAAGAAGGTGTTGCTCTTTGTATCCTCATAATGTGTTATCATTTCCTCCGTGAAAATTGACCACGTAACAAGTTGTTTACGAGAACAAAGCCCTTCATACCATAAAAATTGATCCGGTTCTAAATATGAAGATGCAATACATACCTTTTGTAACAGTGGTACACCATGTAGATCAAAATATTGCTCCATCTGAAGTATCCAATTTACCGGATCCTTGCCATCAAACTTCCTCATCTTTCTTTTTCTTGATTTTAGGAGCTCGATCTTGAAATGACTGTAAATCTGTACTTTCGGATATTTAAGTTCTGAAATTGTGACCTATAGTAGCCCTCTGTGTCCTCTTTCCAATTCCACCAGTGTGATCCAAATTGGATTCTCCAAGGACAAGTTATGCCAAATCTCCCACAGTGACCTGATTATAGACTAGTTCAGTAGAGCAAACTTGTACGACGTGCCATGAGTCACTGTTTCAACCTTTGGCTCTGAAAAATATATAAAAGAAATTACAGTCTATCCTCTTTCTGTGCCTTCTTACGAAATTTCAATCCGATGCTCAGAGAGAATGTTATGACGATTTTCCCTAGGTCACCTGTTTGGAATGTAATTCAAGAGTCTGCAAAAAGACCAAGTTCCTCATATCATATCTCCACAAATATAGCGCAAAAAGCTCTAAAATTCAGATCCAAGATTCAGCGCGAATTCTTCTCAAATGGTTTTTTTTTTAAGCTTCTGAAACATTGCAGAAAAAAAGTTATAGCGAAAATGCCACGATGACCTGTTTGGAGCAGCGAAACCCTAGAATCCAAAGCTCTGATACCAAATGTTATGAAATCAGCTCACAAAAAGATAGAAAAGAGAAATCAACGCCTTAGAATTCAGCCTCTTCAAGGGGGCAACCTCCTTTACATTACACAAATGAACAATTCTTGGATGATACAAATGAAAAGACCTCCTTTCTATATATAGGAGTCTAAGGGGTCATAACATAATCAGAGCTGACATAACAATAATAATGTAAGGGCACAATAATAACAATAGTGGGCTTCTATGTGGCAGAATAGTAACAATATGGGCACTACATGGGTACATCAATATAATAAGTGGATTGTACTAATAACAATAAGGGGTTACACTAGTAGTATAGGGGCCTAACAGAAACTAATGATCTTAAGGCTCATGGTCCATGTATGGGGAAATAAACCTCTATGTAGGGCCTATAAATGGACTATTTTTTCAACATAAGGTATATGGTTCTAAATTTGATCTTTAGGTACTACATGGTTAGCTCTTTTGAACAACGTTTGCACCCATAAATCATGGCACTCTTGGAAGTGTGTTGTCAAAGTCATTACAAATGATCAATTTGAACATTTTGTGTAATAAACAAAAAGCCAAAATCTTATGCAAATGAATTGAAATTTGATGGGACTTATTTCATGACATTGTGATTATTACAATCAATCACATCACTATAGATGGATTCTCCTATACATGCTTTGGAATCTCATCTAAGTTTGATGGCAATATCAAACTTTCCATGTGTGGAACACATTATTGATTTTGCACCCTATCACACATCACATATAAGCACTGAAATTTATGAGTTAGCAATCAAAAGGAATTTGGGTTCGTGATACCCCCTATCTTAAATTGCATACTTCCTCTTCTCAGGAATCATAAAATTTGAAGTTTAGAAGCAACCATTATAACACAACATTAGGTTCTCCAAAATAAATGTGTCTTTTGAAAGTTGTGAGAGCATGCTCCCTGGGCATTACTTTCATAAACTTCAACACATCATTAGGTTCTCCAAAATAGGTGTGTATTTTGAAAGTTGTGTGAGCATGCTCCTTGGGAATTACCTTCGTAAACCTCAAGATTGACTTTATTAGTTTATGTCATGTCTTATATAAAATAGTCATTGAAATAAGTAAAGAGTTTGGTAGGTTTCAATTAATTTGAATGACTATGAGGTTCACCTTCAAGTATATTATGTTCAAGATTGATTTATCATAACAATCATCCACTGTCACCTTCGGGAGATTCTTGAAGTCTTTATGGGATATCATGCATAAATATTTTAAATGAATTTCATGATTTCTTTGTTTTCCCAATGTGACTCGTGCTTATTTTCTTATATAGGGATCTTTAGCTTGCAATTGATATATGCTCCCATTTGTTAGGATTGACACATTAAGTATGGTTTCTAGTGCCCATGTAATAGCCCAAGACCAAAATACAAGGTCACAAACCTTAACATTTATCTCTTTGGCTCATTACCTAAGTGTGGGCCCTAGACCATCACATATGTACCAAGTAGGGAATATTTGGCTTTATGAGTTTGATATGGTGACCATTTCAATGTTTGGAACACTAAGGATGGTTCTTTGGAATCGAGGCACGACATCTCAAGTCACAACGCAAGCACTGCAATAGGAATCTTTGGGATTAGGGAAAATGTGATGTCCATTTTGAGCTCAAGCATAGTAAGAATGGTTCTCACCATTGAAGGCATGGTCTAGTCTCAAAATACAATGTCATATGACATAACATTTATCTTTAGGGCTCGTGGGACATCCATAAGATCCCAAGCCTTTATCGATAACTTTTGGCATGCAAGTTGGATGTTAGCATCTAGTAATACAGAGAAAACTTTAAGGATAATATTTATCATAGGGTTTATAAAGGGAGGAGATATTGTATTCAATGTCGTTTTAAGATAAATGAATCATCATTTTTTTTATGAAAACATATACCAACTCTGTGAATAATTCCTTATTGAAAAATTTGTTAAGTGAAAAATTATAATTAAATTATTTACATTGAATGAATATTTCTAACCAATATTTCTTATGCTAGGTAAATATTGTCACTATTGATTTTCTTGATCTTCTATCTAATAGGCATGTTTTATAGCAATTTACTTGTTATTTGAGTATTTGTCATTGTAGTCTTACATGTGGACATTTCAATGGAAAATATCAATATAGATTTAGGCACCCATGGATATTGTTATAAATAATATTACGAAATAAAAAAATTTCAAAAGATATGCCAATACAACTCCTAGTTGAAGTGCTAATGTAAACATATTGTAATGAGGAATGTATCCATAAATAGTGACACGTAATATAACTTTATAGCACACTACTTTATACCAATTATCATTTCAATAATGTCAAAATAGCATAAGGTTATAGGAATCTCAATCAATCCATTTTTGTTAGGAAAAATATCTTCCTATTCATTTATAAAATCTTAATAATTTAGATAATAAATTACATAAAAATAAGACAAGTGTATTACTGGGTTGAAGGATCATACAAATAATCCAGTTAGGTTCTCTCACTAAAACCTACCCTGTCTTAAATATTGTGTGTCACATCACATAAATAAAGGTTGTCAATTTCAATATTGCACTCTATATGAGATTCACATTGACTAATTTGTAATAAAGTTGAAATAGAGGGTCAAACTAGTTGTATATAATTTATTCATATCAATCTTAATAATATCCAACCATTCATATTTAAAAACTCTAATGGATCATAATTTCCTTTTGTTCAATACATATCTTTCTAACTCATTATTCAATATGTTTATTTCCATCAATTAAACTTTACATTAGAAGTGATTCATTCTTTAGATATTTGATATTCATTCAAACATGGGGGTGGCACCATTCCCTTCCTCATACTATAATTGATAGGGATGAAAAAAATTGAAAGGATTACCCAATCTTCAAAAACTCTAAAATTTAAAACATTATGGTTTCCATAACCCTACACTCAAACCTCTTTATATATTTTGAGACAATTTGGAATCCCTAAGTTAGAAAATGTACTCATTGAGTTATTGATAATTTGAGCATTACTCTTTCTTAAAATAGATCTCTTATCCAATAGATTTCAATGATATGGCAGAGGTTGGTGCTAATAATTCAAATAAGCACTTTAAGGGACCTTCTATAACATATATATGTGAGATAAGTCAAATAACAACTTACTTTTCTAGCTTTGTGAACCATGATTATAATACGAATCTTATGAAGGAGATCAAAATGGATAAATTGAAGGGATTATAGGTTTTATTCAAAAGGATACAAACCTAGAACTAAATTACTATTCTTTTGAATTCTATAAAGAATATTTTGAATTGGTGGAAATGGAATTACCCAGTTAATAATAACAAGATTTGTATGTAGAAACCTAACTAAAAATAACATTGTTTATTACAGTAAAATTAATGATATTTGCTCAAGTAAAAAGAATACATTGCAAGACTATAACAAAAATATCAAACTTAGAATGAAATGCATAAAATTAAATGTTGAAAACACACATGTAACCACATGTTATATATAAACTCATAATTTAAGAAAATGCATGTAATGAGAAATCATATTATATGTTATTGTAAGAAATAAGAAAAATTTACTTAAAAATATATATTGATATATTCTTAAGGAAAATATAGGTGTCTTTACTTATGGATTAAACCAAAAAATGACAAGAGGCATAACAAAAGTAACACACATTTTATAAGGTGCAATGGATATTCTTCAATAATTAGCAATGGAAAGCGTAATATTGTAAGAAAAATATTAAACCAAAGGTTAAAATCCATTTCTAACTATATATTTGGGCATTTAAGTTGTCTCCAACACACCATGGTATATTCCTCTTGACCTCTCTGAATGTCAATAAAATTAAAAATTAAAAATTGTAAAGACATATGTAACCAAAATGAACTCATAATTCGAGAAAACATTATAATCACAAGTCATATCAAATATTATTGTAAGCAACAAGGAAATGTTGTTGTTATATCTATATATATATATATATATACAACAATTATAAACGGCAAATATAAAGGTATTTGCATATGGAATATTACACATAACAAAGACAACACATTCACTCTTGAAGTTGCAACATATATCCTTCAATTCGTTTTATAACAAAAAGTCATCGCCAACTTCCTTATAAGTATTTTAGGTTTACTATATATGTTATTAGCATAGTCACATGTTAAAAGAATTTCTTATTCAAGTAAAATTAATGATAAATTAAACTATTAACATAAATACATTATTTCTCTCCATTATAAAAAATTTTCATGATATTTGTTTAGAAACCTGTTGATAGGGGAAAAATGTCGCAGCAACAATCAATGGTTCTCTTCGATATGAGATCCCAATTAGACCTCACATTGTTTGGGATAAGAGATCCATTCAGATTTTGGCTTAGTAATCATTCTCAATTTTGAGAATACTATGAGATATCAATGATCTTCACAAGAGTATGTAGATTTTAACCTAAAACTATCTAATGCACTAGGATGAAAAATGGGTAAGTTAACAAGTAGTGAAAGGTATAAGAGAATTAGGAAGCAAATGAGCCAGTAAACATACAACTAAATAGGCAAGCAAATAGTTAGTTGTAATTTAGGACAACAATAGGTGCTCAACTTCGTAGAACAACTGAAGAATAGTCAACATTTAGATCTAACAAGTGGTCATAAATGAATGTACAAAAACTAAAATAATGAGTATGTAAGAGGAACCTGCAACTCCAGAATGGAGAAAATGGAATTGATGATTACTTGAGGTATAACGGGAGAGCTAGGGTTTGCAGCAGAAGCTAGGGTTTGCAGCAGAAGCTGAGTGTTGGGAACCATGGAGGGGAGCAGGGAGAGGAGTTCCACTCCCTCCTACAGTCAGGCAATCTCCAATCGAAGGAAGAAACCTCTGGAGGCTGAAACAGGTATTTTAGGAGGAGGGAATCAGAATAACAGAGGTACACAGGCATAGGAAAATGAGTGGGAAGAAGTAAGAAGAGAAAAAAGAACAGAAGGAGAAAACCAGAAGGCAAACACCAAAAATCGAACTGGACCATGTAAGCCTAGGACTACTATCACACCCAAGGTGGTGTTAAGTGATCCAGCGCTGCAGGCGCATAGGGAAGACATGGCGACTTACGCAATTATTTGTAAATTTATGGGGTTATGGCCAACGGAGAAAGATTTACAGGCTTGGATAAGGAATCAATGGAAACCTAAAGGGGATATAGATCTACACCTAGGTTCAAAGGGTTTATTCACTGTAGTCTTCACTAACATTGAGGATAAAGACAGGGTGTTTGAAGGAGGGCCCTACTTATATGTTGTGGCAGGCCTCTATATGTGGCCTTGGGTGATGAACTTTGTCCCGGAGCGCGAGACTTTTACCTCAGTTCCGGTTTGGGTAAGGCTCTACTCCTTAACTTTTGATTATTGGCAGGGAAAATACACATCCTTTGCCTGCATATGCGTAGAGATGGATCTCTCAGGAGCTCTACTAGATGAAGTAATCCTGGAAGTTTTTGATGAAGAATGGGTACAAACAGTGGATTATGAGCATGTTCCTTTCAGATGCCACAGATGCCATGAACATGGGCATCTATTCAGGGACTGCCCCTTAAACAAATCATAAAGCAATACTAAAGCCACCTCAGGGAAAGAAACTAATGGCTTTAACAAAGTGGGAAATAGAGGTAAAGGAGGGAAAAAGTCTAAAAAAAAAAACAATGAGGAAAAGCAGATAAATCAGAATAGATACAAGGTTCTAGAAGAAGAAAAGGAACTAGATAATGCAAATCAAGCTCGGGAGGGCAGCCCTGGGGAGAAGGAAAAGGAAGAAATCATGGAGGAAACACATGACAATAACCAACAAAAGGAGGATCTGTTGAATACCATGGACCTCGATAGGGACCAAGAGATGACCCCGAGCGAGGTGGAAATAGAGGATCATGAACTGCAGGATATTCTTGATAGGGAGCATCTAGATCTGGAAAAATTCCTGGAGCAAGGAAATACCAAAGGAATGGATTCGCTACCACAAGAGGAGTTCAATAGAGTGCAACAACTGTTTCTGTGGAGAACTCAGGCGAAAGGGTCGGGAGTCAAAAGAAACCATGATAATCAGGATAACGAAGGGGTGAAAACTTTGAAGGCAACATCGGGACTAGCTCCTCGGAACCCAGGCAGGAAAAGGGGTAGGAAAAAACAGAATGAGTTGCTTATTGAATGTGGAAAACTGATGATAGATTCAGGTAAGATGAAAGACCTTACTAGTTACTCATTTACAAATCTGTCTTAATGAAGCTCACAACATGGAATATTAGGGGTCTAGGAAGTAAAAGGAAACAAAGGAATCTTAGCAACATAATGAAAGAGGAAAAACCAGATATTATTTTAATCCAGGAAACTAAATGTTCAGTAGAAAAAATAAGGGAAATACATAGTAAATGGCTAAGTAGGTATGAGTATCTAGAAGTAAAAGCAGACAAAACAGCTGGGGGTATTCTAACACTTTGGAACCCTCAGAAACTAGGTATCCTGGATGTTGAAGCATCTAGGAACTACTTATCAGTGGTTATTCAACCATTGGGGGACAAGGAAATTTATTTAATCACAAATGTTTATGGCCCACAGAAGCCTGAAGACAAGCTTAGAATGCTTACTTCACTGGAGGATTTAAGAGACAGACACTTGGGTGTCCCATGGATTCTGGGTGGGGACTTTAACATGATCAGGTCCCTGTCAGAAAAAAAAAAAAAAGGTGGAACCAGATTACTGGGAGGAGAGTCCATAGATTTTCAGAATTTTATAAAAAATATCAGGTTAGTAGATAAAAAGACAAGTAATGGCATCTTTACCTAGAATAACAAAAGGGGAGGAGAGTCTCAAGTGGCATCAAAGTTTGACAGATTCATTCTCTCTGAAGACCTTATTCTCATAGGCCTGAAAATGTCAACGATGATACTCCCTTTTGGTGGTTCGTATCATTGGCCTGTATAACTTGAAGCGTCCTTTATAGGTACTCCAAGAAACAGACCTTTCAGGTTTGAAAATATCTGTCTCACTCATCTGGAATTTAGCAGCAATATAGAAAAATGGTGGAATGAGGATATATAGGTTCAGGGTATGAAAATGTTCCTCTTGCATAAAAGATTGAAACATGTCAAAATCAGGCTTAAATATTGGAATAAGAATGAGTTTGGCAACATTTTTGAAGCTAAAAAAGTAGTTGAAAGGAAGCTACAGGAAATTAATCAGATCCTCATCACGGATGGCTTCAACGAAGGAAGTAAGGAACAAGCCAACAACCATCAACAGGAATGGGAGGAATTATGCAAACAGGAGGAGATATTCTGGAAACAGAAATCGAGAGTACAATGGTTAAAAGAAGGGGAAAGGAACACAAGGTTTTTTCACAAATCAACCATGGAGCACAGGTCCCATAACAGGATCTCAAAAATCAAGGATTCACATGGAAATCAACTCAATACCCACAAAGATATAGAAGCTGCGCTGGTGCAACATTTCCAAGGCATAGCAGAGGAACCTCTCCTAGACAGATCACAATTCATCAATGAATTCACTAAGCACATTCCTAAGCTTGTGACAAGAAATGATAACTATAATCTAAACAGGCTTGTGAATGAAGAGGAGGTCAGCAAAGTAATCAAATATATGCAAAATGGAAAGGTGCCAGGTCCGGATGGTTTCAATGTTGACTTCTTTAAAGCATGTTGGGGTATAGTCAAGCAGGACATCCTTGATGTGGTGGAGGACTCCAGGAAAAATAGAACTGTTTTGAAGGCACTCAACACATCTTTCTTATCCTTAATTCCAAAACAGGATAATGCTATGACACCAGACAGATTCAGACCAATAGCATTATGCAATGTGGTGTATAAAATTATTTCCAAAATAATTGCCAACATGCTTAAACCCCTTCTACCTACTCTCGTTTCTGAGGAGCAAACTGGGTATGTGGAAGGCAGACAAATTCTCAACAATATCATTCAAGCTCATGAGGTGGTTCACTCTCTTACAAGCAATAGGCAGTCAAGAATGATTATGCAACTTGACCTAGAAAAAGCTTATGATAAGCTAAATTGGGCCTACATAAGGAAAGTTCTTTTAGCTTATGGATTTGACCATAACTGGGTAAGATGGGTCATGGCCCTTGTTACTACCTCTAGTTTTTCAATCCTGTTAAATGGTTCACCATCCAAGACCTTTAATCCCTCGAGAGGTCTCAGGCAAGGAGATCCCCTCTCGCCCTTCCTCTTCATTCTCATGATGGAAGGTCTAGGCCTAGCCATCAAGGTGGCCAAAGCATAAGGCAAAATCCAGGGTCTCAGATTAACCAGGAATGGTAATGCTTTAACCCATCAACAATTTGTGGATGACACTATGCTACAGGGCATACCTATAGTCAAGGAAGCTCTAGCTTACAAACAAATCCTGAAAGACTTTTCTATGGTGGCAGGCACAGAGGTAAGCCTCTCCAAATCAAAGATTTTCTTTTTCAACACTAATATTGCTATTCAAAGAAATATATCTAGAATTCTAGGCTTTCAAAGAGAAATGCTTCCCTCCAAATATTTGGGAGTACCACTAACAGACAAACCTCTGAACAAGACAATCTGGGAGCCTGTGATTAATAAGCTACAGGACAAAACTCGGAAATGGTCAAGCAGGTCTTTGAACTTAGTAGGAAGGCTAGTGCTCACCAAAGCTGTCCTTCAAACTATCCCCATCTTTATGTTTTCAGCCCTTCCATCTCCGAAAGGAGTCTTGCAACTCTACAGAAATATACAAAGAGATTTTCTTTGGGGTAAAGGTGAAGAGAAGAAAAAATGGGCCTTGGTAGCCTGGGAAAAGATATGCAAACCTAAGACACATGGAGGTTTGGGACTGGATGATCTTGAGGTACTAAACAAAGTTTTAGGGGCAAAATTATGGTGGAGATGGCTAAAAGACTTAGCATCCCCTTGGGCACAAATTTGGAAGCAGAAATATGCAAATAATTGGCAAGATAGGGATCACATTAGAATGTATGGGATTATCAAAGGTTCCCACATCTGGAACAAAGCTTGGGAGAATAGAACCATTGTTCAGAAACATAGTTTATGGGAAATTATGTTAAAATTGACAACCAGGGAAAAACTTCATGTGGGTCATCTTATTCATGGCTAAAATATTTTTATTAGATTCCTCTCGTCGAGAGGTGTAGGATTGATATAAAGATCATCCAATTCCGATAATTATTCATGGAGATATGAATTTATTTTGATTATGGAATTATTATCAAGCCGACCTACAACTCATGTAGGCTCAGAAGCCCAACAGTCGCATCTATTCATCCACCAACGTTGTGTATAAATATAAGAGGACTTTTCCTCATTTGGACTCACTCATCTCATCACATCTCTCTCTCTCTACTGCGCAGATATGAGTCTCTTCTCTACTGCGCTGAAATGGCTCTCTCTCTCACACATGTGAAGCCGGAAGCTGTTGAATTTGAAGATGCAACTGCAGAAGTAAAGATTGACTTGCGTGGCATAGAAGATCTCCTCTTTGGAACTGTGTTGTAGGTTCATCTGAACCTCCTTTGAAAGCTGCAACTTTTGGTGGTGGAATGAAGTCAATCCGACGAACGGTTTGCAAGATATCGACTGCCCTAGTTTGAAGCTGAAACTGAAGCTGCAACTGCAGAAGTAAAGATTGACTTGCGTGGCCTAGAAGATCTCCTCTTTGGAACTGCTCTGTAGGTTCATCTGAACCTCCTTTGAAAGCCGAAACTTTTGGTGGTGGAATGAAGTCAATCCGACTGTCGGTTTGTGAGATATGGTCTGCCCTAGTTTGATAATGAAGCCGCTAATGCTGATGCTACTAATCTAGGGTTTGCTACTGCTGATATGAATCAGATTTATTGTACTATTTCTCTCTGCTGAATTATTGAAGATAAAATAAGATTTGATCAAAGGGTTTCCCCACACATTGTGGGGTTTGTCCCTGGCTAGCCGCCACATCTTGTGTCTCTTGTCTTGGCTTGTTTTCTGTCGATCGTTTAATGTTCTATTTGCACTTTACTTTATGTACATGTGATTGCTAATCGGTGGAATATAATAAGAAAAAGAAGTAAACTGTTATAAGCATAGAACATACCATAACTTAACATGGTATCGGAGCTGAGGTGAAGACAAAGCCCGAGCAAGAGCAAGAGCAATCATAGAAGAGAAGATTGGCAAGGCTATCCTAAAAGAACTATGGGGTCCTCAACACTCTTTCCTGCCGAAGACAAGCTCCGTGAGAAAGCTGACTATCACGGATGGAAGATGTCTATCGATCTAACCCTTGAAGATCAAGGAGTGCTGGACCATGTAAGAGGCAATATTGTTGAGCCTTCATCAAATGCATCTGCTGCTGCCTGGAACAAATGGAAAAATGGAGAAGTCAAAACAAAGAAGATCATCCGAGACTCTATCGACAAGCGCTTGGTGGCCTACATCTCTGATCTAGACACCTCCAAGGAAATCTACGACAGATTGGTGAGTTTATTTAAAGTTAATGATGCAAATCAAGCTTTGTTTCTTAGAAATAAGTTTAGGGAAATCAAGAAGGGTAAAGATGAAAGTATGCAAGCATACTTCTTAAGAATAACTGAGATCAAGAACGATCTCCTATCTATTGGGGAAACCATTACTGACAGAGAAATGGCACTCACAACTCTCGGAGGATTGCCATCTGAATGGTATGTGTTCAGGACTACTCTTCTGAACAATAATGTAATTCCTAGTTTCGAGGAATTAATGGCTTGATGCATTCAAGAACAAACAAGGGTAGAAGAGCAGGAAATGCCCTTGCCTAAAGGTCCTCCTGCTGCTTTTTCTTCTCATGCTAAGAAAAGGAATAATTCTGGGTCTAAATCGAAAAGAAAGGCTGGATTTAAGGGTGGAAGAAAAGGACGATGTTTCATTTGCAATAAAGCAGGTCACTATGCAAGGGAATGCCCTGATAGAAAGGACTCTCACCGTGACGATGATCAAAATCCCTCTCATAGTAATCGAAGGAATGGAAAATTCAACAAAAAAGGAAAAAGGAATGTGAGAAATCAAGGAAGAGGGCAACCATTCAAGAAGGCTAGAAATTCCAGGTATGAATCTAACACTGTTGACGATAAGCAGGCTGAATATTATCTACCAGCTGCTCTATCTACCTCCGCTCCTTCGGACTCATTGGGAATTTGGCTCATTGATAGTGGTGCCTCAAGACACTTCACTGGTTACAAAGAAGTACTCTATAATCTGGTAGAGAAAGAAACTAACCTGGAAATTGTCCTTGGAGATGACATGAAATACCCAGTGAAAGGTGTAAGCAATGTTTCTCTTAAACTGAATCAAGGTAATACGATTCACTTACAAGATGTATTATATGTACCTGATCTCAAAAAGAACCTAGTATCCGTCTCGGCAATGGAAGACAAAGGCTATAAGGTAACCTTCAGCGATGGTAAGGTACACATATGGAAAAATAATGTTAAAGATGCTTTCACTCTTGGGTTTCGAGTTGATTCTTTATATCAAGTCGGTGGAAGTCCGCTAGGTGTCATGTCTTGTGACACAACGCTTCAGTCCAAACTTTGGCATCAGAGGTTTTCCCACCTTCATTACAAAGCTCTACCCGATGTAAGACAGATGGTAACAGGGATGCCCGAATTCCAAGTAGAGAAAGAAGGTGTATGTTCGGGATGTGCCGAAGGAAAGCTCAAAAGGGGACCATTCCCCTCAAGCCAAAGCAAGACCTCCGATATATTACAGTTGGTTCACTCAGGCATACCTGAGGTTGGCATTAAGAGGGAGACTATTACACCACATACTCCTGAGCAGAATGGTGTGGTGGGAAGGAAGAACTGCACGATGATGGAAGCTGTCCGGGCCATGCTACATGATCAAAGACTTCTAAAGTTTCTATGGGCTGAAACTACAATCACCGCCGTATATGTACAAAATCGATGCCCTCATCAAGCATTGGGTTCCAAGACTCCTGAAGAAAAATTCACCGGTAAGAAACCTGATGTTTCTCATTTTAAAATTTTTGGAAGCCCTGTATACTTTCATGTGCCGAAAGAGAAAAGAAATAAATTGGGAGCATCTGGAAAGAAGGGAATTTTTGTGGGCTATGGTGAAAATACTAAAGGATATAGAATCTATATAGTCGGTCAAAGGGAAGTCATAATTAGTCATGATGTCACCTTTGACGAAGATATGGCTTTCAGCAAGGTGATCAATCTTCCGACTTTGAGGAGCTCTCAAGAAGCCGACACCAGGGAACCGAAAGAAAAGGATGATGAATCAATGCCTGATGTAGAAGAACCCATGGATACGATTGATCCTCCTCCATATGAGCCTTCCTCTTCTAGGAAGAGGCCTTCATGGCTTAAGAGGTTACTTGATGATGCTAAAGGACATGCTGCACCCCGAGGAACCTTTCGTGAAAGTAAGAAACCTAATAGGTATCAAGGATACCTGACCATCATGAGCACGATCATACAAAATGAGCCTTCGTCATTCTCAGATGTCGTCAAGCATCAAGTATGGAAGGATGCTATGACCAAAGAATATGAGTCTATCATAAAGAATGATGTTTGGGAAGTAGTTCCCAGACCCCAGGACAAGACTGTTGTTACTTCCAAATGGCTTTACAAGATAAAGCATGCAGCAGATGGAAGCACGGAAAAGTATAAGGCTCGAGGAAGGTATAGACTATGATGAGATATTTGCACCTGTTGCCAGATATACGACCATCCGCTCGATCATAGCCCTTGCCGCTTCACAAGGATGGAACCTACATCAGATGGATGTCAAGACTGCATTCTTGCACGGTTTGATCAAAGAAGAGGTCTACGTGGAGCAACCCGAAGGATTTGAGATTTATGATTGAAAATCTCATGTATGCAGGTTGAAGAAGGCTCTCTATGGGCTAAAGCAAGCACCCCGAGCATGGTATGAGAGGATCGATAGCTACTTGATGAAGTTGGGATTCACTAGGAGTGAAGCCGATCCTAACCTTTACTTTAAGGTTGAAGATGAAAAGCCTATCATACTGGTGTTGCATGTGGATGACCTCTTTCTACAGGTGCAAACCCTCTCATTCACAAATGTAAGAGAGAGATGGCTTCTGAATTTGAAATGAAGGACCAAGGACTTGAAGTGTGGCAAAAGCCAGGAGAAATTTTCCTATCTCAAGGAAAATATGTGGTGAAGATATTGGAAAGATTCAGAATGGTGGACTACAAGCCTGTAACTACTCCGATGGAGCTTGACTTCAAGAAGTTAAGCGGTAGTGCTGCTGGACCTGTTTTACGAAATGCTACCGAGTATCGGCAACTCGTCGGAGCATTAATGTTCTTAGTGAACTCCCGTCCAGATATATGCTTTGCAGTCAACATGTTGAGCCAGCATATGGTTGAACCCCACCACATACACTGGATTGGTGCCAAGAATATTCTGAGATATCTTCGTGGCACAATGGGTTAAGATACATTGTCGAAGATGTGAGACTACTTGGATATACTTATGCTGATTGGGCAGGCAGTGTGGTGGACCGTATGAGCACTTCCCAGTGCTGTTTCACCTTGGGATCTGCTTCGATATCCTGGATGAGCAGGAAGCAGAAGTCGGTGACTTTGAGCACCGTTGAAGTAGGATATATTGTTGCTAGCATGACCTCGTGTGAGGCAGTCTAGTTGTGAAAGCTCTTCAGTGAGTTGTTTGGATACCATTGTGATTCTCTATAACAACCAGAGGTGGGATTCGATTATTGAGGAATCCCGTATTCGTCGATTGCTCCAGCAGATAGACATCATCTGGGATATGGTAAGTTGATGAGCAAGGAGGCTCCATCGCATTAAGATGATGTACATGTTGATACACCTTGTCAAAGCCCTGAGGAAAGATCTAATTTGTGATTTTCCCAAACGACTTGGAGTCATCAAGAAACCCTTGTACAAGGGTCCTGCATGTTGCATACATTGAGCTCTGGGAGCTCTGAGGGCTTGTGGTTCTTACTGGAGCAACATACGACCACAGGGTGACTCACCCTCCCCTGGTGGTGCGCACTGGAACAAGATGATTCGCTCTCTTGTGGAACAAGATGATTCGCTCTCTTGTGGAACAAGATGATTCGCTCTCTTGTGGGACAAGATGATTCGCTCTCTTGTGGAACAGGATGATTCACTCTCCTGTGTAGCAGGATGATTAGTTCTCCTGTGAGGCCTGGATTGATGTGTTCTCCATGGCGATTGTAGCAGGATTGATGTGTTCTCCTGTGAGGCCTGGATTGATGTGTTCTCCATGGCGGCCTGGATTGATTAGTTCTCCTATCGAGGCATCCTACCCATGCAGTCTGGGACTCATGGGAAGTACCTCTCATCTGATCAATGAGCAGGGAAATGAAGTTAGGGACCATAGTAGTACCAATGGACGCATCGTTGTAACTACCGTACTCCCTACGCTAGGATGACCTCCATTGATCTGGGATCAATGATACTGGTCTGGGACCAGTGGTAGGAGTTGTACCATACTACGACGCTGACCTCGGGTCGGTTGAGACTGGTCTGGGATCAGTGGTACATACTCTGAGACTGACTTTGAGTCAGTGGAGGATGATATTGGTCTGGGACCATTGGAGTTGTACTCACTATGACGCTGACTTTGGGTTGGTTGAGACTGGTCTGGGACCAATAGTACATACTCTAAGACTGACTTTGAGTCAGTATGATACATCCTCGATCATTTCTTCTTCTTCATAATTCGGACAAAAGCATAGTAGAACAGAAAAATGCAAGAGCAGAGCAGAACAGAACAAAACAGTACAGATCAGTGCAGGGCAGAACAAGACAAAGCAGAATAGGCAAAATAGAGCAGAGCAAGGCAAGGGCCAGGCTGTACAAGGCAGTGCATTTGATGGATGAATAGTAACGACCGATAGACAGATTGCAGATGAAGTTTTCCATGGTTGAGAGGGAGTGTTAAAATTGAAAACCAGGGAAAAACTTCATGTGGGTCATCTTATTCATGGCTAATAATATTTTTATTAGATTCCTCTCGTCGAGAGGTGTAGGATTGATATAAAGATCATGCAATTCCGATAAGTATTCATGGAGATATGAATTTATTTTGATTATGGAATTATTATCAAGCCGACCTACAACTCATGTAGGCTCAGAAGCCCAACAGTCGCATCTATTCATCCACCAACGTTGTGTATAAATATAAGAGGAATTTTCCTCATTTGGACTCACTCATCTCATCACATCTCTCTATCTCTACTGCGCAGATATGAGTCTCTTCTCTATTGCGCTGAAATGGGTCTCTCTCTCTCACACATGTGAAGCCGGAAGCTATTGAATTTGAAGCTGCAACTGCAGAAGTAAAGATTGACTTGCGTGGCCTAGAAGATCTCCTCTTTGGAACTACGTTGTAGGTTCATCTTAACCTCCTTTGAAAGCTGCAACTTTTGGTGGTGGAATGAAGTCAATCCGACGAACGGTTTGCAAGATATCGACTGCCCTAGTTTGAAGCCGAAAACTGCTGAAACTGAAGCTGCAACTGCAGAAGTAAAGATTGACTTGCGTGGCCTAGAAGATCTCCTCTTTGGAACTGTGCTGTAGGTTCATCTGAACCTCCTTTGAAAGCCGAAACTTTTGGTGGTGGAATGAAGTCAATCCGACTGTTGGTTTGTGAGATATGGTCTGCCCTAGTTTGATAATGAAGCCGCTAATGTTGATGCTACTGATCTAGGGTTTTCTACTGCTGATATGAATCAGATTTATTGTACTATTTCTCTCTACTGAATTATTGAAGATAAAAGAAGATTTGATCAAAGGGTTTCCCCACACATTGTGGGGTTTGTCCCTGGCTAGCCGCCACATCTTGTGTCTCTTGTCTTGGTTTGTTTTCTGTCGATCGTTTAATGTTCTATCTGCACTTTACTTTATGTACATGTGATTGCTAATCGGTGGAATATAATAAGAAAAAGAAGTAAACTGATATAAGCATAGAACATACCATAACTTAACAAATTAGAAATGGAAACATTGCATAGTTTTAGGAAGATAAGTGGCAATAGGAACCTAAGCTATTAAAAGAAGAATTTTCCTATCTCGAGAACGATACGGACAACAAATGGTTACTCAAAGTAAATGATTTATGGGAATAGGAAAACAACGGAGGAAAATGGAGGATATGGAAGAAACTGGTTTATAGGGATACCTCCTCCCTGAAGGCACAGGCAAAAGCTCTAACAACCATCCTGGAACAAAGGAAGATCCTGGTTTCAGCAGATTCTGACCAGCTGAGATGGGGTAATAACAATGAAGGCACCTTTAACCTTAAAGAGGCTAAACGGATGGCCCTTGGACTGGACTTCACAAACCCTGATCGGGTTTGGAAGGACCTATGGCAGAACCAAGGCTGGATGAAGATCAAACTGTTTATGTGGCTAGTGCAGCATAAGAAAATTCTCACCTGGGACAACCTTCAGAAAAGAGGGGTTTCTGGTCCTTCCAAGTGCTAGCTATGTGAATCACAAGAAGAAACGATTGAGCATCTCCTCAACCTTTGTCCTTTTACTTCCACATTGTGGAATGGGATTGCTTCAATATTCAGACAAACAGACAGGGACATGGGTAGCATAACCAGCACCTTAAAGAAATGGAGGAAAAGTTTCTCTGATTATGATACAGTCAACAAAGCATGGGCTTTAGCTCCAGGCTTCCTTATTTGGGATGTCTGGAAAGAATGCAATAATAAAATTTTCAATAACAGGAAAGGTTCTTCCCAGAGCATCATGGATCTGATTTTAAAACAGATCAAGGAGACGATAGGAACCCTCATTAAAAAACCCCCTGAGAATAACCCTTCAGATATTGATGTTCAAATATTACTAAAGCTGGGTCTGCAGGGGCTCATTCCTCAGGGCAACATCAAAAAGTCACATCAAATCTCTCCTAAAAAAGACTTTTGGTATCCTCCCCCTCAAGGTTTTAGGAAATGCAACATTGATGGGGCCTCAAAAGGAAACCCGGGCATGGCTGGTTATGGTGGAGTGATAAGGGACGAGAAGGGATGTATAGAAATCATCTTCCATAGTAATTTGGGGAAAGCCACTAACAACATGGTGGAGCTCATGGCCCTGGAGCAATGTTTAGAAATCCTAAGAGACTCAAATCTTCATAACATTATAATAGAGGCAGACTCTGAGTTGGTTATCAAATCAGTCAAGAAAATCAACTATGGCTCTGCTCCGGAAAAGGTCTCGAGTCATTGGATGCTTCTTCAAGTTTATCATAGGATCCAATCCCATCTGAAGAACATGAGAACCCTACGATTCACGCATGTGCACCGAACAACCAATAAATTAGCGGACATTTTAGCCAATGAAGGAGCACTCTGCACCAAAAACAACAATAAATATAATTGGACAGAGGTCCCCCAAGGAAGATTGAAGGATGTGTGTCTCAGACAGGCGAAAGAGGACCGTGAGCTCCATCAGAACAGGGGATCCTGACAGATTGCAAATTCGGGGAAAGAGTGGATGTCAGTCTACATGAAGAAACAAAACAGGGATTCAAATGAAAAGAATATTCGTTCCTTTGACCGGAATGGCGGCCCAGACCTCCACAAACCCAAAACTCTCAGACGAGTGGGGACTGATAGCACTGGGATTGCAGGAAGCTTGGGCAAAGAGCGAGCAGTCAGGACTAACAACAGCAGTCTTATTAAAGTTGCGTGGCAATTTACTCAAGTGGGTCTTGCAGCTGGTTGGATGGCAGGGGGTAAAGCCAACCGCGGTAAAAAGAGGGTGGCTACAGTTAAAGTGGTTTTCGGAAGCCCTCAAAACCCAAAGCAGTTTTATAGAATTGCACTCGATGCCACTAAATGATCAACACGTGGCTCACGAAGGAGAGAGAATACCACCTCTATCGGGCAGGTAAGCCTCAGTCTTCTTTTCCGCCCGATATTCCTTAGAGCCGTCAGATACAATAGAAGCAGATCAACGGCTATGGTTCTTTGTGCAAGTTGGCAGATCTGGGTTATCTTCCTTGCTAGTTTCTCCTCAAGGATAGGTGCGGAGAAGCTTATGTGGACTACTTGCTCGAGGGTTATCCCCTGGCGGACTTGATTTTTTGTTACTTCGGGCTTTATTTCCTCGTCGGGTCTGCTTATTGACCTTTCGAGGTCACTTGTCTCCTTTCCTTCTTTTTTCCTTTTCCTTTTGAGCTTGCATGATGGTTTGAAAGGTTTAGGGGGTTTGGTGTGTTGGGTGGGCTCAGCACCCAAAGATCAGGGTGAAAAGTTGCTCTATGGCACTCTTTTCCTCTGACTTTGTTATATTTTATGTAACCTAATTATAGCTTTAATTGAATAGAAGGACCGACTCTTGCTTCAACAAAAAAAAGAGTATGTGAGAGGAACCATCTAATTTACAGAATAGTTGACAACCTAACAAGATACTTTCCACGAATCACACACATACATGAACTATTCAAGAATAGTTAGAAATATGAATAAGATGCATGAAATTATATTGTCCTAGCAATGGCCTTTTGGAGATTCTGAATATTATAACAATGACTATACAAGTACTGGCCTCGTAGCTTTGGTATGCAATCAAATAAAAAATGCAAACACATTGAACCCCTTCTATTGAGAGTTCTACAAATTTATAAGCATTTTTAGTAACTTTTATCTGTGATTGTTAAGCTTCTAAGAATGTTAATTACAATTATTTAACTATCCATAATTTACAAATTGAATAAAGGAAAATAGTTTTAAAACTCTATGAAATAGGTTGATAGTTGTTATTTGAGTGGATCTTCAGTTGAGAACTTCATGATGTCTTCAAGAAATTCCACATAGACTCATATATGATGTATTCACTTGACCCTTCTAGGTGGCAAGTTGTTTATGCTGTCAGGGTCTTCAATTGTGTCCAAGGAAAGCATTAATCTATCCTTCACTAGTGAAAACAAGAATTAGTTCATGGTGATGTATCACTGACAATGTTCCACTAGCTAGGCCATACCCTCCTCCACTTTCTCCTACAACTTCAAAGAATCAAATAACAATTATGGAGGCATATGTCTATTCATGTGCAGATTATATGGGCTTCCATAGAGGCCAAAAGATATTCTTTGGGATTTTGTTACTTATAATCTACAACCACAATGTTCCTTGCAACTAGGTTCTTTTCTCCTTGGTTGGCTCCTAACAAGTAAACCAATGAAGATATTAGAGAATAACTCCCTCACATTTAGCAATTATTCAAACTTGTTGCTTACTCTTCTTCAAAGGGCTTACTCTTCTTCAAAGGGCCTAGATTTCCCCTACATCCCAATTGATGGAAGTATTCATTCTACTGATGTCTGCCAATATTCTAATAATTAATGGTATACAATAATGCTTACAAGTAAGGGATTCTTTCCTTGGTTATCCTCCAATTTGGCAACCACTGGATTGAAATTTCCCACATAATCAAAGAAAACAATAGATACCCATTATACATATCAACCTAACATGCAAGATGCAGAGGATTGTGGGACTAATTTTCATGAACTAGCTAGGTATGTGAATAGATAGTAGGTTTTAGTGGTAAGTAGACCATAAAACTAATGAATTTAACTTGGGAGTTTTCCTAAATATCACAATTACATTTTCACAATTCTGACCAAGGTAACTAGGTATTTCCCATGGAGGACCCTCTCTATGCTTATGGGAATAAAATTAGGGTTTTTTGGAAGGAAACCACTTGTTTATGTGACCAATATTGAAGACAAAATAAGTGGTTAAAATTTAATCCAAAAAGACAAAGAAATGGTGTTGAGGTGTTTTCATAGCATGAAACCTATTTTTGGTGAGGCAAACCTTAGGTGGCCAAGGGAGGATAACCTATGAGAGTTTTTGGGGCCATAATAGAAGAATTTTAAGGTGCTTTAAGAATCATTCCTTTACCCTAATTTTCTTCTTAATTTCAACAAAAGGTTTCCCAAGTGATGCTTAGGAGAAGGCACCTTAAGTGAAGGGAAAAAGTTTAGAGAGATACATTGAATCAATTTTAAAGATTGAGAAGGTATTGTAGCATTGTCTTAATGGTTGGTTTAGAAATATAACACTAGATGGGTGTTGTGCTATAGTGGATTGGGAGGCCAAAAATTGAGCTTAAAAGTTAAATTTTAGCCCCAGGAGCATGAAACCCTAGGGGTTCTAATGAGGGGAAACCCTAGCCAAATTAGGGAAAAGTGCCTTGGATATATTGAGGGCATGATAAGATAGTTTTAATGAGTTTTAAATCACTTAATAAATGTTCATTTTACATTGAAATTCACCTCCACATTAGGTCATTTTTGCACCAAGAAAGCCTAGGAAAAGCCATTATAATTGAAAGGAAAACTTTGAGGAATCACCATAGCTCAAATTGGAAGCTTGAGAATATGTTTTAGAACTGCACTATTGCTTAAGGATGTGTAACATCCCATAGTTAACATTTCCCTTTTGTAAATAATTGTAATTATTTTTAAGTGGATGAGAAATGGACACAGATTCCATTACTTGAGGAAGTTAGTTGGTTTAAACATTAATCATGGTATGACTTATTGGTCTTAATGGACCTGGTTGTGCATTGAATCCAACTAAAACGGAAGGATTGGACCAAGTGTCCTTTAGCCCAACCACAAGCAAAGAAAGGACAACAAAATTAAGAGAAACATAGGCGACGCTGTCAAGTGATGGGTTGTTGCGCAAGTTGTGAAGGCAATAGGACAATTAATCGATATTGGAAAAAAAGGAGTGGGACATATTCATTCATGCCTCGACTTAGGGGCATGCACAAGAGAAGCAAAAGTGAACATCAGCCGAGAACGTAACACAGAGGCTCGCTAGGCAAAAACATAGAGAGAGACAAAAAGGAAGAGGGATCTTGACGTTGAATTGAGCCCTGAAAGAGGGTGCACCAGTCATGGAACCATCATGAAGAGGCTTGCTGGGAAGAAAACACAGAGAGACTAGTTGAGGAACCTCATGAAGAGGCTTGCTTGGAAGAAAACACAGAGAGATCAGCTGAAGAACCCTCATGAAGAGGCCCAATGGGAAGAAAACAGAGAGAGACCAATTAAAGAACCCTTGTGGAGAGGCTTGCTAGGAAGAAAACATAGAGTGACTAGCTGAATAACCCTTGTGAAGAGGTTTGCTGGGAAAAAAACACAGAGTGACCAATTGAATAACCCTTGTGAAGAGGCTTGTTGGGAAGAAAAAATACAGAGACCAACTGAAGGATCCTCATGAAGAGGCTTAGAGGGAAGAAATTACTAAAAATGACAATTGTTTGAAAGTTGAAGGAATCCACCAGAAACTTGAGTATTGAATAACCTATTGCATTGGAAAAGAAATAATCAGGTGTTTGTGAGACAGGGGAACCATCAAGAATTTCCTTCGGGGCTGAAACTCTAGTGTTTGTCTCACTAATGAATCACTTGGAGAAGTGATTATTCTATCTAACAGTAGCTTATCCATTGAAGAAACTTCATGTAGTGTGGAATCTCATCTTTTGGTTGTTAGGGTCCTATGTCTAGGAATCTTACTCACTTTAGTATTGTTATGTATCTAAGGTCAAATTTGTAAATAGTAGTCATGATCACCTGACTAATATTGTTCAAATAGATCTAGGTTTAGATTGGGTGTCATGTAAAAGTGTTAATTTTGTTAAGAGTCCAATGTCTAAAGTCATGTGTTTTCCTCACAAAGGGTAATTAAGGGTAATCATGGGTAGTCTTTGGTCACATTACAAAAATCATGATTATGCATATCCTTGGTTATTGTAAGTTGGTTACCATCTAAGTCATTGTTAGTAGGCCACCTAAGTCTAGAGGCTATGTCTACATCAAAAGAAATCATGAAATGATCTTGGCACACATTTTGGTATCAGTTTGAATGTCTTTTCAAAAAGGAAAACTCATGATCTCAACAGGGAATAATGGTCATAAGGACAGTCCTACCTTTTCCCAATGTGCCATGTTTTTAGAAAAGTGTTGCACATTCATGATTTTCTTTCTAAATCATGATCAACGCCTTCATTTCCGCTCCAGGCCATTCCACATGATCATTTGAACTTGCCTCTTCATCCCATATCATTCAGCTCTTCATCATCTGCATCAAAAAGCTCAGGTTGCTCATTTCATTCACCGCGAAAGGGAGGCAGGGGCACTGAGACTTCACACAATGCTCAAATTCTCGCATGTCGATGGTCAAAATTCCCTCACATGTGAAAATATAGCTCTATATTTATCCTTTAGTCTTGAAAGAACTCTAAAATTTCATATAGAAGCCAACATAAACCATTTAAAACTTGCAAAAAGAATAAAATTATCGTTGTTGCTCTTTTGAAATTCGATTTGTTTTATCCTAATCTGCTGCGATTCCACGCAGTGGGTCATATCCCTCTTTTCTCGTTGTCAATTCGCCTTTTCACTGTGTGATCCCTTGCATGCAATATGTGCGTTGGACTAAAAATTATAACAAAGTTTTTTCCCTTAAAATTTATGCTCAAAAGTGTTCTAAAAAGTCAAATTTCTTTAGCGCTACATTTCTGGCTTGTGTGTTGCAACTGTCCCCAGTTTAAATTCTTGCCAATAGTTATGAAATTCCAAATTCTTTAGGGTTTGCCTGAGAAAATATACAGTTAAAGGTTTTGGTGTAATTGCTAGATTATATCTTAAGTCATTGTCAGAAGATTTTAAATACCATAACATCTCCATTGTTACACAAACAAGTTGCTCATAACCCTAAAACTATTCATTGTTGCAAAAGAGAAACTATGTCAACTCCAGAAGACAAAAAGCACAAAGAGGGAGCCATTGTACGTTTTGAACCACATTATATCATAACCATCAATGCAGATCCAACCATCAGAATGGATTTTGAACAAGTAGGGTGTATGAGATTCTGTGAGAAAATTCAGGGGTATCATTTACAGTTGACAAAGGAATTTGTTAAGGGTTTTGATGGTGTGAAAGCAAAGGTGGGAAGTCTAACTTTTCCAGTCTCAACTCAATCAATAGTTGAGGCCACTGAGATCCCTTTGAGTGGAGAGGAATGGTTCAAAGGTATGGATTTTTATTTGGTTGATTTCAAGGACTTTCTCAAGCCAAAACACCGGAAAGGGTATGGTTTTGTTGTTCCAAGGAGTTATTTACAAGATCACCATAGTAAATTGTTGGAGGTGATCCAAAGGTACTTCACATGTGAAGGGAGGTTCAGTAAGGTGTATCACTATCACATTAGGCTCTTAATGCATTTTACTAGCAAGAAATATTTGAATCTTCCTTATTATCTGTTTAGGAGTCTATGTAAGATGGTTGACTGAGTTCAAACAAAAGGAAGTCAAGTTGAAGCCAGTTTGTTTCATTTTTCATTAACTAAATTGTTGGTAATGAAGGAGCTAGAGAAAAAGGAGTAGTCATGGCAGGAGTTTTGGTTTCTTCAGGATGGGCAACACAATCTTCAAACAGTCAAAAGACCAAGAAAGACACTCCTTCAGTTGTGATTAAAGAAGCTTCACCTGCAGCAGCAAGTTCAGTAAAAAAGCCTTTGACTAAAAACAAATCAGTTGATAAGAAAAGTGCTAAGAAGCTACATTTCTCACTTGAGGTAGAAAAGGTGGCAAGGGTACCAAGAACAAGAGCTACAGCCAAGCGGTTGTCTGTAGATCTTCCATCTTCACCTATTCAAGTTATGGAATCAAAGAGTAGACAAAAGGAAGTGGAAATTGATGAAAGGGACCAAACAATTGGAGAGTTACACGATTAGTTGGACAAGGCTCATTTGAAAATAGCATGCTTGCGGTAGGAGAATAGGGAACTTAGGAATAAAATATCACAAGAAACTATTTAGCCTAGTGGAGGAGATCCATCTAAGGAAACTTTGGCACATGTTGACAAAGGCAAAGGAAAAATGGTCATTGATGTTGAAGAGTTGAAGGAGGTAGTTAAGAAGTCAAGGAGACCTATAACTAGGTCTATTGCCAAGGTGAAAATGCAAGTAGTGGAGACTGTTCAACCTTAACAGGGGATTGTTTTTTATGAGCAGAAAGAATTTGAGAAGTTATTGGAACAACTTGAAGGAGTACAACAACAAGTAGATCAACTTGCAGAGAAGGATCATAGGGACAAGTTGGATTTGTCTAAGCATTTAGAATTTGTTGAGCCTATCCTTGACAAGTGAAAATACAATTTGAAGTGGACCTTTCCTTTGCATAGGCAAGTGAAAAGTTTGTATGTTTAGAATTTAGTGTTAAAAAGAAGACTCATATTGGTGAAGACGAATCTCACTGAAGTCAAGGAATCTGGAAGGAAGAGGAAAAGGGGAAAGTCAGATATACTTGCAGTGGCCAGTACAAAGGTCAATCTCTAGCAAGAAAGCTCAAATTAGCTTTGAAGCTTTTTTTTGGCTCAAGAGATTAGAAAAAGGTAAATTTTGAAAAAAAATTGCAAAAACGCAACAAGAGGCTTGCTACACTTTTCATATAAAAAAAATTAATGGTGGGATAGCGAAGTTAGAAGTTTTTTGTTTTCATGAGGTGAGTTATATGAAGGTCCCAACATCCACATTGATGTTTCCAGCACTTTATATTAAGAAAAAAGTCACCATATGTTCAGTTTTTGGAGGCACTGCGAAAGCAAACAACCTTGCTGCGAAAGTGGGGAATAGGTCAAAAGTAGGTATGGATTCATTTTGAATCTTACTTAAGAGGTTCAAAACCATCACAGAGGTATTTGGATCATACCCATTTTCTTCATTTTGATAGAAGGGGGCTGCAACTGTACAAAACATGGAGGCTACTTCATTTTGTTGCGAAACTGGCTAATGCGCTGCAAGTCTGGACAATCAACACTTTTCATTTCAAATTTCGAATTTTTGACTTCTAGAAGTGGTTTAAATCATGTAGATAGGTGGAAAATTGTCTTTGGACATGTATTTAATGTTTATTTGTCAATATTCCAAGATAGTGATGTTTTAGGCTTGGATTGGTTGTAAGGAAAACTACTCCTATTTTTCAGTATATGCACCAAATATTTGATGTATCTAATTAGAAGTTTGTTTTTGTCAATTATTTCGACCACCTAGGGTAGGAGATAGAATCCTCATGATGTATAAAGAGATCAAAATCATTGTAAGTGGACTTGTTGGTTAGATTAGATAAAAAATACTTTGTGCATTGTATTTTTCTGAAAGCTTTTCCAGTGAATGAATGAAATAGAAGGTGATTTGCAGAAATTCATGTGTCATAATTTTGGTGGTTTGTGCTCCTTTGATCTTGTATGTTATATTGTGTTTACATCCCTTAAATGTGTATCTTCTTGCCTGGAAAAAAAAAAACAAAAAACAAAAAACAAAAAACAAAAAAAAAAAAAAAACAAACAAACAAACAAACAAACAAAAACAAAAAACAAAAAACAAAACAAAACAAAAAACAAAATGTTTGATTCATAATTCATCTTAATGATGCTCTGTTTTAGTTTTGCCAAGTTATAAATGTTTTCATCTTGAAGAAGCATTTTAGAATTCATCCATGGTTTTATGCTCAAATGTGTTGTCTTTCACCTTTTCTACATTCACTCCCTACAACAATTTGACCTAATTTCCACCACCAAAGCTGCCTACTTTTCCCCTGTGGAGAAACCCTCTCTTTTTCCCCCATATCACTGGACAAAGAACTGATTTGACATTACTCCATGCCTAATGGATCTGTCTCTTTTCTCATCAATAGACATTTAAAAAATAAAACCTTATTGAGCTTATTACCTAGCCTAATATCATATTTGTTGAGTAACCTAAGCAAGAGAGCCCTCTCCAGCCTAAAAGGGCTAGATTCTGGCCTAAAATGGTTTGTGGTTACCTATGGAATTCCTTCTTCAGCCTATGGAAATAACAATGTGCTAACATTCTGGTGACCATACTAGGGACTCGAAAGATAAATCTTCCCTAGTAAAACCTTGATTTGAAAATCTTAAACCTAGTTCTTATGGGTGACAGTGAGTTAGGAATCATTAGGCTAAAATTTTCACCTAAAAATTGTGTTTAAGCCTAGTTGTGATAAGTTTTCTTGGAAATATGGCTTCTAGAAAGATCCATACAAGATCACATCCAGATCCTGATCCCCCTGAAGTTGTGAGTGATCCTGAGAAACTGATTAGAAAGAATAAGTTTGAAGAAGGTCAAGCAAGTAACAGTCCTTTACAAAGATCTCACACCCTTCCTGAAAGCATTGTAACAGCTAAGGACATTAAATTTGATTTTCCATTTGAGCATAGCCTTTTTAGATCCAAATATGAAACCTTTGTTTCTAAGACAATCATTGATGAGTCTAAGTTAATACCATATATCCTAGCACAGAAACTTGGCATTTCAAAGTCTGATAAAGACATTTTACAACAGTTTCATAAACTTGAGGACTTGGTCAATTAGCTGCACAAGGCTGCTAAAAAATCATCCACATTTCAACAGATTTTTACTACATCTTTTTTCCCTTCATTTACTTTTCCTTTGATCCCTTCACATTGTTCTGATCCTATTACATATGTTGTTTATACTCCTCCCTTTACAACAACTCAGCAGATCACAGTTTCACCACCTCTTCCACCCTCATCATCAAGCACAACAATGAGTACATCTACCTCTCAAACCACAATCATGGCAGCTCGTTATGCCCCATTGGTCTTGTAGGCACCATTGAATGCCATGCCACAAAATTATGGACAACACATACCTCAATTTGATGGCACTGGAACCACTACAACACAACAACACATAGATAAAATGAATGATTTTATAGACCTTGAAGAAGTAGATGATGATGATGTGAAGCTAAGGATTTTTGCCCAAAGCTTAGCAGGGGAAGTTAGAAAATGGTACAGAGGCTTGGAAGCAGGAAGTATTGCAAATATTCAATAGTTTCATCAACTTTTCCTTTCTTGATGGGAGGTCAAAAAGAACCCTCTTCAGATTCTAACAAAATATCAAAGCTTGAAGAGAGCTTTGGGAGATTTAGTCTAAGATTATTCTAACAGGTTTAATAATGTTTATAAATCTATCCCTGTAGAAATAAAGCCTCCACTAGGTTTGGCCTTGCTTCGCTATCCATATAGATTTGATGCTGACATGGCCTACCAACTAAGAGAAAGAAGCCCAACTACCTTGGAGGACATACATACTATTTTTGCCAATGTAGAAGAAAACTTATTGGCCAAGAAAGCCAAGTTGAAGACTAAAAATAGGGTAACTATCAAAGAGGAAACTTCTACATCATTAGACATTAATTTGGACACTTTGGTGAAAACTATGGAGAAGATGATGGAGAAAATGACTTTGTCAGACAGAGTTGTTGCAAGAGAACCACAGGGAGGTCCTCAAATCAGAAATCCGAATTTTAGAAGGCAACAGATTCAAATCAAGCAGAGGGACCAAATAAATCCAACAGACCAACAACAGATCAGACCTCCTTTTCAAAAGAACTATGCAGAAGAAGAGAAAGAAGCAACAGAAGAACAAGAACATGATCAGATTAATCTCTTTGGTGAGGGAGAAGTAGATAATATTTTCTTGACAAAGGAAGAACAAGAGTTGTTCTTACAATCACAAAAAGATGTCATGCCTACAGAATCAGAAGACTACAAAAAAGGTTATCATAATGCTATTATGGAAGTCCACAAACAATATAATTTGAGGAATAGGAAAGTCCCAATAATTTCTCCTAAAAGGTCCAGGATGATACACATACTATTCAGACAAAGGCTGATCCTCCCAAAGAAATTCCTCAAAAGAAAGATGCAACTATTAAGGAGGTAGAAAGGAGTTCATCATCTTTTAGTCTTGAAAATGAAATATCAAAGATTAAAATTTATGTCCCATTAGTTGAATTGATGAAGAAAGATGCTTATAAAGGTCAAATTCTAAAGGCATTGAAGGTGGGAGAAGTGTCAAACACTTTCAATTTAAATTATGATCACCTGGAATTGTTTTATGGCCCGAAAGTTGAAGGAGGTTCACAAGAAGGTAATGTGCCACCATTTTATGTCAGCCTTAATATTCATGATTTGATATTGCATAATTCCATGTTAGATTCAGGTGCTTCTCACAACTTAATGCCTAAAGTGATCATGGACAAGCTTGGCTTGGATATAACCAGACCATACAGAGACCTGTTTTCTTTCGACTCCAGCAAGGTAAAATGTCTTGGTTTGATCAAAGATTTATGTGTCACTCTCACACAAATTCTAGCCGAGAGTGTGGTTATGGATGTGTTTGTTGTTGACATCCCACCGAAGTATGGTATGTTGTTATCAAGATCTTGGGGTGCAAAATTAAAGGGTTCTTTGTAGTTGGACATGTCATATGCCACTATCCCGGTGTTCGAACAACCAAGGAATTTGTATAGGGAAACTCTCATGAAATACATGGTAAGAAGTCAAGACAAACCAATAAATTATCATGTTTATTCTATGCATTTAGATATGGATTCATTCATTCTATACAATGATATATGTTTGGAAGAAGATGCTCAAAACAGGGACAACAAATCAGAAAAGGATGAAGGTAAAATGCTGAAAGAAAAATCAGAGTCTGATGATGATGAAGAAGGTATGTGGAACATGGACTTTGATGGTGCAGTTAGTAAGGAGGGGGTTGGAGCTGGTGTGTGGATTATGAGCCCCAAAGTAGGCAAGTCAAAGACTTATTCTTACAAACTTTCTTTCGAATGCACAAACAATGTTGTTGAATACGAAGCATTGATTTTGGGACTACATCCATTGAAAAGGTTGAGAGCCAAAAGAATTTCAGTCTATGGGGACTTAGAATTGATGATAAATAAAATTAAAGGTGAGTATTCTACCAAGAATCCTATAATGAGGGAATATAGGAATGTTGTTTTAGATTTTCTGCAATTTTTTCCATAATACAATTTGTCTGTGATTCCTAGAGATTATAATGCAATTGTTGATGCATTGGCTACCTCAACAAGTACATTTAAGATTCATATTCATCCGAACAAGAAGTATGAAATTGAGGTAAAACACAAGCCAGTTGTACTAGAAAACATCAAATATTGCAAGTCTTTGATAATGATAAACAATTGGATAATTTTCTGCAATTAAAAGGAGAATTTACAAATATGCATATTGATGATGGAAATAGTTTTGATAATTGTGAAGATGGAATTGACATAAATAAGACTAGGAAGAGTATTGACAAGCATGAGGCAAACCTTGAAGTTTTGTAGTTGAAAGACAATGTGATCCTGAGAGGCTTAGTTCCTTTGGAGGAATTGTTTGATTTCAATGATGTGGCTCATAAACCCAAAATATTACCTATTGATAGTGGAGTTGAAGACTGCAATATAGGAACCGAATTCAAACCAAAAATTGTGAAACTTTCTAAAGCTTTGGGTCTTAAAGAGAAGCATAAATATATTGATCTCATGAAGGAGTATTCTGATGTCTTTTCATGGGGGTATGAAGACTTGAAGGCCTATGATACGAGCATCATCCAACACACCATTCCTATCAAGGAAGGACATAAACCATTTAAGAAGAAGCTAAGGAGGACTAACCCTATTTTGTTACCCTTAATTGAGAAGGAGGTAAGAAAAAATTTTGATGCAAAGATTATTATTCCTTTAAGGTTTTCTAAGTGGCTGTCAAACTTAGTTCTGGTGAGAAAAAAGACAGAAGAGATAAGAATATGAGTTGACTTTCAAAACCTTAATAAGGTCTCTCTCAAAGACAATTATCCCTTGCCAAAGATGGATCACATATTACAGCGAGTAGTTAGTTCCAAGAGGATTTCATTGCTTGATGGTTTCTCCGGGTACAGTCAGATTTTGGTGCATCTGAAGGATTAGGATAAAACAACTCTCACAACACCATAGGGAACATTTATGTATGCAAAGTTGCATTTTGGACTAATGAGTGCAGGGGAAACCTTCCAGAGGGAAATGGACATTGTCTTTGCTGATGAGAAAGACGAGTTTATTGTTATATATCTTGATGACATCATTTCATATTCTAAATTTGAGGAAGATCATTTGCAGCATTTGAAAATTGTTTTTAAGAAGTGCAGAAAGTATGGTCTCTTTGAACCCAAATAAGTCTCTTTTTGGAATGGAAGAAGGTAAGATACTTGGACACATAATTTCCAAAGATGGCATCAAAATTGACCCAAGTAGAATTGAAGCAATTCAGAAGATTGATACCCCAAGGAATAAAAAGGAAGTGCAGTCTTTTATTGGCAGGATTAATTTTCTAAGGCGGTTCATTCCAAATCTTGCTGAAATCTTAAGGGCCATCACAAATATGTTGAGGAAAGACAATGAAATCAAATGGATTGCTGAAGCAAAGGGGTCATTCAATGAGGTAAAATCAACCTTAACTCATGCTCCTGTTTTGGCTAGTCCTGACTACACAAAAGATTTCATTATTTTCTCCTTTTCCTCAAAGCACACTATTGCAACAGTATTGATGTAGAAAAATCAGGAGGGCCGTGAGCAGCCTATAGCATTTTTCAATAGGGGATTAAGGGATGCTGCTCTGAAATAAAATATAATGGAGAAGCAAGCTTTTGCGTTGGTAAAGGATTTGAAATATTTCAGGGTTTACATTTTGCATTCTCATGTAATTGCTTTTGTTCCTAATGTTGTAGTGAAGGAGATTCTCACTCAAGTTGACCCAGAAGGAAGGAGAGGTAAGTGGATAGCAATATTTTTGGAGTATGATATCGAAATTAAGCCCACTAAAATTATAAAGGGTCGGGGACTAGCTAAAATGATGCATGAGTCAAATTTTCATGCATTGGACCTCAATTTAATTGTTGATCAAGACAATGATGAAGAAGTGGTTCAACAGGTATACGAAAGGTTCATGTCTTCCCCCTGGTACACATATATCATTTATGTTTTCCAGCACTTACAAGCTCCACCTAGTTTTACAAAGACTAAAGCAAGGTTTCTTAAATTGAATGCTATTAAATTCTGCATTATAAATCAGTCTTTATATTGGAAAGATGTAGGAGGAATATTGCTGAATTTTTTGTTAGAAGATGAGGCAGATAGAATAATGGAGGAGTTTCATAAAGGTGACTGTGGAGGGCATATTTTTGGAAAACCACAACAAATAAAATCTTGAGAGTTGGTTTCTATTGGCCTACATTATTTGTTGATGTGCACAAAAGGGTCTCTAGTTGTCATGAGTGTCAGATATTTGAAGGGAAGAAGAAAATTTTACCTCTACCTTTGAAGCCTATTTCAATGGAGGTGCCTTTTTAGTAGCGGGGATTAGAATTCATTAGCGAGATTCATCTAGTTTCATCAGCTCAACACAAATGGATATTGACAGCTACAAATTATTTCACTAAGTGGATTGAAGCAATTCCGACCAGGCAGGCCACAGATTCAGTGATTATTCAATTCCTGGAAGGTAACATTCTCTCGAGATTTGGTTGTCCTCATAAGATTATTACTGATAACGTTGTTGCATTTAAGTCTAAAAGAATGATTGATTTCTGCAATAAATATAACATAGTGCTTGGTCACTCTACTGCCTATTACCCACAAGGAAATGGTCTGGCAGAGTCCTCTAACAAGAGCTTAGTCAACATCATAAAGAAATTGCTGCAGGAGAACAAAAAGACTTGGCATAAGAAATTGATCAATGCATTATGGGAAGATAGGGTAAGTACCAAGAAATCAATTGGGATGTCACCTTTCCAATTGGTTTATGGAGTTGATGTTGTTTTTCCTACTTCCCTAGGAGTTCTAGTAATGAAATTATTGCAAGAAGCAGAGGTGGAACCAAATGATATGTAGAGGAGGATTAATCAAATGATACAATTGCAACAAACTAGAGAGGAGGTCTACAATAACACTGAGCTGATTCAGGACAAGATTAAGAGGATTCATGATAAGAGGAATAAAGCTGATGATTTCAAGATTGATGACCTTGTGTTGAAATGGGATGTCAGGAATGAAGAAAAGGGAAAACATGGAAAATTTGAAAATTTATGGAAGGGACCTTATAAAATTGCAACTTTTCATGGAAACAATGCCTATCTATTGAAAGACATGACATGGGAGCTACTTGTTGGAGGGTATGTTAATGGTAGGCTAATCAAACACTATTTCACCTGATTTCATACGGTTTAAATGCATCATTGTACATGTTGTACCTTAAGAAACCAATTTCCTGGCTATAGAGAAATTGTGCTTAAGACATTAATAAATATTATTTATTGTCACTTATTTGTCACTTAGATATATGTTGTGTTCTCAAATGAAGGACCTGGAGACTTGGTTTTTTACTCTTAATACATGTATGACCAGAACATCTATGAATTCCATTTGTTGCTAGATACAAATGATGAATGAAGAAAGCTTGAAGGGGAAGTTAAAGATAATATGCTGGTCTTTCACAGAAACTACTATCTGTAACTTAGAAGAATTATGAAAATGGGAACTGAATCATAGACAATATGTTGCTTAACATAGAAACTACTATCTGTGACTCTTGGAGAAGTTAAGGATAATATGTTGGTCTTTCACAGAAACTATTATCTATAACTTAGAAGGGATGATGAAAACTTCAAGTATAGGAGCGCTCTTTTAATGAATTTTAACTTTATCTACATAAGCAAATAAAGACCTGCAGCTTCATTACCATACTTAAAGGAAGAAAACATAAGATGACACATAATAGAGAGAGTTACAAAATTATACCCAACAATTTATGGAAACTTTTGATTCTTTCATTAATCAACAATTATATCAAGAATACAGTGGCCTAGTCTCTGGGTTCTCCAAAATTCCAACAACCAACCTTTTTTTGTAAATTTTCCTCCTTTTATACATTTGTGAAATAGTTGCTGATCTTTGAAACTATCAAACTACTAAATTGTTCCCTAACTATCCGAATTAAAAACTTATTACAGAATTTTACAGAGGTTTAAAGACACCTCAAAGAACATGAAATAACAGGAAAATAACTGAACTTTGAAGATGACATTAACTGTTGGCTTGCTCTGTTAATCAGCCATTGGGTTCCTCTGTATATGCTTAAATAATGATTAATCCATTTTAGTTGTGATAAACCATGTTAGCCATGCTTAAATCTGGACTTATGTATGCCTCAAGTGTTTTGATTGGCCAAAACACCAAGAAATTTGGCCAACTGCCTCTTTCTTCAAATTTTGCTTTAACACTGATTTTTTCGTTTACACAACAAAATCGATGCAAAACGCAAAGCGGAACTGAAAGGAATTAACTCCAATTTAATAAATCTACCGGATCCGCCTGTTCAGCGCTTTGTTGACTTCCATCGCAAATCACAATCGCCCTGATATATCACTGCAAAACTTAACTTTACGCACCCTTAAGCCACATAACTATAGTAGTGTTGGACTTATGCATAAATCCTTCATATTTGCGGTTTTCTATTATATACCTTTTATAATGAAAATATGCCATAAAACATGCTTTTTCCGCTTTTAATATGGGTTTCGCACAATTATCGAGGCATACTTTATCGCAATCGCAATCGGCGCTTTGAATTGGGGTATAATCCCAAAACCTTAACAAACTGCGATTAACGGACCCGCTGGAAATATAAAACATGGTATATATCATATCGGGTCTGGATCGTTGTCGCAAATCGCAATCAACAATCAGTGAATGAACCAGCACTTTACGGACCCGCCGAACTTTACAATATAATATATAAATGTTTCGGGTCCGGCCATCGCATATTGCAATCAACAGTACCCAACGTTCATAGTTCTGCGGTGCAGCGGACCCGACGAACTTTATAAAGCATAATATATATATTTCAGGTCCGAGTCTTCAACTTTAACTCTTGTTTCCTTTGTAAATCCAATATATTTATGCTTTGCGATATATATATATATATATATATATATATATATATATATATATATATATATATATATATATATATATATATATATATATATATCTATATATCTATATATCATATATATATATATATATATATATATATATATATATATATATATATATAACCATTGGCTTAATCCTTGGCTATATCGGGGCCGATTCTTTTATTTTTACTTGTTCCTTTACAAAGAAAACATACCCAATATACCATTATTACTCCTTCCTTTTTCTTTTATCTATTTTTGAAATATTTTCAAGTTCTTGTATGAAAAATGAATACTACAAGCAACAAAAATGCATGTTACAACATCTGGCTCCACCTGGGGATAGTGCTTTTTCCACAGAAGCACTAAGAACTACAGATTAGTGCCTTCACCTCGGGCATGGAGTCATATATTGCTTTGCATAAATTGAAATGTTGTGGCATTTGTACACTGATTTCACTCCAGTATTTACAATGAAATGATGCTTTTCTTCAGAACTAGAAGTATTGCTTTAAGTGTTGCCCATTGACAAGCAGTTGTAGAGTTTCACCATCAAGATTCTCAAGAATGAAGGTATTATTGGATCTTACTTCAGAAATTCTAAAAGGACCATACCAGAGAGGATCAAACTTCCCATGTTTACCCTTATCTTCTCTTCTGGTATCCCATCTCAATACTAAATATGCAACTTTAAAATCAATTTCCTTGGCTTTTCTGTCAAAAATATTTTTCATCTTGGATTGATACATAATCAAGTTGTCTCTTACCTTGTCCCTGTTCTCACTTAGCTCCACCACTTTGTTCATTCTTCTTATCAAAGCATTTGGTTCTTCTTTCGCCTCCTGAACCATTGCAATCACCGACTTCACAAGTTGACTTGGAAACAGAGCCTGAGTTCCATATACTAATTTAAAAGGTGATTTCCCTGTGGATCTTCTTGCAGTTACTCTAGCAGCCCACAGAGAAAAATTTAACCTAGAGTCCCAATCTCTTTGATTTTCTGCAATGGTTTTCTTCAGGATCTTCATCAAAGTTTTGTTAGTAGATTCAACTAATCCATTTCCCTGAGGATGATAAGTTGTTGAATGGGACAAAATAACATTGTACTTGTGACAAAAAGCAATGAACTTACTTGAATTGAAGACTTGAGCATTGTCTGTTATAATTTTAATGGGGCATCCAAATCAGCTGAAAATATTTTCCTCCAGGAACGTCATTATTATCTGATCATTTGCTCTCTTAGTAGGAATTGCCTCTACCCATTTGGTGAAGTAATCAGTTGTTGTGAGAACCCACCTATGTTGTCTGCTTGAAGGTGGATTGATTTCTCCAACAAAGTCCAATCCCCATTGTCTAAATGGCTCCTCTATGAAAACTAGAATCAAAGGTAAAGGGGCTAATCTCTTTTTCTTAGCAAAAAGCTGACACTTCTGACAACTTCTAACAAACTTATATGTATCACCAAATAAAGTAGGCCAATAAAATCCTGCCTAAAGGATCTTATGTGCAGTTACTTTCCAACTGTAATTTCCTCCACAAAACCCCTCATGATAATCTTTGATTGTTTCTATAAATTCATCCTCTGTTAAACATAGCAATAAAATTCCAACAGGATCCTTCTAGTACAATCTGCCTTCCACAATCACATATGGTTGTGCCTTGATCTTTAGTGCCCTATACTTTATTCTATCTAAGGATTGGGGACAAGAAAGAAAGCACAAATAATGAATTATATGCTTATACCATTCTGAACACAAAAATTTATACCTGATCTTCATACCTGGATCTTGCTCTCCTTCACTTTCTTCAGCTGCTTTTTCATCCACAAGTGCCAACAAGTTAATTCCCAATGCCTGAAAGTTTGATTCTGTCAACATTTTTTCCAATCCTTGTCCTTTCACCAACTTTGTGGGTTTTATGTCCAAATCATATTCTTGGATCTTGGCAATCCACTTTCCTCTTCTGCCTTCTACATCTCCCTGTAGTAATACATCTTTCACTGCAACATTTGGCACATAAGCAATGATTTGGGACTGCAGCACATAAGTTCTAAAAGCTTTCAAGGCTTTTACCAAAGCATACACCTGTTTCTCAAAGATATTATATTTCAACTCGAAATCCCTAAGAATCTTACTGAAGAATGCAACTCACTGCTCTCTCTCTTCATCATTCTTCTGCAGTAAGACAACAGCTATTGAACTTGATGATGCAAATGAAAAAACTTGGAAAGGCTTTTGGTAATTAGGGCTGATTAAGACTGGAGCTGCCTGCAATGCATCTTTAATCCTAGAAAATGATTCTTTAGCTTCCGTGGTCCAATGCACTTCATTCTCCTTCTTCAACATATTAGTGATTTCTTTCACGATTTCTGCATAATTGGACACAAATCGTCTTAGGAAGTTAATCTTTCCCATAAATTTCTGGATATCCTTTTTACTCCTAGGCAATGGTGTTTTTGGTACAACTTGTACTCTGGCTGGATCTATCTTCCCTCCATCTCTGGACACAATGTGTCCCAATAGTTTTCCTTCCTCCAAAGCAAAAATGGATTTCTTGGGATTTAAGGAAAGTCCAAATCTTCTACATTTAAAAGTCCGTTTCAAATGGTCCAAATGCTCTTCATCAGACTTTGAGAAAACAATAATATCATCCAAATATATTACTACAAACTTATCTCCAACAAAGGCAATGTCCATAGCCCTTTGAAATGTAGCACCTGTGTTCATCAATCCGAAAGGCATTCTGGCATACATAAATGTTCCCCAAGGAGTTGTGAACGTTGTTTTCTTCTGATCCTCCTTATCCATAGCCACCTGGTTATAACCAGAAAATCCATCTAGCATTGACATTCTAAAAGATCCTATTACCTTTTGCAGCACATGATCCATCTTAGGAAATGGATAGTTAACTTTAAAAGAAACCCTATTGAGATTTTTGAAGTCCACACACAACCTTGTTTCTCCATTTTTCTTTCTCACAGGTACTAAATTAGCCACCCAATCAGAATACTTGAGTGGGACTATTATTTTGGCATCAAGCAACTTCTTGACCTCCTTTTCAATTGATGGTAGAAACAGAGGATTTATTTGTCTAAGCTTTTGTTTATAGGGTTTAATTCCCTCCTTCAAAGGAATCTTGTGCTGGATAATATTTACATCATAGGTTTTGAGGTCTTCATAGGACCATGCAAAGACATCAACATAATCCTTGAAAATTTTAATATATCTCTCTTGAAAATTAGGTGAAATTCCACTGTATAATTTTACCAACCTGGGATCCTCCTGAGTTCCAATGTTGTGACCATGAATATGTTCATCTTGTGAAGTTTTCCCTGAGTCAACAGCCACATCATTGGAATTAAAAAGCCTTTCAAGAGGAACAAGTCCCTTTGGTAGAATATTATCTTTCAATTGAAAGATCTTCTGATTTGCTATTGAATCTTTTAAACCACTGACTTCTGCAATTTCTGTTGTCTCTTCTTCATCCTAATCAATTTTTTGCGCCCTAGAACTCTTCAACCATAGTAAAAAACTCTTTAATCTTTTGATCATCCTCAAAAACTTTCCAATTCTTAACATTATCAGGAACGGAGTGTCTGTGTCTCATCTCTACCTCATATCTTAGTCTTGGATTAATAGGAGGCTTGAAAGTACTAGTAGCTACAGCCAATGAATCTGCTAATCTATTCTCATCTCTTGGAATAAATTGAATATTAAAAGCTTCAAAAAAGTTCTCAATAAAATCCCATACCTCATTTTTGTATGCCCTAAACCTAGGGTGCTTTGTTTGGCAGTGATCTTTTATTTGCTTAATGATTAGCTCTGAATCTCCAAAAGCAGAAATTGACTTAACTCCCATCTGTTTAGTTGTTTGTAGAGCAATAATCAAGGACTCATATTCTGCCACATTGTTTGTTGCCTCGAACTCTAATTTAAAGGAAAAAGGGAACATATTACCTCCAAGTGCAATTAGAAGAAAACCAACACTAGTTCCTTCCTTGGAATAAGATCCATCAAAGAATAATTTACGTCCTCCTTCTGTTTGCAGCTCTGTAATTACATTGATTGAAGTAAGCTACTTCTAATTATCTTCAACTAGCTCTGCATTATCATGTAGTGTGAAACAAGCAAAGTCATCCTTCTCTTGACTATATACAGGTGAATTACTTGCTCCATTTTTTGTAATTGTTTTTACAAATCTAGTTTCTTGTACAATCTCCTCTCCTCCCCACCAAAAATTGGTATAACAGCATATGTAAAATCTAGTTTCAAAACACCTCCCAATTTAGCCCCCCAGGACCTAGATAGAAGCATTCCAAATCTAGTAGGAATATCTACTACTACAACATCCATGACCAAGCTTCTAGCTAGAATTTGGGCTAGTGACACTGCCAGATCCTTAATAATCCCCAAACACTTGACCTTGTTCGAATCAAAAGAATACAAATCCCTATAAGGTTTGGTCACTTGTAGATTTAGTTGCTTCATCACTGACAAAGGCATAAGATTATGTGAAGCTCCTGAATCAAACATACAATTATGTAGGAGGAAATCATGAACCAATAAGGAAATATAAAAAGGAGGTATTGAAGAATCTACTTCCTCTACATGTGGACCAAAAACCACTACTGGTTTATCTTCCTGCAGATTTACAATGTCATTTATACTCTCATTTTCTTTTAAATTAATAAACTCAGCAATCTCCTTTTGATAAGTAGGTGTTTTTGCCAATTCTGTAAGGGGAACTTGTGTTCTTACCTTTTCCAACTCCTTAATAAGACTAAACAAGTGACCCTATTTAGCAGTGTTCTCGTTCTCATCTTCACCTTTCTTCATGACTGGAGTTACTTGAGGAATTGAAACAAGTCTCTCCAAAGGGATTTTTTCAGTTTGATCTTGAGAAGACTCACCTTGAAGTATTTGTGTCTTTCCATTTGCATTCTGTTGTTGCTTTCCTTTATTCACTTGTTTTTCAGGCTGAGATTCTTGTGGAGTCGCCTTTGGTGAGGAAGTTGAAAATTGCTGCTCCCTTTCATTTTCTTGATTTCTTGATATTTTCCTCGATCTCAAGTCATATTTCTTGTGTAGCTCAGCCTACATAAAATCAGAGAATTGTTTCCAGTATTCATCAATTTCATTTTCATCATGAATGGCATCTGTTTCATCATATGCATACTCTTCCCCTTCAATGCCAAGTTCATCTTCATCCACTGCATATAATGTAGAAATTTGATCTTCATGTTGTTCTTCACCAGGATCTGCTTCTATATATAATGGTTCTTGAATTTGATTTTGATCTTTTCTTTCCTTTTGCAAAATTTGTAAAGGTTGTCTTCTGTATTGGGGATTAAAGTTCTTATTATACTGTGTTTGTCTTTGAGAGTTCTTATTTTCTAACTCTAACCTATTTAACTTATCTGACAAATTTTTAATTACATTACACATATCCTCCAATGATTGACTTTGAGAGGATTCTATCTTTGCCTTTCCCTTGTCTTGGGTAGGTTGTGTTTCTAGTGCTTTCCCTGCAGCCACTAGATTTGCTTCTATCTCTATTGCATCTGTTTGGATTTGATTAAGGGTCGGAGCTCTTCTTTCCCTTAATGTAAATCCAAAATTTGATTCAAAAGCCCTTGCAAAAGTTATTTTTGCACCAGCAGGAGGAGGCTTAATCTCTGCTGGGAGACTATTGTACAATTTGTTAAATCTTCTGACAAATTCGGCCACAGTTTCATCAGACTTCTTCTTTATGGCATTAAACTCTATTAATGAATACCCATGGTCTCTTTTTTCTCCCCATCTCTGAATAAACACATGTTCCATCTCTTCCTAAGAAGGACTGGTATTATTGGGAAGTCCTTTGAACCATTTCCTTGATTCTCCATCCAAGGACTGAACAAAAAGTCTTAGAACAACATCTAAATGTTCAACATTTAGGCTTTCTGCAAAATTACAAAATACTACTACATGATTCTTTATTGTCTGTTCATCTTCCCCTAAAAAACGAGGAAGAGTTTTGAGGTAATCCTATGGCATTTGATTGAACGGTTGTAGTAGTTGAAGAGGTGCATACCTATTCACCAAAAATGTAGGTGCTGCCATGTTTATTGAACTTTGATTACCAATAGATGTGGAACTTGACTGAGATGTAAATGGAATGTGCAAAGGTGGTAATGTGGATATTGGTTGAGGTTGGATGATTATAGTAGGTAAATAGAAAGTAACAGACTCTAAAGATTGCTCTTGACAATTAGGTTCCTGAAATGAAAATGATGAAAAATATGACTCTTTATCAAATGAATGTTCAGGTGAATAGCTGCCTGATGCAGACAATGTAGGAATTGGTGTAATTGGAATCTTAGACCTTCCAACCCTCTTAGAAAATAGCCTTTCAGGATCTAAAAGAGCTTGAACCTTCTATTGTGAAGTATCTGATCTTGTATGGGGTCTTCTTGGAGCCAGACTTATTGCATTGATTCAAAAGCAGCCAAGTATTTCCTCCTCACTAAACAACCAGAGGAGAATCTTTAAAACCCAGGGAAAAGTTTTCTTGTCTTCTCTCCCTGACAACGGCGCCAATTAATGTTGTACCTTAAGAAACCAATTTCCTGGCTGTAGAGAAATTGTGCTTAAGACATTAATAAATATTATTTATTGTCACTTATTTGTCACTTAGATATATGTTGTGTTCTCAAATGAAGGACCTCGAGACTTGGTTTTTTACTCTTAATACATGTATGACCAGAACATCTCAGAATGCCATTTGTTGCTAGATACAAATGATGAATGAAGAGATATTGAAGGGGAAGTTAAAGATAATCTGTTGGTCTTTCACAGAAACTACTATCTGTAACTTAGAAGAATTATGAAAATGGGAACTGAATCATAGACAATATGTTGCTTAACACAGAAACTACTATCTGTGACTCTTGGAGAAGTTAAGGATAATATGTTGGTCTTTCACAGAAACTATTATCTATAACTTAGAAGGGAAGATGAAAAATTCAAGTATAGGAGCGCTCTTTTAAGGAATTTTAACTTTATCTACATAAGCAAATAAAGACCTACAGCTTCATTACCATATTTGATGGAAGAAAACATAAGATGACACATAATAGAGAGAGTTACAAAATTATACCCAACAATTCATGGAAACTTCTGATTCTTTCATTAATCAACAATTATATCAGGAATACTATGGCCTAGTCTCTGGGTTCTCCAAAATTCCAACAACCAACCTTTCTTTGTAAATTTTTCTCCTTTTATACATTTTTGAAATAGTCGCTGATCTTTGAAACTGTCAAACTACTAAATTGTTCCCTAAGTTTTTGAATTAAAAACTTATTACAGAATTTTACAGAGGTTTAAAGACACCTCAAAGAACATGAAATAACAGGAAAATAACTGAACTTTGAAGATGACATTAATTGCTGGCTTGCTCTGTTAATCGGTCGTTGGGTTCCTCTGTATATGCTTAAATAATGATTAATCCATTTTAGTCGTGATAAACTATGTTTTTTTTTTTTACAGAATCGGGTACTGATATATTATAAAAACTTCCAGGGACTGAGTCCTATTACATAGATATGATAAACCAAAGCATTAAGGGTCCAAAACGGGTTCGCAGACCCTAGGTCCTTGTTGCTACATAAACGGTAACTGAAATGGAAAAGGTAATGGCTATATTGCCGGATAAAAGAGCCTGCCAACCAACAAAATTTGTAGTTCATGAGTCCTAGGGGTGCTTCTGGTTAACTGAGTCATCCGGGAGAGATTCCTTCCTTGCACTGGCTCTGGTTGAAGCTTCCGCTTGCATGCTTTGAGTAAGAGTCCTGATGTGTGCTATGGCTTCCTCTAGGTGGGTGCATCTGTCCTTCAGAGCCTCGATCTCAGCTTTATATTTTTCCAGCTTCTTCCTTTTTGATCTGTTGTCCGCCTGATAATCATCTTTGAGGTCGTTGAAACGCTTGATGAATCTGCCAATCATGAATGTGTGCGCTTTGCAGAGAGTGCACTCACTGTTTGTGATGACATTTTCTAAGGGATTGTTTGCTGGCTCCTGAGCTCCCTGCTGTTCCTGCTGATCTGCCATTTCTCCAAGCTGGGGAGGAAGGCCAAAGCGCTGGAATTGCAAGTAGGGACGGATTCTGGGGATGATGGCAAAGAAGATGGAAGGCAGAAAGGGGGAGTGCCAAGCTTTGCGCAGGGAGGGGACCAGATGGGAGGAACAGGATGGCGGGGGAGCAGGAGGAAGGTAAGATGAACGCTGTAACAGCCAAACACACAGCCCGTTAGAAGAAAAAGAGACTTTAAAAATAAAATTGCCGGATTTTACCACTGGTGAGGGACGGGATCTGAGCTCCTGATGACTGTGCCCTGCTTCAAGAGAAAGACTGAGTTGGGAGGAGGCGCATGCCTGGACCTTCGAAACGATGGAAGATGCGTTTAAAGTGATGGACTTGCTGCTATAAATAGAGGGAGAGAGGTAGCTCAGTTGGGCGATCAGATGTTGGTCGAATCGATTGCTGAGGTGACTCAGTGTCCAGGTGGAGATTTTGCTGCTCGCGGAGGAGATTTTGGTATGATGAAAGTTTGAACAGAGCCTGAGAATGACGGCGAAGGGCGAGAGAGTCCCAATGTCGGGGCTGTAAGAGGTGACATGAACGCTTACAGGGGGGAGGGTCTGAGAGAGGAGGGACGGAGTGGCGCAGTCGAGGAGATTTGGCAGAGAGTGAGGAGATTCGAGGGTGGGCAAGATTCGAGAAGGATGAAGTCTGAGGTGGCTCAGAATCTTCGAAAAAGGGGAAGGATTATATTCTTTAAGGAATTGCTTTGTCATAGGAGAGGTCGTTTTCTCTGACTTGGCCTGCGGGTCTGTTGGCTGCCTTGTTGGCCTGTTCATCAGCCTCTTTGTTGCTGTTCCTTAGCACATGTTTGAGGGTGGCCCCGTTAATATCTCTTATATTGTCGAGGATCCTAGCTTTAATGTTGTTCAGGGCAGTTTTCCTGAAGTCCTTCCCCGAGACCATAGCAGCAATGATAATTGCTGAGTCGCCCGATATGAGCGGATTTTGGAGACCAAGTCTCTTCATAATTGAGGTTCCCAGGAGAAGACTATAGGCCTCGGCCCTATTGTTGGACATTATGCCCAATCCCCACTCGTAGGTCACTAAAATTTCGCCTTGATGATCTTTGATGACTCCTCCGGCACCTGCTTGACCCGGATTGTTTTTTGAAGCCCCGTCGAACTGGAGGGAAGGCCTCTTTTGATTTTGAATCCATTCTCTGATTTCCTCGTTAGAGCCCCTTAGCTTCCACTCAATCCTTTTCTGTCCTGTGCTTACTGTTTTGTGATTCCTTGAGTCATAACTGAATTTGCCCATCCATTCGATTTCCCTTGGATTCCCAGATTCTTGATCTAATTGGACTATACCATTAGCACTGATAGTCTCCGAGATGAGGGCGATTGTTTTTGCAAGAGTGCTTGAGATGCTGGCCTTCTTATTATTAAAAATGCTTTTGTTTCGGGCATTCCAGATTTGCCAACAAAGGGTAGGGGGGATGCTATTCCACAGTCTTTTGGCAAGATTTTTATTTTTCTTGGGGTAGGGGTAGCTGTTTCCCCAATTTTTTTGGAGGAGGGTGATCTGATTAGGCAAATCCCCTTTCCTTAGCGGACTGGTAATGAGCTTCCAGCAATTTAGGGCAAAGGGGCATTCTAGGAAGAGGTGATTGATGCTTTCTTCCGCTGCTCTGCACAGGCAGCACATTGAGGGGCCGAGGATGCCTTTCTTCCTTAGATTTTCCGCTGTAAGGATTTTACTTTTTAGGAGAGTCCAATTAAAAAATTTGATCTTTGGGAGGCATTCCGGATTCCAAGCCACTTTATGGAGAGGCCAATTATTGATGGCTGTGGCGTTTTGGAGGATTTTGTATCCTTCTCTGACTGTGTAATTTCCACCATTGGGGTCCCAGACATATTTATCCTCGGTCAGACTATTGAGGGGAGCTGACCCTGAGAGGGATTGCTTAAGGTCGACCCACAGATCCCTTAGATTGTTTGGAAGGGGGAGATGCTTCCAACCCAGCCACCTGTTTTGTTCCCAAGAGGAAATGTCATGTAGGGATTTGAGATTTTTCCTTTCCATCCACAAGAGCAGTGGTTTGAGATTTGGGAGAGCTTCCCTTGCTTCTGAGCCCATTATACGGTCAGTCCAGATATTAATGTCTCTGCCACTGCCCGGAGCTCTTGAAATGTAGTCTTTGAACAGGGGGAGAGTTTTTTTTATAAGCTTCCATACTGGAGTGCACTGCCTGTCCACAATAGGTTCCCTTAGGATGTTGGAGTTGGGGCCATTCAGGTATTTTCTTTTGAGTGCTTCTGCCCACCATGCTCCTTTTTCGTTGAGGATTCTGAAAAATCAGCTTGAAACCCATGGCCATGTTGGCTAGTCTTGGGACTCTTATTCCTAGCCCTCCTTTTTCGAAAGGTAAAATGACCTGGTCCCATTTTACAAGACTAAATTTTTTGGAGTCCTGCCTTCCTCCCTGCCACAGGAAGCTCCTGATAATCAATTCCATGTGCTTATGAATGCTGGCCGGGGCGAGAGTGGTTGCAAACTGATATATAGGGAGAGCTGTAAGGATGGATTTTATGAGAGTTGTTCTTCCCGCCAGATTGAGCCAAGACACACCCCAACTCTGAAGTTTTCCTCTAAGCTTTTCTATTAGTTTCACCCAGATTTCGGTTTTGACCGATTCCTTTGCTAGAGGCAATCGCAGGTACATGAAGTGGCTCCAATTCCTTTGGGCAGGGATGTCCAAGATTGAGGAGATTCTCTGGATAATCTGCCTGGGGACGTTCCAGGTGTATATCATGCACTTATTATTATTGAGCTTTCCTCCAGACACTTGTAGAAAGAGCTCTAACGATTTCTTGAACCTTCTTGCCATAAGACTGGAAGCTCCTCCAATTAGGAGGGTGTCATCAACGAAGAGAGAGTGATTTATCCCCTTGGTTCCACGCACTATGTTGATACCTGTGATTTCTTTTTGCCTGCGAAGGTTTTCCATGTGTATGCTGAGCATTTCGGCCATGATTATATAGAGGAATGGGGAGAGCGGGCAGCCTTGTCTCAGTCCCCTTGAGCTTCTGAAGAAGTTGCTTGGCCTGCCATTAATCAGAGGAGATGTCCAAGGGGATGATATACACTCCATGATCCTGCTGATGAAGGTGCTGGATATCCCAAATTTCCCAAGGGCTGCCTTAAGGAATTGATGGTTGACTCTATCAAAGGCGTTTGCCATATCTAGTTTAATAATCATACCCTTTTCCTTTCTATTTATGCTGCTGTGAATTGCCTCTTGGATAAGGATAATGTTATCCGTAATTTGTCTTCTGGGGACGAAGCCTCCTTGGTTCTCAGAGATGAGGGAGGGGAGGAGATTTTTTAGCCTATTAGCTAGAATTTTGGTGATGATTTTATAGGAGACATTGCACAGAGAGATTGGGCGGAATCGATCGAAGGATTGGGGGTTGGGGTCCTTGGGGATAAGGGCTAGGTGAGAAGATTTGATGCTGTTCCCCATTTTTCACTTTGAGAAGAAGTTCTTTACCATTCGAACAAAATCTTTCTTGATGGTTTCCCAGTGATTTCTGTAGAATGCCACTGTGAACCCGTCTGGGCCCGGTGCCTTATCCTGAGCCATGCTGAAAATCGACCTATCAATTTCCTCTGTCGTGACCTCTTGGTCCAGCTCGTTGTTTTGGTCTGCTGAAATTTTATTTTCAATTAGGCTGAGGAATTCCGCATTATCGATGGGCTGACTGTCTGCAGATAAGAGAGCGCAAAAGTGTCAAGACGCAGCCTCTTTTATTTCCTCTTGGTCTCTGAGCTCTCTTCCATCCATTATGATTTTCTCTATATGGTTCCCTGCCCGCCTGAGTTTTAGGCTATTGTGAAAAAAAGAAGTGTTTTTGTCTCCGGATTTGAGCCAGAGGCAGCAGATTTTTGTCTCTGCTCTTCTTCTTCAATCCTGTTCTGCTTGTACAATTCTTTGTACATTTCATTCTCTTTGGCTTGGTCTTCCTCTGTATACTGGGTTCGCTCCTTTTCCTGGCTCCATTGTTCAAGCTGTGATTGGAGTTCAATTCTTTTTTTACTTTCCCCTGCAGCGTGGTTTCTTGCCCATCGTTTGATAACAGTCCTGAGGGATTTGAGCTTGGATTCCCATATATAGTGGGGCGAGCCTATAATTTCTTTTGCCCACTGATTCTTGATCAAGTTTCAAAATTCTTCTTTGCTGTCCCATGCCTTATTGTATTTAAAGGGAAGAGGTCCCATATTCTTTCCTTTGTCTAAAGTCAGAGCCACTGGTTTATGATCTGAGATGTATCCTTGGATTATTTTGCTTTGGATGCTTGGAAATCTTGCCACTGTTCTTTCTTGAGCGAGGATTCGATCTAATCTCTCTTTTATATTGCTGTTGCCGGTTCTTTTGTTGCTCCAGGTGAATCTCCCGTTGTGCGGAGGAATATCCACTAGATTGTGAGTTTGGATTATTGTTTCTAGAGAGTCTCTTGAGGGATCAGCATAGTAGTTTCCTCCCAATTTCTCATCTGCATTCCTTATAAGGTTTAAGTCATCTCCAAGAAAAATGTTCCTTCCCTGTACTGTCATGAGGTCCAGTGTTATTGATTCCCAACATGAAGCTTTGTCCCTATAATGGTTAGGAGCGTATATGTTGTATATAGAGTATTCCTCTTTTGAGGCTTTGTTCTGCATGTCTGTTCTTACCCACCAGCTGTGGGACTTTTGCTCTTTGATTTCCCATTTGCTTTTGTCCCATAATGTTCCTATGCCTCCTGAGGCGCCAGCTGCACTAGTTGCTACACCTGCATAACTTTTGCTTCTTTTTATGTGATTTTGAAATTCCTGTTCCGTGATTTTTGTCTCCTGAAGTAGGAGAAGGTCTGGTTGTTCAGATTTGAGGAGATCTCGGACTGCATTTGTTTTAAGGGAGGAGCCCATCCCCCTACAATTCCAGGAGACCAAAATCATCATTTACCTTGTTTGGTATTTCCCCCGCTTTTCTCTTTCATTTTTTCTCCGCTTCCTTTTGATTTATCTAGAAATGTGTCCATTGGTTGCTGCATTCCGGTGGCCATTTATTTTGCAGCGTTTTCATCCCTAATCTCTTTATTAGATTTTCTTCCAACTTTTCTGGGGGGGTCTGTGGAGAGGTTGTTTTCCTTTGATTTATTTATGGTTAAGATTCTTTCCACTGTTGGGGGAGGAGAGGGCTGGGGTAGGGAGATAGGGGAGGAGATAACGACAGTCCCTCGAGGGGATGGGGGGGGGATGGGGGGTCCTCTGCGGACAGGATTTCAAAAGGGTTGGAGGAGGAGGGGAAAGAAGGGGCAGAGCCAGAGGGGTGAGGAGGAAGGGAGGGGTTTTCAAGGGGATGTTTGGAGCTTGGGCCTGGAGGAGGGTTTGGTTTTTTCTTTTTGACGTGCTCCCAAGTTCCCTCAGGGGATTCAACATTGCCTTCAGGGACATTTACTTTAGATTTGCTACACCTATTAGCGAAATGCCCGTATTCATGACATACCTTGCACTTGAAGGGTAGCTGCTCATAGTCCACTTGCTGGATGTGCATCCACTGATCGACTTTGAGTTTGATTGCTTCCAGAAGTCCTTTCCCCAGATCAACCTCGACACAGATCCTCGCGCATGCATGCATGTTCTCCTTTGGTTCAGATCTATCGATGTATTTGCCGACTGCGTTTCCAATGGCTTTGACTGACTCATCCCTGTAGAAATTTTGAATAATTTAACACATATTCAATGGAGATTATCCTGATCATGTACTAATGCAGAAAACATACACAATACATAAGCTCCTCTACGTTGATCAAGAATATAGCAGCATCAATAACAATAAAACATCAAGAGCATTCACACATTAACACAGTATGTATCACAGGGAAAGCATCTCGCTAAAAACCCCACACTATCTGTATATTAATGATTGAGTCATGTAACATTACACAGCATAATACTTCTCACAAGTATCTCCACCTCTGTTACACACAATACAGCTCAGATCTGATCTCCAAATCTCTTCCACTGCTTGCCTGCCTCCACTGCTCAATACCTGCTCAAGAACTGATGAGAATTGCTTCCCAAACTCGATTTTCACCTGCAAAATAGTCACTCACTCTTTGTGGACGTGAGCAAAGGCTAAAATGCGGGCCAAATACGTGAGCAAACTCATTGGCATACTCAATCCTTTGATTGTGCAAGATCTGGTGCACAACTATAGTCACAACTAACTGAACATGCACTGACATGCAACTGAGTTAACTGATGTATTCTTTAGTTGTATTATGAGTTAATAATTAGTTTAACAACTCATCATTAGTCTATCTGCAGTTAGACTAACTACAACCAGTTTAACTAAGTTAAACTGAACACAACTCCATCAACTGTACCTCCAGTCCACTAAACTCAACTCACTTGAGTTCTAACTGAAGTCATGCATGCAACAACTCAACTGACTCATAAGAAAAACGAATTTCCTTCTGACAGCTGCATGTGCCACTTCCGTAGCTCAAACTGAAGTGCTCCAAGAGAATAAGATTAAGTTTATAGTCCAAATATTATTGTGAGATAATAATATTTGACTTTTCTATTTTTGACAGCCAGTCTAAAAATAGACTTTGATCACTCACACTGTGATCACTCACACTTTCATCAAAAATAGAAGTCCATCTATTTTTCCCAACTTGATCAATCATCCATAAACATAGACATGATCCATATGTCTAAAAATAGACATAGTCTAAAAATAGACTTGCGCCAAAAATAGCCTGCGGGCCCACTTAGTGAAGGCGACTCTTTTCACTAAGCTCCATCATCTTGTTGCAATCTCAACACTCCCTCTCAACAAGATATGGATTATCAGCAACCCCTATCCTGCCTCGGTGGTACTCGAATTTGCTCCTGGTGAGAGCCTTCGTCAGAATATCAGCATCCTGATCCTCCGTTGGAATGTACGAAAGTAACATGATCCTCCGCTGCACACAATCTTTGATATGATGGTACCTGATGTGCTTGGACCCGAAAAACCCAACCAAGATCATCCTCATCCACACAGATCTCTGCTTCCTGCTGTACCAAGAAACTACTGTCGATTCGATACTGAAGACCCCTCCTGATGTGCTCTTTCTGTCTGTTGGGCTCCCTACCCACTCTGCATCCTCCTGCCTGTACCAAGATCCATATCCCGATGTGCCTCTCAAGTGGCTCAATACATGCTTGCCCGCCTTCCAGAAGAGCTTGGTAGGCTTAACCATAGCTTGTGAAAGCTGGTTAACTGCATAGCATATATCAGGTCGTGTATTGACCAAATACATCAGCGACCCCACCAACTGTCGATAAACAGTGGCATCCACTTCTTCTCCCGAAGTGGCATCCTCCTTCCTCCAACCTCCAGGAAGAGGAGTATCAACAGGCTTGCAGCCATGCATGTTGAACTTCTCCAGTATCTCCCGAGCATACTTGCCCTGAGAAACAAACAGTCCACCACTGCGCTGCCATATTTCCAATCCTAGGAAATAGTGAAGGAGGCCCAAATCCTTCATCTCAAACTCTGTAGCAAGATCCTTCTTGCATGACAGTATCAACAGCTCATCACCCGTTAGAATCAAATCATCAACATACAGTACAATGATAAGCAACTTACCCTCCACCATAATCTGGTATAGGTTCGGATCCGCCTCGCTCTTGGAGAATCCAAGTCCTGTGAAATAGCTGTCTATCCGTGTGTACCAAGCACGTGGTGCTTGCTTCAACCCATACAGCGCTCTCTTGAGCCTGCACACATGCGACTCGCTGCTGAAGACTTCAAAGCCTTCGGGTTGCTCAATGTACACCTCCTCCTCAATGACTCCGTTGAGGAACGCAGTCTTCACATCCATCTGATGAATGTGCCATCCCATCTGCGCTGAGAGAGCAAGAATCGTCCGTATGGAAGAATACCTTGCGACAGGTGCAAAGGTCTCCTCATAATCGATCCCCTCAATCTGTGAAAAGCCTCGGGCAACAAATCTTGCCTTGTACTTCTCCACACTCCCGTCAGCTGCCTGCTTAACTTTGTAGATCCATCTCGAACCTACCACTGATTTCCCTTCCGATCTAGGAACAATCTCCCATGCACTGTTTCTGACAATAGAATCATACTCTTCCACCATGGCGTCTACCCATGCGGGATCCTCCACAGCTTCCTCGAAAGAGGATGGCTCAGTCACAACACACTTGCTCATAAGAGCCATGTATCCAGTGTACCGATCAGGTGACTGTCTCTGCCTGCGTTGGGCTGTAGGTGGTCCTACAACTTTCTCTGCATCTTGAGCCAGTCGCTCAGCTTCTGTCAAGCGCTTTCGCCCTCTGATGGTTGGCGCTGCATGAGTGGTCTCTTCCACTCCATGAACCTCGTCCTGTGGCTGATCCACGTCCTGAAGCTCATCCTTAGGAACTAATAGCTCCTCATCTGCATGCAAGTGTAGCTCCCTCTCAAGCGAACACTTCATGGCTTTCTCCTCCTGAAATTTTATATCCCGTCGCACAACAGTTTTACCACTGTCTGGCAAATACACACGATAGTTGTGGGGCGTATCAGTGTACCCCACAAATATCCCAACCTCTGCAGTCGGCTCCAACTTCTTTCTGGCATCCTTCGTCACATGCATGTAAACGTTAGCACCAAAAATCCTCAAATGAGAAAGATCAGGCTTCTTACCAGAATAAGCCTCCTCGAGTGTACTCATGCCAAGTATCCTATAAGGACAACGGTTCTGCACATAAACTGTTGTATTGCATGCTTCCGCCCACAAGTGAAGGGGTAGGCCCTGATCATGCAACATTGCCCGTGCAGCACCCACAATCGTTCTGTTCTTCCGCTCAGCTACCCCGTTCTGCTGTGGGTTATGGGGAGCTATGAGCTCTCTACGAATCCCTTCTGCCTTGCAGAAATCCTTGAACTCGTCCGAGATGTATTCACCACCATTATCGCTCCTAAGAGCCTTCACCTTCTTCCCCGACTCCTTCTCGACCAGTGCTTTGAATTCACAGAACTTTGAATATGTCTCGCTCTTCTTCTGCATGAAGAAGATCCAGCACTTACGAGAGAAATCATCAACAAAAATCACATAATACCTGTGTTTTGCTGTCGAAGCAACTGAGAAAGGTCCACACACGTCTGTGTGAATTCTCTCAAGGATCGTCGTGGCGCGACTATCCTTCTCGTGAAAGGTGGCTTTCACAAACTTCCCCAAAGTACACCCCTTGCATTGATCTGACTGCGCAAGTGTGCCTTTAGGAAGCCCTGTAGTGATCTGCTGCAGTATCTTCAAGGCTCCATGGTGAAGGTGACCCAATCTCCTGTGCCACAACTCGCCATCATCCCGGCTCACCAATCCTTCTGCCTTGCCTGCCATTGCTGCGCATCCATCTACATGCAACTGATAAAGGTTCCTCACTCGAACCCCTATCTTCCGGGTCTCACCAATTGTCTTGCTGCGCAGGAAGGCCTTTCCCTCGCTGAAAACAACATCATACCCCTTGTCTTCTAACATCGCCACTGAGATGAGATTCTTCTTCAATCCTGGAACATGCATGACTTCCTTCAATACAAAGGGTTTACCAGACTCCCTCTCAAAGGAAATGGTACCGATACCGGTCGCACTGTATCTACCATCATCGCCCATCTCGATGTGCACTCCAAGATCTTTGTCCTCCAGATCAGAGAACAAATCTCTATCTCCCGTCATGTGAAAAGACGCACCACTGTCCAGAAACCACACTGATCCCATCACACTTGAAACCAAGCATGCGATCAATGAAAAATCAAGCTCAAACTGAGAAGCTAAAGCCTCTCCCCCTGCAGATCCAGCAGCTTGCTTGTTCTTCTTCTTCTGCGGACAATTTGTGGCATAGTGTCCATGCTGGTGACAGTGAAAACACTTCACTTTGGACATATCCTGCTTCTTGCCTTTCGCACCAGACTGAGAAGCTTTCTTGTTCTTCCCTTTCTTTGCTTTGGCAGCCAAAGCGCAATTCTCTTCATCAGATACCTTTGATGAAGATCCATTCTCACCTTTATTGTTACTGAGTTTATCCTTGAGCGCCAAGTCGCTCTTGCTTTGGAATAACATTTGCAATCCGTTGAAAGACATTTTCAACAACACTGCTGCAAATTCGAATTCCACCAGCAACCAACTCAACTGCTTCCGATCAACCCTCGCTTGATATCCTGTAAAAATCTCTTCTACAAATCAAGCTGCTCCGATACCATGTAGAAACTTTTTCTACAATTATCTAGCTCCGATACCATGTAGAAACTTTTTCTACAATTATCTAGCTCTGATACCATGTAGAAATTTTGAATAATTTAACACATATTCAATGGAGATTATCCTGATCATGTACTAATGCGGAAAACATACACAATACATAAGCTCCTCTACGTTGATCAAGAATATAGCAGCATCAATAACAATAAAACATCAAGAGCATTCACAAATTAACACAGTATGTATCACGGGGAAAGCATCTCGCTAAAAACCCCACACTATCTGTATATTAATGATTGAGTCATGTAACATTACACAGCATAATACTTCTCACAAGTATCTCCACCTCTGTTACACACAATACAGCTCAGATCTGATCTCCAAATCTCTTCCACTGCTTGCCTGCCTCCACTGCTCAATACCTGCTCAAGAACTGATGAGAATTGCTTCCCAAACTCGATTTTCACCTGCAAAATAGTCACTCACTCTTTGTGGACGTGAGCAAAGGCTAAAATGCGGGCCAAATACGTGAGCAAACTCATTGGCATACTCAATCCTTTGATTGTGCAAGATCTGGTGCACAACTATAGTCACAACTGATAGCAATCTGATTCTCTACCACCTGTCCCTGTTGAACTGAACATGCACTGACATGCAACTGAGTTAACTGATGTATTCTTTAGTTGTATTATGAGTTAATAATTAGTTTAACAACTCATCATTAGTCTATCTGCAGTTAGACTAACTACAACCAGTTTAACTAAGTTAAACTGAACACAACTCCATCAACTGTACCTCCAGTCCACTAAACTCAACTCACTTGAGTTCTAACTGAAGTCATGCATGCAACAACTCAACTGACTCATAAGAAAAACGAATTTCCTTCTGACAGCTGCATGTGCCACTTCCGTAGTTCAAACTGAAGTGCTCCAAGAGAATAAGATTAAGTTTATAGTCCAAATATTATTGTGAGATAATAATATTTGACTTTTCTATTTTTGACAGCCAGTCTAAAATAGACTTTGATCACTCACACTTTCATCAAAAATAGAAGTCCATCTATTTTTCCCAACTTGATCAATCATCCATAAACATAGACATGATCCATATGTCTAAAAATAGACATAGTCTAAAAATAGACTTGAGCCAAAAATAGCCTGCGGGCCCACTTAGTGAAGGCGACTCTTTTCACTAAGCTCCATCATCTTGTTGCAATCTCAACAATCCCCCCAGCAATGGAGCGGCAAGTGGGGCAGACGGACCCAAACGGGGACAGCAATGGGCACATCCATTTCTGGATCGAAATCTAGAATCCATCTGTTTAAGTAGAGACCCCGGGATTCCATGAAATAGGGGCTGTTCCTGAAGATGAGGTTCTTGTCCTCCATTGATTCGAATAGAAAGGTGTAAAATCCTCTGCCACAGAACCTGATTGCTATTTTCCCTTGCACCATCGAGTTCCAGTTTCTCTCGACCCATCTCTGAACTGATCTTGGGGAGGGCCACAACCCCGTGAACTGGCCTACCAGGCCTCTTTCTGCTAAGGAGATTGCTGCTCTCCTCGGGAGGGAAGGAGGAAGAGCTACTTCTGGTATTTCGTCTAACTTTTTGATGAACTTAGAGACTGTAGGGCGGATTTTTCCAGCTGTGCTCTCAGGGATGAGAGAGGCAAACATTTTCTCATAGTCTTCTGGATCCTGAGGCGGGGGATCCATTTCTGCCATTGGTCTGGTGAAATCTCAAGGGGCGACTAGGGGAGGCCCCGGTGCTGGGGGAGGGCAGGAGGCCCAGGAGCTAAGGGAGGGAGGTCAGCAGAAGGGGGGAGCGGGCCTAGCAGCTGCGCTGCCAGGCACAGGGGCGCTGAAGCGAAGTCAGGAGATTAGGTCACGCGCAGGTCGATCGCCAGGGCTCTCCTCATCGCGTTCCCGAAAAAGATTCAGTCGTGATAAACTATGTTTTTTTTTTTTCTCGGTAAGACTAATCTAAGTACCCACTGGGGATTTGAACCAGTGACCTATCGCAAGGAGTGCCTTAACAGAACACCCATCCACCATCAATCCAAAGCCCCGTGGGCGTCGTGATAAACTATGTTAGCCATGCTTAAATCTGGACTTAATTATGCCTTAGGCATTTTGATTGGCCAAAACACCAAGAAATTCGACCAACTGCCTCTTTCTTCAAATTTGGCTTTAACATTGATTTTTTCGTTTACACAGCAAAATCGACGCAAAACACAAAGCAGAATTGAAAGGAATTAACCCCAATTTAATAAATCTATCGGATCCGCCTATTCAGCGCTTCGTTGACTTCCATCGCAAATCGCAATCGGCCCGATATATCACTGCAAAACTTAACTTTACGCGCCCTTAAGCCGCATAACTATAGTAGTGTTGGACTTATGCATAAATCCTTCATATTTGTGGTTTTCTATTATATACCTTTTATAATGGAAATATGCCATAAAACATGCTTTTTCCTCCTTTAATATGGGCTTCGCACAATTATCAAGGCATACTTTATCGCAATCGCAATTGGCGCTTTCCTATATATATATATATATATATATATATATATATATATATATATATATATATATATATATATATATATATAGATAGATAGATAGATAGATAGATAGATAGATAGATAGATAATATGTTATTGATATGACGGACCCGCCGCTATTATAAAACACGACATATACGCTTTTGGGTCTGAAACCAATTGCAATCGCATTCGGCGCTTTGAATTGGGGTATAATCCCAAAACCTTAACAAACTGCGATTAGCGGACCCATCGGAAATATAAAACATGGTATATATCATATCAGGTTCAGACTACCATCGCAAATCGCAATTGGCAATCGGTGAATGAACCAGGGCTTTACGGACCCGCCAAGCTTTACAATATAATATATAAATGTTTCAGGTCCGGCCATTACATATTGCAATCGGCGGTACCCAACGTTCATAGTTCTGTAGCGCATCGGACCTGACGAACTTTATAAAGCATAATATATATATTTCAAGTCCGAGTCTTCAACTTTAACACTTGTTTCCTTTGTAAATCTGATATATTTATGCTTTGCGATATATATATATATATATATATATATCTATATATATATATAGATATATATATATATATATATATATATATATATATATATAGATATATAACCATTAGCTTAATCCTTGGCTATATCGGGGCCAATTCTTTTATTTTTACTTATTCCTTTACAAAGAAACATACCCGATATACCATTATTACTCCTATTTGATTTTATCTATTTTTTAAATATTTTCAAGTTCTTGTATGAAAATTGAATACTACAAGCAAGGGAAAAAATTAACTAGGATTTCTGAGAGTAGACGCGCAGCTAGGGTTTCTAAGAGTCACAGAGCTTGCTCCTAATGGAGGGTCGCGGAGGAGGGAGCTCCATTCCCTCCTACAAGGACGCCGTTGCCAGCAGAGGCAAGTCACCACTGGGTAATGTCAGAGGATCTGGGGAAGAAGAAAAAAGAAATAATGAAAAGGAGACAGATGGGGCCAGACCCAAGGAAAATGGCAGCACTAAAGATAAGGAGGAAGAAGACAAAAGCCAGGGAACAAGGGACAATAAACAAAAGGGACCGTGCAGACCCAAAATGGAGATCACTCCTAGAGTAGTGTTAAATGATCCTGCACTGCAGGCGCACAGGGAACATATGGGGACTTACACTATAATCTGCAAATTCATGGGATTATGGCCCACTGAAAAGGCTTTATAGATATGGATCAAGTACCACTGGAAACCCAAAGGAAGCATTGATCTCCATCTTGGGTCAAAGGGATTTTTCACCGTGGTGTTCACCAACATCAAAGACAAAGACAGAATATTCGAAGGAGGACCCTACTTTTATGCAGCAGCTGGCCTCTATATGCGGCCTTGGATGATGACCTTTGTTCCAGAACGGGAGACTTTCACTTCGGTACCTATCTGGGTAAGGCTCTATTCTCTACCTTTTGACTACTATCAAATTGAATCGCTTGCTACCATTGGCAACAAACTAGGCCGTTTTGTCAAAGCTTCGGAAGCCGCAAGAAGGGGCAAATACACTTCCTATGCAAGGATTTGTGTAGAAATGGATCTATCAGGAGCCCTTCCGGATGAAGTCATCCTGGAAGTTTTTGATGAGGAATGGGTGCAAACTATGGACTATGAGCATATCCCGTTCAGATGTCGTAAATGCCACGAACATGGACACTTGTTCAAAGACTGCCCTCTTAGTAAAACAGACAACAAGAGCAAACCTAATACAATGAAGGACACAGAAAGATTTCAGAAAGTGGCAAGTAGAGGAAAAGGAGGTAAAAAAGGACCAAAGCAACAGCGTAATGAGGGGCAAAAGGGCAGTCAGAATAGGTTTCAAGTATTGGAAGAGAATGAAGAAAAGGCAAATGAAGACCAATCTATGGAGGATGGCCCTAATGAAAAGGAAAAGGAAGAAAACTACAACACAACACAAGAGATTGTTAACAAGAAAGAAACTATGATAAGTGAAACAGAACTAGATATGAATCAAGAAATGACCCAGAGTGAAACAATTCTGGAGGACCATGAACGTTAGGAAATTCTATATAAGGAACACCTAGATCTGGAAGGGTTCTTGATGCAGGGAACCACGGGAGGGATAGATTCACTACCCCAAGAAGACTGCAACAGAATACAACAGTTGTTTTTATGGAAAACACAGGAAAGGGGGTTAGATAAAGGAAAAACCATTGACAAGCAGGAGTACAGAGGTGTGAAAACAATGAAATCAACTCCAGGATTAGCTACTAGAAATGCAGGAAAGAAGAGGGTTAGGAAAAAGCAAAATGAGCTCTTGATGGAGTGTGGTAAGTTAATGATAGACTCAGGTAAGATGAAAGACCTAACCAGTTACTCCTTTACAAATCTTTAATTATGAAGTTCACATCCTGGAATATCAGAGGTCTAGGTAGTAAAAGAAAACAAAGAATGCTCAGTTATAGAATGAAACAAGAAATGCCAGATATAATCTTCATCCAGGAAACAAAATGTTCCATTCAGAAAATAAAACTAATCCATAGCAAATGGCTCAATAGATTTGAGTTTCTAGAGGTTAAAGCAGAAAACACAGTGGGGGGCATTCTCACTCTTTGGAACCCCCAAAAAGTCAGCATAGTAGATGCAGAGGCATCTAGAAATTACTTATCAGTGGTCATTCAACCAATGGGGGTTTCGGAAACCTTCCTAGTTACAAATGTTTATGGTCCTCAAAGAATATATGACAAACTCAAATTACTAGAATCCCTAATAGATCTCAGGAACAGGAAAGCTGGAATTCCTTGGATCATGGGAGGTGATTTTAATATGATCACATCTCTTTTAGAAAAAAAGAAAAAGAAAAAAAGGAGGTACCAGAGCGCTAAACAAAGACTCCTTAGCATTCCAATAATTCATAGATAATATGAAAATGGTTGACTCAAAATTGAGCAATGGCCTTTTTACTTGGAACAACAAAAGAGGAGGGGAGGCATAGGTAGCCTCTAAATTAGACAGGTTTTTGATATCATAGGGGCTTATGCTTATAGATAAAGAAATAACAGTAAGAGTTCTTCCCTTTGGAGGTTCCGATCACTAGCCGATTCAATTGGAAATCAAGGGTATGGTTTCTCCCAAGAACAAGCCCTTCAGATTCGAGAATATCTGGCTCTCCCACCCGGATTTCATCAGTAACATTGAAAAATGGTGGTCTGAAGACTTGCAATTACAAGGATAAAAAATGTACCTCCTTCATAAAAGACTAAAGCACATCAAGGTCAGGCTCAAAGAATGGAACAAGAAGGATTTCGATAACATTTTTGTGAACAAAAAATCATTGGAAATCAAAATTGAGGACCTCAACCAGGCACTAATTAAAGATGGCTTTAACAAAGTCAAAAGTGACCAAGCTGATAAACATCATCAACAATGGGAAAATTTATGTAGACAAGAGGAAATATTTGGGAGGCAAAAGTCCAGAGTTCAATGGCTCAAGGAAGGAGAGCGGAATACAAGATTTTTCCACAGATCCACTATGGCTAATAGAGCATACAACAAAATCTCTACAATAAAGGATGAGAATGGGGAGCTTCAGAACACTCACAAGAATATTGAAGCTGTGCTTGTTCAACATTTCCGAAACATCACATGGGAAAACAATCCAGACAGGGAACAATCCATCAGGGAAATTACAAGGCATATCCCTAAGCTGGTGTCTAGAGAGGACAATTTTAACCTCAATAGACCAGTTACTGAAGAGGAGGTCAGTGAGGTTCTCAAAGACATGCAGAATTGCAAAGCACCAGGCCCGGATGGTTTCAATGTGGATTTTTTTAAAGCTTGTTGGAATATTGTCAAACAGGATATTCTGAATGTGGTGGAGGATTCCAGGGGTAGCAAAACTATCCTGAAAGCCCTCAACACCTCCTTCATCTCCCTGATCCCCAAACAGGACTCAGCTCTAACTGCAGATAAGTACAGACCCATAGCTTTATGTAATGTGGTATACAAGATAATATCCAAGGTAGTGGCTAATAGACTCAAACCTCTCCTTCCTTCTTTAGTGTCAGAGGAACAATCAGGCTATGTGGAGGGTAGAAAAATTCTAAATAACATTATTCAAGCCCATGAGGTGGTTCACACGCTCACCAGTAAAAGGTAGGCGGGGATGATCATGCAATTGGATATTGCCAAAGCGTATGACAAGGTGAATTGGATTTACATCAAGAAGGTTCTCACTGCTTTTGGGTTTGATCACAACTGGGTCAGATGGATCATGGCCCTGGTGACTTCTTCCAGCTTTTCAATTTTGGTGAATGGTTCTCCCTTAGAGATCTTCTTTCCTTCTAAAGGCCTCAGGTAGGGAGACCCGCTCTCTTCCTTTCTTTTTATCCTCATGATGGAGGGACTTGGAAGGTCTATTAAGCATGCCAAGACAACGGGCAAAATCAAGGGTCTTCAATTATCTAAGAATGGTCAAGCTCTGACTCACCAACAATTTTAGATGATACCATGCTGCAAGGAATTCCCATAGTCAAAGAAGCTTCAACCTACAATCAAATCCTGAAGGAATCTGCCATGGCTACAGGTATTGAAGTTAATCTCTCTAAGTCAAAAATCTTCTTCTTAAACACTAATATTGCTATTCAGAGAAATATTTCAAGAATTATGGGCTTCAAAAGGGATTCCCTTCCCACAAAGTATTTGGGAGTTCCTCTCATAGCCAGACCAATGCACAAGAGTATCTGGGAACCGGTGCTTAACAAGTTGCAGGATAGAGTCAAAAAATGGACCTTCAGAGTCTTGAACCTGGCTGGCAGGTTGGTTTTGACAAAGGCGGTTCTGCAATCTATCTCGGTTTTCATGTTATTAGCCCTCCCAGCTCCCAAAGGTGTTTTAGAGCAATTCAGGAATATACAAAGAGATTTCCTTTGGGGTAAGGAGGAAACTAAGAAGAAATGGGCCCTGGTTTCTTGGGATAAAATCTGTAAACCCAAGAGCCACGGGGGCCTAAGCTTGGATGATTAGGAGATTCTTAATAAAGTTCTAGGAGCCAAGCTTTGGTGGTGATGGGTTCAAGAGCCAAAAACCCAGTGGGCAAGGATCTGGAAAGAGAAATATGCCAGCTCTTGGCACACTAATGATCTCATAAGAATGTCTGGAAATATAAAAGGCTCTCACATCTGGAATAGAGCCTGGGAAAACAGAAGCCTAATTCAAAAAAACAGTTTCTGGGAAATCAGAGCAGGAGATCTTGCACTCTTTTGGGAGGACAAATGGCAACAAGAACCAACGTTGTTAACAAAGGATTTTTCAAGCCTCAAGCAGGAAACAGATTCCCAAGGGTTAAACAAAGTACAGGACTTCTAGGAACTTTCTCAGATCTCCAGAAAGTGGAGAAGCTGGAGAAAAATTGACTGCAGAGATGATAGGCCCATAAAAATAAAAGCAAAGGCGCTTTGGAGCTTGCTAAAACAAAGGATGATTTTGGTAACAGAGGGGCAGGATCAATTGAGATGGGGCAATAACAAAAAAGGCACCTTTAATCTTAAGGAAGCTAAAGGTATTCTCCTTGGACTTGATTCTAGTGTTCCAGAAAAGACCTGGCAGCCCCTCTGGAAACACCAAGGTTGGATGAAGATCAAGCTTTTCATGTGGTTGGTTCATCATAAGAAAATTTTAACTTGGGACAACATCAGAAAAAGGGGTGTTATGGGGCCTTCCAGATGTCAGCTCTGTGAAGAGCAGGAGGAGACAATGGAGCACATTCTCAACAACTGCTCTTACACCACCTGGCTATGGGATTCTTTCTCTACCATTTTCCAACAGACAGATAGGGATAGAAGAAGTATCACAAATACCCTAAACAAATGGAGAAGAAACTATATGGAGAATGAGTTCCTTAATTTGGCCTGGGCCTTCACACCTAGCTTCATTATCTGGAATGTTTGGAAAGAAAGGAATAAAAGAATTTTCAAGAATGAAAAGTCTATCCCTCATCGACTTTTTGATCTGATCCTAAAATAGCTCTGGGAGACAGTGAGCACCACTGTGCGCAATCTCCCCAAGAATCCCCCCTCTGAGACTGAGCTGAGAATTCTCAGGCAACTGGGAATGCAAGGGATTATTCCCCAAGGATTAATCAAGAAGGATATAGCTGTGGATACAGAGAAGGATTTCTGGCAACCTCCACCAAAAGGCTATCTAAAATACAACATTGATGGTGCTTCAAAAGGCAACCTGGGAATAGTTGGTTTTGGAGGAGTTTTAAGAGATGAAGAGGGCAGTATTATCTTCATCTTCCACTGCCATTTAGGAAGAGCCACAAATAATATGGCGGAATTAATGGCTCTGGAGCAATGTCTAGAGTTTTTGATTCAGAACCATGGCTCAAATGTCATTATAGAAGCGGACTCAGAGATTACCATTAACTCTGTGAAAAGAATCAACTATGGTACTCGACCGGAGAAAGTCTCTAATCACTGGAGACTCATCCAGGTTTACCAAAGAATTCAAGTTCACCTCCAGGGACTTCGAATGGTTAGTTTCAACCATGTTCGACGAACTGCCAATAAACTAGCGGACTTACTGGCCAACCAAGGTGTGAACAATGTTGATAGCAAGATGGCGAAAAAGTGGCAGGAGATACCTCAAAACCGTTTAAAGGCTCTCTGTGAGGAACAAGCTGCAGAAGACAGAGAAGTTTTTCGATATCGGGCCAGGATGACAAGCATGAATTGATTTTTCTAGCAAGAACATCCACAACTTATCAGTATGTACTTGGTAGGAGGGCAAGCTAAGTTCAGCCTCATTTTATCCTGGAGTAAGTTGACTAGGGTCCCCAGTTTTTCGGACGGCAATTTGCTGAGTCATTTTCCAAACAAGCACAGTATCGGGTTCAGGTTCCGTAGTAGGAATAAGCAGAATGCGAGGTTGGTTTTTTCCGGCAGCCGGAATTGTCCCCCTTCCTGCTTTTGGGCTAGAAAACCACGCCCTAGTTGGTTTTCCGGTGATCGCACGACTCTTGAGCGGTTTGTGGTTTTGCAGTTTCGGAAGCGATCCCATAGGGATTACAACACATGGCAGGGTGGTAGATTTGGAAACCGCCCTCTATCGCACACTATCGTTCGGTCATGTTAGGTAGCGCGATATGTTTCCTGGCCGTTGGATCCAGCAGCCCGGATCAACGGTTAGGATTGTTCGTGTTGTTTGGTGGGGCCAGGCGGGTTATTTCCATTCATCCTGTTTGGCGCGTCTTTTCCCTCTTCCGTGGCTTGTGTGTTATGCGTGGTCGGGGGTGACTGTAGTCATTTGTCAGCTCCGGGGAGTGTGTTTTTTCTTGAACTTCCCTAGTGGGTGGGGTTCCTGCTGCCTTTTTTGGTTTGTTTCTCATAAGTTTGGTGATTTCTGTTGTAGGGTGGGGGGCCTTTGTTGTACATTATGTAACTTTTCTTTTGGATTAATGAAATAGAAGGATCGACGCTTGCTTCAGCGACAAAAAGAATACTACAAGCAACAAAAATGCATGTTACAACAATACATATCATCTTTATTTTCAGTACTGCAAATGTGGGTGGCTGCCATCAGAAATTGAATCCCGAAGTGAAGGCCCTGAGTTTCTAATGAGCTTCTACCATATGTAATAAAAGTCATAGTCAGTCAAGTCAGTTTGAGTTAGTTGGTTACGAGTTAATAAAGTGCCCAATGGATAAGGCTACTAGTCTACGGTTTTCTTGGCACCTCATAGGGAGGATGCCATCCCCATTGGAGCCTATGTTAGGGTCCTATGTCTAAGAATCTTCCTCACTTTAGTCTTACTATGTATCTAAGGTCAAATTTATAAATAATAGGCATGATCAATTGACTAATATTGTTCAAATAGGACTAGCTTTAGATTGGGTGTCATGTAAAGGTGTTAATTTTGTTAAGAGTCCAATGTTTAAAGTCATGTGTTTTCCTTACAAAGGGTAATCATGGGAAGTCTTTGGTCACATTACAAAAGTCATGATTATGCATATCCTTGGTTATTGTAAGATGGTCACCATCTAAGTCACTATTATTAGGTCACCTAAGTCTAGAGGCTATGTCTACATCAAAAGAAATCATAAAATGAGCTTGGTACATATTTAGAGGTTTTTTGGTATAATTTTGAATGTATTTTTCAAAAAGGACAACTCATGATCTCAGTAGGGAATAATGGTCAGAAGGACAGTCCTACCTTCTCCTAATGCGTTGTGTTTTCAGAAAATCACTGTGCATTTATGATTTTCTTTCTAAATCATGATTAGCATCTTCATTTCCGCTCCAGGCTATTCCATGAGATCATTTGAACTTACCTCTTCATCCCTTATCATTCAGATCTTCATCATCTACATCAGAAAGCTCAGGTTTCTCATTTCATTCGTTGCAAAAGGGAGGCAGGGGAGCTGCAAGTTCACACAATGCTCGAATTCTAGCATGTCAATGGTCAAAATTCCCTCACAAGTGCAAATATAGCTCTATCTTTATCCTTTATTCTTGAAAGAACTCTAAATTTTCATATAGAAGCCAACATAAACCATTTAAAGATTGCAAAAAGAATAAAATTACCGTCGTTGGTCTTCTGAAATTTGCCGTGTTTTCTTCCTCTGCTTCGCGTTTTATCCTAATCTGCTTCGATTCCACATAGTGGGTCATATCCCTCTTTTCTCAGTGTGAATTCGCCTTTTCGTTGTGTGAGCCCTTGCACACAATAGGTGCCTTGATCTGAAAACTATAACAAAGTTGTTTCCCTTATAATTTATGCTCAAAAGTGTTCTAAAAAGTCAAATTTCTTCAGTGTTGTGTTTCTAGCTTGTGCGTTGTGACTGTCCCTAGTTTAAATTCTTGCCAATAGTTATGAAGTTCCAAGTTCTTTAGGGTTTGCTAGAGAAATTTTGCAGTTGAAGATTTTGGTGTAATTGTTGGATTATATCTTAAGTCATTATCAGAAGATTCTAAATACCATTACACCTCCATTGTTACACAAACAAGTTGCTCATAACCCTAAAACTATTCATTATTACAAAAGAGAAACTATGTCAACTCCAGAAGACAAAAATCACAAAGGGGGAGCCATAGTACGTTTTGAACCACAAGAATCACAACCATCAATGCAGATCTAGCCATCAGAATGACTTTTGAACAAGTAGGGTGTATGAGATTCCGTGAGAAAATTCACGGGTATCATTTATATTTGGCAAAGGATTTTGCTAGGGGTTTTGATGGTGTGAAAGCAAAGCTGGGAAGTCTAAATTTTCTAGTCTCAACTCAATCAACTGAGACTACTGAGATCCATTTTGAGTGGAGAGGAATGGTTCAAAGGTATGGATTTTGGTTTGGTTGATTTCAAGGACTTTCTCAAGCCAAAACACCGAAAAGGGTATCATTCTATTATTCCAAGGAGTTATTTACAAGATCACCATAGTAAATTGTTGGAGGTGATCTAAAGGTACTTCACATGTGAAAGGAGGTTCAGTAAGGTGTACCACTATCACATTAGGCTCTTAATGCATTTTACTAGCAATAAATCTTTGAATATTCCTTATTATCTGTTTAGGAGTCTATGTAAGATGGTTGACTGAGTTCGAACAAAAGGAAGTCAAATTGAAGCAAATTTGTTTCAGTTTTCATTAACTAAATTGCTGGTAATGAAGGAGCTATAGAAAAAGGAGAAGTCATGGAGGGAGTTTTTGGTTTCTTCAGGATGGGAAACACAATCTTCAAACACTCAAAAGGCCAAGAAAGACACTCCTTCAGTTGTAATTAAAGAAGCTTCACCTGTAGTGGCAAGTTCAGTAAAAAAGACTTTGACTAAAAACAAATCAGTTGATAAGAAAAGTGCTAAGAAGCTAAATTTCTCACCTAAGGTAGAAAAGGTGGAAAGGGTACCACGAACAAGAGATACATCCAAGAGGTTGCCTGTAGATCATCCATCTTCACCTATTCAAGTTATGGAATTAGAAAGCACACAAAAGGAAGTGGAAATTGATGAAAGGGACCAGAAAATTTGAGAGTTACAAGATCAATTGGACAAGGCTCATTTGACAATAGCATACTTGCAACAGGAGAATAGGGAACTTAGGCATAAAATATCAGAAGAAACTATTTAACGTAGTGGAGGAGAGCCATCAAAGGAAACATTGGCACATGTTGACAAAGGCAAAGGAAAAATGGTCATTGATGTTGAAGAGTTGAAGGAGGCAGTTGAGCAATCAAGGAGACCTAGAACTAGGTTTGCTGCCAAGGTGAAAATGCAAGTAGTGGAGACTGTTCAACCTGGACATAAATTGTTTTTTATGAGAAGAAATAATTTGAGAAGTTATTGGAACAACTTGAAGGAGTACAAAAACAAGTAGATCAACTTGCAGAGAAGGATCATAGGGACACTTTGACTTTGTTTAAGCAGTTATAATTTGTTGATCTTGCCCTTGACAAGACAAAATACAAGTTGAAGTGGACCTTGCCTCTGCATAGGAAAGTGAAAAGTTTGTATGTTCAAAATTTAGTGTTAAAAAGAAGACTCGGGTTGGTGAAGAAGAAGCTCACTGAAGTCAAGGAATCTGGAAGGAAGAGGAAAAGGGGAAAGTTAGATATATTTACAAAGGCGAGTAAAAAGGTCAATCTCCAACAAGAAAGCTCAAATCGACTCTGAAGCTTTGTTTTTTGGCTCAAAAGATTAGAAAAAGGTAATTTTTTATGAAATTTGCAAAAACGCAGCAAGAGGCTTGCTGCACTTTTTATATAAATTTTGTTAATGGTGGGATAGTGAAGTTGGAAATTTTGTTGTCATGAGGGGAGTTATATGAAGGTCCAAACATCCACATTAATGTTTACAACACTTTACATTAAGAAAAGAGTCAACATATGTTCAGTTTTGGGAGGCGCTGCGAAAGAAGACAGTCTTGCTGCGAAAGTGGGGAATGGGTCAAAAGGAGGTCTGCAGACATTTTGAATCTTACTTAAGAGGTTCAACACCATCACAGAGGTATTTGGAGCATATCCATTTTCTTCATTTTGATAGAAGGGGTATGCAACCGTACAAAACATGGAGGCTACTTCATTTTCCTGTGAAACTGGCTAATGCACTGCAAGTCTAGATAATTAGCACTTTTCATTTCAAATTTCGAATTTTTGACTTCTAGAAGTGGTTTAGATCATGTAGATAGGTGGAAAATTATCTTAGGAGTTGTATTTAATGTTTATTTGTCAATATTCCAAGTTAGTGATGTTTTAGGCTTGGATTGGTTGTAAGGAAACCTACTACTATTTTTTAGTATATGCACTAGATATTTGATGTATCTAGTTAGAAGTTTTTTTGGTCAATGATTTCGACCACCTAGGGTAGGATATCGAATCCTTCATGATGTATAAAGAGATCAAAAACATTGTAAGTGGTTATGTTGGTTAGATTAGAGAAGAAAGACTTTGTGCATTGTATTTTTCTGAAAGCTTTGCCAGTGAATGAATGAAATAGAAGGTGATTTGCAGGGATTCCTGTGTCAGAATTTTGGTGGTTTGTGCTCCTTTGATATTGTAAGTTATATTGTGTTTACATCCCTTAAATGTGTATCTTCTTGCTTGGAAAAAACCAGATGTTTGATTCAGAATTCATCTTAATGATGCTCTGTTTTAGTTTTGCCAAGTTATCAATGTTTTCAGCTTAAAGCAACATTTTAGAATTCATCCATGGTTTGATGCTCTAATGTGTTGTCTTTCACCTTTTATACATTCACCCCTTACAACAATTTGACCTAAATTCCACCACCAAAGCTACCTACCTTGCCCTTGTGGAGAAACCCTCTCTTTTTCCATCATATCATTGGACAAAAAATTGATTTGACATGACTCCATGCCCAATGGATCTATCTCTTTTCTCATCAACAAACCTTTAAAAAATCAAACCTTGTTGAGCTTATTACCTAGCATAATATCATATTTTTTTAGTAACCTAAGTGAAAGAACCCTCTCCAGGCTAGAAGGGCTAGATTTTGGCCTAAAGTGGTTTGTGGTTACCTCCGGAATTCCTTTTTCAGCCTAGGGAAATCATAGATTGCTAACACTGGTAGTGAGTCGCTAATTCTCCATTGTATGGTATCCTGATAAGGATGGTAATCTTGGTTGTAAGTCTGGAAGACTAAGAGGAAATATGTGTAGTTAATGGATGAAGGTGTCGTGTCCTTGTAACATCTTGTTCAACTAAAAATATGGTTTGGTTTCCTTTCTAAAAATCACTCCACCTCAAGTACTGGAATCTGGCTGGGGGGTGATAGTTGCAAGAAAGACTTAGCTGCAACTTGTCTATGGGTGGAGAGTTGTAGTCCCTATCTCAGTTGCCAACTCCATTGTTAAACTCTAGATAAGTATTTATAAATGTCTTAATTCTCATTGAGTTAATGTTGAGCTATTACATTGGTATGGTATACATTGTGTGAATGGTTCCAGAATGTGATACGCATTTTTTAGAAATTAACCAGAGATGTAAAAGTGGTGCTTTAAATTTAGAAATTAAATTCAACCATTCCATAAAATAATTTACTCATGCATGCAATTAAATTAGAATTTGATAACTGGGATTCAGAAGAATACCTCGTTATCTGTTTGAGGGTGTTTCTGGTATGTTGTTGCTACCGCTCCTGCTACTAAACCAGCCTTTTCCTCCTAGCCTATCTAAGATCAACTTATCCAGTTCCCAGATCCATAAGACTTCAAATGGAGGTCTTCTAGTCCCGTGCCCAAAACCCAAAGAATAATTACTCAAACCTCTATGTTTATCTTTGTATTTTATAGTCTCTGCTCTTCCTATAATTAGATATCTTTCATGCTCCTTCGTTTAAGGTCCCCCTTCTAAATTCTTCATCTTCTCCTTATATCACCACAGTTTCTTCACCGCCCCAATCTCTCCATTGCCCATGCATACAATCTTCTCAACTCCTCTCCACTACTTGCCACCTACAATATCCTTTAATACTTTTAGTCACTCTGTCTTCCTTGTGTTAAGATATATATATATATATTTTAAGTGACTCATGAATTTATTAAAATAATTGGGTTAATTGATTTGAGGTTGTCGCCTTTGACTTTACTTTAGATATCTTGTTTGAGTTATATTTCCCATTTAAATTTTTTGTATTATATTTTCTTTTGATTATATAATGTCTATATTATGGTTTATGTTTAGTTAATATAATAAATATATTATAATTTCTTTCACTTGCTATATTATATAATAAGTATTATATTCAAATTATTTTTGTACCATATCTATTATATTCCCTTTTTATTTTGTATAGTTATATTTTATGGTGGTGGTACATACATTAAGTACCTCACGCAATATATTTAATATTTTTGTGAATTAGGTATTCTCATAGAACTTTCAATAATTAATTTGTTTACCTTTTACTCGACAATTTTCATAATAAGTTAATATGTATACTAGTGCAGAGCATGTAACATATGCATGCCTCATATGCATATGTAGGTATCATATGCATGCCTCATATGCATGTTAATATTCCTATGTCCCCTTTAATTCAAGATGGGTCACTACATACACCTCTCCTTCAGAAAAATTCATCCCGAAGTTAGGGTTTATGTATTATAATAGTAATTATTTAGCGATTAGTATAATCACGTAAGGGTTGTGTTTTATGCTTGATTTATTATTTAATTTGAGGACGTTTCAAAATTTATATTTTGAACATTTAAAGGTTTACAACTTTAGTAGTCATGCCTTGCCTTAACCGAGCCCCAAGATATTCTAGAATCATCTTATCCTTCCTAATCTTTTATGCTCCCATCTTGTTTGTCCTCTACTGGAATATGTCGTGGCGTCAACTATATTGATCTAACCATTCATAAACTTCAAGGGTGACAACATCGACTATGTCAACCTAATTTCCCAGTAGGCATCCGACAGTCATTGGTATGGTATACACTGTGTGATTTGAATGGGAAATTCTGACGAATATGTACTCTAATGCTGTAGTGTTGCGCTAATGCTCTTAATGCAGGAAATATACAAATACAACAATCTTGATGAGTGTTATGTGCATTGAGTAACATCTTGTATGTGGTATGAGCATTGGATCCTCATCTTGTGGCCTTTAGCTCGTGTTAATGTTCATTTTATGCTCACTGTGTGGCTTATGCTTAGAAATTTGATTTGGCATGAGTGTGATGATTGTGGCCTGTCATAATGCTACCATATGCCTGAATGTATGATTATGCCTGTCATATGAACTAAACAAGGGGATCTCTTGTTTATCTATGGAATGCTGACCTTCTTTGGGCAATGTATGCTTTTTGGTTTCCCTTATAAGTTTTGTTATACTCAATTGTTCCTCAATAGAGACATGTAGACCTCTAGAACGATATCCACCTGCTCCCACATGTCATTAAGATTTAAGGGGAACAACCGACCTCTAAGGGCATGAATGGATAAGTCCCTAGTCTATGTTATGAATTTCAGTCCATTGAGAACTCGAAGGATAAGAACTGGTTGTAAGCTCAATAGGGATAACACCAACGTGTGCTTCACATAACTTTAATAATGATGGTTGAACATTGTCATAAATCTAATCAGTGGCAGAACCACTATGGCCATGCCATAGTCGATCCTTTCACAAATGACACAAAGTGTATCGTGGAAGAAATACCTTAGCTGCATTCTCAAATTCTTAACCTTAACCATGACTTAGATGGAGGTATCGGGCCACGCGAGGGTCGATTGAAAGCGAAGTCATTAGCCATACGACCATAATGCATAATCGAGTCCGAGGCTAATGATAGAAGGGAAAGATTAAGTGGATAAATCAATGCTTGGGCAAGTGCCCGAGATGACGTAATCTTGTAGGGGTTATATCCTAGAAGCCCATAGAAGGTCATAAGGAAAGAATGATTGGGCTGATGAGGACTGGGATAACGCGGCAAGTGTGGGACCACTGGAGTCGTTATGCAAAATAAAGGGCTGCAGACCAATCAAAAGTTTTGTTAGCACAAAGGTGTGGACTCTCCAGGACATGTAAGCTTGGAGGTTATCCCCTAGGAGTGCAAAGCGGGAAGCAAGTTTGAAGGGAGCGAGATGTTATAAGCTCGGACCGCAGTGGCAAACACGCGATCCCAATGGCCCAACCATTGGTGCACATTTGTGGGCCCACAGATAGGTCAATCCAGAGCAACTCGCGAATGCATAAAGTGTAAGGGTCGGGTAACGGGCCCGAGAAACGAGAAATTTGGCAACACATGACAACTGTCGAGTTGGGGCATTAATATATGTATATATTTATATGCATATATGCATATTATTGCATAGTGCAGAGCTGTGGATCCCAAACCCATGAATGGGTAGGCAACCAATAATCAATTTCCAAGTGGCGCTAGGAGATTAGTTAGGTGGGTATAGCGGCGTCGTTGCCACATCGTCAAGACATTGATGTGGCGCTCTCTAATTTCCCATAATTGTAATGGTCATATCTCTTGATTTGAAGGTCAAATTGAGGTGAAGTTTTATATCACCAGAATCGTCTTCACGAGACAAACATAATGGTGATGTCAAAATCAAGCTTTAAATGGGTTGAAGAGATTGGAATTTTTAGACCCCATTTCCGTAATGACAAATTTAGTTTTTAGTGGAATTTTTATCTTGTAGCTATATGGAGAAAACCAAGATAACCTTGCAACATTCATTACATGGTCAAGGGAGTGCTATGACACAAATTTAACACTCAATGAAGATATATGGTGTTGAGAATTTGCTCAATGAGGTGTTATGGAGGCTCAAGGAGGAAAAATTTGGGGAAAACCCCCAAATTTTGGCCAAAGGAGACCTTGTAGTGTTGAGAAGATGGAAAAGAGAGCACTATAGAGCTAAGGAGGAGGAAAATATCTAAAACGCATCCTTTAGGAACAATGAAGAACTATAACACTAGCTTTATGGTTAACACTATGCTAAAGGAGGTGGAAGAGACAAAAATTTGAGAAAAAGAGACCAAATTTGTCCATAAATCACATTGTAGCATTGAGAAGATGGATAGTATGGTAGTATAGAGCTAGGGGAAATATCAAGGAGACCTTTTAGTTCTTTCTTAAGCATCAATATAATGTTATAGTGTTGGATAAATGATTAAAACATTGCTACAGAGGTTGGAGGAGGCCAAACTTGAATGAAAACCCCAAAATTTCACCAAGGTGGACCCCATGACACTTCAATGATGATAAGTGGTGCACTATAACATGGGGTAGAGGCTTAGTGTTGTGTTATAAAAAGGATAAAAAATAAAAAATTTGCAAGAGAAAAGCTTAAGACTTTCCCCAAAGAATGCCTCAGTCAACTAGGAGGAGGAGGGTGTCTTTATGTTAATGGATTGTCTGATAAACCCTAGTTAATGAAACAAGTTTTCCTCCATTTGTCAAGTTATTATAGGTTTGATCATAGCTCCCAAACCTTAGATAGGCTTGGTAGAGTGACCTCTATACTAAGTGGAAGGGTGGGCCCCCTCAATTCCCTCCAAGCATAAGGCATCGAGAGGGAATGGGTGGGGGTGGTCGTTGGAAGGGCCGCAACAAAAACTTAAAAATATAAATATATTTATATTACCTACTTATAAATAAATTTGTTCAATTAGAAACCTAATTAGAAATAACATTGTTTGCTCAAATAGAATTAGTTCAATTCAACGTTATAATAAGAATACAAAAGTCAAAGTTAAAATGCATTTCTCATTATATATTGGACCATTTAAATTATATCTCCAAGTATAAATCCTATGTGTTGATGGAAAATTGTATAAAGTTCATATAAATCTTTTTTATAACTATTAAGGCATTTCAAAAATACATCAATAGATTTTCATAACTTCTATGATACCATTATGGATTTCCTAAATTTTGATTTAAATGATTCAAACTAGACAAAATATATAATTCTAATGCATTGATGTTTTAAAGAAAGCAATTGTGTAATACCTCTTAGATTGTGGATTTTGACATGAAGTGTGATTGAAAAACACACAAGATAATTTCATTCTTGACCAATCTTGCCACTTGAGGCATGATAATGGAGTATACCAACTTTTTAAACAAGGTTAATCATAATGCACATCAAATAACATGAACGAATATCATAATCCAGTACCATGGGATTGAAAACTATCTATGGTTTAACCTTTAAATATGCTTCATCATATCAAATACCATGGATGAATACCATGAGCTACCAAATACCATGGTTTGAAAACTATCCATGATGAAAATTTGTCCCATTTGCTTGAAATTAGGCAAATATGATTCCAAATTTATTGTTCTCACTTAAAAATAAGCTAACATGATTACTTATTACTCTTGTCCTCTTGAAAATAGGTGAATAAGATTCCTTATGAGATATATTATGTGGCTATTTATACCCAAAAAGAGAAATAGGGGTTTGAGATAAGGAGAAATATGAGATATTTAAATGATAGAAAATATTTGTCGACTTGGAAATATTATGATAAAATATAATGCTTTGTGGCTATATTTCGCCCCTATAAAAAACTAGATTCTAATACAAGCAATGGCTTCTTCCCTTAAAATGTTTCACCCTTTAGAAACATTCTCCACCATATATATACCCCTTTCTCTCTCTCTCAGACACACACATAGAAAGAAACAATTCTTAGTGGCTTCATAGGTTTACATTGAAGCTTAAAATACCATTGAAAATTGAAAGTGTCCCAAAAGTTCCTCCTTTTGTTTCTTTATAATTCAAGTTATCTGGGTGTATATGCAATTTGGCTCCTTGTCATATTGTCCTCTCCTAACAAAAATCTTTACAGAATCCTCATTAAATATTTTATAGTTTCTAGGACCATGACTCTTATTTGCATTGCAAGAGGAAAAAATCAACTTAACATTTTGAATCTAGCAATTTCTTTGGCAACAATAATATTGCAGTTTTTTTTTCTAAAAAATTGCTAAATTTGAAGGTCTTAGCCATAGAACCACTAATCCTATCTAAATCATTTGCAATGGGGATTGAGAAATCATAACTTCTATAGAATTTTCCTCTTCATCACTTATATGTGTTTCTTAGGTGTGCATCACTTATGTAACTTGGGTATGTTGCTCATGTGCATGAGTTAGGTGGATAGTTTCACTGCTTCCCTTTATGTGGATGTGTGTGTTGTGTGCATTGTAGACACATGGATTATGCCTCTATCATCTCTATCACTCTTGTAATTTCTTCATTTCAACATGTTAGTTAGCATCAACATTGTGATGAACTTACTTTTCATGCAAGTGGTGTGGGTGGATAGACTTGTCATCCATTACTATGCTTCGTATTAGGATTTTAAGGAATTAAGAGGTCAGTGGGCCAATGGTTATGCCCAAATGTTACAGGTTTGTGTGTGAATAAGTTAGACAATCTAAGATTCAAGGTTAGAGAGTGCAAGGTCCAAAGTTAGAGTGGGCACTAGATGCCTTGTCCTTGCATTTTACTAGTTCACTTAAGAATTGTTAAATTTGTTAAGAGAATTATAAACTTTCATAAAAATTACTTCAATAGATTTGGTTTAATTTAATTTTTAATTTACTGGTGTAAATATATACAAAATGTATATATAAAACTGGATTCGAATATATACAAAATAAAAAATATCTATTTTAGTTTCCAATAACTTCACCCGTTAAAGTAAAGATTAATAAAGCCAAAGAAGATCGTTTAGGAGAAGATTTTGGACACAATATTAAAAATGGCTTTCCCAAAAAAACCACTCTGGTTTTTGGTTACATCAAAGCAAGACCAAGCATTGCATTTTTTATCTCTCTGGTTTAGTTACCTTCATCGTTCTGAATTCTCTACAGGAGATTGATGCTTCTGACTTAAGGTGTGAGGCATTCAAATTTTTTTTTAAGCTTTGGGTCTCTGAACAGTCAAAACATTGTCATAAGAATATTTCACTTTTTAAGCCGAAGGCGTTTTCCCTATGGGCATTGTCCAAACACTGTTCACTGATTCGTCGTTCAATCCAATGGTATTTCACCATGTGGTTAGTCTCTAAAACACAACCACACCGCCGCTCTTCTTCGATTTCGATATGTTGAGGAACCCAAGTACTGCGATACGACAATACTGCATCTGGAGATGAGCCATGCGAGCCCGATCAACGAAACCCATTTCAACGTCTGTCCATCGGGTGTTTCACGGGCACGGAACGTCCCGTTCATCAGCATTAAGAACAGTGATCAGTACTTTGCGGTGGGTTTCTTCCTCAACCCGTCTCTCGCTCCGCTTCTGGACGTCCTGTTCCCAAAACAGGAGAACAAAAGGGCCATTATAATTTATTGTTCAAGTCGCTGGTATCAGAAGAGGATTTTTGCTGGCGTTCAATTGAAGACAACATACTCTCACCTTGTCCACTGGTTACTGCTACCTCCCAACCAGGTCCCTTGAGAGGAAGAGTATCAGCATTTGCACTTGCATGTTCAGCTGAATCGTTTAGCATATCAGAACGGTCCATCAACCTGACAAGGTTTGATTCACTAACCTGGGTTTCAAGGTTATTTTTTTTGCAGGCTGGATCGCTGGGAATTTGAAGGAATCAAGTGAAGACAGAGGGCTTAGCCCTTACCCAGCGCCACGGCTGGGGTTTAGAGCCTATCATTGTGCCTTTTTTTTTCGAGACACTCATTTGGTTCTTTCTTCCCTCTATTGAAATCCACAGAGCCACAGGCCTTACAAGGAGCATAATTTTTATTGAGGGTTTTCGGCATAAAAAAAAATTTCGATTTTTGCTCAGCAATTGGTGGCGTTTTTCTCTCTGAAATCCGCAAACCATCAAGGGCTTCTCACATCGAAAATCAAAGGGTTTCAAACCTCATTAGTTACATAAATCGTGTATAATTTTCAAAATGAATTTTCTGAGCCTACAGTGAACATTTGAAGGACTATTATTATGTACTTTCCAGCGGCAAAGGGGTTTTGAAATTCCTCTTTTACATAAAGTGATTCCTAACCATCCTGTGACAGGGTTTCATCACAACTTTTGGGCTCAAGATAAATTTTCAGAGTCTTGTTCCATTGGAGAATTTACTTCGAGAAGGCCGTAGGCATTTCATTCAGGCTTCAAACCTCTGAGGTTTTGTTAAGGGTCTTAAGGGTTTTAAATGACCAAGGAGACCAATAGTCTGCACCGTCTTTCCTAGACCCATTTGATTTGCCAGAATTCCATTGAGCCCATTTTGCCACAGAGAAGTCAACCACTTTACACCCTTAATTTGATAGGACTTTAACGTTCCCCCGATCAATAGAGGAACAAGTTCCATCTGTTCTTTCCAGTTCCTCTCCTCCGCTGTTAAATTATCATGAGTTTGAACTGGGGTGCTTCCTACGCAATTCTCAGTCATAGCATTGCTAACATTTCTTTGACTTTTTCTTTGTCTGATAAGAGCCTGCATTATTAGTCACCATCTTAAGCTTTCGAACCTTACCACTTTTCTTCACCGCACTTGATTTTGCATTGCCATTCTCGCTTGGAATAAATGTGATGTCGACCATCTTTTCAAGCAGAAACTCTGAATAAAGTTGAGTCTGGCTAAGAAGTTCATCCAGTTTGTTAAATAACATATGATCCATCAGTTAACTCCCATGGCTTAGTTGCTTTTACATTTCTTTCTTTTCTCGCTCAGCTCGTTCTTCTTCTAGGCGTTTCTCCTCCATGGCCATATCCTCTGGAACTTCCAATGCTTCACCATGATCTGATAACTCATTATCCTCTGCATCAACAACTGGCACTTCACTTCCAGACGTTCCCTCATCATCTAAAACAAATATAGGTGAATGTGCATCTCCTTTAAGACTGGCGGTTGAATCCTTCTCCAATTTTTAAATCATTTGTCAATACCAATCCGGCAATGGTCCAATCGCTCGATGGAGTATTAAGCTCTTCACTAGGATTCCGATCTTACGTTCAATCACATGCATATTGAATGAGTTTGAAATAGATGAAGCTGGGTACCAAGTCCAAGTGAAATTTTGTTAAAATTGGCAACTAGAGCCAAACTCCATGTGGGTCATCTTATTAATGGCAGTTGATATTTTTCTTGGATCCTTCTCATCGAGAGGTGTAGGGTTGATCTAAAGATTATCCGATTCCTATAAGTATTCATGGAGATATGAATTTATTTGTGTTATGGGACAATTCGTCAAGGTTGGCGAGCAACCAAATGAGCCCCTCATGTGCTCCACGTTTTTGTATAAATAAAAGTGCCTGGAATCATTTGAGAACACAACTCTCATGATCTCCCTCTCTCTACTTGTTTTGGCTTTGTCTTCTCTCAAGGAAGACGTAGTGGAGAGGGTCATCTAAAAGAGCCCTAAACGTAGTCATCTAGGAGAGCCCTAGCCGCAGTCTTAGAGGAGATCTGGCCGCAGATCTAAGAAGCCCTAGCTGCATCCAATAGGAGTTCTAATGCACAGCAAAGGGAGCCCTAATCCGCAGCAAAGGGAAGGCTCTAATCCACAACAAAGGGAGCACTAATCCGCAGCAAAGGGAAGGCTATAATCTGCAGCAAAGGGAGCTCTAACCGCAGCAAAGGGAAGGTCCTTATTCGTAGCTAATGGAAGCCCTAAACCACTGTCAAGAGGAAGCCCTAAACTGCTGTCAAGCAGAGCTTTGAGTCAAGGCCTTAGCCGCAGCATGAGAAGGACTTCATCCGTAGCAAAAGGGACCTTATCATAGCATGAAGCAACGTGGGCATGGACAACAGCAAGACAGGGGAGCCGCAGTCACCAGGAGGAGAGATTCAGGGCTGTATATGTATGTGTTTGAGTGCAGGTAAGTGTTGTCAGCTTGCCCAAGTTCATGAGGAAAGAAATGCTGCTGTTTGGGTATCATTTGGGAAGGCGGAGTGCTACAGCTAGTTGTTGTGCTAGGCTGCAAGCCAGAGCACACAACTGAGGTTGTGTCAAGGACTGTCAAGGGTGGACAACACCTTCAAAGGGCAGCGTGGCATGAGGGAAAGCTCTTCAAGATAAACTGCAGTCCTAAAAGGACTTATCTCCTGACTGTGTGGTAGCCCTAACCTGAACACAGTCATAACAACAATGGGCAGCAATACATATGATCAATATTGCTAGACATAGGTGTTGCAATGGGACAGCATGGCAATGATGAGGTATTATAGCATGCATGGTAAAACATGATGCAACATGGGACAATTGCAAGCATGAAGAATCATGGATAGCAGTGGCAGGGTAAAGCATGGACAGCTGCAAGTAGAGCGCTGTATGGGACAGCAGTATAGTACTTGATGCAGCTAGGACACAAAGCAGCAATGGTGCAGCAAGCACATGGGTGTAGCATGGTGCAGCCATGGCACTAGGTAAACGCTGGGACAACAGCAGCATGAGGTCCAGTATTGTGATGATGGGTGAAGCATGGTGCAACACAATGAGGTGCAGCATATGGAAGAGATGTAGCACATGATAGGTGAATGAGTCACCTTGGAGAATCAGTTGAAGCAGAATGTCTTCAACTGATCTCATGTAGAGATAATATATTAGTCGAAGTATTGACTTCTGTTGTAAATGTACTATCTCTCTCTCTGTTGAACTATTGAAGAACATATAAGAAGAATTGATTAAGGGTTTCCTCACATTGGGGTTTGTCCCTGGCTAGCGCCACATCTTGTGTCCTCTTGTCTTGGCTTGTCTTCTATGATTTATGTTTATGTTCTATCTGCAGTTTACTTTAATGTTGATGTGATTGCTAATTTTTTTTTTTTTTTTTTTTTGGTAATTTTTATTTTTATTTTTTATATTTTTTTTGTAGTAAGGTTAATCTATTAATATGATACAAAAAAGGTAATTACAGTGATTCTTGGCCACAGAGGAACCTGGCCTCAATCAACACGCATCCATGATAGTTATTTGAGACTGCCCCAACAAAGGGGAAACCAGTCCAAAGATATGTCCAGAATATATCCAAAAATTAACCCACAGTTTTTCCTGACTAGACCAACTGACCAAAACCAACAGTTTATCCTGACTAGACCAGCCGACCAACAGATTATCCTGAGGACACACAAGACTGGACAAAGCTAAACCAAGAACTAGAATAAATGCCACCTGGTAGACATGACATACTGCGCTAAGTCTTCCGGAGCAGGCTCCTCCACAATTGGACACGGCCAGTCATCCGAGTTGTCCGACTCGCCATGTCCCAATGCTTGATGGCCTTCCTCCATGCTGCCAGCCTCAACCTGCGGGCTCGACGTGTCATCCAAACGGCTCTCCAAGGCTTGCGTGTCATTGTGAACGCCCATCTCAACATGCGAAATGCCAACAATGGCTTTATCGTGCCTTCTGTTCCAACCTCCATCAATTGCCTGCTCGTCATTGTTGCCCCTGTTCCTGCTCGGGCCAGCTCTGTTCGCCTCCTCCGTAGAAATGGTCATGGGAATATGCTGCTCGGTCTCTTCTGTAATGGAAATTGAGACAGTGGCTACAATAACCAGGCGGTTCAAAGAGTTGCGAAACCGAAACTGCGTTGTGTGAGGAACAGGATGCGGAGGCAGAGGAAAGGTTGCAGTGCAAACAGTTGCAGCTTCACGTCTTGAGCTGTGGAGGCCGGCTCTGCCTCTGCCACTTCTTGTATCCGGATACTGACCTGCAAAACTGTGTTGGTGGGGATTTTTGGCAGAGGATGCAGGGGAAGCAGAGTCATGGCTATGCAAAGCAGGGGAACGAGAACTTCTGCCTCGCGTGCCACCACGTCGGCTGCGCATACGATGGCGGACCATGGTGGATATGGGAACAGGTAGAGAGTCAGGAGGAGCAGAAGAGGAATTGACAGAAGAGCTTTGCGCGGAAATTATAGAGGGCTAGAGGTCGTGAGCCGAATTACAGAGGTCTGTGTGGGAATGGTGGAAGCCATTACCCAAATCAATGCAGCTCACAAGCCAACATCTGCGCCCAGTGCTGGTGCGTTCAGTCGGCTCTCCCGCCTGCGGAGGGCATACACAGTGAATCAGGGGTAGAATAACAGGAAAGTTCTCCGGCTCCATGGTTAAGCAGGTAATGGCCTTGCCTCGACTTGAGCAGGCATTAAATGACTCCTGCGAGGTGCCATGAATGCCATTCATGGTGACCTTGGAAAGGTTGCAGAGGGCCATGTGGCCGCCCCGTCCGCCGTCGCCCCGTCTCATCAACTTAATTACTGTAATTAACACCCGCATCCGGGGGATTGCTAAAAATATTAAGCTAACTGTGAAAATTGAAATAAATTGCTCTAAGCATAGAACATACCTAAAATTAACAAATTTGCACCAGTCGGACTTGGCACCTGAAATACCCTTGCGCAAGGCATGCTAAAACGACAAGATCCCCAGATATGGATGTGCTTCAGGAGCTGCGTTGAGAAAATTGAGAACATCTCTTACGTTTGAATTTGTTTTAATGGTTGACTTAGTGCCTTTGCTTTTTCATTTTTTTTTTTCTTATGTATGTTTAAAGATACAAAATAAATGGAAACGACCCAGTCAAAATAAATTAGTTGTACCCATCTTCATATCTTTCCTCGCCCAAGGCCCAATTAAATCTATGTAGATAAGAGTCTCCTCGATGGGCTCACAAAAACTCTTCCAAATGGAATTGTTTCAACCAATTTTAGGGCACCGAACGATATGTCGTGAATAAACAGCGAAAATCCAACCAATTTTCACCGGTGACAGAATCTTACAATATCCCCTAGAACAACCAATCGAGTGGGCTAAACTTAAGATGCTTCGCTTGCACTTCGGGGATCAATCCTTACACCTTTGCTTGTTTTCTGTATAATATCTTTGTTTTTCTGCATACTATTTTTGACTTTATACTTTATTTCTCCCTCACCCTCTACGCAGAGAAAGATAAAGACAACAAAGTTGAAACAAAATGAGCCAGAGCCAAAAGGGAGGAGAGAGAAAAACAACGAAGTTGAGACGAGTCACGAAATAGAAGACAACCACAAACACTGATAGTAGAAAACAAAATGTTTGGCTTTTTGAACTTTCGGCGTTCCTTTGCACTACTCGGTGCAATTGCTAGTTATACTCTTATCAAGTGATTGTGTCTTTATACATAGATACGAATTTTGTTGTTACCAGACTTGTTATGCCAGTCACTCTTATCAAGTGATTGTGTCTTTGAACATAGATATGACTTTCGTTGTTACCAAACTTGTCATGCAAGTTGTTAAGACCACTTCTAGGAACAATTTCTATTTTCATGGGGAAGCTTACATTGTGTTTCAAAATCTTTCTATTTCCATCGATGAAACCCACCACAAGATATTGTGCTTCAAAATGTTTCTGTTTCCACTGAAACAGTTTAAAATGCACAGCATTATTTTTAAGAACTATAACTAGCAAGGGTATAAATCAGAGCATTATTTTTAAAAACTGTGACTAGCAAGGGTATATTGATATAAGAAGGTGTGAGGAGTGAATCAAAGAATTATTTTCCTTAGCCATCCACGGGATGACTTTCTATTCTTATCTGCAATGATGCCAATCTCCAAAAATGGTTTTGCTTTCATGCACCATAATGTTTTTCTATTCTATTCTTACCTGCAAAGATGAAAATCTCCAAATGCAACGCAGTTGAGGCACATTTTAGCATATGTGGAGGCAGCCAAAAATTTCCCTTGTATGTTACTAGAGTTTGAAACTTCATTCAACAATCCAGGTCGGAAACTTTATTGATCGTCCTGCTTGTTTGAACACAGTGGTCACAGCGCAAGAAGTTAGATATTACATATTTTGGTGCACCCAATCCTTAATCCATAGTAGTCTTATTTATTAATCTTCTCTGTTTCGGCTCTCCTAAAAAAATATATGAGAAAAATATATTCCTGAAATTCTTGTATTGGTCAACTCTTGGGCCTTGGCAGATATAAGGATGCATGCTAAAATAATATATTCAGTCCATATCGTTGTAATATTCAATCCGCCTTCTGAACAATACGGAAAGTTTTGTATGCCATATTCTTTTAAATGGTTTGTTTTTCTCATCATAGTGTTTATCTGACTCTATCTTCATTCTTAATCCAAGTAGTGTGATGTGCCCATTCTTAGCCTAAATAGAACCTAATCAGTTAGTCTTTAAACCTAGGAAGGAGAATGTTTTTCAAATCCTCAAAATGCTATCTGAAAGTCACATACCTTTATTATATTATCAGCAACCGTTGGCAGTGCTGATGTATAAACCCTTTCTCTTGCCTTTTTTGCCTGGTCACATGACAACCGAGTCTCAAGCATTCATTCTCAGAGGCCAGATCAATTAGATCTATAGAAAATTTACATTCAATAATGTTCTGATTTAATCCTGTCTCTTATATTGAATCCCAGTGGTTTAAATATGCTTTTATTATATAGATTTAATTCATATATCTTCAGTTCTTGAAAGGCAAAAAAATTGAAGCAATTTACCTGCGCTTCCCAATTCGTACAAAATGTTATTATGAACAGTACAAGTGTTTGTGTGGATAGTCCACAAAAAACTCCAATCCAAAGCCCCTGAAACATCCAACAAAATCCAGCATCAGATGTAGAACACATAGACGAACAAGAAATTTCCTGTATTTGATTAAATTGGCATTCTAGCTACAGCCTACTGAGAGACATGTTTTTGCTACTATAACTGGTAAGAGCTAAAACTGTTAAGGCCATTACTTGGTCATATCTGTATCAAGTTGAGGAATCCCACACAACATCTTGCTGTAGAAACTGTTTAAATTTGGAATCTTGAAATGTAGCGGTCTCAAATATGTGCTAGAGAAGAGTTTCTATCCATGTTGCAAAGATGCCAGATGTTGAAAGGTAATTTGACTTTGGAGAATGACCACAAATATGTAGCAATTGAAAATGGGCGATGACAAATAATGCGACGCTGGAATCTTTTGCATCTATGTACCAATTAGCTGAAATATTCAGAAATAATGTTGTGTTTATGCTTAGTGTTAGCGGGTGCTAGAGAAGGTGGATTCACAGTTTTCAGTTTTTTGATACCCTTTAAACAGATCAACATTACCATATTTAGGTACGAGTGAGTCATGACAGGCTTCATAACAGGAAAAATGTTCTCAATTTGTAAGGTTAAAATTTAGAAAGGCCTAACCAGGTGAAATGGAGAATGATTTGAAAATATTGTCTAGTGTAAACACACCTAGGGTTGCTCATGAGGGCATGAGATAACTATCAATAACTTTGTAGGAAAGCCCTTTCTTTCATTCCATCTCACTCCAAAATTGATTGAAGTATCGAATCATTGCCTCCATAGCCTGTGTAAGCTTCAGGTGCAGTAAATTAACATAAAACAGATTTTTGGTTGTACATGATGAGGTACTCCTAATTGGTTAGTAAGACCATGGACGAGGATTAAACAGTAAAACCATTAGATACTTGGGCATGCCATTTGGTAGTGGTGTTTCCTCTTAGAGACATGCGATTCGTAGAGAAGCTTACAGTGGTAAGTAAGATTCTTCAAGACAGTTCTGTATATTACAGGTTTTGTTGGCTTCTCTCTTTAACATGTTTCAGGAAACAAGATAAACTATCAAGGAAATATCAATTGTCAGGATAACTGAGGGCTTCCTAAGGTCCCATGGAGATTTTGCATTCTTCCAAAGGCAAGAGGTTGGCTAGGCTTGACGATATTTCTACCAGTTCACCAGAAAATGCAAAATCCAATTTGCATTTTTTCAGCACCATTGCACAGGTCATATGTATGTTGGCAGCTTGGATTAGTCCTGACGATGAACCACACTTGCTGGTTTGAAACGCGTCGACAAATGAATTTTGATGTGAGTTGCAGAAACTTGATCTTGTCTTGTATATTTGCAAACAGTTTCAAATGTCAAAGAGTGTGCCCTTACTGATTTTTAATGTATCATCAGCAGTACAGAGTATTAGAGTATTCAATAACTATAATAATGTACCAATTCTGGCCATTTTCAATGAAAAAATTAGGTGAATCTAATAGGTGCTGCTCCAAAAATGAAGAAATCCTCTCAACTGTGAATCAATGCCTTCACTGTAAATAGACAACTACGATTGAAATACTGACCCAACTTTATAGCTTAATTAGTGCTCATAATACACCAAGGATTGAACATTGAAGAACTTCTCCAAGAAAATTAGAATGCAAAACAGAAACGTGAGCGGTACCAAAAATATGTAGCGTTGCTAGTGGAACTTACTAGGCAATTAAGTGTTCAAAGTTTCAAACAATAAAATTAAAAGTATCCCTTTAAAACATAGAGAACCAACCCTCAATTACTCGTGGTTATATGGAAGTTGTTCTGGATAGTCTTGCTGCAAATGTTCTCAAAGTTGTGGTGCTTATTCTAAGGCCCAGGCTGTCATGGACCATAGACCCGTACACTGGGAACAAAATTGGGGTCGCTCATGTCTTTTGCAAAACGGCTTGATTTGAAATCGTCAGACTTTATCTTCACACTATTGACTGAACGTTGGCTTTCTTCATGCAAATTTTTTACACCTCACAAAGCTCTAGCCCACACGACTAGACACAACTCTAGTTCACATGTTCATGCCAGCTTACTTGTTCATTCCAGTTTTCAGCAGTTTCACAATTCTATTTTTATGCACGCATAGCTCACTGCAACACAATTCTTGATGTGGATTCACATTACTTTGCAGTGTTCCCACACACTCACCACAACTTGAACGCACAACTTCTTGAATATTTTGCACAGAATTAATATATTGCCATTAATAGAATTTTAACTTTAACAAAATCAAGGACATTCTTCAAAACACATAATTTGGCAGCAACAATTTGCTTGTATTGAAGGTCAGATAGAACTGGTATCATCCATCTTGGCCCTGGTTTAATCATAACCATTCTTGACAATTCATATTGTGTTGGTAAGGAATCAATCCCTTATACGATATCCAACTTAGACATTGATTCAAGCCAAAAACCCTTAACTGCATATCATAAGCCTCTTGACAAGAAGTGGCCCAAAACTCTTCTTCCATTCTTACCCACGCGTGACTACACCAAAATAGAGGTCTAGCTTTCAAAACCTGGAAGGAGGTTTGGTTTCGGCTTGTTCTTACTTATGACATTGGAAACTATGTGGGCTCTTCTCACACTTCCCTATTCAGAACGACGAGGAGAACAACTCCAATTTCACCAAGGTCTTGGCTAGGTTTGCTGAAGGGAATTATTCCGCAGAGGTCTCATCTAGGTTTTCTGAAGGGAATTATTCCACAAAGGTCTTGGCTAGGTCTTTTGGCCTATTAAGTTTGTTTAATGTGCATATTTAAGCAAGAATTCATTACTATATTGATCGAATTCAAGATAGTTAATTAGTTTGAGGAAGTTGATTTTAAGCATTTGCAGAGAAGTTCTTGAGCGCTTTTCCTATTTTATCCTTTCCATTTCGAGTCAGAAACCTTGGGCATGCGATGTTGCATGAGGGGGACGTTACTACATGCGAGATAGAGTAACACCCTGTTGACCACTGAAAGTTGCACCTGAAATTTTTTGAAGACTTCATGCTCGGGGATATGTCACAGGTTTCATGTACCATCGAAGTTCATATATCATCAGATTTTTTTAATTCTAACTTCTTCTTCTCATCTTCTTCTATGTTTTACTCAGATTTCGCAAGCCCTATGGGGATGATGTAAAGTGATGCTAGTGTGATGAATTGAGTCATGTAACAGGCCTAGGTAACTTGGGACATTGTCATCAAGTAAGTTTACTCTGAGAGGTTTTTTTACTTGGTTAATTATTAGGTACTTTCGGACACTTAATAATTAATTGAATTTTTTCCTCCAAGTATAACCCCAAAGTCGGAGTGCGGCTTGATGGCAAGGCCTTTGGTGTGTTCTAGTGTCTATAGTCATTGTATATTACCATACTAGATCATTCGTAAAGTTTCGCGGAATTTGATTAGGTTTAGGGGTTAGTTTTTTAATTTTTAAAATTTCCGCATGGGTGGAAATTTTAATAAATTTTGATTGTAAAATGCAATGTTGCGAACATCGTGATCGGGATTAAATTGATGAGGGTCTGAAAACGGAAAAAATCGTAAAAATCAGTAAAAATTGGCAAATACAAAAATATTCATATATATATATATATATTTTTGTTCGATTTTTTTAATATCTAAAGCATCCACAACATAAAATAAATGTATTGACACATAAATATGAAAATAGAACTAACATATAAGATGTGTAATATCATGTCTAGTCCTACATCACACATACAGTGAATCATGTCTTGAATACTAAGTTCCCGAGTCCCAACTTAGCCTCAAAATATCAACGAAAAATATAAAAATGTATCTCATATCATGAGTCATAATGTCATATACAATGAAATGAACCAAATAGCTAGTACTATTGATTTCCTCTGCCCTTCTTGCGAGAAAATGTAACAACTTTCCCTTTAGATGAAGAAGGCAGTGGGGTTGGCAGTGAACTCTGCTGTGCTCTAGAAGTTGAAGAACTACGAGCTATAGGAGGTAGAACACATCCTCTACTGGTGACAAGGGTAGGTGGTGTCACGTCCTCGTCCTGTTGCTCCTCCTCCTCTACACCCTCCACTACCTCCTGCTCTAACCAATCAAGAGCCGACTCCATAATAGGCCTCTCGGCCTCAACCCTCTATGCGACAGTGGTGTCAATCCCATCCAATGAGATGGCCTCCACATTAGGTGTCCTCTCAAGTTGCTTACCCACAATTGAAGATTTTAGTAGACATAGACCATGTCATTAAGTCGTTGGGACTCCAACTTGTATAAGGTTCATAAATTAATAAATTATAAATAATAAATTAATAATTATAAAAAAATATTATTTAATGAATTCAAAAAATCAATTGGAAATTTGGAATATTTTAACCTGTTGCGCTTCTTGGTTTGTATTTTTTCAAATACATTCCAGTTGCGCTCGCATCCCGAGGAGCTACATGTTTGGATGAGCACTCAAATGGCAAGCCTTTGGAGATTGGGTACTCTACCACCATCGCTTCTCCACCATGCATCTACAACAAATAAGATAAACATAAGAAAAACAATGAAATTTGAAAGTTAAAGCAAAGTATGAACTTGAAGAGACTGTTACCACTCAAATCAACAAGGGACCTAAAGGGGGTTTTCAAGAGGACAATTGCGAGATTAAGGGCAATGGTGGAGGCTTAGCCCACTGTCACCACATCTAAGTCTACCTGCTCTTTACGGACTTTCACCTATGGCAGGAGTCCCAGTAGTGTAGAGATCACTTTGTAAAGTAGATGTCAATGGATAGGTGAGAAGTGACCCTGAAAACCCTTTCCCAAGGATGGAGTAAAAAATGGAATTTGCTTGCTCTTTAAGCAAGGGACTTGGTCCACTAGGGGTAAGGGGTGAGGATTGGAGGGTTGAGGGAGAAAGGATAGGCTTATAGATGAGTTTCTCAATCCCTATAATCCTTGGAAACTTGGATTCCCAAATGGTCCTTGACAAATAGTCTTTATTGAGAAGTGGGACCACACGAGGCCAAGTGGACCCAACCCAGGTTCGGGGATGGAATGCAACAACCAATGATGTTCCTATCCTGGACAAGGTGAGGGGAAAGGACCAAACAAGAATATTTACTTTGAAAGGTTGAATTGATCCTATTGAGGTCTAGCCTTGGGGATGCCTAGGCAAAATTCGATCTTAGAGCTAGGGCTTGGGATTCCCAGAGATTCCATCGTTAGAATTGCCTCAAATTTGGAGGAGAGGGAGGGGACCCACCAGCGCAGTAGCCTGTAGGAGATCAAAGTTTTTCCTTGGGTCAATTCCTAGGAAATTGATGCCCTAAGTGACCTAATGGGGCTAGACTTGGGGAAAAAGGGGAAAATGGTAAAAAGGAAGGGTAAAATGATCACCCCTTTAAGGGACCAATGCATAATTCACTTGGTGATATAGAGTCAAGGATGGTGATGAGTAAGAACTTGGTTTCTTGATTAAGGAGGCCCAGAAAGTCAACTTCATCCAATGTTGAGAGAAAGAAAAGAAAAGTGACCTTCAAGCATTTATACTTCAAAGAAAACGACACAAGCTTATTGAGACAAATAATCTCTAATACCTGTCATCCATATAATATTTGCCCATACATTAAATTAGCTAAAACACGCTTAATTCTACATTTCAATTATGCAATTACTAGCCCTAATTTTAGCAGTATGCAACAACCAATGTTTTAAAAACCGGAACCGGTGACCGGACCGGTCCACCTAATGAACCGGGTTTCGAACCGGAACTGGTCGAACCGGGATTGGTCAGGTCTAAACGAACCTGTTTAAAAAAATACATTAAAAAAATAATTTTTAATGAAAAAAACTATTTTTAAGATTTAAAACCATGATTCCAAGCCAATAGAAACAAAATATGCAAGGTTTGCTCATCTATAAACCATGTAAAGGTGAATATATCAAAATGGCATCGAGTGCAATACATATCCGCAACAAAATACATAATCAATGAGGTTCTAAATGGCCTCTAGAGTCCAAAAACAATGCTCTAAGCTATGGGGTCACTAAACTAATACAAGTCTACATATCAGTGATCAACAACATGATCACTTATCATCATGATCAAACTCATCACCACTACTAGACAAGAGATCATCAACATGAGCTACATAAATAATATGCCTTTGAGTTTGAGGACTCCTAAAAGTGCTCTACAACTTTAGTAGTAGTAGCAAAAATAGACATCAAAACTACAAATCATTGATCAACATGGTCACTCATGAAACTCATCATTGATTCAATGCTACTAGAAATACATAAACATCATCAACAAGAGATACATGAACATCATCTAGCTCAAAGTCTTCAGACTTGGATTGCTCAACCTTATAACATGATAGAAATTGAAAAGGTTTAACATGCCTAACCAATGATTTTGGTTTGAGTGAAGGGTTCATCTCCTCAACCTTATAGTGTGGTAGAAAAAGATTAGCATGCCTAACCAATTGTTTTCCTTTGAGTGAAGGGTGCATTCTTGTTAAGGCCATGGTAGAGGAGTTCAACAATCAGTACCACCAACATCAACAAAGTTCAACAATCAATGCCACCACGATCAAGGCTCTTAAATGGCTTCATGCTCTTGATCAAATGCCAATCTCATACTCTCATGCATGATAGAATCAAATGGAAACATTGCAAACCTCCAAACCATGAAATCCTGAAAACCATTAAGTCTGCTGAATTTTGAGTGAAATCTAAAATTCTAGTTTCTCCATATGAAATCCAATGAGGTCGAAACCACTCTCAAACATCCCGAGTCATTTCATGAAAATGAAAATTAAAGGAAATGTTACTTTTACTTTAAGAATTTAACATTACCATTAATTTCCAACATTGTTAGGGTTGAGATGTGTCAGGAAAATGAGAGGGTAGGCATGTTTTTCTTCGAGGGATTATTTTTGGATGAAAACAACCCCAAATTTCCCTCAAAAAAGCTTCAAAACTCACAAAAATGCATTTTGTGGGGGTTATATTTGCCTTGGCAATAAACCGACCGCTTTAAGACAAAACCAGCTAGGACAAAACCGACCAGTTTCGTCCTAAACCAGCCGGTTAGGACTGGTTAGGGCAAAAAAAAGGCGAAATGAGGAGGTAAACCGGGTTTTTAAGACGGTTTGACTCGGTGGGCTTGCTAACCGGCCGGTTTGACCGGTTACCAGTTCAGTCCGACCGGTTTTTAAAACACTAGCAACAACAAGAATAATAACATAAAAAATTCACTTACAACGTTATAAAGTATATCCAACCAACATTTCGTTCACAAGAGAAAGCTCCAAGACAAGATAAATAGCCCAAATCCATACGTCAAAATTCATCCATCTCCAGAAGATATCCTCCAAGGAAAAAATGTGAAGTGATCATACAAATGAATGTATCTAACCTCAATATATAGCCTCGTAAGGAGTTCGAATTAGCCTATGGGCCTACATTAGCCCCTAATGATAAAATAATGTGCAAATAAAGCCCCTATTGGTGACAAGCCCACCAAACTAGCTCACAAGTGTAAAAATAAGCCTCACAAAAGGCCAAATAATAATATGTGCATGTCATAGGGCCCTCCAAAAGCTCAATAATATCCTGAAGTGCCATATTGAGGAATAAATTCCTCGGAATATGATGGAAAGGGGGTGGCCCCTTGTTCCCCAAGTAGTAGACTTGCGCTGCTCCCAGTGGGTATGAGGGCACATAGATGACCCATGGGTCTCCATATGAATCAGAGATGCTTGTAGATCCTCTGCAAGGGTCTAAGTGGTGGAATGAATGCTGCCATGACATCGTACAAGTCCTGGGACACTTGCCAAGAGTGTGGGGATCTTGTGGGGCCTGCTGGGCATAATGTACCAAGCATAGCACCATCATCCCAAAAGTGGATCGCTAGTAGTCTCTGAGCATCCATAAAGATCCATGGAGTGTTGTTTGCTGCTGTGGAGGTCCATGGCTCTCTATGCACACCCTACATATGCCAATGTAGACCTATAGGGGTGAGGATCCCATATAGGGAGACCAAACCCAAATGGAAATCACCTGTAATCCTGCATAAGATCCAATGCGTCCCCTAAGCTTCCAGTACAACCAGTCATTAAGATAATCGGGTAAGATAGCTTACAAATCATGGATAACAAAGTGGGCATTTCATAATGACATGCCCTTCCGTAGTGGGCTTTGGCATGTGTTAGTGTCTCCAAGCTCCAAAGGGGGTTAGCCAAGTACTTTATTAGGTGGTTTCAGCCCTCAGAGGGGATATTATGTCCAAGGTACATCCCTCTAATGGGGGTGGCAGGTGACAAACAAGTGAGATGGAATAGGGAATGAGAGGGGCAGTCCTGGGCCACATAGTGGGGCATAGGGGTAGCTAGATAAAGGGAAGCCCACACCTGGGTATGTAATGTATAGGAAGGAGCAGTCGTGGTACATGAGGTGCCTCGGTCTTGATTTTTCCACCTTTCTTTATATGCCTTTTGCCTTCTATGAATTTTATTTAATTAACTGCTTGGGGCTCAAAGGACAAGAGCATGATGTGTAAGATAAAGCAGTAGCTACCCCCTTTAAGGTAGCGTGGTTCATTGCCCTCCAGAGCTTGGGACAATCATGGGTTCTTGAATTATAAAGGAGGCTCATCTAGGGCCTATGGAACTAGGGTGATGGCCATGGATGGGGGTAGAGCTCATGCATTGGCTTTTGCCCACATGCTGATTATTTGTCCTGACCATTTTTTGCATTTTTTGGTACAATTCCGTGTTAAATGTGGCCAATTATGCTTTTCACTTTTTCTTTTAATTGCTTCAACCTCCGGGGCATCATTCTAGGCCTGACCCGAGGTGGGGGTAAGGGGATAGGGAGGCTAGCCCTAAGTGGACCCAGAATGGGAATGTGGACCTAGGTGGGAGAAAAGATGAATGGGGGTATAATGAGTGGAAAGGGAGTAATATGTGCGGATAAGGAGCGGGACCACACACCCAAAGTCGTGGTTTCCCAAGTAGTACCACCTTAGAACCAAATGGTCAATAAGGGAGATTCCACGGGACTAAGATCCAAGGGTAAAAACCAAAAGAGATCAAGGGGACAAGAGCACGAACTAAGCCCACTCTTTCCGCCAAATCCCCCCATCAATCCATACCCAGAAGTCCATGATAAGTAAACCCAATACTCAATTACCAAATGAAAAGACATACCTTTAGATTCGAGAGGCCCACCTTCAAACATACGATCAATACAGGTGGGTGAGGAACCACATGGTTGGCTCAGGTGGCAGAGAAATGGCACAACGAGCTAGTAGGAGGCATCAATGGGTTGCTGTCTGTCCGCTGAGGCTCATCATGGAGAAAAATTTCTCCTGGGGATATCACCCACAATGTGGTGGGTAACAGAGACAATGAAATTTGAAACAACTAAAGCTTACTTGACATTTTAGTTTTCCTATCCACAATAGCCACGTCAAAGCTAAATGTGCCACCTGCCATCTTGTATATCTTCATTTGTTTGGAGATTTCTACATGTTCTGTTGGAGATGGCACCATCCTCTAAACAAAAGTGAAAAATCCATCCATGACCTCAACATCAAACAAGAAACCACATGAGTAAGAAAATGCAGGGCTCGGTAGATCTCTGCAGCATGAATGAGATGATGGAGTGTATTGTTCCACCGCTCATCAATCACTTCCCATAGGAGTTGTTGTTTCTCAAACCCCTCATTCCCCTTATCATCATAGTAGCTTCGAATGGATTCTTTGGCTCTATCCATGGCATCATACAAGTAGTCCATTGTGGGCTTTTCTCCATCAACTAATGGAAGAACCTTTACCAAAGGTTCAGTAATGCTACACACTTCCTGCACTCCTACTCAAAAGCTTTCCTGGTATGAAAGTAACTTGCATATGGCCTCTCTCTCTAGTTTGTGTTTATATGACATAGCACACCACTCTTCTGAAAGAAACATTCTCTTCACATCCCACATAGAATTTAAGAGGGATTGAAGAGATATGAAACTGGTGGCAAACTGTGTAATGGTAGGGTGCACCAACTCGTTGTTGTTGGTAAATGTTCTCATTAAATGAAGCACAGATGCATGATTATATATAAATTTTGTAATGTTTTTTGATGATTCAACAATATCTTTAACAAAATGAATTTTTCCTACGTCATCCAACATCAAATCAATGAAATGTGCAACACAAGGTGTCCAAAATAAGTTAGGATGCCTCTCCACAAGCATCTTGCCAGTAACAACATAATTTGCAACATTGTCGGTTATGACTTGGATATGTTGTGGACCAACCTCTTAAATGAACACATCCAACAAATCACATAATAACCGTGCATATTTGATATGTCCAACCATCTAACATCACAATGCATCCTGTGTGTGCCCATGATTCCCTTAACTCCTCCAATCTCTGAGTGCAGTCAACCTTTTCATTTTGAAGAATGCGTCCTCTAAAGTCATCATATGAAGGGACTTTGTACCCTGGGCCAACAATAGCATTAACATCAACCGCGGGTTGGAAAAATGGATTGTTCTTAGCAACACTGAAAGGAATATCACTCCAAAGAAGAAAATTGCCCAACAACTTGTCAATTTCTTCCTTCTCCCTTTTTCTAATAACTGACGAAATAGATGGTTGTGCACCAAGTGTGGTTCTAGGAACAAAAAATGATGAGGTAGCTATAGAGTTGGGTGTAGATACTGATGGTGAAGTAGAACTAGTACCACTCTCACAGTCACCTCCCAATTTTGACACTCAACTCCCTGTTATTTGACTCTTCAGAGCTGCCTTGGACAATTTGGTTGTCTCTATTTCTTCCAATGATTTGAGGGCTCCTCGGATAATTTTTGGATTTGTATTTGAGAAAGACCCTACTTTATGTCCAGGAATTTGTGCAAGGTGATACTTCAATCTGTATACCCCCCTCTGTCATATAATGCCCACATAATTTGCAAGTCAAATTTGATCTGTCAAACCCTCCATCAGGTTCACCAAATTCCCACAAAGGGTCCAATTTCCTTGGCATGTTTGTAACTTTGTTGAATCTTGAGTTTTAATGTAAGATTGAAGTTTGAAGTTTGAACCTAGGGCACAAAAAGAATTGCAAGTTAAACAAATGAAATTAAAATTTACATACAACATTTTGAATTTTTGACAAAAAATAACCCTCAACTCAATGCAACAATAATGACAAAAAATACACATTCAAACCCAAGCAAAAATGATGGAAAAAAACTAGGGCACAAGAAAAAATTAAACAAATAAAACTAACAATCAAGATTTTGCATTTTTGACCAAAAAAACCCCTCTCCACTAAATGCAACAAAAATGACAAAAAAACACACTCAAATTCAAACAAAAATCATGGAAAATAAATGGGTGATAGAAATCTATGAAAAAAACAAAAAAAAAAGGGGCCAAATTTGATGCCCATACCTGAAAACCACGCTCCGCTGAAGAAACTTGGTCTAAACTTGATTTTTTTTGCTTGAGATGCTAAATTCCTTCACTTTTCTCCTTTCTTGCCCTTGTAGATGAGTTCTCCTCCTTACCTCTCACTCTTGCCCTTTGTCTTCTAAATGAACCAAAAAAGAATCAAAATTTTGCTTTAAAAACTTCTTGTTGTTGCACTTGACGATTATTACCACTCGACTTGTGATTTTTTTTAAAAAAATCTCAAATTTTTTATGATTTTTTCAGCTCGAAAAAATTGCTGATATTATCGGTTGATAAAATCGTTCACTTGAAAAAAACGCGATTTAAAAAAAAATCGCTATAACATCAAAATATTCACAACATTGGTAAAATGTAATAAGTGATGTCTAGAGAAGTTGTATGGGGTATGTATGCTCAAAATTAGACCTCTCACTTTCAAATTTCTACTGAAACACTCTTAGGGGTAAAAATTTAAAAATAAGTTCTAGACCCTCAAAACTTGGTTTTCCTATGTTTAGTGGAAAATGTGGCAATAAATTAGCCCAACAATTTAATAAATGGAGAATAATAAATATCTACATATGCTAAAATGATGTGGAAATGAGGTGGAAATTCATCTAAAGGTTAAAGTCAAGTTAGAAAATGATGTGGACTCCACTTAAGTCACAAATTAAGAGAAATCAAATTTCTTGGAGGGGACCACGAGTTCCACTGGGCAAATCACATTTTTTGAGGGAGATGGCTCAAATTTCATGGATGAGTCACCTAGTGTTGCGAAGATCGTGATTTTTTTTCATGGCGATTTAATCGGTGATTTTTTCCAAAATGAAAAAATCGTGATAAAATCGTAAAAATCGCCAAAAAATTGTGAAAAAATTGCAAAGGTTTTTTCCAAAATGAATAAATCGCAATAAAAGTCGTAAAAATCACAATAAAATCGTAAAAATCGCCAAAAAATTGTAAAAATCGTCAAAAAATCGTGGATGCTTCAGATAATTAAAAAATTGAGAAAAAATGATTTTTTTTTTAATGTTGCCGATGTTTTTGCCGATTTTTACTGATTTTTTTTCTATTTTTTATGGTTTTTTCCTTTTTTGGACCCTTTTTGATTTTACCCCGATCGCGATTTTTGTAGCATTGGAGTCACCCACTTGGTGGGATTTGACTTGAGCTACACCAAGAGATGAGTGGAGAGTGGTCTCCCACTACTCCACGCTAGTATACACATGTCCCTCCTCCAAAATTGCGTGGAAGCCTCTAAGGATTGCGTGGGCCTTTGAGGAGTTCGATGTGCCCACTTGGGAAATTCGATTTGCATGAGGCTTCATTGGGATTTTCACCATTCTTCATTGGGATATCCACCATTCTTCATTTGGATTTGCTCCCACTTCTCTATTTATGTGAGCATTGGGCTCTCCCTTTGTATTCTGGATACTAGCTATTGTGCTTGCGGAAGCACTACTGCTTTGTACACATTCAATTATTAATAAAGACTTTTGCGTTTCATTCATGAGAAGTTCATCCTTCTTGGAGCATGGTATGATCTTGTGTTTATTTTCCTTCTATATGTGCTAATTATGTTATGCTTCCATATACTTTTAGAAGATGTTTTGATGTACAACTATCTTGCATCAATACATGATTTACAAATTGTGCTCTAGATTTAGATAGTCCTAGTAGATTTCTGTTAAAATTGGACAACTAGCTCCAAACTCCATGTTCTGATGCTCAGATTAAGAGGCTAATATTTTTGTTGGATTCCTCTTTCTGAGAGGTGTAAAATCCATATAAAAATAGTCTTAATCCGATGAGCAGAACTTATATTTTGAATTTATTATTCTTAATAAATTATATGTGCAAGGTCAGCCAGTTTTGTAATGTAGGCTCACATGGCCAACAGATGTGTCACACACCCTCATTGATGGATATATATACAGGAAAAGTTGGAGAGAATTTGAAGAGAACTGAACTCACATCTTCCTCTCTCATCCTAAAAGTACAAGCTACCAGGAGGGTTGTTGTGACACATGCTGGGCTGGCTGACCAAAGGAGACTTTGCTGGTTGAAGCATCCTGTTGACCGCCGAAACGAACACATTCATTTTTCTTGTTACTGATTTGTCTTCTGTAAGATCTGCTTATATGTTCTATCTGCATTTTGCTTATCTACTTGTATGATTGCTGTGAGAAAAGTGAAATTGCTCTTAGCATAGAACATCTACAAAACTTTACATGGTATCAGAGCTGAGGTGAAGACAAACTCTATCTATAGCAATCATCATCGAAGAAAATGGATTCCTCTAAGCTTGAATTCAGGGAGAATGACAAGCTGACTGGAAGTGATGACTTCCATGCCTGGAAGATGTTATTAGATCTCCTCTCCACTTCTTGGGTTTTGAGAAGGAGAGTCACAAAAGGAATGCGTTGCCCTAGTTTGATGATGCAGTAAGCCGCAGTCTCAAAGGAACAAAGAACAGCAAGCCACAGTCAATAGGAGTTAAGGAGTCATAGATCAGTGGGTCGAAGAGATTTAAGGTATATGAAGCCAAGCCGCAATCTGGTATATAGAACAGCTGAAAAGGATTACACGCAGGAGCTAATATGTCGGTCACAACTATATATTCAGATACGTTGGCATATTAACACAGCAAAGAAATACGTTCTGAGGAAACATGTGGAGACCACACACTTTGATCGTTGTCATATAGCACACTGTCATATAATACAGGGAATGAAGATATTTATTAGAACGCAGTCAGGATGTAGGCAAAGATGCGTGGGCACATCACGCAAGCCCTAGATCCGGTAACGTGGTTCATGCTGTAGCACGCAGACATGTAATACGCTCTCCGAAATCCACTTACAGTTATACGATATAATGGAAGGACATTGTAATGGAACGCTGTTAGCTGCCACTAATATATATGAAGCCTGTAGGTTAGAGGAACAAAACTCAAGTTTCCTGAATCTACATACAAGTATACGCTGGAAACGCTGGATAATCAAAACACTCGGAAATAATATAAGCATTGGACGTTGGGAAAATGTTGTACGCTGAGCAAACGCTGGACAGTCTTGCATATATGCTGGACAATTTTATAAAAGTGTTTATAAGCGTTGGACAATCTTACATAATCGCTGGATGCTGATCAATAATATATACGCTGGTCGAGAATGCATATAAATTGTCATATGCAACAAATGTATGAGGCTGACACATGGGAAACCATATACACTGTACGCTGGTCATGTATATATATATACATATACGCTGGTAAATGAGCCGAATCGATGAAGTGAACGCAGTCATGATACGCTGCTCCTGGAGGCTTATACTCACATCATCGGAGTCATATATGCTGATATATATATACGCTGTCATGAAAACATTTCTCACGCTGTTTATGAAAACATACAATGATGCCCTAGCAGCAGTGGTCGCAGTAATGAAGATCGCTGCCGTAGCCGCAATGAGGAAGACATAGCTGCAGTATTTGATTCCTTACGCAGTTATGGTGACAGTTAATATGTTACGCAGCAATGTGATACGCTTTTCATATATATGTTGATACGTTGGTTAATCTCTGGAAAATCCATGTACAACGCAGTTATATATGGAATGTTGTTAGTCGCAGAAGCCCGCAATTGGATTATATATGGAACGCTGTCAGCATATACGTAGCAACTATCCTCTATAAGCTGTTATCTATACGCACAGAAATTGAATACTACTTACGCGCAGTTCTTGAAGACTCACAATCTGTCCCTGAATCTTCGGGTGATGAAGGAACATAAGATACGCATTACTGTGGGCTAGGGTATCCGCAAACAGCGACTCAATTCTTTCGTGTGATCCACACTATAGGAAGGAGGGTACAAACCTCTAATAGCTGTAGGATCTAGATGCTATCGTAGTGTTTGGATACAGGCAGACCAGATCACGTATGACATGATAATGCCTTCTCACCTCAGGAACTAGGCATACTTGAAGAGGCATGAAACAGAAAGACAGACTTGGCATAATGGCGAGACACAGTATAGTATGATATTGAGAACTGTGACCCCTTACTATTCTCCCTGTCTTGGATTAATGGAGATCACAATGATACTTAAGAAGCAACCTTAGTCTCTGCATATTAGCACAATGAGAATTAGTGATAAAGGTTTCAAGCAATGTCAAGTGCTGCTGTAGTGATGACAGTGATAGTTACATTCTCAGCATAGTGGAAGAAGTTGTGTCAAGAATGATCAGTGACAAAGTCATGATCTAGTTCTTGTAAAGATCTTGATCTCGTTGAAGATTCAGAGATCGCCTTTGTGGTAACTTCTAAGGGACAGGCATGGGCAACACAATGTTGAATGAGATCATGAGCAGCATGATGGATAGGATCATGAGCATGGGCAGCATGATCATGGACAGCTTGATGTTGAGAACAACTCAGTGATACTTGGATGCAGCATTACATAATGAATTGGCAGCATTAAGACACATGGGCAGCATAATGTATGAGGTCATGGACAACATGATGTGTGGGCTGCACAATGATCATGAGCAGCATGATGATCATGGGCAGCATGATGGTGCTACACAGTAAGGTGCAGCAAATGGACGAGATGCAGCACGATGATAGGTGAAGGAGTCACCTTGAGAATCATTTGAAGCAGAATGTCTTCAACTGATCTCTTCATTATAGGAGATGATCTATGCTTAGATCTAGAGAAAGTCAAAGGGTTGACTTCTGTTGCAAATGTACTCTCTCTCTCTCTTTCTCTGCTGAACTTTGAAGATAAAAGAAGATTTGATCAAAGGGTTTCCCCACACATTGGCCATCATGGCTCAGGGACACCCTCGAAGATGCTGAGGGTCATGCTGCCCCAAGGGGAACATTCCGAGAAAGCAAGAAGCCGTGTAGATACCAAGGGTATCTAGCTGCCATGAGTACTATTATACAATCTGAACCTGGATCTTTTAAGGAAGCCATCAAGCATCAAGTCTGGAAGGATGCTATGCATGAAGAATATGAGGCTATTATGAAGAATGATGTCTGGGATGTGGTCCCGAGATCGAAGGACAAATTTGTTGTCACCGCTAAATGGCTCTACAAGATTAAACATGGATCTGATGGGAGTGCTGAAAAGTTTAAGGCAAGATTTGTTGCCCGTGGCTTCTCTCAAAAGGAAGGAATTGACTATGACGATATATTTGCACCTGTGGCTCGATATACCACCATCCGATCCATCATAGCCCTTGCTGCTACGCAAGGATGGAGTCTTCATCAGATGGATGTCAAGACCGCTTTTCTGCATGGTGCAATAAAGGAAGAGGTGTATGTAGAACAACCTCTGGGATTTGAAGTTCAAAATCGAGACACTTATGTCTGCAGGTTGAAGAAAGCCCTCTATGGGTTAAAGCAAGCACCTTGAGCTTGGTATGAGAGGATGGATAGTTACTTGATGAAGCTGGGCTTCACTCGAAGCAATGCTGATCCTAACCTTAACTTTAAGGTTGAGGAAGGAAAGCCTCTCATTCTAGTGCTGTATGTGGACGACCTCTTCCTGACAGGTGATGACCCTCTCATTCATCAATGTAAGAGGGAGCTTGCTGCTGAGTTCGAGATGAAAGACCTAGGACTGATGCACTATTTCCTAGGCCTGGAGGTCTGGCAGAGACCTGGAGAGATTCTCCTTTCTCAAGGAAAGTATGTTGTGAAGCTTCTGGAAAGATTTGGGATGGTGGACTGTAAGTTCGTGTCGACACCAATGGAACTCAACTTTAAGAAGTTGAGTGGCAGCGCTGCAGGGCCTATCTTGGCCAATCCTACTGAGTATCGTCAACTCATAGGAGCTTTGATGTTCTTAGTGAACACCCGTCCGGACATATGTTTTGCAGTGAATACTTTGAGTCAACAAATGGTTGAGCCTCATCATTTTCACTGGGTTGGTGCCAAGAATCTTTTGAGATATCTTCGGGGCACGATAAACCATGGGCTGAGATACACTGCCGGGAGTGTGATACTCCGGGGATATACTAATGCCGATTGGGCTGGCAGTGTGGTGGATCGTAAGAGCACATCTGGATGCTGTTTCAATCTTGGTTCTGCTTCGATCTCATGGATGAGCAGGAAGCAGAAGTCGGTGGCTTTGAGCACCGCGGAGGCCGAATACATTGCTGCTAGTATGGCCTGTTGTGAAGCAGTTTGGTTGAGGAAGCTCTTTAGTGAGCTGTTCCAACATGTGCTAGATACCACTGTAATACTCTGTGATAATCAGAGTGGGATTCGTATGACTGAGAATCCTGTGTTCCACGACCGATCCAAGCATATTGATATCAGGTACCACTTTATCCGGGATATGGTACAGCGAGGCGCCGTAAGGCTCGATCATATAGGAACTGATGAGCAGGTCGCGGATATTCTCACTAAGCCCCTGGGGAAGGTCAAGTTCCTAACCTTCCGTGAGAGTCTTGGTGTCGTGGAAAGACCCTATGATGTGGGTCCTGTTGGACGATGAGCTCTGGGAGCTCTGGGGGGCTTTGGGGATAGCTTCTCGGAGCTATAAGCACTCATAATGCTTCTGCCCCACCCTTGTGATTATTGAGCTGGTTCGCCACTCATTTAATCTGTGCCCCGTATGCATCCTACCCATTGAGTTCAGGGCTCATGGGAAGTACCTCTCATTTGGCCAATGAGGTGTGGAAAAGCTAGAGACTATTAGCAAAGACTGATGGACGCATCAGAGATTGCCGTACTCTCTATCTAGGATGGCATGGTCCAACCACTTGATCTGGGATCAAGATTTGTGAGGTCTGGGACCTCTGGACTGATTATGTCAGTCGGGGAATGATGTCTTTGTGACTGACCCACTTCTGTTCTGAAATAAAGAAGCCAGCAAAGCAAGTTTCGGCGGGATGACCCACGATGTTAATTGCACTAATAGATGGAGTTCTCCCTAGTTGAGAGGGAGTGTTAAAATTGGACAACTAGGTCCAAACTCCATGTTCTGATGCTCAGATTAAGAGGCTAATATTTTTGTTGGATTCCTCTTTCTGAGAGGTGTAAAATCCATATAAAAATAGTCTTAATCCGATGAGCAGAACTTATATTTTGAATTTATTATTCTTAATAAATTATATGTGCAAGGTCAGCCAGTTTTGTAATGTAGGCTCACATGGCCAACAGATGTGTCACACACCCTCATTGATGGATATATATACAGGAAAAGTTGGAGAGAATTTGAAGAGAACTGAACTCACATCTTCCTCTCTCATCCTAAAAGTACAAGCTACCAGGAGGGTTGTTGTGACACATGCTGGGCTGGCTGACCAAAGGAGACTTTGCTGGTTGAAGCATCCTGTTGACCGCCGAAACGAACACATTCATTTTTCTTGTTACTGATTTGTCTTCTGTAAGATCTGCTTATATGTTCTATCTGCATTTTGCTTATCTACTTGTATGATTGCTGTGAGAAAAGTGAAATTGCTCTTAGCATAGAACATCTACAAAACTTTACAATTTCACATAAATCTCTAGGCCTCTTTTTCATTGCATATTTTTAAATCTATATGTGGAGCTAATCCTTTGAATTCCGTAGAAAGGAAATTCCTAGTTGGATCAAAGATCAAGCATGAGGGGAAGTCTTTGGGGAGACCAACCTACTCTTGATATGCTATTGAAGGAACTCCCATTTGTTTTTTGAGCCTAATAGTATAATCTAACACATTGAATTGCAAGGGTGCTAGCCATAACTTGTATACAAACCAAGTTATTTTCAAATTTGAATCATTTTTCTTAAATCTTGTGCTTCATTGTTTCAAATTTGCTATTTAAGAGCTTGATGATGGCTAAGCAAAGATGAGAGTTTGCTCACACTCTTTAGCTTAGCCCTTGTCAATTAAATTGTATATATACATTTCATTTTGTTGATTTTCCACTAATATTTGACTTGTCTTGCAGCCATTGTTTGAAGTGTCTGCTAACTCATTTTTGTGGCAGCTTGAGGGAGTTCTCACTTGAAACATCTAACAAGTTGTTTGCAGGACCTTTGGCACATGTTTGGGACTGAGTTTTGAGGAGGTTGTGGTCACTAAGACCATTTCTTATGCAAGGGCGAGTTGCATTTGAGGGTAGCATCATTCTTGACTAGGCCTTGGGTTTAGGAGGCTCATCCTCCCTTGTCCAAATGCAATTTTCCACTCTTTGAGGCTAATTTGTTGCTACAAGAACAGTCTCTTATATTTTCAGATTTGAATATGTTTAATTTGTAATTGTGGTTCTTAAGTTTTACTTTGTCTAAGGAGGATATTTAGCTCTTATAAGTCACACTTTTGTAAAGTCTCCCCTTCATTCATTTGGCAGCTTTTGAGAGGATTCTCTTCATTGTAACACAACTCTAATAAAGTCATCTTTTGGCTTGAGGGAGCTTGGGAAATTCTCTTGTTGTCGCTCAGATTGTGCAAGCACTGCAACAACGACTTAGGGCGGGGGCTATCACTCTGATCCCCAACCTCTCCATTCTACCTGTCTTCCAACAACATGCTATGGGGGGTAGTCCCTATGGAAATGTGAAGATGAAGGACAAGATGGCAACGAACAAGTCCGGGAGACACGATTGAGTGGCCTAGCTACTTGGTTGATTTTAGCAAGATTAGAAGATTATATTAGATTGAATTATGAGACCAGTGTTTTACGAAGTCAACTTCTTGCTTATTACCAATTAAACACTAAGTATCCAGATGGATAATCGCTGTTTGAATGAGTAACTATCCTATATAAAGTGAAAATCCTACAAGCTAGGTGAAACGTAGAATCTGGGTTGATTTTAAGTTAAATTCCTATTCTAAGTGTAAGTAGGTTGTGGGATGGAAGCCAATGGGAAGCAAACAAAGACTTGATTAACAGTACCTCCCCCTGTGTTCGAACCACCCGATGCCTTCGATGCTACAGAAACTGTGGACTTGATCACTGCAAGGTCACCATGTTAACCACTAAAGAGGGTCTAAGTTCCTCAAGCTAAATTGAGAAATGGTGACCTTAAATGTTTACCAACAAAGTTAATGCTTGGAGGTAAATTATTAATGCAACTAGACTTAGAATGCAATGCAAGATAGACCGAGTGATTCTTAAGGTAAGATTGTTTAAGTTGCTTAAGCACTTATTTATGATTTGATCTTAAGTTTAAGTACTTATCAATGAATTACAATTTTAACCACAAGAAAGTGTGTCAAGTTACCAAGTGCCAATAAAATATAGTAGATACCCACAATATGCAATTATTCAACAATTACAGGATGTGCCAAAATACTGTAATGACTTATTCAATGATAATTGGAGCACTTAGAATAATTTAACCAATGCTTAACAATATACCAATGATTATTGTCACAAGATTATCAATGCTTTTACTTCAATTAGAAGCTTATAAGATACTTCAAGAGAGATAAATGCTAATAATACTCAAATCATTCAAGATATCCTTGATTAGATCAAAACACTTAGAATCTCAATACCAATGTGTATTTATCATTCAAAAATGGATATTAGTAGTTAAGCAAGAATGACCATATGAGAGTACTTATTTTCCAATTAGATTGTCACAAGTTACTTCAATGCCAATTGAAATACTTAAAGTAAAGAGCACTTAGATCTTAATGTCAATATGAGATTACCATTCACAATGATATTCAATTCTTGATTTAGTGCTTATGTGAGTTAGATGTAATCTTATAGACTTCTAAAACTCACAATGAAACCACAAACATTAAGTGTGCTTGGAGCAATCCGAAAACAACTTGCAAGACAATTATGATTTATAGAGCATGAGCAAGGAAATTTCTTCAGTCACTTACGTCCCAATCACATTCAAATGAGCAATTATTAAACCTTTTAAGACAGCAGTAAGTAAAATCACTCTAGATCCAAAAAATGGCAAGCATATATGAGCCAAATATGAGCAATGAGGTACCCAATATCTTGCCAAATGTAACTATGAGCTAATCAAGCTTCTTATTATGTATTTTTCAGTATTATATCAGATCTGATCACACATTTTATGCAGAGATAACTGTCATTGAAGTTTTAAACAACTAGATTTATGTCGAGATTAATGCCCAAATTGCTTAAATGACTTGACAATATGCTAGATATCTTAGATGTGATTTTTCTGCCACTTATATGTGTTTTTCACCAATGTTAAGAACGCATTTAGAGAGCTGTAGAAAACAGTGAGAGAAAATATGGTTTAGAGATCAAACCCTTGGCCTCTAGGCCTTGAAGAAAACTTGCCCAACCTCTCCCAAAATTTTCCAATGGGTACGCCCCTTGAAAACACAAGTTTTTTGCCAATTTCTCTATAAAACCAACCAATGAATTAGCTTCACAAATTTGATGATCACCAACAGCGATGAATGCAGGGCAAATGAGGGCTAGAAGGAGGCAAAGCAGGGCCAAATAGGCCTGCGGCTAGGGTCAAGAAGCCACAAAGGCCTCATGACAAGCCTAGGAAGGTTGTCGTTGGGCTAAGGAGGGACCGAGAGGCCGTAGAGGGGTTGTGGCCTAGGGTTTTGAGGCCCTAAAGTCCTGTGACACCCTAGAGGGAGCCTCTAGGAGGCTGTGGCAAGCCAAAGAAGGCTGCGGCCTAAGGAGGAGACGTTGCGGAGGAGGGATAAAGGGAGGAAGGGGGGGGGGGACAAAAGGTTGGACGAAGAGGAAGAGGAGGGACCGAGGAGGAAAACGCTGAGCGGAAGGCTGGAAGGAGGGCCAAGGGCAGGGGGAGGCCCTCTAGGGCCTGCGACAAGAGATCAAGGGAAGGTCGAGTGGCCTAGAGGCCACGACCAGACCTACCAAGGCCTAAAAACACCACGACAAGGGGAGAAAGGATGAAGCAGAAGCAAGGAGGGCTGGACGGATAGCTTGGAGGAGGATGTTCGGTTTCAAGGCCCTAAAAAATTTCAAAAACGCTTGCCACAATTTTTTCTTGTTTCAGATCTTCGATTTTACTGCAAATTTTTCAATGCCTGGCCCTACAAAAAAAAATCTAGAGACTAGATCTTACCCTTAAGGGCCTAGTTCTAACTCTAATCTAACAAATTTCCTTGAATCTTACTTGCAAAAATGAATTTACAAGTGCCCAAAACCCAAATATATACAAAAGGGAGGAAGGGGGGGGGACAAAAGGTTGGACGAAGAGGAAGAGGAGGGACCGAGGAGGAAAAGGCTGAGCGGAAGGCTGGAAGGAGGGCCAAGGGCAGGGGGAGGCCCTATAGGGCCTGCGACAAGAGATCAAGGGAAGGTCGAGTGGCCTAGAGGCCACGACCAGACCTACCAAGGCCTAAAAACACCACGACAAGGGGAGAAAGGATGAAGCAGAAGCAAGGAGGGCTGGACGGATAGCTTGGAGGAGGATGTTCGGTTTCAAGGCCCTAAAAAATTTCAAAAACGCTTGCCACAATTTTTTCTTGTTTCAGATCTTCGATTTTACTGCAAATTTTTCAATGGTTGGCCCTACAAAAAAAAATCTAGAGACTAGATCTTACCCTTAAGGGCCTAGTTCTAACTCTAATCTAACAAATTTCCTTGAATCTTACTTGCAAAAATGAATTTACAAGTGCCCAAAACCCAAATATATACAAAAATTCAAAAAAACCCAAACTCCAACTGCAAAACAAGGGTTGGAAAATAAAATAAAATCTAAAAAAAATTATTATACAAAATATACAAGTGTACAATGCTTAAAAATATTTTTGAAGAATAGAATTTTTATGGACCTTGATAATGGCTAGATGCATTTTGAAAAATAAATCTTAAAGCACAGCCTTAGCAAAGTTAGAAAATCACATAAAATATTCAGAATCCAAACATGGTCAGCCTGTGCCCACAGTATGTGAACTTGGAGCCCAAGGGCCGAGGAACCTGCAAACTCTATATATTTTCTCAAAAAGAAACCGTTAGAATATACAATGAATTAGATCAACTAAGATAAGCCCAAAACTTACTGATAAAATGTTCATATCATCTACAAAAGAAATAACGATTTAATTAAAATTTGAAGCACAATATAGGAATGCACATACCCAACACGTACCACAAATCAGTGAGACGAAGACACCATGAATTGCACCCCAAAGTCTTTTATTATGATAATCAAAACGTTTCCAGTAGAACAATGACTTTACACCAACTTTTACAAAGTTACATCAGATCAGAAGTCAAGATCAAGATTAAAAATAGAAGCAAAATGCCTTCTAGTTATAGAGAAATTCCTCCAAGTAGAAAATAATGGCTAGTTGGCTTGATCCCCGTCGAAATAATCTCGACTGTCGATAAATCCTTGATCAACTTTCAACCTCCATCGTCGAAAATAATTATTTTTGAGGAATTTTTAAATTTCTCATTAAAAGCGTTTTTTATTAGCTCAAAAATAATTATTTTGAGCTAATTTACTAAAAAATTCTAAGAGTCCATTTTTTCTTGAAATTTCCAATATTCCTTTGGTGGAGGACCTCCAAAAATTAATTTCTTTTAGACCCACAAATTTTTCCACTTGGAGAATTTAATTTCTCTAACATTTTAATTTTTTACTCTAATTAATTAATTTTCTGGCCTAGGATTTTATTTTGTTTTGCTAGAAAAATTAATTGACTTATGAGGGGATTAATTATTTTTCCACCTTCTAATATTTTAGCCATGGTGTCTAAGTATGAGGAACCATGCACCAAAATATTTTTTACAAAAGATTTACAAATACAGCCCTCAGAAGAGGAGCACCCGTTCATTATATACTCTCAAATAGTTATTCAATTCTGCGACACAATATGATTTAGTAGACCAAATGATTTGTAATAAAATAATTTAGCCAATTAGCTTAAATTATTCCCTAACCACTTTAACAAAAGACTCGACCAAAACACTAAGACTCACCTAAGACTTCAACAATAAATTCCACTCTAGCTTTGGGGTGAGGTTGAAGGGAAAAACTTTGCTAATCAATCGTGTTTATAAACACAGGTTAATCAGCGAGACGAAAAACCTCCTCCTATGAAATTTGTTGCCAAAATGATAGGCTTACCTAGGTTGTTACATAATAAAACGATCGTACTAGCATCATTTACATTATAATTTTGCAGAATGGGTTTATAATGACACATAACAGACTGCTGGTTGATGATTCTGACTTTGGAAAAATTCCTTCAAGCCCTCGGATCCGGCTTCCTTGAAATGTTGAAAAAATGGGTGCAACATCTCGTTCCATATGGGGACACATTGCTTCAATGGAGCAATGTGAGAATCCCATAATCCTGTATCCAAGAAACAGAAATCCATCAAATAAATATCCATTCAAAATCGAAATCATCATGTATACAAAGAATATTTGTTGGAATAGAAAAAATCTACTCTAACAAATTGAAACATAAAACATAAGTGCATAAAAAGAAACTAGCTAATGACATAAATAAAAAGGAGTAGGGTTAGAGATACTATACAAAGGTTTCCCTATGGCATCAAATGCCATCTATGTGGCACAATCTCGAACATCTGTTTGCATATAGGCAGATCAATTGGTTGTTTTTCAACTGTCCCTTACTGAAATTTGACCCTTTTTAGTTGATGTAGATTCTGATCACTGTGCTACACATCTCTGTCATACAAAAATCTTAGTATTTTTCTACTCGGAAGATAGAATGGAAGATGTGACGAGAAGAAGTGATTAACTAGTTGAATGAACTCTGACTCAAATGCGGTGGATGACCTTGTGGCTTAACTTCTTCACCATTTTCTGGTCTCTTTAGATACTCAACATGATATCTTCTTTCAACTTCCCTGTATAATCCGACCATACAACCTGATGCAGCGAGAATAGTGGCATATGATAAGTCCATCTGAATAGACCCACCCAAGTCAGCTGCAAACTTCCTGGATAGGAGCATTCCCCATACATCTGGCACATCAATAATAGCTATATCCATGGTGATGATCTTATATGGATAATCAACTAAGGAGACCTATAAATCTTTGACCACACCAAGGACCTCAACCTTTCTAGAATCCATTGAGCAAATGTTATGGTAAGGTCTAGAAATTCTTAAGTTTAACTGATCGATAACCTTTTTAGTCATAATATTTGTTGAAGCACCAAAAACAAACATGCGATTATGAAGCAGACTATCATTAATATCCAAAGTCAAGAAGAAAGGATGATGATCTTCATTGATCATGTAGCAGTTTGAATCTTTCAACTTAATTTCTTCATCTTTAGGACTGTTATCGATATTACCTTGTCGAACCATACCCAAAGCCCTAAAGAATGATGCCTGCTGAGATGGAATCTTTAGAAGCTCAAGCACTGAGACAAACATTTTAATACTATTAATCCAAGCGCATAATCGAATTTTAATCTTGACTTATATGCAACTTGTTTACTTTGAATTTGTTATTTACCCTTCCTTTGATAAGTGTAACCCTTACTTTTAGCAATTTCTAGAATTTGTTCTTGAGATGGCTTTTCACCATACATTTGCGTGATAGGATCTTTTTCGTCAGTGAAGTAATTGATGGCAAAGGATGAAGAAATCATATCTGTGCAACGAATTTCCTTGGAAGAACTTTGACCAATATTATTTATTTGTTCATTAGCTGCTTCAACCAAGATTTTTCTAGCAAGGGCACATGCACTTTCCTCGTGGAAGCTTTCACATGGTTTGCAAAATGGTATAGGCTGATCAACGACATTGGCAGACTCAAGCAGAGTAGGAGGCCTCTGACTACTAGGAGGATTTCTTCTTGATCATGGATCATTATTTCCTCTGTTGTTATTTTTATTTTTAGGTTGCATATTATGGGCTTGATTTTGTTCCATTGGAACCATCCTAGATTGCATGGCACTCATATCTCGAGCATAATCAAGTCTCATTTCTTTAATTTCTTTTCCCTTAGATTTAATTGGACCTCTATCAAAACTAGGAATTTCTAACTTACCCGAAGCTTTTTAATCCTTCTCTAATTCTTCAACAATATTATGAGTAGCAGCTAGAATAACAGGCTTGGCACGTCTAATCTCATATTGGGTGTCAACATTAAATGCTTTGAGATATTACTCTAAAACTGTCTTGTTAGGTGGCTTGTAACCTTGAGTCATATCTTTAAGAAGACCATTAAATCTTTGGTTAGATTCCTAATTTGTTTTATTTTCCCTTTTCTTAATGGAATTTAGTTCTTTGACCAAATATTTTCCTTCTCTTTTGTCCCCAAATTTGTCTTTAAATGCATCAGTGAGGGCCTGCAAAGAGTCAAAAGCATTATCTGCTTAATCATGAAACTAGTCCAGCGCATTATCTTCTAATGAGAGAACAAATAACTTCATTCTGACATCCTCGTGATTGTATGCAACTGCTTGAACAAATCTCTGTATAAAGGTATTGAACTTCTTTATGTGAGCTTCAGTGTTGATGGCATTATTCCCCTGGAAAGTTGGAAGCTTATTCATAGTAGATTCGTCTGGAAGATTGTGAGGATATCCCTGAACATTGGTAAAGTTGCAAGGCCTATAATAATCCCTGATTTCTTGATATAGGGGATTAATGAAAAGCAAATGGATATCAGGGAGTGCTTCCTGTCAGAGAAAAATTAAATGCTCTCTAAAGTGTAATTTATTTAACCTAGCTCTTAGAAACTTTTCAGGATCGGGAGCAAGGTTAACCAAGCTACCAAGATTCCTTCTAGAGTAAGCTCTTGTGAATGGTTGAATAAGTGGAGTTGTCACCCAAACAGGAAACCAACCGAAATATCCAAGTGCTAAAGGTGCATATAGAAAGGATGAAAGGATTAATGAGAGAAAAAATGATAAGATGAGAAGATGAAAAATGAAAAGATTTAGAAATTGTCTTTAAGGCGCCGAGAATAAGATATCCCCAACAACGAGGCCAAAAAAATGTTGTGGCGTTGTCGGCTCAAAAGAAAGGATTGAAGGATTGAGAAAATGATGTGAAGGAAAAAATGTTGCAACGCCAAAGCCCAATAAAGTGGTCCCCAACAAAGACGCCAAAAAATTTTGTGGCGTTGTCGGCTCAAATGAAAAGATGGAAAGATAAAGGATTTCAAATTGAAGGATTGTCGTTAAAGCACCAGAAACAAGATAAACTTATCCGTGACAATGACGCCAAAAAATGTTTTTGCTCAGATTGTACAGGCACTGCGACAACGATTCAAGGCGAGCGCTGTCACTTTGATCCTCGACCTCTCCGTTCTAGTTGTCTCCCAACAACAGATTATGGGGGATAGTCCCTATGGAAATGTGAAGATGAAGGACAAGTTGGGAACCAACAAGTTTGGGAGACAAGATTGAGTGGCCTAGCTACTTGGTTAATTTTAGCAAGGTTAGAAGATTAGATTAAATTGAATTATGAGACCGGTGCCTTATGGAGTCAACTTCTTTTTTATTACCAATTAAACGCCAAGTACCCAGATGGACAATGGTTGCTTGAATGAATAGCTATCCTATATGAAGTGCAAATCCTACAAGCTAGGTGAAATGCAGAATCTGGGTTGATTTTAAATTAAATGCCTATTCTAAGTGTAACCTTTCTCTTAACTGTTTTGGAACCAGTCTCTAGAGTAGGTTGTGGGATGGAAGCCAACGAGAAGCAAGCAAAAACTTGATTAACAATACTTCCCCCTATGTTCCAACCACTCGATGCCTCCGGCGCTGCAAAGACTATGGCTTTGACGACTGCAAGGTCACCATGTTAACCACTAAAGAGAGTCTAAGTTCCTCAAGCTAAATTAAGAAGGGGTGGCCTTAAATGTCTATCAACCAAGCTTATGCTTGGAGGTAAATTATTAATGCAACTAGACTTAGAATGCAATGCAAAATAGATTGAGTGATTCTTAAGGTAAGATTGTTTAAGTTGCTTAAGCACTTATTTATGATTTGATCTTAAGTTTAAGTACTTATCAATGAAATACAATCTTAACCGCAAGAAAGTGTGCCAAGTTACCAAGTGCCAATAAGATACAATAGATACCCACAATATGCAATTATTCAACAATTAGGGGATGTGCAAAAATCCCGTAATAACTTCTTTAATGATAATTGAAGCACTTAGAATAATTTAACCAATGCTCAACAAGATACCAATGATTATTGTCGCAAGATTATCAATGCTCTTACTTCAATTAGAAGCTTCCAAGATACTTCAAGAGAGATAAATGCCAGTAATACTCAATCATTCAAGATATGCTTGATTAGATTAAAACACTTGGAATCTCAATACCAATGTGTATTTATCATTCACAAAAGGATATCAGTAGTGAAGCAAGAATGACCATATGGGAGTACTTATTTGCCAAGATGATTGCCGCATAAGAGAAACAAGTTACTTCAATGCCAATTCAAAGACTTCAAGTAAAGAGCACTTAGAGATCTTAATGTCAATATGAGATTACCATTCACAATGATATTCGATTCTTGATTTAGTGCTTATGTGAGTGAGTTGGATATTATCTTATATACTTCTAAAACTCACAATGAAACCACAAACGTTAGTGTGCTTGGAGCAATTAGAAACTAACTTGCAAGATAATTATGATTTATAGAGCATGAGCAAGGAAATTTCTTAAGTCACTTATGTCCCAGTCACATTCAAACGAACAATTATTAAACCTTTTAGGACAGCAGTAAGTAAAATCACTCTAGATCCAAAAAATGACAAACATGTATGAGCCAAATATGAGCAATGAGGTACCCAATATCTTGCCAAATGTAACTATGAGCTAATCAACCTTCTTATGATGTATTTTTCAGTATTATATCAGATCTGATCACACTTTTTACGCAGAGATAATAGTCATTAAACAACTAGATTTATGCCAAGGGATTAATGCCCAAATTACTTAAATGACTTGACAATATGGTAGATATCTTAGATGTGATTTTTCTGCCACTTATATGTGTTTTTCACCACTATTATGAATGTATTCAGAGAGCTGTAGCAAATAGTGAGAGAAAATAGGGTTTAGATATCAAACTCTTGGCCTCTAGGCCTTGAAGAAAACTTGCCCAACTTCTTCCAAAATTTCCAATGGGTATGCCACCTGTAAACACAAGTTTTTTTTGCCAATTTAACTGCAAAACCCACCAATGAATTAGCTTCAGAAATTTATAGATCACCAACAGAGATGAATGAGGGCTAAATGAGGGCTAGGAGGCAAAGCAGGGCAAAATAGACCTACGGCTAGGGTCAAGAATCCACAAAGGCCTGATGGCAAGCCTAGGAAGGCTGCCGTTGGGCTAAGGAGGGGCTGAGAGGCCCTAGTGGGGCTGAGGCTTCGGGTTTTGAGGCCCTAAAGGCCTGCGACATCCTAGAGGGAGCCTCTAGGAGGCTGCCGCAAGCCAAAGAAGGTTGTGGCCTAAGGTGGAGAGGCTGCGGAGGAGGGATAAGGGGAGAAAAGGGGGGACGAAAGGCTGGATGGGGAGAAAAAGTGCTGAGCGGAAGGCTGGAAGGAGGGCCGAGGGCAGGGGGAGGCCCTCTAGTGCCTGCAGCAAGAGATCAAGGGTTGGCCGAGTGGCTTAGAGGCCACGGCCAGGCCTACCAAGGCCTTAAAACATCACAACAAGGGAAGAAAGGCTGACGCAAAGGCAAGGCGGGCTGGACGACTAGCACGGAGGAGGACGTTGGGCCTCAAGGCCCTAAAAAATTTCAAAAACCCTCGCCAGAAAATTTTCTTGCTGTAGATCTTCGATTTTACTACAAATTTTTCAATAGCTGGCCCTTCAAAAAAAAAAAATTCTAGAGACTAGATCTTACCCTCAACGACCTAGATCTAGCTCTAATCCAGCTCTTAGAATTTTTAGGAAAAATGTAAGAGATGCAGATTTTACATTGCAATTGGATATCATCTCTTTTGTGTGGCCTAAGGGATCTGAATCATACTGATGTGGTATGTACTTTTCTGCACAATATAATCGGATATTTTTTTTTAAAACGCTACTGTTTGAATCAGACACCTTTTTCATAAATTGAATCATAATCCTTTTAGTTTTTAAGCATCTGATCGACCACATTTCCCTTAAAATAGAAAATACCTTATTATAAATAGTATAGAAGAAATGATGAGCTGAAATATGAGCTCATTACTTGTCATTACTGTTGGGATCAATTTAAATATGTGCCCATACTTTTCATTACTGTTTAGTTAGCTTATATTGTTATAACATTTGAAGTCCAAGACAAGCATACCTGAAATTTTTTCTTTCCTTTTCTTTTAACTTCATAATAAAAAAGTCAAGTCCTGGAGTATAAGGGGATTAAATCTGCTCCCTGTAATGTTTACGAGAATCCTGATTCTCTCCACAATTTGTCTTATGACTGTCCTTTTGTTTTACTGCGATATATTGGAGAAAGATATTATCTTCTTAATTTCTTGAAATTGATCTCTCTTAAAATTGTAAGTGACATACACTGGTTTGATATTGGACAATAAAGCTGAAAAGTGTTCATTATCTATGAATCTTCAGTTTATGTTTGCTATGAACAGTGTGGAAAAAAGGAAATGATTACATCTTCAGGGAAAGTAGAGAGCTTCCTAACTTCGCCTTAGAACTCATGATTAATTTTTTTACAGAGGTATTTATTGGTAAGGATTTGGGTGAAGATGGATTAAGAAACTTATTGTTACGCCTTGGCTTTTCAAGGATTGGCATCTAAAGACTCTTCAAAACAGCACTTTGGAATGGTTCTAATACTTTGGCATGGAAATAACTTGAAGCTTGATTAGGTTGGAACATTAAAGAAAATTGAGATGAATTAATTTATGACAACGTTGAATGACCAATTTCACCAAGGGTGAATTCTGCACAGTCAATTTTGGAGGAGAAACAACCTAAACAGGTTGGGGACCCTCCCCTCACTGTCAGTAGAACCTAGACAAAGAACCAGTTGGAGGAGGTATATACTACAGAATATGAAGGTTGGAAATGACATCCAGATTTTTGATAAAGGCAAAAAAAATCTGAATGTTTAAACTTGAAGTTTCTCCTACAGATTTTCAACAATTTAAACTCTTTTTGAGACTCTTATTCTGGAACGCGTTTTGTTGTATAATGGTCTCCCAGATTGGAGTTTTCTGTTTAGTTTCTGTAAAGGACCTTCTAACGTTGATGAAATGGTTGATTCCGATTGCTATCAGAACCGTTACTCAAAATAGATACTAGCTTTTTAATATTTATCGGTTTTGAGATCTTTAATAATGCTGGATCTATGTATTGTTAGCCCGTAGTTCTGGTCTTATTTTAGTACTGTTATTAGTCATAGCTCTGAAAAGATGTATTGGTGGAGTCAGATATAGATATTTTTGACTGTTAATGGAGGGTCAGCAGATGATTTATCGCCATCTTAACTTCTCACGTTTGTGCCTATTTCCCTTTTCAAATGAAAAAAAAGAAAAAGCATCCAGACCTATTAGCTCTCAACATTGATACATCCATTTCAGTAGTCAATATCAAATGATAAAGAACAACTATTTTCAGCCTGATAAGGAGACATGAAATCTCATAAAGTGTATCATATATTATATATATGGGCAGTCAATTGGGTCTAGCTTGGGTGGTTGAGAGGAGTGTTGTTATCCTCCCCACACAAGTTCAAGTCCCGCAAGTGACATGTCGATCTCTTAACCAGTATAGTTTTGTAACATCTTTGAGCCCTGTTGTTAACCTGGCCTCGTGCCTTGAAGAATCTAGGATACCCTGGGTACCATCTTCAGAAAGAGGGAAAGACTTCCCTAGGATATGTTACTTGGAAGAAAAACATTATATATCTGGGCTATAGCAAATGGGAAATGGGCATGGAGTTGAAATTTGACTAAACGTGCCATTTATACTCTTCTCTTACCATTGAAAGGACAAACTTAGCAACTTAAAATTAATGAGAGAGGGGTAACTGACCCTGCCACCAAGGTGCAGTAGAAAAGCCAAAATGACAGCTATAGGAATGCCGACCACATAGTATGCCCCAAGATTTACATAGGCACCCAATGTTTGCCATCCACATCCTCTAGCAATACCTGCAGAAGTATTGAAGTTATAGAAAACAGGACTATACATATCTATCTATACAATTCAAGACCATTTCCATATCTGATGAAATCATCGAGAAAGGTGATTTACCTGCTAGAATGCCTTGGTTGGCATCCATAAATGCTGACCTATTAGCTCTCAACATTGATACATCCATTTCAGTAGTCAATATCAAATGATAAAGAACAACTATTTTCAGCCTGATAAGGAGACATGAAATCTCATAATGTGTATCATATATTATATATATGGGCAGTCAATTGGGTCTAGCTTGGGTGGTTGAGAGGAGTGTTGTTATCCTCCCCACACAAGTTCAAGTCCCGCAAGTGACATGTCGATCTCTTAACCAGTATAGTTTTGTAACATCTTTGAGCCCTGTTGTTAACCTGGCCTCGTGCCTTGAAGAATCTAGGATACCCTGGGTACCATCTTCAGAAAGAGGGAAAGACTTCCCTAGGATATGTTACTTGGAAGAAAAAGATTACATATCTGGGCTATAGCAAATGGGAAATGGGCATGGAGTTGAAATTTGACTAAACGTGCCATTTATACTCTTCTCTTACCATTGAAAGGACAAACTTAGCAACTTAAAATTAATGAGAGAGGGGTAACTGACCCTGCCACCAAGGTGCAGTAGAAAAGCCAAAATGACAGCTATAGGAATGCCGACCACATAGTATGCCCCAAGATTTACATAGGCACCCAATGTTTGCCATCCACATCCTCTAGCAATACCTGCAGAAGTATTGAAGTTATAGAAAACAGGACTATACATATCTATCTATACAATTCAAGACCATTTCCAGATCTGATGAAATCATCGAGAAAGGTGATTTACCTGCTAGAATGCCTTGGTTGGCATCCATAAATGCTGAGGATGCAAGCAGTGGCATCATGCTTGAAATGTAGACAACTACTTCTCTTTCATTGCTATAGACATAGCCCCAGACATTTCGAGCAGAGAATAAAGTAGATGCTATCATGAGGGCTTCCATGGCTGCCATACAAACCCCGACACGCACTGATAACTGTGCAGCACATGAGCGTCCAGCTCCTAGTTCATTGGAAACTCGTGTACTGCACCGCAAAAATTTAGTATCAAAAGTATGAATATAATTCAATGCCAGCGATTTAATATCCTTAGAGAATTTGCTGTTAGCAACATTTTTCAATCAGTTATACCAACCTTACAGCAGCACCTAGGCCAAAGGGAATCCTATATGTGAGTGCAGCAGTGTTGAGGCTGCAAAGAACCAAAAGCAAGTTCAGAGAAAAATAGAGTAACTATTGGCAGTGGAAAAGCAGATGTCACTATTAGCTTTATGTGTAGGAAACTTGTCAGATATGACATAATTACCAGATGGAGAGAACTGACATCTCAAGTTCGGGATTAGGCAACAAACCAGAGAGGAGAACAAGCATTTCAAAAGACCAGTACTCCAAGCTGTCAAGAAATATACGAGTGTTAACTTAGGAACAGAATGTAATAGCATAATTAAAAATTCAAGAATAGTATAATATGTAAACTGGTTCCCACTGAAGAAATCCTTAAAAATAATTGAAAACTCTGAAGTAGAATAAGTAAAATGAAAATGCGATTGAAACAATGCATATTTTTTTAAATTCAACTACACTCTGCACCAAAGGGAAAGGACTCATATACCAGATCATCACTGCAGATGGAATAGCAAGCTTAAGAAAGTTTGCAATATCATATAAAGCTTCCCTTGAAAAGGATGTTCTTGTCTTCTCACATGCAGGGGAAAATGTAACATAAAGTGATAGAAGTGCAACATTCAGCCAATTAGAAATGCTGTTTGCCAATGCGGCGCCTTTATTACCTAATCCAACTTTGAACACCAATACCCAGCAGACGGGGACATGGAAACACAGAGTTACTGCAGAGCTTAACATCATCGGAATGACAATGCCCTGTGATTGAAGAAATTTCAGAAGGGGTTGAAGAGCCGCATAAGCAAACAAGCTAGGAAGCATCCATCTTGCAAATTTCCCTGCTTCAAAAGATAATAAAGGATCTTGCCCAAGGGCTTTAAGAATGTCTCCCATATATATCCATATCACAGCCAGTGGTATGCTGACACAAAAAAGAGCAACAATTGCTCTCTGCAATTGAATCCCAAGCAAATGATATTGCTTTGCTCCATAGGCCTGTCCACAAAGTGTCTCTAATGCACATGCCATTCCCATCTGTCGATAGACACACAAATAATGAGAAAAAAGCTGATCAGTCTACTGTTGAGGACTTCCAAAGCTTGGATGATCCATTTATCACTTCCAACTTAACTGAAGTGCATTTACTTATATATCATCCTACAAACAAAATATTGAACTTTATAAGCTTGTATTGTAGGCAACTGCAGAGTTAAACCTGTATTAAGGACCACTTTTAACTGGAAAGTGAATTGAGATGGATTCATGCCCACTTTTATGCGGTACACTAGGAACCTCTTAAGCATGCAGCTATGTGTTAAGTATAAGGTTAAGAAAAGATCCTTAATTATGCATTTTATAAATGATTGTTCAATGCTGCAGGAAGAATCTAAAACAGAAAAAAAATATTGATATTATTATTAACTGAGGATGAATAATCTAAAAATAGTGTTAGTTGATCCTCGTAGATCAGGAATAATAAATTGTGTAATCTTGCTTTAAGTCCATGCATTCACCACTAGCGGTAATAAAAGATAAGAATTATTTTAGAGGTTATATTAAGGAAGTGGGATATATGGGACTGGTAATATGTTAGGGAAATCCCATGAAGTTGGTTTTTGCAATTAGAAATAGGTGTTAGAGAATCTCATCAAGAAGGATGTTATATATATGGATTTGTACTACTGTTTTTATGATGATAATATGATATCAATTTCAGATTTCTCTTGTGCAGTGTCGGGGGAACAAAAGAAATTGTTATTTCTTTCTTCTTGTTTATGGATCCTATTGTTTTGCACTCTGAAGCCTGTGCAGTTGATTGTTGTTTCAGCAACCCTTGAATGCACCACCATCATCGTATGAGAGCAGTGGACAAGTTGGCCAATAGAAGAATTCCAGTACGGGGATGGAGAGGAGCAAGGCCTGGAAATTGAAAAGTGGACACAGATGAGTTACTCCATAGACTGCAAGATCTTGAGGTTAGCTTGAGAGGTAATGAGTCCGAGGGTTCAAAGGAGAGTTGAACCTAGAATTGTTTATAGATTTGATAGGAGATCTGATGAGATATTAGGATATAGAAAATTTTGAGGAAGATGATCCATTTCGCGTCAGAATTTTGTGGCAAAAATAAATCCCCATGCTGCACTTTGATGGGATAATCTACAGCCATGAAGAAGAAGGGAGGGAAAAGAAAAGAATAAATTGTGCCTAAGACTTTAAACACCCTAAAGAAATTTTTATCCATGGATTTCCAGCAACAATTGTTCTAGGAATTTCAAAACATGGGGCAAAGGGAGATGTCTCTGCAATAGTACATTGAACAGTTTCTGAGTTCACAATCTTGGATAGGAATGCAAAAAGACAAGGAGAAAACCAAGCTCGGTATAAAATGGGCTAAGGTTACAAACCCAAGATGAACTGTCCTTTGTGAAAGTGCATTCCATGCATGAAGCGTATATTAATATGCATTAAAGTTTGACGAGGAATTAAATCAGGGAAAGACTAAGAGAAATGAAAGGGGAGGTTTCAGAGGTAGAGGTTGAGGCTCTTTCATGAAGGAAATGGTTTTGTTGTGGAAAGCCCAAACACAGGGCTTTTGAGGGTCTGGAAAAAATTGATGATGGGAGGAGATCAGAGCAGAGAACAAACATGGCACAGGGAAAAGTTCCAATAATAACCCCTCTTGAACAAAAGGAAGACGATAACCTCATGTGGAGGAGAATCTTGTTGAACTTGAAACCAAAAGAGAAAAAAGAAAGGAATTGGTTGAGAAGTCTTTGCAGGACCAACTGCAAGGTAAGGAAAAGGTGTTGCAACGTAATAATTGTTAAAATTGGCAACTAGGGCCAAACTCCATGTGGGTCACCTCATTCATGGCAGCTGATATTTTTCCTAGATTCCTCTTGTCCAGAGGTGTAGGATTGATCTAAAGATTATCCGATTCCGACAAGTATTTATGGAGATATAAATTTATTTGTAATTACTTGGCAATTGTCAAAGTCGGCCAGCAGTTAAGTGTGTGGGACTCTTGCCCAGCGTTGCATATAAATAGAAGAGAGGTTGAGTCATTGTCTCAACTCTTTTCATCCTCTCATCTCTTCCTTGTCTCTTGGGTATACAAAGGAAGGAGGACGCAGATCTCACGGGGGAAAGAGGACGCAGCTAGGGCAGCATTGGAGGAGGATGCAGTTAGGGCAGCAAGGACGCAGGAAGGTGCAGCAAGTGGTTTAGACCTGCGTTGACCAGCATATTGCCTCCATTGACTGCGGCCTTGTGTGGGCAGCCTCTCCTAGGCTAGCCGAAGAGCTGAACAGGTCTGCGTTGACTGTTTTGAGGGCACGTTTATGACAGGGTTGACTGGTTAGGGCTGGCTGCAGTATGCTGTAGCATTCACTGCTGTTTTGACCATCTTAATTTGACTGTTTTGGGGGCCACTATTTCTGTTGGAGACCGAGTTCTCCTAGGTTGTCTTGAGGACATTTTGGTAGCTGATTGATCCCTTTTGCTATTGCTGTTCAAGGGTTTCATTACTGCTGTTGTAAATCACTGATTAGTGATACTGTACCATCTCTCTTTTTGCTGAATTATTGAAGATAAAAGAAGATTTGATCAAAGGGTTTCCCCGCATTGGGGTTTGTCTTTGGCTAGCCGCCACATCTGGTGTCTCTTGTCTTGGCTTTTCTTTTGTCGATCTTTTAATGTTCTATCTGCACTTTACTTTATGTTCATGTTATTGCTAAACAATGGCTAATAAGAAGAAAATAAGTAAACTGCTCTAAGCATAGAACATACCATAATTTAACATGGAATTAGAGCAGAGGTGAAAACAAAGCCCAAGCAAGAGCAAGAGCAATCACCGAAGGTTGTTGAAACTATCCTAACGAAGTCATGGGGTCCTCAACACTCTTCCCTGTTGAAGACAAACTCAGTGAGAAGTCTGACTATCACGGATGGAAGATGTCTCTTGATCTAACATTAGAAGAGCAGGAAGTGTTGAACCATGTGAGAGGCAGGATTGTTGAAGCCCCCATCAAATGCATCCATTGCTGCTAGGAACAAATGGACCAAGGGAGAAGTCAAAGCAAGGAAGATCATCTGGGACTTTATTGACAAGCGCTTGGTGGCCTATGTTTCCGAGCTGACCACCTCCAAGGAAATCTACGATAGATTGGTGAGTTTATTTAAAGTTAATGATGCAAATCAAGTTTTGTTCCTTAGAAATAAGCTGAAGGAAATTAAGAAGGGCAAAGATGAGAGTATGCAAGCATATTTCTTAAGGATCACCGAGATCAAGAATGATCTCCTATCTATTGGGAAAGTAGTCTCTGACAGGGAAATGACACTCACAACTCTTGGAGGACTGCCTCCTGAATGGTATATATTTAGGACTACTCTTCTCAACAATAATATAATTCCTAGATTTGAGGAATTGATGGCCAGATGTATTCAAGAAGAGACAAGGATGGAAGACCAAGAAATGCTCGCACTTAAAGGCCATCCCTCTGCCTTTTCTTCTCATGCTAAAAGAAGAAACAATTCTAGGGCTAAATCTAAAGGAAACACAAGACCAAAAGGTTGAAGAAAAGGTCGATGTTATAATTGCAACAAAATGGGCCACTATGCGAGGGAGTGCCCTAATGAAAGGGACTCACACCATGACGCTGATCAAAATCACTCTCAAGGCAATCAAAGGAATGGCAGGTCCAATGGCAGAGGTAAAAGAAATGTCACAAATCAAGGAAGAGGACAACCCTTCAAGAAGGCAAGAAACTCCAGGTATGAATCTAATATTTTTAACAATAAGCAAGATGAATATTATCTACCAACGACCCTCTCTACTACTGCTCCCTCGGACTCACTGGGAAATTGGCTTATTGATAGTGGTGCCTCAAGGCACTTCACTGGTTACAAGGAAGCTCTCTCTAATCTAATAGAGAAGGAGACCAACCTGGAAATTGCTCTTGGGAACAACTCAAAATATCTCGTGAAAGGTGTAGGGAATGTCACTCTTCAATTGAATTAGGGAAATACAATTCACTTACAAGATGTATTATATGTACCTGATCTCAAAAAGAACCTGGTGTCCATTTTGACAATGGAAGACAAAGGCTACAAGGTGGCCTTCATCGATGGCAAGGTACATGTATGGAAAAAGAACTTTAAAGATGCTTTCACTCTTGGATTTCGAGTTGATTTATTATATCAGGTCGGAGGAAGTCCGCTGGGTGTCATGTCTTGGGACACATCTCTTCAGTCCGAACTATGGCATCGAAGGTTTGCTCACCTTCATTATAAAGCTCTACCCGATGTGAGAAAAATGGCGACTGGGATGCCCAAATTTAGATTAGAGCAAGAAGGTGTATGTCCGGGATGTGTCGAAGGAAAGCTCAAAAGGGGACCATTCCTCTCAAGCTAAAGCAAGACCTCCGATATATTACAGTTGGTTCACTCAGACATATCCGGTATGATGCCTGTGAACTCCTTGGGAGGATATTTATATTACCTCACTTTTACAGATGATTATTCTCTCAAGACTTGGATATACTTCTTGAAAAAGAAGGATGAAGTGTTCTCCTGGTTTCGTAACTTCAAAGCCTTGATCGAGAATCTAACCGAAAAGAAGATCAAGATCTTAAGGACTGATAATGAGACCGAGTATGAATCCAATGAGTTTCATGACTTTTGCAAAGACGCTGGCATTAAGAGGGAAACTACTACACCATATACTCCTGAGCAAAATGGTGTGGCGGAAAGGAAGAATCGTACGATTGTGGAAGCTGTCCGTGCTATGCTCCATGATCAAAGACTTCCGAAATTTCTATGGGCCGAAGCTGCAAATACTGCCGTATATGTACAAAACCGATGCCCTCATCAGGCATTGGGTTCCAAGACTCCCGAAGAGCTGTTCACTGGTAAGAAACCTAACGTATCTCATTTTAGAATTTTTGGAAGTCTTGTATATTTTCATGTGCTGAAGGAGAAAATGAATAAATTGGGTGCATCTGAAAAGAAATGAATCTTCATGGGCTATAGCGAAAATACTAAGGGCTATAGAATCTATGTGGTTGGTCAAAGGGAAGTCGAGATTAGCCATGATGTCACCTTTGACGAAGATATGGCTCTTAGCAAAGTTGACAATCTTCCTACTCTAAGGGGATCTAAAGACGCTGACACCAGTGAACTGAAGGAAAAGGAAGATGAGACGATGCCCGATGTGGAAGAACCTATGGATCCTATTGATCCCCCTCCGCAAGAGCCTTCCTCATCTACAAAGAGGCCTTCATGGCTTAGGGGGACACTTAATGATGCTGAAGGGCATGTTACACCCAGGGGAACCTTCCGGGAAAGTAAGAAGCCGCCTAGTTATCAGGGATACTTGACCATCATGAGCACGATCATCTAAAATGAGCCTTCGTCATTCGTAGAAGCTATCAAGCATCAAGTATGGAAGGATGCTATGACTGAGGAATATGAGTCCATCATGAAAAACGATGTCTGGGATGTGGTCCCCAGACCCCAGGACAAAGCAGTTGTCACTTCGAAATGGCTTTACAAGATAAAGCATGCAGTCGATGGAAGTACGGAAAAATATAAGGCTCATTTTGTCGCTCGTGGCTTCTCTCTGAAGGAAGGTATAGACTATGACGAGATATTTGCACCTGTTGCCCGATATACCACCATCCGCTCGATCATAGCCCTTGCTGCTTCGCAAGGATGGAACCTACATCAGATGGATGTCAAGACTGTGTTCTTGCATGGTTCGATCAAAGAGGAAGTCTATGTGGAGCAACCCGAAGGATTTGAGATTCATGATCGAGAATCTCATGTGTGCAGGTTGAAGAAGGCCCTCTATGGGCTGAAGCAAGCACCCCGAGCGTGGTATGAGAGGATCGATAGCCACTTGATGAAGCTGGGATTCACTAGGAGTGAAGCCGACCCTAACCTTTACTTTAAGGTTGAAGATGACAATCCTCTCATACTGGTGCTGTACGTTGACAACCTCTTTCTAACAGGGGCAGACCCTCTCATTCACAAATGTAAGAGGGAGTTGGCTTCTGAGTTTGAGATGAAGGACCTAGGACTGATGCACTATTTCCTAGGACTAGAAGTCTGGCAGAAGTATACCGACGCTGATTAGGCAGGCAGTGTGGTGGACCGAAAGAGCACTTTCGAGTGCTGTTTCCCTTTGGGATCTGCCTCGATATCCTTGATGAGCAGGAAGTAGAATTCGTGGCTTTGAGCACCGCTAAGGTAGAGTACATTGCTTCTAGTATGGCCTCTTGTGAGGCGGTCTGGTTGCGAAAGCTCTTCAGTGAGCTGTTTGGATTTACATTGGATACCACCGTGATCCTGTGTGAAAACTAGAGCGAGATTCGTTTATCAGAGAATCCCATATTTCATGATCGCTCCAAGCATATCGATATCAGGTACCACTATATTCGGGATATGGTGTAGTGGGGAGCAATAAGGCTCCAACATATCGGTACAGATGAACAGGTCGCTGACATTTTGACGAAGCCCATGGGAAAGGTCAAATTCTTGACTTTTTGAGAACAACTTGGTGTCGTTCAGAGACCCTCTTATGAGGATCGAGTATGATGTATTGGGCTCTGGGAGCTCCAAGGGGGTGCAGGGTACTTCTTGGAGCGACATGCGACCACAGGGCGACTCATCATTCCCTGGTGGTGCACTAAGTACAGGGTGAAAGGTTCAACCTTCCCCTGTGACACCCCGTGGCAATTGTAGGATAGGATGATTAGTTCTCCTGTGGGCCAGGATGATTAGTTCTCCGTGACAATTATGGAACAGGATGATTAATTCTCCTGTGGGCTAGGATGATTAGTTCTCTGTGGCGACTATGGAACAAGATGATTAGTTCTCCTGTGGTCCAGGATGATTAGTTCTCCTGTGGGCCAGGATGATTAGTTTTCCTGTCGAGGCATCCTACCCATGCAGTCTGGGACTCATGGGAAGTACTTCTCATCTAATCAATGAGCAGGGAAATGGGGTTAGGGACCATAGTAGTACTATCGATGGATGCATCGTTGTATCTACCGTACTCCTTATGCTAGGATGACCTCCATTGATCTGGGATCAGTGAGAGTGGTATGACATACTCTGAGACTGACTTCGGGTCAGTGGAGGATGGTATGATACATCCTCGATCATTTCTTCTTCTTCATAGTTCGAGCAGAGAAGAGCAGAGCTGGGCCAAGCTGTGCAAGGCAGTGCATTTGATGGCTGGGATAGTAGCGACGATCAGACGGATTGCAGATGGAGCTCTCCCTAGTTGAGAGGGAGTGTTAAAATTGGCAACTAGGGCCAAACTCCATGTGGGTCACCTTATTCATGGCAACTGATATTTTTCCTAGATTCCTCTTGTCGAGAGGTGTAGGATTGATCTAAAGATCATCCGATTCCGACAAGTATTTATAGAGATATGAATTTATTTGTAAATACTTGGCAATTGTCAAGGTCAGCCAACAGTTAAGTGTGTGGCACTCTTGCCCAGTGTTGCATATAAATACAGGAGAGGTTGAGTCATTATCTCAACTCATCTCATCCTCTCATCTCTTCCTTGTCTCCTGGGTATACAAAGGAAGGAGGACACAAATCTCATGTGGAAAAGAGGACGCAACTAGGGCAACATTGGAGGAGGATGTAGCTAGGGCAGCAAGGACACAGGAAGGTGCAGCATGTGGTTTAGGCCTGCGTTGACCAGCATGTTGCCTCCATTGATTGCGGCCTTGTGTGGGCAACCTCTCCTAGGCTAGCCGAAGAGCTGAACAAGTCTGCGTTGTCTGTTTGAGGGCACGTTTATGACAACGTTCATTGGTTAGGGTTGGCTGCAGTAAGCTGTAGCATTCACTACTATTTTGACCATCTTAATTTGACTGTTTTGGGCTGCCACTACTTCTGTTGGAGACCGAGTTCTCCTAGGTTGTCTTGAGGATATTTTGGTAGCTGATTGATCCCTTTTGCTATTGTTGTTCAAGGGTTTCATTACCACTGTTGTAAATCACTGATTAGTGATATTGTACTATCTCTCTCTCTGTTGAATTATTGAAGATAAAAGAAGATTTGATCAAAGGGTTTCCTCGCATTGGGGTTTGTCCCTGGCTAGCCACCACATCTGGTGTCTCTTGTTTTCTGTCAATCTTGTAATGTTCTATCTACACTTTAATTTATGTTTATGTGATTGCTAAACAGTGGCTAATAAGAAGACAAGAAGTAAACTGCTCTAAGCATAGAACATACCATAATTTAACAATAATTGAAGGGGGCAACATTGATAACATAGTCTCTAGCACAAAGGCGCTCAATTACTAAGAAAGAATCATATTTATTATTATTAAAGATAGAAGATGTTTACAATTTGAGGGAGATAGCTGGCTATATACCGCCCTGGTGCCTAATAGCTTCTTAACTAACTAATTTTTTATATAACATTGCCTTCCTCCCAGAAAATGCTTTGTCCTCAAAGCATACATAACGAAGGATGTTGTTGACGAAATGCTTTAGTCTCCCAAGAAGCTTCTTCTTTTGGTAAGTCCTTCCACTTGATCAAGTATTCCTTGATTACACGAGATCGAAGCTTCCTTTCTCTGGTGGATATGATACTTTCTGGTTCTAAAATGACCCTTCCTTCATCATCCAAGGATGGAAGCGTTGTTTTTGCTGATTGATGGTCACCCAATGCCTTTTTAAGGCAGGATACATGGAAGACGTTGTGAACACGACTTTTATCCGGAAGGCTTAAACTATATGCAACTTGGCTAATCTTTTTGTTGATCTGGTATGGTTCATAGAACTTCGGTGCCAATTTATTTTTCCCTTTTTGTTTCAAGGACAACTGCTTGTATTGCTGGAGCTTGACAAATACCCATTCTCCAACTGATGGGGATCGTTGTCTTCTTTCACCATATATCAATTCTATGCTTCGCCTTCCATTTTCATGGAAGCGTGTCTAATCTTTCCGTCATCATTGTCAATATCGTAAATCTCGAAATATTCTTCTGCTTTATTCATCCATGCAACGCTGCATTTTTCATTACCATCGAATTTGGGTATCTTGATTTTTGCTCTTCGTTGATATGTTGCTAACGGTGGAGCGAAAAGAGGGTTGATTGGTGAATGTATTCTAGCGCTGCTTATTTGAAAAAGTCACGTTATTATTTTTTTTGATGGTGTGGGGATGATTTTTTGGAAACTCCTATTTTTCATGAGAATCTGTTGAATTTGTTGAATCTGATGAATTGTGCTAATGATTACCTCCATCATCTTGGAGTAGTTGTTCAGGTGTAACTTTCATCCTTTCACACAAAGTGTTCAACAACGTCATTGTCTGATTATGATTTATTTTGGATTTGATAAAGTTCTGCCCGAGCTGTTGTTCTATTCGACTTGTCGTATCCTATAGCTTCTTGATATCATCGGAATGTCCGATAACCTTACTCTCGAAATCGACTAATTCTTTGTTGAAATCATCAGAGTGGCCAGTAATCCTATTTTCGAGATCAATCAATTTTTTGCTGAAATTGGTCATTGTCATCAACGACATTGAATAGGTTTGTGGGGGTGTATATTTGTCCACCAACTTAAATTCCTTTCTTAACTTGAACTAATTTTTTTTTTAATATATATATATATATATATAATATAAAATTATACAATTAATTTAAGTAATTAAATTAAGTTATATATAAATTAACTAATTAAATTTTAATTATATAGTGTAAATCCGCTGGACCCGCGTTGTATATCGATCTATGTCGCTGATCCGACTTGTCCCGTTGACTGGAGACACACTGTTGATGGTCGGAGTAGCAAAACTTTTTTAACTGCGGGTTCTGTCGCTGTCGGGTGGTGGTGAGACGGCAGGACTTGCCTGCGGAGATAGCGGCGGGTGGCGGTGGTGGTGAGACGACAGCACTTTGCTTGCGGAGATAGCGGCGGGTGGCGGTGAGACGGCAGGCTATGGCAGAGATAGCGGTGGGTGGTTGAGACGGTGGGACAACGATGGCAACCGGTGCGGTTGGGATGATGACTGACGAAGAACAGCGGAACGTGATAGGAGCAGCGTCGAACAGGTGCAGGGATGGTATCCGATGGCTCAACAGCAGCAGTGTCTCGAGAGCGAACCCCTCTGATACCAAATGGCACAAACGTGCTCAATTATTCAGAAAGAATCATATTTATTATTATTAAAGATAGAAGATGTTTACAATTTGAGGGAGGCCCCTGGCTATATACCGCCCTGGGTACCTTTTGGTGAATTCATGCCCTTTGCCTAATAACTACTTAACTAACTAACTTTTAATATAACAGTTTCCACTGAAATGGTGAAAAGGTTGACCTTAGAATATACAAGACATTTTCAGCCTTACAAGAAGTCTTGGCTTCGAACAGATCACAATGTCACAATGAATAAGCAAGGAAAATTTTGTCTCAATATTGGAGACTATGAAAATGAGGTGACATGTGATGTCATACCCATAGATGCCTTCCATCTGCTTCTATGTAGGGCATGGTAGTATGACGGAGAAGCAATTGATAATGGGAAGGAAAATACCTATACCTTTGTTAAAGGGGTAAGGTAATTCCAATGGCTCCTCATGAATGAGATGGAAGGGGAAAGTAATCAAATAATTTTCCTCTTAGCTAAGGAGTTTTTACGTAATGTTAAGAAATTGAAGGGAAGTTACATATTGATTTGTAGATAGAAAACAAATTCATCAAGCAAGGAAGTGCCACTAGAAGTTAAGGCCTATAAGGAGCATAAGGAGATAACTTATGATAGCCTACCTACTAGATTGCCTCCATCGAGAAAGATCTCCCATCACATGGATTATGGATCTTATTCTAGGAGGCAGTCTGCCAAATCTAGGCTCTCATAGATCGAGTCCAATGGAAAATGAAGAGTTGAACAAACATGTGGAGCCTCTGTTGTAATTACCTTGGAAAAGGATGGAGGATAGGCATGGATTCAAGGGCCATCAACAAAATTGCCAACCAGTATAGGTTTCCATTACCCAAAATGGATGATTTAATGGATTGCTTGAGTGAAGCTTATAAAAAGTTGATATCACCCAATTTGAATAAGAGAGGGTGATGAGTGGAAAAAGTATTTAAGAAAAAAAAAGCTTGTACACATCATTGGTGATACCATTTGGGTTGACAAATGCTCCCAAGTACTTTCACAAGATTGATGACACAGGTGTTGAGGCCTTTCTTGGGGATGTTTGTGACAAGATTGATGACACAGGTGTTGAGGCCTTTCTTGGGGATGTTTGTGATTGTTTATCTTAATGATATGTTTATTTCAGCAAGACGATGCAAGGGAACTTGCATCATCCAAACAAGTAATGAAAAGTTTGGAAGAACTTAGAAGAGTAGGTACAAGTCAATTTGAAGAAAAGTTCTTTCATGCAAGAACTTGTTCTTGGGATTTGTAATTTGTAGGGAAGCATTGATGATGTGTCAAGAGAGGTGAAAGCAATTATGGAATGGACAGTTCCGAGAAGCATAACTAGGGTGGGAAGTTTTCATGGCTTAGTTCTTATGATAAGTTAATTAGATATTTTAGTGCCACTTGTAAGCCATTAATACACCACATGACAATAAAAGTTTTTAAATGGACAACACCTACACAAAGAAGTTTTGAACTTATGAAGAAGAAGGGCCCCAAAGCCCCATTGTAGGTCTTCCAGGTTTTAACAAAGCTTTCCAAGTATGTTGGGATGCAAGTGGAGTCTCCCATGGCCTTCTTTTGTGAAAAGTCTATCCTGTTTACAATCAGGAATTTTATTCTATTTGCAAGGTTTGAAGAAATGGAGAAATTATATACTACCAACAGAAATTGTTTGGTCCTTTGATCATGAAGCTTTGAAGTTTATTACCAACCACGAAAATGAGTAAGGGTAGACACTTGAAGTGTGTACAATTTTTGTAGAACTTCTCACTTATGTTGAAGATCAATTCAGGCAAAGCAAATAATGTTGCAGATGCATTGAGCAGAGGAGTTTCTTTCTTCACAATTATGTCGGTGAAGGTGCTTGGATTTGAAGTAATCAAGGACTTAATGAATTTGATCAAGATTTTGAAGAGGTAAGAAAGGTTTGCAAGGAGACATTATTGATAGATAGAACAACCTATCTGGACTACTTGTTGCAATATTGATTTTTGTTTCCAGGGAAAACAACTGTGCATTCCCAGAGGATCTATGAGAGAATTTGATTAGAAAGTGGCATGGTGGAGGATTCCGATTGAGTTGAAACTTTGGAAGAGACAAAACTCAACCCTTTTTGGAGGAAATATTTTGATATTAATGGCTGATTTTGAAGTTGGATGTTAGCAAATATGTTAAGAGATGCAAAATATGAGAGCTAGCAAAGGAAAGAAGCCCAAATACTAGTTTGTAGACGGTTTTGTCTGTCCCAAAGGCACCTTGGGAGGACTTGTCCATGGATTTTATTCTAGGTGTACCTCACCCTCGAATAGATTTTCTAAAATGGCTCATTTTATGCCCTGCATAAAGATTAATGATGTGTCTAAAGTTTCCAATATAATTTCAAGTAAATTGTGAGATTGCATGGGTTGCCTAGGGGAATCACATCAGATAGAGACTTCAAGTTTCTAAAACCATTTTTGGAAAACTCTTTGAAAAAAATGGGAACAACGCTGCAGTACATTGTATCCTGGACTGAGTTGTTTGTAAGAGTTTGGGAAATTTATTGAGATGTCTTGAATGGAACAAGCTGGGACAATACGAGTTGATGTTGCCACAAGCTGAGTTCGCATTCAATAGGCTCCCAAAACATAGACTTCTATAGAGCTAAATATCCCAGATCCTATCCTATAAGGTACATAACTCAGTCATCTAGTTTACAGGACTTTCCCATTCCATATTGTACATGGGAAGAGTCCCAAACAATCGATAGATTTAGTTGAGCTGCCTTTAAAGGAGAGCAGAAGTAATGATGCAGATGCATTTTCTGAATAAATGCAAAGATTGTATGAACAGGTTAAGGAGCCATATCAAGAAAGCAACCAAAGCTACAAAGATAAAGAAAATTGATCCAGAGAAAGAATCATTTGAAGTAGATAATGAAGTAATGGTGCATTTGAGGAAAAAATAGTTTACTGCTTAAACATAACAAACTGAAGTACAAGAAGATTGGACCCTGCAAAATCAGAAGGAAATCCTGTGATAATGCTTATGAAGTGGAATTGTCCAAGGATTTGAATATCTCTAAATTTAACGTCGCACGTTCATATGAATTTAATGCACGTGAAGAAGAATAGAAGAAAGTTGAAGACCGGATATCACATCTTCTAGTGAAAGAACCATAGGAAATTGTTGAAGTACTGGATGGGGAAATAATAATTACCACTACAAGATGAAGTTACAAGCAATATTTGGTGATATGGAAGGACAGAACCAGAAGAACCCAGTTGGATCTCAGAAGCTGAATATCACTAGCTGTGTTCATCAATTTCCTTCCATCTGAGCTTGAAAATGATAAAATCATTTTTTCTCTGAGAATGAGACGATGATGCAGGAGCATCTAATTCAAGTGCAAAAAACTAATATATTATCAGTTGACCATGTATAGACCAAAAGTAGTTTTACCATATCCTCATAAAGAAGGAATAATTAGTTATCTATCTCTAAGTGAACCATGAACTGTAAAAAAATAAAAGAGTTGTAGGAGACTAAAAGTAGTGTTACGATACCCTCATAAATAGGGAATAATTAGTTGAGTGATCCATCTCTAACTGCATCACCAATGGTTAACAAACAAAGAAAAGGACTCTCTTAAGGAGTTGGGATGGATTGGACTACTAATGCCTAAGGAAAACCTACAAGTTAGTTTGGGGAATTAAAAAAGAATGTTAGAATATTTCATTAAGAACTATTTATATATATGACTTTGTATATTACTGGATAGCATTCCTAGAACTTGGATGGGAAGGGTAATAATTACTCCTCTCCACCACCCCAGCTAGACCAGATTGATGATATGACTTTGTACTTCTACTTTAATGATAATAAAGCTTTCCTATTTCTCTTTTGAACTGTTTGGGGAACAAGAAAAAATGTTTTTTCTTTCTTCTTGTTTGTGCATCATATTGCGGTGCACTGTGATGGCTGTGTTGTCCGTTGTGGTTTAGGCAACCCCTGATTGCACCAGCATTCAACTAGCCATCAAGGGTTTTTTTGGGGGATATTAAACTTATTACATAGAAAGTTATATTCAATTTAGATGGAAACATTCCTAAAATAGGTCTTTAAGGACTTTCAGAAATATGCAGAATTTGCAGCATTTTAGTCCACCTTTAGTGGCTTTCACATAAATTTTGAACTAGAAACAGGATGGCCCCAATAAATATCTTAGTGTGTTTATGATTACACTCAGGAAAGAGCAAAAACAATTAAATCAGACAATGGTTTATTCTACCGGTCAGTTCAATCCTCCTTTCTTTGGGGTTTTTTAACAGACGAAACCTCATAAAAGAGTTTACACTGTAAAATACCCAATGATAGCAAAGTAAACAACAATAACAATGTGTTATTAACTTATTTTGATGTGGTGTCTGATGTTTCGGGTGAACACTTCACCCATCTTCAGGGACATAAAACTCAGATCTGAAGAGTTCACCTGTAATGTCAGACACCACATCGAAATAACACAGTGCTCCAGAAGCTCCCATCATAATTATGGACTATGAAAATCTACATACAAAATTTTTAACAATAAAAATGTTTGGTGATCATACCAACACATGTAACCCAGTAACACTTGCAAAAGAAGTGGCAATAGAAGCACTGGAAAGTGCAAGCTCTCCCAAATGCCCCACCATCATAACAGATATCACCTGCAAGCAATACTGCAAAAGATTCACTCCAATCATAGGTCCTGCTATCCACCAAATCTTTTTTACTTCCTCCCATACAATCCCTGCAGTGCACTTCACATCATCTGAAGACTCTACTTCATAAATACCAGACTTGTGTTCCTGACCACACGGGGAAAGCAACTGAGTTTCCTCAGCATTTTCACTTATAAGTGGTTGCTTCAACAAATTTCTCTGATTGCTATCTGAACAAGTTCTCTCCATGACTCTTTCACTCAAATATGTTCTACCAACTTAGGAGTCTAAACTTGAGAATAATCTATTGCCACTGTAAGAAACTATAGTCAACTGTCTCAGGATCAAAATTCTATATATAAGCATGTAGTGAACGATAGAATATTGTTTCCTACTTAGCTAAGAGCAATAGCTGCTTTACCGATGGTTAAGCCATATTGAAAGATTCTTCTATGGATCATGATAGATTATGTTGCAGAACCGACCATGAGAGAATGAACTCCAACCTTGTAAACACAATAACGATCGGTCGATTAAGTATTAAAGAATGAATCACAACCTTATAAACACAGTAAACACACATTTCTAGAGACCAGTTCTTGTAAAGATAGCTTGTCAACAGGTACAACAGCACGTTCTTAGAGAGATTGACGGCCAAAGCTATTCAAAGCTTAAAAGACGAATAAACATGATGCAGGGCGGATTTGAAGCGATTTTGCAAAAAAATGCACTTTCCAAAATGTTATGTGGAATATTGTAGTGATACAGTCTCAGAAGCAAAATTTGTATTAAATTTATCACTTCAGTTCAATATTTCAAATAAAATTTCAGAGAGATATATAATATTTATCAAGATTTCACAGAGATATAATATCTATTAATAAATTAAACGAGATAAAGTATTTGCAATTCCGTAGGCATTTTAAAATTACGTCAATCTAGAACAAAACGAACCCGTAGTATAATGAGGTGGAGGAGTTGCTTGGAAAGTTATAGAAATTCAGTCATATTTAGAGAAAATCTGGTAAGTATTTTTGTAAATCCAAGTTATAGTTGTTAAACTTCAAAATTTTAGGTGTCTTAGAGGTTTTTGATGGTACTGAATCCATTTCCACCATCAAAAACATGATTCAAAAACTGCCTCTACAAGATTTTTTGAAATTTTTTTACCCGGATTCCGACCACTTTTGACGGTCCGGGCAATTCCTCCGCCTAGTTAGACGATTCCAAACAAGAATGGCAAAACAAAGTTCATATTGAATTCGGGTGGTGCTTATTGATGCTTCGATATATTAAAAAAGGAAAGGAAAGGAAAAGGCTGTTTGGTCAGATGATGTTTTTTTTAAATGCGATACGGTATAATTATCAATATAGATTAAAAATAGCATGGTTTAATAAAAATTGATAGGTATGGATTTAAATAAGGGTTATGGTATCTATTATTATGTTGGTATAAATTTATTTTAAGTATGGATTTAATTTGAGTTGAGAATGATTTCATGTACAAATTTTCTTAGAGTGCAATATAATGTGTTATTTTCATTATTAAAATTGTATTTTTGAATGTTAAATAGAGTATATATAAGACGAAATAAAAAATTTAATCATATAAATATATATGAGGTTGATATCGACATAAATTAGTTAACATAGATCGTCGAATGGTTTATTTAAATCTCTTGTTGAATTTTTTTTGAAAAATATAAGATTTAAATATCTGATTCATACATTTTTTTTTTACTTTTAATTACTTTACAACATATTCATTCTTTTTAAATTATAGTGGACAATACTTTTTCTATTTAAAACATGATTTATTAGATTTAAATATTTGATTCACACATTTTTTCTACTTCCAATTACTTTACAACATATTCATTCTTTTTTAATTATAGTGGACAATACTTTTTCTATTTAAAACATAATTTATTAGATTTAAATATCTGATTCACACATTTTCTTACTTCTAATTATTTTACAACATATTCATTCTTTTTAAATTATAGTGGACAATATTTTTCTATTTAGAACATAATTTATTATTTTTATTTTAAATGGGCAGGTATGGACCCAAAAACTTACACATCCCCTCACACTGGGATGTAGTATAAGCCTCTAGGCTCAATGATACATGGTTAACATTTAAAAAAAATATCATTATACTATAATTATTCTTTAAAATATTAATAATAATAATAAATAATAAATTAAATTAATATATAAGTGAAGTATATATACATTTATAAAAATATCTTTATGGAGATTTATCTCATTTTTACCATAGAATCCTAATATGTAAATAAGTTTTCTTACAATACCATGTATAAATGTCATGGTTTATTAATCGGGTATCTCAAAAATCCATAATTCACTTCATATGAAACTTGTTCATATAATTTTTTAAATTAACCAACATAGATCTATCTTAAGTACAAATCTAATATGAGCTGAAAGGGATCAAATTTCTTCATGTACAAACTTTTTTAGAGTGTGAAATACAATGTGTTAGTTTTCATTGTTTAAATTGTATATATGTTTCAACCAAAAAATTTGATTTGATTTGAAATTTTTATGGTATATACATAATTTTTTTTAAATGATATTAATTTATATTAAAATATTTTATTGATAACCCATTTTGAATATTTTTATATATACAACATTAAAATATAATGTCTTTCGGAATAATCACATCATTAAGATTTGGCCGACATTTCGAACCAACCAATGTGGTTCATCCTCAGGACAAGGTGAATAAATAGTAAGGATGCATCGTTGCCCCAAGTTAGCCGTTGAAAACGAAATACGCTCAAACACGTAAACCAATGATGCATCCCTACACCTTTTGAGAAACATAAGATCAGAGTTCTTAGTCACTTGTATTCGCGCTAGTTCAAATTACTGAGTCTTATTAGCCATTTTTTTTCGTGTAGGGTAATAATGTTAGATCTGAGACTTTTGTGATCAATATTGCAGATAAATGTCTTTCAAAATAATCACATTATTAAGATTTGGTCGACGTTTCGAACCAACCAATGTGGTTCATCCCCAAAAAAGGTGAATCACATTGGTTGGTACAATTTCTTTCGCCTTGTCCTGAAGATGAACCACATTGGTTGGTTTGAAACGTCGACCAAATCCTAATGATGTGATTATTCCGAAACACATTTATCTACAATATGAATCACAAAAGTCTCACATCTAACATTACTACCCTACACGGAAGGGAAATGGCTAAAAAGACTCATTTGAACAAGTGCTATTACAAGTGGCTACGAAGAAATTTGATCTTATTTTTCTCAAAAGGTGTAGGGATGCATCATTGGTTCCTGTGTTTAAATGGCTAACCTTTTACTATTTATTCATGAAGATTGTACGATTTCTTTCACCTTGTCTTGAGGATGAACTACATTGGTTGGTTCGAAACGTCAACCAAATCCTAATGATGTGATTATTTCGAAACACATTTATCTACAATATGGATCACAAAAGTCTCAGATCTAACATTCAAGTGGTTTATTTGAATCTCTTATTGAAATATTTTTGAAAAATATTAGATTTAAACATTTTACTCACATTTTTTTTACTTTTAATTATTTTATAACATATTTATTTATTTATTATAGCGGATATTATTTTTCTATTTAGAGCATAATTTGTATTTTTATTTTAAAAACGCTCTGTTGAATTCAAGGGACGGACACTCATATTAGATTGTAGAATGAGCCTCTAGGCTCAATCAATTTAATTAAAATGGAAAATAAAATATAGTTATTTTAGAGATAAATCTCAACTTTTTATTTGTATATATTATTATAAACATTTTAAAAATTTTCTACTCTCAATATTTATATAAAACCTAAATTTAAAAATAAAAATACTTATCAACATAGTTACCATTATTTATATAAAAGCCAAATTTAAAAAAAAACATACTTATCAACATAGTTGCCATAATTTCTAATTTAAAATTTCAAATTAATGTACACCATTTAAAAATAATCAAAATTTAAAAACCAAATCATAATGTCATGCATTCATATATTAATTTAATAAATTTGTAATATGCATACCCAAATTTCATCCTTCCACCCTAACATTACTACACATCGGCATACTCCGGTGTCAATGAATGACACACAAAATGAAACCCCTTAGTGTCAAGTCGTCCAGCTTGAAACGATTTATAACACGCAGCAATATTATTATTTCATTATTATTATTGTTTTCACTGTTCAGTAGTAACTCTTGTCGTTTCCTATGTCGGATTAAGTGGATTTAGTCGTGCCAATGATTTAGTGCTATTAACTCTTTAATCATTTCATCTGTCAAATTTGGATTTCGTCGCTAGTGGAGCTAGAGATGGTTGGAGGACAGCTGGCTTGGACGCAGTCCAGCCAGAGGAACATTTATACATATGGATCAAAATTATATATATATATATGGATCAAAATTATATATATATATATATATATAATATTAGTGTATTTTGTATAATGTTAATTTTTATATAATCATAACTTATAATGGTTGATAATTTGTTTTTAAAGAGAAAATTGCCTATGGTTTGGAATTCATATATTTTAGGGATGTAGCAGAGTACAATTTTTAGTATAAGTTAATCGATGGAAGTTGTATGGTTTTTTAAAATAATAGGAGTAGTTTCTGGATTTATTATTATTATTTTTGTTATAAATTTAATTAGAAATGGTTGGGTTGTAGATTTTAATTTTTAAGTATTATAATCGTTTTAAAAAATTAAATTTGGATAATGGAAAATTACAATTTTAGTAAGAAATATTAAACTATATGAAATAATAAATTATTTATTAAAAATTTTAAATATTTTAAACATTTTATAAAAGAATTATTATTACTATTATTGTTTTTAAAGCTAAATATAGTCACGATACAGAAATGTTACATAAACTAGGTTTCTCTACTAGTTGCATAAAAGCATAATTATCTATCACTTTTAAAATTATTCACTTATTTTTAATAAAAATAAAAAGAAAAAGATAACAATCATAACTTTCAATTGATAATTGGAAATATAAATTAGATTACATGGAGACATTTTTGAGTTATGTAATGGGAGTTAGGGAATTTTACACCACTGGTTAGACCTCTAGGTTATTGGTCTCCACCTATTCATCTTGAGCAATACATAAGGTTGGGGTTGTCGTCTAAACATATGGGGTTGTCGATTGTGTTCTCACAGAGCTCTGTAGCCCTCATTATGTTCCAATGCAATCATTTTCATCAAGAACTAGAGAAACAACAATTTCTATCCCAAATTGCATTAAATTGCTGCAAGTTTCTCATTCAATGAGTGGATTCTATCAAAGATGTCCTATTGTTAAATTCCACTCCTCGAAGATTTGGGCAATGAGTGAATAATTTTCAATGATTCTTAAGAATTATTGTCACGAGTTCATGAAAAACCCAAGTCCAAAACCCATCCCTCAAATTCCTCTTGAATGGATTTGTTAGATAGATTTTTGTCTTTTTTCCTTGATAATGCCTTCCATTTTCTCCAATTTAGCTTTAATAGAAATAGGGAACTTATAATAAAAGATAAATGTGTCACTACTTGGGCATCTTTCTTAGCCTCGATGCAATATTTAGGCTCGTTCAAGACAAGTTCCTTTAAGGTGCAAGCTCTAGCTTTCTTTTTTATGCACCCCCTTTCCATGGGAATGCGTCTCTTTGTCATGATAACTAATTTCAAGCTAAGATAAAAAGTATATATAATTATAATTAGAATGAAGGGATGTTTGAGAGAGCTATCTCCCTTATTTCATTAGGGGGATTTTGAGGTCTACTTTGGGCCTCCTAAAAAAAATGTACAACCAAAATAAACTTTATAAGAACCAATAGTATTCAAGATCATGATGTCAACCGGGGATGATTCACCATTTTTGGAGTAAAAAGTACAAAGATTAAAAAATAATAAAACTATTTTTTCAACTCGTATTTTCAACTTATCTCCCTAAGTTTTTACTCAAATTTCGAGTGGGAGTACTTGTTGGATGCAAAATTTAATTCCTCATCCAAGGAGTACCGATATTGTATACTTTTGATGGATCCTACTACACGAAAAATGAGAAATACATGAAAAATTGTGATTGTAATCACGTTTTTCATATATTTCACACTTTTCGTGTAGCAAGATCCATCGAAAATATGCAACATGGGTACTCCTTGAATGAGGAATCAAATTCTGCATCCAACGAGTGTTTCCTCCCAAAATTTGAGTAAACCCATAGAGAGATAAGTTGAAAACACGAGTTGAAAAAATAGTTATATTTTTTCCTTCTAAACTTTGATGATGTAATCTAATCTTATTTTTTATTATTTCCACTATTATCTTATAATTTCCTTTGGAGGCCCATTTTAGACCTCAAAAATCCCCTAATGCTTAAAGGATGTTTGAGAGAGCTATCTCCTCTACTTCTTAAGGTAGTGGAGGAGTTTACAAGACCAACCAATTTACCCCCAGCTCCTCCTCACTCCTTAGAGTAATGCCACAATAACATAGAGCAAGGCAATGTGCAACCATATCAAACCCATTCAACCAACCTCAGTTACTTGTTGTGAAATAATAGAGAGACCATTTAGAGAGAAAATAGGGGGGAGACTGAACGAGGGATGAGATTGACCAAAGTAGAGAGTACCCAACCGTGTAGCCTCACTGGGCAACCCTGTATGTGAAGCCTGCAAGGGTTTCAAGAGACCATTTAGAGAGAAAATAGGGGGGAGACTGAACGAGGGATGAGATTGACCAAAGTAGAGAGTACCCAACCGTATAGACTCACTAGGCAAGCTTATATGTGAAGCCTTTAAGGTTTTCATCCTGTATTCACC